>JAZHRO010000059.1:5010000-6260000 GCA_037157565.1 Thalassia testudinum | reverse complement strand
TATGAATTTTAGAGGGTTTATTCGATTTTTACCCTACCTCGAACCTCGTGAATTGAAGTGGGTTTGTTTTAGGGTTGCAGAATGTCATTTAATTCCTTGGAGTTGCAGTAGCCCTTGTTGGATAGAACCATCCTACTTTTCTTCTTATAAGGTTAATTTGACCTATGTTTGGACCCTGAGTTACCCTGCAAATTGGTGAAATTATATTTTTACCCCTTATGACCTGTTTTCTTCTTAAACTTAGAATTTTCTGAGTCAAACCTTTCTATGAGTTATGTAGGAGCTTCTTCTCGCATATCTAAGTTAGATTGTGCCAGTTAGGGTTCATGATGAGATTCTCATCAGATTCCCATTTAAAAATATATAAAGCATAGTAAGCTTATAAATCAGGGAATGGGAAAGCAAACTACTCACTTGTTCATTAGTCCAATTGGCAGATAGGCCCATTAGGCACCAAAGTTAAATCAACCTTCTTTGGTTGTCCTCTCTTCTTGGTAGTTTCACCTTCCGGTGGGTTTTTCTTCTTGTATTTCTTCTGTCTTCCACTTTCAATTGAGATACCACTGAAACACCAATTGAATGCAAATAATTGAAGCTGAAATAAATCAGAAGTTAACCGTAAGCTTTAGAATGTAATTGATACTTGCGTCCAGCAAGACTTGTATCAATTTCAATAGCAGCCTTACACTTTATGATGGCTGAGATGAGGGTTGAGATGAGACATGAGATTCATTTGATGGTTTTAGTGGTGCTTTACACGTGTTTCTGTGATGCCTATGACCACCACACCTTGCACATTTGTGTTTTCACCTCCAACTTTGTGCTATCTCATCATTACTACAAATTCTATTTTTTCTTGGCCTTCTCGGAGGCCTTAGAAAATTTGGAGCCTTAACAATATATGGAAGTTCAATCTTATGCCATTGTTCTTTACTAGGCATTGGAGCAATTCCTTCCTTATAAGCCAACTGGTAGGTACTAATTTTGTAGTAATGGCTAGCATAATTCTCCCATTTGAGGCCTCTAATGCTCCCGATGGTTGCCGCGGCATGTGTACATAGAAGACCATTCATTTGCTACGTCCCACATGTGCAATGTCTTTCATTAAGCCTCACAACAAATCTCCCTGATGTACACTCAACCTCGACATTATTATTATTTGACTGCCTCACAATAAACCCTTGTAAATCCCATGAAACATTTGTAATGTACTCCATGGTAGTTGGAAGCAAAATACCTCTCTATTGGGCAGCCTTTTTCCTTCGATATAGTCATCATTTTTTATCTAATCCAATCAATTAACTCACAAACAGGGAGCTGCCTCCCATTAGAATTCCATGAATTGAACGACTCACTCAAGTTGTTTATCAAATAATTGCAATTCGCAGTAGTACTAAAAGTGTGCCTAGCCTACTTCTCCTTAATGCCATCAAAGTATTCAAACGCAGTAGTGTTGACCTTCATAATTTTATTCATATGCTGAATGTATTGATGTTTCTCAAATGCTTGTGCAGCACTCCAAACTAAGTGCTTTAAATCTTCACCTAGAAAACTCTTTTTAAAATTCTTGTAAAGATGTCTCATGCAAGCCCTATGCTCAGCTGCTGGGTATGTTGTTTGAATCGCTTTGAGCAAACCCTTTTGACCATTTGATATAATTGTCAATCCGTTTCCATCTCCAAAATCAATCCCTTCATGTAAACAACCCATAAACCATATCCAAGATGCACCAGCCTCATCTTCTACTATTGCAAATGCCATAGGAATCAATCATTTGCTACCATCTAATGCAGTAGCCGCTAGAAATGTTCCCAAGTACTTCCCCTTTAAATGGCAATCATCTAGGCCTATGAATGACCTGCAACCACTCAAAAATCCACTTATGGATGACCTGAATGATAGAAGGAGCCTTAAGAATGCATCAGTTGGGTCAGTTATGTAATATATGACACCAACAGGATTTCTTGTCTTCAATTCATATACCATACTTGGTAAACTCTCATATAAATCCTCCACTCCCAAAAATCTATTCCAAGACCTCATTTTTTCCCTTGTAAATCCTCTTATATGGTGGACAAATGCGAAAATCCTCGAAAATTTTATCAGAAATCTCCTTCACAGACATTGTAGGTTGCTCTCTAAGCCATCTACCAGCAAAGCATAAAATCCACTGTTTAGAGGCCATCTCATTGCTAGCCATGTTCACAGAAGGGCATGTGTGATGAGAATTAAGTGTTCTCACTTTAAACCTCTTATCTTCCAACTTAGAAGCATGTATTCTCCATTTGCATTCCAGGTTAAAACATCTGGTAGTAGCTCTTCTCTGATTACTCTTCATGTACTTCAACTTGAACCCTCCCTTAATGCAATGTGTGGCTAAGGCATGTCTGAAGCCTTTCATATCATCAAATACCTTCCCAATGTACATGTCAGTACTCTCATCCATTTCTAAGTTCTCACCTTCATAACTACAAACCTCATTAACAGCAGAATCAAGATCATCATTTGTTATGTCAAACAATTCAGAATCTGACCCATCTTCATATTCATCATCACCAATAACAAAATCAGTGTCATCATATGAATCTGTTAGATCGCCCATTACATCATCAATTGGAAAAGACTTACAAGTTACTCTTCTCCTCCTTGTAGAAGTATTTCTCTGTTGACTTCTATTTCTACTTCTACTCTTCACATTTGAACTGCCAATTTCGTAAACATTTCCTTGTCTCTTCTCCCTATTCACCACATTTTTACTTCCAATCTATTCATCATCTATCGTTGCTCCCTCTTCCCCCACATCATGAATCTCTATTTCAGCATCATGCTTCTCAGTTTCAACCCCATTCACCTCTATTTCAGCACCATGCATCTCTATTTGACCAACATGATTCTCTATTTGAGCAACATCCACCTTTGTTTCAGCACCAACCATCTTTGTTTCAGCACCATGCAACTCTGTTTGACTAGCATGACTCTCTGTTTCAGCAACAACCACCTCTGTTTTAGCACTAGCCATCTCTTTTTCAGCACCATGCATCTTAGTTTCACCAACATTGTCTTCCATTGCAACATTTGATGGCCCACAATCAGGATATTCTAAGCTCTTCACTTGAGACATCTCACTAGACTTATCTCCACAACTAAGTTATTCTATGCCAGAAAGTGTAACAACCAATTCTACACTTTGCCATCTATGTGTCGATTAAACATTGTCATCATTTCTTTCTCGTTGGTAAGATTAATATACTTAGAGATTCTTGAGTCTAGATCCTTATACCTTAATGACATTGCTGATTGGACACCCCATGGCATGATCTTCGTCAAATCATTATAGAGGTCGAACCAATATGTCTCATCCGGGTCCATGGGAATCGTCTTCTACTTCCCCAACTTGTACTTCTTGCCTTCTCCTCTTCTCAACTCCTGGAAGTATCCTCCATACTACACACAAACGGAGAGGATACCTTGTTGTCCTCTCCAACAAACCATCCTGTTACATTACATTCAGGTATACTGAGAACACAATGCCATAAAACACAAAACACATCCATGCAATGGGGAAAATTCTGACATGTAAAAGCTTACCTATAAACCTCCTACTATCAATTAAAATTCCCACTTCGACCCCTTCACAACCACCCTTCTTCTCCTCCTATACACCTGTAATCACATGAGCAAACATCAGCATATGAAATCGTAATAAGCTTTACATAAAGTTTAAAAAACCAATTTTAAACTCTAAATCAAAACCCTAATCTAAGCCCTCAGAAATCCTTAAAAGCAACCTTAATATAACCTCTTCTGGGTCATTGAAAAACACACGTGAAAACTAAACCCTAAATCAAAACTAACACTATCCCTAATATAAACCCCCAAAAAACTGCAGAACCCCTAACCATAAATTCTTAATCAAAACCCTAGCATTACCCCAAAAAAAACTCTAAAATGCATCCCCCTATGAAATCCCTAAACCCTAAACAAAACCCTACTCGAATCCCCAATAAAAACACTAACCTTACTATGAACGGATGAGGTGTAGCTGCGATGGTCGACGAGCTTCCTACATCCTTAGTATAAACGGAGGAGCAGCTGCGATGGTCGATGAGACTCCTACATCGTCGAAGAGGTTTGATGGAAGGGAGAAGGCCGATTGATCAAAGATGTAAGTGTGGAGTTGCTTGATCGATCGATGTTCTCCCAACTAAGGAGATCAAAAGAGAAGAGGGAGGAGAAGAAAGAGTGAACACAGATCCTCTCCCAGTGCTTTTCCTGCCAATCCATGTTTATCCCAATCATTAACCAAGATAAGTAACCACAGTAGGTGCATCTTAACCCAAGTTCACTTACCCAAATAAACGAAGGCTAACGGAGGGGTATCTATACTGACGGAACATATTAATTGGGGGTATATATGTCAATACCAAAAATATAGGAGTATATACGTCTTATTGAAAGTTTATAGGAGTATATATGTAAAAATCCCTTAAAAAAACTTCTAAAATTTTTAAACAAAAATCTTTAAAAAAAAAAAGAATATCCATCCACTAAACCTCTTCAAATGGAGCCTTAATATTTGAAATTGAGACTTTACATGTGCTAACCCAACAAAAGAGCAAAGGGGTTGTTTGGCAATATCATAAGCAAAAATCGAGAGGATGATAGGTGTATACCGATTTGTATATCGTAGTCACATGACGGTGTCATGATCCATCGAATCCCTCTCTAATAGGGAGATGGTGTACAAATCGATGTATACTTTAATGTATACCAAATCTTTTCCCAAAATCTGCAATTGCAGTCACCTCAAAGCATCACTTCTCCAAGATGAAGATCAGGAAGTGTGTTGGTATTTACATGAGAAGCTGTGAAGTTGCAACGTTGGTAGTAAATACTCACTAATGCATTGCATCCAAATAGATCCACAATGGTTGGTCAAAAACACTCCTCTCATCTGTTTGGACATGGGATAAAATATAGTAGGGATGAGTAAATATGAAATAAGTAGAGACAGATAATTATGGGTGATGGAATAAGTGGAGGATTAAGTGGTGAGATAAAATGAATGGTATATTAATGTGATGTTAGTAGGTATTTATTTAATATTAAAAGTGAGAGTGAAGGATATTGTGGGTATTTATTTAATATTAAAAGTAAGTGGATGATGCATTAGGTATTTGCTTAATAATAAAAATAGGAATAATGATTATTGTGATTTAATTAAAATAATTTAAAGTAATTGTATAGAAATTTATGTTGAAGTGGTGAAAAAAAAATCCCAACAACACTCCAGGTGGAAAAAAAATCCTGCTAAACCCACGTTCAAACGAGCCCTTAAAGAGAACTGCAAAAAAAAACTATAATTTGCTTTTTCTTGGAAAATTTTAACTCTCTTTACCGGTTATTTGTATAACATGAATTTATGTGCATATGAATAGAGCTTAGAGGTGAGATAAGGGTTTAAAGGTGGATTTGGATTAAATTTCAAACTCCTATTAAAAGACCTCATCATTTTCACTTTATATGAGTTATTACTATTTCTTATACCACATCAACATCATATATATTAAAATATACTTACTCTAATATAATATATTTATTAAAATACATTTACAATGTCATATCAACTTCTATGTATATTAAAACATACTCACCCTAACATAATATACCTACCCACACTATATCGTAATATTAAAATTTCATCTACTAAATCACATCGTTATACCAATTATTACAAGCTCCTGACCATTAATATAAGCCTACAAAACAAATAGTTTGCTCAAACATTCAACCAATCGCAATCATGTTATTTAAGCATATACAATGCATGTTATTGAGTAAGGTAAGATTTTGATCCAATTCTTTTGGATGGGAGTTGACTTGCTCTACCACGGGATCACTCAATTGGGTTATTTGCTATGCATCTTCGTGAGAACTACGGTAAAGATATACAAAAGTTCGTGCATCCCTTGAAAGCAAATATCATTGGCGACATTTGATTTATAACTGAATACAATGGATGCAATCTGAAAAACCGCTATTGCAATTTAGTTTATGATTAAAATATACCAGTACAATTTAGTGCATTACTTAAACTCACCCTTGTAGTTTATTTTACGATGAAATATCACCGATGTAATTTAATTTATGAGAGAACTCTTGTGCACTGTTTGGTATGTGAAAGAGGCCGCTTTATCCCGCATTTGGGCTCTTGGATTTTGGCACCATGTAATCCTATAATTGGGGTATTAATGTCAAGATTTGGGAATTCCACCCCCACCATGGAATTGTTTAATGTCGTGTTTTTATTCCTCTGCGGAGGGTTTTGTTTCGCTACCCCTTTGACATAAACCCCTCCCCTTCCCCCTCGCGCCCCCTGCGGTCCCCCGTGACCCCCATGAAAACCCAACTACCGGTGCAATGCGATGCGAAGGGAAGGGTGGACTCCAAAGCAAGCATCCGACTGCTAATGGGCCTTAGAAGGCTACCAAAATATTTATTAGTGTAGGAAGCGTTACTTAGCCATAAATCATTCATCACATATGAGAGTAGATCGGCAATTAGCGAGCATACACAGAGGAGAACAACGGTTTAGTGACCTAGTTCTACCATAAGAGGTGTACGTCTAGGGGGAGAACAATGCTCCCAATTATGCATTAGAATTTTGAGGATACATGATAGTACATGATTTTGCTCCCTCTCTCCGGGGGAAGAGACATGTTGAGTTGGGAGGCCTTTCCCTCTATTTATAACATGAGGGGGAATCTACACTCGATGATCCCTGGTGCCCTTACTGCCAGGCTATTTGTATGTTGTGAGGGTATAGGTGATTAGGGTCATCTTATCGTATCTTTTCCCTTTGCTATGCTAAATCTTTTGGCAGGCTAGGCTGGTGCCGATTGCGATCCAACTGGTCTTAGGCGGGATGGGGTGCCAGTTCCACCTGTGTGTCTTGTATCTGGCTAGCTGGATCCTCTGTCACGTCATGTGTGGAATTTTGGGTCCAAGGGCATTTTTTACCCGTCATCAACAGCCATTGGCAAAACTTCTTGTTCATTGATCGTCGCAAATGATAAGTGATGATTTTTTCTCCTTTTGGTTGTTCAAATTAATGACATTCGTGATTGTGGTTTGGGTGTTTCTCGATCAGAGGCTTCGGTATGGAGTAACGGCTTCTATGTAGTGTGTCTAGGCTTTTCTTTACGTTCTATTAATTTTGCGATGTAAGCTTCATATTATACGTTCTATGTATAATTTCAAATTCTATTTCATCCCTTCCAGGTAACATCCTTCCCTCATGGTAACATAAACTTTACAAATTATACAATAACTATTAATTATCACATTTACTATCAATGTAAATTAAATTAACAACTTCATATACAATAATCATAAATCTTATCTTCTACAAATTTTATTCGTTTGCCATGCAAATCATTTTATATTAATTGAGGTGAAATTAAATTCGTTCACCATCCGGTACAACCTCAATAAATTGATTATGTATTTTATTTCAAACATGGTACAACCAAAATAAATTATTAGATATCTACCTAAACAATACCACAAAAATATCAAATAAAATAAACATTTTTTTAACGTCAAAATCATCCATTTGTACCTTTTCCAACTAACTTTATCCATAAATTCCACCTTCTTATTCCTCGTACCAAACACCTTACCGGAAATTAACACCACAATTTCTTGATTTGACAACTAATACATCCAAACACCTAAGCAGAATAAAATCCCTTAATTCCTCCACCCCTCCCAATGCCTAATTTTTATTCCTCTTACTAATTCCTCGTACCAAATAACACCATGAGGTTTTGTGTAAACTTTCATGTCAACGTATATTTATTCTATTCATGTACCAAAAATCAACTACTTTTAGGCCCCAGTTGGCAACGGGGTTAACTCAAGTTAAGGATTATTCCAAGCTTTTATGATCATCTTAACACAAACTCTTATATAATAATTTCCAATAATTCCCACTTACTTTTTGAAACGACCCGTCACCATTTGATCCTTTAAGATGTCTAGGATGTTCACCAGACGTCTGGAGAGAGAGCCAGACGTCTAAAAATACTTTTCTTTTCGACGCGCACTGTGAGCATGCTGAAGGTTTCC
Source organism: Thalassia testudinum (assembly GCA_037157565.1). Taxonomy (NCBI): domain Eukaryota; kingdom Viridiplantae; phylum Streptophyta; class Magnoliopsida; order Alismatales; family Hydrocharitaceae; genus Thalassia; species Thalassia testudinum. The sequence continues at coordinate 6,251,870 of JAZHRO010000059.1, read as the reverse complement.
CTACTAGGAGGGGTGAGATCAGCGTGACAAAATATGCGGAAATAAAAATATAAAGCAATATCACAAAAATAAATCAATCGCACAATGTACACAGGTATTTTTAGGTGGAAACCCAAACCGGGTGAAAACCACCACCTAACCCTCTCGAGTTAGGATTTTCCGATCAACCTAGTTGATCAAATCCACTAACCGAATCACTTTGAAACGAGGGTGATTCAACCTCAGTACAACCACGCTACAAGTACGAGGGTAGCGTTCCTCAACCCCTTCTCTCCACGAGAAGGATTTTGTCCCACGAAGGAGACGGGAATTCGCAAAGCGAATACCCAACCAAAATACAAAGATAAAATAAAACAACAGTCCTATAGAGCCAACAAAATTAAACCTAGCTTCTATAGGAAATAGGAAACTCCCCTTTGCAAGGAGTGCGTTGACGATGACGCGGTGCGTGTGCCACGCGATGGCGCTACGTCGCTCTCGTGAACAACAACGGGAGAGCGGGCGCGCAAACTGAATTTAGCTCTCAAGATGATGGAGCTTGAGCTTAGAGAGCAAGAGCTTCTTGGACACAAGAGTGTGAGAGTGTATAGCTAAGTGTGTCTTGTGTCTTTCTTAGTGTGTCTCTTATGTTGTGTGTGTTTTTGTGTTGCAAAGGCTCCCCTCTATTTATAGAGGCCTTAGGAAGGCTTTGGAAGGCTTGAAAAAGCTTCCATAGCCGTTGGGTGCAAAGCCCAAGAGAATCAGGCCGAAATCAGGACAATGATTGCATTTGACAGGGTTATCAGACGTCTAACTCTGGCATCAGACGTCTGGAAGGCCACTTTAAGACGTCTGATTTCAAGGTCAGACGTCTGATTCTATGCGGGTTTCTCCCTGACTTGAATTAGATCTAAACAGGGTTTTTGTACAAGTCCATCAGACGACATAGAGGACGTCTGGCACTAAGTCTGGACGTCTGGAAACCTACTTTTACCATGGGAATTGATTTCCAAACGTTGCAACGGCTAGAAAATCTCTGAGAAGAGATTTTGGGTCAGCCGAGGCAAAACGGTCATTTATCAGACGTCTGTGAAGTCCTATGGACATCTGATAAGGCTCTAACGGTCATATTCTTGAGTGTCTTCTAAGCCAGCCAACGGTCCACTAACTGGACGTCTGGCAAAGTCATCAGACGTCTCCTAAGACGTCTGGTATAAGGTCTGGACGTCTGAATTCATCAGACAGAACTAACTATGTCCAGCCTAACAGTTATCAGACGTCTGAAACAACAGTCAGACGTCTTAAAATCCTTTATCAGACGTCTGATTAGTGAATTAGACGTCTGGAAAGTCAGTTTTAACCCTATATTGGTTTTCTAAGTGTTCTACAGAAAACCTAAGTATCCTAGGGTTGTGCCGGTGTTCCTAGGACTACTGTTAGGGTTCTTTGAGGCTCTTTAACATAATGTCTAAGGAAAATAAAGAGCAAGAAAATAAATACAAGAGATACATGAAAGGATAAAAAAGAATCTATCCTATTCTTCTTGTCTTCCATCTCCAATCTTTCGCTCCACGCGAACCTCCTCTATTTTCCGTCAAGCTCCTCCAATCCATCCTGGATGCGAGCTCGAGTTCCGTCTAAACACGTCTTCATTTGCAATTGACCTGAAATCTATGACTCAAATTGCAAATGTTAAATAACACGTGTTTTGTTATCATCAAAACAAATGATCGTGGTGCTCTAGCACCAACACATGCCACTCCCTCGCCCACGCCTCACGCCTCACCCTACAACAGCCTCACCCGCACCCTGCACCACTCCCTGCGATGCCACACCTCTCCCCTCACCTCCTCTCCTTTTATAAACCCCCCCTCCTCTCCGTCTCACACCACCATAGCCGAGTGAGAGAGAGAGAGAGAGAGAGAGAGAGCAGGGAGCTAGAGCGAGAGTGAGTGGAGAGTGGAGAGCTGATCGTGAGTCTGAGCGCGAGAGTGGAGGGTGCTGTGCTGTTCTGATGCAACGCCAGCGGCGAGGAAGGCCAGAGCGGCTCCACGGAAGTTATTTTTCCGCGGAATCAGACGTCCGGAGAGACATCCCGACATCTTACCAAACGTCCGAAGGTAGAGTGAGACGTCTGGTAGAGATCTATTTTCCATATTTCTCCTCTGCCAATGTCCTGATAGTGTACGTATATGTGTCAGAAGTTAGAAGGTGGACCGAGGTAGTTTCAGACGTCCAGGAGCACATCCAGACGTCTGACTGAACCCTTGGACGTCGGCACTATGTTCCAGACGACCGATAGAGGTGCCCCAAGGGAGGTATGCCTGAGAGTTGATTTAAGACGTCTGGGATCTCTCCCAGACGTCTGATTTCTATCAGAACCCTTATTTTTGGGCTCGTTCAAAGCCGAAACAATGTCGATTTTCCGTAAACGAAACATCGTTGTTTTTCATACGAATTTCTTCACGTAATGGTAGCTTGTCTGTATCTTTTGGAATCCTTTTAAGCTGTCCATCCACGTCTGAGGTCTCCAATCTGTCGAGCGTACGGAACTTACGGAGATGTCAGGAGCTGTTGTATGAGCCCCCATTCCACTCGGTTATCCTGGTAGAGTGGTTCTAACTAATTCTCCAAGTTAATAAAATGCATGCAATTAGTTAAAACCTAGGATGTGAGATGAATCCTAGGAAGAAATAAACGCATGGTCTAGAATATAGCTATTCAAGTAAATCCTAGGTTATGACATGAACACCAGGGATAGAAAAAGTGCATGTGTAGAAAGATGGATGATTAAATAAATCATAAGCTGCCTGTAATGAACTACATTATTGATAGAAAGAGAAAGAACTCGTACTGTGAAAATAGAGATGCATGTTTTGTATGTAACAAACTAGATATGAAACAAAGAAAAGTTCATGTACGAATCTTACGGGAATGTAAAACGAGATAAGAACACTGACATACCAGAGAACCGGATGGTTTTGGAATTGCCACCCACGGGCGGCCGTTAAGGGAAGTGAGTAGACCTTCGTGTACGTAGTATCGAAAAGAACAACTATCCCTTGTAGTATAGAGGGGAGCTTGCCGCCTTTGGGTTGAGACCCGGGGTGGGTTTAGCCACTCTACGTCGACTCTTGCTGGCCCTCGTGTACGTAGTACTGAGGTGAGCTACTTAGTGTAGGGGGAGCTGGCCGCCGCAGGGGGCTCGAGGTTAGGTATGGCCACCCTACATCGACTCTTGTTAGCCTGTTGGGCAAACTAGGTTAGTCAGACGAGGGTACGTGGACTAAGGAGTGACGAGACCCCTGAGGGGCGAGACTTTTGTTCTATTCTGTTCTGAGATGACAAAGCCCTATACTGTTCCGCGCTGTACGTTGAAGCGTACCCGTCAACGGAAACGACTGACCACGTGTCAGTGCGGGGTGGCTACCCGCGCGCTTATCACTTGTGCTGTAGTCACCGCTATGTCATGATCGTGACCTCAGGATGGTAGACTGGGTGTAGGACTACCACGGAGGGACTTTCTCGGCCATGGGAGTGCCACGTGTGCATCCTACATCACGGGAAAACTGCAAGCAAAATCGTTCCCTTAGGGAACAAAAAGATTAAGTAATGAGATAAACCCTGATTAGAGATCTCTACACAGAAAATCGTTATAGGATAATTTGGATTGGAAAGTAATATGTTAAACTACCTGTTAAATGCATTTTTCTTTATGTTTAGCCACCACTCTATTTAACGTTAGCTAACTCTAATTATATAATTTTGTATAGGTCAGGGATTTAAGCAGCTCGAGCTACCGGCTGCTGAGGACGTTGGGCCTAGTCGAGTCCAGCTGTAGTTTCTACTACTTGTTGTAGTGAGTTCCTGTAGTTATATATATATTCAATACTTTCTGATTATGTTCTCTACCTATATTAGTTTTGTTGTGATGGTAGTTTTTCTGTTCTTGAAAGCATATAATATTCTAGAATTACTGTTCTATTTCTCCTTTCGTTGTCATTTTCTTTCTGCTTAGTTACTGTACTTATGTGGTTGTGGATTGATGCATGTTATTTGGTTATTTCTCATTGGACGACTAAGTCTTGAGATTAGTCGAGGCGAACCGGTCTCGGATCCTATAAGGATTTGGGTTCGGGTTGTGACACTTTTACTATTAAAAAATATCCATTATACCATTTACTCTCACTTTTAATATTGAACAAATACCTATTAACATTGTTTACTCTAACTTACACTATTGAATAAATATTCACTAATATCACATCAATACACCAATCATTTTAACACTATACTTAACCCTCTCCTTATTAAATAACCTAAAAAATATCATTTTCACTTATTTCATCTTAACTCCCCCCCCCCTAATCCCGAACACTAACCATAGATCTTACTCCTCGTTGACGATAGATTCTCTCATCCAAGGATGAGGATGAGAAAGTCCGATGTCTATATCTACATGTAAATTAAAGAAAGGTGCGCTGCACCTCCTTCAACCATGTCAGCCCTTACCCTACCACACCCTGTCGCTGTTACGACTAAAAAGTGCCTTGCCTGACTTGTCTAGCGTCGTTGTCAAGGGAAGAGGGATCAATATGGAACGACAATAAGAAACACAGAAGTCCGCCCACTGCAACAGTACAATCACGTCACCCATTGCTCTCTCCCTCCCTCCCTCCCTCTTCCTCTCCCAAGATGCTAACAATTTCAAATTTCCACGTATCCCTCCCTTCCTCGCACCAAAACACCGTCTCGCCGTACCTGAACACACCAATCTCTCTCCCTCTCTCTGTCTCTACACGCACATCATATGCGTGAAAAGGTGAAGACACGAATTACTTACTGCCGTAATAAAAGATGAGAAGAAAAGAACTTTTCATCTTTTTACGAGCCACATGCCGACGCTACCATTTGGCCGTGGCAATTTTTTTCCTTTATGATATATTTAGTTGGAGAAATAATTAGGAGTATAAAAAAATATAAAAAAATTAATAGAAATTTAGAATTTTTGTTTTATTTAAGTATTTTATTGTATTCATTGTCGTATTGAATAATTAAAAATATTTATTTCACTTGAGGTATTTGATTAAAAAAATAAATAAATTTTATGTGGTGAAGTTGAGAGAGTAAGATGAAATAGACAGAATAAATCGATGGAATAAACAAATTCCACCTCTTTGACGGAATTTGTTTATTCTAGAATTCATCCTTAAATTCCAGAATCCACTAACGTCAAAATAAAAACTGTCAAATACATAATTCGATGTTAATTCTTCTTCTATTCCACCAAACAAATAAACCCCTAAAGACTGAAATCTATCAACAGAAAATTTTTTACCATTCAAAAAGCCACAACAAGAACTTTTTTATCTTTTGAAAAGCCATGGTATTTAAACATCACAGTAAAATCAACTACTTCCAACACTTGTCACCAAATGGTCGTAACTTTGGCTCAGGTAAATTTGTTTATTATATTTATGTTAAATAAATGTTCATATATATTAACCTTCGACAATTTGAAATTATGAAAAACTAAAGAAATGAACATTGCAACTTATTTTACAATCCACTCATGTGACCCTCACGTGCTAATAGTTTTAACATGTGTTTTGATTTTTCACTGGTAGAAATTAATTTTCATTAGCGAAAACCTACTTTTTAGGTAAAAATTTTTTTTCGTAAGTGAAAAATTAATTTTTCATGTGAAAAATCAATTTTCACAGATATGTTTTAATTTTTCACAAATAAAAAATTATTTTCCAGGTCAAAAATCATATGCCATCGGTGGAAAATAATATTTCAAATCAAAAATTAATTTTTATTGATAAAAATTATTTTTAATTAATATATTTTAATTTTTAATTGATATATTTTAATTTTTACACGTATTATACGATAAGTTACCTTTTTTTTAAGTGGCAACGAGCCTTATAATACTAGGGTTACCTTTTTGAAGTAAATGATGGACACGTGCGTGAGTGGAGGCGTGAGTACGTGACCTTTCAATGTGGCCATGATCTATTAATAATGGCCATGATCTAACAATATTTTCCTTTATAAAAATAAATCATAATTTATTTGAATTATTTGACATTAGTATACACATACATACATATATATATATATATATATATATATATATATATATATATGACATGATGCCAGAGATCTTAGATATTATTTCTTTCATAAAAAAATATATCTCCAACGAATTTATATTTTTTCAATCATTTATAGTAGAAAAAATGGAGATGTGTTCCACTTTATACACATCATTATATTCATCTCACATGACATATTAAGGTGGAGGTTATGTGAATGAGGTGAAGTCACATTGGAGAGTCACATGTATTCATGGATATAAAAGGTTAGGTTACTTTTTTAGATCCTAAAAGTACTATTACCATTTTTAGCTAAGAGAAAGATGAGTCACATGTATCACTCACATTCAAATTTAAATTTCGATGAAGGGAGAGGGAAACTTTGTCTCTAATAGGTACCTCAACACTACAATAGGTGTTAACGGTACCACAATCTCAAATTTTGGTGAAGACAAATAAATGCTAACGATACCACCGTAAATGTTGACGATATCACCATTGGTACTGATGGCATTATCACCAGTTGCGTAAGTTTAAATTACTTATCACTTATCTTGTTGAGGTGGATGCCATGTGGATTATGTATAACCACATAGGAGAGTCACATGTGCTCATTGATAAAAAAAGTTAAACCACCTTTTTACACTCTAAAAGTACTATTACCATTTTTAACTAAGAGAAAGGAGAGACACATGCAGTCACATGTGCCCCTCATATTCGAATTCAAATTTCGGTGGAGGGAGATGGAAACCTTGTCTCCAATAGGTGTCATCGGCACTACAATAGATGTTAACGATACCACAATCTCAAATTTCGGTGAAGACAAGCAGATGTTGATATCATCACCATTGCTGCTAATGGCATCATCACTAGTCGTGTAAGTTTAGATACCAATGTCATCACGTACATTTTTATGTTGGTGCCACTGCCACCTATTTACTAACTTTTATAGTGCTCAAGTATCTATTACAAATACTCATCACTTTTCTTAGTATTGTTGCCATTAATTATTCATCACTTATTTTGTTGTTGTTGGTATCAATTATGTAAACACCTATTTTGGTGATGACGCCACTGTCATAGATGCTAACGGCATTACCCATTGGTGCTAATGGCACATCACCAATCGTGTAAGTTTAGATACTAATGTCACCATATACATTTTCATGTTGATGTTGGCATAAATTACTTATCACTTATCTTGTTGAGGTGGATGCCATGTAAATGAGGTGGAGCTACATAAGAGAGTCACATGTGCTCATGGATATAAAAGGTTAAACCAACTTTTTATATCCTAAAAGTACTATTATTATTTTTAACTAAGAGAAAGGACACTCACATGGAGTTACATGTGCCCCTTGCAGTCAAATTCAAATTTTGGTGGAAGGAGAGGAAAACTCTGTCTCCAATAGGTGTTATCGGCACTACAATAGATGCTAACGGCACCACCATCTCAAATTTCGGTGAAGATAAGTAGATGCTGACGGCATCATCATTGGTGTTAATGGCATCACCACCAGTCGAGTAAGTTTAGATACTAATGTCATCACGTACATTTTCATGTTGTTGTTGGCATAAATTACTTATCACTTATCTTGTTAAAATGGATGCCATGTGTATGAAGTGGAGTTACATAGGAGTCACATGTGCTCATGGATATAAAATGTTAAATCAACTTGTTATACCCTTAAAGTACTATTACTATTTTTAACTAAGAGAAATAACACTTACATGGAGTCACATGTGCCCCTTATATTCGAATTCAAATTTTGGTGGAGGGAGAGGAAAACTCTGTCCTCAATAGGTACCGTCGACACTATAATAGATGCTAACGGCACCACCATCTCAAATTTTGGTGAAGATAAGTAGATGCTGACGACATCATCGTAGATGCTGATGGCATCACTATTGGTGCTGAATGGTATCACCATTAGTTGAGTAAGTTTAGATACCAATGTCACAACGTACATTTTCATGTTGTTATTGGCATCAATTACTTATCACTTATCTTGTTGAGGTGGATGCAATGTGGATGAGGTGGAGCCACATAGGAGAGTCACATGTGCTCATGGATATAAAAGATTAAACCACATTTTTACATCCTAAAAATACTATTACCATTTTTAAATAAGAGAAAGGAGAGTCACATGCAGTCACATGTGCCCCTCACAATTGAATTCAAATTTCGGTAGAGGGAGAGAGAAACTCTATCTTCAATAGGTGCCGTCGACACTACAATAGATGCCAACAGTAGCACCAGTTCAAATTTTGGTGAAGACAAGTAGGTCTAGATGGCACCACCATTGGTGCTGATAGCATCATCATTGGTGCTGACGGCATCAATGTTACTACAGTTATTCAGATCGACAATTCAAACTAAGATCACTGGACACACACATTGATTCCTATGCATGGATCACAATTACATAAGAGAATTCAACTGATAAGTTCCATTTTAGGCAGATCAGTAAATCAAAAAGCTTAGTTCAAACAAATATAACAACCACATTTTATAGTTGCAACACTTACTTGAATAACAACCACAAAAAGTAAAAAACAAAAATTCTACAACATCAAGAGCACCAATTGCAAGTTTAGAAATACATACTTTGCTTTCAATTAAGAACTAACTCAGCAAAAACTCTAAAAAGGCAAAAAAATCATCTCGCATCAAAAGCATTGTCGAGGGAGAGGCAGGGCTATAGGAGGCACCGCAAATCGGGCTGGAGAGGCCGAGGTGGCTAACGGTGAGAAGGTCCTTGGAGATGGTGGCAAAGATGAGAGTGGACGAGGAGAGGACAGAACCGAGCTGCTCAGCGAGGGCCTCGTCTTTGAGGTCGCCAACGAGGAGGTGGTTGGCGGTGTGCATGCAGGAGTGGTGGTCCTTGAGGTGGAGGGTGCAGATCGAGGAATCAGATGGGGAGGAGCAACAGCTCTACTCCTTGATGAGGAGCTCCGGATGAGGCGCTGCTTGGCGTGGAGCTCCTTGTCGCACTGGCAAGCAGTGGAGGTGCGGTGGCGACGGCTCTGCTCCTCGGCGAGGCGTTGCCTAGCGTGGAGCTCCTCGTCGCGCTGGTGGGCGATGGAGGCGTGGTGGCAATAGTGGAGCTCCTCGTCTCGCTAGTGAGCGATGATGACACGATGGCGACAGTGGAGCTCTTCATCGCGCTGGCAAGCGACGAAGGTGATGATGGTGGTGGCTAGAGGAGGTTTTGGGTGGTGTGGCAAGGGAGGTTTGTGGCTGGGATGTTCATTTATAGCCAAAATTTAAGAGAGGGGACATGGGGAGGGGTTACACATAAAATCATAATAGGATTAACCTAGAATTATGATATATTTTGAGATATATATTCCCTTTACAGCATATATAGCTTCCAAATCAACTTAACCCCTATCCTTGTGATTGACGTCATTTTTAGAATCTCAAATATATTTTATAGTGAATTTTAATAAAAATAAAAATAATTATAGGTTGAATTCTATTAAAATAATTTTTTAAAATATTTATCTGAACCATACGTACTATAATTGAATATATAGAAATTTCAAAAACTCCCGCAGACAAGTGCGGGTACTATCACCGGTGAAAGTAACAACGAAGGCGTCGTCGAGGAAGCTGCATGGGAAAGCAACCGGTAGCGATAGGCGTTTTCGCGAGTTACCGGCGCCACATGCCAAACCTTAACCAACAGCGCCGCCAACCCTCAAGTTACCGGCGCCACACCCAATCTCCAGTCAAACTTTACGTACTGCTGCTACTCAAGTTATTCGACACCTACCCATACACCATCTCCCCATGTCAACTTTGCTGCGCCAAAGATCAAGTCTTGCTTTTGCCCTTCTCCTCTCTGGCTCTCGCTGCTGTTGCTGAGGTGTGCGATTTTTTCGGGAATTTGTTCTCCCTCTGTTGATGCTTGTTGATGGGTTTGCTCTTCTTTGTTGTTTCTGGAAATGGGTATGTTTCAATTTCGCGTCTTGGCTTGTTTCTGAACAGTTTGGGGATCTGGGTTTAAGAGACAGGGGGAAGCTAAGTTTCTGTGAAAAGTGGTTTTTTGTTCTTCTTTTCCTGATTAAGGAGATGTAGGTTTTGGGTGTGGAAATTACTGCAGCTATTGTTATTTGAAATCCCTTGTTGTTCCGAGAGAAAAATATGATCTTTTTACGTCTTTGGCCATAATTTTTGAAGGGGGCACTTACACAAGATCCATGGTATGTTTGTTTTCTAGAAATTGCTCCTGCAGTTTTGTGGCATTTTGGATTTTATTTTTATTGATGTGTTGAGAGAAAAGGTTGATACCCCCACCCCCAAAAGCCTCCAAACCGTTCACCTTCTCCCTCTTCCTCGTCACTGGCTTCACTTGGTGCCACCGGGGACGTCCGCCGACGAGCAACACCACTAGCAGCGCCGCCGGCGACATCACCCGCAGCAGCGCCGCCGGCGCAGTGCACCAGCAGCAGCGCCGCTAGGGCGCAGCCAGGAGCAACACCGCTGCTGGCGACACTAGCAGCCGTACGGGGAGGTGCAGGGCAGGGGCTTCTTGACGCCCTGCTGCTGCTGCCTCTCCCTCGACGGGGAGGTGCTGCAGGGAGTTCTTGGTGCCTTCTCTCTCTTGTTACTCTTTTTTTCTCTTGTTGATAGAGATTTTCAGGTCAATAGTCTTCATGTTTTAAAGCACTTGTTATGTGAGAGCTCTTGTTCTTGATTTGTGACTTTGAGAAAATGGTAGACAACAAGGATTCCCTAAATGACTCGATGGGGAAGCTATCCACCACACGCATGTTCTAGGGAACCTCCATCAAGTTCGATGGCACTAATTTTCTTCTATGGTCTATTGCATTTTCTCGGTTTGTTGGGTCTTAGAGAAAGAAATGTATTTTGACTGATGAGGAACCTGTCCCGAAAACTGAAAATTGGGAGGCTGATAATAATTGGGTAGCGACATATCTCCTTAATAGTGTTACATAGACAATTGCCAAAAAGGTCATGTACCATTCTTCTGCAAAGAAAATGTGGGAGGTTTTTCATGAGATACACTCTTACAGGAGTAACATCACCAGACTGTATCATGTGATTGAGGAGATTCATAACATGAAAAAGGGCACCATGTCATTGGTAGGTTATTATGGTACCATGAAAATTCTGTGGGATGAACAGAATGTTCACCAGCTTATCAGTAGTATAGATGCTGCTGTGATTGCCAAGCAACAAGAGGAGATTAGATCTATTCAGCTGTTAGCTGGGCTTGGTTCTGAATATAGGTCGGTCAAAGATCAATTTATGACCCTTGATACCATTCCCACTCCAGCCCAGATTTATGCTTGCCTGTCCAGATTGGAGACTACTGAGGATACTGCTCCTGCCGATGCCTCTGCCATGGCCTCCTATGGTCAAGGTAGAAACAATTCCTTTACCCGTAGACGTGGTGGACGTACACCTGGACGTAGCAGAGGACATACCTCCTTTTGTGAGTACTGCCATAGGAATTGATATATTGTTGATCGTTGCTAACTGAAACATGGATACCCTCAGGGTCATGACCCCAAGGTTCGAAATGTCGATTTCGATGTCGTACCGATGAAATTCTAAGCGTGCATTAAGTGGGCGTGCTGAGGGCACGTCGTGGAAATGCCCGTTTTTCGATGGGCATGTCGATGAGCATGTCGAGGGCACGCCGTGAGCATGCCGATGCATACCGACAAAAGTAACAATAGTAAAAAAAATAGCAGCAATCTCGGCATGGGCACCTATTTCACTGGCATGCCGACCATGCTGAGGGCATGTCGACAATGCCGACGGCATGCCAACGATATCCCTGTAAATCGACACTTTATCCGTATCGGCACGACCCCTGCTCGAAAATGGCCTTGCCGAGGGCATGCCGACGATATTTAAAATGATGCATGACCCTAGGGCTAACTAGGTGATTACAAAGCAGATTGGTCAGCCTACTTAGACTCATGAGGAGCAGCTCACTATTTCCAGAGCAGAGTATGATGAGCTTGTTGCCTCTAGAGCATCTACCTCTGCGAGAGCATCTATTCTACAGCCTATAGGTACCATGGCCATATCTATTAATTCTTGCTCTCCTACATGGATTGCATATTTGGAAGCATCCTCTCATATTATTGGTAATGCAGATCTTTTCTCCTTGCTTCGGGATTTAGCCACCCCCTTTCAAGTTAAGGTGGCCGATGGTGGATTATCTCCTGTTATTGGCTTAGGCAATTTATCTTTATCACCCACATTGCCCTTATCTGATGTTATGCATGTCCCACAATTTGCACCTGAATTTGATGTCAATTAGTCAAATTACCAGAGATTTGAAGTGCAGAGCAATTTTTTATGACCAATATTTTGTGTTGCAGGATCTCAGGACGAGGAAGCATATTGGTAGGGGGCTTGAGTAGAATGGTCTCTATTATGTCCATATACCTCCATCTTCTACTAGTGCTGAAGCATACTCTGTTACTCCTTTCTAGTGGCACCTACGGCTTGGCCACCCTAGCCCTACTGTTTTACGTCGGTTATTTCCTAATTTGAGTTTTTCAAATAAATTTTTGTGTGATGCTCGTCAACTTGGCAAACATCATAAGTCACCTTTTCATAGTCATGGTAAGCGGTCTAAGTTTCCTTTAGAGTTAATTCATGCAGATGTATGGGGACCTTGTCTAGTTTGAAGTAATAGAGGTTGTCGGTATTTCCTGGTGTTAGTTGATGATTGTACTCGTGTGTCATGGGTTTATTTGATGAAAGAGAAATCTGAGGTCTCTGTACTTATTCAAAATTTTTTTAAAGAAATACAAACTCAATTTTCCCATGTTATAAAAATTTCCAGGAGTGACAATGGTTGGAATTTGTTAATTCTACTCTAATGCACTTCTTTTAGTTTTGGGGAGTTATACATCAGACTACTTATGCGCATACCTCGCAACAAAATGGGGTAGCGAACGCAAACTACGACATTTGTTGGATGTTGGGAGAACTCTTATGAGTCAAATGAATGTTCCTGCTATATATTAGGTTGATGCTATATTGATCGCTACTTTTTTGATAAATAGTATGCCTTTGAATGTGTTAAATGGGAGTTCTCTTTCTGTGCTTTGTCCTGGGAAGGATTTATTCCCTGTCACTCTTGTTGTTTTTGGTTGTGTTTGTTTTTGTCCACTTGTTTAAGGTGGATAGGATCTCTCCTTGGTTTGTCAAGTATATTTTCCTTGGCTATTCGAAGACTCAAAATGGATACCAATGTTTTGATCCTGCTGCACGACGGTTTTATGTTATTGTTGATGTTACCTTTTTTGAGGATATTCCTTTTTACCCCAAGAAGGGGGAGACTTCCACTTCTAGTAATGTTCTTATTCCACTACCAATTACTCCACCATCTTCTACACCTGAGCCCTCTGAGCATCCTACCTCTGATGATGCAGAGTTCTTTCATTCTTGACATTTTTAGCGACGATCTAAGATACAGGTAGAGGAACCTCTTTCTACTATTCCTCCTCAGCCCCTACCATATGCCAATGATTCTCCTGAGGTCAAGGTAAGTGATGCTCCTGAGACAGTTGATTTGGATATTCCTATTACTCAAAGAAAGGCTCATCGGTCTCATACTAGACCTTCTAGATATTCTGCTTCATAGTGTTTTTCATTTGATGGCTTGACAGATGCAAGTAGGGCATTATCATTGACTATTGATGCTGAATAGGTGCCTAAAAGTCATAATGAGGCTTTTCAGAACGCTGCCTGGACTGTGGCTATGAAGGAAGAAATATCAGCTTTAGAATCTTGAAACACATGGGATTTAGTAGACCTACCCTCAGGTGCTACTATTGTGGGGTGTAGATGGGTATTCACTCTCAAATGTTGACCAGATGGTAGTGTGGAGAGATATAACGCCAAATTGGTAGCAAAAGTGTATACTCAAACTTATGGTATTGATTACTTTGAGACCTCCCCTGTTGCCAGATTGAATTTTGTTAGGATACTCCTCTCTGTGGCTATAAATAAAAGTTGGCAGGTATATCAATTGGACATTAAAAATGCCTTTTTGTATGGTGATCTAGAAGAAGTGTATATGCATCAACCCCTTGGGTTTGTGGCTAAGGGGGAGTGTGGAAAGAAGGTGTGTTGCTTCAGAAAGGCAATCTGTGGTCTGAAGCAAACCCTAGGGCATGGTTTGACAGGTTTAGCAGGGCAGTACAAGAGTATGGATTTACTCGGTCTACTGCAGATCATTTGGTGTTTACTCTTCATGGAGATGCAGGTTTAGTGATTAATATTGTTTATGTTGATGATATTCTCCTGACTGGCAGTGATATAGATGGAATAGTGAAAACAAAAAAATTGCTACATCCTCAATTTGTTACAAAAGTTCGGGACGGATAGGATATTTTCTTGGCATTGAGGTGCAACATGTTGACCATGGATTGGTGTTTTCTTAGAGGAAGTACATTTTGGATATGCTTCGAGATGTGGGGATGCTTAGGTGCAAGTCTGCAAGTGTTCCCATGGATCTTTCATTACCTCTGCAAGATGGAAACAATCCATTGTTACAAAATGTGACAAGGTATAGAGCTATGGTTGGGAAATTGCTATACCTCACTGTTATTAGACTAGACATAGTCTATGTTGTTGGTCGCCTAAGTCAGTTCATGTAGGAACCTTGTGAGGTACACTGGGATGGTATATGTCAAGTATTGAGGTATTTGAAAAATGCTCCTGGGAAAGGTATCTTGTTTAAAAACAGTGGCAACGTTGATGTATGTGGATACTTTAATGCCAATTATGCTGGGTCACATGAAGATAGGAGGTTTGCTACTGGATATTGTACCTATGTGGGAGGAAACTTAGTTACTTAGAGAAGCAAAAAATAATCCGTAGTTTCCAGGTCCAGTGCAGAATCTGAATATAGGGCGATGGCCTATACTAATTGTGAGCTCATGTGGATTAGATCCATTCTTCAAGATTTTGGAATGCAATGTAATAGATCTATACCCATGTTTTGTGATAATAAAGTAACATCATTCATTGCAAATAATCCAGTGTTTCATGAAAGAACCAAGTATATTGAAGTGGATTGTCATTTCATCAGGAAGGCGGTTATGAGCGGAAAAATCAGCACACCCTACATCAAGATTGAGGATCAGATTGCAGATGTTTTCACTAAGGCTCTCACAAAGAAGTGGTTCAATCTTCTTAGTTCCAAGATGAGCATGCATGATGTGTATGCTCCAGCTTGAGGGAGAGTGTTAGAGCATAGCTTTGTTTTATTTATGTTCTATTATTGAAGTGTTTTTAAGTTAGTGGGTGTGTACTCATATTTCCCCTTTGGATCTCTCAATATAAGGGTCCGAGGGCTTCTCAATGATAGGTGAGTCATTTGTTTCCCAACAAAGGTGATTCTAAAAGATGCCAAAGTTTGTCTTTGATCCTAGTTTCAATAAGTTCCCCATGCTTCATTAGCCCATAAAGAATGCTTATTGTTAAAAAGGGTAAAGCCTAGACTAATGATCTGAATCATGATAGCTCCATTAATCTAAATTTGGAGTCAATTGATATTTATCATGATTTTTAAGTGAAGGAAAAAAATGCGCTAATGATTTTCTTGTCCATTTTTGGAAAGGACACGTTTCTGGATATTTATGAAAAGATAATAATTTGAATCAGCAGCCCAAGGGAAATGGAATATACCGGGAGCTTTTTTGGTACTTCAAAAGTAGACCACTTTTTGGTTTTAGCCATTTTAGTGGACCAAATTGCTAATGATATCATTTTGCTTTAGATTGGTTGAACAGTGTTTTAAAAGGGAAAACAGGCCACTTCATCCTGATTTCTGTATGTCTAGTTATGGGTTCTTAAATGCTCCTTAGTCCTTAAGCCATTTTTAGGTTAAACTAAGATTTCACCTATTGTGGGTTTTATCAGGGTCTGGTAATTGGCTTCAACTGGTACATTTGGCATCCTGCTTTGCCATTGCGGGCAAAGTCTCTTTCTGAGGATAGAATAAGTCATCGGAATCTTGGACAATAATGACTTGTTTCCCTTGTTCATTTCGGAGGAGGAGGAGGCTAAGGATGAATCAAACTTCTGAAGGTAATACAACTTCTTTGGTTGTTGTTTAAATGGCATGCATGTATTAGTTATTGTTTAAGTAATTCATGCATCAGCTAACAATCTTTCAGTGAATGTTCGCTAAATCCAACTGGTTTGTTTTTGTTCAGCTGGAGGAAACATGAGGATTTATACATATAGGGAATTGAGTAAAGCCACTAATTATTTCAGTGCTGAAAATAAACTTGGCAACGGAGGCTTTGGTACTGTTTACTGGGTATGTATATCTCTGCGAAAGCTAATAACTAGCTTGCACTTGCAATGAGAAAAAAAAGGATTAAATATCCTTTGATCATGAATTTCTTGAACATCTATAAATGCTTGGGAGATTTGCAGGCAAGGTTGACAGATGGAACAGAAGCAGCCGTAAAGGTATTATCTTCTGAATCAAGACAGGGTGCTACTGAATTTTTTAATGAGATCAAAGTGCTAGCCGATGTAGTTCATGACAATCTGGTCAGATTATTAGGTTGTTGTCTTGAAAATGATCACAGGATGTTGGTGTATGAGTATCTTGAAAACAACAGTCTCTCTCAAAGCCTCCTTGGTATATTTCTTTCTTTCCTCCTTGTTTCCCCTCCTTTGTTTCGCATGGCAATATCAATTATTTATATTTAGTTTAAATACCTATCTCTTATCAATATATGTAATATTGAATTTCTGATTTTTCCCCCTCATCTGTTAAGGTGAAGGCAATAGCGATAGCAATATTAAGTTCAACTGGGAAGTACGAACCAAAATATGCATAGATGTAGCACGTGGGCTTTCATTTCTTCATGAAGAAATTCGGCCCCACATTGTGCATCGTGATATTAAAGCAAGTAATATTCTGCTAGACAAAGACCTAAATGCCAAAATTTCAGATTTTGGTTTGGCAAAGCTTCTCCCACCAGAATTGACACATGTCACCACTCGGGTTGCAGGAACAATGTGAGTATCAAACTGTTTGAAACTGAATGTTGCAGGCTATTTCTTTCTATATTCATAAGTAGGTTTACCTTCTATTTCTTTATTTCTCATGAAAATTGATATGAAACACATTAATGACCTTGGGATACTGAGTTGACTTGTATTGTTTTTCCTTTCTGATAATAACATGATACAAACTGGCACTAAGGTTCAAAGCTCGGATATTGAGTTGGAATTAGTTCCCTGTAAAACGATACCGATCCTGATCAGCCTGGGGCTTATCTTTTCTCCAGTTAGGCGATTATAAAAATATTGGGAAATAGTATCATGTTGATATGTAAGAAAAATATCGGAAATTTTTCATACATATGGCAATGAGGTGGGAGTAAGATTACATAAACACATGTTGAAGCCATAAATCATATGAGTTCTTATATGAAGACTACCAACTAGTTTGTCCAGGTTTTCTAAAATGACTTGGGTTAGTTGGTGCTAAATGGATTCGAGTTGGTTTACTCAGATTGGTTTGGGCAAGTTCTGATTTTGCTCAGCGCAACTGCTTCTTCTTCTTCTTTTTCTTTGGTTACTATGCTTACCAGTGTTTTTATCTCTTTTTATAGTGGTTACTTGGCACCTGAATATGCTGTTAGAGGACACTTGACAAGGAGAGCAGATGTTTACAGCTTTGGCATTCTTTTGATGGAAATAATTTGTGGTCAATGCAACGCAAATTCAAATTTACCAAGTGAAGATAGCTACCTAATCAAAAGGGTAATGGATAGTTTGATCAATTGCACCATATGCATATTTATATGAATATGGATATGAGCACATATAGGTGCAGAGAACACACACATGTATGCAGACTGTTTCCTTTCATCTTCAATTTCTTCAATCAGTATATTAACCTGCTTGTTGGGGTTTGTTCATAAATGCTGGAAAAATTTATTGGTTCCAATTAAGATCATTAAATTCCTTGATAATTACACTTCTGATTATTGGTGCAAGCCTGGCAAACTGTAGAATATGCTATAGCTGTATATATGTGGACAGCTACAAAAGTCAGTCTTGTGGACTATCCAAATAGAAACAAAATTCAGTCTTGTGTGATGCTTGTGATTGTGATCGAGTGTTTTGTGTGAGTCAGAGGGAATGAAAAGTCTTATTCTTAAATGAAATTCTACACCTTTTTATATAGAGAGAGGTGTTAAGAAAATTATATCATAAGTTCAATAGGACAAGAATAATAACAAACTCCAAAACAGCAATAAAACATAACTAGAGTGCTCTACCGACACTTCCCTTCAAGTTGGAACATATATATCAATAATGCTCAGTTTGGAACAACACTTATCAAACGTGGATCTTGCAAGAGGCTTTGTGAATATGTCCGCCATCTGATCTTCAGAAGATACAGATGAAGTGTAAATGATTCCACGTGTATCAGGTCTTTAGTGTAGTGGCAATCAACCTCAATATGTTTTGTTTGCTCATGGAATATTGGGTTGTTTGCAATATATGTAGCAGCGCAATTATCATACCTTATCTCCATTGGTCCCTCTACCTAAACATAAAGATCATGTAGCATTGATTTAACCTAGACCATCTCCATAGCTATCTGAGTTGTAGCCCTGTATTCTGACTCTACACTAGATCTGGATATCACCTGCTGCTTCTTGCTTCTCCAGGTCACTAAGTTGCCTGCCATATAAGTGCAGAATCCAGTTGTTGACTTCTTGCCTGTCGTACACCCTGCATAGTCGGTATCAGAATAGCCAACAACACTGATAGATGGGCCTTTATAAAATAAGATGCCTCTGCCAGGTGCTTTCTTTACATACCTAAGTACCTATATAGCAACATCCCAATGCTTTCTGGTCGGCTTGTCCATGAATTGGCTAAGTTTCCCAACTGCAAGGGAAAGATCTGGACGAGTAATAGTAAGATGCAACAATTTACCAATCAACTACCTATAAGATCTGCTATCTATAGGCGGAGATTCAGCATCATAGAGATGCCCTTTGGGATCCATGGGTATATTGGTAGATTTGGACCCCATTATTTCTGTTTCCTGCAAAATATAAAGGGCATATTTGTGCTGACTAAGAACAATACCCTCTCTGCTATATGCCACTTTAATGTTAAGAAAGTATCTGAGCTCTCCCAGATCCTTCATCACAAAAGCATTAGCCAGCTTCCTTTTTACCTTAGTTATCCCAGCAAAGTCATCTCTAGTAAGAATCAGGTCATCCACATAGACAAGGAGTACAACCACTCCCCTTTTACTCTTTCTGACAAACAAGGAGTGATCAGCAGAAGATCGTATAAGCCCCATGACCTGTACCTCCTCTAAGAGTCTCTGGAACCATGCTCTTGGGTTCTGCTTTAAGCCATAGATAGCTTTCTTCAATCTGCATACACACTCCCCCTTAGCTTCAAACCCAGGAGGCTGTTGCATATAAACTTCCTCTTGAAGATCTTCATACCAAAACGCGTTCTTCACATCCAACTGATGAAGAGGCCAGCTGTAGTAGGCAGCTACAGACATTAAAATGCAAACAGTAGACTGTCGAGCAATAAGAGAGAAGGTATCAAAGAAATCTACCCAATATGTTTGGGTAAATCCCTTTACCACCAATCTCGCCTTGTAGCGAGAAATTGTGCCATCTGGGTTGTATTTGACAGCAAAGACCCAACGACACCTAACTGTTTTGGCATGAGGAGGCAAGGTGGTCAAGTCCCACATCCCTCTAGAGCGTAGAGCAGCCATCTCATCCTCCATGACCTGACACCATTTCAGATCCAGCATGGCCTGTTGATGGGAGATAGGAATGTGCGTCGCACTTAGAGCAGCTGTGAAAGTAGCAAATGAACTGCCAAGATTTATAGTAGAGACTGTCTGTACAGTATGATACTGGGCACAACTTCGTGGAGCTTTCCGAATAACAATCGGAAGATCAAGATTCTCCTCAATATGCTCAGTAGTAGCAGAAAGAGAAAACTCATCAGAGGGGCCTGCACAAACACCACTAGGACAACTCACGTCAGTATCAACCCATATCTAACAAGGGAAGGAGATAGGTGGTTGAGGTGGTGGGGGGGCTGTTCTTCTCGCCATACATGCTGTCTATTTGTCACAGGTAGCCTATAAACATGAGTGATCTTAGCCTTCTGCTTCATAGGAGTCTCTGTAGTAGTGATATCCTCACTATGTGTAACAGGGATCTGTTCCAAGGGAACTGGTGGAACAGGCATAGGAGCCAAGGCTCCCTCAAATGTCACCTGATGATCACCTGTAGAGAAATAAAGAATGTGCTCATGAAATGTGATATCTGTAGTCACATAATGCTTCTTACCATGGGGGTCATAGCATTTGTATCTTTTTTGGGTGCTGCTGTAACCCAGAAAGACACACTTCACTGCTCTTGGAGCCAACTTGCCCCTACCATCTCCCAGAATGTGAACAAAGGCAACACAACCAACCACTCGAGGCGGGACAGTGAATAAATCCTTCTCAGGATAGAAGACCTGCTAAGGAACTTGTTCTTGTATAGCTGAGTTGGGCAACCTGTTGATCAAATAACATGCAATTAACACTGCATCTCCCCAATACACTTATGGCATATTGTGCTATATCAATAGTGTCCTAGCCACATCAAGCACATAACAATGCTTTCTTTCCACTACATTTTGTTACAACGTATGAGGACAGGATATTTGCTGAACAATCTCAAGAGACCTGTAGAAGGCTGCCAACTTAGATGTATAGAACTCTATAGCATTATTAGATCATACAATCTTCACAGTACTAGAGAAGTCTTTATTTGAATATAAATGTTTCAATCACTGATCTAACATCAGATTTATTTTTCAAAAGAAATAACTATGACATCCTGGAAAAATTATCCACAATAAGTAGATAAAATCTGTGACCTAATCTATCTGGGACACGACTTAGTTCCTATACATCCATGTGTAGTAAATCAAAGATAGCAGTACAACTCTGATATGAAATAGGAGGAAAACTGGCTTTGTGATGCTTTCTCAGCTGGCATGCATCACACAAAATCTCCGTAGTTGGCGAAATATGAGGAATGACGCGTCAAAGCCTATTCAGTGAGGGGTGCCTAAGACGACGATACCACTGAAGAGCTGTACCATCACTAAATGCAACCTCGCCCTGACACATAGCAGCAAATGGAGTTTGGATCAGTCGATACCCTCTCCTTATGTCCGCCACTAATCATCCTTTCCGTGAGTTTGTCATGAAAAATACAGCCCAATTCATCAAATATTGTACGATAGTGCAAGTCTTTTGTAATTCTATTAACAGACAAAAGATTAATAGGAAATTCTGAAACATAAAGAACATTAGGCAGCGTTAATGCAGGAGACACTGCCATATCTCCTCTGCCATGAACCCTACACAGCCTGCCATCTGCTACCTACACAGATTTCCCTAAGGGAACATCATAAACCTATCTAAAACATGTCTCATCCCTACAGAGATGCTGAGATGCGCCTGAATCCACCAACCACAAGGCACTGTCACTAGACCTATAAGCAAAAGTCATATCTGAAGTGGCCAAGGCGGCAGTATCAGCAACAGTAGTGGTCTCTTGGGTCAACTGGGAGAGGCGCTGGACCACAACATCATAGTTTACACGAGACACCATGTCGCTCACCTCCTTTGAAGAAACAGCCTGGTTGGTGATGGGAGGTCGACCATGCTTCATCCAATAAGAGGTCTCTGCATGGCTAATCTTCCCACAGTGCGAGCAAATGGTGCGAGGTCTACCACTCGTACCTCGACCACCACGCTCTTTCCCCTTAGTGGATGGAGCTCCACGTCCTCCACGTGCAACAGCAACAAGCACAGGTGTTTGTTCAATCTCTGACATGGATGGCCTAACAACCACCTTGCTTACACGACTATAAGCCTCCTCTAGAGATGGAAGCTCAGCAAGAGTAAGGATCTAGGACCCAGCAGCCTCATAGATTGGTCTAAGTTCGTCAAGAAACTGTAGGATAACATATTCCTTCCTATGTGCCCTCTGAGTGGCACAAATGTAGACAGGTCGATAGACATTGTATTTTTCAAGAAGCCCCTTTAGAGTGGCATAGTATTGTGAAAGTGACTGACCCTCCTGTTCGAGACTACCAATAGCATGGTGAATCTCAAACACCTTACTAGAATTCTTCTCATGGGAATATGTGTCATGTAAAGAATCCCACATCTCCTTGGCGGTCTTGCAGTACATAATCCTATCACCAATTTGAGGCTCAACAAAATTCATCATCCAAGCATGGACCATTGAATTATCTTTCTTCCTTGTGGCATTTTTTCCTGATTTATCTTGTGGCTTCAACTCCAACGATAGATGTTCCTTATCATGTCCCTCAACAGTCATGAGGAAAGTTTGAGACCACCTAGTATAATTGGCTTCATTCAGCTTGGCGATAGGAACAAAGAAAGGGGATTTGTAACCCCCATTGTCCGTAGCGGTAATCGACGACACTTCTGAAGAATCTGAGGAAGCCATCGTGTCTTAGGACTACACAAGATGCCACAGATACGATCTGAAATCAATATTTAGATCTGAAAAAAAAATCACACAATAGAGAGATGTGATCTCTTGATCATAAGATTTAAGATCAAAAGACCCTAGAAAACATCTCAAGAGTTACACACACCTTTTGGATCATGACTTAGCGCATGTTAGGGTATGGAAAATGCCCTAACAGCGCTTCTACAGGGTGGTGTACCCCTTTGCCAGCAAGAATCACACTGCAAGCCTTATCAGGGCTGCAAGAGGCGACGCGGTGTGCCGGAGAAGCGAAGGAGACATTGCTGGCGGTCAGATCAACTGGCGGCGGTGCTCAGCATGCCCAAAGAGGCGAAGGTGGCGAGATTTGCCAGTGGTGGCGCTCTGCAGGCCTGCAGCAACCCCCCCGAGAGACGGAGGCAGTGCGCCAGCAGCTGCTGCCATCGCAGCATTGGTCGGAGGAGCCCGTAGTAGCTTGCTGGAGTCGATGGAGGAAGGAGGCTTGCCGATGTGGGGAAGGTGGCTCGCCAATTAGGGTTTTGGTCGAAGGTTTCGGAGGCTTGTGAGGGGTAGGATATCACAATGCCGATTTAGGATCGCCGTTCTGATACAAATTCGGAGAGAATGAAAAGTCTTATTCTAAAATAAAATCCTAGACTTTTTTATATAGAGAGAGGTGTTGAGAAAATTACATCATAAGTCTAATAGGACAAGAACAATAATAAACAACTCCAAAATAGTAATAAAATATAACTAGAGTGCTCTACCAAGTGCGATACTTGTTTCTACGAAAGGTATAACCCATGTTCAAAAGTCAACAAGTCCCACCAACATTATGCCTTGCTATGTACACCCCTGGGACTCCAACTCCTCTAGAAGCTTATGGAAAGCTGTGATGATTTCAGGACCGCTCACAGAAACCTGTGATGATGTCAGAAATACTAAGGAGCAGCAGGTCGTCTCTTCACTGAAGGGAAACTCTGATCCTCATGGTTTAACTGGGGAAAAATAGCTATGCAGTCTCCACATAGTGCAACAAGCATCATGCTCATCTGCAAGATGGCTATGTTTGAACTTGGAGAACTTCATATTTCAGCAATTTCACCTGGAAAATTGAGTCACAAAAGGGTATCAGCTAAATGACTCAATAACGTGTAATATTTAGGGGTGAACAAGTGGTATGAATGGTGTGCAATGTTTGCTGGGCATTACCTTTTATGGATGCATAGTTTAATTAATTATCTTGGTTTCAGCTTAATGACCAAGACTTAAAGTATTCATGTTTCAATAGGAGAAAATAATGAATCTTTTTCATCAAAAAGATCCAACACCTCTATATATAGAGTAGAGGTTTGGGAAAACAACAATGCATATCCAATATAAAATGTAAAAATAACATGACAAAATAGAAATCCTAAGTAGAGTATCTAACACACACACACCCACACACCTGCACACACACACGCACGCACGTGCTCTTATATATCCCATTTTGATACGGTTGCGATGAAACACTTTTATTGATGCAATTACTATTTTTTGAAATTGATACCATTTTGGCTATTTATGTGATTTTTTTGTCGGTCTCGGTATTTCCACAGCATACCCTCGGCATGCCTACGAAATACACACTTAGAATTTCATCAGCACGACGTCGAAATCAGTATTTCGAACCTTGGTCCTTATCCCTCAAATGAGAAGCCGGAGGTTGAACATGTAACTTGACGAATAGGTGTTATGGCATTCTAGTTCCACCATCAACTGAAGTAACATGCGACGGTTCAGCCAACAAGTTACATGGATTTCATCAAAGTACATATATGCTCCTTTATGTTTATATACCTGCATTGCATAAATTTAGTCAATAGCAATAATTTCTAATCAAAGGTTATAACTTTTCACATACAGCCTTTCATGTGCATTTAGATCTTAACCAATAATCGGTGGTTGTGAAGTTTGTTAATATCCATTCAGGAAAAAAACTAGCCTGGTGCATTGTTTGATTTATACATATATCTCTAGGTCAAAAGACATGCATAAAACATGAACATGAAATGAAGACATGTAAAAGGTGCACACACTCAAGCACAACCTATGCACATCAGCAGCAGCTGCATGCCAACTCCACATGCTGCGCTGCTTGTATTAGTGGGCTACATGCTGCACATGCAACTGCAGGCTGACGTTCTTGCTATTTACTCAAACTTTTGAGCTATCTACAAGGTAGTTAATCCCTATTTTGGGTGCACAAACTATAATCATCCCACTTTATATCATCCATCAAATAAAAACCCAATCTACACACCTATCAATTGGCACAAGGGGAAGGGCTCACCCTACTTCACAAGATGTTCTTCAAACTCCTCCCTTCTCTTGAGCTCCTTGACTCCACTTTTGTTGGGATTTACCAGTAATTAAATAAATCCCACTCCCACCGAAAGAAAACAAATGTCCCACGGATTTAGCAATATACCACCAAAACTATGAGCAAATAAATCACAATCAATCACCCCCACAATAGGCTCAGTGATTTCTAACGTGGAAAAACCTCTCAAAGAAATGACGGTAAAAAATCATGGGGTCAACACGACTCAAAACCAATCCACTATAATTAGAGAAAGAGGTTCAACATCACGAGGGACTACACAAAGCCAACCCTCTAGTAGGAGCAAATCACAATAAAGACAACTACAAAAAAATAGGAGACAGACGGAAGAATATTGCCGAGATAATTCGATCTTCCCACAAGCAATAGAACTCCTTGATGCAGCCTCCTGAAGACACCATTGCCGCTGTCCTATTTCCTTCTCTACTTTTGCCGTGCAAAGGCTAACCTACAGCACACATGCTCTTCTTCCAGGACAAGAACTGCACGATGGTACTCTCTCTTTAATTTTTCCTCTTGCTGTGTTTCTTTCCGCTGCCATCTCTCTCTCTCTCTCTCTCTCTCTCTCTCTCTCTCTATATATATATATATATATATATATATATATATATATATATATATATTGCAATCTCGGAACCAGAATCGGTAAGAAAAAGATGATGGATCACCGAATCATCCTCTGTTACCATTAATAGCAGCAAAAAAATGAAAGGAAATATTTTAATTCCAAAATTAGAAAGAGGGAATACCAAATGAAGGCCGATTACATCTCCTGTCAATCATGGTTTGGTTGTCCTTCCAATCCACGTTGCCAGCAAATGAGGCAATAATAAAAATAGTAAATGATGGGCAATTTGCATCCATGCTTAAGAGAAAATTGTAAGAAAAATCACTTGAATTTTCCATGTTATAATTGGCTACTTAAAGATCCAAAAATATGGGTTGAGCTCCTACATGGAGGGGAACCTACCCAACAACTTTCACAAGAGCACACACCATTTTAGGCATGTGAGGGAGGTAAAGAGAGGGCAGAAACACACATACATGGGAGTGGGAAGGAAATGGATCTACCTTGATCAAGTGAAACAGAGGCCCACCAAAGCTTCATGTTCTTCTTGTTCTTCAAGTTCTTGTCCTAATCCTCTTTCATGGTTGTAGAGAAGGGTGTGCAGGGAGAGTTCAGAAAGAGCTAACAAAGGAGATCATCCAAGTGGAGAGACATGAAAGCGAGGGAAACACCCCCTATCCTGTTCCTTTCTCCTATTAATTTTAGTGTTTGCCTCTTTTCCACATGCCACATGTTATGCTTTTTTACCTCCTTTTAGGTCCTTAAGTTGCCATATTTTGCTTTTATATCAATGCTCTTATTTTTCTGTTTGCAAAAATGCCCTCTGATCGAGGGGTTCAACGGTTTAATCAAGTTCTGAGGTTATTTATGGTTCCAATCACTTATGATATAAGACATGTACTGTGGGAAAAAGGCGTATATAGATGACAGTTGCTGGACCAAATACAGGAAACTAGCTATCTTTCTCTAGGCTATGGCCATAACTAAGGTTTCTTTTGACACATGCTATGTGTTGATGTGTATGAGGAGTTGATGTACAAGGTTAATCAACATGGCATCCCACTTGTCTCTTCTTCAAATGCTTCTAGTTCCTTTATTGCCATCTTCATACATTATGCTCATTCCCCAGGTATACGTGTTTAGTACATCCTGCTAGTACTAGAGATTCTAATTGGTTCGTCAGCTCAAAGTGTCTTTAGATATATATGAGGTGATGCTCATCACTTAACTGGTAAGACAATTTTGGATGTTGCTGGGAAGCATTCCCTTATCACTATTGGGGACTATGGCTCCCAATATATGACTAGTACGTGTGCTTCTTGCACTTGATTTTTTTTCAAGCTTCTGATCATTTGGTAAAATTTGAAGTAGCTGCGAGCCATGTGAGAGCCACATTTTTTATTTTAAGGATATACTACCAGGTAGGTGTTTACTTGTAGCTATGAGGCAGGGAGGATGTACCACCTTCTACATTCTCCATGTGGTGCTTACATTGTCCTCCCATTTGAAGCTCCTCTAGATATTTAAGGGACCTTTGATTTTATAACCTTTCATTGTCCAAACTGCATTGGGTGATTCTCCAAATTTCTCCCAGCTATCAATTGTGAAGTATGTTGGTTGGGGAAACATCATAAGAGTCTTGCAACTTAAAGTCTACATTTCAATTATTGTAGTTAGGTTTTACAATCGTAATTGTGTTCTTGATTGTTTTGGGCATGTATATTATCCTATTGATGTAGGTGATTTCTCTAGTTTTGTTTTTTGTTTTTTTCAAAGTAAAAGTCTGTTCTGGGTTGTGTAAATAAAAACTTTTTATCTCAAGTAGAGAATCAACTTGGTGCTAGTGTGAATATTATTTGATCTGACAGAGCTTTGGAGTTTTATTCTTGTTTTCTGTTCAATTTTTACTAGTCTACTGGAATATTTCATTATACCAGCTATGTTCACACCTCTCAACAAAATGAGGTAACTGATTAGTAACATTGCCACATTCTTGATGTTTCCAAGACGTTGTTCAAAAGAAAATAACTCAGTCACAATGAGATGATTTTCCTTCCATTATTTGATCAATAAGATGCCACCTCCGATCATCAGTGAGCAAGATTTTCTTAGATCCTTTAATCAACCGATGCCATATTCTTGATGTTTTGCAATCGCTCTAATATTAAGTTGAAATTTAAAATAAGCAAAAATGAACTATATCAAAGCATAAACAATAGGAAACACTTGAGTTTATGTGGAAACCTCACTCACAAAGAGCGGGGAGAAAATCACAGGAAAAAAGCTCCTATGGGTGTATTTCTCTTTATTTCTTCTCAAAGAATAACTGAGAAGGTACAAGTTTATTTATAGGCCACCATACACTCCAACAATCCACATTACTAGATGTGGCACTAAACACCATACACTCCTTCCAACATTGTCATTTGACGTAACACTGGAACCATCAACGTAGCCGATTTGATCTCAAGCCATAAGGGTTAACTCCATACCAAGAGCCCATCTCAAGGAGTTCTCCTTAGTTAATTTGATGGTGGTAATCTGTACACTGATTGTGTCCTTGACCTCTCCAACATTTTTGTCATTAGGGGTAGCCATCTCCATAAAGAAATAACAAGAGGATCTACCTGGTAGCTGCAAGCAAGATCCGCTTGTGAGGAAGAGACCACTGAGAAGATATGTAGAGAGGCCAGTGACCAGAGTGGAGCTAAACCTGGCTGAGAGCAACTAGTCGGATTTAACCTTGCCAAGGTTGGAGAAGATCGAGGTGATGTGGAAGCCAGTGGTAGCATGAAGAGGTACGGAAGGCAGTGCACTGGGCGCGCACAGCCAGTAGAGCAAGGTCGGCGAGGGGTAAGGGTGCAAGGCTGGTAGCAAATGGTACTGCGGTGATTGTTGCTGTTGCGAGAGGCCTCGAGGTTGACGGGGTGTTCCTGGAGGCAAAGGGTGCAGTTAACGTGAGCAAATGGCAGAGGGAGTCCTACCATGATCTGTGATCCCACAAATTGTCTGCTGCCGATGTCTAAAGGACACTCAGAATGTTTGCTACTTGAAGGGGCAGAGGTAGGAGTTGTAACGTGAAGCCGTGAAGGGGCGAAGCCATGAAAACTGATCGGGGTGGGGGTCCCACCACCAAGAATCTGGAGCTGAGGCTGCACACATGCTATGGAATCTCAACGCAATGCAAAGACTCACATGCATGGATTGATGGAAACCTTCAACACACACATGATGTGTGGAAGACCTCCCTAGCAAATGATGCCCTAACGATTGAAGGCTCTAATACCATGTGAAACAAAATAATTACAAAGTAATCCATAAAGGAACACACGATTTAACGTGAAAAACCCCAAAGCAAAAACCATGTTAGAGTCTCCTCCTTAGCTTATTTTGACAACTAAGGTTTTCTCCTCTGAAGAACAAATAGAAGGAGGGGGTGTACAATGTATATAGTGCTCTAGGTTATAAGGATCCGCCCCAAGACCCATATATCTGTTTATATTACAACTCAACATGCTTCAAGCACTATGTTCTCTGACCAAGGCCTTTCTTTGAAGTCGATCCAATTCTTTGAAACCACGAAATGCATGCCACTCAAAAAAACCCTTCTTCTATACTTCCTTGCTGATCCCATTGAAAAGCCTTCCTAAACTTCATAGATGATGAGATACCCCCAAAAGTCCAATCAACAAGATGCCAAATCTCCCTTGAAAGAAAGATCCTCTGCATTGTCATTGGCATGATGGTTTCATACGGTTTGATGACTTCTTAATGCTATACAAATCTTGTTCTAAGAATTGTGCCAAATCCAAAGGCATGGAAATCTTGTAATGGCTAATATTGGGCCTCTCCACTTAGCCAATTGGTTTTAAGTGGCATGAATTTACAAGGTATTAATCAGAGCAGTTGAGATTTTACCACTTAGTATCCATTAATTTGTTCACAAGGACATGCACGAGGGGCCTTGTTGAGAAAATTGTTCTCATCTATAGATTTAGAAGTTTAGTAGTTATGGTAAGTGGTTGGTGCAAGATGGTTTTAAGTTGGATGCTTTCACAAGTATGAAAGGATTTACTCTTCAGTAGTTTCTGTCTGCTTCAGTAGAAACTTTGTTCATTGTTTTGTGAAAGATTTCATCTTTCCCATGTACGTTAAATGTGCTCTTCTTTGATTACTCCGAGTGAATTGTCTTAATTTTCATTGAGTTGTGCCGTCTATTCATAGTGAAGCTTTAAAGTCTTATGAATAAGGAAGACACATTCAAAGTTCTAATAGGAATTAGGAATGCATGGAAAGGAGATGACAAAAAATAAAGAAAGATACATTCTAGTAATAGGAGGCTCTCAATTGCGCTTGTTTGTCTTGGCCGAGATGGTGTCAAACACTTCAATGATTTCTTAGAGCCATATAGATCTAGAATGTTTTACGTTTTATTTTGAAAACAGAAGGTTTTATATACTTTGTGATTACTTCTGTTTGAAGTACTTATTCTATTGTTTTGAGAATGATATTCATTTATACCTTAGACTTTATGCATGCTGTTCTTTCATCGCAGGTATGGTCAAATTATGAGGAGAATCGGGTGTTAGAGATTTCTGATACCTTTTTAGATGGAAAATTTGATCCCAAGGAGGCACAGAGGTTCCTGAAGGTTGGACTTCTATGCACACAAAATGCACCCAAGCTTCGCCCGAAGATGTCAACAGTTGTCAAAATGCTGACTGGTGAGGCAGACGTTGATAGGGAAACAGTAACAAAGCCTGGTCTCATTGACAACCTTAACATCATGAAGGTGAGAAGCCTGACGAAAGAAGAGAAGAAGCTAGGAAATAGCACCTCCTCTGGCCATGATACTTCGTCACAGGAGCCCACAACGCCGGTGTGCTTCGCATTCACTTCGATATTGGGTGGCAAGAAAATTGAGGTTTCTTGATGGTGCCTTTTTTAAATTTTCTTTCCCAAGATTCTGGATTTTTTTTTCTTAGTTTTCTTTGTTGAGATCCGTTGTATTCTTTCTGTTTGTTATGCCGCTGGAGCTGGAATCTGCGGCTCGTGTTGAAAGCATGATACTGTAAATATAAATGTGCCACGGAGTGTTTTCAGGTGTAGTAGTATTGAATATGTGACATAGTTACAGAATCTGGGTAGAAGATTGCATGTTGCTTTCAAATTTGCTCTTTTGGCTGATGTAATCTTGATGACACTTCTAAATCGTTTTGTTTGTCAAAGAAATCTGTTCAAATGCCTCTCCTAATGATAGGTGAGGTCTTGTCTACAGCTCGAATTGGTTAATTGTGGATACTGATTAATGAGAGGATGCTGCCCATGTTTCTACATCATTTCTTCATGTGAGTTCATTCCAACCACACGAGCAATTGGCTTGAGTAGAGATGCCAACATGCCATGGTTAACACAACTTTCCATGTGCGCACGCGTGCACACATGCACAAAAAAAAAAGTGTAGGACTATTCTCCCAATCTTGTATAGGGTTTTTCTCTGCCCATGCTAGCTCTAACTTTGCACCAAACTTCCTCTTTATCCTCACACTGAAGTAGCCTAGAATTGGTTGTTTCTGAACTTAACTTCACTCGCTAATCATTGATCTTGATTATCGAGAAGGGGTGTTTAATAACCTTGAAGGGGGGCTAGTTTTCTTTACCAACTCTAGGATTTTGGCTGTTCTAGGCATGCATGGAAGTGCTGGTATAACTTGGGTGTGTGAATGGTCTTACATTAGACATGTCAAGGCAATGAGTCGCGCATGCTTTAGTGTCTCGATGGGTATTATTGTGTGCTAGATTAAAGTCATCTCCATTTGACCATCTTGGAATGCTTTCAATTGCCTTCTTCCCCAGTTGATCGAGATTTAATCTCTGGATCTTGCTTTTAAACTCTATTCTTCATTCTTATTCTTCTTGTGATTATAGGTCCATTGTTGTCTATCTGCATTTCGGATAAGTATCCATGCATCATAAGTTAAGAATATCCATTACAGATGCATGCCTTCATACCCATGCCAGCTAGCCTTTTTTAACTATAGAAATTTTACAGATAGCTACTTAAACCTTTTCTTACAAACTGAAGGAGGGTTTGGGTATGACACGTCACCCTCCCCCCCCCCCTCTCTCTTTCGCTTAAAATAATTTTTCTCCCTTTCTTTAATAAAAAAAAAATAAATAAAAATATCTCTCCACTTATCTTTGTCTCACTTAAATTAAATTTTACTTAAGTAACAAATAAAATGACCTCCCCCTTGCTTTTAGAAACAAAAAAAAAAACCTATCTCATGCCTCCTCTCTATCCCATCAGGCTTTTCCCTTCTCTATGTCTCACTCAAATTAAATCCTATCTACTCAACAAATAAAATATGATTACACCCTTTAAATAAAATATCAAAAACAGAAAACCCCTATGTCATGCCCTCCACACCCCTTAGCTTTCTCCCCATTTCTCTGTTGCATTTTCGTTAGGGTGGTAGGCATAGATGTCATTATTTGATTAAATCTTACTCACTCAACTTCTCAAGTAAATCTTTTATCTCTACTTAAAAGAAAAAAATCAAAAATTAAAAAAATAAGAACATCTCTTTCTTACATCTCCCTTTAGGTGGATATAGTTATCATTCTTCTATTAAATCTTACCCACCCAACTATCCTCTTGCTTGAAAAAAGTAGAAATAAAAACTACAAAAATACATTTTCCAATCATCTCAAAATTTCAAGTATATAGTGTTAGAAAATAAATCAAATTAAATATTTGATTAGTGTTTATTATTTTTAGGCCTTTGTTATATTTGACAAACAGTTGATTGTGTTTCTATGTATATCCTTTACCTATGTAAATCCTTTACCTCTTTATACAAAAAGGACTAGAGCCTCTCCATTTGATCAATAACATGAATCATTTATCTCCAAAAATCTCCACATGGTATCAGAGTAGGTTTAATCCCATGGGAAAGAGAAAAGAAGAAAAGAGGCCATCTGACGACGCCATTGATCTCCGATGAGCCACCTGGGAGACCCCCTCCTCTCTTAAAACCTTATTCTCCTCTTCTTCCTCTTCCAGTCCTCTTTTTCTGTTGATTTTTCCATGATCACCGCTGCTGAAGTCCTCGTCGCCGATAAAGAGTCATTGACGGCATTGCCTCCGATCGATCTCCGACAAGGAATCAACGTGGAAGGGGTCACCGAACCCTTCCGCACCACACCGACCACCTTTGACAACTGTTGGTCGACGTAGTCATCACTAGCAAGCCAAAGAAGCCCTAACACTGTTGGTCAACGGGGTGGTTCGGATTGAAATTTTGACCCCTCAGACGTTGCTTGATTGAAGATTTAAGGGGTCCAATCAACTCCTTGGAGGTCAAGCCACTGAACCAAGGTGGTCCGACCTTCCCTCAACGTCGTTGGAACACTGCCACACTTCTCTACTACTCGCCACCGCCCACAAAGAAAACAAAAAAAAAGGAGAAGATGGAGTCGATGGCTCCTCTCCTCTCTTTTCCTCCATGTCGAAGTTGCTGATGATGTTCCAGCAAATAAGATAGGTGCCCAACAGAGGAGCATTGCAGTGAAGAGAGAAAAGAGGAAAAAAAAATCCTCTCGATTAATGGTTTGGAGAGTTCTTTTTTGAAAAAAAAATTGTTTAGGATTATTTATGATTGAGTCCACTTTGTTGTTTTCTTTAAAGATTACTCTTCAATTATTGGGAACTTCTCTATAGCCCCTCAAAGCATTAGGTTGTGTCAGTTGGGTCCTTATATGTTGAGTGGAAGATGCAAGAGTTGAAGATGGGAGCCACCTCGAGATGTCGATTGTACGAGCAGTACTCTCACGCACCTCAAGATAAATCAAGCGATACTAACTCTGTGAGGGCATATAAGAAGAGACACCCAAGATTCAAGGTACGAAAAAGGAACTACCACGTCAACAAAAGTTGATCTCCACTACCTTAAGAATCTAAGTCTTCACCATCTCTCGCATCTCAACTTGTATGAGAATGTTAAAAAATAAATCAAATTAAATATTTACTTAATATTTATTATTTTTAGATCTTGATTATATTTAATAATAAGTTGACTGTGCTTTCATAAATATCCTTTGCCACTATATATAAAAAAGATCTTGACCTGGCGTTTGATTAATAACGAGAATCATTTTAAAAAAATCTTCATATAAGATTTCAAAATCTGAAGTATGTATTTGACATGTAATGTAAAGACATACCTTGATGTTTTAATTATAACATAATATTTCATCGATAATTAATTCACCCCGAAGTGTAGGTCAACTGACTCGTAGGGCATCGCATTAATGATAGATGACATGATGGTAAGAAGGCTGCGTGTCCCTGCGAGCCTCGTGTAATACGAAGGTCAGACAGCAAATATGGTATTACCGGAGGAGAAAAGAGATTCCCAATAATTACAAACGTCTGATTCCAACTGAGTTGCTTCAGTACTACGTAAGGGAGATCTAATTTATTTGAGTTGATTAAAAGAAAATCCGATTTATTTCACGAGTCCGGGTTGGGTCCTCCCTGGCAGGCTTTTAAGTAAAAATTGGCAATGCCAATTAGTCATTATAGAGACTTGGATCCCAACTGTGGCAGGGTAAGTGCAGGCCCCTACCATGCTTTGGTCACAGCCCTATATGTTGCAAAGATATTAGTTATTATATTTAGTTTAATTAGTACTCACAAAGAGCTATTGTGATGGGCAAAGGAAGAGATTAAGGACGGGAAGGAGGAGCAGAAATTAATCAATTGAAGAGCTTATCAGACAAATTCAGCAGGAGGGATTCAGTGAAGCCACATTACAAGAGC
The DNA here is from genome assembly GCA_037157565.1 of Thalassia testudinum. NCBI lineage: Eukaryota > Viridiplantae > Streptophyta > Magnoliopsida > Alismatales > Hydrocharitaceae > Thalassia > Thalassia testudinum. The sequence continues at coordinate 6,217,446 of JAZHRO010000059.1, read as the reverse complement.
ATAAGCAGTTGGGAAACGACTACAATGGTATTTAGCGCGAGTAGGAATTATATAACTGATTTCAAAGATCTTGACACAAATGGATAAATGATAGGGAATGGGAACGATGTTTCGTCATTTGTATATGCCGCAGCATGGATTAAGAAAGAAGATGTTGATTATATAGGAAAGGCGGAGGAGAATTCAAGAAATGCTTCACTAATTACTTTTGAAAAGCTCTCTGGTGCATTCGATGATGTTGATTGACCAAACCCCTCGTATTTCTGAGGAGGACTGCATGAATGAGGAGGAAGAACATGTGAGTAGTATGTATAGATCAGATGGGGGAGGAAACTGAGAAGACATTATTTGCAATAAATGCACATCAGTGCCTATGACGAAGAGGCCACCTAACTTCCTGCCTTCTATCAGGCCACCAACTGGGGAGTATTGGCCAAGGACATAATTTAGCTGGCGCAAGATGTCTTCAAAAGTGCAAATGTACCCTTGGAACTTTATGAAAATGCATATGGCTCCCATACCAAAAAGAAAAGGGGCAGAAGAACCTCGAGAATTCAGTCCAATCACTCTTACAAATAGACTCTTAAACTTAATAGCAAAACTAGAAGTGACAAGAATAAAAAAAGTCCCACTTAGAGTCATATTGCCACACATCAAAGCACATTCCTAACAGGCTGCAATCAAGTTTTCTCCTCAACAACAAATGCTATCAGAAAACAAGAATCTCGGTCTGGTGGTCGATTGTTGATCAAGGAGGCTCATCCCCCTAAGTCCTTAAACTACCCTATCATAATTCTTTAGCTTTGTCCTGGAACATACTCAGCTTAATTACTTGGTACTAACAATGTCATAGCAGCAAGAGATATTCTTCCTTCAATGAATGCTCACAGTAGGAGGAGATACTCGATGGCTATCAACATGGATAGGGAGAAGGCTTTCAACTTGATTGAATGGAGGCTCATCCTGACCTTCTTAACCACTTAGAATTTGCTTCTACTTTTATGTCCCCTTTTGTTCTTGCATTAGCACCTTCAAATTTTCCTTTAATGGTTCTTCCTTCCTGATAATTATGCCAAACAGAGAAGTATAGCAATTAATGATGCCCACTTTCTCCTTTCCACTTTATTCGTTCCTTCAAATTTCTCTCTTGTCTACTTGGCAAATCTTAAATTCTAAAAGTATTCATGGTTACAAAAGCCATTAAAGAAGCTCAGGCCATAACTCACGTAATGTTTGCTGATATGATCATGATTTTTGGCTGCGCAACCAATTGCGAAGCAACAAAGATAAGAAGGTCGTTATCCTATATTGCAACTACTTTGGTTAGATGGTGATATTACAAAACTAAGGTTTTGTTTAGTATCATGGAACAAAGGTCAAGTTAAAGCAATCCTTGGTCTAGCTATCTCAAGAATTTTTAAAGGGAATGAACCTTAATCAGTTCTATATGGTATGTCCCCGAAGAAGACTCCACTAGCATTTATTTAACGAAATTGGACATCAAACTAAATGAATGGAAGGGTAGATTAATTACTCTCATAAGCAGCGCATGTTATTCTAGATACATTGTCCATGGTTGCTATTCCTACACATTTGATGGCTCTCACTTTAATTCCATAAAGCTTGCAAACTTCTTAGACAAGCAAATGAGAGACCTTTGGTGGGGGTATGACCCAAATGAAAAGCATTTTTATACCGAGACTTGGAAGGAGATTGTAACCCCCAAGCAAAGAACCTTTCAGTGAAGCGCTCATTATGAAACTAATATAGAGGATTACTAATGATGAAGGTACAATAATGAGAAATATTTTGTGGCCCAAACTTTCAAGGATAGAGATTTTTAGGGGGTTGAACTGTGGCAAAAATGCTTTTATTGTGTGGAAGAGCTTATGGAAGGCAAAGAATTATTTTTTCCTAAAATCCCTATGGATATTATTAGCAAAGGTATTCCATTAGAATACATAGAGATCAATTGATAATGGATTCAAATGAATCTACAATCCCTAAAGGAGGCTTAGAACATTTACCAACCTTTGGTAGCAATTGATGAACCAAGATGGTAGCAAGAATAGGACCTTAATCAATTCCATCTTTAAATATGAGATAGAATGCAAATCCTCCAAAGGACAACAAATTTATATAAGGAAGGCATTTGATCTTTGAAACCACCCCCACAAGGTATTTTCATAATAAATTAAGAGAATCATCTACTAGTTTGGGACAAGGAGACCAATGCAAGCTAAAATTTTGTAATACTTTGAATTTATAACCCTTATATATATGATAATTTATATTCTTGGAAAGTGTTACGAACACAGCATCTAACGCAGTTAAGATGTCTGGAAAGTGACCCAGACGTCTGGTATTAAATTTTTTCGACGTACGGGTTCGCATCTACGCACGTGCACGCGCAGACTGAACCCGCCGCCTTCGTTCTACTCTCTCTCTCCCTCCCTGTAGACGCGCTGCTTCTCTTTTCTCTCTCCCCGTGTTGCCTTTATAAAGCACCGCTCTCTCCCTCACCCTCACTCCACCGCCTTCTCCTTCTCCTTCTCTCTGCCAGCGCGAGCGAGCGAGCGGGTGCGGCAGCAGCGGCTGCAACGAGCGTGTGGGAGGGAGGAGTGTCGTAGGAGGAAGAAGAAGGCTCGACCGCGAGGTGCGAGCTTGCCAGGGCAGGTAGAGCCGACCGGCGGGGGAGTAGCGGGCGTGGGGTGTCGCGGAGGAGCTACTGCAGCTCGGGTAGCAGGCGGGCGCGGCGCGGCCGTACGTCGCGGGCGGAGAGCGACAGGGTCCTGATTCTGGGAAAATTTCCCAGAATCGGACGTCTGGACCTTCGTCCATACGACGCAGAAGACATTTGGAGGAAGACCCAGACGTCTGACAGGTACCATATTTTCCTTCCTTTTTCTTTTTACACGGGTACGGCCATGCAGCCGTACGTCGCGTTCCTCTGCGCCTTTTCGTGATGAGAGCGGATGCGTTTGTACGCAGGTGTTGTTCGGGAGGGCGCGGGGGCTCGCCTTTCCACACGAATCAGACGTCTGGCCACAATACCAGATGACGGATAGGAACTCCAGACGTCCGAGGTGACAATCGGACGTCTGGAAACTAAGGTCAGATGATCCAACGGGCTTCTGGATGTCTGAAGGACTGCGCAGACTGAGGTACGACATGATCCACCTTTTAAGGCGTCTAGAAGAGGTTTCAGACGTCTGATTTTGGACAGATTCGTCGTTTTTGACCCGTTTAGGGCCCGTTTGGAGTTCGTCTTCCGCGTTTCGAATTGCATTCTTTCCAGATTTATTTTCTCTACCTGTTTACAGTAATTATGCACTGTTCTAAGAAATTACTTGTGTTGATCCTTGTGTTAGGTCCCTATTCCGTTGCGGCTCTAGGGGTTGCGGAGGCACGTGGGATTGCCGACCACACCCCCAGTACTCCCGGTTTCGCGGGTAGAGTGGCCCTTTAATTTATTTAACAAAATTTGTACAATTATGAAACAATTAATAGAGCTTAGGGCATTGCATGAACCCTAAGACTGAGAAATTTGATTGAATGATAGATCCTAGGGCATTGCATGAATCTTAGGACTGGAAAACTAGATTGAATGATAGATCTTAGGGTACGACATGAATCTTAGGACTGAAAAACTAGTTGAATACACAAACATTGCAGTCTTGGAAAAGTAGAAAAGAAATGATAACTGCCTGTAAATCGGTTAACAGCTGCCTGTTATGAATGAATAAATATAGTTAAAAACATGGGTTGTATGAACGTAAAGCTGGAACGATGAAACCTAAATTGGCTGGGTTAAAAGAGCTTGAACCCTACGGGAAATTAGGAGTAGAACTCCTGGAAAGGAAATGGAATAGAATTGGGGAAGTGACCTGGCCCTTGAGTACGGAGTACCAAGGAGAGCGACTGTCCCCCTGTTTAGTGCAAAGCGGAGCTAGCCGCTCCAGGGACCCGGGGTTAGGTCTAGCCACTTTGTATCGACTTTTGGCCCTCGCGTACATAGTACCGAGGAGAGCTACTAGTGTAAGGAGATTACTAGCTACTCCACGGGCCCCGGGGTTTTGCTTACTCACCTACATCGACTTGTTAGGCCCACTGGGCAAACCAGGATAGTCAGGCGAGGGTGCGCGGACTGTGGAGGGGCAAGACCCCTGTTTGGTTACTGTGGAGGGGCTGGGCCCCTGTTACTGAGAGGGCTCTACCCTATGCTGGTTCCGTGCTATGCTTTGAGCGCACACGTTAACAGAAACGACTGACCGCGTGCCGATGCGGGGTAGCTACCTGTGCGTTTATCGCACGTGCCGTAGTCACCGTTACATCTGTCAGCGACCTTGGGCTGGTTGACTGAGGGTAGGACCACCACGGGGGACTCTCCCGACCAGGAGAGCACCACGTGTTACTTCTATCTTTCGGGAAAGACTGCAATCAAGATCATTCCTACGAGGAACATTCGAGATCAAGAGAAGGATCTGAGAAATAATCAACAGTGAATAAATGAAAATTTTAAGGAAAGAAAGTAAAAATTTAACAGCTACTGTACACTCTACTGCTTCTTTTAGCTTTTAGTTGCCACTCTACTCAGCGTTTCGCTGACGTGTCACCCTTGTTGCCTTTTCAGGACCAGGTGTTGAGCAGCCAGAGTCAGCAGCTGCAGAGGGTGCTGGGCCTAATAGGGTCTAGTAGGGTTACCTGTAGTACTTACTGCACTTTTCTTTCTGCTGTAGTGAGTAGTTTTTTGTTACTCCTTGTACTCTCTTTAATGTAAGTTTCATGTTATGTACATATTTATTTCTCTACTGTTGTAGTGGTGTATGCTGTAGTATTTCCTTTCTTTACTGCTATATTTTGATACTGTTAGTTATATACATGGTGAATGTGGTTTATTTTACTGCTCTTTTGGTTACTTTCTCATTAGACGACTGGGTCTTGGGATTAGTTGAGTCGATCCGATTCTCGTGTCTCGTAGGGATTCGGGAATCGGGTCGTTACAGAAAGGTTATAGAACCAATATGTCCAAATTAATATTCAAGTGCTGGGAACATGACTTGAAAACTCACTTTTCCCCTTTTTGGTCTCCCAAACGGTAAGTTATTAAGTCAACCAAATAAGGCAAAAAGAGTTATCCATCATAAATTGAACAAATCACACTTAGACCATCATGATTGCCCAACTTTGAGTTTGATCAATCAAATCTTGTAGATTGCACACATATAGCTACGTTTTTCATGGAAATTCAAGCCATTAATATTGCATTTCATGCAACCAAAAAGAACACTCATATCCATATGTTGGCGACCCAAAGATATTAAAGGAATTTGATAAAATATTTAACATTAATGGACAACATATATCTTCATATAAGTCCATTATAGTGTTATCAAGAGTTCTTTGAAAGAATGTAGTACGAATTGCATGATTATTGTTCCTCTGGTCTTTAAGCCAAGGGATCACAATAATAGCGTCGAACGTATGACCTTGATGAATTCCATTATCAAAGAAGGTTAGAGATGCTCTATTCTCTATACAAGCCTCAAAATCTCTGGGTGCTATTGGTGATTTTCTCCTAGAGTTCCATATTTTTAAAAATGACCTAATGAACTTTATTCAACAATCTCATATAGATGGCTGTATTAATTCCATCTTCACTAAGATACACTTTCACTTGTTCTCATCCCAAAAAATATAATCATTTGGAGCTCAACGACTATAGGCCCACCAATTTAACTAATACATATGACCGAGATCCTTAGAATAAGAACCTCAACTCAAGTAAATAATCACAGAGAATATACGTAAGAGATTTGATAATCCAGTTCCAACAAAGAGGAATGTACATTTAGGGAGAGTATGGTACTCCCAAATTTCACTAATAGTTGAGTGATATAATCTCTCTATCTTTCTCTCTCCTCTCCGATTGTGTAAGTCCTAAAAGCTAGTCTAACCCCAGTATTTATAGGGTGGACTTTCTCCTGCTGCTGGTTTTTTTCTGTTTCCACAATCTTAGGATTTGGCTATTAATAGCATATAATGAAGTACCCAACAGGCAACCGTTTGAAATAAATGTTGGTGCTATACTCATATAATTCCTATTTGATTATCACAGTCAGCCCGATGGTAGAGGTTATTATGTGGATCTGAAACGACCCACCATTCTATTGAGTATACGGACCTGAATACATGGATTCACCTTGAAGTGTTGGGCTTCTATAATCTGTCGGGTAGTTGAATCTTTTTCATAGCCTGATTTGTGAGGTGATTTTTCTCCCCCTCATCAACATCATATAAGGTCATTTTCGAATTCATTGCTGATAGAATTAAGCCCTTGTCGAGTAGAACTGTTAATGAATATCAACTAGCTTTTTGAAAGGGCAACCCATCGTCAATGGTATTATAATAGAGATTCCTCGTAAGCTTTAAAAAAAGAGATCTATGCAAGAAGAATCATATGCTCATTATACTAGATGCGGGCGAAGCCTTCGTAAAAATATGTTATAAAATTGTTACAGAGCTTCTACTACAATCAACTCCCTCCTCAAATTATAAATCTTATACACAACTGCTTATCTTCTGCCTCGTATTCTATTTTGGCACGTGGCTTTTCTCAAGGTCACATCATCCTTCAAGTGGCTCTTAGACGGGGGTGCCTGTTGTTGCCTTCTTTTATTTATTTCTGGGTCAAAAGTGTACTCTAGGCTAATTAGGATTATGTTGAAATTGGATTTTTATATGGTTTAAAAGTCCTTAGGTATGGTTCAATGGTTAATATCTTATTAATATGTTGTCATGCATGTTGATGATACTATTGCTAAAAAAGCAAAAGAGGAAGAGGACTAGGCGTTAAGAGACGTGCTTGATCTTTATTACGGTATTTCTAAGTACTCCATTAATTTTCCTAGAAAAAGATCTTTTCTAGATCAAATCTACGTATCACTTTATTACTTCCACTCTTGGTATTTCATGCACTGTTGGTGATAAAATCAGAAAGTTGTGGAATTTAAAACTTCCACATGGCAGATATCCATATGGAAACTTACTCTTAAACTGCTTCCTTTGGGTGAAAATTGTAGACGCATTCCTCCAGTTTGTTGTTTAGGGTGTTGTTTCTGTGAGAAGACACTTGAACTGCTGAGCATTTATTCACAGAATGTTAATTCTAGAAGGCATTCTTCTTTTTCATTGGATGGAGAATTGAATCTTCATAGGATCATAAACTTCTTTTTCTGCAAGATTACTTGAAATTCGGAAAGGTAGATGCAAAACAAAGCTTTAGGGTTGCAAAATAAATCCTATGATGGTAATCTCAAAAGCATTATTACTCTTCCTCTAAATTATATAACAATGAATGGTCTTCAACCTCAGATCGAGGAGTTTACTAATGATTCTTATTTGGTATAGTCCATTCCATTTATAACTTTAGTGCCTACCCGGATGCTGCTTTACCTAATAATACCTCTATGTGTGTGCCAAACATTTTCTTGTGACTTATTGTACTGACAGATCAGGTAGACTGGAATAGATGGTTGCCGACAAAGTTAGTGTTGCTCTCTATAGGCAGAAGCTTATGCTTTGTCATGTGTCACAAAAAAAATGATGATGGAATTTTGGATGGCCACTAATGGTTCAAGCTCTGCGGTGTTTTATTTCATGTTAGACTCTCAAACAGTTGCTTCTGATATTTGCAATGAACTTAATAAATTGTTGTGGTTGGGTTGTATCTGATTATTTTGATGTACATAATATTGCTAGCTAGGGTATATTTTAATTCTGACCTTCCAAGTAGTTGGGATAGTAGCATATCCTTCAACAAGTTAGATAATTAGTTTTTATAAATCCTCCTACTTTAAATTAATGAATGTAAGCCAGTGATTTGTGAAAAAAAAAAAAAAATCTCACTTCACACCCATTTTGTATATCCAAATTAAGACAAACATCAAAGGTCAGTCCACATGCACATAACACAAAAGTAGCATGAGAACAGAGCTATACGAAAACCATTAGCACGAACAAGCTAAATTAGCCTTCCTTGACAACACCAATCACCGGAAGGAGGCAATCACGAGCACGTGATGTGACAATGCCGATTCCTAACAAGTCCTCTATGAAGCCTACATATCTATATACCTCGAACACAGTACCTTGAATTGTTTGCTTTTGTTTTTTTATGAATCATGAGAGTTTTTGAATCCTCAGCCTCTTGGTCTTTAGTGAACCTTGAACTTTTGACTAAATGGTACTGTCAAGATCAATGGTATGGAGTTTAGGCTCAAGCAATCTTCTCTCTATATATACTTCTCCCAACTACATATCTACCTCTGCAGGGTCATTTATACATAACCCCTTCCCAAATGACTACTATTTCAAATGGGCAACATTTCTCTCAACTTAAAAATACAAACCTTGAAAGCCATACATTGGTAATGGGTGGATCAACGACAAAGAAATTAAGATCGGAGAGTTTTTGCCAAAGAGCAATGGTACTTTGCACAAGACCAATGGTACTTTGCACAATGCTGTCTTCTCTCACGATGGCTGCGTTCAACGCTGTCTACCCTTTCTGTGTGCTGTCCTTGGAAAAGGGAATCGACCAAAGGGCCAATGGTGCTTTGCACCAAACCAATGGAGAAAAGGACGCACCAAATTAAACCTGCAGATGAATCAATGGAGGGTCATGAAAGAGGTGCATGTGGGTCTTTCTGATCATGTATGTGTGCTCCCTCGATCCTGACCATATATGTTCAATCTAACTCGGCTTTCATGGGCGTGCTTGCGGTGGGGAGGAATAATTCTAGGGTTAGCATTCACCTGTGTTTCCCAATGGGCCGCCGCCGCCGCCGCCGCCGCTGCTATTGCAGTGTGGTCACCCCTCACTACCCTCCCTGCAGAGGCTGCAACGCCACCAGCCAGAGGAGAAGAGAAGGGTTCTTGTCCATTCAAAAGGGACTAAAACGCTGGACCGTGTTTGTTGCTGAACTGTTGCTGCGCAACAGAAGCAAAGGGAGTCCACCTGCTTTGCTCCAGGGCCGCCTTATCACATCTCCTTCAACCACCTGCACATATGGAGATGGATAGATATATAGATAGGTATAAAGATAGAGAGAAATGGTGACTTATGTATAAGTACCATCTGATCCGTAAAAGGGCTATCATCATATGTGGCTTCCACTAGGTTTTAGGGCATAATATATTTTGGATATAAGAAGTCTTTGACCCATGTGTATACTTTCTCATTGTTTGTTCTCATATAATATGGGCTCATGTATACGTATTAATTCTTCAAAGGAGGACTTATCTGATCAGCTGATTCAACACTCCTAAGATGACGATATCAATGGAAGGAGGTCATCGAATATATATATATATATATATATGGCGATCACCCTATTCTAATGCGTGATAATAATTTTTCCATGGTGAGCCTTGTATTTAAGTTTCACCAGGCGGCTTCTAAGAAATTTCGAGTTAAAACTTTTATCATGATTTTCTCACATACATATCCAATTTTTCCAAATGTTTGTAATGAAATCGAGCCGTGTGTTACGCACATGTCCATCAATCTGTTTCCTTTGCCAGAGCCCTAAGTTTCTTCCCTTCCCATGTAGTTACAAGTTTTCTTTCTTGAATACCACATATATACCCACCATTAATTACTGAACAGGAAGAGGAAAAGAGAGCAAGAGGTGGCGTTGGAGCACAGCAAATACGAGACATGTCGAGGGCGCACATGTGATGGAGGGGGCGATCTTTGGATGGCCTTGGCAAATGGCAAAAGCTGGCGGGCTGAGAGAGAAAACCCTCGGATTTCGCATGAGAATGTCCTTATATGCCAATGGCTTTGCGTTACTTTGCAGGTGTTACATAATAATATTACATATGTACCTGTTCTCTCTCTCCCTCTGGATTAGGGCTACCTGTGTGGTCATCGGCGATGAAAGCTCATCAAACATAGGCATCAATCCTTTTGAGAAATAAATCATCGATCAGAGAATGTCACGTCATATCAGACATGTGTTTCCTTCTATCCACAAAGCTCAAGAACCAGAATAGAGTACCTGAGTATATCTGAAATAGGGTTTTTGCTCGCATGCCTCACGTCCCTGCCTTTTGTTTTTTTTTCCCCTGCAACATATATACATTACAAGAGGGATAAACCAACATGTTGCTTTAAAAGATGTTACCTTCTCTCTCTCGTGAGAAAGCAGCAACCAGAACAAGAAGGATAAGGAGGAGAAGCAGGAAAAAAACAAAAAAAAAGATATCAAGTCATGGCATCCAAAGGTTAAAAACCATCAATTAGTTGCACTGATGTAGAGAGTACTGCCAATCAAGCAGCTCACACTGATCCTGCAAGAGATACACACAAACCATCAAAATAACTAGAGGAAAGTGAAATCTAGCGCTGCTAGCAGAAGAAGATGTGTGTGTTTAGGTGACTAGAGAGAGAGGGAGGAAGAGGGCAAGAGAAGAGAGAGAGATTCCTATGAAGAGTAGCTAGGTATGCTTGGCTCCTCGCATGCCACCCACATTAGCCAACCTTCCCCACAGATTGATCTACATGTGTGGCATACAGGGAGCCAGGCACAACCCGTTCCCCTCTCTCCCCTCCCAACCCTTCTCTCCCTCCAAATACCCACAAACATTACTCATTCTAAGCTTCCAACTCCTTCTCTCTCTCTCTCTCTATATATATATATGTGTGTGTGTGTGTGTGTGTATACATGTGTGCTTCCTTGATGCAGCAAGCACTTATACAAAATTCCAGACACAAAGACCCCAAACAGAAATGAAGGCATCACTGACGACCCATTCCTAAATTTCAGCACTATGGATTCTCTCTGAGATGGATCGGAGCTTACCAACTTGGCCTTCGGGTTAAAAATACAAAGAGAGAGAGAGAGAGAGAGAGAGAGAGAGAGAGAGAGGAGAAAGAAGGGAGGGGGGAGGGCTGGAGAGGAGGAGGACATAAATATTCCAAGCTTGCAGAAGTGCTTTGATAGCAAAGGGTCTACTGCTTGGGGTTTGTCTGGAGCGCTTGGATCAACACCGGATTCTCTTCTTCCCTTTACACCCCCATCTACACCAATCAGTATCAAAGGACACTTTTACTTTTTCTTATATCTTTGCTTTCTCGAAATTCTCCTAATTTCCTATCTGAATCTGATTGAAGATTTCAACCATGTGGCAGTATTCACATTGTTAAGTTAGATATAAGGGCATTGCGTATCCAACAATCTCTTGTTAAGGGTGCACATGGCCACATGAGATCCGGAATGCGATGGGAGGTTTCGGACTTGTCTTGTCTTCGTTTAATTAAGTACAAGTACCCGCATGTACAACCCTGACTTATAACATGAAGTTCGTTTGGTTTTCTTAAAAGCCATGGCACACACACAAAAGCTTTGCTCCAAAACACAATGTAAAAAATGTCTAAACATGAGTCTAACCAAGGAAAAATCCATCCAATAGTTTGTTAAATATGGTGTTATAGAATTTAGCCAAGATAATCACACAGAACACTTATGTCCACATCATGTAAATGGTAACTTTAACCCTTGCAGCTGCGTCTTATCTTCTAAGTCCTCGATATGGTACCATTTTCAGATGTTACACCCTCTACCACTTGAGGTTATGACATCCTTGTCATGGTTGGCACTATTAGCCAAATAAATAACTACCAAGCGATGCCAAACTCTAGAAGTGGCATATAAAGGCTATATAAATGCCTCCTATCATCACCTTGATGGTATAACATGTTTTTCTTTAGAAAAGTTCAAGTGAAGGTTCAAGTTCAACGGAGATCTCAAAAGCAGATCAATCATTTCCAGGTGAGCTTGAGAAATTAGAGGGGTTTGATTTGCAATCAAGAAAAGAAGAAGGGTTGAAAAAATTGAAATCACATCCATACTACAAGGTTTGATGTGTAGGTTGAGATGTGAACTCACCTCTCTTGCCTGTCCCTTTGTTGGGTTCACCCTTCTCAAGGCCTTAAAATCAATGCTACTGCTTCTATGGTGGAGGATCGTTGCGTTTATGACTAGATTGTTAAGAACTCTTTGGGGAATTTCATTATGGCTACGGTTGCTAGTCTTGCTGGTGTCTCCTCTGAGGCTGCTATCATTAGGGTCATCATCCATGCTATCTCTTGCTTTTCTGATGATTCTTTTCAGGTGGAAATGGATTCGGTTTTGCTTTACTATTGGTGGTTTGGTAAGTTTCAGGTTGCGTGGTAGATTAAAAAGTTCTTCGCTTCTCTTCGTGAGCGCTCCTCCAGGATCCACTCCTTCTATTACGTCCATCCGCTTGTCAATAAGGCTGCTTCTAGAATTGCGGACCTTGGAGATGGCAATTGGTGATATTTCTACTGCTTAGATCAGCTCCCTCTCAATATTGTGGGCATTATCAAGTTGGATCACATTCAAATGCCTTATAGTGTCCCCTTGTAACCTCTGCTTTCTTTTGCTTATTGTACTAGGCCACGAGTTGTGGTCTTCTTTTCTATGTAAGGGGCAGATTTTGGTCTAGTCCCCCTGTCCCCCCTCTTCCTTGCCTCCTGAGAGCAGGGGATGAATAAAATTGTTCTTGATTTTTTTTTTAAAAAAAAGATGTGACCTCAAAAAATTGAGCTTGATTATAATTTCACTCTCTACTTGCCTACTGAGGATGAAAGTTACAATAAGGATCATTCAAATAATCAAGTTGATTTCTATTTGGATTACTTGTAAAGAGACTGTTATAATGCAATCCATTCGATATGGCTTGAATCATATGTGACTCAAATGAATAATTAATTTGACTTGACCAACTAGGGTAATAAGGTGGCGTGGTTTGATTAAACTCATAGTTGGATGAGCCGTATGTATTTAAGTCAAAGCTAGGTTAGCCCAACATATGAACTTATATATGCATTATGTAATTCATATAATCAATTAGCATATAAAAGACTATCACATAATGCACATCACTTAAGTGATCAAATTAAGTTTTTTATTAAGGGCATGGGCATAAAAATGCAAAAGAGTAGTGTGGTTATGTTTACATATGTGCATAAACCTATTTGTGAATCATGTCTCTTCGATGGGCAGAGATATAATTCACCATACAGTAATTAGGAGGACTAATTACTGATTAAGTCTTTTTGGGATTATGGTCCCCAAAAGACCCACCTACTAATTCTAGGTTTTGCATACCCATCGTGCACCTAGAGAGAGAGAATTGGGAGACAAAGAGAACATCTAAAGGAAGGGAAAAGCTCTCTTTCTGAAAGAGATTCTTGATCAGGTCCTTGGAGGTGGGATTATCAACATGAATACAGGTAGAATACAAGTAAACTATATTCATGTTTTTAGAAGCAAAGTATTGAAGTTTATTTGCTTGTTAGTGTATCAGTTTTAGTTGTATATTCATGTTTAATCTTATTGTTAATATAATTCATATATGTTAATTTTAGATCACATATAAACCTATTCCTTTGAATGGTTCGTATTCTCAGAAAAGCTCGTAATACATTCTGTAACCGTCGTAAGTACCGGTATTCATGATGACTATCGGTACATATACCATATTGTTTTGGACCTTAATGTGTACTATAGATTGCTAATATTAGTACTCTTCATGAATACCGGTACATGCAAGATACAGATCAACTCCAGGTCGTCTTAAGTCCAAAATTGGGACTTGTATGTACCGGTACTCTTCATGAGTACTGGTATACATGAGTCCCAGGTCATGTTCTGGACTTGGGAGTCAGTAGAATCTGTAGCTTACAAGTACCGGTACTGGTCACTAGTACTAGTACTGGTAGGCTACAGGTGATGTGTCCAATACTCAACAAGTACCGATACTCTTCATGAGTACATGTACTTGTTGAAACCAGTTCTTTCCTGGTGAATACCAGTACCCTACAAATATCGGTACTTATTACAAGTACCGGTACACTGTGAGTACTGGACGAGTACTCATTTGGACATGAGTTCTAAATTGTAGCTTATGAACATTGGTACTTGGCATCAGTACCGATACTTGTTTGGATGTAGAACTCATAATTGTGGCTTAAGGATACCAGTACTGATTCACCAGTACTGGTACTCAGTGTATGTGATACCAGTACTGGTCTACTAATACCGGTACCCAATAAGTATAAAATCCAATTGAGACAAGTTGTGGTACAGGTCCATCCTAAGTCAGAAGCGAGTTAATTACAGTTAAGTCCCTAGGGTTTAAGAATCCCAACATATTGTTCCAACCTTGTCTTGATGAGTTATAAGGGGTGTGTGGGGGTTAAGTGTCAACATTTGATATCCTGATCCTAAATCAACGTTAAAGTTTTGGGAGAACATAGAGGATAGGTTCGCATATTGAGAAAGATCAAATGAATTTGGACAGTCTCCTAGGTAGTTTTTCTCTCCATATGGATTCGAATTGTAAGGAAAAGGTGATCCATGAGGTTCAAATGAATAGTTATTAACAACGGTACTAATAAATGGATAGTATTTAAACTAAGATTTTGTTGATTTTGATTGCAGTGAGAATAAGCCATCCAAGTAATCAATCGTATAAATATAACCTTAATCGGGGTTTCACCTTAAGGGGGCCTAATCTAGTGCCTTTGAGACCCAAACTGAATCATGTTGACTTTTGAATTACTTGGCCAACTAATCACCAAAAAATAGGAAATAAAACCCTCACCAAAAAACAAAAAGAAAAAAATTAATTCGTAATCCTAATCCTAAATGAGATACAGTAATGCAAAGCCTCCTTGATCCTCCACGTAGGCCCTTTGGACTCCATCCGTGTTGACTAGGGGTGTACATGGGTCGAGTTCAACCTGAACCCAACCTGATTGGGTTGAGTTGGGTTGGGTTGCGACTTAGAGTGGGTTGGGTTGGGTTGAAATTTTTCCAACCTAATAAAAAATGGGTTGGGTTGGGTTTGAGGTCTCATAAACCCAACCCAACCCGCAACCCGATACACACACACGAGAGTATTCATTAAAATTTTAAAGGAAAAAAAGCTACCATGTTTAAACTTAACAAGAGACAAAAAAAAATCACACAAATAATGCATGCCACTCCCTCAATTTCACTTTTCCCTCTCCTTGTGTGCTCTCCATCGTGTGCGACTTTTCAATTTCCCTCTCTCTCGCAAGCCCTAAATCAAGCTTCCTCTCTCGTCGTTGCCACTAACCTCTCTTGCAGCTCCCTTCTCACTGTCACCATTGTTCTTGTCATTACCACTTGAGGTTATCATCTTCTTCCCTCCTCTCTTCCTCCTCTACATTAGTGACAACCACCACCTTTTTTCACTAGACCCACTGCCACCACCACCACTACCATCACCACATAGCTCACCACCTCCTCACCAGCATCTATCGTCGTCACTACCTTCCCTCTGCTCAGCCTGAGCCTACCACTAGAGCCGCTGGCTCGCTACCATCGATCCACCACCACCACACAACCCACCACCCTTCACCAGCCATCCAACATCCTCTCTACCTTTCCCTTCGCTTAGCTTATCACTAGAGTCGCTACCACCACCACCACACAACTTACCACCCCTTCACCGGCCATCCTCCTTCACTATAGCCAATACCCACCACTCCCTTTCTCGGCCATCCTCCTCCCCCTTTGCTTTCCCTTAATTTAGCCAAAATTATTTGAAACTTCGACGTAGGCATTCAAACTTTGACACTTAAATTAGACATCATTATTTAAGATTTCAACTAATTCTTTGTTTAGACAAAATTTAAAGACATGCACATGTACATCTTTAATTTTTTCCTTACTAGTAAAAAATTACTTTGATTCTCGTCTAATTCTTTGCTTTGAATGTCTGCATCTATGAAAAAAATTACATGGGTAAGATAATCATCTTGTAATATGTGTTTACTTTTCTACATTACTATTGTACAACTATCAAGTTTTTTTTTTATTTTTACCCATTTTATTTGCTTTTTTAGAAGATATAAGTTATTTATAAGTTTAAAATGTTTTGTTATTAAATATGAAAGACATAGAAAATATGTAAGAGATAAACATAGGTTTTCAGTCTTTTGACTAGTCAACAACCTGCTCAACTCAATCCAACCTGACCTGACTTTTATGGGCTGGGTTGGGTTCGGTAGTGTAACGAGTTGGGTTGGGTTGGAAAAATTCCAACCCGAAAACTATGAGTTGGGTTTGGGTTGAGCCCCAACTTGATCCAACCCGACTTATGTACACCCCTAGTGTTGACCACTACCAATTTTTCCATAAAGACGTACCTACAAGATGCATGCACAAACAAAATCGAGGCAAATGAATTAGTAAACTAATATGCAAAAAACTAAATGCAAACTATATGCATGACTCAAAGCAAAAAGTAATCTAAACCCATTGTCTCCCTAGCAATGGCACCGAAACTGAGTGTAAAATTCACATGATGATAAAGAAGTGTCATGACTCGTTCCTGGCTCCCTATAGAACCTGAGAATGGCTCATCTTGACGAATCCTAAGACCCCATTGTCCAACGAGAAACAACTAATTGCATACTCATTCCACAACCACACGGGTAATGTAACTAAGTAGAAAATATATAACTAACAGTAAAAGAAAGATAACAACAAACCACTATATTTTTATATGATATAGCAGAAAAGTACTGATACGAATATAGCCATCACAATAGGGAATGGGTAGAAATATAACTAAACATAACAGAATAATTTACAGGCTACTCACTACTAACAAAACTCTACAGCAGAAAAAAAGGAAGGACTACGGCTGGACTTGACTGGGCCCAGAGCCCTCAGCAGCTAGTGGCGCTGGCTGCTCAAATCCTTGACCTGAACATGGTTATAGAAATTTGTGGTCAGCCAATATTAAGACCCGTGATGTTAAAACACTTTAAGACGTTTGGGACTTGGGTCAGACGTTTGGTCAGACGTCTGGACGCTTTCCCAAATATCTGGAAATCAAATTTTTTGTGTACTCCCTCGTGTCTGCGCGTGTGCTGCGTGCAGACAGTACGCAGCCGCTTTTTCCTCTCTCCTCTCGCCGATGAAACCCTAACACTGCGCCTACTTAAACCCCCCTCCTCTCCCTCACACCACCCCACTTCCATCCACCCTTCTCCTTCCTCCAGCGAGAGCAGCAGGCAGCGACTGTGAGCGGCGTGGGAGGAGAGGAGCAGCGAGGGGAAGAGAGGAGAGCGCGCGAGCTCGTGAGGGAGTTTACCGGAGAGCACATCACCGGTCGGGCGTGCGCAAGGCGGAGAGGTGCGTCAAGGAGGTCCTCCCTGACAATGTTGCAACCAGAGCAGCGGTCGAGCGGGCACGGCGCAGCCGCGCGCGACGCGAGAAGGCGAAGGTAATCTCTGGTTCTGGGATTTTTCCAGAATCAGACGTCTGGATCTACATCCAGACGACGTGGATGACGTTTGGAGGAGGCTCCAGACGACTGAGAGGTAAATCCCGCAACGTACACCTCCCTTTGCGGATACGGCCATGCAGGCCATTCCGCCGAGGCACTGTTCCATGCCATATTGAGAAGATTTGCGTCGTGCGTGCAGGATTCGCTTCGGGAAGGCACGGGACACGCCCTCCCACACAGTTCAGACGTCTGGGCGAGGCACCAGACGGCAGGAAGCGTCTCCAAACGTTTGGAGAGGTGGTCGGACGTCTGGAACTAGGTCCAGACGATTCAGCAGAGTCCCTGGACGTCTGAGGAATAGCGCAGAGTTGAGGTATGGTTCTGGACTTTTTTAGGACGTCTGGAAGGTATTCCAGACGTCTGATCTGAATCAGAGTTACTGTTTTGACCCGTTTAGGGTCCGTTTGAGGTTCGATTTTCGCAATTAAGATTCCGTTATCCTCCGTATAAGTTCCTCTACTTGTTGGAATACTTTTCATCCTGTTCTGAGTGGTTTCTTGTGATTGATCCTTGTGATAGGTAGTGGCCGTGATGTCGACTGAACCGTGGCTAGTCTTTTGTTTGTTCTTATTATAGTAATGTCGTTGTGGTACAGATAAATTAGCTACGATTTGTCGTCATTGCCACTATTACAATTTTACTCAGAAATGTTTTTCTTCCGAGGTCGAACTCAGGGAGCTACTAGAATTCTAGAAGTACAATGCTTCTTTATTACAAAAATAAGAGAGAGAGGGAGAGGGAGAAGTAGATTTTGTTTCTTGGCTTTTTCTTCTCTTCTTTCTCTCTTTGCTTGTCTTCTTTTTCTCTTCTTTTTCTTCTCTTCTTCACAGTTCTTGATCTTCTTCAGTTCTTCTTCTTCTCTTCTTTGTCTTCTTTCTTTCTTCTTCTTTCTTCCTTCTCTTTTCTTTTCTTTTTCTTCTTCTTTGCTTCGTCTGCAGAGCTACATCCGTCGTCTGATTTCTCAGTCAGACGGCTTAAGTGGTGTCTGCTACAGTGCTTCCTTTGTGCTTTTCCTTCTTCTTCTTTCTTCCTTCTTCTCTTTTCTTTCAGCTGCGGCACCTTTTCTTTTTCTTCTTCTTTACTTTGTCTGCAGAGCTACACCCGTCATCTGATTTCTCAGTCAGACGGATTAAGTGGTGTCTGCTACAATGCTTCCTTTGTGCTTCTCCTTCTTCTTCTTCTTCGGTCTTCTTCTTCTTCCTTGGCCTTCTCCTTCTTCCTTGGTCTTCTTCTCCCGCACCCTGTCCCTGCACAAAGAGCAAAACCTACCCTGTCCCTCTACCCGCACGTCTCTCTCTCTCTGTAAACCACTCACAGGACGCTCTCCCAGAGCCGCGAGTAATCGGGTCGGGTTTCGTGCCCGTGACCAGGCGCACCGGTGTGTGAGTGATGCGCGAGGTGTGCTCAGATAGGGTCGGGTCGGATCCACCAGATCCGCGAGGTGAAACCGTGGACGAGGCGAGCATGAGTAAGGTGAGGGACCTCACCCCAGTGCTTTTGGAGGCGACCAATAGAAAACACAAAATCAACTTATACTACTGCGAGGTTTGGTAAACTCACGATGTGGGACTATCCTCTGCACTCTTCTTGCGTGCGCCCGCAGCAAACCGCAGCTTCGCTTCCTCAGCTACAGGCTCTATTCGCTTTGATTGCTGGGTTAACTGCCTTCGCACTACCCTCTCGACTTCGCAACACCTGGAGCCCTGGGGTTCTGAAGCCCGGAGCGCACGTGGAGCTGCTTCAATGCAACGTCAATGGCGGTCGGGCATCAAACCAGCCAGACACGAAAAGGGCCTCTCGACCTAATCAGATAAGCGGGGGACCTTCGCCGTGGCACGGCGAAGGTGGTGCAAGGTGCAACAGGTCGTGGGGCGACGTTTGGCGGCGGGGCTAGGTCGGATAGCGACCGGAAAAATGGGTCTGATCGGGGGAGTGTGGTGGGGGTGTGGAGCGGCAGTGGGTGGGCGGAGGTTGTTCAGCGTGATAAGGCGGAAGTTCTGTGAGGGTCGGAGAGGCGTGTGGGCTGCGGAGCGATGAGAGCATCTCGCCGAAGGGTGGCCGAAGACGAGGAAGGTGACGGTGGACAAGAGCGGTTGAGGGTTAATTGAATGAAAGACAGTGAGGAAAAGAAAGAGGGGGAGATGGGGAATAGTTCTGACCTAATTACGGGGACAAGGGGCCGGAGCAGGGCGGCAGTCGTATCGATTGTCTCCGGAGAAGAAATACCTATAGGGGGAGGGCGGCGGCGAGGAAGAGAGCGGGAGGGCGCGCGCTGGGTACGGCGCGACGCTGGAAGAGCGGGCGAATGTGGCTCTGCTGCTGGTATTGCAGCAGAGCGACGAGACGGAGGAGGAGGAGCCGTCGGAGCTGGTGGGTTTCTGCCGTAGTGGGAAGAGAGGAAAGGTGGGGGTTTTTCTCCGTCAGGACCGAGCTGCCAGAGTCGGCTGGCGACGCTGGTCCTTATAAAAGCGGAGGCGGAGGGGTGGGCGCAGAGAGGCGACGTGCCTCCCTCGCTGGTGAGTGGTCGGAATTGCGACCCATACCTTCCGCGCGTTCGCACGGAAGGTGTGGGCGAGGGAAGAGGTCATGGTGGTGTCCCTGCGATAGTAGACGTCGCAGGGAACACCCGATTCAACTGGCAGGTACCCTCCCTCACCCTGCGCGGCGCCATGCTCCGCGCAAAGTTGCCGGAGCATGGCGCTGCTAGAGATTTGCAGGAGGGACCTGTATGCAAAGAGCAACGAAGAACATAGGGGCTAAAATGCAAGGGTTTCGAAAGTTGAGGGTCAAAAAGTAATAGATGAGGACCAAAATGCAAAGTTGGTCAAGAAGGTCTCATCTTAGGTTCAAGTTTTTATGCATGACTAAATGGGACCTAAGGATTCCAATGATGAATTTTATTTTTAGGTTAGACCTTTTTTGGATGGCTAATTTACGTAAAAACCCAAATTAAGTTATTAATTGGGCATGGTCCTTAATGTAGGTCAAAATGGGTTTCCAAGGCCAAATTGAAGGTTCTAGACCCTAGAGATTATTTTTATATAAATTTTAGAGGGTTTAGTAGATTTTTACCCTACCTCGAACCTCGTGAATTGAAGTGAGTTTGTTTTAGGGTTACAGAATGTCATTTAATTCCTTAGAGTTGCTGTAACCCTTATTAGATCAAATCATCCCACTTTCCTTCTTATTAGGTTAGTTTGACCTCTGTTTGGACCCTTAGTTACCCTGTTTATAGATTGTGTTGGTGAAATTGCATTTTTACCCCTTATGACTTGTTTTCTTCTTAAACTCAGAATTCTCTGAGTCAAGCCTTTCTATGAGTTATGTAGGAGCTTTTTCTCGCATATCTAGGTTAGATTGTGCCAGTTAGGGTTCATGATGAGGTTCTCATCAATAGGACCTTGTCCCGTTGCGGATTTGGGGTTTGTTGAGGCACGTGGACCTGCTGATCAAGCCCCCATTACTCCTGGGTTTACTGATAGAGTAGCTTCTCCTAGTTTAATTACCAACATGAATGCATATTTGAAATGAATGTTAGATCCTAGGATATGGCATGAATCCTAGGACTAGAAACACTGGAATAGCTGTATGGAATGTATGAATTGCAGTCTTGGATGAGTAATTGGAATAATACAATTACCTGTAAATGGATAATAGCTGCCTGTGAAATGTAAAGTACTGTTGTTAGCAACCGTTGCATGTAAATTCCTATTGTTTACAATTAAATACGAGCTGCCTGTATATGAATTGGAAATGGAAGATTGAATGTCGGAAATACCAGCTACCTGCGAATAAACCTGGAATGTGAATAGTAAAGTTGCATGCTACATGTGTAGAACCTGAGAAATGGAAATAGAAATGATGAAATCTAGTATGGCTTGGCCTGAGAAACATGAGCATGAACCTTACGGGAAATTCGGAGTAGAGCTCCTGCAAATAAATAAAATAGAACTGGAAATGTGAACGAAAAGTGAGTTGGCCCTTGAGTACGGAGTACCAAGGAAAGCGACTGTCCCCCTGTTTAGTGCATAGCGGAGCTAACCGCCCTAGGGTTGGGACCCGGTGTTAAGACCGAGACATCAAAACTTTTAAGACGTCTAGACGTCTGGACACTTTCCCAGACGTCTGAAAATAAATTTTTGCGTGCGTACGATTGCGAGTCTGCGCGCGTGCGTGCGCAGACTGAACCCGCCGACCTGCAGGCGCTTTTTCTCTCCCTCGACGCCTTCAAATAACCCTCTCCCCCCTTCCCTCTCCCTCACCCACCACTCCACCGTCTCCTCCTTCTTCCAGCTTGAGCGAGAGAAGAGGGAGAGTGCGAGAGGAAGAGAGAGAGCCCACCGAAGTAGCTCGAGGCTGGCCGACGTGTGCGCGGAGGGGCGTCGTGCAGGGGAGATCTACCCTGGTGCTGCTGCAACTCGAGCAGCGGACGGGCGACTGCATGGCGAGCTCGCGTGTAGAGGGAAGAAGGCGAGGAGGTTCTGATTCTAGGAAAAGTTCCCAGAATCAGACGTCTGGACCTACGTCCAGACGACGCGGGTGACGTTTGAAGGGAGCCCCAGATGTCTGAGGGGTACGTATTTCTTCTCCTGTTCCTTTTGCGGATGCGGCCATGCAGGCCGTTCCGCCGATAGTTCTGTCTCATGCCGTGTTGAGAGTGTGTTTGCGTAGGTGTGTAGGTTTCGTTTCGGGAAGGGGCGAGAACACGTCCTCCCACGTAGATCAGACGTCTAGGCATAGCACCAAACGGCGGAGAGCATCTCCAGACGTCCGAAGAGGTTGTCGGACGTCTAGAACTAGATCCAAACGATCCAGCAGGATCCCTGGACGTCTGAGGAGCAGCTCAGAGTGAGGTATGACCTGGACCACCTTTTAAGACGTCTGGAAGGTGTTCCAGACGCGTGATTTGAGTTAGAGTTGTCGTTTTTGACCCGTTTAGGGTCCGTTCGAAGTCTGATTTCCGCGTTTGAGATTCTGTTCTTCTCAGAATTTGTTCCTCTACCTGTTTAAAATACTTTTATCCTATTCTGAGTGGTTCCTTGTGACTGATCATTGTGTTAGAGCCTCGTTCTGTTGCGGCTTTAGGGGTTGTGGAGGCACATGGACCTGCTGATCGCGCCCCCATTACTCTCGATTTTGCAGGTAGAGTGGATCCCCTAGTTATTTACCAACATTAATGCATCTCTGAGATAAATGATATACCCTAGGGTATGGCATGAATCCTAGGACCTGAAAACTAGATTGAATGATAGATCCTAGGGTATGGCATGAATCCTAAGACTTGAAACTAGATTGAATGATAGATCCTAGGATGTGGCATGAATCCTAGGAACAGAAACACTAAAACGATTATCTCGAATACCTGAATTGCAGTCTTGGATAGGTAGATCGAATAATGATAATTGCTTGTAGATAGATAACAACTGCCTGTAAAATATAGAATATTGTTGCTAGTAACTGCTACATGTAATTCCTATTATTGGAAACTAAATTTGAGCTGCTTGTATATAAATGGATATTAAATGTTGGAAATACGAGCTATATGTGAATGAAACTGAAATGATGAAACCTAGTATGACTTGGCCTGAGAAATATGAGTATGAACCCTACGGGGAATTAGGAGTAGAACTCCTGGAAGATAAATAGAATGGAATTGGGGAAGTGAGCTAGCCCTTGAGTACGGAGTACCAAGGAGAGCAACTGTCCCCCTGTTTAGTGCAGAGCGGAGCTAGCCACCCCAGGGACCCGGGGTTAGGTCTGGCCACTTTGTACCGACTTTTGACCCTCGCGTACACAGTACCAGGCAAAGCTACTAGTGTAGGGAGAGAGCTAGCCACCCCACGGGCCCCGGGGTTCAGCTAGCCATCCTATACCGACTTGTTAGGCCCACTCACCAAACCAGGGTAGTCAGGCGAGGGTACGCGGACTGTGGAGGGGCAAGACCCCTATCTGGTTACTGTGGAGGGGCTGGACCCCTGTTACTGAGAGGGCTCTGCCCTATACTGGTTCCGTGCTATGCTTTGGGCGCACCCATTAACGGAAACGACTGACTGCGTACCAGTGCAGGGTAGCTACCCGTGCGTTTATCGCGCGTGCCGTAGTCACCGTTAAGTCTGTCAGTGACCTTGGGGTGGTTGACTGAGGGTAGGACCACCACGGGGGACTCTCCCGGCCAGGAGAGCACCACATGCTACTTCTACTTTTCGGAAAAGAATGTAATCAAGATCGTTCCCACAAGGAACATTCGAGATCAAGAGAAAGATCTGAGAGATAATTCAAGAAAGAGTAAATAGAGAAATAAAGAAAGAAATTAAAAATAACAGCTACTTGTCCACCTTTACTGTTTTCTTAGTTAGCTGGTTGCCACTCTACTCAGCGTTTCGCTGACGTGTCACATTTGTCACTTTTTTCAGGACCAGGTGTTGAGCAGCCAGAGCCTGCGGCTGCAAAGGGTGCTGGGCCTAGTAGAGCCCAATAATTGTACTTTGCTGTACTGTTTTTCTGTAGTAGTGAGTATTTCTGTTTCACTTGTACTCTTTTATTGTAATCTTCATATTCTGTACCTGTTTGTAATCCTCTACTGTTGTGGTGGTATGTACTGTAGTAGTTCTTTTCTTTACTACTGTACTTTTGTTGCTGTTAGTTACATGCATGGTGAATGTGGTTTATTTTACTACTTTTTGGTTACTTTCTCGTTGGATGACTGGGTCGTAGGATCAGTTAAGTCGGTCCGATTCTCGTGTCCTGTAGGGATTCGAGAACCGGGTCGTAACACTCGGGGTTAGGATAGGCCACTTTGTACCGACTTTCTGGCCCTCGCATACACAGTACCGGGGAGAGCTACTAGTGTAGGGAGAGAGTTAGCCACCCCACGGGGCCCAGGATTCAACTAACCGCCTTACATCGACTTGTTAGGCCTGCTGGGCAAACCAGGGTATTCAGGTGATAGTGCGCGGACTGTGGAGGGGCGAGACCCCTGTTTGGTTCTTAAGGGCTAAACCCCTGTTACTGAGAGGGCTATGCCCTATACTGATTCCGTGCTGTGCTTTAGGCGCACCCGTTAACGGAAACGACTGATCGCGTGCCAGTGCGAGGTAGCTACCCATGAGTTTATCGCGTGTGCCATAGTCACAGTTACATCTGTCAGTGACCTTGGGGTGGTTGACTGAGTGTAGGACCACCATGGGGGACTCTCTCGGCCAGGAGAGCACTACGTGCTACTTCTACTCTTTGGAAAAGACTACAATCAAGATCGTTCACACGAGGAACATTCGAGATCAAGAAAGAGACCTGATAAATAAACCAAGTGATGAAAGAAAGAATAATTAGTTAAATAAAGAAAGAAATTGAAAACAATAGCTGTCTGTCCACCTTTACTGTTTTAGTTAGCTGGTTGCCACTCTACTCAGCGTTCGTTGATTTCGTGTACTCATAACCATTTTCAGGTCCAGGTGTTGAGCAGCCAGAGCCTACGGCTGCAGAGGGTGCTGGGCTCAATAGAGCCTAGTAGTTGTACCTTTTTGTTGTACTCCATTTCCTGTTGTAGTGAGTAATTTTGTTACACTTCTGTACTCTTTTATTGTGAACTTATATTCCTATACTAGTTTACTTCCTTACTGTTGTGGTGGTACGTACTGTAGTAGTTTACTTCTTTACTGCTGTACTTTTGTTACGGGTAGTTGTTTGCATGGTGAATGTGATTTATTTTACTGCTTTTTGGTTACTTTCTCGTTGGACGACTGGGTCTTAGGATCAGTCGAGTCGATCCGGTCTCGTGTTTTGTAGGGATTCGGGAACCGGGTCGTAACAGCCAACGTTGAGTAGAGTAGTGGTTAAGTCATTTATATGCAACTAAACATAATTAAACAAGCAATTAGCTAATCATACATTGCCAGTTATTTATTATCATTCGTTTTCGTTTATCTCATTTATGCGTTTCTGAGTCGAGTACTCTAATCAGGATCCATAACATTGCTAAATCTTCTTGTTTCTTAAGGGAACGATCTCAATTAAGATCTCACTTGTAGTTTTCCCGTGATGTAGGATGTACACGTGGCACTCTTTTGGCCGAGAGAGTCCCCTGTGGTAGTCCTACACCCGATTTACTATCCCGAGGTCACAGTCGCAACGTAGTGGTGACTACGGCATGCACGATAAGCGCACGGGTAGATACCCCGTACTAGCACGCGATCAGTCGTTTCCGCTAACGGGTACGCCCAAAAGTACAACACAGAACAGTACAAGGCCATGCCCTCTCAGAATAGGGGTCTCACCCCTCCACAGTCTGCTTTCCCTCGTCTAACTATACTAGTTTTCCCAGCGAGCCTAACAAGAGTTGGTGTAGAGTGGCTAAATCTAACCTCAAGTCCCATGGGGTGGCTAGCTCCCCCCTACACTAAGTAGCTCACCTCGGTACCACGTACGCGAGGGCCAAACAGGAGTCGGTGTAGAGTGACTAGTCCTAACCTCGGGTCTCAACCCAAGGGCGACTAGCTCCCCCCTATACTAAAGGGATAGTTGCTCTATTCGATATCACGTACACGAGGATCAGCTCACTTCCCACACTAAAGGGACAGTTGCTTTCCTTAGTACTGCGTACACAAGAGCCAGCATCACTTCCCCTAACCAAGTCCGAACAGTCGTCCGTAGGCAACATGTTCTAAGATCCATCAGATTTTCTGTATTACAGTATTCTTGGTTTATTTCTAAATTCCCCGTAGGGTTCATACACAGACATTCTCATTTCCACATTTGATTCATTAAATGCATAACAAGAAGCTTAAGATTTCACAATCGATTATTCAGTACACTGCAGGTATTTACATTCATGTCATGGTTCATAACGTGTAGTACAGGCAGCTCATGATTTACTACTTTCAGTAAGCACCACAGCAATTTAATCATTCATTACATGCACATTCATTCTTTCAGCCCTAGTGTTCATTTGACAACCAAGGGTTCAATCGAATATTTCTAAAGTAGCATACATTCATCTCTTTCAGCCCTAAGGTTCATCCACAACCTAGGGTTCAATCAAATAATTCTAAAGCATGCAATTTAATTATTAATTCTGGGATTAGAGAGAACCACTATACCAAGTTAACCAGGTGGAATGGGGGCTTGTACGGTAGCTCCTGACATCTCCACAGGTCCCGTATACTCTACGGATTGGAGACCATAACATGGACCGACAGGTCAAATGAGCTCAAAATTGCATAAACACTATATCATTACGTAGAGAAACTCGAACGGAATCCAACGACGTTTCATTTACGGAAATCAAACTTCGTCTGGGTCCTGAATGGGCCCAAAAATACCAACCCTGACCCAAATCAGATGTCTGGTAAGAGTCTCAGACGTCTTAAATGAACTCAGAGACTCACCTTACTCGGGGCACCTTTTTCAGACGTTTGGAACTCCGTGCAGACATCTGAGGGTGTCTTCAGACATCTGGAGACACTCCCAGACATCTGAAACTGCCTTGGCCCTCACACCGACATGCCTCCCCAACTCCTAACATACATACGCACGGTCAGACTTGTCAGGAAGAGAAATAAATGAAAACTGTGTGCTATCAGACATCCGGTATTATCTCTAGACGTCTGGACAAACATCTGATGATCTCTACAGATGTCTGATTCTACGGAAAAATGACTCTGTAGAACTACTTGCGAGCTCTCTCTCCTGCAAAAGCTGCAGCAATTGTAGCACCTCCCCGTCTCCCTCACGAGCCCTCTACTCTCAGTTCTCTGGTCTCCTCTGCTCTCCGCTTTCTCCTTCTCCTGCTCCCTGCTCTCCCTCTCCTCTCGGCTGCTGTGTGGGATGGATGGAGGAGGAGTAGGGGTTTATGGAGATGGAAGGTGTAGGAAGGAATGGTGTGAGGCGTGGAGGGGTAAGGGGGGAATAGGGAAGGTGTGTGGGAGAGGGGTATGGGGTGAGATACGGTGGGTAAGGTGTAGGGATGGGAAAATTACGGGGGCACCCCTGCAAGTTCTCTTTTCCCTTGCTTATCCCCAACAAAAACCTAGGGGGGTTAAAATTGCACAAAAACCCCTAAAAAATTTCAAAATGCCAAACAACCCTTGAGAAGGGTCATTTCAAGAACTGTTGTACATTTCAAGCTTACCGGTAGTCCCAGTATAAAACTGAATTCAAATTGCTTTTTCCCAAGGTAAAATACATTATTTCCTTTGTACCCAAGAAGAAAATCTAACAAGTCATGGAAAGGAGTAGTCTTCATTACTATCCAATGATCTTCTGTAAGCTTTAAATTTTGCATAGTGTTTACATAATCAACTAAATAACATTAATGTTGTAACATCGATGAATCTATAACAAATTGAAAGAAGAATTTTACCAACAAAAGGCAATTAAACTACCTATTGCAAATCAATAGAGAGAAGGCATTTACCTTTAATGGGCCTACTCTATCTTTCAACGTTGTCTTCAGAAGACTTCACATCCTTTTCCATATCTCCTTTTTTTTTCTATCCTTAGTCACATCTTCCACAAAATTTCAAATAAAGTAGATTTTGCTAGTTCATTTGTTCAAGTTAAAGTAGATTCATATCTCCTTTGAATATCTCATTCTAATTCATAAATCTTACAAAGACCATAAAAGAATTTAGTATTGCTCAAGTTAAAATAGATTCATTCCATTCATGAAAATAAAAGAAAATGATGAGACCATCTTCATCAATATTAAACATACTTCATTTGTATATCTCTTCGAAGGATTCCATTGGTTTGACAATTTTTCAATAATTTATATAACAGTATAACATTCCATTAAATTTAGTATTGCTTTAATACCTAGTTCATTTGTGTAGATTTTCAAACTTCGAGCATCAACACCATGGTCACATTCTGTGTGATGATCACATTTTATGCTCTATGACTGTGTTTTTAGAAGTTAATCAAATTCTACCATAAGTAAAGCTAATGTAATTAATTTTACCGATTAAAGTATGAGTTACAAAATAAAAAAGAAATTCAAAAGTGAACATGATCTTAACATCGTAACTTCCAAGGCCATTTATGAATACTTGAATCATTTCTTGGATGGATCTAATGAAAGCATGCATCTTTTGTAGAATGAATAATGATTTAAATTTAATTTCCAATGGGAGTACAAATTCTTTTACATGTTGCGGTGGTGGTGGAGGTCGAAAGAGGAGGCTGGTGTTGGGGGACATTGAGAGTGGAGGGTGGTGGTGGCGAGGTAGGTGGAGGAGGAAGAGAAAGAGCAAGGAGGGGAAGGTGATGGCTGAGGGAGGGGAGTGGGGTGTTGGCGCTGAGGTGCAAGGGTGTTTGGGGGTGGATGGGAGGGGAAGAAGGTTGAGGGAGGGATGGTCGGAGGGGGTGGGGCAAGGGAAGGGGAAGGAGGAAGAGGAGGTATACGACGATGAGGAGGGAGGGGTTGGGGAAGGAGGAGGAAGAGGAAGAGTGGGACAAACTTGAGTGCTAGTGGCGATGGAGAGGAGGAGGAGAAGAAGGGGGTGAGGGGAGGGTGAAGGGAGAGAGGCAGGGTTTGGATTGGGGTGGGGGTTGTGTGGTGCAATTTGGATCGCTAGTTTAATCGAGCTATTTTGGAGGAGGTGGGTTAGGTGCAGTTGAGCTGCACCCTCCATTCCTCGTATGGCAAATTCCCTCCAACACCAACATTTTTGCTTGACTTTGTTAGCGAATGCACATTGAGTATCTTTGTACACAAACGTGTCCAACGTGCGGTTGGCAAAAGAGGGAACTTCATTTAAAATGCTATGATTTATATATTGATTCTGCTTCTTTCAATTATTTTTTATCTTTTTCTTCGGTTCTTCGAAAGGTACTTCAGGATGTGACAATGATGTTGCTTAACACGTGAAACAGGCTTCGTAGATCTCATATAAGGGAAGGGAAGAAATCATATGTCGAGAATCTGATTCTTATATGTAGACTAATAGACATCACATACCTCCAAAGTTACTGATCCCCACGAGCTCTGATAAGTTATAAGAAAGAAGTTAACCTGGCAATGGTTTTGGGGAGACCATGGACCATGTGACGTAGCACCGGTGGGTAAACCCTTCGCCATGGACGACCGCGTCGTGTGGGGAAAATGGGATATATCTGTTACCGATTGGGGAATGACGCTTGTTTTGATGATGGCTTCATCCGATTGGTCGAGGTCGAGTACCATAGCCGTATAGACTATAGCCTCGTTGGTCACCACTCCTTCGTTGTTTTTACCATTTGGAAGGCCACCTAATGGTTGATTTTTTTTTTTTTCTTTTATTGTGACCCAGGTCCTTTGCTGGCAGCTGAAGCTGTGTTTGGTTGGAGATTTGGATTATTCTACGACAGTGTTGAAGTAGGATAAGTCGAAGAATATATTTAATTGAAGAATTTATAATAATTGGTAGAGTAATATGATGTTAATAGATAATATTTTAATATTATAATATGATGTGAGTCGATATATTATGGTTATAATTTAATATATATTGAAGTTAATATTAGTGGGTATATCATGTTGTGATTAGGTATTGGTATTGATGCGATATAGGAAATGATGTTGACGTGATATAGGTAGTAAATTGTGAAATCATTTTAAAGAAATCCTTAATCCATTTGTATCCCACCTGTTGACCTGTTGTCAAATGCAACCTGAGAGGATAGGCACCCCTGCAACACCACTCCTAATTTAGATGGGGCTCGAATTCAGTGTTGGCACCGATCTGAATAAGCCCAAGCAGGCCAATCTTTGATTTTACTCGATGATTTTATGATTCAGCGGTTTCCAGCATGCACATCTGTAGTTGCACTTGACGGTGCGATAAGTTATAAATGAAATAAGTCGATAGGTTGGATAAATGAAGTTGAGGCAGTTGGTTGAGCGGTGGTTAGAGTGATGGATCAAATGTGATGGCTATTAGAGTAGAAATGTGATATCAATTTTTATATTTAAACTTAAATTAACTTACTGTAATGAATAGTTTACTTAAAACTACAAAGAGAACTTAATGTATCACTCTACATATCTCCAATATAACCCTCTTAATTTAATGCGATGATGGGAGGAGCTCACTCAACTCAATCCAACCTAACTTTTTTATCTCATTGATATACATTTTTTTAAAGTTGGAAGCTAATTTTATTCGTCTCTTTCTCTCCTGTTTCCTAGATATAGAAGTATAGAAACCAAAATTTAGTCTATTTGACTACAACTTGTAGTTTTACACGTTTTAGAGTAAAAAAAAAATGATGCGAAACCAAATCAACACAAAGCAAATTTATGGATGGTTGGTAGCATCCAAGCCATTATTCCACCCAGAAGAAGGTCGTTTGCAGAGTTACAGTCTTGTTGAATCAACCAAAATAGATATATACTTCTTGTGGTGTTTGGTTGTTGGTTAAGTGAATTTTTCTCAGGTTAAGTATTTAATCTGTCATTTAATTTGATCCTCACTCGAGATAAAGTTATTCTATTCTTTCTGTGAAATAACTTTAACTTGTTAAAACATCCAAACGGATTAACTCACTTATTCCACCATTTATTCTACTATTTCCCCAATTCTCTAATTATCCCACAAATTTATTCCACTTACTAGATAGGACTTGAAGTTCTCGAGAAGTGCAATAACAACTTCAAATTCTTCGCTGCATCATCTTTGTGGTCCACACCTGAATTAGGAAAATATTTCGCCACTTGATTTATCCGAAGGATTTAGCTCTTAAACTTGCATTTCATATCAATCAAATATTTACACCTCCAATGTTAGATGTTTCTTAATGGAACCTCAAAGTCATGGTATGCATGTAATTCAAGGTCCACATGTGCACATTCTTCAAGGTGTAGGATCGGTATGATTTCACACAATTGATAGCATGTTGCCAACTATAAGTGTGAGCATCTGCCTACTAGAATCTAATTTTGTTGGAAACTCTAGAATCTAAAAGGTATTCGATTTCCTTCGAAGGGCATTTCTCTGAATGATCGGACGAGTGTGCATGTTAATGTACAAAAGAAGGATGCTAAATTGTGTGTACAAGCTCAAGGAGAGAGTTGTGACTAACGATGGTCATATAGACAAGTTGTGCATGAACAAATCAATGGATCCTCAATGTCTTTGCTGTAGGAATTGCCCATGAAGGATTGGAGTTTGCTTTAGACAAGATTGGTTAAACATGGTCAAGCGATGCTAAGTTGCCTATGTTTTTGAGGTGGATGCAACCCCCAAGAGATGAGTGCAAACTTTCTAAGAGAGGACCTAAGGACCAAAGGAGACAAGAAAATGTGACTTGTTCATTGAAATTCAAACCAAGAAGGAGATTATTAGGAAAAGAGGACCCCTAAACCACACTGACTTGAATCATGAGTTAGAATCATATTAGGAGTAGGATTGTCACTTTTAATGAATCTATAAATAGAAGGTGCTAAGCACTAGTATTGATCGAAGAGAGGGGAACTGAGAGAATGCTAGTGCTTTGAGAGTTGCACTCTACTTGATCATCATGTACATGCATGTTAGTGCTCCAACAGATACCTCCTCCTCCAACACCCTTTGTTATAAACATCTAGAATATCAATATTAAGTTTGAAGTCAAAACCAGCCTCTAATTTTGTATATATAAATAAATAACCATAAATTATAATATTACTCTTGAGTTTCTTGGAATGATTAGATTTTCGTCAGTATAATTTCAATTACCATCTTCTAGCTATCTACCCAAATCATTTAAATGGAGCCACCATTAGGAATTGTAGGACTCATGTTTTAGAGGTAGAATTAATGGTTTAGTAATATGAACGACTAATATTAGTTTGTTGTATAGCAACAACTTAGGCCCTATTTGTTATGTGTCATTGGGCCCATATCCCGTGTTTGGGCCCATATCTCCCGCAACACGGGAGAGGGGCTCAAAACACAGGATGAAAGCCAACATGCCCCCGCCCCCAATGTGACATTTATCCTGATTAATTTCTCCCGCCCATACAAAGCCGTGAGGATATAATCTTTGCCCTTGCTATTGGGGGCGAGAGATCGTTGGAACCCTAGCAGCAAGGTGCTGCGGGCGGAGTGCTTCAATGACAATCGTGGAGGCGATGCTGAGGGGAGCGGTGTCAATCATTGGTATTGATCAATGATCTCGGAGGGGACATCTAGATCAAGGAGATGACAGGCGAAGGGGTTCGGGAGGTGGTCAATTCATGGCTAAGGTGATGTTGGTCCTTTTTTACTCATTTTAATGGTCTTCAGCAATGGATCCATGGCATCTTGTGCGGGCTTCTCATCAGCTTTTGATCGGCTTTTTTTTTGTGCGATTTGCTCGTGGTCTTTGCCGTATTATCAGCTTTTGGGTGGTTGGCTTGTTATGGGTGAAGGAATCTTTCCTTCAACATCCGGTTGTAGGTGAAGCTTTTACTCATGAAGTAAAGCCCTTTCAAACCATCGATTGATGGATTGTTGTGTTTAAGACTATTGGGTGATGGATTCTCGTGGGATGGCGAGGAGTCCTTTACTTGCTATTATCGAGTTCTTGTCTCTTCATGGCAAACTCGCATTCTTCAGGGTCTCATGTGTCTGCCATCAGTGGTGGCAGATGGATGAGAATATGTATTGCTGTGAGGAGGAGAAGAGCCTATAAGAAGACCCTTCAACTCCAATGCCGAGCACTCATCCTTATTTTGTTGATCTTCCTCTACGAGCAAGGGGAAGTAGAGGATCAGCAATCCAAGGGTTCAAAGGGTGACTCAGGTAAAATGGCTCATTCTATAAGTTTCTATTTAGTGACACCTATTATAATGAGATACTTCAATGGTGATGTGGGTTCAACTGTTGCCTTCTTTTCAAATAGCATTTGATCCTGGTGTCAGTATTTAATTATCATCCCCTAACTCATGGTTAAAACTTATTTTGGTTTGTCCAAAATATGTAACATACTAATTGGTCTATCAAGTTCTTGTAGTAAGAAAATGTTACATATATTAGAAATGAGATGCAAGGATGACTTCACAAATTATAGGCATAACATGCACATGCAACTGGGTTTAGCCCATGATGAATAACGTCCTGGATTTTTACTTGTGAATTCAACACATATATTCAGGTTTATTAAGGGATTGTTTAAATTTCATCTCAATCTTTAACATCGTATAGCTGCCTTCTTGCTAGATGTAGTCCTGGAACATTGATTCCCTAATACTAAGTAGCTTACATCAATGTAGGTTAGGCATCCATTGTTGGAACTGACCCCTAATTCATACACAATTAATGTAATGCGAACTAGTGCACCTTTCCAGTGTATTTTTTTTCTTGACGATCTAATGTTTATCAACATCAAGCCACTAAATTTCTGGAGAATTTATATCTACATTTGCCTTCTCAAAAAATCCGTTAGGGTACAATGTGTCGGATCTCTATGCAAATTACTCTTCCTAGATGTCGTCGGAACACAAGTAGTAAATTTATACAAATTTATTATGCACATGATTGTGTTTCGCCTGCCATCAATTTATCTAAAACTTCATTGCACATAGAAAACTCAAGAAAAGGCCTGTCTTTCTCTTGTCTCTGAAGATTTATTCCCATTATCAAGGTGAATGCAAATATGAAATGTTTATGGGATCTCAGTCTAGTAATCATTATTTCTTTAAGGATCAAGTGATCCCATCATGCCCTGTGATAACATAAAGACTATTTGAACATGTTATAGGACCCCTGTGGCCTTGTGGACTATTTTAATTATGTTGATGGAGGAAAATTGAAGTAGAATGGTGCCAAATAGATATGTTCTACCAATGCTGGTTTAAATTGTAATTTTACTTTTCTTGTTGTTGCTAACGAAAGAAGGTTACTCTGAAACACTTTGGTTCTTTAAGTTCTTGATGTTTTCTAGGGACGATAATCACTTTTTGTTTCTTGTTCTTATTAAATATCTGGGATAGTCTATTTTTCATTGTGCTATATTTTCAAAATAAAATATGCTAGCATTTTCTTACTATAAAATGTAGAGTTTCAGACAAGTTACTGTTATATTTTCATCAAAAACGTTACCTGGTAGGTATCCAATGTTCCAAGAGAGATGTTTGTATTGTTATGTTTTTCCTCAAATAATGATTTTTTTTGTGCTTACTTGGATGCCTTTATATATTTTTTCAAAATGAAAGAAGGTTACCTCTTTGTTTTTCCCTCCTTTGTAGTAGAGGTGGTTCTTCATATCCAAGTCCCACATCTGTTATATATAATTTCATATAGAAGCTGCTTTGGATTAAGTTCATTATGGTAGGATATCCTTTTGTTGTGCAGTTAGATCTATCATTGTGGAATGTAATGCACATTACATGGAAATGAATTGCTCAAGAGGTTATATTTATGAGCTCTACATGCAGCACTGTGTCATCTATTTGTAGGCTTAGCCTCATAGGTTTTGCATCTCTAGATGTTTTGCGTGCTCCGTTCTTACTTGCTTGTGCCACTCTTTGGAATGAATGACATATAAGCATGTACAATCTAAAATGTTTCCACATACTTGACTGCATTAAGTTTTCATTGTTTTAGTTTCATTTTACATGACTTTGTAATGAGTCATTTTACATTGAATATTAGGTGACTCGTGAGAGGAGGTTGTTTCAATTCAATCAATACATCATGCCCCAAGGTTAGTTATTTCTTTTTGTAGCTTCGTGTTTGCAAATAATGTTTACAAAGTATGGTTTATGTAAAGAAAAGTGTGAAATGTAAGTCGCCCTTTCGGCTTTCTTTACTTCAATACTCATTTTACGAATCGTAGATAACCCATTTCATGCTCAGATTTCACTTGGAATTACACATAGGTCTATATTACATAGAATAGGGTATTTCCTACTGGAAGCATGATTATAATGAGTGGATGCTTTTCGTCCACCATTACGTAGAGTGATATTGTTTCAAGTTATGAATGACGTGTAGAATGGCAACATCGAATCCAGGATCTTCCAAGATGAATAAGTGCAAGAATTGGAATTACGAGTTGACAATTGAATTACTTAAGATCTTAAGGAGGCACTATGACGTCGGTCATTGGAGGGAAGGATCGTTTAGTAAGAATGTATGGAATAATATTGATGCAAAGTTTGAAGCTATGACACACATGAATTACTCACATGTCCAGATATTGAATAGATGGAAGGAGCTTAAGAGGAAACACAGCCAATACGTTCAACTTTTGAGCAAGAGTGGGTGGGGTATGTAGCCAATGACTAATTGCCCAGTTGGACCATCTCCAGATGTGTGGGATGAGGTAACATTTATCCATTTCCGCTGACATCTTTGTATATTTTAGAATTAATTTCAAATGAGTATATCCACATTTCTTGAGATGTCCTTTGCTGTAGCTACAAGTGGAACTTAGGTGCCTACGAAATAAGCCATTCCTGTATTGGGATGATGTCCACACAATTGTCGGGAGAGACACCGCTATTGGGGATCATGCTTTGTTATCAAACAAAGATGTGGATGTCATCGATCTGACCGATGATCTCCGTAATGAACTTGTGCATACAACCACTCCTCCTTAGTTCCAATTTGGATTCGCTCCAAATGAGGAAGTCTAGAGTTTCCTACAAGCAACATACACTGGTCCCTCATTATTTGGTAGCTCAGTAATCCCTTCACCCTCCAATTCAAATCCTGCAACAAGGCAAGGGGAAGCCCAACCTCAGCTATGCCCCGAAGCAAGTTGGATGAAGCGACAATCTACTGGTTCATCTAGCAGGGGGAAGTGTAGGAGATCAGGTGGATATGCTGCAGTAACATCCTCGGCTAAAGCTGATGAGTTCATTTCGTTATTGAGGACTCTTGTTGAGCATCACATATCTCCGCAACAGACAGGTGACACCGTGGGTGAGGAGATCCGTGATTGTTTGCGCTTATTGAGGCAAAGGGTGCCCGGAATTGCTTTAGATGATGTTGTTACAATTGCAAACTTGCTAACACACAGATTCCAGAGGGCTATTTTCAAGGATCTCCTCACATATGACGCTGAGTTTGGTGCATACCTTCGTAGGCACATAGCTAGTGACTATGACTTCTCATAGAGGGTCTACGATGCTGTTGGATGGACTCCTATCCCATTTGTAATGTTTAATTGTTATTCTCATTTGGACAATATGTTGCAGTAATTTCCTTATGTAATTCGTATTTGAACAATGTATCGAACTTTATGTGGTACTGTGTTTGAATTACATTGATGAACTTCCATCTTTATCATATATGCAAGTTTCTCCTATCGTTAACATATATAACAGGAATGGATTCCGATGATGAGAGGTCATCGTCAAGTGACAATAGCATCGAGGGAAGTCTGCTTCCAATCCTCGAGGTCATCTTGCCTCTTGCGATGGACTTCCCTCCATTTGATGATGAACCTATCCCACGTGAACCTCGCAAAGTCAATCCGAACTTTGTTAGACACATTTGGGTTCATGAGATTCTAAATGGACACTGGAGGAGATGTTATGATGAGTTCAAGGTAAGTAAGGAAGCATTCACGGTAATTGTGGACTTTCTAAAAGAGAGAACATGACTATACGATTCAAGATTTGTAACCGTCAATGAACATCTTGCCATATTCTTGCATGCGCTAGCACATGGCTTGTCCAATCGGCATCTAATTGAGAGATTTCAACATTCGGGGGAAACCATCTCTCGATATTTCAACATTGTTCTTCTCACATTATATTGAGTTTGTCAATCCTTCATTTCTTTACCAGGAGTACGCTAGATGGACTCCTATCCCATTTGTAATGTTTAATTGTTATTCGCATTTGGACAATATGTTGTAGTAATTTCCTTATGTAATTCATATTTGAACAATGTACCGAACTTTATGTGGTACTGTGTTTGAATTACATTGATGAACTTCCATCTTTATCATATATGCAAGTTTCTCCTATCGTTAACATTTATAACAGGAATGGATTCCAATGATGAGAGGTCATCGTCAAGTGACAATAGCACCGAGGGAAGTCTGCTTTCAATCCTTGAGGTCATCTTGCCACTTGCGATGGACTTCCCTCCATTTGATGATGAACCTATCCCACGTAAACCTTGCAAAGTCAATCCGAACTTTACTAGACACATTTGGGTTCAGGAGATTCTAAATGGACACTGGAGGAGATGTTATGATGAGTTCAGGATAAGTAAGGAAGCATTCACGGTAATTGTGGACTTTTTAAAAGAGAGAACATGACTATACGATTCAAGATTTGTAACCGTCAAAGAACAGCTTGCCATATTCTTGCTTACGCTAGCACATGGCTTGTTCAATCGACATCTACTTGAGAGATTTCAATATTCGGGGAAAACAATCTCCCAATATTTCAATACTGTTCTCCTCGATTATATTCAGTTAGTCAATCCTTCATTTCTTTATAAGGAGTGAATGCGGAGGTCTCGACGGAGATAAGGGAAAACCCAAAATTCTTCCCGTATTTCAAGGTATGCACTAAAATTATTAATCAAAATTCACCTTAGCATAATATGTTCAGGGTTTTTCCTGCATTCTTATTAAAAATTATGTCAAAACTCTCCATTATAGGATATCTTAGGTGCAATAGACAGATGCCATATCCGTACCACTGTTCCTACAGCAGATCAGATGAGATTCCGTAATCGAAAGGAATGGACCGGTCAGAATGTCATAGCAGCTATCGACTTTGATCTCCAGTTCGTTTTCGTTGGAACTGGTTGGGAAGGATCTACGGTGAACATGAGGGTTCTCAAATGGGCATTGAGAGAAGGCCTGAACGTACCCCATGGTCGCAGGTACTTAGTAGATTTGGGTTACGCTAATACAGATTGTTTTCTTTCCCCTTTTCGTGGCATCTCCTACCATCTACAAGAGTACCGAGGTCATGCTCTTAGGTATAGGTCATACAAGGAACCTTACAATCATCGACACGCCCAATTAAGGAATGTTGTGGAGAGGGCATTTGGGGTGTTGAAGAGGAGGTTTAAAATATTGGATACCTGTCCGTACTACTCGTTTAATACACAACGACGGATTGTAATGGCATGTTATGTAATTCACAACATGATCCGATGTTGGAACTTGGAAATCAAATATTTGTTGAAGTGTTGGAAGACAGTGGAGATGATGGGAACACTGACATAATGTGGCACGATATCGACCAAGTAGCTATACATCAGGGAGAGTTAGTAAGAAAACACATAGCACAACAACTTTAGGCAGACCATAACCAACGGTCGAACTAAGAGTTTCATTTACTATTGTTTTATGTAATGTGTTGTAATTTGAACTGAACTGAACGTATTGGTTTGTAATTATTATTTGGACCTCCTGTAATGCACAACTAGTAAACAATTATCTTTGGCACAAATAAATGTAGGTAAAGCATGTAAGTGATTTACAAGTAGTGCAGGTATGGCAGATGGTTTCATGACCACAACCCACGGTCGAAGTTGCCACCGTGGACGACCTGCACAGCTGTGGTTGGACCTCAATGGGAGACAACATCTATCACCAATGGATCGCCTTTTCTACGTATGCAAGCTTATTATTAAAGAAACCAATCCCATATTACTTAACATTTCAAGGATGCGTAACAAGATTGTTCGCCAGTCGCATCGTGAACATGAGACTAATTCCACTTATTTATTTAATATTTCTGTTGGACCAGATGATGAAAACAATACGAATGCCTCCTCTTTGATACCACTAGATGATGGCTCACCCCCTGATTGTGGTGCCATCGTAGTACAATGTCTCATCTATCATCACAATGCCATCTTTACTGATGCCAATGAAACTGTATGGAGAGAACTTAATTTGCTGTTCAAATTTGGTTATTGGAAATCATTCAGGGATCAACTGAGTTCTACCTGCTGCAGCCCCGAACATGAATGCATGGGAATCCTCTCAAATTTGTGAATAATATGGTTAGAGGTTTTTTTAGAAAGAAATAAATCTAGTGCCAGCATAATTTTCGAATGATGGTTCCAAAATGAGCCTATATGAACATATTTTTCCCAAGTCTTGGTTTTGAACTTCTGTTGTAATCATTTAGAACCTTGTTGAAACAATAAAAGCTTGCTCTTTTAATATAGTTTGAGACCATTGGCATAGATGGTTGACGGCAATTGGTTTTTATCATCTTTGATAAATTTGTTAAACATACTTATGTACTTAAAAGGATTTCAATCCCTCATCACCACTCTTTATCAACTTCTATGAGAGCTAATGCTACTTAATTATAAGCTCAATTATTCCATTAAGTGCACAGGTGAACATTCTTTATAGAGACTTTATCAGATTGATGGTGGAGCAGTGAGCCATCAAACAAAAGATCATAATTCAATTCTTAACTTGCTCAAAAAAGACTCTCTATACAAAATGAATGGGCTTTTATTTTTTTGTTTCTTACAACTACATTATTTCCTTAGAATTTGTTTTGCGAGTATCATCATACTCAACTAGAAGAAAACGGCTTGAGTTTTTTATGTAAGAAAAGAAAGAAAATCGCTTGAGTTACATTTTGCTTTCTACATTATTACATCACTTGATTTAAGGGCCTCTTATGCTTGAATAAGTGAAATGAAAGATTGATGTTTACTAAAGAGAATTGGATAAATTCCCCTCATGTGTTTTCCCACTTTCATTGGAGGAGTTTTATACCACTTCGTGACGTTGGATGACAATGATTCTAGATGTGGATTATTAATTTTCGTATAGACATCCAAAACCCAACATTTCGTATGAACCTTCTTCGATTATTAATTGTTTCACGAGACTTTTGGTGACGTTCATGCCCTCGGAATCTTAAGGACGAAAAGGTCCAAAATTAAAATTTTTAACAACTTTTTCCTATTATTCCATTAGAAAACAATCAATTTATCCCACATGCAAAAGTTTCCACCAAACACTAAATAAGAGATATCTCCTATATATCCCTCCCTATCCCCTCGTTTCAAACCAAACAACAAATCACATTTATCCCCCACTTTTCCCTCTATCCCTTGCTACACATAATTTATCCCTTCATTCTTCTAAAATAATTATTTTTTTGTCAAGATGTAAAGAAATTCATAGGGTGATGCAAAATGCAACTAAGGAATCGTAAATGT
The DNA here is from genome assembly GCA_037157565.1 of Thalassia testudinum. NCBI lineage: Eukaryota > Viridiplantae > Streptophyta > Magnoliopsida > Alismatales > Hydrocharitaceae > Thalassia > Thalassia testudinum. The sequence continues at coordinate 6,176,920 of JAZHRO010000059.1, read as the reverse complement.
GATCTCTACTTGATAATTGATATTTAATATAAAGAAATAAAAAAACATAAATTTTATTACGTGATGGGTCCACCCAACTTAAAAAAGTCACCACCACTTTGAACCAAAACATATGAGTGTAAAATAATTTTACACTGATACAATCTCATTTTGCACTAGTGCAAAATGATTCGAGGTGATTTTGCATTGGTGTAAGGTGATTCTTAAGGTGATCCGGTAATTTTACACGGATACAAAATGATTTTAAAAGTAATTTCAATAGTTTGATTAGTACGCGTAAAATGATTCCGAAAGTGATTTCAGTGATTTACACTGATATAAAATGATTCCATTATTTATTTGAACATTGATGAATCCCATCATATATCACTACTTTTATTTTTACATAATAAAAAAATATATCAAGTAAAATCAGATTCACACTTCTTTACTTTGCAAAATACATCCTAGCCAAATTTAACAAGTGAAATCCAACCATCTAACCATCAAGACATCGATAGGGTGGCAAAGCCTCCCATTAACACCTAAAGGTTGTCCAATCAAATCTCATGACCAACGCAATTACCTTTTCAAAAAAAAGATCGATTCAGCTATATAAATTTATATTTCAACTAGGAATATAAATTTTCTAAAGAGTTTGGTACGTATATGGATCAAAAGAGGAAAAGAGGGCAACAAGTGGAAGGTGTTAGCACAAGAGATAAGGAATTGCAATCCTATCCCAAAGTCTATTTTTCTTTGGATTAATGGGAGAATTGAAGAACCTCATCTAGCAATCTAGTAAGGCAATTAACACGCTGATGGCATTACAAAGAGGAACGAAGGCCTACGAGCACCTGAGTGGGTAAAGCGAGGGGCAAAGAACAATCATATACCTCAAAATTTGTATCTCACTGGAATAAGAGAATCCAAGAGCTCTTTCTGTTCCTCCCTGAATTGATCATTTCTTAGAATTATGGAGTCTAGACAACCATCGGGTGTTGGGAGAAACCTCCGACACTCTCAGGGTCAATCCCATGATTTCTCACTAAGGACATGTTTGTTACTCGGGGTATAACAATTTATTGTATGCTTGACAGAGTTCTATCTTAGTATAAAGCTATCATCGGAGAATTCTTCAAAGTTTGAGATAAATTTATTTTAGGGAGAGAGGTGGGAGAGGTTGATAAATTTATCCCACCTCCTGTGAGAACTGTTTCTCCTGACACTCCTATTTATTCTATGATTTAATCCATACCTCTCTCAAATATCAAAATCAATTTATCTCAATTTTATCTCTCAATTTTATCACCTATAAAATTTATCTCATGAAGCAAATAAATCCTAAGTAAGATTGATGAGTATTTTAAATCCCACGAGCAGGCCAAATGGGCTCAGCCAATTGGCTATGTTTAATCACACCCAAATCTCACGTGATATACCTTGCAAATAGTATCACACGGGGAACTCACGTAATTAGAAACTCATGTTTGAATAGTTTGGATGATTTTTTTGATTTGTAGCTGTCCTTTGTCTTCCAAAGCTTTTGTGTTTTATCTATGTTTTGATTTTCACCTCATGGAACGTTGTGCTCCCCCCTGTTAGGGCGGTGTGGTCCTCCAAAGGAGACACAGATTCTCTCTCTCTCTCTTCTCCTTCGGTCTTCATGAGCTGCGTGTAATTCGATTTTTTCCTTTTGTTTTTTTTTTTCCTGCATGGTTAATAAATGAAATTCTTGGGTTGGTAATGCAACCTTCCAAATCCAGCCAACAAGAACGTTGGGACCAAATCTAGAAAAATCGATCAGAATGGAGGTTTCTGATGAGCTCACCCCCACACTTTGGTTGTCTTTTCCCACAGCAGCAGCACGGGGTGCAATTTTCATCTCTCTAACCCCTGTGGGAATAGGAGAAGAATATATTCTCCCCCGCCCCCACCCCCACCCCCAACCCCAACTAGCTGTCATGGCATCCATTCAGATCTGTCTCACCTTCAGCTTAGCCAGAAGAGGACAACTTCTTTTTTCTCTTATATATATATATATATATGGGGACAGATCTTGTGCATACAGTGCTTAAAATAGATGAAAAGAATATTAAAACTACATCATCTAATGACAATATAATGTAATCATCAAAAATAACATGTGGTTTCATACGACATATTTTCTTTATTTATAATTTAAAAGTTATCATCATTAATGATATTTTTTAAATGTATTAATCAATTAAAGATATTCGTCAAGTAAAATATTTTAAATACGGAGATAAAATATTAATTGATTCCATAAAAAGAAATTATACGTGTAACTGTCACTACTAAGAAATGATTGTAATACAAACTTGTATTACAAGTATTTCTTATAATAATAGTACTAAAATTTGCATAACAAGTGAAAATTGACTTATATTCTGACTATGCATGTAGTTGTAACACAAGTAATATTACGATCGATGAATGCTTTCAAAATTAACTTTTAACATCAACCTTTCTCGACCGTTACAGCTAAAACGGTCGACAAATGCTTTCAAAATTAACTTTTAAGATTGATGATTCCCCGGAAGGATATTGTTGATCGTTCATTTAATAACGGTTAAATATAAGCTTATTCTCGATTGTTATAAACAGTCAAGAATTGTCTCTACCACTCAGCCTTATAAGTAGGTGGGAAACTTAATGATCGGATTTTTTGCCACCGTTCCATCTTGTAATGGTCGAAAATGAATGGTCAAGAACAACCCCTTTTCTACTGGTGAATAACTCAGAACTGCTTGTAATACAGACTTGTATTACAAGTATTCTTTATAATGGAAGTGCTAAAATTTTTATTACAAGTGAAACTAACTTGTATTACAACTGCACCTATAATTGTAATACAAGTAACAATTCAAAATTATTTGTAATACAAACTTATACTAGAAGCATTCTTTATGATAGAAGTGTAAAAATTTTTATTACAAGTGAAAATTGACTTGTATTACAACTGCATGTGTAGTTCTAATATAAGTAATAATTCAGAGTTGTTTGTAATTCAAACTTAGTTAATTATATTCCAAAAATGAAATGTGAATAGATTTGTAATACAACTCAGCATGTATGTAAAAAGATATCTTCTAGAAATAATATAATAACCAATTGAACACATTCCAAATATGAAGAGTAATTTTCTTAACCACAAGTTTAACTCGTGCAGTGATTTTCATCAACGGAAAATACCATCGAATGAATATAATTATAAGTTCATTTTGTATCTTTTGAATACAATACTCAAAAATACTTTTTTTATATATATACACACACACATCGATTTCATCTAAGAGTAATCGAAAATAACTATGTCAAAAGAAGAAATACATTTCGATAATAAATAAGAGAGACGACGGCACGCTACAACCAAGAGAAGCACCCATTGGCGAAGGTGAAAATTTAAAGGTACCAAAGCTTTGGAGATGTCAAATGAGGATAGGTGTGGCAACATTTGAAAGCCTAAGATCTCGTGGTTCTTCGCTCACAACATCACTAAGGAATATCTTAGGTGTGGAAATGGAAGATCATGCGAATCTCGGGCAATGCTCTCGGTAGTCGTGGCTCAACCTTCTCTCCAAAGCAAGAGAGGTAAAGTTGATGTCAATGACGAGGAAGGGGAGGAGGTGGATTCCATCTTGCATACAGTTGTGGATTTGATTCAATGTTTAAAAGAATGGATTTAATAGATTAATTCAATCAAGAATTGATGTCTTACCAATAAATTGATCAATTTATATAATAAAATTCAAAATCAGATCAGGTTGATGGGTTCGAGTAAACAAATTATTTAGTTTGATCATTTTCTTGAAAATTAAAATTTTAAGAAATATATATATATATATAAGTTTAAAACTTAAAAATAAAGATTCAAAGATTTACTCACTACGCTAAAGAGGACTTTTGACAATAGTTCAAGGCGAACACCAAAAAGTAAGTAACTGTCACCGATGACCACTTCAAAAGGTTAAGTCGCGGTTGACTTTCTTCTACGGTTAAATGTAAATGGTGACTCCATTTCTTCGTACGTGAGCGTTGAGGCTGTGAACATTCGACGACTATTGTTACCTGATATTATTATGGCGATGATTTTAAAGAAACTGTTACCATATGTAGGAGGAATAATTTGGTGAGACAATCATGAAGTGTGCCAAAATATCATATTTGGCGGCGATTTGAACGCCGTTGCTAAATGATTTTAGGAACGGAATGTAATTGGTGACGTTTATAGCAACCGTTGTTGTAGGAAATAAGTTGGCAGGAAAATTACGACGCACGTCAATTTTTTATATTTGGCAGCGTTGCAAATACCATCCCTAAATGGTTTGAAGAAAAAAAAAAAAAAAAAAAGGTTGTTTCACAAAATTTCATATGTGTTTTTTAAAGTTAGACTTTTTATTTTGACTATACCTATTATTTTTATCAAGTATATGTTAAAAGATTACCAATTTTAGTCTAATTAAAATTATAAAATAACTTTTCATATTGTGTATTTCCATTAATTTTTTTATTAAATATTGATTCAATCCATTTAAATTCGGTTGAACCAATACGTCTAAAAATAAAGATTTATAACTTAATTTTTGTAACTTGTTTCACATGCTATAGTATCATATCCACGTTATCACCGATTTAATCAATATAATTAAATGAATCATTAAAAAATCAAACGGTCATCAAATCAATTCCATGACCGATCCAAATTTTTTAACATCAGTCCGAGTTGCAAACGAGCGGAGCGACGGGAGGAGGAGGTCGATGGAGGCCCCACGCCGTCCCTGGAGAGAGAGGTGGGAGCTGTCTTAAGGCCATTTACGTCTTGGGATAATCCATATTTTTGTGAGATTTCTTGTGTGTGAGACATATCCCATGTTTAAATAAACTTGTGTTTTACTTTAAATTTGCATTTTCTTAAACGTAGGCAAGAGTGAAGAATGGGTTATCTCATGTCAAATTTCTTGTAATCTCAACTTATTTTTACCTTTTCTCGTATCTACGTAAATACCTTCACAAAGTTATCTTAAATTACATATAAACACCAACAAAAATTAACCCTTGCTAGACTCCCACTTGGAAGGGGAATTATGTGAACGGTGACATTTTTCGAAAAGCCAAGTAAGCCTTGCTGTCGTGTGTCTTCTTACTAGGTATCATCAGAAAACGAAACGTGCTGCATGGGCCTACTTACGAACAGACTGGAATGAAAGCAACCGCGGCCCAACAAGAAATTAGAGTTATATTCTTTTGACATTCTTCGATCGAGAAATAATACTTTGCTATCAAAGTCTAAGATGATCATAACCCAAGGTGGGGAGATAACCAACGATGTGCAAATTCATTTAAGGGCATTAGATGAGCTGTATATTCTAAACTACAACCCCTCAAGTTCATTCCCGGAAGCTCCTCTTTATGGTGACAGGCACAAAGATGAATTGACGGTGCTACTTGACTGCTTTCTTGAAGCGAGTTGCACTGATATATGAGGGAGGGTTAACATACCATTTATCTATGTTATATGAGATTGTGGAGCACGATGTTTAGATTTTCAATGACATCTATAATGCCTCTCTATAGGTTTAATTGAATATTAGTAATTTTAGGTTGTGTTTTGACGGTGGAATATGCAGAGAAAGATATTTATTTAGGTAGTAGAATAAGTAATAAGATAAAATGATTAGTATATTAATGTGATATCAGTAGATATTTTTTAATATTATAATATGAACGTAAGTGAGATGATACGATATAATAAATATATTTTAATAAATATTGATGGGAAAAGAAAGGTCAAGTCAAAAAAAGTAGCCGGATCGAGCGGCTAAAACCCCTACCCAAAAAGAGCAAATGGCACCCACTCCAACCTATCACCAGAATTACGATCGCCAGAAGAGAGGCCCGAGGATCACCACCCCCCAATAATGTGGCTACGTGGGAATCGGGGTGACAATGTTAAGAACAAGGCAACACCTCCATCAACGAGGCAACAAAGCAAAACCCAAGACAACTTGTTTCACTCCTTGAGGGTCCAATGATTACCTTCTTGGATCTCTATATAAGAGAAAGCTGTATACAAGAGAAAGTTATTTAATTTTATCCCTCGCTGATTGTAAAACTACCGGAATGAGAATTAAAGGGTATCATTCCAATCCCCTCCCCCCCCCCCCACCCCCCCAAAACATAACTCATGCAAATGAAACTAAGTTACCAACGTACTAGTGTCTTTGTGATACAAATTCCCCTTTACTTTGTCGACCTCTTTTCCTATTGAGCTCGCTCTAGGCTCAATCAGGTATAATATGTTAGGATATATATATTTTAGTATGTATTGGTTTTGAAGTAATTTAATGAGATAATTTGATACTGATGTTGTATAGTACCTTAATCAAAAAACATGCTAGAACATCATCTAAAATACTTCTACCTAGGCAATTATTCATCAACCTACATGTGACAAGAGCATGGAACCAAATTCACCACTGGCAGCAGCAACATGCAACTAGGGATGCAAATAGGTTGGGTTCAAGTTTGATTTGGCTAAACCCAAACTCATACCAATATCCATTTACAAAATCCATATCCATATCCTACACATTTACCCATCAAATACAAAAATCCAAACCAATACTCAACCATCTATCCATCAGATACCCATTTATAAATTGATCTTACAATCAAATCATACCCAAATTAGAGTTAAAGAAGAAAAAAACCTATATTACGATCCATCAATTATTTATTTTTAACAAGCTTAAAATATATGGACTTCAGCTACTCCAATTTTATTGATTCTTATTGAAATTATTACAAAAGAACCCTTTAAGGGGAAAATACCAAAAATAAAGAATAAAAAATATAAAAAAAAATAAAATATAAGTACATTTCAAATAAAAGATTCATATCTCCAAAATAAATATTCAATGGAAAGTTCAGAAGTACTCCAAACCTTCAAAATTATTGAGAGAATCACGAGGGAGATTATGATTGAAAGAATGACGAATTTAAAGAAAAACTTATATATCTCGGATAAATAAGAATTTTATTCGAGTACTTGAGTTGGGTAATCAAATATAGATCCATACCCATATCTAGTTGGATTTTTTGAATAAAACCAATACCCAAATCCAGTTGAGTTCGGGTCAAATTTTACTTATTCTTTTTAGGTCACGTTGAGTCAAATTCGGATCAGATTTACCAAAACTTACAACCCTACGTACAACCATTCACACATTATACCAAGTAGATACAAACGATAATAACCCTCATCTTAAGATAGAGAACTGAGGTACCCGCTTTCCTCCACTTCCACGAGTAATGTCTGAAAACTCGAACTTGCATCATCCACTAAGGTGGTCTTGATGTCTTACCAACTGAACCATCCCAGGCAGGCAACTAGGTACAAATGCAGTTGTAAAGCTAGGAAGAAATTGTACAGTGATATGATATGTCAACTAGCTAGCTCTTTCAGAAAATATACACTATAAAAGGAATGAAGTTTATGAGTACAAAAATGTAAGGTGCATGAACCCCTGTGGAAGAACCATAGCTTCCGCTTCCGAAATTAAATTGCCCATGACAAGACTAATCATATGGTATCGCTTAACTTAAATATCACTGCTTCGTCAGTAGCAGCTTTAACAACAACGTTATCTAGGAATTAGTTATGAAATCTGCAAACATGCAACATAAGCATCCATGCATAACGTGGGCATTGCCCAAATGTCATCAAAATCAATTACTGTTATCCATCTCTGCCTGATCTTTTTTTTTTTCCCCTGAGAGGAATCTCTGCCTGATAAAGTTGCAGGGGAGTTAGCACCTTCAGGTACTACTGGACACCTTCAACACCAATTAGAGGGTACATTTCCTAACCATGTCTACTGACGAGGAAACTCAGAGGCTCAATGCTTGCCTTCTGCCAAGCTTGGAAGCTAGGAATCATTGGATACTACCAGTTTGAACTTTGCCCAGGACACATTGGAAATGAACCTCTTTGGCTTTTCCCTCTAGTGGAACCTGACTTCTTTCCTAAGAACAATTTATTATGGAAGCATTGAGGAATATGCATGCTTGTGGACGTTCTTACCCTATATTTAAATAAGCAATCAGACTGTTCTTTGAAAAAGAACCAATAATAACATCAAAGGAGCAAACTCATTGACTAATTCAACTTTCCCCCAAGTTCGCCGAAAAAAATCAAGTTTCCCATTGTTCAGATTTCTCCAACTTTCCCTTTTATAATAGGAAAAGGATGAGAATCCAGCACGCTTCATTAAACACTTCAAAGACAAAATACTTATATAGTAAAAATAGTCAAAAAGAAAACGTAAGGAAAGAAAGAAACAAAAACTTGATGTGATCCCTAACCACAATCTCAATAGGAATTCCATATTAGCTGCTAGATTTTCAGATAGAAGTGGCCCCACTAAGATTATGCAACTCCTCTACAACCACAAAGCCAGTAGAGCCCAAACAAAAAGCAATCAACAGAGCCCTTTTAGTCTTCAACATGAAAGAATGCCAGAGACTACACCTACCTAAAGAGCCACCAGGCAGCCTCTTTACATCAAATATTAGTCCAGTGAAAACATGTACTATTCTAGATTGACAAGTCTTTCATTATCTGGATGCCATGAAGAGGAACACTTCTAGCAATACTAATGAGAAAATGATTCCCGTACCCCCGCCTCCCCCCAGAACACAAAAGCTGGGCATGGAGCGGAAGTGGATCATGCACCCCCAGGGTTCTCTTTTTTCTGAAAGAACCCCAGGGTTGTCACCATGCGATATGCAGGGCTTTGATTGATATGTGATTGTGGGGGGGGGGGTGTGGGTTGGTATGTCAACTGGTGCCCCTATTAATAGGCAATGCCCATTAGAGGCACTCTTAGCTTAGCCATTTGATGAAATGAGGATGCCCTTGATTCAGAATGTTGCATGCAATTTTAAAGACAACAGAAAATTTCAAAGAAATATACTTCTGTTTTCTAATTTGTTGTAAAGCTTCTTGTAGATTGTTCAGTAGGTCAATTTGTGGTCGTTTCCTTTCATCTATGCTTTTTTGTGGTGGTTTTCAGCACTCAAATGATACTTATTCCTAAGAGATGCTAAAATCAACAAATAAATTTACAGTCAATAAAGGATAAAATATTGACACGCCATGCTTGTAAGAATATCAAAAATCAGGTGGATAATATAAAAAGCTATGCATGTTAATATCCCACTCCCTTGCCTTCCTCCATCACCTCAATCCTTGCTCTTGCCAAAAACCTAGATCCTGCCTTTATCTTGCCTCGCCCTCCATCTTCTCTTGGGAAAACCCTAAGTCTGGCCAAAAATTTTGATTTTGCTAAAACCATACGGTTGTTCTTGCAGTCCTTATCACCCTTTCTAGAGATTGCACATCCATTGATCGTGCCCCCCCCCCCCCCCCCCCCCACCACCCACCTCCCTCACTTTCCCTTGTTCTTGCCCCTTTTCTATGCAGGTGAGAGCCTAAGTGGTTGATTTGTCCTCGATGACATCATTGGTGGTGACCTGTGGGGAGCAGTGCTGAATGAAAGTTGTTTGGAGCTGCAATAATGCTTCAACGACGCATAATCTTAGTCCTTGTGAGGTCCCTTTTGATGTGCTGTTGTATATTCTGTTGTGTTTTTTTTTTTGTTGAATGATTTTTGTTGTGAATCATTAATGGGATCTTCCCCTTATGGGTCCACTGTATGCTATTGTTAAAAGGGATGCTCGACCTCTCCTGTCTGCACAATCTCCTTTGGGGAACAAAAAGCACCCATTTCCTTCCACTGTATACTTCTTCAATGAAATCTCCATACAGAAATACATTCTTTATGTCCAACTGACACAAAGACTATGCCATCAGCTAAATAGACATAATTACCCAGACAGATGAGACTCGTGCTATAAGTGAGAAAGTCTCAAAATAATCAATGCCATATATCTGAGTGAATCCTTTAGCCACAAGTCTAGCCTTGAATCTGTCAACTATCCATCAGCCAGGTACTTCACAATATATACCCATTTACAATCCACAGGCATCAAGTTAGATGGACAAGACACGAGATCCCATGTACCTCAAGAGATCAACGCCTTCATTTCTTCATCCATAGCTACCTTCCAACATGGATCCTAGGAAACTTCTGCATAATCACGTGATACCACGAACTGCTGCAAATCGTGGCCCAGATGTGCGATGGAAGTATAATGGAACATAAGATGGAAGGTGCAAGACCAAGTTGATTTCCTAAGCGCAAGCGATCTATCATCTAGTTCTTCTTGACAGGTTGGCTAAGGTGTCCTCGTAGAGCAATCCTCCGAGGAAGATATAAGGGTCATAGGCAAAGGAGGTAGTGGAGGTTGCTTCTCACATTTATTATAGGCCTGTGCCTCTCAAGGGGCAAGATCTATACTCGGCCCTTCTTCAAAGAAGGGAACCTTCTTGAAGAAGGTAGCATATACAGTGACAATATATCGCCTACTCATCATATCATAGCACCGACACCCTTTCTGAGTCCGTGAGTATCCCAAAAAGATGCATTTTACTACACGTGGGGAGAATTTGTCGTCCAAATGCATGCACAAAGCAAGTACATCAAAATACCCGTAAAGGTAGAGTAAAAGGATTATCTAAGTTTGGACGCAGAAGCTAATAGAGAATCTCTCCATTCAAAACAAATAAGGGTACCCAATTTATAAGATATATAGTTGTAAGTACTACATCTCCCCAATATTGCTTGGACACCATAAAGACAAGAAGTGTCCAAGCAATATCAAGTATATATCTCAACTTCCTCTCAGCAACCCCATTTTGCTGAGAGGTATATGCACACGATGTATGATGTAGGGTACCATTGTCCACAAAGAAAGGTTGTAGTTCTTTCTGCATGAACTCTTGATCATTGTCACTCCAAAATATTTGTATGGCGGAAGAGTAAATAGTCTGTATTTTTGCAAAGAAACACTTCACAATCGAAAATCTCTGACTAATCTTTCATAAGGAAGATCCATGTAGACCGACTATAATCATTAATGAATATGGTGAAGCATCGATGGCCTCCCACATTGACACCACGTGAAGCCCCCCAGATATCGCAATGTACGAGGCAAAACAGAGATGTGCTTCTTGTAGAGATTTCTAAGGTGGGCGCAGATGGAGCGTGGAGGCTCCTGAGTATGGAGAGATCCAGAAATCTCACGCACAATGCTGGAATGGGCGTATAAGACGTCTGGAACGACCACCAGATGTCTGATCTGGGTGATCAACGAGTCTATTGAGAAGACAGCGGCTGGACGAAAGAGCAAATACTCCTTGTTGACCGGCTGGAGGCCTATTTGGCCTTGTTGATGCACAATGGAGAGAGTAGTAGAGAGAGGAGAGGAGCTTTGATGTTTGGAAATATTGTTGTATTATTGCTCAACTCCAAATCATAGGAAAGGCTCTCTTTAAATAGAGACTACATATTCCTACTTCTAAAAATAGACTCAACAAGATCTAATCAAATCTTCTTGATTTGGAACACCCAAATCTTTACAAATCTCCTTAAAATAAATAAACTAAATAAGGTAAATTGCCAACTAAGAAACCAACTCCTACTTTTGGTCCTATGGACCCAAAATCGATGGCCTAAGAGCCTTCTAGATAACTGCCACATGGCTTGATGGCTGCCACGTGGCACTTCACCGAATCCCAACACTTCCTCTCAAGTCGAAGGCCGTCAGGCCGACAACTTAGCCTTCATGTGTAAGGCTATCTGCCCCACCATTCATCTTCTTCTTTGATGGGAACGCTCTCGTTCTTCTTCTTCAACATGTCAACGGTGCAGTTTCTTACGACTTCCGAAGTCATTGCTTCTGTGGCAACCTGAGTGGTTGTCACTATGGCCACCGTTGTTGTCTTGTAGAAGTCGAGCATATAGCTTCTTGAGATCTTCGAGAGTCAAGGAGTCCATATCCACACACGAGGTGCTAGTAGCCCCACGTGTGATAGAACTTGATATATCTCCTTCTCTTCCTTCCTTCTTCTTGTCGTCTCTGAAATCTGGTACTTCCTCAAGGAGAATACCGAGTTTCTCCTATCCACCAACGAAGATCTTCAAGGCCCGAGCCCACAAGATGTAATTGGCGGCACCACTCAATTTGATGGTTGTCCGGTAGACAACCACCTTGCTCTCTCCCAGGCCGAGCCAACGTTGTTGAGGAGACCGCCTCAAGCGATGAGGCACTGAGGCGAGGCGAGTTGAGAGCATATCGCCTCGGAGGACTCCCAGGTGGCGACCTTCAACCAGGCAATGCGCCTCGTCGACCCAAGTGCCGCCTTGTCGCCTCATCGCCCATCGCCTGAAGACCTAGCGCCCACCTCCATCGCCCAAAGCTCCATTGTCGAGCATGGACCTTAATCGCCTAGAGCTCTATCGCCACATGTTGACCTCTATCGCCCAGAGCTCCATCGAATAAACCTCTAGGTATAGGAAATGTCAACCTCCATTGCCCAGAGCTCCATCATCGAGCGTAGACCTCCATCGTCGCGTGTCGACCTCCATCGTCCAGAGCTCCATCGGACAGACCTCTAGGTATAGGGAATGTCAACCTCCATCGCAACTTGTCTTCGTTGTGTGTCGATTTTTTTCTTTTTTGGGTCGAACCTCATTGTTGATTAGTATAGATATGTTATTTGTAGTGATAAGTTAGTAGAGATATGTGTTTAATATATTATTATTCCTTTAGTATAGTTGATATATTTTAATTTAATAACTTAGTATAGATACAAATAAGTAATAAAATTTAGATTTAGATTAGATAATAATTCAGTGATATGTCGATAAGTCGATAAGGTAATATTAATTTAAATAAATGTTATCATATTAATATAAAATAAGTTACCGTTTATATTATACGATATCAGCAACTTATAATTTATAATAATAACCTTATAGGTATAAGTGTTAACTTATATTAGTAACTTATAGGTATTTATAATAACAATAATTTATTATATATCTATACAATAATATATATCGGTAACTTATTATATATTTATAATAACTTAATTTATAACACTTAAATGTGCAAGTTACTATATACATTTGCAAGCTAGACGTATGACCTATCTACATTTTTATAATACATAATTAAATTACAACTTATAGATTATAATTTATAAGCTTATAACTTATTATAATATTATATAATATTATAATGTATATACTTCTAAATTGTGTAAATACTAAATAGTAAGTAACCTACTTCCGTGAACATTACTTATTCACAATTATTTTTCGGTTCTTTACATATGTATAAACTTTGATTTTTTATGTTTATGTTATTGTTTGGCTTGTCTGCATGTGTTTTGATCCATAAAATCTAAAAATATTGTTATTATAAATGTTTTTATAAATTTAGTACTATTATTATGAGTTACTAAGATATATATATATATTGAAAAAAATTGTCGCCTCAGTTCACTCGAGCTGTCGCCTTTTTGTCGCCTCTCGCCTCGGGCTATTATGGACCTTGTCGCCTTAGCATCACCTTTTGCATTGACAGCTTTAGGCCGAGCGTAACATCTCCAACGATCGTGGTAGATTCTGCCATCTATTGGCCTTCCTTCTTTTCCGCGCAAGTCGCTGGATTCAAGGACTTCTTCAAATGCACGAATCACCAAGTAGTTAGATCTTCTACGCACACAAGAGCTTAGATCGTAGGCTCTAATACCATGTAAAGATTTCTGAGGTGGGCGCAGACGGAGCGTGGAGGCTCTTGAGCGTAGAGAGATCCAAACATCTCACACACAATGCTGGAATGTGCATATAAGACGTCTGGAATGACCACCAGATGTCTGATCTGGGTGATTAATGAGTTTGTTGAGAAGACAGTGGCTAGACGAAGGAGCAAATACTCCTTGTTGATCGACTGGAGGCCTATTTGTCCTTGTTGATGCACGATGGAGAGAGAAGTAGAAAGAGGAGCGGAGCTTTGATGTTGTGGAAATATTCTTCTATTGCTCAACTTCAAATCATAAGAAATGCTCTCTTTAAACAGAGACTACATATTCCTACTTCTAAAAATAGACTCAACTGACAAGATCTAATCAAATCTTCTAGATTTGGAACAACCAAATCTTTACAAATCTCCTTAAAACAAATAAACTAAATAAGGCAAATTGTCAACTAAGAAACCAACCCCTACTTTTGGTTCTATGGACCCAAAATCGATGGCCCAAGAGACTTCTAGATAACTGCCATGTAGCACTACAACGTGACCTGATGGCTACCACGCGGCACTTCACCGAATCCCAACACTTCTCTTTTCAATGCTAGGGAATGAAGCTTAGTCGATGCTTGCCCAGTTGGCATGCTTCACAATCAAAACTAGCACTAGTAGGTAGATCTGGAACATCTAATGCATCTTCCCAAATGATGGATGGCCCAGGTGGCAATGCCAAAGAAGTGGGTCTGTTAAGATAGAAATTGCCTCCACTAACTGGGAAGGAGTGTTAAGATAGTAGAGACCATTTTTCTCATTGGTTCTTTTATCCTAAAAGTAACAGTGGTACTCATAAAAAATAACTCAACATTTCAAATCCCTGCAAAGCCGACTAACTGACAAAAGGCTCATGGAAAATTTTAGAGCACAGCTGCATAATGGACCTCAGGCAACTCTTGCCAAGATGAAAACCTTATACCACCTACTATAATAACTAGAGAGCTAGTGTCATTTGCTACTTTCACTGATGTTACTCATCTAGCTAACTTCAAAACAAGTAAGGCACTAGCATCTCCAATAAGGTTTATAAATGCACCAGCTTGATGAATTTACATGTAACGGTAAGTAAATAGAACATCGAAGATAGCCACCGATAAAGAGGGTAGTAGCCAAGAAATAAACTGGCAAGGATTAGGAGACGATCACAAGCACCATAGGGGAGACAATCCCAAGTAAGAGATAAATCACAAACCCAACTACATCCATCGACCAAACCTCCTTAAACATGATGGATAGCGAAGAGGAATCTCATGGTGGCTCCACAGCCTAACAAGCCACAACAAGGTCTCAACAAGAGCCTCTCACTTTTTTGATGAAGCTCCAACAATGGGGAGACCCAACTCCAAAATGATCCACCGGCAATGATATACCATTGTTCACCACCACAAGAGCCACCGTGGTGGCACTTTGGGAGATGGCAGTGATCTTCAAAGTGGGTGGCACGTAGGCTATGAAGCAATCAGCCCACACGACAGATGAAGGGCCTTCATCGCCATGGCCAACAAGTCAACAAGAGAGAGTAAGACGATGATGGGGATGGAATTTTTGGTGGGAGACCAGACCACCAATCTAAAATCGCTACTCTGATACCATGTTAAACAAAATACACAGCTTATCATTTAGAGAAAAAAAACCTAACATCTCATATAGAAAGTAGAGAAAAGGTACAAAAGAGTCCAAATAAGAACTAAAATAAATAAAGCGGTACATAAACTCTAACAATGGTGATAATGCCTTTTTTACATCTTTACCCTTTCTATTTCAGTTAGTTGGCTTCGATTGTAAGCCACAACGACCGTTAAAAAGTAAAAGTAGAATAAATCGAACAGAAATATCCAAGCATCACAGATAGAACACTTGAGTTTATATGAAAACCCCTTTCACGAAAAAAGGGGAGAAAACCATAGGAATATCCCTAACAGATGGATATTCTATATTTTCTTTACAAGAAACAATAAGGGTATAAAGGCTTTTATATAGGCAACCACACACTCTCAAATTCTCACACCTACTATACAAGACTAAACCCAACCTACATATGAAATCCAACACTTTTTATAAAGAGACCTTAAAGAAGATGGGTCTTTTCCATTTGGAGACCTCAAGAAAAGTGGGTTTCTCTCATATAGAGGCTAGACAAAAAAGATTTAGCTCTCTGTTGAGGTAAGACTGGTGTAGGTAACCACCTTGTAAGCAAAATAAGAGGACAAAATATTAAAAGTTTGATTTTCTCCCCCTTAATCTATAGAGAAGCTTCTCCACCTCTTCCCTTCCATGTCATCCCTTTCCCTCTTACTTTTTTTCTTGTTTGATTTTCCTACCCCTTTTTTTATTTTTCTTCATTCCCCTCTTTTAATCATTTTTCTCCTCCCCCTATTTTGTATTTTTCCCTTATTTCCCTTTCTTTCTCTTTCCTTTTTGTAAACCCCAAAAACTCCTTCCTTTTTGTAAACCCCAAAAACTCCTTCCTTTTTTTCTTTTTTAATATTTTCCTTTTTTCCACTTCCATTTTTGTCCTCTCTCCTTTCTTTTTCTCCCTTCTTTTTTTATTTAGTTTTTTAACTCTTCCAAAATAAGGCAAAAAAACTCAAAACAGAAGTATGGTTCAACAAAACCCTACTATATCGCCACCTCCCCTTCTCTCAAATGTTGTTTTAGGGGGATCCAATAAGTCTCTTAACGAGGCCATTTGCTGCTTCTTCCAACCCGAGCTCCTAAACAAATACAACTAATCTAAGTATAAGAAGCTATCATCTGCAAAGAAACACATTTTCATACTACGCCAATGTGCTCATCATTTAGCTCAAGAGGTTCAAATAGGATCCTACAACCCTCCCCCTCTCTCAAACATTGCTCCACCACACAAGAGCTCACATACATCTTCCACTACAACTAGCAGGTGTTTAGCACTTGATCTATAAAGCTTGGATTGCAATACAGTGCTACTGCAACCTGCACGGGGTTGTGTACTGGCCATCCACACAGCAGCCTTTAATCTATTTTCTTTCTAAGGTTGGATCCGACAAGCAATGAGGATCTCACCAATCGATCAACTTTAGTAGTGTAAAATGTTGCAAGAAACAGAGCCTTGTGCCGTTGAAAGGCTTCTTGGGTTAGTGATGATGAACAAGCAACTATGGGCGATGAACAAAGACTTCATGATCAGAACTTGTGGCAGTGTCACTCACAGGGGATAATGATGGCATTAATTAGGTCCTTGTGTACCCACTAACATTATCCCTCCTTCATAGCCCTCATTATGGTGATGCCACTCAAGGCCAACATGATCTCCACAATAAAACATGACATTCACAAAGGGCCTTCAATCTGCACATCTTCATGGCTATAAGCCTATAACCATGTCATGCCTCTAAGAATTGAATAAACATCACGAAATCCAAGCTCGAATCACGAACAAATAACATTGATATTCCCATGAAACGACTTACTCTAATACCATGTCGAATAATATAATACAAGAGATAAAACAAATAAAATATTGAGAGTATCACAAAAGGAACACTTAGGTTTACATAAAAAAACCCCTCTTATGAGGTGAAGGGAGAAAACCATGGCAGGAGAACCCCTATGGGCATGATATTCTATAATTCTTCTCAAGAAATAAAATGGGATACATAAACTTTTATATAAGCCACTATACACCCCTCAAATTTCCATTTATATGATGTGGGACTAAATTACCTAATTAACCATCAACTACAATTCATCTTTCTTAACAAGAAGCAATAGTAAAGACCTTATGTACACATGGGGATCCAGGATTACCGTGGAAAGGACATGGTGATGACAATTGAGCCAGATATAGCAATGACAGATCTACTACTATGCATTTATTTGTGAATAGGAACTTGTGACATGCTATGGTAAAAAGCAAACTATGTATTCTACATTTGGTGCAAAGTTGCGTATTGCACTTCCACTCATGGCATCACCCATCACCTTTGAACTTCTATCTTCCCATGCAACCTAACGGTCATGGCTAATGGTCCGACAAACTTTGCCTACAATTGCAGGGTCACAGTTGATCTAGCCAACAATCCAATGCAATGTGGTTGTGATAAGGGGTACAAATTACCTTAATTTTTAGAAAATGATTATATTGGTAAAAGGCTATGATTAAAAGCCTTTTTTTCTGAGAGAGAAAAAAGGAACAACTATTGACACTCGGTAGCAATCCAGAATATCATTTAATCAAAAAAATGGAACAAACTTACAAGTTGTTCAACCACAATTCAAAGTGACAGCAGGTCTCTCTCACAACATTTTCAACCCACACCTTTTCCCTCCTAAAAAGTAAGCCATTATGCTGGAACCAAATCAACCCTGATACTACCACAACTTTCACCCATCCTACCTTATCCAGATATACCAAGGAATGGAAGAATCCCACCAAGCAACAAACAAAGACATATCAGCCTACTATATCTCACATCTCATCCAAACCTCCAAAGACAAGTTACAGTAGAAGAACATGTGCTGAAGATCTTCCGTTGCAGCCCCATAGAAGATGCAATCCAAATCATCATCACCAACCCATGTAGAATGGTCACCAGCTTTTCTCTCCTAAACAACCATAAAAATATTTTAACCTTAAAGGAATAGGTAACTTCCAAACCTAAGAACAATCTTCCCAAACCAAAGATGTTGACCTCATCTCCAACATCAACTTCTTATAAGCCTTATCCACTAAGAAAATACCATCCTTTCACCTGAAGCCATCAAAAGGTTGTTCGCCAACAAAAATCCCATGAAGTAACTCTAGCAACTCCTTCCATGGATGCATCAGAGACCCAGTTGCAAGACTAACTAAGATCTGAATGTACTATCCCACACATCCAAAACAAGAGTGTCTTTGTCCCAAGCCAGTCCAAAGAGATGCGAGAACAAAGGCTAGAAACTATCGTTGCCCATCCAATCATCCTTCCAAGATCTGAAGGAACATCCTCCACCTTGGCCCAAAGAAATCAAAAGACATGCCGCATGCAATGAAAGGTTGAACAGAAACCCAAAAAGCTAACTATCACACTAAACCGAAACACCTAAAGGCAACTAAAGGCAACATCAACAAGGGGCCCATAAGAATCTCTTAACAGCCTATCCAAGAGCTCATTTCCTCCTACCAAAAATCTCACCATGCACTTCATTAACATTAAACTCATCAAACCTCCTTACACCTAATCCACCTTTCTTCCTTGGTCTACAGACCTCTCTCCAAGGAACAAGCTGCAAGAAACGACCTTGATGATCAAGCCCCTTCCAAAAGAGTCTTTTACAGTCCACCTCCAATTTTGCCAAGATTTTTCTTTGGAGGTCTAAATAAAGAGAGGTAGAAGACAAGAATTGCCGACAACATTACCTTAACCAGAACAAACCTACCAACTCTAAGTAGAAGTTTTCTACTCTAACCATTCAACCTCATGGAGAACTTCTCCTCCATAGGCCTCCAATCTGCCATAACCAAACGCTTCCCCTTCAGGGGTAAACCCAATTACGTAACTGGCCACCTAACAATGGATTAAAAGCTTTTTGGAAAGGAAATGTGAAATGCAGTAAAGAACTTGGATTAAAGGAAATGGAGCTCGGCAAGGGAAGAGTAATTTCGAGAAACTCTATCACGAATCGTAACTCAAGAGCGGATAACTCAAGTGACTTGGACCCTAGTATATTCAACAATTCCAAAATTCAGCTAAATCTCAGATCTTTGAACTTAATCTCTTACTATCTTAAGATCTAAATTGACCAAAGTCTAGGTACCCTTACACATGCAGGAGAAAGGACAAACAGTGATGAATGCAAAGATAAAGTTCGATTATCCTAAGGTTGAGGGAAAAGGCAATGTCCGAGTAATTTTTAAGTATGAAAGGACCAAATCTTGGCCAAAAAGGAGACCACAATCCCATAACTCAGACTATGTCTGAATACCCGTAAGGGGAGAAAAAACTGACTCTCCCTAATTAGTTGGATACATCCAACTAATAGGCTATGTCTAAGTACCCGTGAGGGGCGAAAACACTGACCCGTATAAAGTTCATAAAGGCCATTGGGCTAAGGAATCAACTTGTTAGCTTTAGGCAATCCAAAAAGGCTAACTAGCCTATGAAAAGATCTAAGTGAAAGGCCAAAAAGCCAAATAAAAGACCTATAAGGTCCATAACATTCTTTACAGCTACTCCAAATAGAGGGAAATAAATATGGATATACTCATGGATAAATTCATTTTAACAAACTCCACCATGTCAACGAATGGACACACCAACATTGACAAAGTCAAAAGCACCATCAATTGACAGTGGCAGACAATGATTGGAGATGAAAGAATGGAAGTTTCTAGAAATCAAAGCTTCCATGGGAAGGATCTTGGTTCTAAGAATCTATAAATAGGGACCAAAGGCTTCTAATTGGGAGACTTTTTTGGGAAAGCAATTCATTGAGTAGCATCTGTTCTTAAGCTTTGGAGATTATATTACCAGTTTCCAATTATCCAACTTTGGTGAGTGAATCATCTTATGATTTGGCGTTATCTCGTAACTTGATCCTTGGAATCTAATTAAGGAGCTTTGTGATAGTGAATTATGCTTAGCTTTGCAGTTTTCTCATAATAAGTCTTTTTTAGAAGGAAAAGGAAGAAAACCTGAGGTCGGTAATCATCCAGAAACGTTCTCATAATAAGTTAATGAGAAATCCATTGAGATTGGAACGATTCAGTAGGAAATTATATAGAATTGGATAAGTTAACATCCCATTTTGATAAGATTTCTATAATGAAATGTTCATGCTTATTCATTTTTTAATTGTTCACGATGCATGATTCAAATTAATGTTTTCTAAACAAGGACCTTCATCTCTGTACTTCCCATTTAGTCAAAAACTGATGTGAGAGATCTTATCAATCTCTCTTTCAGTTAATAAGAGGGCTTTCTACATAAAGCATGTCAAGTTTGATAAAAACTTGATAAGGAAGAAGGCTGACAATGGCCAAGTCCAAATTCAATGTGTTCAGCTCATGATAAATAAGAGGAAGTTCTCACTGAGGAGCCAAGTCACATGATATAAGTGAATTGGAACCTCCCAATTTCTCAGCAAGCTAGTTGTTGACAACATATATGCCCACCCTAGGATTGTTTGGAGTAGTATTCTATGAGGACAGATCTATAACTCTAGGACTAAAAATACTCTGCAACTTGCTGTGTTTAAATTGAGTGGAAAAGCCTTATGCCCTTAGCTTGAGACCATGTGTCTCCTTTATTCTCATTGAGGATTAAATTAGCATAATGCCCTTATGAGCATATGGCTTGAGTGTGATTCAGGAGTGTAATGGCATAGAAAGAAAAAGAGCTCAAAAAGTTGACTCAGACATTTGTACTTTCATGTGCACACTGTTAAATGTTCTGAAGACCCTGCTAAACAAATCATGTTAAAAGATGCAACTGAGTGTGCTGTCAACCACCTGATCAAATTGTCCTTTATCTGGGATGCATAGATTTAAAATAGATCGTTTCCGGTGGCCTATGTTCAAGAAACACAGTCTAAAAAATCACCAGTAATGATAGCTGATAACAGGTATTTCACTTCTTCAATTATCCAGTTTATTCTAAACTACAATGCGACAAGCATGCAATCAAGGAATATGTAAGTGAAGAAAAAGAAAAATAGCATCATTGCAAATGCTAACGCCAGGCTCCAGTCAATAACAAATGACATACTTCTAGTCCCAGTGAATAATATGCACTGAAAAAAAAAGAAGCCTCGACATTACCCTCTATGCTCTTTGTGGTCTCCTTAATAACTTTGCAAGTAGATCAAAAAGATGAACCTACCAACAAGATAAAGGCCAATGGACAAGTACTTACTCTGAGAATGCTCAAAGGTGTGATCGATTGACAATTTCTCGAAACAATTGCTTCTTTTGAATGTAGAAGTTCAAACATAGCATGAGTTAGCAACCCATTACAGCACAGTTGTAGACAAAGGCACCTGCCTGCTCCCTGACTGAGAGAACATCCCAGTCAGCACCTCGGACGTTACCTTCCTCTGGACACCAAGAATGTAGTACAATGACTTCACCTTGTGATTCCCTATGCCCACTGATAACAAGCAGCTTGTCACCACATGCCTTGAAGGCCAGACCCCAACCATTGTATGAGTCAGCTCTAACAGGCAATGGTCTAACAACAGTCCATGTATTAGCTCTTTTGTCATACTTCTTGACCTCATTTGTAGCCTGATCTGCAGCATAAAGCTGATTATTCACAACTGCAACCAATGGAGGAGACTGTGTAGCCTGATTACCGCCAGGGTACATATCAGGAATCCTCCTCCAAGTCCTTGTCTCAAGGTTATATTCCTCACCACATGTTAAAGAATCAGTCTGGCTTGACATCCCTCCTATGACATAGAACTTTCCATCCATGAAAAAACCCGAGCACATTTTGCGTGGTTTATTCATATCTGGTAAACTTTCCCAGGTCCCCGTCTCTGTGTTGTACAACTCAGCACATTTCAGAACATGGCCATTTTTATCACTCCCACCAGCAACAATTGCAAGTTCTCCATAGCTGCCTGAGCCAAATAAACAACGAGGCAAATTCATCAGTGAGCACCTAGACCAATCACGGCTTATCAAATTATACATCCAAATAGCGAAGCCAGTTAATTCCCGTCCAAAAACAAGTAGCCGAGTACCCACAGCCAGAGACTCCTTGTCTGCATATGAAAAGCACTCATCACATGGCATTCTAGGAAGCCTCATCCATCTCTGTCTCGTGGGATCAAAAGCTTCCCAAGGCATCAAGCTACATGCTACATAAACCCAATATTCAATAATTCCAAGTTGCCGCCTTAATTTATAGAGATATCCACTACCAATGAGCTCTCTGAACCTTCTATTCAGGCAGGCAAGAGAAGGGTAGTCAGACCTACAACTCCAAGCAAGACAATCTAAGGCCATGTCATCATGCAAACCAGGGAGAAAACAATCATGTAATCTTCCACTGCCATAATTACTTCTAGCCGCCATTCCTGTCAAAGATTGCCACTTCCTTCTAGGAACTGGTGTCGACATATTCAAATCATTCTCTACAGCATCTAAGTCATCATCCTTCTTCATGTTGTTCTCCCTAGCAAACAACATGCAAGCTAACAAATACCAGCTTTTCTGCATGGATGAATGATGGGGATCATGGGAATCACAAGGCTGCAACAGCTTGCAATCTTGAGAACCAACCATCATATCTAGCTTGTTCTTCATTTCATCTTCTTCATTGACTTATTTGGAAAATAATAGGCAATCATCCATCCTGAAAATTTCAGATAAACAATATAAGAATTCTCCTTTTTGAGCAAAACCTTTTTTTGTTTGGCGAGCACATTACAGACTGATAAGTTGATACATGAATATTCATCACTCTATGATGTGATCATTTAAAAATAAATAAAATAAAGCGAGACCGAGAGAAAGAGAGATAACAGTTTAGGAAAGAAAAACTACACCCATTCAACAAATACTGCTCTAATTAAAAAACCACGATCATCATAAGAACCGATGCTAGAAGGCAACCTCAATTAGAAGTAGAAAATCAAGAAAAAGCTTCAGGTAAATCCATTAACTCACTCTATCTTAATAAACTGGAGATCCAAAAGCTTCCAATAGCAAATGTTAAACGATACAAATATATTTCCCACAACTCAGAGAAATTCTCGAGCCATGCCTTCTCTAAAGTCTCAAGTCGAAGTTCTCAAACAAGATCAGGAAACAAAAGTGAAACAAGCAACAGAAAGATTAAATATCTTGCAGCCAGATACCCATGTCTACCCCTGGTACTCCTTACTCACGGATTAAATATCATAAAGACAACATTTTGTCCTGGTAAACCACCACACGGATGATCAGGGGGAGAAAAAGTACAAGCAAAAAGAGGCAGTCCCGATGCCACTGGGAACAACAAACTCCAAAAGGCTCAGGCAAATCCGTACTCAGATAAATCCCTCTGGCAACGTCTCAGTGGAGCACAAAGGCCGAACCTTTCCCCTCTCGCTCACCCCACAAAAATCCCCCACCACTTCAAAGGCACCATCAGCAAAACCCGCACATGCCAATCCCAGACACACATCAAAGATTCCAATCGAACACACGGCACACCGACCCACATCCAGATCCAATACCAAGAACCACCCCATCTCCAGCCACCAAGTCCCCACCGTTCACCCAAAATCTCACCGAACCACAAGCCCCAAAACAAGCAAAGGCACCACCTTTCTCCCTCCGACACCAAATTTCCCGAACACAAAAAAGGCACCATCGAGCACGACTACTCACCGGCGAATGGGCGCGATCCAGCCGGATCGGCCGGCGGAGGCTCCCCAGCGGAGCGGATCGATCTGGTCTCAGGCGGCGGCGACCCACATCTGGATACCGTCGGGGGAGATCAGATTGGGTGCAGTGTGGATAATTGGGCCTCCGACGAGGAGGGTTCAAGTGGTGGTTACATACGTACATGTGTGTACATATTTAAAGGCCACCCCAGTGCTGTTTGTGCTCTCCATCTCTCCGCCAATCGAATCGCACTTGAGGAGGGCAGTGGTAAAATGGTAAATCTGATAGAGGTGGGATGGTGAAACCGTAACTACAAGCGCCGTTAAGGAACAGGGACCCGCGCCGGGCGCTCTCCGTTGTACGATTTCGCACGTGCAGCGAGATGAATGGTCCGGGCAGGCACGGGGAGGCGATTTCTACGGTTTAGCTCCCCTGACTTTTTGGAAACCGTCAACTGCCCAGCTAATTTCTCTTCCTTTGTTTGGTAAGAAAAATACAAAATGAGTGGAAGAAATAGGAGAATAAATAAATAAACGTATCTAAATATTTTAACCGGTTAAAATTTATTTTGAGGAGAGAGTGCAATAATTTTAATCAGATATAAGTGAGGTTTAACATGATGTAAGTTAACATCAGATTAAGTGGTACGTTAAATATTTAACTGATACGAATGAGTTCACTTAACTCGACAACTAAACACGACTTGAAAGTTTCCTTGAGCTCTGTTTAGTTGAAGAATAGTACAAGAGTTATCATTCGATTAAAGGATTATCAAAGAAATAAAATTTAAAATTGAAGGATATAATTTATCCAACTTCATCGACCAACATCAACATCAAACTATCACATTATATTTCATCAGCATCAATATATGTAAAATTATACCTACTCCAACATGATATATCCATTAAAATACATTTATTATATCACATCAACCTATTCATACCTATATCATTACATTAAAAAATCATCTACTGACATTAAATCACCATACCAATCATTTTTACCCCCACTTCTTATTCCATCTCCCAAACAAGCATCCTTCCCAACTTATCTCTCTTATTTTATCTCGAAATGAGCATTATTCATCCGCCAAATGAAGCCTCAGGCAACGGTTAGCAGCATAATACCTCAAGGATTATCCCAAAATCAAGGGATATCCAAAAAAAAATAAAACTTTGGTTCAAAAATATTTAACATATTTCATTCCATTAATTCAACATCAACATATATTAAAACATAACACTTTCAAATTATCTCATAACATCAAATTAACACCGATAAATAGTAAATATGCATACTCTAGTATAATATATTTATTAAAATACATTTACAATATTACATCCATTCATTCACATCTATATTATAATATTAAAAAATTATCTACCAACGTCTGTAACAATGATTTTTATCTCACTATTTATTTCATCCTCACAGAAAAAAAAAAAAAAAAAGGAAAACATCATTTCCAATTCTTTAATTGGAGCTATCCCACGGTTAAACGCAACTTAAATGCTTTTGGTAGCTTTGGACTTCCTGTCCATAGCGTCGATTCCGCGCTATCTTGCTGACAGCTACTTGGATGGTACCTCTGGCTTTCTTCTCCACACTTCCTTTCGTTGGTCGGGTCCGAGTTTCTAAGATGCTGAGACAACTCGAGCATCCGCTTTTTCCGTGTTGATCTTTGTGAGAGGATGCTTTTTTGTTAATGGATGGATTGTTCTCCTCAAAAGATTTGAGCTCATATGCTCCTCATACAAGAATTATAACAGTGGATACCATGACGTTAAGTTTAACTTGGAGCAGCACGAGACTAGATTGGTAATGAACGTTGCGCAACCAGCAGCCATCATGGATCTGCAACATCATCAATAAGATTTGTTTGATTTGTCAGAATTATGAAATAAGATTGACGGGGAATTAATGACGTCACCCACGAAATTCGCGTGATCGAAAGAAAAATAATTACATAAACCCACCAATCATCCACAAAGAAATAGTTAAGCACGTCACGAGGCACCTCACCTGAATTAACGAGAACAATCTCTGGCTGGTGATTGGGTCCATTGCCCAATAACAATCCATTAGAATCAAAGGAAAGACGTGCTCCAGCTGCCTCTCCCCCCTCCCCAATCTGGAGGGAGGTGGATGTTTGAGATTAAAAGTTGAGATGCAACAGGATACCACGAAGCAATAGCTCGGATGGATATCCATGTGAAAGAGCTTTTTGCCAGTGGGAATTTGCTCCCTTTTTCTATGAGATTGAGCATCAATTCGCTTTATTTGGCTAAAAGTTAGTTTCCTTGAAAGGTGAAAGAACGAGGTGTTAAGAAATATAAAAATAATATTAATTTGTAATTGTATTTATTTATAAAGTAATATTAACATTAATTTATATTTATTTAAATTGATCTTAAATTGTACTGCTAAACTTTGTGATATTTACTTTGTAGTAATATTTTTTTGAAATTACTTGATAGTGATGTTAACAATATAAAACACAAATAATATCAAAAGGATAAGTGATGTATAATTTTAAGATAGATTTAACTAATATCAATGAAAACTAATATTAAACAAGCTATATTATGATGATCAAATCTAAATTATTAAGTCAGAGGTTAAGTTATCAAATAAATAAAAATTAACTCTCATTTTAAAACATTAAACCCAAGATGACTAAACTTAAAAGATACATGCTGATACTAGGGATGTAAATTAGTTAGATTTGGGTCAGGTTTGGCTAAATTTATATCCATATTTATTTATAAAATCTATATCCATATCCTACCCATTTACTCATCAAATATAAAAATTCAAACTCATATTCATACCCATCTACCAATCGGATACCCATTTATCCATCGGATACTCATTTATAAATTAATCTTACAATCAAATCATGTCAAATTAGAGTCAAAGAAGAGGAACAAGCTATAACACCAAATTATTTATTTTTAGCAGACTCTTAACATAGGAACTCGGGTTATTCTAATTTTATTGATCTCCATTAAAATTATTACAAAAAGTGTCTTTCAAGTAGAATACATCAAAAATAAAGATACAAAGAATACAATTACATTTCAAACAGAAAATCCCCCTCTCCAAAATAAATGCTTAATGAAAACTTCAGAATTATTCCCAACCTTCAAAATCATTGAGGAAATCATGAAGAAGATTAAGGTTGGAGGAATGAGGGACTTAGGATGGGACTGATATGTATCTTGAGTAAATAGAAATTTTATTCGGATATTCGGGTAGGATAATCAGGTATAGACTCATACACATACTCATATCCAAACCTGATCGAATTTTTCAAATAAAACTCATATCCAAATCCGATCGAGTTCGGATCAAATTTTACTCATTCTTTTCATGTTAGATTGGATCAAGTTCTAATCGAATTTACCAAAACTTACGCTCCTACCTACTACTCGAACTACATTCCATGCAGTTTTCAGACTGATTTGTCAAACTACTTACCAAGCAAGCTACTCTATTTGACAAACTACGTTGTTTAACTGGCAGGCTACTTTGTCTTTTCTAATAATATACTCTTCCAGGTAACCTATCTCTTGTCCCTTCCAAGCTTATCTTCTTAGAAAAAAATTCAACTTAAAATTGGTAATATCTAACCCTCCTCAGGTAGCACGTGTTATGAGAATTGCCGATAATGTCTTGTCAACCTGTAAGATTTTTCACGCATTGTAGCACAATTAGCTTGATGCTAGAAGGACGGAATAAATAACTAGCTGTTGAACAAAATAAGCCCGAATCGAAAGAGAATATCGCAATAAGATAGGGAAAATATATGCCCATGTGGTACATCACGAAATGCACGAACCACGTGTCCAAAAGAATAGACTACATGCTACATGTACCGCGCAGCATGCAACTAGTGGTGGTCAATCACTTCTCACGACCACTTTAGAGAACCTGTACCAACAAAATTGAACCGTCGGCCGACGCTCTCTCCTTTTATATTCCTTTTTGTCAATGTGTGAAATTTATAAACACAATACATGACCAATATTAAACCTTCTATAACATTAGGTAACTTGGAATACAAGGCAATCATATTAGGAATCGAACTCAAATATATTCCCAATGAGCTTTCCTTTGTCTTAAGTGAGATATGCAAGGCATCTCCTCCCGTTTGTACCCGTCGATTTTCTTCGTTGGATCCTCTCACACAAAGTTGCACGCACCTTTAGATGCTACATATTTCAAGCACATGCACATACATAGTTCAACATCACCGGTCAATTGACATAGTATCATGTATCGATGTATCTTTCAACTAGGTATTATGTCATTGTTTTGATCTAAGGCAAACTTTAGCCAATTCTTCATTCATATACCTATATCAAATGCATTAACCATTTAATGCATTCTTCCTATATTATACACTTGAAAAAGATCTAAATCCTTAGTCATCTTTATGCACTCCAATTGGCATTCTTTCTCTATGCATTGTTGTACACCTACTCCCCTACTTCCTTTAAGAATGCATGCTTTAAGAGTGATTTGATGCTCCTCAGAATCCAATATTCTTGGCAAAATCAAGTTCCTCTTAATGATAGACGCATGTTTACATCTCTTAGGATTTGCATAATCACGTCAACCATGCAAAATGACACTAGTTTTGCTCTTGTGATACCGTGGATCTCTCCACCTACAACTTGAACCATAGCTCCATTATCGCATACTTTGATATGTTTGAATTGCTCCTTGATGGACACACATCAACTAAGCATGCCAACCCCATCACCCATCCTAATGTTACTTATCCTCCATTATCAAACAAGCTACCATGCTTCAAATAGTAAATATCATGTACATATAACTTGGGTCGTCCTCCTCCATTCACTTTCCGTTTCAATCAATCTAGTCACAACAATCAATGCTCAATCATCCTCAAATGTTACTTTACTTGCATCTTTACTCAAGACTCATTTATCAACGATACCTAATCATCTCCCCTAGTGCAATCATCTCATTCCCATCAAAGAAGCATTATCATTCTATGATCCAAAAAGGGTAAAAGGGAACCCAACAAGATCAATGTCTTATCCTTCTCTTTGAGGCCTCGTTTGGCAAGGACTTAAAAGTTTAAAATTAGGTATGATTTAAGAAGTCTTACGGAGAGATAAGTAGATGGGTAAGAAAAGGATTAGTTGGTATAAATGTAATAGTTGAGTTAATAAGTTATTAATGATTTCTATTTTTATTTACATTGGGAGTGAGTTAGTGAGAGGTAAATGTGATGAGTATGAGAGAATTAGTAGAGATATATATGATTGGTGAGGGATAGATGCAATAGATAGTAGTAGATATGATAAGTGGAAATTAAAACTCTTACACACCTTTACATTATTCACACATTGTAGCATTTATGACTGACATGTAGAATTAAAACTTAGTTTAAACCCATGCCAAACAAAGCCTAAGAGATTACCATTCTCAAGTTTCTCCCATGCTTCTACCAGACCATAAAAAGAGTGTTGTCAGCCAAAAACAAGTGTATCACGCTTAAAAATATTTCTACTTTCACTGCTCTTCATCTATCAACTTCTTTAGCAATTTCTCTTTCTTCTAGATTCTTTAACAAGTTCTCACATAAGGGTATTCTTCTCAACTACTATCACAAGGTAAAGTCATTCTTCCTACCAAAATATTCCAAGAAGAATGATGTACTCTTTAAGATGAACCTTCCCATCAAATATATGTATTTAGTGCTCTCACATCCTTCAAGAAGTTGTCCACCTTAAGTAAAATTTAATCTCCACCAATCACCACAAAAACAATAAAAATAGCACTTGCATGCACAACTTGGATTATCAAAGCTGAATTTACCTAATTAAATCATATACTTCATCAAGGCCATATCAAAACATAAATTTGGATTTCAAGATCACTTCACTTGGGCCCCCATTGCTCCCAATAATGCCACAATCAATCTTTATCATTGGATCCATCCATCAAAAGTGTATGCTACACGTAGGACCTGTTAACAATTATGAGGTGTCAAGCAAAAACCTATTCAATTTGCCCAAAAGCTTTTATCTTTCTTAAGATAACCAGAAGAATATCAAAACTTGGGAAAAAATTGGAACTTCTCACCATTCTTCTCTCCTAAATATGACCTACAAAAATACTTCAATGAGCAACAAGCAGGTGATTTTGGTCCTCCATGACACCATCATAAATTCTCTCATGACTTCCAATTGTTACCACTCAAACCACCCATCATCGATATGCCATCTATCAAGCATTCTCTCGCAAGTCAACAAAATTTTCAATAAAGACCAACCACACCTCCTATACGTTACCACTCCTTCCAAAGATACAGGCCACTACATCATCAAACTCGCTCTTACAAAGCCTACACTCACACGACCTACACAATGACAACAGCTGCTAAAGTTGGCAACTGCTCATTAGTCTCTTTCATGGAGCCCCTTGCATGCATCCCCACGACAACAACTCTTTGAACCCTGATTTACTGCTGGATGTTGGTGCACAAGTCATGAATCACACATGAAAACCATGCATGACGTGCACCATATTGCACATGTTTAATGGTATTCGATCACTTGTGATGATTATCAATGAGAATTTTTACGTAAAATAAAAATAGAATATGACCTCTCAACTCATGCTTTCACTCTCATCTCCCTATCAAACATGGTATAGGGTTTGAGTTTGACATATAACTATACTAGAAACAATAACATGCAACATAGTTGCAGAAGTTATATAGAATTCCATCAATATTTTTCATTACAAGTAATATTTTAAAATAAAATTTTAAGATTGATTATTTTATATAAATATATCATGTACAAAATTTTAATGGATCTAACATTATTACTCCCTATGTCGATTTCAACAATCTAAGTATTACAGGGGTTGATTTCAATTGATAGAGATACTAAGGCCATCCACTTGGTGTGCTTCATATTGTCATTAAATGATTGCAATCCTCAAATTACCATTTCAAAACATTATTTGTGTACAAAGATATCAACTAAGCTAATATAAGTTACATGCAATTAAGTTTCAAATGTTAGGATTCTATACACCCTAGGGGTTTAACTGTAATTAATTCACCTCTAATTTATGATCGACCTATATAATAACTTGTCTCAACTGAACTTAATACTGATTGGATACTGGTACTGGTAGAACAGTACCGGTATCACATATACTAAATACCGGTACTGATGAACCAGTACCGATATCTTTAAGTCACAAGTATGACTTCTATATCCCAATGAGTACCAGTACTGATGCGAAGTACCAATACCCATAGGTTACAGTTTAAAACTCATGTCCAGATGAGTACTCGTCCAGTACTCACTATGTACCAAAATTCATGTTGAGTACTGATACTCAGTGAGTACTGGTATCACTCCATGAAAGAACTGATCTCAACGAGTACTGGTACTCATGAAAAGTACCGATACTTGTTGAGTACTATATACATCACCTGTAGCCTACCAGTACCGGTACTAGTGACTGTAATTCCCTACTTGGAGGGGGTGAGATATGCGCGACTTAATATAAAGTGCAGAATTAAAATAGATAATCTCACAAAATGAACAATCACACAATGGGTATAAGTATTTTTAGGTGAAAACCCAAATCGGGTGAAAACCACCACCTAACCCTCTCGAGTTAGGATTTTCCGATCGACTTAGTCGATCAAATCCACTAAACCCAGTCACTTGAACGAGGGTGACTGAACCTCAATTACAACAACACTACTTAGACCAAGGGTAGTGTACCTCAAAACTCCTCTTTACAAAAAGGATTTTGTTTTGCAAAGGAGACGGGAATTCGCAAAGCGAATACCCAACCAAAGACAATAAAATGTACAACAATCTTATAGAGCCACAAATAGTTGAACCTAGCTTCTATAGGAGTTAGGAAACTTCCCTTTGGTGGAAGTACGTCGGATTGACGCAGGTGCGTGAACCATGCTTTGGCACAACAGCGCTCTCGTAACGTCGGCAGGAAAGCGGGTGCACAGCAGGATGAAGCTCTTAGGTGTGAAGTGAGTGCTTGTAAAGCTAAAGCTTCTTCTATTTGATCTTCTACTTCTTTTTAACACAAGAGAGTGAAAATATTCTTGCAAGGTGTGTCTTCGATGTGTCTTGCAAGCCAAGGGGTCCTCCTCTATTTATAGAGGGCCTAAGAAGGCTTTGGAAGGCCTTAGAAAGCTTCCATAGCTGTTGGGTGCAAATCCAAGCCAAATCAGGCCGTATTCAGAATTAATCATGATTCTGACAGGGTCATCAGACGTCTGGTCCTGGCATCAGATGTTTGGAAAACCTGTTTAAGACGTCTGGAAACTAAGTCAGACGTCTGATTCTAAGCGGGTTTCCTTCCTGACTTGAATCAGACCTAAACAGGGTTCTAGTATATGTCCATCAGACGACACACAGGCCGTCTAGCACTAGGTCTGGACGTCTGGAAACATATTATTCTATGGAAATGGATTCCCAAGGAAGTACAACAGCTAGAAAATCTCTGAAGGAAGATTTTGGGTCAGCCGAAGTAAAATGGTCATGTATCAGACATCTGGGGTCCTCTACGAACGTCTAATACGAGGCTAACGATCATTTTCTCAATGTTTACAAAAGCAGCCAACGTTCCACTAATTGAACATCTAGCAAAGGCCTCAGACGTCTTCTAAGACGTCTGGACTAAGGTCTAGACAACTGATTCTAATCAGACAGAACCTACTAATTCCAGCCTAGACGATTTAGACTCTGGTCAAACAATCAGATGTCTTAAAAGTCAATATCAGACGTCTGATAAGGTTGTCTAAACCCTATTTTGATTTTCTAAGTTCTTTACAGAAAACCTAAGTATTCTAGGGTAGTGCAGGTGTTCCTAGGACTACTTTAAGGGTTCTTTGAGGCTCTTTAACAAAAGATCTAAAATAGAAATAAAGTGCAAAACAAAGAAACAAAATTACATAGAACAAAATAAAATGAAATCTATCATATTCTTCATCTCCTTACTTCTTCAAGCTTTCGCTCATCCCGAAGCTCCTCCGCCTCTGTCCAGCTCCTCCAATCCGCCATGGATGCGAGTTAGAATGTTACGACCCAGTTCCCGAATCCCTACAGGACACGAGACCGACCCGACTCGACTGATCCCAAGACCCAGTCGTCCAACAAGAAATAACCAAAAAGCAGGAAAGTAAACCACATTCACTATGCTATGTAACTAACAATAAAAAGAAGTACAAGCAGTAAGGAAAGAAAAGCTTCTACAGTACATATCACGACCACAACAGTAAAACAGTAACAAGGTACAGAAACGTAAAGGTACAGAAATATAAAGGTACAAGAGTCTGAACTCACTACAACAAAAAGTACTACAAAAAAGAAGGCTACTACTACTAGGCTCTACTGGGCCCAGCACCGTCTGCAATCGGAGACTCAGGCTGCTCAACACCTGGACCTGAAAAGGGTTATGAATAGCAAAGTCAGCGAATGCTGAATAGAGTGGCAACCAACTAACTAAAATAGTAAAAGTGAACAGGTAACAGTATATTCCAATTACTTTATTTTACAAGTTATTCCTTTTCATCCATTGGTTTGTTTTTCAGATCTCTTTCTTGATCTCGAGTGTTCTTCGTGGGAACAATCTTGATTGCAGTCTTTTCCGAAGAGTAGAAGGCGCACGTGGTGCTCTCCTGGCCGGAAAAGTCCCCCGTGGTGATCCTACACCCAGTCAACCACCCTAAGGACACGGACAGACATAACGGTGACTACGGCACGCGCAATAAACTCACGAGTAGCTACCCCGCACTGGCATGCGGTCAGTCGTTTTTGCTAACGGGTACGCCCAAAGTACAGCACGGAACAGTATAAGGCCTAGCCCTCTTAGTAATAGGGGTCTAGCCCCTCAGAACCAAACAAGAGTCTCGCCCCTCCACAGTCCGCGCACCCTCATCTGACTACCCTGGTTTGCCCAGTGGGGCTAACAAGTCGGTGAAGGGTGGCTAGCTGAACCCCGGGTCCCGTGGGGTGGTTAGCTCTCCCCTTACACTAGTAGCTCTCCCCGGTACAGTGTACGCGAGGTCCAAGAAGTCGGTGCAAAGTGGCCAATCCTAACCCCGGATTCCAACCCAAGGGTAGCTAACTCCACTCTACACTAAACAGGGGACAGTCGTTTTCCTTGGTACCACGTACTCAAGGGCCAGCACACTTCCCCACTCACATTTCCAGATCCATTCCATTTATTTCCAGGAACTCTACTCCTAATTCCTCATAGGGTTCATGCTCATATTTCTCATGCCATTTCATACCAGGTTTCATCATTCACATTTCCATTCTCAGGTTATACACATGCAGCTCGTATTTCTATTATTCACATTTCCATTCTCAGGTTATACACATACAACTCGTATTTCTATCATTTAACGTATACAACAGGTAATATCACATGTAACTGTTTAACTAGCACAGGTAATTCATATTTCACGAGCAGCACTTGTTCATTAATAGGCAGTTGTTATCATTTCTCTTTATTCACTCAAGACTGCAAATCAACACACATACAGACATTTCAAGTAACTTCTCATCTTAGGATTCATGCCATATTCTAGGTTCTAGTTATTCAATCCGCATATGCATTCAGGGTTGTAATTAAATTAGGGAAAGCCACTCTACCAGACAACCTAGGAGTATTGGGGGCTCGAACGGCAGGCTCACGTGCCTCGGTAAGCCCCGAACCCACAACGGAACAAAGTCTTATAACAAGGAACAATCACAATAGAACATTCAGAACAATATAAAAGGCCTCCTAACAAGTAGAGAAACTCTCAAGGCAAACACCGATAACTTATTTGCGTAAAACGGACCCTAAACAGGTCAAAAACAGAGCTATAGATCCAAATCAGACACCTGGCACAAGGTCCAGACGTCTTAAAAGTAAACAGTGTAGGATCTGTAAATCACAAGCACCCTAGAAGAGGGGATGGATAATGTGGAAAATAAAAATTGCAAGACAAAACAAACCACAAAAACAAAGGCACAAGATATATAGTGGTTTCCCTCACCTAGGTACTCCACTACCTAAGTCTCCTGACTTAGGATTTTTAACCCAATTCCATCACCTCAGAGGGAATCAATTTACTAATATTAGAAGTAATTAACGAGTTACCTCAACCCAATTATAAGATATGAAAAGAGATAAAGATACAGGTGTAAGCAAAATGTAAGTAGAAGCTTACAACTATTTCCTAAGTCTCCAACTAGAATATATCTTATAACAAGTATAACCAAATCTAACAGGAAAAACTAAGGCGTAAAACAAACGATTGAATATAGAAAAATACGATCGCCTTTGATGATTTGTTGCAAATGGTGAGATGCCTTGAAAGATATGCAACAAGCTAAGCTCTTTTTCAACTTGAAAAATGAGAATTGAAGGTGTAGGCAAGAGTATGATTTTTTTAAGAGCTATGTTAAAAACCAACACTTAAAGATTACTTATAAAGGCCACTAATCACCTCTCCCACGAATTCTAGCCGTTAGGGGTATTTTAGGAACATTAGAAATATGATTAATTGCAAACTAGCCGTTCAGACTGGTCACAACGGTTAGTTGGTACCGGTACTGAACTCTTAGTATCGGTACTGACTGCATACAGTCAGTACAACCAAATCACTGGGTACCGGTACTCATTGTGAGTACCGGTACTTGTGACGCACAGTCTTAGGTCCTGTGACCTACATGTACCGGTACTCATGATGAGTATCGATACTTGTAAGGTCCAGGCAAAAACCCAGTTCACAAACTTTGACCACTTGATACCGGTACTCATGATAAGTACCGGTACTTGATGTTCACAATTTGGAACTTAGGTCCAAACCTGTGCCTAGCAAGTACCAAAGATCATTAGTGTAAATCAATTAGAGAAATCCAATCTACTCTAGGCGACTTTGTTTTGAAAGAGTCGATTTTGAGTTAACAACCGAGTAAATGAACGATATTCTGAATCCTAGTTATCTCTACTTTGATTTTAACACCTAGATTATGTTTTACTTGTTTGGAGACATACAAAAATTCTAAGATACAATAAAAACTAAAGTCTTCAAAACTTCTTCCTTCATGTGCAATCTTTCTGCTTGCATCCACAAATTCTTTTGACCTGTAATTACTTCAAAAACATATTAGAGTTTAAAACGGTTTTGTTAACACCAAAACACAGAAGAGAGATGGAACTAGGGTCTAACAAATAGGAACTCACCTCAAGTTCTGCGTCAACCTCAGACATCCAGAACCTCTTCCCGACCATCTGGACCCGGCTTCAAACATCCGACCTCCTCTCAGGACGTCTGGGAGTGCTTCCGGTCGTCTGGTAAGCTGTCCAGATGTCCAAAACGCGTGGGAGGGCATGTCCCATGCCTTCCTGAAGCAATCCCTGCACGCGACAGCAAATCTCCCACAATAAGCCATGCAAAATGTAGCTGCGGAGTGGCCTGCATGACCGTATCCACAAAAGGAAACGTACCTTCACGAAGATCTGCTTTCAACGTCCGGTGTAGTCACCAAATGTCCGCCCAGACGTCTGGACGTCACGCCAAACATCTGATTCTGGGAAAATCCCAGAACCAGAACCTCTTCCTGCTCTCCCTCACCACGTGCAGCCGCGGCCTTGCCTCCTCGCCTGCAGCTCCGGCTGAAGCAATGTCGGGGACAACTCCCCCAACGTACTCCTCCTCTCGCACGCACTGCTCCGACCGTGTGCCCTCCGGTGAGCTCCCACGAGCTTGCGAGCTCGGCTCTTCCTCCTCTCCTCACTCCGCCTCTCCTCCTCGTCGCCGCTCTCGCGCTAGCTCCTCTCGCTGGGGTGGAGAGGAAGAGAAGAAGGTGGCTGGTGGTGGAGTGGGGAGAACGAGAGAGGAGAAGAGGGGTTTATAAAGAGTGTATTAGGGTTCGGTGGAGGAGGGAAGAGAGAAGAAGGGGAGAAAAAGAGGGTACTGTCTGCGAGCCACCTACACGCAGAAGCGAAGGCTTGCACAAAAATTTCAATTTCCAGACATCTGGGAAGAGGTCCAGGTGTCTGACCGACAGTCCAAACATCTTAAAAGGCTCAGGACAGAACGGGTCTTTACATAGAACTCTGTCTAAACACCTGTCTCCATTTGCAATTTGACCTGAAAACTAGGACTCAAAAGCAAATGTTAAAAGACATGTGTTTTGTTACCATCAAAATAAACGATCATGGTACTCTAGCACCAACAGTGACCAGTACCGGTATTTGTAAATTATAGGTTCTGGTGAGTTCAAGTCCAAAACCTCACTTGGGAGTTGTATACCGATACATGCAAGTCCCAGTTTTGGACTTAAGTCGACCTGGAGCCGATCTGTAGCTTGCATGTACCGATACTCATGAATAGTACCGACATGAGTACCGGTACTAACAAACTACAGTACACTTTAGGTACAAAGCTGTAACGGCTGAGTATCATTACTCATCAAATGGTACCAATACTACCTACAGTTACGAGATGTGTTTTATGTTTTCTGAGAATGCGAATGCTAGGTCAGAACATACACATGATCTAATGATTCTATAACGAAATGACAGGTAAGTATATGTGTATATGTGCAAACATGATACATGTAAACAAAATATAACATGCATCACTAATCTATTCGTATTCTAAACATACTTATTGAATACAAATAACATACCTGGATTCATATTGTTTAGTAGAAGGTTAGACGGCAAGTTAGGATCTTCCAAGATTGTTCTCACCTTCCTTTGATCAAGAGTAAGCAAGAGAAAACCGTTTTCTCCTGCAGTAGCCGTTGCCCAGCTCCTCTTTTCTCTCTCTCTCTCAACACTTGATGAGGAAGGTGGAGAAGAATGTCGTAAGAAACTCTTGGAAACCTAACCTCTCCATATTAGTAATTAGGCAAAACTAATTACTCTTAGAAAATTACAAATCCGCTCATTGAGGAATTATAATTGCAAAATCGATCTCTGCACATATATTTAATCCAAACCACACTATCATTTTGCATTTTATACACACCCTCATTAGAACTTAAATTGATCACTTTGATGATGGGCATTATATGATAGTCCTTTATATGTTGACTGACTATGTATATACATTATGCATATATTAGTCCATAAGTTGGATTAAAAATCCAATACCAAACTCCTTAACCTCTAATTATAATATTATACCATACCACAATCAAATAATACACTATAAGCAAAACAGCTCACTCCAAATGAATTTGGATTCTTAGGCCCCATTTGGTAAGGGGAATAAGTATATGAAATAAGTAAAGGAATATAGAAGTGGTACAGGTGAGTTAACTCATTTAGATGTTTTGATAAATTAAAGTTATTCCACAGAAAGGGTGAAATAACTTTACTCCGAGTTAAATCCACTTAATCTGATGTAAATAGGAGACAGGTTAAGTGACAAGTTAAATACTTAACCCAATGCAAACCCACTTAACCTGTCAACCAAATACCCCCCTTAAAATCACACACTTCAAAGTACTAAATTTCAAAAGCCAAATGACCAAAAGGTACAAAAGCCTTGAACAGTTTAAAGTAGTTACCTCTAATGGCAACTTAGCGACATTCCCATGCAATGCCTGATATCAGAATCAGGAAGACCGTTGGAAAGAGCAGGTGATGGAGACTACGATATCTCTATTGTGCAATCCATGCCATTTATCAAAGTAGAGATTGGACATAAAAGCTTAGCATTGCATTCCATTGCCTGGGCACGTGTATCCCTTCATGGGCATCAAGTAACATGTAAATTTTACACCAAATCAGTTATTTGCCTTCAAAACGTCGATCTAAGTTACCACACCGCTAAATAAAAATATCATTAAGTGTAGGCAGAGTCAATACCATCAACTGCACACTCCTAATAAGTTCAAAACAGCCATTACCATTATTGTTGACAGTTAAAAATGATCAATAATGTAAAATAAACAGTAAAAAAAAAGGGTTAAAAAATATACTGTTGCTATTGTATTTTTTCGACCGTTCTAAAACACTACCGTCGGAAAAAAAGTAGACCTTCATTTGACATGTGGTTATTTCTTTCATCTATTTTCAATGGTCGAAAAAAATTTTTCTCAACCATTCTAAATGTACCGTCAACATAAACATCTAGATCAACCACTATTTAAACGATTAAGTAAGGTAGTATTATCAACCGTTCTAAAAAAATGGTCAAAAATATTACTATTCTCGATCGTTATAAAACGGACAAGAAACGATCTAGAATATTCATATTCCCATTCGTTGTTAAACGATCGATAATGCATTGCAATTTCAGTCGCAAGCTATTCTCGACTGTTATATAATGGTCGAAAATAGTAGCAATTTTTTTTACTAAAGGTTTTAACCATGTGGAAAACCCGTAAAGAACTAAAAATCCAACAAAAATATAATCACATAACTTAAAACATTTACATTCATTTAAAATACTAGAAATGAGAATAAAAATTATATATATATAATAATGTATACAAAGTATATGTACAAATGATAGTATCTATAAAAATACGACAATCAGGCTGCGACACCAATGCCTCCAACACCGCCACTTAAATCGTCGTTGTTACGACGATATCTATACTAATGAAAGGCTGGGTGATCGATACCTCCCTAATAAAGTACCTTCAGGAGCTCCTTAATGATCTGAGTTGACTACTGCAACTGCTCTGTTGACTCCCTAAACTGCGTCGCTTTGTCCCTAACCTGCATGGTCAGCACATCGATCCGCTACTCCTCGTCATGGAGGTAGCGTATTGCTGCAATCTCCTTCCTCATCTCTTGTACCTTAGCTAAAGAGGACGATGCCTCCCTTCTCCCATACCAGGTGGAGACTGTCTTGCTCCTCCTTGCACTACAGACGTACTCACCATGCTTAGATGGCACGACGGTCCAAAACGCCTCATCTGCTGTTAGTGGCTGCTGAATTGCACTAGAGTTGGCATCTTCAAGAGGATGCATTAAGTTGACCATATTATCCTGAAAGAGATTAAATTACATTAAGTAATTTCATTTAATTATAATTACAAAACGAAATAAAAATATTGTGTATTTTAACTTACATATCTCTACCAGTATGTGTCATGAAGCCACCCTCTATTTCCCTCACTACTCAGCTTGCTATGAGTGGCCTCATATACTTCCACCTGATCAAGCTAGGCACGTTCATGCATAGTGAACTGCAATATATTGAAAGAGTTAATTGAACCAAATTAAAAATATTATAAGGTTTAAAAGAAAATAATAATTAAAAATACTTACGTATAGGGATTTCATCCTATCTATACTCCTACCCAAGACATGAGTCTTCGATGAAGTTTTAGCCATATTTTCCTTATTCTTCTTGACCTGCTCCTAAAATAAAGGTACAATTTATTAACTTAAAAATTAGTTAAATGATAATATATGCAATACTTTTACCTACGTCGCTAGATCATGTCAATGCTCGCACGCTTCCTTCCAAGTGTGTGGCAGTATCAGAAGAGGTCCATTGGCAATGCCTCATCATGATTCATGTTCTTATAATACTAAAAAATATATTTGTAATATTAGGAATAATATTAAAATTATGGTAAAAGAAATAAACAAATATAGTTAAAATTTATCTTTTACCTTACTCTTTACGTCCAATCTCTAATCTTTATGAATCATTATCGTGTGTTTGAGGATACATTTGGGAACGTTCGGATCATCCCCCAATTGAAGATAGCCTGCATTAGTACGAGAATAGAAATTGTTACATAATTTAAAGTTATATAAAAGAATGTAAATAAATTATTAATTTTTACGGATTACGTCTAACTCTCTGATGAGCTACTTTTTCATCTCATTTAGCACCTTCCTCCAATCTAAATGCGAGAGTGGGATGATCGCCTTCGTTAGCATATCCAGTCTGCTGACGAATAGAGGATACTCCACTGGTTCACCCGCTGGTGTGATCCTCACTGTAATGCGAACCCCATGCGAAATTCTCTCTAGGTCCCTATTCTACGTGGGACCTCTTCCGCTACGTGCACCGAAAAAATTATAACATAAAATAAAATGATAAAGAAATAATAAATTGTAACATTTACTAAACTTTAATTTCATACCAGTACTGCAAGAGGGTGGTGCAGAAATCCCAACTAAGAAGAATCTGGGTTAGCCGACTAGATCCTTACATTCTTCTCAATGTGCATAACATCTAAATTGTGTCACACAATCCAATCCTTACAATATGGAAGCTACATAAAAATTATACTTTTCTTCCTAAACCCTAAATGTCGCAAGGAAGTTAAGACATTCTTGAAAAGATGACCCAAATGTATTTCACCGAACTGTTGCAATGTCTCCATGATTTTCATCCCCGACAACCTAACAAAACTTGTACTGAGTTTATTTTTCGGATTCCTCAACCAATACTGACATACTTTACCATCAAATCTGTCCTTTAATTGTGACGTTCACCAACTATATTCAATGGGCAAAAACCTACGGTATCCTAAGTAACAGAACTTCTTGTTTTCAGGAAATCTCAGGTGATGAATATCATCCATACAGATTGAACAGGCGAACTTCTCCTTCGTACTCTATCCAGACAAATTCGCATATGATGGAAAGTCATTGATTGTCCACAGTAATGCTACGTGCAACTGGAAGAATTATTTCTTCTGTGCATCATATGTTTGAACATCACTGTACCACAAGACTTTTAGTTCATCAATTAATAGTTGGATATAAACATCTATCACCTTTCCTAGTTGCTTGGATCCTGAGATAAGGAGGGTCAACATCATGAATGTAGATCACATGCATAGTCATGGTGGTAAGTTGTAAGTTAACATTCCCACCAACCATATAGAATATAATGGATACATGTTCTTAAATTAGTTGAATCCATCGCTTGGAAGCCCCAATCTCACATTTTGTGCCTCTTCTGCGTATAATGCGTGATTCTCGTTAAATCTATTCCACTCATCAGAATCTGCTGGATTTATTCTCCTGATGCCACGTCATCAGTTTTGTTGTTTTACTGAAAATGAATAAGCGTTATAACCTATGGATTAGTGGAAAATAACGGAGAACCTTCTCCAATTGTTTCTTCCCACCTATGTTTGCTGACTTACCCACCTCATACCTCTCCTCACCACATTCAGGACAGTTAGTCAATCCTAAGTATTCATTTCTGTACAAGAAGTCATTACGACAACCATCAATCTTCTCGCATTTCAGTCCGAGCCCAGGTATCTACTTCTTCGCATCATACCATGACTTAGAGTATCCAACAGGATTATTCAGCAACTCCCTAATGAATTCAAAAACCACAAATATTAATTTCGCTATTGATTTATTCATCACTTTCATCTGAAACAATTTAAGAAAGAATGACAACTTCAACATTGACATTATTCCAGGAGCAATAGGATCCTCTGCTGCCTTGAATGTATCGTAAAACTCATTATAATCTTGTAATGTCTCATTGTCATCTGCATCCTCAGGGTCTGCTGCTCTGATATCAAATAATATTTCATCCTATTCATCTCCTTGATTATCATCACTTTCTTCAAAAGTTTCAATTCTCTCATTTCTGACTTTTATGATTTGCTCACCAAGAGCTGTCCAATTTACATAATGCTACTACCAATCATTACATATCACATGCTCGAAAACTGTATCTCAATCATGGAAAAAGCAATTTAAACAGTGTCTGCATAAGCATAAAATCAGCTGAAGGAATTTTCATCATCTAAATGTCTTCCTATCATCATTAAACGCACACTCTAGAAACGAAATCACTCCACTCTCGTATTTGTAGTAATTCGAATTCCTCAAACTAATCCATGACTTTTCCATGATACTTAACCTAAATGTCAATGACAACCACTTATAAATTAAACTCGAATAAGGAAAAAATGTGTATTTTAAGAAGATTTTCACTTGATACCCCATCCTTGTAAATTTGATCACAAGGTTACTTCTTACATGTAATCAATGTTTGGAAAAATTTCGACAACATTTCTCGATACTTTTCCAGTATACCCCACAAGACTAACATTAATTATATCCCCAATAGCCCCCACTAAAGGATACTTCGAAAATGGAGTTAAGATTAGTTGGTATACTAAAGAAAAGTGAGAAAATGCGACCGAACTTTCTCCAAACACTAGCTACATGCAAAAAATAACCTTAAGTTGTGATCAAATTTTCAATGACCTTTCTTAGTTCAGCACTTCTCTGAACTAAGAACGACACTTATGGCATGTTATAAAGACAACGCATCGTGCATGTGAGGTATACACATACTCTACATTGTCCGTATAACATAATCATAAGTCTCGACGGGCTAGTATTTTGACACAACATATCCCTCCCACAACTTGTTATCTAGGGGTTAAAATTCATATTATTTGTCATGAAGTGCTTCTAACTTTGTGCAAGTGTATGTATCTATAAAGTTATAATAAAAATTTCATAATGAAATGTAAATTTCAAACGTTCATTCATAAATTACTTTTCTAATAGTAACTGCTTCCACCCCAACCCTCTCTTTCTCCTCCTCACCCTCTCAACCCCTAATCTTCTTCATATTCCTCTTATTCCTCCATTCTCATCCTTCCCTCTTTTCTAAAACCCTAAATATTAAGTTTATTAATCTGAGCCCCAAACGTATAACCCTAATACTCAAATCTTAAACCCTAAACCCTAAATGTAAACCTTAAATCGAAACTCGAGACCTTAAACATTCACTTCGTAACCCTAAACACAAGGTCATAAATCCTAAACCCTAAGCTCTAACCCATAAATAAGCCCATCGCATAACCCATGACATTAAACCTTCTTCCACTCCCTTTTACTCAATTCTCTCCTCCTCCTCCCACCTCCCCTTGCCTCCTCCCTCCTCCTTCAATTCTCTCCTCTAGTCCCTCTCCTCCCACCTCCTCGCACCTCCCCCTACCTCCTCTATGCCGCCTACCTCTTCCCACCTCCCCCCTCACCACCATTGCCCACCTCTAGTACCCTCCTCCCACATCTTCCCTCCCTTCCTCTAGCACCACCCACAACCCCTACTCCATCTTCCCACCAACCACCCACATATCCTAAACCTAACCCTAAACCTTAAACACTAAACCCTAAAAACAAATAATCATAATCCTTAACCTAATGCAATTCAAAATAACTAAACCTAATAATTAAA
Source organism: Thalassia testudinum (assembly GCA_037157565.1). Taxonomy (NCBI): domain Eukaryota; kingdom Viridiplantae; phylum Streptophyta; class Magnoliopsida; order Alismatales; family Hydrocharitaceae; genus Thalassia; species Thalassia testudinum. Next base: position 6,132,572 of record JAZHRO010000059.1, on the reverse strand, counting down.
TAACTAAGTACTACTTTAAAAAACTAACTTGCAATTCAAAATAACTTGCATTCAAAATAACTAAGTACTACATTAAACCTAATACAATGCAATTCAAAATAACTTGCATTCATAATTAAATCTCTAACTAAGTACTACATTAAAAAAAATTAAATTAAACTAAACCTAAGGGGGCAAATTAGGGTAGTGGTGGTGGGAGAAGGAGGTGGTACTGGCAGTGGCGGACGACCGTGGAGGTGGCAATGGTGGCGATGGGGGCGGGCAGCCGTGGAGGTGGCAGTGGTGGTGGATGTGGTGTGGGTCGTGGTCGACGTGGAGGTGCTATTGGTGGTGAGGTGGTCATGGTGGTGGTAGCACGAGAAAGGGAAGGTGGTCATGGTGCTGACGATGGGGAGGTCGTGATGGTGTCGGTGGTGATTGTCGAGGGAGGGGCCAGCCATGTGAAATCAAAGAGTAGGGGGTGAGGAGCACTTACTGAGGGGGCATCGCCGGATGACATTCGTGAGGTTGCCGGTGAGAGGAGGGCCGTTGGAGTCGACTAAGGAGGAGGAGCACTCGACGGAGGAGGTCGACGACGCTATGGGTCTCGCAGAGGAAGAAAGAAAGGAAGGGCAAGAAAGGAAGGGGAAGGAGTCAGGGTCGCACTGGGGCTTTTCCCTCTGTTTTCTTGATCGTTCTAGATTGAACAGTCGATGAATGTATTTAAAAAATATCTTTTTGCCTCCACGATTTTCGAGGAGAATATCCTCGACCTTTTATCTAAGAACAGTCGAATATATTGTTATTCTCGACCATTATAAACAGTCAAAAATGATCTCACCGCTAAGCCGTTATTAGACCGGACTTTTCCCGACTGTTCTAGATTGAATAGTCGACAATTACATTTGAAAATATAACTTTTCACACCAACGATTTCCGAGAAAAATATCCTCAACCGTTTATCTAATAAAGATCGAGTATATTGTTATTCTCGACCGTTATAAACGATCAAGAATAATCTCAACCACTCCACCTCCTTAGTAGGTAAAAAAGTTAATTAACGAACTTTTGACAACTGTTACGTCTTATAAAAGTCAAGATTATTTTTATTGCAATCATTAAATAACAATCAAATATTTACCATCGACATCAATATATTTTCTACTAATGATGAATTTAATAATTTGATACTTTAACATTCAATTCTTTTATTAAATAAACACCCTTTCATCCTTATTCTCATGTTGCCTCGAATTTCTTATCAAGCACAAAAGATGTCAAACCAAGATTTTTTTTGCCTCGTGAAAGATAAAAAGAGGACAAAATAGTGAAATTTAAAAAGAAAAGCCTGACGATGTTCTTCACTTGGGAAAATAGAGAAATATAAATTGAGGGCTTTGGGTGAAAAGAAATTGAATGCTGATGTACCTTGATTCTCATAACTTTATTTTAATTAATCCCATTAAATCCTTTCAACATAAAGCACGCATATGCATGCAATGCATACAAGCACAAAAACAATGAACTAAGGTTGAGAAACTTGATTTGCGAAAGTTAAGGAAGGATTTTATCCTGCATGTCAATTTTCACGTGAATGGTATATGAGGTTAATTCTCTTATAAGAAAACATCATATCATTACACATCACATCATCTCACTTATTACACCTCCTTCAACTAACCTACCCACACTATAAATAAAAATAATTAAATTCTCATAACTTACCATCAAATCAACTATCAAATCTCCATCCACTTATCCACTTCTACTATAAAAAGAAATAAAAAAATCAATAATAATATATCAATTCAACTATCACATCCACACCTATCAATCATTCTCTTACTTAACTATTTATCCATTCTTAAGACTTCCTAAACTTTATCCAATCTTAAACTTTAAACTTTCACAAAAAAATTTCCTCGAGGAAATCATGCAAATAGATAATCGTAGAAGCATCTTGAGCATTTTAGATCATATTTTAACTTAATTTAGATATTTTTAGCTATCAAGTATCCGATAGATTCACATGCTTAAGCATGTGACGTACTAAGCTTCCAACAAAGGATCTGCAGCAGAGTCCACCAGGCATAGCTTAGATGTTGAAAAGCCTAAGATCTCTAGCAAATGACCCCCTCTCCAGTCCTACTTACTTTACCTGAGAAGGACGGTGTGTGCAGGAGCTCCTCACCCTCGATTTACCAAGGTATCGCACCCTTGAGTTTGGGTCAGCTCCTCCTCGTGCAACTTTCTGCACCTCCCCACTTTAAACCCCCAACAAGGGGGATCACAACCGAGTGAGACCCACGACCTTTTTTAGCTATATTATCGTATGAGACGGGGAAAACTCCTCGCTTCGAATCCAACGTGGATTTTCACTTCTTACGACCATTGCCCTTGTCAAAATTACAAAAACAAAAACAGAAGCATCGCCAGCAAAGCAAGGGTAGCTTTTGAGTCAAGTACGATTTTTTGTCGGGGCAACTGGAGGGGTACGTTATTTCATGGAGGCAATTCGGCGCGTCGTTTATTATTGGTAATGCTACTCGTATACGGTGGATAAGGCACCAGTCTCTTCGTGGCCACTCACTCTCGCAGGGTCGATCAATGCCACCACTCGCGGGACCATAGTCCATGCGTTGGTTGACTCCTGTGTCCCTACAGCAGTTTAAGAACGAGATCGGGGGTCGATGGCTTAAACGTTTACTTAGGGAAAGAAAACAATAAAAGACATTGTTAAAGCTTCAACCAGGTGATCTCATGAAATTAGTTCTAGAATAGAGGACGTTAATCAAGAGGAAAAAATGACTTTATTATACTAAGAAAAAGCATGGTAGACCCCTCTTTGGATGCTGGTATGGGCGCCAAGGAGAGGTTTATGACACATGGCTTGAAGGTTTCTTGTCTCGGTAGAATGGTCCCGAGGGTTGTGCTATATAGCTCTAACTGAGCATCAGGATTATAGTACAACCTATTGAATGCAGTTATTATAACACCAACAGTTGAATAAAATTATTAAAGAACAACGCATTGAGAGCAGAGGTCTTTTAGTTGACATTGATAGTAATGTCTGTACTATGTAACACACAGTTTTTATAGGACAACCGGAGGCAGAGCTAATAGTCGGCACAAACATGACCTAAAATCTTATAGTAGTCAATTTGTAAAGAAAATTTTTTTTTTTAGCTGTGTGTGCTTGTGTGTGGGCCAGGTGTGGAAAGGGGGTGAGAGGCCTCCATGGCCACCATTCAGGTCACCGACGATCATCAACAGATTTACAGATGTACGGAACATCACGTATCCACAAAATATTTCATCACAAAGGGGATATAGTCGAACCTCCTACGAGATTGAAAGGTTCGATCCAACAAGCCATAAGCAATCTCAAAAGGGAGCGAAAGGGATTGGTGACCCAATTTCACCACAAGGAACGTACGCCTGGAGGGAGGATAATACTTCCTATCTACACTAGTATTGGTGTGATTACAGGACCCCCCGAAATTGGGGGTCTCTTCTTACTATTTATAGTGTGGAAAGATTCATATCCTAGTAATTTCTGGTACATTTTCTGTCAGGCTACTTTTCAGCTATAAAATTGTAGGTAGTCACTTCTGTCTTATCACGATTTTGGCCTTAGCTACGCCGAATCTTTTGGCAAGTCGAACAGATCTAGGTTCGAGCCCGGCCAGTCACAGGCGAGTCGGGTGATACCAAATCCGCCTACTTACCCTGTAGTCAGGTAACTGGATCCTCTACTGAGTCATGCAGAGTTTTGGATCTGAGGGTGATTTTTGCCTTTCATCATATGCCTCCACTCTCTAGCTAATGTAAGCTACTGAGAGAGTAGTTAGAGCACTTAAAACTCCGCAGTAGATGATGCCTCCAAATGTACTACCGGCTAGGATGAAGCGGGTAGAACATTGGTGATAGAGGAGTTAGGTGATTTGCCCTTATTTCCTGCCGCTTGTAAGAGGTCTGTGTTTGTGTATGGTAAGGGGTCTGGCGCCTCCTTCGTGCCTAACCCGAGTTTGTGCCAGCCTTAAGAGGCGACATTTTGTCGAATTCGAACGTAGGGCATCTAAGCCCGAGTTCGTGCCGGCCTTAAGAGGTGGCACTTCATCGAATTCGAACATGGGGCATCTAAGCCTAAGTTCGTGCCGGCCTTAGGAGGCGGCACTTGGTTGAATTCGAACGTGGGGCGTATGAGCCCGAGTTCGTGTCAGCTTTACAAGGTAACACTTCATCAAATTCGATCGTGGGGCATATAAGCCCAAGTTCATGCCGGCCTTAAGAGGCAGCACTTAGTCAGATTCGAACGTGGGGCACATGAGCCCAAGTTCGTGCCGGCCTTACGAGGCAGTACTTCATCGAATTTGTCATGTAGTTCATCAAGACAAGTATTAATTGTTGTTGGCGTGAGAGGTCATAGCCTCAAATGTCGTGTCAATTTAGTGAAGCGACCGATGCTTCTGTAGCGTCGGTCCATATGCACAAAGTGTTGTAACGTGCGGAGCCTTGACCAACAGTTTTATCAGCAGTCATGCTACTATGGAATCCGCCCCTTATCATGGGAGATTTTATTCCTTGGAAACCTGCGACCCACAAGAGGGGAGGTGGAACGACAACACCGCCCTCAAAAGACTTGGGGGGGCTATAAATAAGGACCCATGGTGGGTCTTACTTCACAACCCTCAACCCTTTTTATCATCTTCGAAGAACTTGTCAGTTGCGTTGAGAAACGTTTGTTCCGTTCTCTCTTTTGATATAACGTGGTAAGCTGGATTTTTTTTTTTTAAGACTCAAACCTGATGGTTCAATCCCGCTTCATTACCCTGTCTCTTCGCAGAGACAAAGGCTTGGAAGTTGGTGGTTGGGCGGACAATTATGTCTGCAAAAGTTGTTGGTTCGACTGTTTTGAATGCGGCTATTCCGTTGCTAGGTCCATCCTTATGTGCGGATAAGGAATTGTTTTGCCGGTGTGGTAACAGGGTGTAATACTGTTGTACGTCGACCTGCTTAGCTGTACCCCTAACATCCTTGTAAGGAACAAAGAAAGCACAAAAGAACCTTTGAGAGGTTCGACCTTAGGAAGTGACAACAAATGAGAGCCTACCTTAGGAGGTGGCAATGAATGAGGGTCGACCTTGGGAGGTAGCAACGAGAGCTAAATGCAGGCACTCGAATTCTTATTGCTGGAAATCCGAGTGTGTGTCGTCATTACGTTAGGTGGAACTTAGGGCTTAAGGGCCCAAGCTCCTGTCGTCGTTGTGAGGTGACGTGTCGTGTGGAACGTGGGGCACCAGAGCCCTAGTTCCTACCAGCTTCGAGGGGTGACATGATATCATTGGGCGTGGTGGCTTAGATTTTCGCCACGCTTTCTGGTTAGCAGATGATACTGAGAGTGAAGTAGTTAAAACTCTACCAATGGGTGGTACCCGACTTTTTGTCCAAGCGGGAGAGCTACAAGTGTGAGCAGTCAAGGCACCTTCATCATATGCCTTCTCCGATGTCTCCAAGAGGCGGAGTGAGGCACATTTACCTATGTTCATAACCGGCCTTCGGCCTTAAGAGGTGGCTGATTGTGCAGCAATTCACATCTTTAATCAGGCCATCTTATGCCATTTCCTAACATTACACATTTAGATTAGGTAGTTATGCATGTATTATGTAAATATTTGCAATGGTACATTTTATGGAGAGGAAGATAGAGAGAAATTGAGCATTTCATCCCTTCCATGACCACCTCATTCCCATTTAAATTCTACCACTTAGTCCACCTAATAAAAGCCTACACTCATTTCTCAACAACCTAAGCACCTACATGCAATATTCCCCTCTTAATATATATCCTAACGACCTACACTTGCACCCGTCACCCTACCACCCATTATCTATAAAAGGACCCCCACCTCAATCTTTGCAAAGCCATCGGCCACCACCTTCACAAACCCACCCACAGACGCCCACACAACACACCAAACCCACTCTCAATCATTGTCGGCCATAGCTCTTCTCTCTCCCTCTCTCCCTCTCCATACACAGCTCCTCTTCTCACCAGTTGAGAAGAGGCACTCTGTGTGCAGGAGAAGCTCCCCGTGGTCTCAAACAACACGGTGAGCTCCACCACCACCCAGCTCCTTCGTGAGTAGGTGGGCGTGGTGGATTCCCAGTATTTGTTTTCTTTGCTTTTGTTTTGATTTTTTTTTATTTCCTTTTTCGTGCACCATAGCCATTACTGAGCTGCAGAGCTTCAAGCTCTAAAGCTCGGCCACTGCCTTCACGCACTGAGCAGCCCTTCTTCGTGCCCCCGCTGCTCTAAATCGCCCCAGCCAGTCACCTGCACCCGCGTGCACTGTTCACGCACGATCTGTGCAACACTGTAGCTACCGGCAAGCTTCTCACTTATCCAATGACAAGGAGTGCTCTCTCTCCTATTGAGACTGCCTCCAGCCAGTCACCAGCCTACGCTCCTAGTCTCAGTGCTTGTGCGCTAAGTCCCTACCCGCATTCCAACGCACTGCGCTACATTCTCTCTCGCGCAGTCCCTTGCTGTGCTGCACTCCTCGCGCCAGTACGCACGCGTGGCTCTTTTCACTCGCCCTCTCTCTCTCTCTCTCTGACACACACACACCCTCGCACACTCGCTCTCTCACTCAAACGACGCACTCACGCACACCCTCGCTATCACACTTACACACTCTTACACACACACATATCAACATTCTATCATACACACATTCACCCCACATCTCCTACTCACACAACCATGCACCTACCCTTCACCGTGCATTATATCGCAGGAATATCCGCACCAGCTACGAATATTTCCCAATATTCATGCAAAGCAACACACACACACACATCCGCTCTACACTCCACACGGCACTTAGTCTTGTTGGTTGCGCCTTGCTAGACGTGGACCAACTTGATACCATGCTACATCCCATCCACATTTCCATCTCCACCCCTATGTATATAGTATCTATTCTATATCCCTTACATATCTACTATACACACACACACACACAAAGCTAAGCTAAGCTAAATATCTCTTTTCATTTCTTTCCTTACATTTTATTTTGCTTTCATTTGTCTTTTATTCTTACTATTAAAAAGACCAAAGAAAAAAAAATATAAAAGAGAAAAAATAATTCTTCTCTTGTAGATACCCGATCTTGTGAGTGACAAGATCAATTTTGGAACCCGAAATTGGCTTCAAGCCAAGGACCATTTAGTTCAAGGCCAAGGACTTCATTTTTTAGGGTGTTCCTCAAGGACAACATTATCACAAAAATCTTAAAAGTAGAAAAAAAATCAAAAACATAATAAACACAAGGAAGAGATACGTTCTAGGAAAGGCGTAGAAACTTCTTAATCTCTTAATTCCCGCCTCCCTGAGATCGACTGTGAACTTAAAAGTGACCAAAATAAAATCATGTAGGCCAAGTTAAAATTTTTTTTGTGAAACTGGTGTAGACTCGATTTAGGTTAACTCACTATACTAATTTCAACGATAATATCACCATATTAAATAAGCCTATTAGAGTGTACACCATGTTTTCCTGGCGCCGTTGCCAGGGAGGCGCCATTCGGAGTAAGTGTTTCTATCCTTTTTCTTTGTTTCTTTTCTTACCCTTGTCTTCACGGGTGTGTTTGTTTGTGTTGTGCAGATGAGCTAGTTGCTAGGAGGAGGCACAAAGAGGAGGGAGACGGGAGCAAGGCCAAGGCGGGAGCATGAAGTCGTCACCGTCGCCTTCACAACCATTGCGAAAAGGTTAGTGTACTTCTCTTTAGTAAACTAGATCCTGTTATCACCCACAATTCAAAATACAAAAAAGAAAAAAAATCTAAAAATTCCAAAAACTCTAAAAATGCTTCTTGGGAATTTCTTGGAGCAAGTGGACTAAAACCCACTTGTGGATTGTTTGCTATCATCTCCACCGCCCCTTGATTTCCCGCAAACTTCGCATAGCAAAAATCCAAGAATCTTGATTCTTGGCAATTTCGTTGTGTGAAGGCTTCTTAGAGGCAAGATAAAAAATAATTGATTGTCATCCTTCCTTACCTCATTTATTAGCATTTCGAGATCACATTTTTGGTGGGGAGACTTGGAATTGAGTTGATTCCAACCCCTCAGGACTTTACATTTGCCTTAAATTCGATCCCGAATATTTCAACCCCAACATTTTCATTTTCTTTACATCATTTGGTGGTTGAGCCCTTGTGTGTGGATGTCTTTTGGTGTTTGGGAGCACTTGAGTGCATTAATTGGCTCCCATTCACATGGAAATAAAATTGACTTGTGCATCCACACATAGAAATTTCCATCTAGGAAAGCTCATTACATTTTTAGCATGCATTAACTAATCCACATTGAAGAAGGGTTGGTTGAGCGCAACAAAGAAACTTGTATTTTTCTCAAACCCGGAGATTAGTTGAAGTGGTATACAAGTGAAACATTAAAATCCACAAATTCTAAAGAGTGAAACTCTAAAAGCCATTCACCACTCCAAAAACGTCAAGTCAGGGAGAGATCCCCGTTGCATACTTGCTTGACACACTCTTAAAATCAATGCACTTGAGCATTACCCGTATAAAACACCATTCACATTCCAAAGCACTTAAATCCTAAGCCTCTTAATTAAAATTGGTAGTAACTTGACCCCGTTAAGATTTGGAGGTCTAACTACCTGCGTGTAGCGCTTACATGCTGTTGCAGGTTCCCGCGTGCTATCAGGTGTCTAAGACTGGGGCAAACGGCATTTCAATCTGGCCCAATGGTTCCGCGGTGCTCGTATTCGGTTCCGTAAGTCGCGATAGTAGGTAACTTAAATCTTTAGGTCTAAGGGACACATTTAAAGGTTAGGACCTTGATTGTTTGATTTGTCATCAAGTGCACCTATTCAGCGTCTTTTCTCTTATCCCCTTCTCTCTTCTCATCACTCCAATTCGTCTTTCGGCAGTGCATGTTTGGGAGGAGGTCACAAAACCCTGAACTATTTGAATTGTCTGAAAACTCTAAAAGGGTAGAAGCCGGTGAATCGTCCTCCTCCTCTGTAAACATGGTTGCTCGCCCACCTCTAAATCCCAAAGGAGGAAATCACCCCCCTCCAAATCCACCAGGTGGTGGAGGAGCCGTTGACCCATTAACCCACCTCCAGGCCCAAATGGAATTGTATACTGAGCAGATTGAAGCCATTAGGGAAACCTTGGAGAAAATGCAGAACCCTCCTGAACGGGAGGAGCCCAAGTCCTTAGCTCTTATCAGAATCCCACTGCTATAGAAACCCGTGGGCATATTCGTGTCCCCGTGGGCGGGGAGAATTTCAAACTAAAACTAAACGTAATCAGCCTAATTAACTTCCATTACCATGGATTGGCCAGTGAAAACCCTCTTCTTCACTTGGAGGACTTAACCCATTTAGCTGAAATGATTAAACCAAGAAACATCGAGTTGCATATCGTCCTCATGAAAATGTTCCAATTTTCGTTGCGAGACAAAGCAATGCAATGGCTGCGCATCATTAGGAAATCTCTCCGAACTTGGGAAGAGATGCGTATAACGTTTCTCAATAAATTTTTCCCAATCGGGCGCACCAATGCACTTTGCCATGCTATTACTTCTTTCACGCAACAAAATGGCGAGCAGTTTCATGAGGCCTGGGAAAGATATAATAACCTCCTCAGGAAATGTCCACACCACGATCTGCCTAAGTGGCATGTAGCCCAGATCTTCTATTATGGGCTAAATGAAATTTTGAAGCAGATTGCGGACGCTTCCTGCGGAGGGAATTTCATGAATAAAGATGAGAATGGAGTGTTCGAATTGTTTGAAAATATGAGTGAGAATTCTATGAATAACGCTTCCATCATTGCCTTTAATCAAACAAGCACACCTCGTAGCGGAGCACACGAGGTTGATGCAGAACCTTCCCACTCATCCACCTACTTAAATGTAATCGCTTAAAAATTGGATGAAGTCTCCCTCATTCACAAGAAGCTGGACAAATTCTTGGCCAAGCATACCCGTCCTGTAGCTCACACATCGACTCCTTCACCACGTCAAAAACCCAATCCTTCCCAAGTCAGGATGATATCTAAGAATCCCGCACGACTTGCACCATCCTTATCGAGTATTATGCCAAGCGACTCAGTAAGTAATGTGGATCTGACTTCTGCTAGCTAGTATTATGACATGGAGGACCAAGCCTACATGTACTCGGATGCAGTACCATATGCGGACTCATCTTCTGAATTCGAAGACGTGTGCACCCTGGGGAATAACCCATATTTTGCTACTTATAACCCAAGGTGGCGCAACCATCCAAACTTTGCATGGTCCAACAACCCTCAACACCAAAACCTCACTGGTGGACCAATGCGACCATCCGCTCCCATCATCCCAAGGGCCCAATATAATCCTTTGGCAAATCGACCATCGGGCCCTTGCGCACCTCAAACGGAACACGCATCAAGTCTTCTTGATAAATTATTGCGAATGATGACGGAAATGTCCAAACGCCATGAAGAAAACATGACCTCTCTTCAGAGCAGAATGTTGAAATCAGTCAACTATGCATGCGACTCGATTTCAGGGCAGTCTTCCAACCCAACCTATTCCTAACCCGCAAAATTTTGTACCTCGTGGTCCACAACCACAGGTACGAACTTCTCAGGGGCAGGTTCATCAGATTCTACAAGCTTCGAGTACTCCACCGGGATTTTAGGCTAATCCCGCAGCAACACATCACTCATATGTCCCTATTGTGAATCCTCCTCCCCCTTACGATCCCACTGGACCTGCAACGTCCAATGAGATTACTACGGGGAGTGGTAAACAAACCGTCGATCCGCCTCGACCTGATCCTGGCCCATCTTCTTCATCGCCCTCTCATTCGAGATGCGCACCGCATTCTCGTGAGGACGATATGCCCAAACTGGTGCCAAAATCGATCACATTCCCTAAGGCTCTACTAAGGGAGCCAAAAGGCAAGAAAAAGAACACGCAAACCTTTGATAATCTGCGTGATTTATTCAAAGGTGTTGAAATCAAGATTCCCTTGTTAGAGGCGATCGACCACATCCCTACTATCGCCCGTTTCTTTAAAGACTACACTACACCCAGGCAACAGCAAAAGAAAACCAAGAATCTGATAGTTCTCTCACCTCATGCGAGTTGTACTATACTATCAAAATTACCACCGAAGTAGAAAGATCTAGACGCCCCTCTCATTTCATGCAGCATCAAAGGCTGCAATTTTGATCGTGCCTTGCTGGATTTAGGATCTTCCATTAACCTCGTACCAACCATCATGTTCCAGAAATTTGCATTAGGAAATCTGAAACCCACCCCTATTACACTGCAATTGGCAGATCGCTCTGTCAAAATTCCGTGGGGTGTGGTGGAAAACGTGATGGTTAGGGTCAACAATCTCTATTATCCTGTTAACTTTCTTGTATTAGATATGGAAGTTCCTGAGTCACTTTCTGATTATCCGATAATCCTTGGTAGACCTTTCTTGGCCACAGCCCGCGCCCATATCAATTATGAATCAGGCTGTATTGAGATTGTCGTGAGCTCTGAAAAGCTTAAACTAAACATCTTTAAGGCTACAAAGAATTTTGATTGCGATTTTATCAAGGATGACACGTCTGATGATGACATGACTGTCAGTGCGTGTATCAAATTGGTTGGGACCTATTCAACTTGCTACAGCATACCCCTGGAAAATCAAGACCTAACTGACTTGTATTGTGACATTTCCCCATCCCTTCCCTTACCCTTATCTCTTCCTGACCAAGCCCCTAACGAGGTCCACTCCGCCTCTTATGCCTCATGGTCTGAGTCATATCCGAGCTGCTCACATCCGATCTACCCCCTTAAAGATCAGAGTGCCCTTTCTTTCCTGCCAAATCAGGTGGAAACGACATTCCACACTAAGACCTTGTTCCCAAACACTGATCTCTGGGGCACTCCTCTCTTGGATCCATCAATCCAAGATGCCCCTCTCCTTGGCCAACTTGAGGGCCAATTTCCTTCTCCCCTTATTTCGTCTTCTGTTCCTTTCAGGACAATCTCGTCCCAAGAATTACCAGATCTTTCCCCATCCACGCTTGAGCTCAAAGTGCTGCCTGACACACTTAAATATGTTTTTCTAGGACCAAATGAAACGCTTCCTGTAATCATCAGTTCAAAATTATCCAGGGAGCAAGAGTGCAAACTAATGAAGGTCCTAATTGAACATAAGGCAGTTGTTGGATGGTCTCTATCGGATCTAACTACCATTAGTCCCTCCTACTGCACTCACCGTATATATACGAAGGAGGCTCGACCTTCCCGCGAGATGCAGCGACGTCTCAATCCGAATATGCGGGAGGTTGTCAAAAATGAAATAATCAAGTGGCTTGATGTGAGCATCATCTACCCGATCAGCGACAACCCCTAGGTGAGCCCGATACATGTTCTGCCTAAAAAGGCGGATCTCACCATCCGTATCAATGATAGGGGCGAATCCATCCCTACACGCACTCCTATGTCATGGAGAGTGTGTGTAGATTATAAGAAGCTCAATACTGCTACTAAGAAAGGCCATTTCCCATTACCTTTTATTAACCAAATCCTGGAGTGATTAGCAGAAAATCAATTTTTTGTTTCCTGAATGGATTCTCAGGTTATAACCAGATGGCTATTGACCCTCAGGACCAAGAGAAAATCACCTTCACCTGTCCCTTTGGCACCTTCGCTTTCAGAAGGATGCCATTCAGACTCTGTAACACAACAGCTACTTTCTAAAGATGCATGCTGGTGATATTCCACGATATGGTGGGTGATTTTCTCGAGGTCTTTGTGGACGACTTTTCTGTCTTTGGACCGACTTTTGACAACTGCCTAGCCAACTTGACCCGTATCCTTCGAAGATGTATTGATGTTAACCTCGTGCTTTCTTGGGAGAAAAGTCATTTTATGGTGCACAAAGGTATTGTTATCGGACATATTATCTCCGAAAGCGGTAGTAAGGTGGATAGAGCTAAGCTTGATGTGATTGCTGATTTACCCGTTCCTAGCTCTGTCCGACAAATCCACTTCTTTTTAGGACAAATCGGTTTCTATAGGAGATTCAAAAAATACTTCTCCAAGATTTCTAGACCTTTAACTCATCTATCAACCGATGTACCCTTTGATATGGGCCCCGACTGTATACGAGCATTCATGCAGCTACGTGAGGTTGTCACCAAGGCCCCTATTCTCCAGCCACCTGATTGGTCCCTCGACTTTGAACTCATGTGTGACGCTTCCAACCTTGCAGTTAGAGCCATCCTGAGACAGACGCGATAGACACCCCTTCGTGGTTACTACGCCAGTAAGACGATGGACGAGGCCCAACGTAATTATACGACTACTGAGAAAGAACTACTGGCAATCATGTTCGGGCTGGCAAAATTCCGCTCTTACCTTCTGAGCTCACATGTTACTGTATTCACTGATCACATAGCCATTCGTCATCTCGTGCACAAGAAGGATGCCAAGCCTAGACTCATTCGTTGGATCCTTCTGCTCCAAGAATTTGACCTTGAGATACGCGATAAGGCCGGAGCTCAGAATGTTGTTGCTAATCATCTCTCGAGACTGGACCCTAATCACATTGGACTTACCCTGCCGATTAATGAGGTTTTTCCCGAAGAGCACCTACTGGCAATTAATGTGGCAAGTGGACCTTGGTATGCCGACATTGCCAATTACCTTGCTTCTGACTCCCCTCCACGTGGCTGGCCTAAAAACCAGCACTAGCATCTCATCGCAAAAGCAAAGTATTATTTCTGAGATAATCCACTACTTTTTGAGTAGGTGCTGATCAGATCATCCGTCGCTGTATTCCTGACAGCGAGTTCCCCAGTGTACTATCCTTCTGTCATGATCAGGCCTGCAGAGGCCATTTCTTTGAGAGGAAAACTGCAGCCAAGGTCTTACAGTGCGGTTTCTTTTGGCCCTCCCTTCACCAAGATGCACACAATTATGCTAAACGATGCACTAGGTGCCAGTCGCTGGGTCAATGTCACGTCATGACATGATGCCCTTGCAACCCATCCTAGCTGTTGAAATCTTTAATATTTGGGGAATCGATTTCATGGATCCCTTTCCTCCTTTCAATGGCTTCGAGTACATCCTCGTTGCTATTGATTATATTTCGAAATGGATCGAGGCTATTCCCACGCGCCATGCTGACCATGTCATATCTACTCGATTTGTCAAAGATCACATTTTTGTACGCTTTGGGATCCCTCAAGTCATTATCTCTTATGGAGGAAGTCATTTTACCCATGCATCTTTTCGAGCACTTCTGAGGAAATACGGAGTCCATCACTTTATCGCATCTCCATATCATCCTCAGACGAACAGCCAGGCTAAGGTGTCGAACCGGCAAATCAAGCAAATTCTCTAGAAAACAGTTCGGCTTGACCGTAAGGATTGGTTCGACAAGCTAACTGATGCACTTTGGGCGTATCGGACGGCCTTCAAGACTCCCATTGGTATGTCTCCTTATGAAATTATTTACAGGAAGCCTTGTCATTTGCCCGTGGAATTGGAGCACCGCGCTTATTGGGTTGTTCGCCAATGTAACCTCGACCCAGACCTATGTGGTCGAGAAAGGAAACTCCAACTCCAAGAGCTAGAAGAGCTTCGTCGTGAGCCTATCATTCTGCCTTAACTTTCAAACAACGCACTAAGGCCTTTCATGACATCAGCATTCGGCGGAAAGAATTTAAGCCATCACAGCAAGTTTGGCTTTACAATGCTCGACTCAAATTCTTTCCAGGTAAACTGAAGTCCAAATGGACTAGTCGCTACTTGGTCTCCAAACCATTTCCTAACGAGGCAGTCGAAATTCAAGATCCCAGATCTAGGCATAAATTTACGATCAATGGGTAGTAGTTAAAACCCTATCTTACTCATGAACCTGCCCCCGTTGGTGAAACTGTTGCCCTGCTGGAGGGTAACTGACTTCATGCCTCACTCTGAGTCCAGCTGAGGACGTTAAATTCAGCACTTGTTGGAAGACACCCCAGTAACACTCTTCCACTTTCACCTTCACATTACATTTCACTTCACTTCACTTCGCACTTCTTTACTTTTCACTTCACCACCCACCATCCACCCGCCCTATCACCCTACTGTATACCTCGCACCTCAGCTCTCGTACCAAGACCCTTGGACCTTGCTTAACCCTACATGCATATGAGGACATAGTATCACTTGGCATAGGGGGGTGGATAGGCATCCATAGGATCTGAGTATTATATGAATATCATGCAGCTTCTTCTTCCATTATACATATCCGTCTATAAATATGTACATAGCCTATTTGTTTCAAAAAAAAAAATACAAAACCCAAAAAGCCATAAAAAATGTAAAGTGTTTAGCTATGATCTGAAAGCTAAAATAAAAATACAATAAGTGTTTATGGATATTCAACCTCTGCTTTGAAGACTTTCCGAGCCACAAAAGCTTGATTCGCTCAGGCTTTGGCTTAATTCACTCGAGCATTGATCAGATAGATCAGAATCTCTCCTAACTTAGGACGTATTCTTGTACCTGAGTCACCAGTATAATATTCGTTGAATCTCTTCTACTTGAAAGCCTAAGTAATCTTGGTTCACACTACACATATCGAGAAAGACCAAGTGAACGTAAGATCCAACCCTAGTGTTCATTAGGGAAGGTGAAGTCCTTACCTGTGCATGCAAGTAGACTTTTTATCCCAGTCTTTAGTCTTGTGTTTAGGAAAAACTCTTTCCACCAAAAAGTACTCACCTACCAAATAAGTGTGCTCTTCCAAATAAAGTTATAAGAGATATACTGACACTTGTTTCCAAAAAAAAAAAATCTTGCGAATAAGTTAGTATATCTTCCAAAAGTCTGTAAATTCTTTTCCCCAAAAGTATTTCAGGGTGCGTTATAAATACCCTATTTCTACCATATATTTTTTAAGTCACAAAAATAATAAAAGTGGGGTTGAGTTTTTCCATCATTTTTTTTTAGGGTTAATCCGAAGACATGAGCTGAAGTAGGGACCAACCTGGACTTAAAAATTTGTGAAACACTAGGCTTGAGCTTTAATGTTCATTTGGTCGATCTTGATCCATCACTATACACAAACCATAACCTCTTAGCTCTCGAATATGGTGAAACCCTCCGAGTCTTCAAAATCGCACTTAAGGTTTAAATATCAAGAGTCCAGGTTAGTCGAGAGATGGTCTATATCATGCAAGACTTGAGTACTGGTAGTGTTCTTTATAATTGGCTCTCACAATGTCCAACTGTTAAACACATTAATGTTGCTTCAGAAAAATCTTCAGCTTAAGAACATTTCTAAATACTAATACCTTATTGAATAAGTATCTTATTAGGGACTAGCAAAAGATTGACATGGGAGTGTGATTGCGCAACAATTCACGTCTCTAATCAGGCCATCTTATGTTATTTCCTAATATTACGCATTTAAATTAGGTAGTTATGCATGCATTATGTAAATATTTGCATTAGTGCATTTTACAGAGAGGAAGATAGAGAGAGAGATTGAGCATTTCATCCCTTCCATGGCCACCTCATTCCCATTTAAATTCTACCACTTAGTCCACCTAATAAAAACCTACACTCATTTCTCAACAACCTAAGTACCTACACGCAATATTCCCCTCTTAACATATATACTAACGACCTACACCTGCACCCGCCACCCTACCACCCATTATCTATAAAAGGACCCCCACCTCAACCTTTGCAAAGTCGTCGGCCACCACCTTCACAGACCCACCCACAAACGCCCACATAACACATCAAACCCACTCTCAATCACTGCCGGCCACAGCTCTTCTCTCTTCCTCTCTCCCTCTCCATACACAACTCCTCTTCTCACCAGTTGAAAAGAGGCACTCTGTGTGCAGGAGAAGCTCCCCGTGGTCTCAAACACCACGTGAGCTCCACCACCGCCCAACTCCTCCAAGAGCAGGTGGGCGTGGTGGATTCCTAGTATTTGTTTTCTTTGCTTTTGGTTTGATTTTTTTTTTTGTTTCCTTTTTGTGCACCATAGCCATTACTGAGCTGCAGAGCTTCAAGCTCTGAAGCTCAACCACCACCTTCACGCACTGAGCAGCCCTCCTCCGCGTACCTCCGTGAGCCTAAGGCTTCCCTTTCGCGTGCTCTGCGTGCGTCCTTGCCCTTCTCCGCGCCCCCGCTACTTTGAATTGCCCCAGCCGATCACCCGCGCCCGCGCGCACTGTTCACACGCGGTCTGCGACACTGTAGCTACCGGCAAGCTTCTCACTTATCCGGTGACAAGGGGCGCTCTCTCTCCTCTTGCAACTGCCTCCAACCGGTCACCAGTCTGCACTCCCGATCTCAGCGCTTGTGCGCTAATTGCCCGCATTCCAACACGCTACGCTGCATTCTCTCTCGCGTAGTTCCTTGCTGTGCTGTGCTCCTCACGCCACTGCACATGCGTGGCTCTTTTCACTCGCCCGCTCTCTCTCTCACACACACACACCCTCGCACACTCGCTCTCTCACTCAGACAATGCACTCACGCACACCCTCTCTATCACACTCACACACTCTTATACACACATACCTACACGCATATATATATATATATATATATATATATATATATATATATATATATATATATATATCATAGACACATTCACCCCACATCTACTCACACAACCATGCACCTACCCTTCACCGCACATTATATCGCGAGAATATCCGCACCAATTGCGAATATTTCCCAATATTCGCGCAAAGCAAGCTTTCTACCCCACACTCACACACATCCGCTCGACACTCCACGCAGCACTTAATCTTATTGGTTGCGTCTTGCTAGACGTGCACCAATTTGACACCGTGCTACATCCCATCCTCATTTCCATCTACACCCCTATGTATATAATATCTATATATCTATATATATTCTATATCCACTTACATATACATACATACATATATATATATATATATATATATATATATATATATATATATACAAAAAAGATAAGTATCTCTTTTCATTTCTTTCCTTGCATTTTATTTTTCTTTCATTTATCTTTATTCTTGCTATTAAAAAGAACAAAGAAAAAAAAAGTATAAAAGAGAAAAGATAATTCTTCTCTTGCAGGTACCCGATCTTGTGAGTGACAAGATCAATTTTGGAACCCAAAATTGGCTTCAAGCCAATAACCATTTAGCTCAAGGCTAAGGACTTCATGTTTGAGGGTGTTTCTCAATGACAACATTATCACAAAAATCTTAAAAGTAGAAAAAAATCAAAAACATAATAAATGCAAGGAAAAGATACATTCTAGGAAAGGCGTAGAAACTTCTTAACCTCCTAATTCCCGCCTCCTTGAGATCGACTCTGAGCCTAAAAGTGACCAAGATAAAATCAAGTAGGTCAAGTTAAAAATTTTTTTGTGAAACTGGTGTAAACTCAATTTAGATTAACTCACTATATTAATTTCGATAATAATATCACCATATTAAATAAGCTTATTCGAGTGTGCACCTGCAGCATCGTGTACGGAATTTTAGGGCATGGGGGCTCAAGTTCCTACCGTCTCTGGGAGGCGTCATTATATTTGTCAAAACGTGGGGCGTGAGCGCCCTTGTTTCTTCCTACTTTGCGACATTTTCGCCAAAGTTCATGCCAACCTTCAGAGGCGGTTTACCGACCTTAAGAGGTGCTAATGTAAAGGGATGTGAGGGGTGTCCGCTCGAGTTCTTGCCAACCTTAAGAGGTGACTTGCTGACCTTAAGAGGCGACAATATAAGGGAACGTAAGGCACCTCTGGCCAAGTTCCTACCAACCTTAAGAGGAGGTTTGTCAACCTTAAGAGAAAACAATATAAGGAAACGTGAGGTGTGTCTACTCAAGTTCCTACCAGCGTTAAGAGGTGACTTGCCAGCCTTAAAAGGTGGCAATATAAGAGAACATGAGGCACATCCACCCAAGTTCCTGCCAATCTTAAGAGGTGACTTGCCGACCTTAAGAAACGGCTACCCAGGTAATGATGTGGCATAAGTGCCACCCCCCATGCATGATGACCAGTCACTGCGGGGAGTAAGTCTTGGTCTATGACAAGATTGGTTATTGATTGCCGTTAAGATGAGGTGAGGACCTCTGATGCCGTTGCTGGCATTGATAGGGTGCCCTCTCCGCAGCGGGGGATATGCACGCAAGGGGTATTTAACGCCCGCCAACCTTGAGAGGTGATTCTATCGTCATAGGAATGTGAGGGGGATACCTCAGTTCATGTCGATTGTAGGTAGTTGCTTTTGAGCATGTTCGCCCTATCCTAAGCGGGAGTGGTAATCCTCGGGTCTTGAAAGGTATGAAGACTTCCTCCAACTTCGACAAGCTAGGTAGTGTCGTGAGGGAAAAGAAGCATAGCCATGGTCGAAAAGCCTAGCTGCAATCCTGAAGTCACTGGCAGATCAACCGGGTTTGTCCTTTTCCGTATTGCTTGGACTAGGTTTCCATTTCTTCCCCTCGTCTAAGCTTCCTAGGTTGCTTCGACTCGACCCTTAGGAGTTTGCGTCAGGCCACCTAACTCCTGTGTGTTACTTCTACTTCTTGAGGAGATCAGGAGTGCACGGAGAGGATTTGGCGGAGGGCGTGGGTTGATGGTCAATCGACGAGGCTATCCAGTGCTACCGTCAACCTAGCCACTGTAAGTGTGGTCACCCAGTTGAGGTACCCGTCCTTGTTGCATACGAATGGAGGGTGACCAATTTTTCCCTTTGGCATTTCTCCATGATTGCCAAAGGTTCGTGACCGAAATGGCCAATGGAGGGAGAGATGTCATCTCTAAGCTGTAGCCAACCTACCAGCAGGGGCGTGGTTAGAAGCGAGTCCGTGTGTTCTTTCAGGAGGGGCGAACAGTCTGGACTCTGCTTTCTTGACAATGTTCCTTTAACCCCCTACCGAGGAGTGGGGAAGGCGTTATGGATGCGCCAACCCGGAAGAAGCGGATTGTCATTGACTCCGAAGGCTAGCTCGATCTCCGTATCAAGAGGTGAGTGCCTCGAAGTAGTGTGGGCATTGCTGTTGGCAATTAACTACGCAGGTTGTTAACCTGCCTAGCCTTGGGCCAAAGGTCATCTTATCCCCTTGAAGTTGCTAGCGCTCCTCCCTATGACACTCTTCTAGGCCTTCAACCTTGGTCCCCTCTTTTACCTACTGAGGTGATGCAGGCTTCCACACCGGGTTCGGTAGTGCATACCCTGGCATTTTCTAGTGGTGTGTCAACAAGTCCTATAGCACTGGATGTGGAGTCCAGGGCTAGCCGTTATTTTGTGAGTTTTGAAGGCAATGAGGTTAGTTCCTCACAAGTATGTCCGTCTGGTTCATAGCCAGGGAAGTATATTCTTCAAAGGGCCTAGTTCGAAGATGCCCTTCCGGGAGGAGTGTTACCAAAGTGAGCCCCAACGCTCCGCCAAGTCAAGCGGGGAGGCAATTAGCTAGGACATTGCTTGCTTGATTATGCCCTTCTCGCCCCATTGAAAATTGGGGGAGGGTGCTTGGGAGATCCGTCTCGGAAGGAGCCCCGACCTCTACGCCGATATGTTCAAGTGACAAGAGGTGCAGACCTCGGGTGACGCAGTTGCTGCCGCAAGTATTCGATGTCAGTGTTCTGCCAGATGGGGAGTTAGGGCAACACCGCCGTCCTTATCAGTCGGGGTGTTGACCAGTCTCACTCTTGATCCGAGAGGAGGGTCGTGTTGGCTATCCGAAGTTGCTGGGAGTTTTGCTCAGGATGGTCTTCCGGGCCCTCCCCAGGCTACGTACCCCTTTTTTGCTGTGGTTCCCCTTAATAAAGCGAGCCAAGATCATGCCCCGGATCCGAGACTTAGTCTGGTCTCGTAGATCCCGAGAGCCCGTGGCTCCAGTCCTCGTGGTATCTACAGCGAGGATCGAAGCCGACTTTCCTCTTTGTGGTGCTTAGGGGCGACAGCTCCTTGCTCGTGAACCAGCCCCCTTAAGCACGTCTGTCTAGTTGATGGCCAATGGAGTACATTTCTCAAGGGACTCCCGCCTTGTTTTGCGAGGTCTGTTGTTGCGAACCACGGTGGGTCAATTGCTGTTTTGAGGAAGGGGGTCCCTCACCCGTGGCGGTGACCACTCTCGCGAATGTGCGCTCAGGTACGCTTGCCAAGAACCCCACTTATCTTCTACAGGGCTAGCATTCCTGTCGTGACGCTTGGCCAACTGACTGCGGGGGCAGAAGGAGTTACTTTGTTCCGCAAGCCTTACAGCTTAATCCAGAGCTCCGTTGGGTGTTTTGGCGTGTAATCGTCGACACCACCCCAAGCCTTCGAGTCAAGCGACCCATCTCGAGGTGTCAGACGATCGTCGCCTCACGGGGCCTCCCGCTCTTGAAGTACTAGGCCTCAAACCGACCCAGGTAAGATTGAAAGGATTCAATCCTCCGCCTGTCCAACCTTCAACAGGCTTCCAAGGTTTTTTCTAGCCCTTCACTGCTCAGCAAAGTGCTGGTAGGGGCATGTCCGCTAGGTCTTGGGAGCAGGCAATCTACCCAGCTAGCAAGTCGAAAGATCATTGATGGGCCATGCCGGACAGGTGTGACAAGAATACCTGGCAGAGCAATACTCTGCCAGGGCAACCATGCGCCAATGTCACCTGGCGGTAGTTCCAACGAAACGGTTGGGTTCCGCCATTCAGTGTCATGACTGGCTACTTGAATTGCTCGAGCAGGGGGGTAGGGGGGGTGTCACCACCTCCTCTGTGGACGAGTAGGTAGTAACGTACGCATGTGAGCGTATACCCCTCATTGCTTAGGTGACTTGGCGAGGGGCCTCCAAAGGGAGGCCCCGTCGTCGGGAAGGCATTGGGCGCTTGAGCGCTCCCCCAACAAAGGTAGGAGTGGAGCTTTTGGCAAGCTGGGCGAAGCTTCGCCTTGCTGGCTACTAAGCTCGAGTTTTATTCTTTCAAGTCGTTCGCGCAGGTGGGCATCTTCCTCCTTTGCCGCACACCGCCATTCCGACTACTCCTCGCTGGGGCCCAAAGTCCGGGGCTCCTTCGACTGAGTTTCACCCAGACTCCCAGACCTGTCTTATCTTGAGGAGCTTCTCGATGAGGGACTGATGCTCCGCCTTTAGGGCTTTCTACCTAGCTCCGCACTCCTCCCTTACTCGTATCTCGAGGAGAGTCTTGCTTAGGGGCCTCAAGTGTTTGGCCTGGTTGTGCTGACCTCCCTTCATTGGGATCGACGCGCTAAGGGTATTATCGGGATATAGATACGCTGGACTCCAACCGGGCCTCCTCTAGGGTGGTTGTGAGTGGAGTCGCAAGTGGTTAGGACCATCACTAGGATCTTCGATCAAGACGACCGAGGTAAGGCATTGTAGAGGAGCGCTTTCCAGCAACCGGATGCTTGGAAGAACATGGCTTCTTTGTTAACGTTCCCACAGATGACGCCATTTGATAGGCCTCGATAGCCACCATCCAGACCACCGATGGTCATTAAAAGATTTCTCAATGTAAGGAATGCCACATATCCACGAAATACTTCATCGCAAAGGAGATATAGCCGAACCTCCTACACAATCGGAGGGTTCGACCCAACAAGCCATAAGCAATCTCAAAAGGGGGCGAAAGGAATTGGTGATCTAGATCCACCGCAAGTGGTGTACGTTTGGAGGGAGGATGATACTCTCAACTCTGCATTAGTATTAGTGAGATTACAAGGCTCCCCCGAAATCGAGGTTCTCTCTTACTATCTATGGCGTGGAAATATTCCTAGTCTAGTAATTTCTTGTACATTTTCTATCAAGCTACTTTTTAGTTAGCAAGTTGCAAGTAGTCACTTCTGTCTTATCACGATTTTAACCTTGGCTATGCCGAATCTTTTGGCAGCCCGAATGGATCCAGGTTGGGCCCGACTGGTCGTAAGCAAGTCGGGTGATATCGGATCCACTTACTTACCATGTAATTGAGTAACTGAATCCTCAGTTGGATCATGCGGAATTTTGGATCCAAAGATAATTTTTACCCCTCATTAGGGAAAACTTTGGGAGAATGAAGAGAGGAGTTTCCTAGAAGGCTCAAGATTTCAACAGTTGTGCCTACAACCTATTCTAAGTCACCAACCACTGTGCTTCTCTTAAGTTGTGAGTCGAATTACTTATGTGCCTCAATCATTCTTCGTACATGAGATGGAGATTACTATTAAGAACAAAACCTCCTATGTAATGATTTGTAAATATGGTTCCTATGAGTCTATGACTTTAGAAGTTTCCCTATCCATATGCCTAACAAAAACGTAGACATTTTCATTCAATGAGGACTGCAGTGAAGGCAGCTCACCTTGATGTTGCACCATAAGTTTGAACTACGTACTCTTAGGCACGTTAGCACCCTCAATGCAACATACGCAAGCAAGGTATGTGATTAAACTGCAAATCCTCAGTATGACTGTTGGTCCCACTCCACAGGAGAGAGTGAGTCGGCAACCAGTAACTATGTACAAGATAAAGAGAGGGGGAAGAGGATAAGGTTCCCCTGTGTTCTCCCATGTGGTGGAAATATTACTTTTTGGAATGACGTCTAGGTTTAATTACCTGTATTCCATTCGTAGTAATTGTGATGGATATAGAAGACAAATAGAGTACAATGCAACGCAAAGCATAAATAAAAATCCCTTGAGCTTCCAACCGCTTAAAAGAAATGTACCATAACCATCTGGGAGAAAGAAAGTACCATGCCAATTGGTGGTTAATGCAGAATAGGCATATTTAGTAGGTTGGAACTGGACCTTGATTAAGTGTAGATGGAGTAAGTTGTAAACTAAGTAATAGATGTGATATAAATTAATATCTGATGTGATGTCAATATAAAGAAAAGATTATTATTTTTTATTTTATATTTAATATTAGACTTTTTTATTATTATTCTGTTAAAAACTAAAATAAGTTCAGTTAGATATGATAGATTATCTGTTATGAGTGAGAATTGAGTTGGCGGTTATCGTAAATCGTGTGGCCACCATTCATCCACTCCACGCCGTATAGGAAACGCATGGAGGTAACCCACATCCAAATGAACCGTAGATTTTACTCACGTCACCTCTGCATATCCAAATCACCCCACGTAGGAGTGTCAGCTCAGGTGTACAATATTTCGAATATCCAGTGATCGCTATTAAACCGTATAGATGCAACTGACCATTCGGATGAGACATGAGATTCGAGTAATAACAAAATTTATTCACACGTTCGACAGTCCCATTTAATTTTTTTTTCTATTCTAAAGAATTAGATGAATTGGTAGTGTGTTCTTCTGAAAATTGAAATTGAAATTCATTATGAAGTACATTAATAATTCGTTGGTATTATGTTTGCATGTGATGAACTAACTGGATTATCTACTTTATTATGGAGGACGTGTATAAACATATTGATTACTCTCAGTGATGATTTTGCAATATCACGTTTGATTTTCTTGTATTGCCAGCTCAATGGGTTCACCATGTGGCCACAAACCAATCGAAATGTAACAAGAAATAACAATTTAGGCACCAACTCTTCTGAATCATATGTTCTACTCAAAAGAGTCGTATGAGTCTAATGTTAACAAAACCTTCTGAAAAATTTTATAAATCATGGTAATAAAAGATTAGTCCACTGCAATTGTAGTTATACCACCTTCTATTTTAGGTTACAAACTTCTTGAGCTGACCATATTAAAGCTACCTAAATATATGTCACAATGGCAGAACCAAGCCATATAAACCAGCATAAAAACTCACCGACAATATATGACGGTGGTACGTTATTAAGGAATTATAAAAGATCTTAATGAAAAACACCATTGAAATTATGAGTTACACGTATGGATACAATATTTATTATAAGCCTATGAAATTATGATTGACGGACAGATGCACATAATGATTTAAGTACTATCTTTAGGTGTCTATGCATGTAAGAAATTTATGTTTTGAGACATCTTAGACATGAGAGGACAAATTAAATTATGTTATATTCCCATACTCTTTTGAGCAAATACTACGCATTATATGAGAGCTCATTTGAAATAAATACAAATAAGGCATTTAGGAACCCATTTATAGGCGTAAGTAATTTCAACTAAGAATTATGAAGTAAGGAAGCCGAAAGTAGGACCATTATGGGCTTTAGAATAAAGGAGGAATAAAAGGTGTAAATATGAGGGGTGCAATATAAGTTCAAGAGTCAACCTCCAAACTTGTTTGGTGGGAAGACGTGAATGCAAAACACATGCATGTCGCACTGGGAGATAGGGTGGAGAAAACAAGGATGCAGAGGGCATGTACGCAGGCCTGAAGTGGGGGAAATCTGAACCCAAATGGGTAACTAAGAAACAAACGTGCATGAAATCAATGTTGTTTTGGTCCTTCATATTGCACCGAAACAGGGAAAGGCGTCATTATCAAAAAGTCTTCCCAATAAAATACATCAAGCATATTCACAAGTAATTAATTCAATATACAATGAAGCAATACACATCATCACGTACAAGAGCGGAAGTATTCTTATACAACCACCAATCCAATCGCCTATTGAAGAGACCCAACAGGGTGTTCGAGGCATCCGCTCGGGTTTGTTAGCAACAGCGTCTCAGAAAAAGCTGTCACGGGCATTGAAGTTGATATGCTACTCCTGGAGATGCACAAGACTGAAGAGGAAAGAACTGGGATCCTCAATTGTTGTTTCAATATTCTCTTCAAAATAATGTTGCTTAAATGTGATCTAATTACGACCAATTCAATAAGATAAAATATTATAAGAATAAAATAATTTATAATATTAATATGATGTTAATGAATATTTATTTAATATTAAGATATGATTGTGAGTAAATTAATAAAATATTGTAAATGTACTTTAATAAATATGTTGTAATAAAATAGATATATTTTAATATATATTGATATTGATATAATATAATATAATAATATATAAAGATATTGATGAAAGTGAGTTACTCCTAATCTTTCTCTTATTACATTGGCAAGTAAAACCTAAAAATCAAGTCAAACCTTAAGTCATTCTTAAAAGAGTCTTGGCATTTTAGTGTTAGAGTTGTAGGACCCAAGTTACATTACGTATTAACAATCAGAACAGCACCTACGCTTTGTCATCAGTCAAGACCACCACGTACAATCATACCATGGGTTCAGAGCTCCATTTAATCCAAATCTATCATTGTTTGACCCTCATACAATATACCCAACCAGCACCAAGCAAGAAACCTATTCCCACACGCACACTACAACAAAGCAAAGGCTGGGGAAAAGGCTATCACGATGCACAATCATGTTTGAGCTCGGGCAATGACAATGCCATGGTTAGGAACCGGACAATAAGATCCAAGGATCTGCAAGCGATCATAGCTTGAAGATATGTAAATAAGTTTTGGCTTGAGGGCTTTCATACTTTACAAGGGCAGAGTCACCAAATATCAAAGCTAATATCTTTGGCTGGTACCTTTAGTCTCGAAGCATGAAATCTAAAGCGGGGAAAAAACACTGATGGTATCCTAGTTGAGAACAGACTTATAGTTAGAAACCTTTTTTTTATAAATTACTGAATATTAAATTTCAAAAAGACATTTCGAGATTATAAATCATGCTTGGACGAGATGGTTACACAAAAAGTCACGACGCACGCTTGAAGCAAAGTCAATTTTGAATTATGAGCTACGAAAGGGTGAAAAGAAAAAGATGTAACTTCCATGCTTTCTCTCCACCACTTCAATATAAAAATTATGAAAAGGCGAAGCTCTCTGCCATTAAAAAGGTGTGTATATTGGCTGCGACAATAAAGCTCCATCCTTACTTGGAAAAAAATGGTAACTTTTGAGCGACGACAGAGAGACTTCGAAATGGTAAGCACGCATCACGTACAAACTCCTTGAGTGCAAGTTTGGTTTGTTGTCACATTCACGGAAATCATGCCGAAATGATCTCCACTTTTACAATTTGTTGATATCTTCAGGTGGATACGTTCGTGAGATCCACGGCAGAGATGGGGCCACAAAACAAACAACCCGATTGATTTGGGGGTGGCCAGCTGGACGGGCGATGTGCCGCATATTTTTGGTTCGCAAGCTACAATGTGAGAGCATGTGAAGGGAAACTGTGGTATTTAATTATTCTGGACCTCAAGGGCCCATGGAAACAAACAGGGTTGGCGAGGTAGGAGAGGTTGGACGCTAATCATGGTGGTTTGGGTATCTATGTGCTGCAATCGTGGAAAAACGAAAGGGAGGTTGGGGAGGGGTCACAATCGACACAATCCAAACAAGATCGAACAGCTGTGATTGGCAGAGGGAGAACCCCACTACTGTTATTATAGTTGGGGTTGGAGGGGAGGAGAGGCGAAGAGTAGTTGTTGCAACGTCACATTTGCATGTTGGGGGTTACAGGCATATGTGGCTCTGCTCTTTCAACAGCTTCCCCTCCAGAACCCGATTCCTAAGAAATTCTGAAATTTCCCCCTGCAAATCTAAACAATCCTACTTTTCAAGATCTCCGTGGGGTGGGGGGGGTGTTGGGTGTGTTTGATCTACGATCACTGTTTGGCTGACACTAATTTATGTGGTGCCACCCACCAGAAAAGCTTTTCTTGGTTATAATGTAAAGAAGACGACAACTAATTAATGCTTACCATATAGAGCCCATCTGATTGCGTGTGACGTTGCCTTTTGGTTGGCCACCTGCAACAGAGATTCCATACGAAAAGTTTATATAGAAATGAAAAGAAAATCCTTTTCTTTTTTGTTTCTAGAACATGCTTTGGTCATAATTATCAGGCAACAGGCATAAGTTTCAAAACCGAACCTTTTCTGTGAGAGTTAGAAAACAAAACAACAAATATTAATGAGGTCAATACGGAGAAGTTCAGCAATCGCTTTATTTTTAAGCTGGATATGTTGCATCTAAACAGTGGCCATCTGAGTAGGCATCAGAACACTTTCTGGACATGGAATCAATGCTACATGACTTGAAAGGCCAAAGATTAGAACCTATTTCCAAAGATACTGCTGACGAACGATTACTCAGCCATAGTGCCCTTGGGCAGGGATTACAACTATGCATTCAGAAGTTGCATAGTTAAACTTTCTATTTTCTTTCTAGTTTCTTGGATAGGAACATCCATAAGTTAATTCATGAATAAACTTACCTAAATACAAGTAAATTAAAGGACTCTGGGCACCATAGAAACATGAAATAGCAGCCACTTAAACCTACCTTGATCTCTGAAAAACCTGAAAACGCCCAACCCCACCCAATCCAACCCGACTACAAGATCTAAATCCAACCCACTTTCATTTAAGTTAAACAGGTCGGGTCCAATCCGACCTGCTTAGCTAATCAGATAAGGTTCAGGTAGAGTTCCCCAACCCATTGAAACCTATTTAACCCGATTAAAATTAAAAACTAAGGAAACAGCGGGGAGGGGGGGTGCTCTTGCAGTCGCACTGCACCAACCAACCCATGTAATAAACGGGTAGAGGCAAGTCTTCATGTTGGTTGCACTGGTTGGGTTCAGGTGACCAGCATGCAACCTGCTTATTAAACGGATTGGGTTGACCCATATATTCTCAGTTTGAAGCTTCATGGGCCAGGTTTGACCTGACCTGACTGACAACCCTATTCCTACGCAAACATATACCCAGCCCCTGTTGAAATTTGGCCACACAACAAAACTGCAACTCAGCTCAGTTCTTGTCACAATTTGCAGATCCTGTGGTTGGGAGAAGTGGGTTTTTTTAGAAAAGGAAACAGAGTGCCCCAACCAGTACTCTTTACAGAACCTACGGAGAACCACAAGAAGAAGGCCAGTTCTTCCCCATTCCATCCTATCAACAAGATTAGAAGAACTGTATCTTTAAGAGCACATTGAGGCACCTGACATATGCCTCCTACAAGTTGAAGCATCCAAATAAGATCCAATGCCTACAAGTTAGTTAAGGCTCGGATAAAACACTATTTAACCAATTAAATAATCCTTTGATGTCAGGGTCATCAAAAGTAATAGTCATTTCATCATCAGGCTAACATTCAAGAGTTCTGGATTCAAGATTTCACGTATTTTAGTAACCCTAAATTTTTCATGTTGGAAGACTCTGTAAGCCTGAAGTTATATCTCATATTTTCCTTCCAAAAGAAAAAAACATGTCCAGTGTTCTCTCACCGTCAGTATCACACGTCCACATCCCCTTCATATCAATGAGAAAACCAAAACCAATATATTTCTCTAAATGATGGTTTTAACCTCTCTCTTACAATTAGTACAATCATGACCCAAACCATGCACTGAATTACCATGTTCCAATATGCCCAGAGTGTGCTTCGTCTTCCAATATAACCATGAAACACGTATGATTTTTTCAAAAGATCATTGTCGCTTCTACTTTCATAATACAAGCATTCTATTCTGGTATGCATCATCTCAATAGGTGTATTAACCATTGTTTCACCAAATAAGTATATTCAACTAAGAAGCGTATTTATTATAGAACAAAAGATATGCCCAGTGACAAGTGTAGGCAGTTCCAAGTTTCAGTCTCAACAAGTCAATCCCTTAACTCAATCTGCATGACAGCATTGAATCTCTATTCACCATGTAGAGCCCAGTGGTAGTAAGCTACCAAAGGCCAAGGTAAGCCAAAACCCACAAGCTTGGTTAAGGGAGTGCGCATACAACATCCACCTCAATCAAATGCGAAGGATAATTATAACTTAAATTGACCAATAGGTCAATGCCCGTAAAGAGACCTATGGATTGGGATAGATCAAGTAGGGAGGTGGCCCCCCTCCTCCTGAGAGGGTCCTCCTATGACCCATCTTCTTCTGTGTGCACTAGGGTCGCAAACGACCCCCTTCCTATAGGGCATGTGCTCCTGACAACACCCAAAAGGGCTTCTCTGGTGCCACCACCTCCTCCTTTGTCTTCAGCGACCCTCCTCAACATGTTGCCCAACATGATGGCCTACTCCAATGGCCACACAACTCTGTCATCCTCGCTGTTGCACCGCCCCTCACCTGTACTTCGACGACCAGCGTTGCCACCACTGTCCAACAACGCTATGTGGTCTCCCTAGCTGCCAGTGGTTCGGCAATGCTCATCCAAGCCACACCACACTCCGGTGGTTGACTTCAGTGCGATAGCAACGCTGTCACAAGCTGCCACAACTCAGATTTGGCCAAAAAGGCCATGTTCTAGCTACGATCAGATTTGGTTCTATTCTCTGAATGCGTAGTGCACACCTGTGAGCGAAAAAAAAGGGAAGAAAAGAAGAGGAGACTCATTGTAGAGGTCCCTTACATGAGAAAATCTCACTTCCTGGTCACTATATGAGAGGAATACTTTCTTTGTCCCTATATGAGAGAAATCTATAAAGAGATTTACGTATAGGAGAGGCCGGTGTTGAGGTCTCCAAGGGAGAGACCCACTTTGAGTTCCCGTATAGGAGAGGCTAGTCTTAATGTCTCAAGAGAATAAGCATACTTGAACTTGCATGTGGGAGAGGCTCACTCTCAAGATCTCTCGTTCTACTACGGTTGCTACTTCTGCTACAACTATCTTCTACTCCTCCAACGTACTACTTGCTCCTGCTCCTCTAATCTACTACCTACTCTTCCGGATGTCTATATTGAGGGGTGTTTCCTTATAACAAGTTAGATGTTGCATGCTTCAACTTGTGGGAGAGCATTAGGAAATAAATTAAATTAAGATATTTTTAGTATCAAATTTGTTTAGTCGGGTTACTTGTTTTACTATTGTTAGTCTTTTTTAATTTTGATAAGTATGTTATTGAGTTTCCATGTATACTTAAGCATTTTCTCTACATAAAAAGGGCTAAGGCTTTCTTTTCAAATTACAACACAATAACCAAGTTGATCATTTTCAATAGTATCCACACTCTACCCATTTTTCATTGTAACGAGAGTAATCTGTTGATAAAAGAAAATTTGTACCCAAAGGTCGGTATGGGAAGCGGATAATTGACTCTGGAGCATCGATTCATATGATTGGAGACCCCACTCTATTGAAAACGCCAACTAAACCTAAGTAGGTCAACTCAATGAAGGTAATGGATCCATCTCCCTGGTCACCACAGTTGGGAAAGTCCAAATACCTTCTGGTATAGAGTTTTCCGATGTGCACAGTGCTCTTGATTTCCAAATGAACCTCCTGTTGGTGAGTAGTATCTGCAAGGACCTTCAATGTTGTATGATCTTTGATGGCAAGCATTGTTATTTTCAAGACAAGAAGACGAAGGAGATTATTGGGGGAGGGATCAAGAAAGATGGTCTTCACTTCTCGATATCCCCACACAGTTTGCAAGAGCAATGTCTATCCCTGTGGATCCATTATTGTGGCATCGAAGGCTTGGTCATCCATTTGTTGAGAAGATACACCCGATGTTTCCTAAGTTGCTAGGGAGTATTGCCCTTGACTGTAAGGCTTGTCATCTTAAGAAGCATGACAATAGTATGTTTCCCGGGTGTACCAAAGGGATTAGTACCTCACCCTTTAGCCTGGTGCACTATGATGTCCAGGGTCCTACACGTGTCCCCAATATTGGAGGTCACACATACTTTGTAGTCTTTGTGGATGATCACAGTCGATCATGTGGGTTTTCTTGATGGAAGCCCATTCTGAGATTGCTCAGATTGTGCAGAGGTACTTTGTTGAGATTCAAATGCAATACTCTATCCCCATACAGGTCTTTCATAGTGATAATACATCAAAATGCATGCAGTCATATTTGTGGTCCTTTGTTAGTAAGGGAACCTTGCACTAGACTTCTTATGACCGTACATCACAGCAAAACAACATGGCAAAATGCAAACTACGTCATATGTTGGATATTGCGAGGGCATTGATGGTATATATGAAGGTTCTGAAGTAGTTTTAGAGAGATGTAGTCCTAACAACTACTTATCTCATCAACGAGTCCCATCCTCAATGCTACATGGGGGCATACCGTACCAAGCACTTCACCCAAAGTCTGAGAGACCATTCGCTCTACCACTTTGCATATTTGGATGCACATGTTTTGTTCAAGCCTCTAGAGCACAAGACAAGTTCTCTCCACATGCAGTAAAGTGTGCCTTTTTGGGATGCATACCGAAAAGGACAACCAATGTTATGATCTAGTACATAGAAGATATATTGTGACAATCGATGCCACCTTCTTTGAGAATGTTCCATACTATTCTGAGGGTGCCAGTATCGACCTTGCTCCTTGAGAGACACTAGTATACCATAGGAGACATACTCCTCTTCCTGTTGCCCCAGAGCATATAGAGGATCGTCCAACACAAGGTTCACCAGAGGTTGCACCAAATGATGTTGATGATAGGCCGATTGCTCTGCAAAAGTCTAGTAGGTTGTGTATTTTGCACCCCATGTCTAATTACACGACTACAGATCATTTGTAACTAGATATCTATTCTACCCCAAGATTGTTGAGGTTGCCCAAGACCCACACTAGAGAGTTTCCATGGACGAGGAGATAACTGCGCTAACGTCACATAGTACATGGGAGCTCGTACCTTACCCACTGAGTGCTACACTAGTTGACTGCATATAGGTCCAAATGATCAAGACCTTAGTACATGGATCTGTCAACCACTTCAAGGCACACCTAGTTGCTAAGAGATTCATGCAGACTTATGATATTGATTACTTTGAAACCTTATCTCCTATAGCACTCGTCTCTTCTGTTCGTAGTCTCCTATCTATGGCAGTCAACAATAGCTGGCCTCTCAATCTCCATCAATTAGATATTAAGAATGCATTCCTGTATGAAAATCTTGCAAAGGAGGTGTACAAGCATCAATCACCTAGTTACATCACTTAGGGAGAGTGTGTATGCAAACTCAGGAAAACCATCTATGGTTAAAAGCAGAGTCCCAAAGCATGATTTGAGAGACTAAGCACAAAGATACAAAAGATCGAGTTTAGTCAATCCTCATCTAACCATTCTACCTTCATCAAAAGGGATAGGGATACAAAGACACAGAGGGTGGTTATTCTAGCTGTTTATGTGGATGACATTTGCTAAAAGGTAGTGATAAGGATGGTCTATGGTAGACAAAAGAATTCTTACACACGACCTTTGTGACGAAGGATCTTGGAGAGTTAAGATACTTCCTTGGAATAGAGACTATAAGACAGACTTCTAGTTTGTCACTATCCCAAAGGAAGTATACCTTACAGATCTTGAAGGAGGCAGGACTTTTAGGAGCCAACCCATCTAGAGTACCTATGGAGATGCCACAGAAAGCAACACTACTAGAGGATAACCCTCTATTTAAGGATGTTACACCTTGTAGGAGTATTGTGGGAAAACTCCTCTACTTGACAGTGACTCGACCATATATTAGTTTTGTTGTCAGTTGTGTCAGTCAGCATATAGATCAACCTAGGTACAGTCACTGAAGAGATGTGTCTTATTCTGAGACACCTCAAAGGAAGTTTGGGAGGAGGGTGATTTTTCGGCAAGGATGACTTATGCCAAGTTGCAAGGGTTTACACAGACAACGAATGTGGATTCCCTCCGGGACTGCAAGACAATTTGGTCAACGGATTGCCCACTAAAGGTGAAGATTTTTTGATGGTTGCTGCAAAAGGGAAAACTTGTAACAAAGGCTTGGTGGGCAAGATGGGCATCGAGGGATGATACTACTTGCTCACTTTGCTTCATGGAAGAGGAGGATGTTGAGCACTTGTTTTCATGTGCACTTTCGTGGAGCATGTCTGGAGGAGGTTATGGACTGATTGGATCGATTTTGGCAATTTGGATGAATTTTGGGGGTCTTTCAAGAGAGGTGAGAGACAAGGGAGGCCTAATGCATTCAAATCAGAGGAGAAGACCAGGGCGTTAGCGACTGGGGAGAAATGGAGTGATTTTTAGGGGGTAGAACCCCTATGTTGAAAATTTTGTTTCCTCTAAGTCTTCCTAGGTGGTGTTCTAGGAGTGCTCTCTATAATATACCTTTTTGTGATCAATTTTCAAGTTTAATGAATGATTTTGGGTGGTTATCTTTTCTTTCAAAAAAAAAGTTCAGGACAGGGACTTCACTATAGAGATCATGGGTCCCTTAATGTAGTTGCCTATTCAAATGCCGACTACGATGGCTCCATTGAGGACAAAAGATCTACATCTGGAGATGCAGTGTTCCTTGTTGGGAACTTAGTGTCATAGTAGAGTAAGAAGCAAAGCATAGTTCCCAAATCCAGTGCAAAGGCAAAGTATTGTGCTATGGCTGATGCAATGTGTAAGATCATATGGGTATTAGGTTCCTAAATGATATCGGCATATCTATATAAACACTTGTCCCACTATACTATGATAACAAG
This sequence comes from Thalassia testudinum, assembly GCA_037157565.1. Lineage (NCBI taxonomy): Eukaryota > Viridiplantae > Streptophyta > Magnoliopsida > Alismatales > Hydrocharitaceae > Thalassia > Thalassia testudinum. The sequence continues at coordinate 6,098,156 of JAZHRO010000059.1, read as the reverse complement.
TATGCCACATTTATAGCCTCCAATCCGATATTTCATGAGAGGACTAAATACATTGAGGTTGATTGTCATTTCGTACACAATGGAGTCATGTAAGGGAAGATCAGTGAAACGACCCGTCACCCTTTGGTCATTTAAAACGTCTGGGATGTTCACCAGACGTCTGTCCAGGCATCTGGAAAGATCAACAGACATCTGAAAATACCTTTTCTTCAACACGTACCGTACGTATGCCATGCTTCCTCCCTCACCCGCGCCTCACCGCACCTTCTCCTGCGACGCCACTCCGCGCCACACTTCGCCATCTCATCCCCCTCACCTCCACTCCCTTTATAAACCTCTCCTCTTTGTTGCCCACCATGTAGCAAGACGAGAGAGCAGAGCAAGGGCGAAAGTGAGTGAGAGCGGGGAGCCAGGGAGAGTCTGAGCACGAGAGCGGAGGATGCTGCGCCGTTCTGCTGCAGCGCCTGCAGGCGAGAGAAGCCAGAGCGATTCCGCGGAAGTCATTTTTCCGCAGAATTAGACGACCAGATAAACACCCAGACGTCTTACCGAACGTCCAAAGGTAGAATAAGACGTCTGGTAGAGATCTACTTTCCGTACTTTCTCTCTGACAAAGTCCTAACAGTGTACGTATATGTGTCAGAAGTTGGAAGGCGGACCGAGGTAGTTTCAGACGTCCGGGAGCACCTCCAGACGTCTGACGGAACCCTTGGACGTCAACACTGAAATCCAAACATCTGATAGAGGAACATCGAGAGAGGTATCCCTGAGAATTATTTTAAGACGTATGGGACCTTTTCCAGACATCTGATTTCTATCTGACCACGTGTTTTTGGGGCCCGTGCAAGACTCTAATGTTATCAATTTTCCGCAAACAAAATGTCTCTATTTTCCATACGAGTTTCTTTATGTAATGATACCTTGTTTGTATCATTCTTAACCTTGACCATCAATCTATATTTTAGGTCTCTAGTCCGTCGGGTATACGGGACCTGCGAAGACGTCGGGAACTACTGTACAAGCTCCCATTCCACCCGGTTACCCAGGTAGAGTGGTTATAATCATAAATCTCTAAATTAATACATGCGAGTAAGTAATCCTAGAACTTGAGATGAATCCTAAGAAGGAATAAACGCATACTCTAGAGTAAATTCTTGAACCCTAGGTTATGGCATGAACACTAGGACTAGAGGAAATTACATGTGAATGATTGAGTAATCAAAAGCTGCCTGCTTTATCTAAAATGGACCCCTACTGTGATAAAAATGAAAATTGAACTGCTTGTTCCGTACATTCCAACCCAGATGTGGAAAAGAAACTCATGTACGAACCCCACGGGGAATGTAGACAAAAACACCGTAATACGGAGAACCGGATGGTTCTAGATATTGCCACCCTCGGGCAGCTGTTAGGGGAAGTGAGCTGACCTTCGTATACATGGTACCGAAGATAGCAACTACCCCTTGTAATGTAGAAGGGAGCTTGCCGCCCTTGGGTTGAGACCGGGGTGGGTTTAGCCACTCTACGTCGACTCTTGCTGGCCCTCGTGTACATGGTACCGAGGTGAGCTACCTAGTGTAGGGGGAAGTTAGCCACCTAAGGAGGTCCGGGGTTAGGTATGGCCACCCTACACCGACTCTTATTAGTCCATTGGGTAAACCGAAATAGTCGGACGAGGGTACGCAAACTGAGGAGGAGCGAGACCCCTATTCTATTCTAAGAGGGCAGGGCCCTATACTGTTCCGCACTGTACGTTAAGGCATACCCACTAGCAGAAACGAATGACCGCATGTCAGTGCAGGATAGCTACCCACGTGCTTATCACATGTGCTATAGTCACCGCTACGTCACGACCGTGACCTCGGGGTGGTGGACCGAATATAGGACTACCACAGAGGGACTCCCCCAGCCAAGAGAGTGCCACGTGGACGTCCTACATCACGGGAAGCTGCAAGCAAAATCATTCCTGTAGGAAACAAGAAGATTAATTAATGCGATGAATTCTGATTAGAGATCTCTACGCACCAACATGTATAATATATTTGGAAACGGAAATTATATATTAAATTGCTTGTTAAATGCATGTTATTTCTTAGCTACCACTCTACTCAGCATTAGCTAACTCCAATTAAATAAATTTGTACAGGTCAGGGATTTGAGCAGCCCGAACTGCCGGCTGTTGAGGACACTGGGCCTAGTCGAGCCTAGTTTTAGTTCTACTGTTTGGTGTAGTGAGTTTCTATAGTATTGCTTCTGCTATATGTACTCGTTCTTGTTGTGATGGTTGTATTATGACATATAGTATTACTGTTCATTTCCCCTTGTTATTAATTTCTTTCTGCTTAGCTACTGTACTTGTGTGATTGTGGTTTGTTGAATGTATTTGGTTATTTCTTGTTGGACGATTGGGTCTTGGGATTAATCGAGGCAAGCCGATCTCAGATCCTGTAGGGATTTGAGATCGGGTCGTGACAATCAGTACACCTCATGCCACATCCAAGATGCAGCTTGCTGATATACTCACTAAGGCCCTGAACAAGAAGAGGCACATATTTCTCTGTGACAAGTTGGGGTTAAGAGGATATCTACACCCCAACTAGAGGGTGAGTGTGAACACATATTCATATTTAGAAGGTTATTTTGCATTTTTATTTTCTCATTGGATGAGACTGTAATTTACTCAAGTCTCTTATATGTAAAAGAGACTAGGGTTTCTCATTCTTGAATAAGTGAAAACTCTTCCCTGTGTGTGTGGCCAAGTGTATGTAAGGGGGGTATGAATGAAGAGAGGAGTTTTCATCCGGGTTATTGCCCGATCGCCTTCTTCGTTGCCTAAGTTGCCTTACACCTCATCATCCTACTCTTGATTCACTCTAGGTAAGACCAAAAGACTTTTTTAGTCTTAAATTATATATATTATGTATGTTAGTGGAGTATATTGTTGTGTATACATACATAAATAATATGTATGTGTTATAGACAGTTTTGATATACTCTCACGTTTGCTTTGCTTTGATACATCTTACTAACTTAGGCTATTGTTTGTCATTTATGACATATATACACATACATAAATGTAAGTTTGCAATTATAATTATAATATAGTGTTAGTTTAATGATATATGTTATATATATATAGTTATAATATTATGTAGACATAGTATATGTAATCTCAGTGTCTCATTTTGGTGGATTCTAGATATATATAATATGTCTTGATTGTATGTTTCAACCTGCATTTATATATATAATATATATATGTACACATTCCATGATAGTATAAATATTTGTGTAATTATTAAATACAACATAATCAATGTTTTTCCTTTCACTTAAATAGTATTATCACATATTTCTTATGGAATTTGATGCTATCATATGAGTTATTTAGGCATATTCAATACTTAAAAAAAGGAAAAGACTTGTCGCTTCTAGCCTCAAGGAATTAAGGAACTTGTTGCCTCACCTGATGCCTTAACAACTTTGAATGTATATAGGACATATCATTTGCTCATGAAGGGTCAAGTGAGCATGCAACAACAATCGTGGAATTTAGATCCTAAAAGTCAAATAAAAATCACTTGTTTTAAGCGATGTGATTTCGAGGAGGCCATTAAAGTAATTTTCATATATGAACGATGTAAAACAAATCAACCATGTAAATTTTCCATATAAAAATCAAGCAAAAAAATGGAATGTTCAAAGGCATAACATAATAAAATTGTAGATCCTTGAATATCTACTATATATGTAATACCAAGATTTTAATAATACAATATAAAGATTATCATATTCCAAGAAATTATAATTGAAGAAAATTCAAAGCCTTCACGTATGTTCCATTTCATAATTTTGATAATAACAAAGCATACATTTTGTAATAAAACACCCGTACGCTTGTAATAACTAACATGCAGTTTGTAATAGATGCATACGTATATTGTAACACAAACAAAGAAATGAAATGTGGGTAAAATCATGTCAATAATAATTTGTAATACGAAAGATAACTTGCATGTAATACAAAGAAATGCCTAGATACACACAAAAAGGGTGCTTTCTATGATAACATTAAATTTTATGTAAAAAAAATGCTACAACCTATTGATTTGTGCAATACAATTTTGAAATATAATTCTTTTTTAAGAATTTTGACAATACAAAAGTACACAAGATAACTTTATAATACAATCTTTCTTTTAAAGGTATAATACAATCATACTACAAGCAATTTTGTAATACAGCATTCCACGTTTTGTAATACAAAAAAATGTTGCAAACACAAATACTTGGATATGACAAGAGATGACTTGGTAATGCAATCATACTATAAATAATTTTATAATACAACATTTTACACTTTTTAGTACAAAAATAATGTTAAAATTTACATTACAAGAATGTTGTAGGCTACCAATATGTGCAGTATAATTTTGTAATACAAACTTTCTTGAAGAATTTTGGCAATGCAAAATACAAGAGATGACTTTGTAATATAACCATACTACAAGTAATTTTGTAGTACAACATTTCACATTTTGTAATAAAAAAAGGTAAATTTGGTGTTACAAAACGTTGCAAGATATTGATATATGCAGGATGATTTTGTGGTACAAATATTTTTAAAGAGTTTTAACAATACAAAAGTACAATTATACTACAAATAATTTTGTAATACAATATTTCATGTTGTGTAATATATAAAAATGTTGCATACAAAAGGAGTGCTTTTTGCAATAACATTAAATTTTCATTACAAAAAGCTACAACGTATTAATATCTTTGTTATAATTTTGTAATACAACATATTTGAAATATTTTTACAATACAAAAGATATCACAAATAACTTTGTAATACACTCATATCATATTTAAATTTATAAAACAAAACCTAACTTTTTGTAATACAAAATATGATTACATACACAAAAGTAATGGTGTCTTGTACAATAACATTAAATTTGTGTTACAAAAAGTGCAATATGATTTTGTAATACAATAAAATATTAGTTTTGATACTCAAAAATGCCATAAATTATTGCAGTAACCCTAATTTGTAAACTTCGATATATAACATAGTGGTTTTGAAAACCACTACATAAAAAGATGTGGTGGTATCATCAAGAGAATAGATAATCCGATAGGTGAAATTTAATGCTTCTTTATAGGTTTGTGAGCACACATAAAACTTTTCCTATATATATATATATATATATATATATATATATATAGAGAGAGAGAGAGAGAGAGAGAGAGAGAGAGAGGAGTTATCTAGTGAGCCTAGAGCTCAAACAACTTATTGTGTATATTGCATAATGTGACTTGTAATTTACAAAATAGCAAAAAGATTGAAGGTTTATTGTTTGAATAGGTTGCATCTAAGGTTTCTCCAATTGTCACACAAGTGTGGCAAGGTCTGGGACCAATTGAGTCAACCCAACCTCCTCTGAGGCTTTCTAGGTGTCCTTCCATAGCGGTGTCGCACAAGCAGGATGTAATACCTTCCAGACGAGGAAGGCACGGGCCAAGGTGTTGGTGATCTTTTGGGGTTTTTGGCTGAAAAGGAATGGGGAGATCTTCGAGAGGAATAGCCCCTATGTTGAGAATGTTATCTCTTCTATCTCCTACAAATTGGTGTTTTGGGATAGTACCTCTTAATATAATTTTGATGTAACACCCCTTTAATCAAATGAATATACCTAAGTGAGTACTTTAAGGTACTTCTCCCTTTTTTCGCCTTAAAAAAAAAAAAATCTAAGGTTTCCCCAAAACCAAAAAAACCAAAAATTCTTTTGATGACCATTTCAATGAAAAAGTTGTAAAAATGCCACTTTGTAAAGTCCAAGTTAAACTTTGTAACCTACAAGTCATGTTTTGCAAATTACAAGTCACACTTTGTAAAATACACAGACTTTGTAAAATGCATAATAGTTTTATAAAATTTATAGCAACATTTTGTAATGGGCTTAAATAAGTTATTTGAGCTCTAAGCTCATTAGCTTAGATGCATATAAGTTAAGTGAAACTTAGCTAATATTTTTCATACTGAGTAATGGTTTAAAGTGAAATCTTAGGGATTGAGATTCCTTATGAACATGTTATGCATAAATTTCAAGTCAATTCAACACCCCTGCTCCTACGTTGAGGGGGCGGGGGAGGGGTCAATTTAGACGGCCTAAATATTACAAAATTTAGTCTTTCTTAATGAAAGTGCTAGGATTGTCCGATTTCAATGAAATTTGGTGAATTTCATGTTTCTCCTAAATGGTTTCAATTCTTAATTGTTCATTTTGAAACATGAATTGTGTATAAAGGAATCAACTAAGCTGCACATAACTTTGGTCAAGGTGAGTTGCACAATCCTTGCCCTCTATGTATGCATATCTATGTATATATCTATGTCTATGTGTATGTGCATACATACATGTATACTAGTATCATCCAAGGGTAGGTGAAGAGACATTAAACTTCATGCCTAAAAAGGTCAAATCCTCATCACATCCATCAGACGTACCAACTTAAAACAAATAGGTGAACTAACAAGTGACACCAAAAGTCTAAGCTGTTATACAAACTCTTCATACAAATGAGTCAGATACTCAATATTGTTTAATTGGTTAGTGCTCGAAGAAGGATTACGAGGATGCCAAAGGCAAGGGTAGTCTACAAGTTAAATGAGCCAACCCTTCTAATGAAGCTCAAAGGATTTCAAAATAATATAACTAGCATGCAAGGTTTCAATGTCCCCTAAAATGTTCAACTTTCATACACATCATTTCATTGCTCTTTCAACTAATTCAATTGCAATCCCTATTGTGAGCCAGCTGCAGGCATATCAATCCACCCTCATTCAGAAAGATAGAAAAAGTTTTTGCATTCAAATCCTCTTCAAGGACCACTTATGAGGCACACGAAGGTTGGTAGGATGTCACTGCTTAAGGTACAAGTGCGCATGAAGAAAGGTTGAGATGTGCATAAGGACATGGTGTAGTGGCAAAAAGGTGTGTCTTATGGGTTAAGTGGATAACCCTATGTGTGGTGTCTAAGTGAAGGTGTGCATAAGGTTGTGTGTGTTGTCACATGCAAGGAAGGCACAGATGTGTTCAGGAGTGTGAATCGGTGGTCTTGGTTCTCATGTTTAATGATGACAAAGGTGGTGATGTGTGCATGGTGATTAGTGGTGCCTTGAATTTGTCTGCATGTGTTTACCTAAGGGAGAGATGAGTTCATGTAAGCATAAAAGTGTAGGGGCCACATGTGAATGCGTTGGTGATGTATGTAGACATGTTGCATGGTAATCTATGGAGGTGTATTTTTGGCAACATTAATAATTTTTCATCTTACATCTTCTCCAAACATGGTCTCATTCCTTTAATGCCAAATGGTCTACCAAAATGCCATCGAAAAGCCATCAATCCCCTAGTCTTTGAACTATCAATCCTCACAACACTCATTTTTCAATGTTGCTCTAGCAAACCGTGAGTGAAGAAAAGACATTCCAAACCCACTTGAAGCAATCCCAAGAAGGGCAAAGAAATCTGCTTATAAGGAGTCAAGCAACCATTTCCTTAAAAGTCACTCCTTAAGGGGAGTTCGAGAGTCCAAATTAATGAAAATCCCTCAAAAGCCCCCCATTTATATCTATTAGAGTCCCTCTCGAAACCTATAAACCTTGAGCACATAAAATTGATTAAAGCTCTGTAGCAACCTTAAAGTATACACAAGGCAAACTTCTAAACAAAGCAAGATTAAGTAGAATTTTATGAAAAGCACATGTCAAAATTCATACCTTGTCGGCTTTTTATGGAATTGAATGGTCACTAATCTCGTGCAATCTTTCCTTTTCCCATTGAAAAAAGTTGTACATGCCTAAAGCAGACTCCATTTATCCCAAGCAACAACAATCAACAAAACCTCCCACTAACCACTTCTAGGTAGATGCAATGAAGGCAAGGACAAGTGATGAAGGCTAGAGGACTAAATTGCATTTTTTTTCTATTCATTATTTTAATTTTAATCTAATAGTAGGTTGTTTTAAGGAAATAAAAGAAATTGTCCAGGTCCTGAATTTTGATTTTATTAGTTTGCATTTGATTAGATTTAATTTATAAGAGATATGTTAGGTCAAAAATTTGATCGGAGATGTGTTTGGCTTTTCGTCTTATTGGATTTGATTAGGTTTAACTAATGGTTTGTTTGAAGATATTTTTGGATTTTTCTTATTTGCTATTTGTATTTTCTTCTAGTCAAAACTACTCTTGGGGCCTATCCAAGAGATCAAAAAGAATGGAACTAATTAAAATTACATTTCTTTTTTTCGTTCTAGCCCTCCAACTTCTTGTCCTCTTTCTCTAGAAACTCTCAATGCCAATTATACTCTCTTCTTAACCCATTTTTGATAATGTTCTCTTTTCACCCCCAATCTTCCATCTAGACCGAAATGAGAAGACCCAGACCCTTTTATAATCAGTCACCCCTAAAAATAGTTGAATTGATTAAAATTACAAATTCCCTTTTGGTTCTAGCCCTCTAACTTCGGGTCCCCTTTCTCTCCAATTTCTCATCCCCAAGTATACTCTCTTCTCAACCCATTTTTAACAATGCTCTCTTTTCGCCCCAATCTTCCATCTAAACAGAAAATGAGAAAACCCTTTCATAACCAGCCACCCGTACAAAGGACAAAAAAATATTCAACACCATTATCATCTCCTTCCAAATACCAACAATCTTCTACAACTCCCAACTAAGGGTCGTACGTGCAGCAAAGAAGCAACAAGCAACTTCATAACACTTGAAAAAAAAAAAAAACAGGAAACTTCAACAAGTGGTGTAATCTTGTTTCAAAAAAAAAACAAGTGGTGTAATCAGTCATATGGAAGTCAAAACCAACACTTAAAGGAAAGGAAGACCAATTGAACATAGTTGAGTGTGGGAAAGGGAGATCAATTTGGTATAGTTGAGTGTTGGCCCAACCATAGAATTAAGAATTTGGAGCTCAAGCATGTCCAAGCCATCAAACACCAATGTACAGGACCCCTCTTAGAGCATGTTTCATAGCATGGCCAACCAGCTCCTTGCATTGATTCTAGCCACAGGCATAGTTTTCTTTGCTTAATAATACACTTTTTGCATTGCAACTAGAAAATATCATTGGCCACTAGGTTTGCCTGACCTGTCCTTGCTCATACTGGTATGGGCTTGAGCCAGGAATTTCGGCATGTGTGACAGCCCAACCCCAGCCTGGTGCAAGGTTTTGTAGGCCCGGCAGGGCTCATGGCTTGGCCTAACCCAAGGGATGAAGAGGTCTTGTAGGAGTGACTCAGTGAAGAAAAATATGGTTCATTTTGTCTTTATTTGCTGGAACATACGAGCTTCCTTGAAAAGAATTTTAAGATAATTCTAAGAGAGAAAAATAGCATAGGTCATTAATAAAGCATCCACTGCCTTACTTTTCCAGGCTGACCATAGAATCACAGAGATAGCAAATAAATAGATGAGATTTTGGACACCATAATTGTCATCCCAATTGCAAGAACTTGCAAGAAATCTGTGAGGTTTCTAGTGGCATACAAAGGAGGCACACCAAGGGAAGTGGAGAGTGTTGACATTGGAACAAGTAGCAACATCAATCAAGGAAGAGATGTGCCCCCAACTTTCATACATAACATGTGGTTATAGTGTGTAACATAGAACTGAGTGCAACTTTTTCTAGTCTTTGGAATCACCATTCTCCTTCCCGGAAAGTTTTCAAGTTGTTGTTAATTAACTAATGTCCCCTATAAGCATTTTGAGTGCTACTATATTTATCAAAAGACTTTATTGCATTATCTATGAATAGATAGAAACTCTTAATCAAATCTACAATTAATGAGGCAAGGAGACATCGCTTAATGTAAAATAAGAGAGAAAGAAATATCTACCAAAATTTGTTCCAAGTCATAACTAGAGAAATGGGCAACATTTCTGTTCTGCACGAGGACAACATCTTATGATTGTTCTTCTTTGACAATTAATTAACGGTGGTAAGGTTTCAATGGTGATGATCAAGGTGCATTGATAGAAAAAAGAAGCCTCAAGCAATGTTTTGGTTTGGACTTAAAAAAGATTGAGCTGTAAAAAAAGAGAAGAAGAAAAAAAATGAAAAAAATATATACGAAAAAGTGGCAAAACCAACTTTTCAATAACAACAAAAAGGCATTTTCCAACTCTAAATAGTGTTGGCTTTTTGAATTCTTTGCCTCCATTTTAGAACTATCTTGAGTCACTTCCAAGATTAAGTCAAAGTAGACAAGATCATGCATGATGTTTCCTTCCAACACTTCCATACCCTTCTCCAACCCCTCTTGAGAGACTAAACATCCAACTTCTCACGTCTCCTAACTAGCCATTTAATTAGCCTTCTCTACAGATTTCCAAGCCATCTCAAATGTCTCTCTCGTTTTATCTTCTATTGGCATCACCCCAACCTTTTCCAGAATGATCTCATTGCAAATTTCAATCCTTCTTTGTATGATCAAACATCCACCTTAGTATCTACATTTCTGCAACATAAATTCTCCATACAACATGGCAAGTGTCACAACTACTCTCTAGAACTCTCTAGTACTTCCCTTTAAGAGAATCCTCTTGACGTGCAAAACACAAGATACTTCCCTCCATTTCAACCTTCTAGCGTTAATTTTATGCACAACCCATCAATTACTTATCTTACTCCAAATATTTGAAAACATCATAATGGAACCTACTTTGAATTCCATATGTGTCCGCCACCTATTTCCTCTACCACTAATTTTCATTCTTTATCATGCTTGGTTGAAAGCCCTTGGCTTTTAAGGCTCCAAAGTCAGGTTTTCCATTGACTCTTATCTCCCATCCCATAAACTACGAGAACATCACCAACAAAAAGCATCGGTACCTCATCTTAAATGTGCTTCATCAACGAATTCACAACCAAGATCGAGATGTGAGGATTTAAAGCTAGTCCTTGATGTATAATGACGGTGATATTAAAGTATTATGTCAACCCAACCCAAATCCTTACACGAGTTGTTACTCATCAAATACATCTTTATAAAGGTTGATACATGGAACCAGGACCTATGTATTCTCCTAAAGATACCCACTGGAAGATAATAGGCCTTCTCTAAATATATGTATCTAAAAAAAACAGAAATCCTTCTCGTAAGTTTTCGTCATATCCCTTAGAAGATGTACTACTTCAATAGTAGACTTGCCATGTATAAACCTAAACTAATTCTCAGTTACTTGAAAAAGTTGTCTCAACCTTCTTTCAATCACTCTATCCAAAGATTCATTGTATGATTCATTAATTTAATACCTTTGTAGTTTAAGCAATCATATGCATCTCCTCCGTTTTTATGTAAGGGTATAAAACTAAATGAATGCTCGTTGAAAATTCATGTTTATTTCCTTAAAGCAATGATCTAACTTGCTTCTCTGCTTGTACAACATTTTACTTCCGATCTACACTACTCATCTACTTTATTATTAGACTTAGTTCACTAAGACAAGGGATTCCTGTTGAAAGCCTTGGAATAATTTTGATTTGATTTCACTATATTTCAAGATCAGACATTCTTTTGATATTACTAACTTGCCAGGGATACAATAATGACGTTTCCTGTTTCAATGTACCACGCTATACCGATAGATAAGCCAAGGATTAAAAATCGTAGCAAAAGATCCTATGCTTTAGGCTAAGTGTGATCATTCGGCATCGATCGGCAATAGCACCGACGCAAACATCTTCATAACAAGACATGGAGATAGCGAGATCGGATCCGTACCTCGAGATCGGATCCAACTCCATTTCGAATCTGCTGCGATCCGAGGAACGGGGATCTGATGGAAACCGTTGCTGCGCTTCGCTTCGTTTGCGAGAGCGCCGCTGCCGCGGGATCGAACTCGCACCAAGAGCTCGCGATGGCGAGAGCGATAAGGGGGGCCGAGTGGGACGATTAGGGTTTCGAGGGGAGAAGACGAAGGCATCTTGTTCGAGTGGCGGGAAGGGGAAGACGACTGTGGAGAGAGTTCGAGCGGGAGTTGTATTATATCGCGCGCTGCGGGGGGCCCGTGGGGAAGACGAACGGGAGAAATTCCATTTTCTACCCTGCAGTTTCGTGAATTGTCGCTCCGGAGAAAGGACGGAGTGATTCGAGAAGGACGGAGTGATTCGAGACGGGTAAATGTGGCACGTTTCGGATTTGCTCTCGTGACCTCATCCTTATCCTTGTCTTATCTCTATTAACGGCCTTGCGGAAATGAGCATGAGCGATACTGTAGCGACAGCCTTTTTTTCTTCTTAACCTTTGTCTCTTATCCTAAGCTCCCTTACTCGCCGTGTGAAGAATGAATCTTGGTCCATTACAGCCATGGTCATGGCATCCGTGGGTGGTCGTGGTCTCGATGTGCGTGTGGTCAAAGGGTCTAAGGTTGCATTGCAGCGAGCTGCAATCTGGTGATCAAGCTTGGTAATCGATGAGGGGCAAAAAGCGTCCTCGAACTCAAAACTCCACAAGAAGCCCAACAAGAGATCCAGCTATTCAGATAGGAGGTCAATAAGCAAATCCAACCCTACCCGATCTGCCTCCACTCGGGAGGATCTGAACCAACCCACACATAGGCGAGTCCAGACAGACCCGATCCACCAAAGAGCCATGCTTTGACCAATGTCAGAAAGATAGTGAAAAAGTCCAACATTCTCATACCAACAATAACGATGGCATTACCACAGCCATTAATAGCCTGACAAATATATACACTGACAGTGAACGTATTCGGTCAAAAGATCCTACGTCAAAATCATCCCCCAAGACTATAAATAGCAAAAAAAAACCCTTAATGCTCTCTCTCAGGTAATCTAAGAGAGGAGAGATTGTACTACCATTTTTTACTAGTGAATATTTAGGAGCATTGCCCTCCCCCCAGATGTACACCCCTCGTAGTGGAACTGGGTCACCAATCTTCTTATTTCTCTTACGATTGCCGGTTCTTGATTTGTTGAGTTGGACCCTCCAATTACTTAGAATGTTCAATCAATTGGCGTCGTCTGTGGGAATGATTATCACTTGATAACGTTCTCTTACTCCAAATCTTTCCAATGGCCCCTACAACCCACAACTCCTCTCGCATTAATCCTGAAAAGGCACTGACAAAAGCAGGGTCCACCACCTTAGTGTCTAAGGGACACTTTCAGCACACTAACCCCAGTAAAGAGAAGTCGGCTCAACCTTTCCAAATGCTCAATGCCCCCAGACGGATCCCCTCCTCAAGATGCATGTGAGAGAGGAATATGATGCCAAGTTGACGGTTCTACAGGCGAAGCACCAATTCGTCACCGACAAGCTCTATGAGATCAAATAGATCAGGGAGCTTGGCAAGCCCCATCTGGAGGAGCCCTAAAGTGCGAGCCTCAAGGACGAGCAACTGAAGTGGCATCGTATGATGGAAGAGGAGAACGCCGTCTGCACGAACAGCTCAAGAAACTAAAATGCGAGCTTTGTAGCCAAAAAAGGGAAGTTCCTTCTAGTTCACCAAAAGTCCTATGCCTGCCTTCATTGGGGGAGCAATCAAGGGCTCACCCTTTGTCCACCAGTGGCAGAGGCTCTATACCAAAAATTATCCGCTAGGTCACCTGAGCAATGAGAGGCATATGCCTGCGTGCATACGTCATCACCTACCCTTTCACCGAGGAGGTGATGACGATGTCCCTACCAGAAAAATTCAAGTAGCCCGCCATAACTCAATATGATGGGATGGCAGACCCTAACAGTTTCGTTGGGAGCTACCAGTAGATGATGCTTGTGCACTACTACCCAGGCGGGGTACTCTGTCAGGTATTTTCGTCATATTTGTTCGGCATGGCCCATGAATGGTTCAATGAACTACCTACCGAACAGATTACTTGCTTCCAAGAGCTGGTAGATAAATTCTACCAATATTTTGCCAGGAAGTAGAGGGTTAGAGACAACCCAAAAAAGCTATCAGAAGTCAAGCAATGAAAGACTGAGTCTTTCTGATCCTACCTGAACTAGTTCAAGGCCCATTACTTTAGGTGCAAGAGGCCTCACGCTGGCATAGCCATCCAGTACTTCTAGTTAGGTCTCTTGACCTAGAGGCTTTGGTATGACATAGATGATTTCCTGCCTAGAGACATGGCAGAGCAATGTGACAAAACTACAAGGTTTGTGGGGCAGGATGATTCCTTCCGCTCTCATAGCCGACTGGCGGAAGAATACAGCGACAACGGCAGTCCCATAAAGGAAAGGAGGATCCAAGGGGAACTCTCCCATGTATCCACTCGCTGGAGTAGCCACTTTAACAAGCAAAAAGCTACCTTTCATGACCAAAGAAGCGATCGACCCGCCAAGGGCCGGAACAATAGGCCCCGCCAACCCAAGCGGGACTTTTTTGAATAATACACTCCCCTGACCATGAATCAGGAGGACAAGTTGGCGGAGGTCTTGTCCATGGATAAGGACCTATTACCCCCGCCTAAACCCATGAAAAAGAACGTTGACTCCGGGCCCTACTGCAAGTACCACAGGGCTCAAGCCCACGCCACTGAAGACTACCGGGATCTCCATGACCAGATTGAGTCCCAGATCTGGCATGGAAACTTGACCCATTTCATCAAGCGAAATGAGGGCCAAGATAAGGGGAAGAGACGCATGGAAGGCCAGAGGATTACCATGAAGAAAAGCTCCAGCAGCACCGGGGAATTAACATGGTCTTCATCACAAACCAGGAGTCAGGCAGATCCGTGGCCCGTTAGACTGATCAGGCAGTGTCACCCTAGCTCCCCCCAACGAAGTACCACCGACAAGTCTTGGCAGCGATGGCAGCATTCCCCTAGAGCGCTCACCTCCTATCGCCTGAGCCCGCTGGTGCATGGATCGAAGTAATCTTCAGTGTCAACACCACCCCAAGCCAACCAGCCACTCCCTCCGAGCAGGGCCACCAAGCAGCCCCTTGCATTTTCCAAGGAGCATGGTCAAACAGGCAACCTCCAAGCTATTTGCCTCTTTGCCCGGTCCAGTAGAACACATAGACCCGCTCCTGGTGACACTCCTGCTAGCAAGGTGAATGCAGCCTAGACTCCTGGTGGATGAAGGCAGCGTCGTGGATGTCTTGTTTTCAAAGACACTACATGGGCTGGGCTTCAAAGAGGAGCACCTCTCCCCATCAACTCACTCGATCGTAGGGTTTGGAAATCACAAGGTAATGCCAAGGAGAGAGATTAACCTTCCCTTGTCCGTCTGCGATGGGGACAGGCATCTCAACTGAACGGCCACATTCATAGTGGTCAGGTTGATGGCGGCCTTTGACAGCATCATTGGCTGCCTGACGACTCACACCTTCCGATTGATTCCCTCTTCATATTTCCAATTCATGCTTTTCCAATCCCCACACGGGATGGGAATAATACACGAGGACTAATCAGCCAAACGCGAGCTCCTAAGGATTGAGCTAGTATGATCCATGGTGTCAAGACCCCCCAGGCCACAAAAGTAGGGGAAGAAAAAAAATCAGGTACAGGCGATCTGGTAGAAAGTAAATCCAGTTAATCCACCCGCGACTTCGAAACTTTAGCCAATCTCCTCAGCCATGGTTGTACAACTTTGCCCTAACAATGCTACTAGGCTCATCCAGGTAGGGGCGGACCTTGATTCCTCCGAAGTTTAGGAATTGCTACTCCTACTAAGGACCAACGTGGATGTTTTGCATGATCTGCCAATGACCTACCAAGAGTGGACCTGTCCTTGATTCAACACTATCTAAATATTCAGGCAGGCACCTGGGCGATCAAACAATGGCACACTGACACAAGTCAGCCAAGAAATGGCAGGTGGCTGATGCTGAAGTTCGAAAGCTCCTCGAAGTCGATTTTGATGCATCCTTGTACCCTTAATGGCTCTCGAATGTGGTGATGGTAAAGAAAGCCAACGGACAATGGCTCATGTGGGTGGACTTCACTCACCTCAATGAAGCATGCCCAAAAGATGAGTTCCCCCTACCAAGGGTGGATGCTTGGGTGGACTCCTGCTACAAACAATCTTACATGTCCTTCCTAGACACCTACAGCAGGTACCACCAAATCAGCCTTACTCCAGCCAACATATCTCATACCCTCTTTATAAGAGACAAGGATCTGTTTCAGTATAGAGCCATGCCCTTTGACTTGAAAAATGTTGGAACAATTTACCAGCGCCTTGTAACATGATTTTTTCTACCATAATAAGAAAATTATTTGAGGTGTATATAGATGATATGCTGGTAAAGGGGTCAAACTTCCCCCGACACTTAGAGTATGTGGTAGAGGTGTTCCAGATTTTAAGGAATACCTGCCTCCACCTGAACTCTGAGAAGTGTGTTCGGGGTAACAACTAGGAAATTCTTGGGTTTCTTAGTTTCCAGCAGAGGGGTCAAAGCCAACCCTCATAAAATTCAGGAGATCCTAGACTTGCAACCACTAAATACCCTAAAAGGGATGCAGTCTTAATCGGTAAAATCGCCTCTTTAAGTCAATTCTTGCCTCGATATTCCAATAAATGCCTTCCCTTCTTTGAGTGCGTCAAAAAGAACAAGTGCTACACTACCATCCACTGGACTCCTCATTGCTAGAAGGCTTCAGAGGAAGTCAACGCGGCACTTCGAAGTTCCCCTATCCTGACAGCTTCTAAGCCTGGGGAAGCTCTTTCCTTGTACTTGGCAGCATCCATGACTATCATTAGCACCGTCTTAGTCGACAAGCAAGAAGGAGCACAACGACCAGTATACTTCATTAGCAAAATCTATCAAGGTACAGAAGCTAAGTATATGGCGATTGAAGGGCTCGAGCTAGCCCTGCCAACTACTGCCAAGAAGCTACGCACATATTTCCAAGTCCATACCATAATAGTTCTGTCTAACTACCCTTGCAACAAATGTTACATAAGCCCACAAGGTCAGCACAACAAATAAAATGGGCTATGGAATTGGCTGAGTTTGATGTTCAATACCAGCCAAGGAGATCAATCAAGGGGCAAGTCTTGGTAGACTTTGTGGTGGAATTCACAGACTCGGATGCCTCATTCACTCTACCTTGGAAGGTATACGTGGATGGCTCATCAACGACAGCCAAATCTGGGGCCAACTTAGCCTTGACCAGCCTAGACGGCGCTACTCATAAGTTCGCCATCAAGCTAGTCTTCCCAGCATCCAATAACCAAGAGAAGTATGAGGCGATGCTAGTTGCCATCCGGGTGGCCAAATCAACAGGTGTCTCCTCACTTGAGGTCTACACGGATTCTCAGCTAGTCGCCAATTAAGTGAATGGTAAGTACCAAGCTAGGGACCCAAACATGATCTTATACGTCGACAAGGTCAAGGAGGAGCTATCCGACTTCAAGACCATCTCAATTAGGAGGGTACCTTGGTCCGACAATCCTCTGCCGAACGCTTTGGCCCGCCTGACCTCAGCAATTCCTCTTGACGAGGAGGAGGATGTTTGCCTTCAAACTTTGAAGGAGCCAACAGTGTTTGGCCCCAAGATGTTCACAATAGAGCAATCCTCATCATGGATGATACCTATCATCACCTACTTGAACACTGGCGAGCTGCCCCAAAGGGAACCACGGCCCAAGGTGTTCCACCTGAAACCCTCCAGGTATACCTTGATAGACGAGCAATTGTACAAGCAGGGGTTCTCCACCCCCTTGTTGTGCTGCCATACAAAAGAGGAGGCATCTCAAGCCCTCTAAGAAGTTCATGGCAGCATTTACGGGAACCATGAAGGACATAAGGTTCTCTTGGCCCAGCTATTCCAGACGGGGTATTTATGGCCCCAGATGAAGCAACGGTGCAAAGAGTTTGTGCACAAGTGTGACAAGTGGTAATGATTTTCTATCCCTTTGCGAAGTGGGGCATGGATTTCATAGGCCCTTTTTCACCAGCCTTGGCCCAGAAAAGGTTCACATTGATGCCAGTAGACTACTTCTCTAAGTGGGTTAAGGCTGAAGCCATGGCTAGTCCAATAAACGATAAAGTTGTCGCCCTTGTCCAAAAAAACATCATAGCTCGATATAGGATACCTCAACACATTGTCACAGACAATGGCACCTAGTTCGCTTGCAAAAAGTTCGAAAATTTTGTAACAGCTGGGATATCTG
This sequence comes from Thalassia testudinum, assembly GCA_037157565.1. Classification (NCBI taxonomy): domain Eukaryota; kingdom Viridiplantae; phylum Streptophyta; class Magnoliopsida; order Alismatales; family Hydrocharitaceae; genus Thalassia; species Thalassia testudinum. Next base: position 6,079,986 of record JAZHRO010000059.1, on the reverse strand, counting down.
CTTATGTTTCACATCTGTGGGTCATCCCCAAGCAAACAGACTAGCGGAGGTAACTAACCGTACCATCATCTCAGCGCTGAAATGGCAACTAGATTCGGCCAAAGGGAGATAGGCGGACAAGTTGTCGAACATACTATGGGGCTACAGAACGTACCAAAGGACCTCTACAAGGCACACACCATTCAGCCTAATATATGACATGGAAGCTCGGCTACTCATAGAGGCAGTCCTCCCAACTTACCGGACACAACTCTACGACCCCGCCTCCAATGATGACCAAGTCCGTCTGGCCTAGGAGAAGGCACTCTTCCTGAAGGGCCACCTCATATCCCCCTATGACCAAGGAACGTTCGACCCTTAGCACCTGCACCTCCTCCTTTAGCGAAAGGATGTTGGTGCAGGAGCTTTGTAGGCGCTTGGACAAGTCTCGCAGAGCCACAACTTCAGTCTTGTGTGCTCTAACAAAACTTTCCTCCATCTTCCAGCCAAGGTAAGCGACCTTCTCCAAACCTTGGCAGGCCTGCATTAGTTCCTCTAACCGAGATACTTGACGGGTCGCTTGCTGCTGCAAATGAAGCTTACGAAGGGCATCCTCCTCAGTCTTCTTCCCCTTCTCTCAGGCAACAGTAGCCTCCTCAAGGTGGCGAACAAAATTCTGCTGCTCTGCCTTGGCCATCAAGACCCACTTGGCGTCCATGTCATCCACCTTTATAAAGCCGCTAGGCCTGGCGACATCCGGGGGAGCACCGCCACACTGGACAAAGGTAGTCTCGAGAGCCTCCACTTGTTCAAAACTAGGGGCAGGTGTGAGGAGAAAGTTCCTCTCCAAAACATAAGTAAAAGACGAGCAAAAAAAGGCTCACTGCTCGAAGGCAATACTAGAACACGTGGTTCATATCCATGTCTCCTAACCGAGAGGCAGCCCAAAACACAGCATCCTCCAAATGCCAGATCACCTGCCTTTCCAGGCTAAGGCTGCTGCTCGACCCGCCCGCCTAAGTCGGGACAACTTGGTCGAGCACAAGGCCTCCACGACCACCCTCCAAAATGGATCCCTTGAAAAATCCGACAGTCTACTTGATCACCCCAGGACCTCCTCGACAGGAAGGATCCACTAGCACCCTTGCCCCCATCGAGCTCTGTCTGGGATGCGGCTGTGCGAAGATGCTCCCACTAAGGAAGCCACCGGTGACACCCACCTCCTATGCCAGCCGGGAAAAGGCCTCGGCAGAACCAGATGGGGTGCTGGAGGCACCGGTTCCCCCTAGGTGAGCTACCTTAGTTGGGGCAGGGGGCGAGGAGTTAAGGAGTATAAATTCTTTTAACTGTCCTGGCGGTCCAGAAGGGGCAGACGAGTCCACCAGGGCTTCCTCTACTTCAGCCCCACTCAAACTTTCAGGAGCGAACGTCACCGGTTGCATACCAGCAGGACCCCTCTTCAGGCACTTAAGAGGTCCCTCTACCTTCTCTTCACTTCCCTCCCTCTCCTTCCTCTTGGGATCCTTAGAGCGGAAGGACTAGCTCCCCGTGCTTTGCTCCATAGGATTCTCCCCGTGATGCGATCCATGGTGGGAGGAATCGTTGCCTCGACGCTTGAGGGTGTCCGGCCAAGTAAATCGACCAAAGGCTGCAAAGACAAAAGAGAAAAGTCAAGCCATTAAGTAACGAGCAAGAGGGATACGTGTTCTAAAGCTTTCATCTCCCCCCTACTTCCGTGGCATGGTATGGGAATCTGCAACCCACGATAGAGTTGCCCGGATGTCTTCCCGGTTGAGCTCCGAGTGGGCAATTGGCTCAAAATTAACAATCCTATCAGTGTCCGCCTGAGCAGCTGAATCAAGCTCCTCGGGCCTAGGCGGAAGGTTCTTATCAAATGGACCTTGCCAGATATAATGGATCTCGTGGTCCTCATAGTGGAAAATAAAGAAAAAATAACATTCTTGTTCTTTCAACCTATCGAGCAAATCAATTATCCGATGCTTGGTTTTCCAGCCATATAAGGTATAAGTACCTAACAGGGACTTGCCCTTCGTAACTTTAAGGGGCATAAGCCCAATAAGTAGGAGGAACAGACCCAGGAAAGGGGAAATCTTCATATGGAAGCAAATAATGGTAAAAACATTCAAAGCTGACCAGCAATTGAGGCTAAGTTGCGAGGGAGCTAGGCGGTAATAACAGAGGAAGGAACACAAAAAAGAATTCAAGGGTATCCGAAGGCCATATTCTATGGCAAATTTATAAATAATAAACGAGTTCTTAAGCCCGTCGGAGCATAGGCGGGTTTGGGACCCATGGATGAAACGGAACTCCATCAAGTCCGTACTTACTCAAAAATGCCTCAATGGTGGAACGACTACGGAAGTCAAAAGGGAAGGTGTACATGTCCCTCGTCTCATGCGAGATGCTGGATGAGAATGAGGCAAACTTACCCTCGCTAGTAATTCCAAACATGACCGTGTCTTCAACACTCGCCGGAAAAAGGAGCTTCAAGAATAGCACCTCCTTACACCTCGCCTGAAAAGAGGGATCGCACCAGCATCGCAGAGCACTCAAAAGCTTCAAGAGGGTAAGTGGAGCATTAACTGTATCCCACACCCCCTATTTATAACTCCCATAATAGGCGATTTCCCCCTTGTGGGGCACAAATTTCAAAAAGAAGAAATCTCGCGGGATACGGTGCGGATTTCAAAAGACACTGCCTCAAGGTGAAAATACCTCGGTAATTATTACCAACATTAAATGCTCGTGCACATATCTTACACCGTAATAATACCGGTCACATCGCTAGAAAGAGTTGTATTTGAGGCTCTTACACCTCATCACGATGGCAATTAATATTGGTCTTGACACACAACAAGACAAAAATCAATTCTATAGTGATTGGCCATCACTCGCGGAAGGTGGCACATACGTCACACTCACTCCCTGGAAGCTACCTCTTAAGGTCATAGTAACTTAGGTGGACACGCCTAAAAGCCACCTCCTAAGGCCGCCAAGAGCTTAGGCATACCTTCCCACATTCTCGTTAGCAAAAAGCCAGCTCCTAAGGACGGTAGGAACTCAGGTATACCTGCCCACATTCCCTTTAGCGCCAAGCCGCCTCCTAAGGCCAGCAGGAACTCTGACATACTTGCCCATGTTCCCTTTAGCAAAAAGCTGCTTCCTAAGGTTGGCAGTAACTCAGGCATGCTTGCCCACATTTCCCACGCCTAAAAGCTACCTCTCGTGGCCGGCAGGAATTCAGGTGTATCCCTCTTCTGTTCCCTTTACTACAAAGCTGTCTCACTAAAGACAACAAGACCAAAGGCACTTTGGCCGCCTACAATTACAACTCCCATTTTATGATAAATGTTCGTCCCGCTTTAATGAAAAAGCTGAGAAACCATTTGGGGGCATGATCTACTGTAGAGTTTTAAATACTTTAATTACTCTCACAGCGGCATCCACTAGCTAGAGCGTAAGGGGCATATGATGAGGGGCAAAAAACATCATCGAACTTAAAACCCACAACAAGCCCAACAAGAGATCCAACCACCTGATAGGAGGTCAACAGGCGGATTCGACCCTGCCCAATCTGCCTCCACTTGGGAGGATCTGAACCTGCCCACACATAGGCAGGTCTGAATAGATCCGACCCGCCAAAGAGTTGGTTTTGACCAATGTCAGAAAGACGATGAAAAAGTCCAAGATGCCCATACCAACAATAATGATGGCATTACCACCAGCATTAATAGTCTAACAACATACATACCCTGACAACGGACGTATCCGATCAGAAGATCCTACGGCAGGATCATCCCCCGGCACTATAAATAGCAAAGAGAGGTCCTCGAGGCTCTCTCTCAGACAATTTAAGAGAGAAGAGAGATTGTATTACCGCTTTTTATTAGTGAATATTCGGGAGCATTGCCCTCCCCTTAGACGTACACCCCTCATAGTTGAATTGGGTCAACAATCTCCTTGTTTCTCTTGCGATTGCTAGTTCTTGATTCGTTGAGTCGAACTCTCCAATTACTTAGGAGGTTTGATCAGCGGTCGTGGGGGTTGTGGGCACCTGGCCTTGTCACATATTGCAACGGGTGGAGGAGGTCGATCGGTGTGGATAGTTTTCATTTAATGGAGCTGACTTGGTCCTTTTTTCTTGTATTTTTAGTTTTATTTGGGACCACGCGTGACCCTATGCCCATTACGGTTAAGAATTCTAACGTGAGTCAGATGCCGATTAATTTGGTCTTCTCGTTAGCGCAGTTCTTCGAGATCTCATTTTGGTGGCGTTGCCGAATCTACGAGCGTGAGTTTGCTTCTCCTTCAGGTCTTGGAGGAGTCCGACTGGATCCCTCGCTCTGGACGTGTTCTTTTTTTATTCTTTCTTTGTTTCTTGTCTTTTGTTTTTGTTGTTTTGGATCTTTCCACCATTTTTACGAGATGTAACCTCTATCTTTTGTGGGTGTTAAGCTTCTCTCCCTTCCCTTGTGGGATACATCCTTTTATATTAGATTCTTCTAATTTTAATGGAATGATTATTTCCTTAAGAAAGAAAACTAAATCCGAGCAAGTGATAACTTTTTTTTTATGTTTTTCCTTTATCTCTCATCTGATTTTCACCATTGTCACTCTCTTTTTATTATTTTTTATCAGCTCTTTCTACTCTCTTTCTTTCATTTATTTTATATTATTTGCTTATTTTATTTTCCTTGTACAATATTTATTATATATATATCTATTTTAAATTTTATCTCTGTCATCGACCTCCTCATTTTGTGCTCTTTTATTAAAGATTAATATTAAATATATTTCTACGAGAATATAAAATAATACATGATTAGATTGATATTTAATTAATATAAAATTAGACCGTGTAAACTCAATCTAAAATATCGATTAAAAGTCAAAATATACTAAGTAATACATTTTGTAATGTGTAGTGTATTTTATTTTCAAATTAATATTTTTGACTTTCTACTGATTAAAAATTAAGATACACCAGTTAAAAATTAAATTATATCGGTTAATGTATTTTGTAACATGCAGTATGTTAATTTTTCATTGATAAAAAATAAAGATGTACCGATTAAAAATTATAGTTTACTTTTATATTATAATAAACTAAAAAAATCCCCCTTTCATATTGAAATTTTTTAATTACAATAATCTTTTGAGCTGTAGAATTTTATTTAGATTTTAACTTTTAAGCACGAGTGAAAAATTAATTATTATTCTACCAACTCTTTGGTGAAAAAGGAATGGTGATGATGATAACGATGAGGTAGTTATTTACTTGCACGAGAATAGAGCTTCAATCAAGGCAAACGATAACCAATACTTCAAGGCAAGTTTACGCTACAAGTTACTAAATTAGAGTTTAGGGTTTCTTATTTGTATTTGCTTTATAATAAGTGATATTCCCTACCTAAAATAGAAGATATCTCCTGGTCTCTAGAGTAAACGTTAATTAGCAAATGCTTGTCCTTGATAGGAAAGTGATAGTATATCCTATTCCATTTCATATCCAAGTTTTGATTTGGAGTTTAAAATATTCTAGAGGTTTTTACTTATATGTCCTTGTAAGGATATATATTTCATGTTATGAGGGAGGAAAAGTCCAACCCATCACGCAAAGACCTATGAAACCTTTGGTCCAAGTAGAGATAGGTCCAAATCCCAAAACCTCGCGAAAGAGGTCTAGACATACGAGTCAAGTGCGAGTAGTCGACATGGTTGTCAGACTAGCACTAGGCAACTCCCTACCAGGAGTTGTTGTCCTGGTAGGAGTCCTCAAGCAAACCTGCTCAGATCTGTCATGCTAGAGTCACAGCTTCCCACTAACATCCCTACTCAAGTCGTCTAGCTCGCTAAATCAGCCTGCCAAGTACTCAGGCAGCAAGACCAGCGGAGTGGAGTAACGGCTGAAGAACCATGACAACAACATAGGACTCTGACAGACTATGTGCCTTTTGTCCTTTCTCTTTTTTTTGTTGTAACTTGGTCATCGAGCATGTTGTATGGCCAATCTTACACTACCTCTATGAAGGTTGCACATTCCATAGTGACGTAGGCCTAAAAAAGCTAAAAGTCGATTAGAGGTTATCCCCTCGACCTTTTTAAATGATGCACACATCCCCTTGAGATGACTGCCCTTCCCCCTTCCCAAAGGGAATGTGCTTTGTTTCCTATAAAAGGGAAACTTGTATTCGAGAGAAGATCATCTAGCCACCCTATACTCAAAAATATCATGATAGTGCAAAATTTGAGGGTTAGAGCTCATCCCCAAACGTACATCATCCATAGTGGAACTTGGTTACTAATCCCTGTGTATTTATGTGTTTTACTCTTTCTTCCATACTCGAAATAACTGTCTTAATCAAGTCATTCGACATCGATCAGTTGGTGTCGTTTCTAGGAAACTGCTCTATCTGTTGAAAGGCTGACAACCTCACCTAAGCAAAGATGGCCACCAAGTACAAGAAGTTCGACGAACCCACCATCCTCTCATGGGACCTGGGTAAGAACTTTGAGAAGGAAGCCAACTTTTCCTCTGCAGCGTGAGAAGTCCCCCATGACATCAGTTGTTCTACCACAATGGCAAGCCCTTGCCTGGAGCTTGCCGGAGGAGACATGGATAGGACCCCCTCATAAAGGATGTCTTGCCCAACAACTTCAACCTATGGAGGCAAACATACAAATCAAGTCAAAGATAAACACTAACAAAATAGAGGAGTTAAAGGAATCAAGTCTGAAATGATCCGAGGGTTGTTTCGTAAGACTCTAAATCCTTCGGGGTGGCTGTTGCAATTTTCACGCATCAAAATAAGTGCCAAGGGTGTGCCCACAATCTGTGCACACTAGAGAATCTATGTAAGGGCCCCTATGTCTTGTTTCCCTTATTGAGGGGCTGGACACAAATTCTTAAACCCTCACATTTTGTTTAGGGGACTCTATGTGAAAAATAAAGATTTTGAGGTAAAAATCACAATTTTTCCCAACCCTACAAGACCCCTAACGAACCCTAAAACCTACCCTAACTCACGGCTATTTAACCCCCTCTTACCTTGAGCGTTGCACCATCTCCACCCATTTCCCGACGCCTCGATCTACACTTCCCCTTGCCACAGAGAGAGAGAGAAAGAGAGAGGAGGCAAGCGTGCCCCTCTCCCTCCATCCCTCCTTGTGCACGTTGGGAAAGAAGAGTGGGGGTGTGGACATTCTCACACGCGAGTCCAGGAGTAGGCCTGCGCCTCCTTGGTCGGTGTGGCGTTCTAGGACATGTGGGAAGATGAGCCGCGCAAGGTCCCGAGGTGCGTGGGAGGACCTGCGTAGACCCCCCTTTCTGCGTGCGCGTGAGAATGAAAAAGGGGAGACGGCCCAGCGCCTTTTGCTTCGTTCCCACCCCTGCAAGAGATTTGAGAGGGAGGGTGGGAACAAGGAATGAGGTCCATGGGAGGACCGTGTAGGCCCCAAGATGTGTGGGGAAGAGGAAAACCTCACGTGGACCAAGGCTAGTAGCCGTATGACCCACTAGGGCTCGGTTGGCGAGGAAGGCAGAGGTACGTTCCCAAGCATGAAGCGAGCATCGGATGGCCGAGGAAGAGAGCGCATCGTATGGATCCCAAGCATAAATAGGACGTCTGAGGCGCTTGTCGGATGGCTGCGGAGGGTGCGAAGCATGCTTTGCTGCAAGGGGTGGCCGGTCCAACTAGACCGAACCGGTCTGGTTCGATTCAAGAGAACCAAGACCCTTCCTGTGGCCGCTTCGGGGCTCGTTTGGTCTCTGAATCGCATAAGGTACCATTAGAAAGCTTATTTAATTTCCTACATTTTGGTATCCTTAGCTTGTGTTTTATTATTGAAAATCTCGATCAAGGCAGTTAATAGTCAATTTGATCCTTGGTTTAACGTAGGTGCTCCACCTCGGAGTGGCTCGACATCGATGGAGGCCTTTGCAGCACCGATTGGAGTGACGAGCAGATCGAGTGTGCCCCCATATCTCTCGAGAAACCTAGGTAGAGTGGTTTCTCTTTTTTCCGCTTATTACTTGACATCCTAAATGACATGGATTTGAGTAGATGTTTTTGTGAATATAACAATTGACTGATGTGTGTTTCATGACAAATAGAAACAACCCAGGATTATGCTTGAACCCAACGCGAGGTAGAGTAATACTATACATATGAAAGGGTTTAATGCAATATTTTAGTTATGAGATTTTTGCATGTATGAATCTATGTATAGAGGTTGGTGTGTTGCTACGCATATACCTGTACGTTTCCCTTGTATATAGATAGATATATATATGCGTTAGTGTTGTTGTACGTATACATGAGCTCGTATAAATTATATGCACATATGTTGGAGTTTTTTTTTTCAATGTACAAGTGCATGTATGAAGTTACGAGTGTACAATTTTTGTTTGAACTTGGTACATTTTAATCGGGTGTAGAACGACATGGGGTGTTCTCTCAGCCAAGAGAGTGCCACGTGTGCGTTCTACATCATGAGGATACGGTAATAAGATCGTTCCGTTAGGGAACATGTGAATAAAGAGAGTGTGATCCTACGCTAGAATGCCTTGGAATCGAATAACTAGTTACGGACCAACATAAAGCATATTAAATGCCTGCAGATTTTGTCACTTTTTCTTTTCAGTTTATTCATGTTGTTTTCATTTACTGTACTCTTGTCACTCTACTCAACTTTTCACTGACGCTTACTACTTATACTTAGGTGAGGGGAGAGAGCAGCCAGTCCCACCGACTGCAAAGAGAGCTGGGCCCAGCCGAGTCCAACCTTAGCTGTTTATATTTTTCTTCTGCTGTAGCACGGTTCCTTTCCCTATTGTAGTGAGTATGTTAGTTCAGAACCACCAGTTCCCATTTACTCGCACTAATCTTTTAATATGATGGTTATGCTAGAACTCTATTTAATTGATTGGAATGAATAGTAGTACATGATCTTGTTTCTGTCCTTTCTATTGTAATTATACCCTTGCTATGATGTATGTGTGAAAATTTTATACTTTTTGTTATTTCTCATTAGATGACTTGATATTGGGATAAATGACGTGGTCCGACCCAATTTCCATATGTAGCTGGATCAAGTTGTAATAAAGCCTTACCACCCATAGGCAATTACGATAGACATTCCAGAGGTGAGCTAGTGCGCGAGACATCGTCACCCACTCGCTGCTAGAGGTGAGAAGCTCCAACACCTTACATTTCCATCTAGAGGTTGATCCGCTCCAACCCATTCGAGTGAACCACCGTAACCTCTCGACCAGTGGCGTCGAGGACATACTCCCGCAACTCCCACGCCTTCTTCAAAACAGTGGTCGCCTTCACCAAACCATCCTCCATGTCAAAATAGCAAAGCATCACTTGCTCCTGCTCCTTTCGAATAGACCAACTTCCCAATAGCTCCCCCCTAAGGGGTAGGCAAGACAGTAGGTTCGAAGCCCACCATTTGGGCATCTTCAGCCCCTCGAAGATAAAGGTGTGAGGAGAGACTGTCACCATGGATGTTAAGGCCTCATTAGGATGAACCCTCACACGACTGTCAGATCCCTTCTAAGCGGGTAACATCAAAAAACTGAGACGAAGCCTATCTTCTCATTGTCACCCTTAGCTCCTTCCACTCTCAAATAGTAAGGAGCCACTAGCCTCTCGGACAAAATGATCACCACCTCGAGTGAACTCTCTATAGCCACCTGACCTTCGGTGTTAAGACCCATGCTGTTTGAGCCATTTAAGATGTCTAGACTGTCGGTCAGACGTCTGGACATCTTCCCAGGCATCTGGAAATCAAAAATTTTGAGTACAAGCTCACGTCTACACGCGGGCTGCGCGCAGACAGTACTCTCTCTCTCTTTTTCTTCCCTTCTTCTCTCTCCCTCCACCCTACAGTGAACCCTAACCCTCGCCCTTATAAACCCCCTTCCTCCTCTCTCGTTCTCCCCACTCCAGCCACTTCTTTCCTTCCTCACCACCCCAGCGTGAGCGAGAGAGCGTGAGAGCAGCTACCGAGGAAGAACAGCATGAGGAGAGGAGGAGAGTGAGTTCGCGAGCTCGTGTGGGAGCTCACCGGAGAGTGCACGGCCGGAGCAGCGCGCGCGGGAAGAGGAGTGAGTCGGGGGAGTCCCCGACACTGCTGCAGCTGGAGCTGCAGGTGAGGGGGCGAGGCATGGCCACGCGCGGCGAGAGCGAGCGGGAGTAGGTTATGGTTCTGGGTTTTTCCCAAAATCAGACGTCTGGAGTGACGTCCAGATGATGGAGCGGATGTCTGGAGGCGGTTCCAGACGTCTGAGGAGAGAGTTTCGCGAAGGTACGTTCTCTTTGCGGATACGGCCATGTAGGCCGCTCCATAGGTACCCTTTTGCGTGCCTATTTTGAGGAGATTGTGTGGTGGCATTGCAGGATTTGCTATGGGAAGGCACGGAGCACGCCTGCCAACGCATTTCAAACGCCTGGGAAGCTTGCCAGACGACTGGGAGCACTTCCAGACATCTAGAGAGGTGGTCAGGCGTCTGGAGCTGGGTCCAGAAGAGTTCCTGGACGTCTGAGGATAACGCAGAGACTGAGGTGCATTTCTGCACACTTTTAAGCCGTCTGGAAGTTGTTCTAGACATCTGATTTGAGTCAGTAAACCTGTTTTTGACCAGTTTAGGATCCGTTTGAGGTTTATTTTATGCAAACAGGATACCGGTGTTTTCCTTGCGAGTTCCTCTACTTGTTAGAAGGCTTTCTATACTATTCTGAATGTTCCATTGTGATTGTTCCTTGTTATAGGATTTCGTTCCGTTGTGGATTCGGGGCTTGTTGAGGCACTTAAGCCTGCCGTTGAAGCCCCTAATACTCCTGGGTTGATTGGTAGAGTGGCTTCCCCTAATTTAATTATAAACCTGAATGCATGTGTGGAATGAGTGATTAGAACCTAGGGTATGGCATGAATCCTATGACGAGAAATACTTGGAATGTCTGTATTGGATGATTGAATTGCAGTGTTGAATGAGTAGATAGAAATGTTAATAACTGTCTGTAAATGAACAAAAGCTTCCTGTGATATATGAAATACATGTTATCTGTTGCATGTGACTTTCCTGTTGTATACGTTAAATGATATAATACAAGTTGCATGTGTACAATTTGAGAATGGAAATGTGAATGATAGAATTACGAGCTGCATGCGTATAACCTGAGAATGGAAATAGAAATGATGAAACCTGGTATGGAATGACATGAGGAATATGAGCATGAACCCTACGGGGAATTAGGAGTAGAGCTCCTGGAAATAAATGGAATGGATTTGGAAATGTGAGTGGAGAAGTGAGCTGGCCCTTGAGTACGTAGTACCAAGGAGAGCAATTGTCCCCTGTTTAGTGTAGAGCGGAGCTAGCCGCCCTTGAGTTGGGACCTGGGGTTAGGATTGGCCACTCTGCACCGACTTCTTGGCCATCGTGTACATTGTACCGGGGAGAGCTACTTGTGTAGGGAGAGAGCTAGCCACCCTACGGGGCCGGGGGTTCAGCTAGCCACCCTACACCGACTTGTTAAGCCCACTGGGCAAACCAGGGTAGTCAGGCGAGGGTACGCGAACTGTGGAGGGGCGAGACCCCTGTTTGGTTCCTAAGGGCTAGACCCCTGTTACTGAGAGGGCTAGGCCCTATACTGTTCCCTATTGTACTTTGGGTGCACCCATTAGCGGAAACGACTGACAGCGTGCCAGCGCGGGGTAGCTACCCGTGCGCTTATCGCGCGTGCTGTAGTCACCGTTACGTCTGTCCGTAACCTTGGGGTGGTTGACTGGGTGTAGGATCACCACGGGGGACTCTTCCGGCCAGGAGATCACCACATGTGCCTTCTACTCTTCGGAAAAGACTGCAATCAAGATTATTTCCACGAGGAACATTCGAGATCAAGAAAGAGATTTGGAAATATATAAATCAATGGGTGAAAAGGAATAACTTGTAAATTAAAGAAATTGGAATAGCTAGTTTATCTGTTAGCTTTACTGCTTCAGTTAGTTGGTTGCCACTATACTCAACGTTCGCTAACTTTGTGTACTCATAACCCTTTTTAGGTTCAGGTGTTGAGCAGCCCGAGTCTACGGCTACAGAGGGTGCTGGGCTGTTACGACCCGATTCCCGAATCCCTATGAGACACGAGAATCGGACCGACTCGACTGATCCCAAGACCCAGTCGTCCAACGAGAAAGTAAACAAAAGAATAGTAAAATAAACCACATTCATCATTGATGAGAACCTCGTCATAAACCATAAACTAGCACCATCTAACCCAGATTTGCAAGAAAAAGCTCCTACATAACTCTAGAAAGGCTTGGCTTAGAGAAATTCTGAGTTTGTAAAGAAAACAGAAACTAAGGGGTAAAAATGTAATTTCACCAATTCAATCTGAAAACAAGGTAACTCAGGGTCCAAACATAGGTCAAAATAACCTAATAGGAAGAAAAGTGGGATGAGATGATCCAATAAGGGCTACAGCAACTACAAGAAATTAAATGACATCATGTAACCCTAAAAATAAATCCACTTCAATTCACGAGGTTCGAGGCAAATAAAAAATTGACTAAACCCTCTAAAATTCATAGAAAAATAATCTCTAGGGTTTAGAACCTACAATTTAGCCTTAGGAACCCATTTTGACCTACATTGAGAACCATACCCAATTAATAACTTAATTTGGGTTTTTGTGTAAATTGACCGGTCAAAAAAGGTTTGATCTAGAAATTAAATTCACCATCAGAATCCTTAGGTCCTAATTAGTCATGTATAAAAACTTGAGGCTAAGGAGAGACCTTCTTGACCAACTTTACATTTTGGTCCTCATCTATTACTTTTTTACCCTCAACTTTTGAAACCCTCGCATTTTGGCCCCTAACTCTTCTTCGTTCTTTGCATTTGGGTCCTCCCTGCAAAACCCTGAGTAGCGCCGTGCTCCGGCGACTTTGCGCGGAGCATGGCGCCGCGCAGGGTAAGGGAGACCCTCTGCCAAGACAACCGGGGGTGCACTGCGACGTCTGCCGTCGCAGGGACACCTCCCTGGTCGCTGCAACCGCCTGTGCGAACGCACGGAAGGTATGGGTCTCCATCTCCGGCGTTCTCCGGCGAGGGAGGCACGTCGTCTCCCTCCGCCCTCCTCTCTGATTTCACCTCTATAAAAGCCCTCGTCGCTCTGCCACACTCTCCAGCTCGATTCTGACGGAGAACCACCCACAACTTTTTTCTCTTCCCACTCCGGCAGACACCCAGCGAGCTCCGGCGAGCTCCCTTTCCTTTCCTCTTCACTCTGCCACAAAACCAATGGCAGAGACTTCTTCCTGATTCTCCTCCGTGTCGCGCAATACCCGCGCGCGCTGCTTCAGCCCCGTCGTCGCCGCTGTCCGCCCCCACTGGGTACCTTCTTCTCCGGCGACAGTCGACACGACTACTTCCCTGCTCCTCCCCCTTCGTCCCTGCAAGTAGGTAACAGTTACTTCTCTTCCTCCCCTCTTTCTTTTCCCTATTTTAATTTGCTCAATCAAACCCTCGACCGACCCGACCACCATCATCTTCCACGCCTCCGACCCACCTCCGGCGAGTCGCTCCCATCCTTCCGCCACTCCATACGACTCGCCGACCGACCCAAAACCTCCGCCTCGTCCCACTGAACCGTTTTCGCCCCTTCACCGCCACTCCTCACCTCCACCATACTCCACCGAACAAACCCATTCTCGTGGCTACAGTCCGACCTAGCCCCACCACCAGACGCCGACCCACGACCTGCCACACCCCGCACCACCTTCGCCTTGCCATGGTGAAGGTCCCCCGCATGTTTGATTAGGCTGAAGGGCCGTATTCCTGTCTAACAGGTTCGCTGCTCCAGCCGCCACTAGTGACGACTGAAGCAGCTTCGAGGCGAGCTCCAGGCCCTGCAGCCCCAGATTCCCATGTGCTGCAGGTTGGGGCGAAGTCCGCAAAGGCTTCTGCCGCTTCAGTTGGCCCAGACATCGGCTGCAGTTGATCAGAGGGCGCGGTGGAGTCGTCCTGCGGGTGCACGCGAAGAGAGCAGAAGATAGTCCCACATCGTGGGATTTCGAGGCCGCGCGCCCGCATAAACGCAAAACGTGCCTTAGTCTCTTCGCCTCCTGACCACGGGGTGAGGTCCCTCTCACCCGCTCGACCCGGCCTCGTTCGCGACCACCCCCCGCAAACCTGGCCCGACCCATTTACCCGACCTGCACTCCTCGCCCACCACCGCACACCGGTGGGCCTGGACCCGGGCGCAACCCGTACCCGAATACCCGGCAACTCTAGGAGAGCTATCCTATGAGTGAATTCTGAGAGAGGGAGATGCGGGGGAGGGTAGAGTAGGTTTTTGCCCTCTGACCAAACTGCGAGTGTGCAGGCATAGGAGAAGAAGAAGAAGAGAACCACAGAGAGAAGAAGGAAAGAAGACGCACTGTAGCAAAAGCTACTTAAGTCGTCTGATTGAGAAATCAGACGACGGCCTGCAGGAAGAAAAGAAGAAGCTTGGAAGAAGAAACGAAAGAAAGAAGGCATAACCTCAAGCAAGGAAAGAAAAGAAAGAAAGAAAAAAGAAGAGGAGGATCACCACTGCCGCAGAGAAGAAAAAGAGAAAGAGAAGAAGAAGCTCTGAAGAAGAAAGAAAGAAGAAGAACAAAAGAGGAATAAGAAGAACAGAAGGAAGAAGACTGAAGAACCCAAAAGAAGAGAAGAGAAGAAGACAACGACGAGAAAGAAGAGAGAAGAAGAAAAAGCCAACAAAATAAATCTCTCTCTCTCTCTCTCTTTTCACTTTTGTAATAGAAACTTTGTATCTCTAGAATACAGTTTGCTCCCTGAGTTCGACCTCGGGAGATTTTTTATTTTCGAGTAAAAATTGTAATAATGGCAATGACTATTTGTACTACAACGTCATTTTTATAACAAAACAACAAAACCTAGTCATACCGCCATTAATCATGCATGTAATTAACAGCAACAAAAGTACAGTAGTAAAGAAAATAACTACTACAGTACATACCACCACAACAGTAGAGAATTAAAACAGGTATAGAAATACGATGCTTACAATAAAAGAGTACAAGTGTAACGGACTATACTCACTACAACAGAAAAACGGTACAGCAAGTACAACACAAGTAGAACTACTGGGCTCTACTAGGCCCAGCACCCTCTACAGCCGCAGGCTTTAGCTGCTCAACACCTGGTCCTGAAAAGGTGACAAAGGTGACACGTTAGCGAAACGCTGAGTAAAGTGGCAAAACAGTAAAGGTGGACAAGTAGCTGTTATTTTTTTAATTTCTTTCTTTATTTCTCTATTTACTCATTCTTGAATTATTTTTTAGATCTTTCTCTTGATCTCGAATGTTCCTCGTGGGAATGAACTTGATTGCAGTCTTTTCCGAAAAGTAGAAGTAGCACGTGGTGCTCTCCTGGCCGAGAGAGTCCCCCGTGGTAGTCCTACCCTCAGTCAACCACCCCAAGGTCGCTGACAGGCGTAATGGTGACTACGGCACGCGCGATAAACGCACGGGTAACTGCCCCGCACTGGCACGCGGTCATTCGTTTCCGTTAACAGGTGCACCCAAAGTACAACACAGAACTAGTATAGGGCAGAGCCCTTCTCAGTAACAGGGGTCTAGCCCCTCCACAGTAACCAAACAGGGGTCTTGCCTCTCCACAGTCCGCGCACCCTCGCCTGACTACCCTGGTTTGCCCAGTGGGCCTAATAAGTCGATGTAGGGCGGCTAGCAGAACCCCGGGGCCCGTGGGGTGGCTAGCGCTCTCTCTATACAAGTAGCTCTCCCCTGTACTATGTACGCGAGGGCCAAAAGTCGGTACAAAGTGGCCAGACCTAACCCCGGATCCCTAGAGCAGCTAGCTCCGCTCTGCACTAAACAGAGAGACAGTCGCTCTCCTTGGTACTCTGTACTCAAGGTCTAGCTTACTTCCCCATCCACTTTCCCAGTTCCATTCTGTTTATCTTCTAGGAGCTCTACTCCTAATTCCCCGTATGGTTCATGCTCATATTCTCTAGCCAAGCCATTTTAGGTTTCATCATTTCAGTTTTATTCTCATAAAGCTCGTGTCTCCAATATTTAATATACATTCATATACAAGCAGCTGTTATCCAATTACAGGCAATTATCATTATTCTTTTTACTTTTCCAAGACTGCAATTCATGTATTCACGACATTCGTTTCAGTGTTTCTGTTCGTAGGTTTTAATGCCACACCCTAGGATCTATCATTTAATCTAGCTTTCCAGTCCTAGGATTCATGCCATACCTTAGGATCTATCATTCAATATAGATTTCCAGTCCTAGGATTCATGCCATACCCTAGGATCTATTATTTATCTCAAAGATGCATTAATGTTGGTAAATAACCAAGGGTGCAAGACCGGAAGTAGTGGGGGCGTAATAGGCAGGTCCGCGTGCCTCTGCAACCCCCAGAGCCACAACAAAACAAGGTCCTAATACAAGGATTAATTACAAGGAACCACTCAGAATAGGATAAAACTATTTTAAACAAGTAGAGGAACAAATTCTGAGAAGAACGGAATCACAAACGCGGAAATTGGACTTCAAACGGGCCCTAAACGGGTCAAAAATGGCAACTCTGCCTCAAATCAGACGTCTGGAACACCTTCCAGACATCTTAAAAGGTGATTCAGATCATACCTTACTTCTGCGCTGCTCTTCAGACGTCCAGGATCCCGCTGAACCGTTTGGATCTAGTTCCAGACCTCCGTCTATTACTCCGGACGTCTGGAGACGCTCTCCGCCGGATGGTGACTTGCCCAGACGTTTGATCTGTGTCGGAGGGCGTGCCCTTGCACCTTTCCAAAACGAAACCTACACGCATACGTAACACCCCTCAACACAACACGTCTCAGAACTTCGGCTAATCGGCCTGCATCACCGCATCCGCAAAAAGGAGGAAGATAAGAAATATCGTACCTTTCAGACGTCTGGATCTCACTGCAGATGTCTCCCGCGTCGTCTGGACGTAGGTCCAGACGTCTGATTCTGGGAAAGTTTCCTAGAATCAGGACCTCCTCACCTTCCGCCTGCTGCGCACGGCCGCGCCGCGCCCACCTGCTGCCTGAGCTGCAGCAGCACCAGGGTAACCTCCCCAGCACCATGCTCCCGCTATGCGCCCACCGGCTGGCCCGAGGCTGCTCCGGTGAGCTTGCTCTCTCTTCCTCACGAGCTCTGCCTCTTCTCCCTCTCACTGCACGTCCTCCTCCCCGCACGCACCCGGCAGCAGTTGCTGCCCTCGCTCTCTCACTCTCACGCTAACACTGGAAGAAGAAGGAGGAGACGGTGGAGTGGTGGGTGAGGGAGAGGGAAGGGGGAGAGGGTATTTGAATGCGTCGGGGGAGAGAGAAAAGAAAAGAGGAGTGCCTGCAGGTCGGTGGGCGCAGTTTGCGCGCGCACGCGCCAGACTCGCAATCGTACGCCACAAAAATTAAATTCCAGACGTCTGGACAAACTCCCAGATGTATTAAAAACGTTTGATGTCGTGGGTCTTAACAACATAACAAACTCAAAGAAAGTTTCGTCCTCGAAACTTGCGCTAACTAGAGTACAAAAAAGAACGATATACGAATAACAAACTCAAAGAGGACCGAAGCCGGTTCGAAAGGACGTACCCTCAAAGAGCTTCGAGTACCGCTCCCGCATCGCCGCCTCAGGCTCCCAGGTAGCCTCCTCGTACCGCTGGCTCCTCCACAAAACCTTCACTAGGGGTACTTACTTCCGTCACAGACTCCGGACAGCTCTGTCGAGAATCTACACTGACCGCTCGGGGTAGGTCAGGTCATCACCCACCACGACGCTCTCGTGGCTCAGGACGTGGCTGGGATCGGCGACGTACTTCTTGAGGTTGGACACGTGGAACATGTCGTGCACACCAGAAAGCTGGGGAGGAAGGGCAAGCCTGTAAGCAAGGGGTCCAACCAGCTCCAAGACCTCAAAGGGTCTCACGAATCTCGATGCGAGCTTCCCTCTCACCCCAAACCGTTGCAGGCCCTTCATGGGCGAAACGTGAAGGAAGACGTGGTCCCAACCTCAAACTGTACCTCTCTACGTTTCCAATCTGCATAGCTCTTCTGTCTGCTCCTGATAATGCGGAGTCACCTGTGAATCTGCTCGATCACCTCCTGACTCTACCGGATCAGCCTAGTACGAATCACCTCCTGTTATAACCAGGCATCAAGCGTCGTTTAAGACGTCCGGGAAGTGGTCCAGACATCTAGTCAGATGTCTGGAAGCCTTCCCAGACGTCTAGAATTAAATTTTTTCGGTGTACGGGTTCACGTTTGCGCTCATGCGCACGCAGACTGAACCCACTGCCCTCCTTCTCTTTTCTCCCTCCTTGCAGATGCAACCTTTCCTCTTTCTCTCTCCCCGCGGCTGCCTTACAAATACACCTCTCTCTCCCTCACCCTCACTCCATCGTCTTCTTCTTCTTCCCCTGCCAGCGAGAGAGCGAGCGGGTGAGAGCGGCAGCAGTGGCTGCTGCGTGTGAGGAGGGGTTGTTGCGAGAGGGAGAGGGAGCTCGACCGCGAGGGTGCGAGCTCGCCGGAGCAGCTAGAGCCGACCAACAGGTGCGCAGCAAGCGTGTGGTGCCGCGGAGGAGCTGCTGTAGCTCAGGAAGTGGGCGGGCGACGCGGTACGACCGTGCGCTACAGCCAGAGAGCGAGAAGGTTCTGATTCTAGGAAAATTTTCCAGAATCAGACGTCTGGACTTACGTCCAGACGACGCAGGAGATGTCTGGAGGAAGGTCCAGACGTCTAACAGGTACGTTATTTTTTTATCCTCTTCTTCTTTCGCGTGTACGGCCATGCAGCCGTTCCGCCAAAGTCTCCTGCACCCTTTCGTGATGAGAGCAGGTGGTGTGTGTGCAGGACTTGTTCGGGAAGGCGCAAGGGCACGCCATCCCACACAGACCAAACATCTGGGCACGGCACCAAACGACGGAGAGGATCTCCAGACGTCCAGAGTGACAGTCGGACATCTGGAAACTGAGTCCAGACGGTTCAGCGGGCTTCTAGACGTCTGGAGGACCACGCAGATCGAGGTATGACCTAAGCAATCATTTAAGGCGTCTGGAAGAAGTTCCAGACGTCTGATTTTGGGCAGACTTGTTGTTTTTGACCCGTTTAGGGTCCGTTCGGAGTCCGTTTGTCACGTTTCAAGTTTCGTTCTTCTTAGATTTAGTTCCTCTACCTATTTACAGTAATAGTATGCTGTTCTGAGTAACTCCTTGTCTTTGATCCTTGTATTAGGATCCCGTTCCGTTGCGGCTCTAGGGGTTGCGAAGGCGCGCGGGCTTGCCGATTACGCCCCCAGTACTCCCGATTTTGCGAGTAGAGTGGCCCTTTCAATTATTTATCAAAAATTATGCAATTGTGAAATAATTAATAGAGTTTTGGGTATTGCATGAACCCTAGGATTGAAAAACTAGATTAAATGATAGATCCTAGGGTATTGCATGAATCCTAGGACTGGAAAACTAGATTGAATGATAGATCCTAAGGTATGGCATGTATCCTAAGATTGGAAAACTAGCTTGAATGCATATACATTGCAGTCTTGGAAAAGTAGAAAGGAATCGATAATTGCTTGTAATTGGTTAACAGCTACCTGATTATGAATGAATAATTACTGTTGAAAACATGGGTTATATGGATATAAAGCTGGAACGGTGAAACCTAAATTGGTTGAGTTAAAAAGAGCATGAACCCTACGGGGAATTAGGAGTAGAACTGCTGGAAAGTGAATGGAATAGATCTGGGGAAGTGAGCTGGCCCTTGAGTATGGAGTACCCAAGGAGAGCAACTGTCCCCCTGTTTAGTGCAGGCGGAGCTAGCCGCCCTAGGGACCCGGGATTAGGTCTGGCCACTTTGTACCGACTTTTGGCCCTCATGTACACAGTACCGAGGAGAGCTACTAGTGTAGGGAGAGCACTAGCTACCCCACGGGCCCCGGGGTTCTGCTAGCCCTCCTACACCAACTTGTTAAGCCCACTAGGCAAACCAGGGTAGTCAGGAGAGGGTGCGCGGACTATAGAGGGCCAAGACCCCTGTTTGGTTACTGTAGAGGGGTTGGACCCCTGTTACTGAGAGAACCCTGCCCTATACTGGTTTCGTGCTATGCTTTGGGCGCACCCGTTAACGGAAACGACTGACCGCGTGCCAGTGCGGGGTAGCTACCTGTGCGTTTATCACGCGTGCCGTAGTCACCGTTACGTCTGTCAGCGACCTTGAGGTGGTTGACTGAGGGTAGGACCACCACGTGGGACTCTCCCGGCTAGGAGAGCACCACATGCTACTTCTACTTTTCGGAAAAGACTGCAATCAAGATCGTTTCCACGAGGAACATTCAAGATCAAGAAAAGGATCTGAGAAATAATTCAATAGTGAATAAATGGAAATATATAAAGAAAGAAATTAAAAATATAACAGCCACTGTCCACCTTACTGTTTCTTAGCTTTTAGTTGCCACTCTACTCAGCGTTTCGCTGACGTGTCACCTTTGTTAGCTTTTCAGGACAACGTGTCGAGCAGCCAGAGTCGGCGGCTGTAGAGGGCGCTGGGCCTAGTAGAGCCCAGTAGTGTTACTTGTGTAGTACCCACTGTACTTTTCTTTCTGTTGTTGTGAGTAGTTTCTGTTACCCCTGTACTCTTTTCATTGTAAGCTTCATGTTTATGTACATGTTTATTTCTTTACTGTTGTGGTGGTGTATATTGTAGTATTTCTTTTCTTTACTGCTGTATTTTGTTACTGCTAGTTATATACATGGTGAATGTGGTTTATTTTACTGCTCTTTTGGTTACTTTCTCGTTGGACTACTGGGTCTTGGGATCGGTCGAGTCGGTCCGATTCTCGTGTCTCGTAGGGATTCGGGAACCGGGTTGTAACACCTTCTGACTCCTGACACAACTTTCCGCACCTGGTACGGACACTACGAGTTTTTGGTCATGCCGTTTGGGCTGATCAACGCCCCCGCTGCTTTCATGGATTTGATGAACCGGGTGTTCAGACCGTATCTGGATCAGTTTGTGGTGGTATTTATCGATGATGTGCTCATTTACTCGCGGGATCAGGCGCATCACGGACAGCACTTGTGGTTGGTTTTGGACACGTTGAGACGACGTAGGCTGTATGCCAAATATAGCAAGTGCGAGTTTTGGTTGAGGAAGGTGACCTTCTTAGGTCATGTGATTTTAGGAGATGGCTTGGCTATGGATCCAGCCAAGGTAGAGGTAGTGCTCAGGTGGGAGAGGCCACGTACAGTGACAGAGATCTGCAGTTTCCTAGGACTGGCAGGCTACTACCAGCGGTTTATCAGGGGTTTCTCGCAGATTGCGCGTCCTATGACACAGTTGACCCGGAAGGACGTGCCCTTTGCTTGGACAGACGCTTATGAGGTGTGTTTTCAGGAGTTGAAGGAAAGGCTGACTTCGGCTCCTGTGCTTACCATCCCAGAAAGCAGTGGCGGTTTCGTTGTTTACACGGACGCTTTGTTGCAGAGGTTAGGAGGTGTGCTCATGCAGCGAGGTCACGTTGTCGCTTACGCTTCGCGGTAACTGAAGCCCCATCAGCATAGCTACCCTACCCATGACTTAGAGCTGGCAGTTGTCGTCTTCGCGTTGAAGACATGGAGGCACTACCTGTACGGTGAAACTTTTGAGATATTCACGGATCATAAGAGCCTCATGTATTTGTTTGATCAGAAGGAGCTTAACATGAGACAGAGATGTTGGTTAGAGCTCCTGAAGGACTATGACTGCAGCATCTCCTACCATTCGGGGAAGGCCAATGTGGTGGCTGACACCTTAAGCCGGAAGGAGCCCACCCACTTGGCCAGTTTATAAACACAGAGTTGGAGACTCATGGAGGAGTTGAGCAGTTGGCGACCCGTAGAGTTTTAATGGCACTGTGGGGTAATGACAGTGACACGACAGACAAAATCGGAGTTGATAGACCGCACCATTACAGGACAGATGATAGATCTGTACCTACAGTCGTTGCGAGACAGGGTACTGTCAGGGGACCCAGGAGACTTCTCCTTTACAAACGAGGTGCTGCGTATGCGGGGATGTTTATGCGTTCCTAGGGACGAGGAGTTGTTGAGAGAGATCCTGACTGAGGCACACGGTTCCAGGTTCACCATACATCCCGGAAACACGAAGATGTATCATGATCTGTGATGAGAACCTCATCATGAACCCTAACTAGCACATTTTTGACCTAAATAAGTATACAAAAGCTCCTACAAAACCTAAGGGAAAGCCTAAATCAAAGAACTATAAATTTGAGTATAAAGCAACTTACAAGGGGTAAAACTGTAATTTTACCAATGCAATACACCAATGGGATGTCTAAGGGTCTAAACATAGGTCAAATGGGCTTAATAAGAGAAAAGGTGGGATAATTTGATCTGAAAAGGGTTATAGCAGCTTTTAGGAATTAAATGACATTCTATAACCCTAAAATAAACCTACTTTAATACACGAAGTTCCAGGCAAAATAAAAATCAATTAAACCCTCTAAAATTTATGAGAAAACATCCCCTAGGGTTTAGAATCTTCAATTTGGCCATTGGAACCTATTTTGACCTAGATTGAGAATCATACCCAATTTTTGACATAATTTGGATTTTTGTGTAAATTGACTGGTCAAACGTGGTTAAACCTAAAATCTAACTTCACCATTATATCCCTTAAGTCCAAATTAGGGTTATATCAAAATTTGGACCTAAGGAAAGTTTTCTTTGACCTACTTTACAAATTGGTCCTCAAGAATTACTTTTTGACCCTAAACTTTTTGAACCCTTGCCCTTAGCCCCTCAACTTTCCCTTTGTTCTTTGCAAGCCGGTCCCTCTACCACCCGCAGCAGCTGCCCATGCCTCCGGTGACTTTGCGCGGAGGATGGCGCTGCGCAGGGTATGGGGACCAGCCCCAGAAACAAGGGGGGTCCACTGCGTTGTCTTCTTCTGCATTGACCCCCTCCCATGCCCTGTCGACACCCATACCTCTCGTGCGAACGCGCGAGAGGCATGGGTCTCTTTTCCGGCCATTCTCCAGCGGCTTGCCCATGCTTCCTCGTCGAGTTCTCCTCCTCGCCAGCACCTATTTAAGGAGCAGCAGGGGCTACCATTTGGGATAAGCTCGATTTGGCCAGAGAACTCCCCCAAATTCGTCCCCTCCTCACTCCGGCCAATAGTCCGATGCTTCCGGCGACTCTTCCTCCCTCTTCTCGTCGCTTTGCCACCAAACCAGTGGCAGAGCCAACTCCGCCATTCTCCTCCACGCCAGACCGTACCAGCTGGCACTCTTCGACCCCTTCTCTTCGTCGCCGCCCCCTCCTTTGGCACCTTCGTCTCCGGTGACGGCAAAGACGCGTCGATCACCATCTCCTCCCTTTCATCCGCTTAGCTAGGTAAAAACTCTTCCCCTTACTCTCTCCTTTATTTCCCCTATTAATTTGTTGTTTCTACCCCTCAACATCCATTGTCCATCGCCACCTTCTCCACCTCCGGCCAGACCTCCGGCGAGGTGCTTCTGTCATTCCACTCACCCATCGACCTCATCAAACACCTCAGAAGCTTCACCACTTCCCACTGACCACCTCTTGCCCTTCCACCGAATACGCCACCCACTGAAACTACCCCCCGAACAAACCCATCCTCTCGGCCACAGAGCGACCTAGGCACGCACGCCTAGGCCGCCCCACGGCCAGCCAACCCCCACCTCACCTTTGCCGTGATACTGCGGAGGTTTTCTAATGTTCTAACGAAGCCGCGAGGCAATGCTCGTGCTTTCAGGTTCTGCACGCTGGCCACAAGTAGCAACGGCTCGAGGAGGTTGAAAGCTCGCTCCAGGATGAAGCCTGTAGGGTTCCAGGTCCAGCAGGTTTGGGGAAGTCTCGCGCATCCAGTTGTCCAAGCAATTGGCGCTGCGAGGCTTGCAACTGCTGCAATTGGACGGAAGATCTCCTGCGGGCGTGCGAGCAACAGAGGGTGGAACATTAGACCCACCTCGTGAACCTGTAAGTGAGGTGTGCGAAATAAATTGAATTTGTGATATTAGCTGTTTGCCTCCAATTCACTGGGGTGAGGTCCCTCCTCACCTATGCACGCCTCGTCCGTGAACTAGCCCGCGGACCTGGTAACCCGACCCAATTATCCACCTGTGCACTCCTCGCGCACCACACCCACGCTGGTGCGCCTGGACTCGAGCGCGCGACCCGACCCGATAACCCGGCTCTGGGAGAGCGTACCGAAGAGAGATTCAGAGAGAGAGAGACGCGCGGGGAGGGTAGGGGAATAGGTTTTGTTGCATGGGGCTTGTGCAGGAAGAGGACGCTAAAGAGGAAGCAGGGACTTGGCCGCTGCAAGCGAAGAAGAAGAAGGACACCCTGTAGCAGAGGCGCGACAGACCAAGAGAAAGAAGAAGAGAGAGATCAAGGGGCAAAAAAGCAGGAGAAGAAGAAAGGAGGAGGAGCGGCTGAAGACTTAGCCGCACAGAGCGCAGCTGAAGAAGAAGGAAGAGGCAACTGCTAAAGAAAGAAGAAGGAAACTCAAGGCAGAGGAGCAGCTGAAGAAAGAGGAAGAAGACAGGAAGGAGGAAGCTGCAGAGAAAGGAAGATGAAGAAGAGAAACTAAAGACAGAAGAAAGAAGAAGACTCGCAGAAGGAAAAGAGAAGAAAAGACAAAAGCAGAACCTGAAGAGGAGAGAAGTCAACTGAAGAAGGAAAAGGCACAGTGCAAGAAGGAGAAGAAGAAGGAAGCCGAGCAGAGAAGAGAAGAAGAAGAAACCAAGAGAAAAACTGGCAGGGCACTATAGCAAGGGGGAAGATAAGGCATCTGATTCAAAGAATTAGACGTCTGAAAAAGGAAAGGAAGAGAAAGAAGAGAAGGAAGAGAGAAGAAGAAAGAAAGAAAAGAAAAAAAGAGAAAAGGATTTTTGTTCACTCTCTCTCTCTTTAATTTTTGTAAAGTAGTATATTGTAGTTAATTGTGAATTTGTATGCTTCTAGAATCAAAGTTTGCTCCCTAAGTTCGACCTCGGGATATTCTACATTTCGAGTTATAAATTTTTATTTATTTTCGTGAAGAGTTCATCTATATTACAACAAGATATCTATTAAAACACGATCTAGCCATGCAAAACAATCTGAGACGTGACTTTTGGTAGAGGGGGATGAAGCGGGATGTAGGTGAGTTCGTGCAACAGTGTTTAATGTGCCAGCAGGTGAAGGTCGAGCATTAGAGGCCTGCAGGGTTGTTACAGCCACTTCCTGTGCTAGAGTGGAAGTAGGAGAGCATCACCATGGACTTGGTGGTGGGCTTGCCTGTTACCCAGCGAGGACACAACGCAGTCTGGGTGATTGTAGACAGATTGACGAAGATGGCACGTTTCTTGTCGATCCGAGTCACCTTGGGACCAGCGCAGTTGGCAGAGAGGTATATTCGTGACGTGGTACGTCTGCACGGAGTTCCACGTGAGATTGTATCCGACCGGGATACCCGTTTTACGTCCTAGTTTTGGGCTGAGTTTCAGCAGGCTTTGGGGACATGGTTGAGGTTCAGCACGACGTACCACCCTCAGACAGACGTACAACCAGAGCGCACGATACAGACACTTGAGGACCTTTTGCGCGCCTGTGTACTGGATTGTAACGACCCGGTTCCCGAGTCCCTACGAGACACGAGAACCGGACCGACTCGACTAATCCCAAGACCTAGTCATCCAACGAGGAAGTAACCAAAAGACAGTAAAATAAACCACATTCAGCATGAATATAACTAACAGTAAGAAAGTACAGCAGTAAGGAAAGAAACTACTACAGTAGGTACCACCACAACAGTAAAACAACATTTATCATATAACAAGAACTGCAGGTAAAGAAGGTACAGCGGAAACAAAAACTACTCACTAGAACAGAAACAAAAGAGGTACAAAAGGCTGTGGTAACTCTACTGGACCCTACTCGGCCCAGCGCCTTCTGCAGCCGCCGACCCTGGCTGCTCAACACCTGGTCCTGAAAAAGGTAACGAGTGTAACACGTCAGCAAAACGCTGAGTAGAGTGGCAGACTAACTAAAGGCAACAGTAGAGTGTACAGTAGCTGTTATGTTCTATTACTTCCTTTATTCACATCTTTCAATTTTTCTCACTATTTCATTTATTTCTCAGATCCTTTACTTGATCTCGAATGTCCTCGTGGGAACGATCTTGATTGCAGTCTTTTCCAAAAGTAGAAGTAGCACGTGGTGCTCTCCTGGCCGGGAGAGTCCCCCGTGGTGATCCTACCCTCAGTCAACCACCCCAAGGTCACTGACAGACGTAACGGTGACTACGGCACGCGCGATAAACGCACAGGTAGCTAGCCCGCACTGGCACGCGGTCAGTCGTTTCCGTTAACGGGTGCGCCCAAAGCACAGCACGGAACCAGGGCAGAGCCCTCTCAGTAACAGGGGTCCAACCCCTCCACAGTAACCAAACCGGGGCCTTGCCCCTCCACAGTCTGCGCACCCTCGCCTTACTACCCTGGTTTGCCCTAGTGGGCCTAACAAGTCGGTGAAGGAGGCTAGCAGAACCCCGGGGCCCGTGGGGTAGCTAGTACTCTCCTAACACTACTAGCTCTCCTCGGTACTACGTACACGAGGGCCAACAAGTCGGTACAGAGCGGCCAATCCTAACCCCGGGTCCCTGGGGCGGCTGGCCCCACTCTGCACTAAACAGGTACAGGTACTTCCCTTGGTACTGCGTACCCAAGAGACAGTACAAACTACATCTCAGTTCCATTCCTTTTTCTTTCCAGCAGTTCCACTCCTAATTCCCCGTAGGGTTCCAGCTCTTTATCTCAGAACATCATATGTTTCACTTTCCAGATTCACGTCCTCAAAATCCATGATCTCAATCATGTTTCTTTATTCATAACAGGCAGCTGTTAATTCAAATTACAGGAAGCTTTATATTGCTTTCCATTTTTTCCAAGACTGCAGTATTATACATTCCACTAGTTCTTCCATACTAGGGTTCATGTCACATCCTAGGATCTAGCATACAACTAGCTTTCCAGCCCTATGATTCATGCATCACCTAGGAGCTATCATTCCATACATTTCTCATTCCTAGGATTCATGCAATGTCCTAGCTTCTAGTTATGGTTCCATACTTTAACAGATTTTATTAATAAACTTAAGCCACTCTACCAGGTACAACGGGAGTAATGGTGGCGTGATCGGGAATCCCGCGTGCCTCCGCGACTCTCAAGACTGCAACTGAATGAGGTCCTATCACAAGGATCAAACACAAAGAGTGTCTCAAAACAGTGTATAGCTATTGTAGACGGGTAGAGGAATTAATTCTGAAAAGAACGCAACTCGAATCGCGGAAAACGGAGCCCGAACGGGCCCTAAACGGGTCGAAAAAGACGATACTGTGCAAAATCAGACGTCTGGAACTCCTTCCAGACGTCTTAAACGGTGGATCAGAGAATTACCTATTCAGCGTGGTTTCCCAGACGTCCAGAAGTCTGCGGGGATGTCTGGCCTAGATCCCAGACGTTCGATGGTCCATCCGGACGTCTGTAGGTCACTCCCGCCGTCTGGTACAACTTCCAGACGTCTGATTCGCAAAGGATGGCGAATCAGCGAACCTGCGCACAGCCAACCCCCCTCCCTCAGTACGGTCAGTCGACAAGAAGGAAGAAGAAGGCGGAAAACTCACCTTTCAGACGTCTGTATGATCTTATAGACGTCGACCTTGCCGTCTGGCTATCAACCCAGACGTCTGATTCTGGAAATTTTTCCAGAATCAGGACCCTGCTCGGCCTCCGCTCGCGACGCCGCCCGCGTCGCACCTCGCGCTCCTACTGCTCAGACCGCAGCAGGTCCCTCTCCACGTCGCTCCGTGCCCCCTGCGCCCTCCGCCGGCCGGCCAAGCCGCTCCGGCGAGCTCGCCCTCACGGCAGAGCTCCGCCCTCGCACGCCGCACCTCCGCGCTCACTGCGGCCGCCGCTGCCGCCCTCGCGTCCGCTCGCTCTCGCGCACAGGAAGGAGAAGAAGGAGGAGACGGTGGAGGCGTGGCCCTTTTAAGGCCGCGCGAGGAGGAGAGAGGAGGTGGCAGGCCGCCTGCTGCCGTAGAGAGAAAAAGAGGGAATATGCGGTCTGCGCGCTCAGGCGCGCAGGCGACTCGCGTGTGTCGAAAATAACGGATTCCCAGACGTCTGGTTGTGATCCCAGACGTCTGGTCCGACGTCTGGGCCACCTCCCAGACGTCTTAAAAGACGTCTGGGGCACACATTCGTTACATGGACTGTAGGGGTTCTTGGGAGGAGCACTTAGCCCTAGCAGAGTTTGCATATAATAACAGCTTTCATTCGAGTATCGGCATGGCACCATACGAGGCTCTGTACGGACGGAGGTGTACTGCGCCCTTTAGTTGGGTTGAGGTGGGGACCAAGTAGGAGGTTGGCCCCCGGCTGGTCCGGCAGAGTCAGGAGGTGGTAGAGTAGATTCACAGACGACTCCGCACTGTCAGGAGCAGATAGAAGAGTTATGCAAATCGAAAGCGCAGAGAGGTGTAGTTTGAGGTTGAGGATCACGTCTTCCTTCACGTTTCGCCCATGAGGGACTTGTAGCGTTTTAGGGTGAAGGGGAAACTCGCGTTGAGGTTTGTGGGGTCTTTTGAGGTCATAAAGCGAGTAGGACTCGTTTCTTATAGGCTTGCCCTTCCTCCCCAGCTTTCTGGTGTGCACGACGTGTTCCACGTGTCCAACCTCAGGAAGTACGTTGCCGATCCTAGTCACATTCTGAGCCACGAGAGTGTCGAGGTGGGTGACGACCTGACCTACCTCGAGCGACCAATACAGATACTAGACAGAGCCGTCTGGAGTTTGAGACGGAAGCAGGTACCCCTGGTGAAGGTCTTGTAGAAGAGCCAAAGGTACTAGGAGGCTACCTGGGAGCCAGAGGCGGTGATGAGAGGCGGTACCCAGAGCTTTTTGAGGGTACGTCTTTTCGGACCGACTTTGGTCCTCTTTAAGTTTGTTATGTGTTTATAGTTCTTTTTCCGCACCCTAGCTAGCTCAAGTTTCGGGGATGAAACTTCCTTTAAGTTTGTTATGATGTTAAGACTCGTGCTGTTTGAGCCTTTTAAGACGTCTGGACTGTCGATCAGACATCTGGTCAGACGTCTGGACACCTTCCCAGACGTTTGGAAATCAACAATTTTGAGTACGAGCTCGCGTCTGCGCGCAGACAATACTCTCTCTTTTTCTTCCCTTCTCTCTCCCTCCACCCTCCAGTAAACCCTAACCCTCACCCTTATAAACCCCCTTCCTCCTCTCTCGTTCTCCCCACTCAAGCCACTTATTTCCTTCCTCACCACCCCAGCGCGAGCGAGAGAACGCGAGAACGACTACCGAGGAGGAGCGGCGTGAGGAGAGGAGTGAGCTCGCGAGCTCGTGTGGGAGCTCACCAAAGAGCGCACGGCCAGAGTAGCACGCGCGCAAAGAGGAGTACATCGGGGGAGTCCTCCCCGACACTGCTGCAGTCGGAGTTGCAGGTGAGGGGGCGAGGCGCGGCCACGCACAACGAGAGCGAGCGGGAGCAGGTTCTGGTTCTGGGTTTTTCCCAGAATCAGATGTCTGGAGTGACGTCCAAACGATGGAGCGGACGTCTGGAGGCGATTCCAGACGTCTGAGGAGAGAGTTTCGCGAAGGTACGTTCTCTTTGCGGATACGGCCATGCAGGCCGCTTCGTAGGTACCCTTTTGCCTGCCTATTTTGAGGAGATTGTGTGGTGGCATTGTAGGATTTGCTATGGGAAGGCACGAAGCACACTGCCCACGCATTTCAGACGTCTGGGAAGCTTGCCATATGACTGCAGATGCCCAGAGAGGTGGTCGGACGTCTGGAGCTTGGTCCAAACAATCCAGAAGAGTTCCTGGACATCTGAGGACGACGTAGAGACTGAGGTGCATTTCTGGACACTTTTAAGATGTCTAGAAGTTGTTCTAGATGTCTGATTTGAGTCAGTAAACCTGTTTTTGACCCGTTTAGGGTCTGTTTAAGGTCCATTTTACGCAAACAGGATACCGGTGTTTTCCTTGCGAGTTCCTCTACTTGTTAGAAGGCTTTCTATAGTGTTCTGAATGTTTCATTGTGATTGTTCCTTGTTATAGGATTTCGTTCCGTTGCAGGTTCGGGGCTTGTTGAGGCACGTGAGCCTGCCGTTCAAGCCCCCATTA
This sequence comes from Thalassia testudinum, assembly GCA_037157565.1. Taxonomy (NCBI): domain Eukaryota; kingdom Viridiplantae; phylum Streptophyta; class Magnoliopsida; order Alismatales; family Hydrocharitaceae; genus Thalassia; species Thalassia testudinum. The sequence continues at coordinate 6,049,698 of JAZHRO010000059.1, read as the reverse complement.
CTCCTGGGTTGACTGGTAGAGTGGCTACCCCTAATTTAATTATAAACCTGAATGCATGTGTGGAATGAATGATTAGAACCTAGGGTATGGCATGAATCCTAGGACGAAAAATACTTGGAATGTCTGTATTGGATGATTGAATTACAGTCTTGAATGAGTAGATAGAAATGTTAACAACTATCTATAAATGAACAAAAGCTTCCTGTGAAATATGAAATGCATGTTATCAGTTGCATGTGACTTTCCTGTTGTATACGTTAAATGATATAATACAAGCTACATGTGTACAATTTGAGAATGGAAATGTGAATGATAGAATTACGAGATGCATGCGTATAACTTGAGAATCGAAAGAGAAATGATGAAACCTGGTATGGAATGGCATGAGGAATATGAGCATGAACCCTATAGGGAATTAGAAGTAGAGCTCCTGGAAATAAATGAAATGGATCTGGAAATGTGAGTGGGGAACTGAGTTGGCCCTTGAGTACGTAGCACTAAGGAGAGCGACTGTCCCCTATTTAGTGTAGAGCGGAACTAGCCGCCCTTGGGTTGGGACTCGAGGTTAGGATTGGCCACTCTACACCGACTTCTTAGCCATCGTGTACACTGTATCGGGGAGAGCTACTAGTGTAGGGAGAGAGCTAGCCACCCCACGGGGCTAGGGGTTCAGCTAGCCACCCTACACCGACTTGTTAGGCCCATTGGGAAAACCAGGGTAGTTAGGTGAGGGTGCGCGGACTGTGGAGGGGCGAGACCCCTGTTTGGTTCTTAGGGGCTAGACCCCTGTTACTGAGAGGGCTAGGCCCTATACTGTTCCGTGTTGTACTTTGACCTTGGGGTGGTTGACTAGGTGTAGGATCACCACGGGGGACTCTCCTAGCCAGGAGAGCACCACGTATGCCTTCTACTCTTCGGAAAAGATGCAATCAAGATCGTTCCCGCAAGGAATATTCGAGATCAAAAAAGAGATTTGGAAATATATAAATCAATGGGTGAAAAGGAATAACTTGTAAATTAAAGAAATTGGAATAACTTGTTTATCTGTTAGCTTTACTACTTCAGTTAGTTGGTTGCCGCTCTACTTAGCATTCGCTGACTTTGTGTACTCATAACGCTTTTCAGGTCTAGGTGTTGAGCAGCCCGAGTCTACGATTGTAGAGGGTGCTGGGCCTAGTAGAGCCCAGTAGCGGTAGCTTCTTTTGTTGTACCTCTGTTGTAGTAGTGAGTTAGACTCTTGTATCTTTATATTTTGTACTTTTATGTTCTGTACTTTACATGCCTGTACCTTGTTACTTTCTACTGTTGTGGTGGTAATATGTACTGTAGCAGCTTTTACTTCTTTACTACTATACCTTTTTACTGTTAGTTGCTTGGCATAGTGAATGTGGTTTATTTTCCTACTTTTTGGTTACTTTCTTGTTGGACGATTGGTTCTTGGGATTAGTCGAGTCGGGCCGGTCTTGGGTCATGTAGGGATTCGGGAACTGGGTCGTAACATTCGGTATCCTACAGAACTTGTGGAAATGCCCTCGGCTCCTACTCCACCCCCCCTCCCTATAGCAACCAACTTAAACGAAGGTCACTTTTGCTCCACCTAAGGAGGAGGAGGCATAGGCGGGCTACGCGGCACCTATTCCAACACAGGGGTCGGAGGCTCCCTCTGTGAAGAAGGCTTTACCTTGTTGCTATGGCCCACTTGCTTCTTTGACAAGCACTTCTGTTGCCATACGAGGATCTGATAGCCCTTTTCTTCTTCTTGGAAGGCTTAACTGTATTAAACGAAAGGAAGGCTGCACAAAAAGAAAAGAGTCATATTTGCACCACAAGAAGGGAAAAGTGAAGTATGTGGTCACTTACTTTTGTTCGAATAGCAGTCCTTAGACCATGAGAGTATCCCCCACATGTACTCCCATGCAAGCTCCTAACAGGTCAGAGTGCCAAAATTTTCCACAAGGTTGATCTTTGCCAACAACTACAAACTAAGATCCAACATAACATCACATTTGAGTGGTTCCTACTAGTGGTTGGGGAGCCGAAGTGGTTACTCATTATTTTTTTTGCAAAGAAGCGATTCCCCGTTATTGATGACAAAAAAAAGTGTCAATCCAAACACTTTAGGCTATCCGGCATGTCGACTAGTTGGAAACTCGACTTTCCAGGGAGGAAGGAATATGTCTGAATAAGAGGGTGCTTCTTTTTAACCTTTTGAGGAAAGACCTAATAAAGGTGTCAGAAAAAATTCACTGACAGCACCACTTAGACATAAAAGCAATTAGTGAGAAAGGCTTTCAACATGGGCCAAATGTTGAGCCTAAGTCGAGGAGGAGCAATTAATGGGAAAACAAATTAAGAAGCAACGAAAGGATTCAAGAGGAGGCAAAGGCCATTCTCGATGGCGTATTTACATATGTGAAAGTTATTCTCCCATTCGGGTGTTTACAATCGAAGCTACTCGCTTGCGATGGCATAATCGACCCCATACTGCCCATACTTCCTAAGAAAATGACTTAACTCCTCACCACAGAAAGATGAAGAATATGTATAGAGAGCAAGGGTCTCCTCACTAAACCACTTGAGAAGAGGAGGGTTCCTTACCTCAATTAATTGATGACATGCCTCCAAAGGAAAAGGATAACCACCACTTGTTTCTAAGGAGCACTCCAAAGAGAGTCGAAAGGGGAGTGGGGGTAGTAAAGGGGAGTAAATGCACAAAGGGAGTGGAGACTACTCCAAAATATCGCATCAATAATAAATGTGACATGATAGGGAAGGGCATGAGGAGGCCGCCCTCCAACACCGCCCCTTAAACCCCCTCAAGCAACCATGACATTGAGATACAGGCTGGCATGGATGAGGATATGGCCTAAAAGGATGGGATACACACACACCCCAGGCCTCGTGGAACTCAAATGATGCGACAGCACCCCAAGCTTAACCGCCATGCGTGAACAGTAGAGGCGATGACTAGCCATCATCCGCCCAAAAGACCTAACGGAGAAAAATGCTTAAACCCAGGAAACTTCCTGTTGGTGCTAGAGCACCACGATCATTTGTTTTGATGATAACAAAACACGTGTTATTTAACATTTGCAATTTGAGTCCTAGATTTCAGGTCAATTGCAAATGAGGACGTGTTTAGACGGAGTTCGAGCTCGCATCCAGGACGGATTGGAGGAGCTTGACGGAAAACAGAGGAGGTTCGCGTGGAGCGAAAGATTGAAGATGGAAGGAAATGAAGAATAGGATAGATTTCCTTCTTTTGTACTTGTTGTATTTTTTGTTTCTTTTGTTGCTCTTTATTTCCTTAGATATTTCATGTTAAAGAGCCTCAAAGAACCCTAACAGTAGTCCTAGGAACACCGGCACAACCCTAGGATACTTAGGTTTTCTGTAGAATACTTAGAAAACCAATATAGGGTTCAAACAGACTTTACAGACGTCTAATTCCCAAATCAGACGTCTGATAATGTATTTTAAGACGTCTGACTGTTGTTTCAGACGTCTTATAACTGTTAGGCTGGACATAGTTAGTTCTGTCTGATGAAATAAGACGTCCAGACCTTAGACCAGACGTCTTAGGAGACGTCTGATGACTTTGCCAGACGTCCAGTTAGTGGACCGTTGGCTGGCTTAGCAAACAGTCAAGAATATGACCGTTAGAGCCTTATCAGACGTCCTTAGGTCTTTCCAGACGTCTGATAAATGACCGTTTTGCCTCGGCTGACCCAAAATCTCTTCTCAGAGATTTTCTAGCCGTTGCAACGTTTGGAAATCAATTCCCACAGTAGAAGTAGGTTTCCAGACTTCCAGACATAGTTCCAGACGTCCTGTATGTCGTCTGATGGACTTGCGTAAAAACCCTGTTTAGATCTGATCCAAGTCAGGGAGAGACCCGCCCAAAATCAGACGTCTTAAAGTGGCCTTCCAGACGTCTGATGCCAGATTTAGACGTCTGATAACCCTGTCAAGTGTAATCATTGTCCTGATTTCGGCCTAATTCTCTTGGGCTTTGTTCCCAACGGCTATAGAACCTTTCTTAAGCCTTCCAAAGCCTTCCTAAGGCCTCTATAAATAGAGGGGAACCCTTGCAACACAAATACACACTAAGAAAGACACAAGACACACTTAGCTATACACTCTCACACTCTTGTGTCCAAGAAGCTCTTGCTCTCTAAGCTCAAGTTCTACATCTTGAGAGCATCCAACCGTTGCGCACCCGCTCTCCCGCCGTTGTCTACGAGAGTGAAGTTGCGCCGTCGCGTGGCTCACGCACCGCGTCATCGTCGACGCACTCCTTGCAAAGGGGAGTTTCCTAAATCCTATATAAGCTTAGGTTTATTACTTTGTTGGCTCTATAGGTTTGTTGTTTTATTTTACCTTTGTAATTTGGTTGGGTATTCGCTTTGCGAATTCCCGTCTCCTTCGTGGGACAAAATCCTTCTCGTGGAGAGAAGGGGTTGAGGAACGCTACCCTCGTACTTGTAGCGTGGTTGTACTGAGGTTGAATCACCCTCGTTTAAAGTGATTCGTTTAGTGGATTTTGATCAACTAGGTTGATCGGAAAATCCTAACTCGAGAGGGTTAGGTGGTGGTTTTCACCCGATTTGGGTTTCCACCTAAAAATTACTTGTGTACATTTTGTGATTGCTTATTTTGTGAGATTGCTTTATATATTTTACTTCCGCAATTATTACGTCACCCCCTCATCGAAGGGAACTACACTTCCCCTGTAGGGGATAGGGACTAACTCACATTATGAGTGGTGACTTCCCCTAAGTGCAATCTGATGACAGGACCTTCAAGGCAACACCCAAATATCTAGGTGGATAGATCGTCGTAAGAACCCTCTCCCCCCCAATTAAAGGAGTGAGAGATGGGGCAATAGGGCACCTACCCCTCAACTATGTTGATCGGTAGTTGTTGGGGATAAAGGGGGATACAAAAAAAAAAAACATTGTATTTTACTCTCCTAGCCCGCACAACAAACTACAAGAATGTGGACAATTGATGAGGAAGGAAAAATCTGACCCATCAAGCAAAGGTCCACAAAGCATTTGGCCCAAGTAGAGACAAGCCCATTGCCCAAAACCTCACAACAAAGCCCCATCCATACGAGCCAGGTGTGAGTAGCCAGCATAATTGCCAGACTGTTGCCATGAGCGACTGTCCTGGTGGGAGTCCCCAAGTGGCCTTGCTCAAATCTGCCAAGATAGAGTTAGAGCTTCCTAGTGGCATCCCCACTCAAGCCACCCAGCTTGCTCAGTTGGCTCACCCGCTTAGCCTGCTAAGCACTCGAGTGCTTAGACTAACAGAAGCGGCAAAACAAAGCAGTGACTGAAGACCATAGCAACGATGCAAGACTTTGCTAGAGCACGTGCCTTTTTGTCCTTGTCTTTTTCTTTTTTTTGTGACTTGGCTCCCAAGCATGTTGTACAACTAGCCTTGCGTCACCTTTGCAAAGATTGTGTTTTTGGTGGTCGGGTAGGCCTAAAAAAAACAAAATGTCGATTAAAGGTTGTTTCCTAAACTTTTTTGCACAATGTACATACCCTCACGAGGAAGCAACCTCACCCCTCAAGAGGAATGTGCTTTATTTCCTTATAAAAAGGGAACCTTGTATTTAACAGGTCATTTGGCCACCCTGTACTAAAAAAAACTCCCACAAAATATCGAGATAGTGCAAATTTCAAGGGTTACAAGCCCTCCGTAGATCTACATCTTTTGTGGTGAAACTATATTACCAATCCATACATCTTTCATCATGTACCTTGTTACTTTCTACTGTTATGGTGGTGATATATACTGTAGCAGCTTTTACTTCTTTACTTTGTACCTTTTTACTGTTAGTTACTTAGCATAGTGAATATGATTTACTTTCCTACTTTTTGGTTACTTTCTTGTTGGACGACTGAGTCTTGGGATTAATCGAGTCGAGTCAATATCGGGTCCTGTAGGGATTTAGGAACTGGGTCGTAACAAGATGGTATCAGAGCAAGGTCGTCCCGAGAAGTGAACCAACTAACTTGAGAATAATAAATTCACGTACTTGTAACTAGAGTAACCACCACAACGTACCTTTTAACATCTATTTTGAGGTTCTTTTACTGAATATCCATTAAAATTAACTTATTATTCTATTGTATATATCCTTTATATTGACATATATACCTTCAAACTTCAATTTATTGAGTTGCACGTTATTAAGAAAATATTGAACAAAAAAATTAAGGTTTTTTTTGGTTTAAAAGAACCCTCAATTTTTTTATCTTTTTTTTTTAAAACAACCCCTAAGTTTGTGTAGAGGCATCACGTACAATGAGGATGGATATATATACTATAAAAATATATGTATGCTTTCGTACACACGCGCACGCAAGCACTCTATTCGTTTATAGAGTGGGCTCTTAAGTCTTGGCAAGATCCAAGCTTGTAGTTCTCATTTGTGTATGGGCTCACGACAAACTAAACTAAACCGTTTTGTTCACGGGATCTGTGTTTAGCATACATTATTTCGTGTCTTTGACTTTTCTGTAAACATGCTATTAGAATCACGATATATCAATTTGGATACTATTTACGTCGTATAATATTAATTATACTATATTTGTGTGAGAAATCATCACACCTCCCAACTTTACCCTACGAACATTAATTCTTGATTTTATGCATCTAGTTATTATTCACAGGATTTTATATTCCTTCTTCGTGATTCAGTCTAAAAGTAATTTCTCCAAAGAAAAATAATTCATAGCCACATCCATGTCATATTTGTAAGGGTATTATATATATTCGCTTTAATTTCATGCGAATTAATACCTTTATACAAATTTTTTTCTGTAATGAATTTGATTGTGACATGATTGGTAAAAATACATGAGTTTGTCCGATCCAACACAAGTTTAGTTATTTTGGGGAAGTTCTAGGCTTGGATAAGAAAGGATTGGGAAAAAAAGTACCAAGCTTTGGTCCAATTCACAAGCTCGCATAAAATCAATGGTCTAAAAATCTTAGTATATGCATCGTCCTATACTTGCTCGCCTCGTGATCCTAACAACTAGAAGCAATAAATTTATTTTCATAGATTATCATATATACTTGCTTGTGACAATGTGACGTCTTCCCTTCCTTTTTTCTATGATAAAGTACATGCCATGAAGACAAATGCTGTAACGAAGTGGATTAAAGATGAATTGATGGAAAGTAAGGAAATTGACAAGCTTGGATACATAAAATTTGCTGATAAAATTGGTTCGGCATTGGTTTTTATGATTTCGTTATACTCATTCATATGAAACTTTCCAATTAACGACACATTTAGTATACCTTTACGTAGAATATTATTTCTTAACAGAAAATGGAATGTGTTTGGAAGTCCAAATCAAAGCTTACTCGAATAGATTTTGCACTCAACAATTTCGAACATGATTTAACATCAACTTTATCCTACTAGTTTCTTAGACAAGCTTGTTGGTGGTATTTGTACAAATTTCATGGTAATTATCAATAGCAAATTCCTATAATATCTAAAATTGTCTTTTGCATTCTCAATTATATTTTTTTGCAAGCAATACTCCATAAAAGTTGTCAAGAATAAATTTGTTAACAAACTCCATGGCAATCTACTCAAAATTGACTTATATTCAACTCACCATGTGATATTGATTAAACTCTCATGTAAACTAAGATAGAATCGATTGGAGTATGATATATCACAACCCTAATGTCAAGTTTTAGAAATTGTATGTTACACAAGAACAAGAATTGATTGTTGCTAAAAAACAAAAGTACAAGAATTGATGCCAAAATCATGGCAATTCAATTTTCACTATTTATTGACTTTTCCCTTTCATGTGCACCCGGCAGAACCTAAAAATCCATTTAATTCTTAGAAACTCTCCTCCTCTCAAGATAATTTTTAACCTAAAAATCTATTCAATGCATAGAAAGTTTCTCTCTCAAAAGCACAAATGAGTTTTACAAGAAACGTTATGGACTTTCACTCTTCTTAAGAAGCACGTGGATTGACCCATTAATCAAGAAGAACACCATATACGATACATGGCACAGATTTGGAATTTTCAATTGAGCTCCCAACAAGTTGATCTCAAGTAAACATGGGAACATAGACATTGTAGGAGAGATTCGACGATTGAGCAATACAAATTTTTATAAGTATATGTATAAATAGTTGTAAGCCTCAAGTTCAAGCCTATGTCGATACATGACTTTTTTTTAAAATAGAAATGATAATTTCATTACTTAAAAGGCCAACCGACCAAAATGGGGAATATCTCCTATAAAATGTCATAAGGTCAAAAGAGTCATTACAAGCTAGTGGTACAAATTCATTAAATTTCTTACAATACTCTCATCAAAGTATCAAAGGTGAAAATTTGCCTTCATTTTCTTGAGGTTTGTGGCTGGCTCAACTAAATCTAGGTTCAAATTCCATCTATAAACTTATCGAGTTGGCCCCATAAGTCGTTAATGAGCTGATCCCTTTCGGTGCAAATTAATCATGAAAAGCTCAACAAAGCCAACGCACTAACGATCCATGTAATGTGACACGTGAGCTTCATCCCATGTCACCCTCCAAAACTTGGGAGCCATTCGTGCCCAGCCGAGCCAAGTCTCATGAGCTGTTTCAATGGATTATTTCAAGATTTAAATTATTCGCTACCAAGAGGGCTCAGGTTTGACCGGGAAAGTGGGAGAGATGTGGGGTTGTTACAACCCGAACCCGACTCCACGTGGAACCCAAGGTGAATCGCCTCGACTAACCTAAGACCCAGTTGTCTATCGAGAAATATATCAAATATTAAAATATTCCACGCATATAACATAGCTAGAACATAAATGAAAGATAGAAAATTGAAATGTAAACTGTAAACAGTACTACAAGAGAATAGCAAGGTTCTCCACATAGCCATCACAACCATAATGGAAAGAAAACAGAAACAGAACTACAGGTTTTAAGCAGGGATACTCATGACAATTGAAAAAAAATTGTCTCACTAAAGCAGAAGCAGAAACAGAAATGGACTAAGGTTGGGCTCAACTCTGCCCAACTCCCTCTTTAGCCGGTGGTATTGGCTGCTTATCTCTCTGTCTTGGACACAGGTAGTAGTCGTCAGCAAAGGTTGAGTAGAGTAGCAAGCATACAATTAACTAATTCAACTTAATTTTTAAAAGCAGTAAACATTTCAGGCAATTGTAAACATTTCACACATTTTCATATTTTATTTCTATTTCTTTGTACTAGTTGTTTTATGTTTCAGGTATTCTAACAAAGGTCCTATTTTCTCTTAATTCGGATGTTCCCTAATGAAATGATCTTGTTGCAGTTTTTCCCGCGATATAGAGTGTGCACGCGGTGCTCTCCTGGCCGGGAGAACACCCCGCGTTTGTCTTACACTCGGTCTATTACCCTAGGGTCATGGTCGTGACGTAGCAGTGACTACAACACGAGTGATAAACGCACAGGTAGCTACCCCGCACTGGCACGCAATCAGTCATTTTCATTAATAGGTACGCTCTAAGTCGTATAGTACAGAACAAAACAGGGGTCACATCTCTCACCAATCTACGTGCTCTTGCCCGACTATCCCGGTTGGCCTAGTGGGCTTAAAAGGAGTTGGTGTAGAGAGGCCATTCCTACCCTGGGTCCTAACCCAAGGGAAGGCCAGATCTCTCCCTACACAAGGGGTGAATAGTTCTCCATGGTACGTGCACACTTGAGGGCCAGCTCGCCCCCAAACTAGAGTCTAAACAACAGTTGTGCCTTACGGTAGGTGAATTATTCCATTATTATCAAAGTTTCATACCATAGCAAATAAGTTATTCTTCTAATGCACCTTAGCGTTCAAGTACGTCTCTACTATTATTGCTACCAAACTCATTCAATGGTAGTTCCATCCATTAAAGAGTAACGAGTATCATTCATGTTTATTTTGTATCAATAAAGCTTTATGCATTAAAGATAATCATGCATCATTCGCATTTTTAGAGTTTATTCTATATCAATTAAGTTCTACGATATCATGCACATTTAACAAACACCCTTGTGACCACCACCATATTGGCTAGGGCATAGATAACAAAATCACTTATGTGCCACACCCATGAGGTTAGGGTGGGCACTCATCAATTCCGTAAATAGACAAGGCAAATTAGACTTCAAACTCGTATTTCATAACTCAGGTTTCAAAATGGAATTCTTTAACTTAGAGCATTCACTTAACCAAAACAAAGATGAAAAGTAGAGGAAGACCACTAGGGGTACAGAAGATATGGGGCACGAACGACGGATCCCGATGCCTCAACAGGTCTTGCACGCACCACATACTTAGGGCCTACACCAATTAAATGGTCAAACGGGGCATCAAACATGTCGATCAACATTGTAGTATGCTAAACAGTTCCAAAACAATGTAGAAACGACTCTAAAATGTAGGAAATTCCAAGAGCTTTCTAACAATATCTTACGTGCTAGATTCGAAGACCAAATAGGCCCCGAACCGGCCTCGGAAAGGTCCTGGTTCACTTGAACTGGACTAGGCAAGTTGGTCTGGCTGGACCGATCTCCTGTCTGTAGCAGGTGTGCACCATTCGCCGCTATCAGACGTTTGAAGTGAGTTTTAGACGTCTTAAACTCACACAAAGCCCCGCCTAATGTCCTTGGTTCTCTCCTGTCATCTACTGCCAGTCCCAGCCATCCGAGACTCCACCCGGATGTCTAGCACCACCCTTAGACGTCCAAAAACACCTCGAGTGCTGTGTACGTGCACTTCCCCTTGCAGCTTGTTACAACCTGATCCCAGCTTCCTGCAGAACTCGAGAACAGCCCGCCTCGACTAAATCCCTAGACCCAGTCATCCAACGAAAAATAACTAAGTGCACAAAATATTCTACAACCACACATGCAATATACCTAAACAAAAAATAGATAATAGGCAGTAGTGGAAAATAGGACATAAATCCCAAAGGTACTACATGCTATAAGCGGAAAAGTACGATTTCAAACATAGCTATCACAACTAGAGATATAACAGAAACATGTACTACATGCTAAAGATACTACTACAAAAAGGGACTCTGCAACGGAAAGTAGAGAAAGTACAACTATGGTTGGGCTCGACTGGGCCCAGCACCCTCTGCAGCCGGTGGCACTAGTTGCTCAACTCCTTGACTTGAGCTTGGTTACATATATCTATGGTCAGCTAACGCTGATTAGAGTGGTGTATATGTCATTTACATGCAATTAAACATAAAGGAACAAACAACTAACTAATCATACAATTTTTAGTTATGTATTAATATCTATTTTCGTTTAAATCATCTATGTGTTTCCTATTCGATTTCTAGTAAGGGTCCACAACATTTCTTAATCCACTTGTTTCCTAAGGGAACTATCTTGATGCAGTTTTCCTACGTTGCAGGATGTACACGTGGCACTCTCTTAGCCAGGAGAGCACCCAGTGGTAGTCCTACACCTAGTCTACCACCTCGAGGTCATGGCCGCGACGTAGCGGTGACTACGGCACGCGCGATAAGCACACCAGTAGCTATCCCGCACTAGCACGCGATCAGTTGTTTTCGTTAACGGGTACGCCCAAACGTATAAAACAAAGTAGAATAAGGGCCATACCCCTTAATAATCTGCATACCCTCGCCTGGCTATCTCAGTTTGCCTAGTGGGCCTAACAAGAGTCGGTGTAGGGTGGCCAATCCTAACCCTGGGTCCCAACCTAAGGGGCAGCTAGCTCCTCCCTACACTAAAGTGACAGTAGCTCTCCTTGGTACCGCATATACGAGGGCCATCTCACTTTCCATACCTAAGTCCATATAACCAACCAGTCCGTAGGCAATATGTCCCATCACACATCAGATTTTCATATTATAGTAATTTTTTATTCCTTTCCTAGTTTCCCGTAAGGTTCGTGCATTAACATTCGTCTTATTTCATAATACGACATATATCTCCATTCACATTCCGATTCTTAATCGTATAACAGGCAGCTCGTGATTCAATAAATTAAACAATCACCACATCAATTTAATATTTAGTTCTAGCAGTAAGGACCTTAATATGCATTTCAGAGTATAGCAAGTGTGGTTCAAGTAATGTACATTCATCCTCCTCAGCCCTAGGGTTCATTTAATATCCTAGAGTTCAATCAGATATTTCTAATATAGCATGCACTTTAATCATTTAAATCACAGGATTAGAGAGGACCACTCTACCAAGGTATACAGGTGGTATGGGAGCTCGAACGGTGGATCCCGACGTCTCAGCGGGTCTCGTGTACACTACGGACTGGAGACTTATATTGTTGACTAATCATGACAAGCATCCTCAAAATAGTATAGACATTACACTAACATGTAGAGAATTCTAAAAGAAAACCAACAATACTTTGTTTGTGAAAAAACCGACTCCGTTTGGGCCATGAATAAGCCCAAAAACACTCATCCTGACCAAAATCAGACGTTTGGAGTAAGTCTCAAATGTCTTAAATGAACGCAGTAGCTCACCTTGCTTTCCTGCGTTTGTACCCATCGTTTGCTACCTCGCACTGCTGTCTGAGGGGGTCTCTAGATGTTTAACACTGCTCCCGGTCGTCTGGGAGGATAGTTGGACGTTTGACACGACCTCCAAACATCCTAAAGTGCCCCGAATGTCGTACCACGCACCTTTCCAACGCCCTTGTACCTGCGTATGCACGTGCAGTGAAAATGCGACACTTAATTACGACCGTACTCGCATGCAGGCTCATGCAGGGTACGTACCTTGTCACTTTACGTGCTATCGGACGTCCAGAGCTCTCTCTGGAGGTCCGACAATCCCTCCTGGCGTTTGGTAAGGGTTGCAGATGTCTGATGATGCGGAAATTCAGCGCGCATAGCTCCTCGCGAGCTCTTCTCCACTCGTGGAGCTGTAGCAGCTACCACAGTAGCTTCAGCATGTCCTCCTTCACGAGCTCCTCCTCTCCCAGCTCCTCCGAGATCCTTCCCTCGCCCACGCTCTCTCTCTCCCTCTCTGCTGCAAAGTGGGTGGATTAGAGGTGGTGAGGGTGGAGGAGTGGAGGTGGCGTCAATGGGTGTGGAGAGGGTGGAGAGGTGAGGGTGTTTTATAGAGGGGGGGCTTAGGGTTTTGGGTTTTGAGGGGTGGGTGTGTGCGTGAGTTGAGTGGGATGTGAGGGGAAATTTGCAAGGACCCTGCAAAAGCCTTCTTTTCCCGCAAAGCCCACAAACTAAAACCTAGGGAGTTTAAAATTGCATTAACACCCTTATCATTCTGAAAAATATCCAAACGACCCTTGGGAAGGGTCATTTCACAGCCTCCCCTGCGAGAGTTGCTGCTTCCCTATGCAAGCTCGCGCCTCGAGCCTGTACACGCCGCAGACACCTCGGGAAGGCTACGCCATGTGCCCAATGTGTCTTCGGACGTCTGGAGCTCGTCCCGACTATCCGCAGTCTCCCTGCTGTCAGCAGGGGGTTGCGGACGTTTGATGATTGCAGGGCTCGCCTGCTCCCCGCATGCTCCATATGGCCTCGCTCACTGTACCACACCTTAACCGCCGCAACACCTCGCTAACAGTGCTCTGCGGCCCCTCCCCACCTCCTCTTCTTGATCTCTCACTCTCTACCTCTCTTGCCCATATCTTTCTCTCTCACTGGAAGTGGAGAATGAGTGCTGCTGAGGTGAGAATGGAGGGGTGCGTAAATCGAGGAGTGGGGTTTTTATGGGGGTTCGGGGTTAGGGTTTTAGGTGCCGCAGGAGTGAGGTGGGGCTGGGGAAAATTACATGATGCGTCCTAGGTTCTTAGGGTTATTTTCATTGGATAAAAAGGGTGAGAGGTAGGGGAGTAATGTTACGACCCGATTCCTGAATCCCTACAGGACACGAGAATTGGACCGACTCAACTGATCCCAAGATCCAGTCGTCCAACGAGAAAGTAACCAAAAACCAGTAAAGTAAATCACATTCACCATGCAAGTAACTAACAGTAACAAAAGTACAGCAGTAAAGAAAAGAACTACTACAGTACACACCACCACAACAGTAGAGAATTTTAAACAGGTACAGAAATATGAAGTTTGCAATAAAAGAGTACAAAAGTGTAACAAAATACTCACTACTACAGAAAATGGGTACAACAAAAGTACAACTACTGGGCTTTACTAGGCCCAGCACCCTCCGTAGCCGTAGGCTCTGGATGCTCAACACCTGGACCTGAAAAATGTGGTAAGTACGACACGTCAGCGAAACGCCGAGTAGAGTGGCAACCAGCTAGCTAAGAAAACAATAAAGGTGGACAGGTAGTTGTTGTTTTCAATTTCTTTCTTTATGTAACTAATTATTCTTTCTTTCATTACTTGATTTATTTATCAGGTCTTTTTCTTGATCTCGAATGTTCCTCTTGGGAACGATCTTGATTGCAGTCTTTTCCGAAGAGTAGAAGTAACACGTGGTGCTCTCCAGGCCGGGAGAGTCCCCTGTGGTGGTCCTATACTAAGTCAACCACCTCAAGGTCGCCGACAGACGTAACGGTGATTACAGCACGCGCGATAAACGCACGGGTAGCTTACCCACACTAGCACACGATCAGTCGTTTCCATTAACGGGTGCGCCCAAAGCATAGCACGGAACCAGTATAGGGCAGAGCCCTCTCAGTAACAGGGGTCTAGCCCCTAAGAACCAATCAGGGGTCTTACCCCTCCACAGTCCGCGCACCCTCGCCTGACTACCCTTGTTTGCCCAGTGGGCCTAACAAGTCAGTGTAGGACAGCTAGATGAACCCCAGGCCCCATGGGGTGGCTAGCTCTCTCCCTACACTAGTAGCTCTCCCCGGTACTGTGTACGTGAGGGCCACGGAGTCGGTATAAAATGGTCAGTCCTAACCCCGGGTCCCAACCCTAGGGCGGTGATGAGTGGCTACTCATCATGGCTAAAAGGCCGAAATTAAGCTAGACACTAAGCAAAACAATATCAAATTAACATATAAAAAGGGTTAAGTGTGGGAATTAAAGAAAAGACCTAAAACTTTTAATGTGTGCTAAAACCTCCTAATTAGGTCACAAAAATGAGATATTCTGAAAACTAAAGAACAAATGATGATCCATGCATCAATTGAACACATAAACAAGTTTGAAAAGACAAATCAGAAGTAAAATCAATGTCTTAAATGTTCAATTAAGCACATGTAAAAATTTGAAAGCAATTGGACATCATTTAGGCTTAGAAATAAATAGATTACAATTAGGTCCTTCATGCATTACATTTCTACCCTTCAAAACTCCTTCTTGGACCTTTTTGCAAGCCGCAGGGACCCTTCTGTATGACTGCAAGGCCCTTCCAGTTATAGTTCTTTTCACTTTTGGACCTGCACGCTATTCTTCTACCCCTTCGTTCAAGGGTTTTCTTGCAAGTTTTCCCTCATTTCAGAGAGAAGTCGGTGTTCTTCACGCGCACTGTAGCACGCGAAGAACACAGCCATTCTCGACCGTCCATCGCACTTTTGATCTCGATCTGCGGCTGGAATCAAATGGAACCTTCGTGCGATTCGGTGCGTGCGTTCACCTCTCTTCCCAGATCTCATCTGACGGTCAGATCTGTCTCTTGACTCGCCGCGCGCTCTACCCATCTCATCCTCACTGCCGGCTTCATTTTGATTAACCTCACCCTTGCGGTGATTCCAATCACTGAGCTGCTACTTAAGCACCTTAGTGGTGTCATGCGCAAGGGATCGCTCCCTCCTACATCTCTTAGCGATCAATTCTTCCACTCCAGTCTCTCCTCCTCATCTAGCCCCTGATTTCACAGCCACCGGCTGTGGAATCATCGCCTGCTCTCGACCCTCCTCGTCGCTAAGGACATCGTAGCACCTGAGGACGACCCTGGAGTCTCACTAGCAGACTCTTCCCTCCGCTGGAGTCACCCTCCTCCTTTCTTCCTCCTTAGCCGCCGGCTAAGGACCCATAGGTCCCATTCTTCCTTTTAGTTTAGGTTTTTAATTCTGCACAAGTAGTGTTAGATTTAGTTTGCAGTAGTTTAGAATAGATTTAGTTTTAATTGTTAGTGTTTAATGTTAGCTATAGTTAGATTAGTCTTAGGAGTAAAATTAGTATTAGATCCCCTCCCTCATCTCCTCTAATCAGTCCAGATCAGAGGGGAAGAATCATCTGTTCATTATTCAATTTATCTCCCTCTTCATGTTTTGTTTTTCCATCATCCAAATTCTGATTCTTGTTTTTCCTTTTAACGACGAATTTTTCATCAATCACCCACACATCCTGACCCAATTTCAGATCTGATGGTGTACTGCCTCAGATCTGAAAGTGGCGTCACAAGCACCATTTAGGGCTTCTCACTCACTCCATTTGTTTCACAAAAGCCCTTCTGTTTTAAATGGATTGCCTCAGTTTGTCAGAGCACTTTTGATTTGGATTTTAAAGGATTTTTACTCTCTAAAATGTTTTGACAGATCTGACAAATTGAAGGGATTTTTGGTTTTTATTGTGGGCAAGGACT
Source organism: Thalassia testudinum (assembly GCA_037157565.1). NCBI lineage: Eukaryota > Viridiplantae > Streptophyta > Magnoliopsida > Alismatales > Hydrocharitaceae > Thalassia > Thalassia testudinum. Next base: position 6,033,161 of record JAZHRO010000059.1, on the reverse strand, counting down.
CTGAGAAGTTCTCTGCTGACAGAGAACAACTCAGAAGAGCCTTTCATGAATCTATTTCTACCTTGATCTGAATGCATTCGCAAGCTTTTATAAATTCCTTTAATGCATCCTTAGTCTGTTTTGCCATTTCAGAACTGCCATACACTATTTGTGTTGATGATCATTTCTGTATGGTGATTCTCTAACCTAAGGAGTTTTCCATACTCCTTAAGGTTGCAAGAAACTGGGATTGTGTGTTTCTTTGGTTTTAATTGATTGAGCTAAGTCTTCCTTCATGCTATCCATGGCATTAGGAAGATTAACTCAAGACCATTGGTGTTTTGATTTGAAAGGATGCTTCTGATAAGGTTTTTCCTAATGAGTATTTGAGCTGAATTTACATGAGATTTTCGTGAGATTTAAACCCTTATCAGATTTGGATTTCAACTCTCAAAATTTTTAGTTTGTTTTGAATTTTCTCTTATTCCCAGTTATACAGCAACATGCTGCATCTAGCAGCTACATTCCCCTCTTCTCTAAACTTCCTTCTTCTCTAAATTTTCCTCTCATCTGTTGAATACATCCCTCTCTTCAAGTGGACTAACTGCAGCAGCAGTTAGCCCATTTGACAGTGGCTTAAGCCACTGCTGCTGCTAAAGAAAACACCCTGAACAGCACACCTTTTCATCCCTCTCCATCTTCTCTGACAGTAGCTTAGCTGCTGTTTAAATTGAAATCAAAACTTAATTAACCCTTCTTCCCTCATTTCCTAACTTCCTACTAAAACCTAATTATACATACTTATTTTAAAACTGTAAATATACCTATCCATAGTATTATAACTATAACATATAGCCTAATTATGTAAGTAAGATACATAGTTATACTGTAAATATGTATAAAACCTGTACATAAATCCATATACATATGTAATCTATGTAAATATATGTATATATACTAAACTATTATGTATGTATCTACTTAATAATGTATATATATATAAACAGATCCCTATTTACATATTTAATAGCTAAATTATAGAGTAACTTAGCTAAATTAATAATTTAGAGCTATAATTAAATTAAATAAATCTATAAACTTAGGATAATATATATAGTAAGTAATTTAAGCTAATTAAAGTGTATTTATACCCAGTATAGCTTACTGATTAGCTTAGTTTTAATTTAACAACCCAGAATAGCTATTTTAACCTAAATAAAACATAAATAAATTCGTAAAAATACAATAAAAATATGTATTAAATACTTAAGTATGTAAATTAAAACTGTTTAAGGTCAATTAGACCATTTACTAATTATTTTATAAGTAATTAACCATTTAATCACTTAAATAAACCTATATAATCAGCCTAGTTTAGCGAATTTATTTGTATAGTAAATATATTTAAAATTCAAAATTAATTAATCAATTATGTAGTATTATGTAGATATTTTATCTACCATATTTTATTTTATTTTTTTTTAATAATTTATGGCCCCCAAATCGAGGGCCAAAAACGTGCCCAGACGCAGCTGCGCCTGATTTCCAGCGCACGATGTGGCGTTGGAATAGCACCACATCGTGTGCTGCAAGTCAAGCGCAGCCACATATAAGTTAATTATGCTATAAGTTCAACAGTCGTCACGGCGCCGGGCGCCCGAAACAGCATCCTATTCTATTCGATCCGATTACCCGTTAGCCATGTACAGTCTAATTTGCGATGAATGTGTGTGGGGGCCGGGGGCCCGAGCGTGCGAGCATGTGGCGTTGGGCTGAGGCTTTGCGCTGATGTGAAAACGTAATTAAGCCACCTAATCTGAGATTAGGGTGCGCTTAGTAGAGGTCTGATCCCACTGTAAGGGTGCTGTGTATCCCTCGGAAAGCGCACTCGCAAACTAAGCACGTTTTTAAACTAATGATATTAGCCTAATCCCCTCCCCACCGTAGCCTCTGAAATATACTAGAACAGGAGTTAAGAACAGCAGAGTGACACAAAGAAAAGAGTACAAGAACACTTAAGAGTAAGAACAAGAATAAAAGAACACAGAATGAAAAAAGACTCAAAGAAAAAGAACAGAAAGACTTACTGTACATATAGTAGTAGAATAAGTAATATATATACGTATAAGTAAATCTATATAATTACTAACAGAATAAAATGACACTATAAACGTCGCTAAAGACCTCAGTTTGCTTCTTTAGGTTGTATATAGTGTTTTCTGAGATTTAGCGACGCTTATATCTGTCACTGAAACTGCTGTATATGTTACTATACATAGTAGACTAATAAGTTAAGTCTCTACATCATTGCATTCTAATGTATTATGTACTATTATGTTAGTACTAATAGGATAACTTGTAAATACATAGTTTAGAGTATATTAATAGATTGTTTGATGCTTGTTCATAGTTAGCATTTTTGCAAGTATTTCTTAGTAATTAGGTAAATAAAACACACATTCATTCATTCTTTAATAAAATGTAAAGTTTCTTTTTGAATAAGAAGACAATTTTGGAGATAATCAAAGAGTGACCGAATTAAATTCAATAAATTGCCTCCCAATGAACAACCTGGAACAAAACCATTAAAAATTAGATAAATAAGCAAATGATAATAATGGTTGTAATGACTGGTATTCACCCATACTCACCACTATACGACATTCTTAATGTTATATTATACACCCTATACTACAATGACATGATCATAACAATAATCATTCATCATCATACAACCATTGTGTTATATACACATTGTACACAACATCATCATTTTTTGGCGCCGTTGCCGGGGAGCATCGGTTCAACAATTATCACCAACAACCATTTTCAACGTCAGGCGGCTAGCTCCGCTCTGCACTAAAGAGGGGGACAGTCGCTCTCCTTGGTACTCCGTACTCAAGGGCCAGCTCACTTCCCCATTCACTTTTCCAATTCCATTCTATTTATTTCCAGGAGCTCTACTCTTAATTTCCCCGTAGGGTTCATGATCATGTTTCTCAGGCTAAGCTGTACTAGGTTTTATCATTTTAGTTTTATCCGCATATAGCACGTGTTTCCAACATTCAATCCTTCTTTTCGATTTTATGTACAAGTAGCTCGTATGTAATTTCAAACAACAAGAATTACATGTGCCAGTTACTAACAACAGTACTCTACATTTCACATGTAGCTGTTATCCAATTACAGGCAATTATTATTATTCTATCTACTCATCCAAGACTGAAATTCAGGCATTCAATACAATCGTTCCAATGTTTCTAGTTCTAGGATTCATGCCATACCCTAGGATCTATCATTCAATCTAGTGTTTCTGACCCTAGGATTCATGCTATACCCTAGGAACTATCATTTATTCCAGACATGCATTTATGTTTGTAATTAACTAAGGGAAGCCACTCTACTCGCAAAATCGGGAGAAATAGGGATGTGATCGGCAAGTCCATGTGCCTCCGCAACCCCCAAGTTCGCAACAGAACGAGATCCTAACACAAGGATCAACCACAAGAACCACTCAGAACATGATAATAAGCATTCCAACAAGTATAGGAACTTATACGAAGAACGGAATCTTAAACGCGGAAATCAGACCTCGAACGTACTCTAAACGGGTCAAAATGACAATTCTGACTCAAATCAAACGTCTGGAACACCTTCCAGACGTCTTAAAAAGGGTCCAGATCCATACCTCGCTCTGCGTTGCTCCTCAGACGTCCAGGGGTCCTTCTGAACCGTCTGAACCTAGTTCTAGACGTCCAACCACCTCTCCGGACGTTTAGAGACGCTCTCTGCCGTCTGGTGACTCGCCCAGACGTCTGAACTGTGTGGGAGGGCGTGTCCCACTCCTTCTCGAAGCGAATCCTGCATGCACACGCAAAAGCTTTCAAACACAGTAAGCTACAGAGTTTCGGCGGAACGGCCTGCATGGCCGTATCCGCAAAAAGGAAGGTATAGGCACAGTACGTACCTATCAGTCGTCTGGAGCTTCTTCCAGACGTCGTCCACATCGTCTGGATGTAGGTCCAGACGTCTTATTCTGGGAAAATTCCCAGAATTAGAACCTCCTTCGTCTTCTTCTCGCTGCACGCGACCTTGTCGGGCAGCCGCTCGTCCACTGCTCTGCTGCAGCAATGCCGGGGAAACCTCCCCGACACACCCTCCGCCTCGCGCACGCCGGCCGGCCTCGAGCTGCTCCGGCAAGGTCTCTCTCTCACGGCTTGCGCGCACTCTCTTCTCTTCTCTTCCCTCTCGCTGCACCTCTCCTCTCTGCCGCTGCACTTGGCAGTAGCTGCCGCGCTCGCTGTCACTCTTGCTCTCGTGCTGGAGGAAGGAGGAGACGGATGGGGTGGGGTGGCATGAGGGAGAGGAGGGGGTATTTGTAGGTGCGAGGGAAACGGTCTTGCAGGTCGGCGAGGGGAGAGAAAGAGAAGAGGGCGGCTAGGTTTCAGTTTGCACGCGGTACGCACGTGGACTCGCGATCGTACGCACGCAAAAATGAATTTCCATACGTCTGGACCAACTCCTAGACGTCTTAAAGTGTTTTAATGTCACGGGTCTTAACAACATAACAAACTCAAAGGAAGTTTCGTCCCCGAAACTTGCGCTAACTAGGGTACGGAAAAAGAACAATATATGCATAACAAACTCAAAGAGGACCGAAGGCGATCCGAAAAGATGTACCCTCAAAGAGCTCCGGGTACCGCTCCCGCATCGTCGCCTTAGGCTCCCAGGTAGCCTCCTCGTACCGCTGGCTCCTCCACAAGACCTTTACCAGAGATACTTGCTTCCGTCTTAGACTCCGGACGGCTTTGTCGAGAATCTTCACTGGCCGCTCGAGGTAGGTCAAGTCGTCACCCACCTCAACGCTCTCGTGGCTTAGAACGTGACTGGGATCGGCGACATACTTCCTGAGGTTGGACATGTGGAACACGTCGTGTACACCAGAAAGCTGGGGAGGAAGGGCAAGCCTGTAAGTAACGGGTCCAACCCGCTCCAGGACCTCAAAGGGTCCCACAAACCTCGACGCCCCTCTCACCCCAAACCGCTGCAGGCCCTTCATGGGCGAAACGCGAAGGAAAACATGGTCCCCAACCTCAAACTGCACCTCTTTGTGTTTCCGATCTGCATAGCTCTTCTGTCTGCTCCTGACAGTGCGAAGTCGCCTGTGAATCTGCTCGATCACCTCTTGACTCTGCCGGATCAGCCTGGGGCCAACCTCCCACTTGGTCCCCACCTCAACCCAACTCAAGAGTGCCGTACACCTCCATCCGTACAGAGTCTCGTAGGGTGCCATGCCGATGCTCGAGTGATAGATGTTATTATAAGCAAACTCCGCCAGGGGCAAGTGCTCCTCCCAAGAGCCCCTCTAGTCCAGTACACAAGCACGCAAAAGGTCCTCAAATGTCTATATCGTGCGCTCAGACTGTCCGTCCGTCTGGGGGTGGTATGCTGTACTGAACCTCAACTCTGTCCCTAAGGCCTGCTGAAACTCAGCCCAAAACTGGGACGTAAAACGGGTATCCCGATCGGATACGATCTCCGGCGAAACTCCGTGTAGCCGTACTACGTCGCGAATATACCTCTCTGACAACTGTGCTGGTCCCAAGGTGACTCGGATCGGCAAGAAACGTGCCGCCTTCGTCAATCTGTCCACGATCACCCAGACTACGTCGTGTCCTTGCTGGGTAACGGGCAAGCCCACCACCGAGTCCATAGTGATGCTCTCCCACTTCCACTTTGGCACTGGAAGTGGCTGCAACGGCCCTGCAGGTCTCTGATGCTCGGCCTTCACCTGCTGGCACACTAAACACTGCTGTACGAATTCACCTACATCCCGCTTCATTCCCCTCCACCAAAAGTCGCGTCCCAAATCATGGTACATCTTTGTGTTTTCGGGATGTATGGTGAACCTGGAACCATGTGCCTCAGTCAGGAGCTCTCTTAGCAGCTCCTCATTCCTCGGAACGCACAAACGTCCCCTCATGCGTAGCACCTCGTCTGTAAAGGAGAAGTCCCCAGGGTCTCCTGACAGCACTCTGTCACGCAACGACTGCAAGTACGGGTCGGCCATCTGTCCTGTGATGATGCGGTCTATTAGCTCTGGCCTCGTCTATTGTGTCACGGTTACTGCCCTACAGTGCCTCGGTAACTCTAGGGGTCGCTAACTGCCCATCTCCTCCATGAGGCTCCAACTCTGCGCCTGTAAACTGGCCAAGTGTGCAGGTGCTTTCCGGCTCAAGGCGTCAGCCACCACGTTGGCCTTCCCCGGGTGGTAGGAAATGCTGCAGTCATAGTCCTTCAGGAGCTCCAACCAACGTCTCTGTCTCATGTTGAGCTCCTTCTGATCAAACAAGCACCTGAGGCTCTTATGATCTGTGAAAATCTCAAAGGTTTCACCATACAAGTAGTGCCTCCAAGTCTTCTGCGCTGTTAAGACCCGTGGCATCAAAACACTTTAAGAAGTCTGAGAGTTGGACCAGACGTCTGGAAATTATTTTTCACGTGCGTACGATCGTGAGTCTACGCACGTGCCGCGCGCAGACTGAAACCTCGCTGCCCTTTTCTCTTTCTCTCCCCTCACCGACCTGCAAAAGCCTTTTCCCATGCCTACAAATACTCCTCTCCCCTCTCCCTCGTTCACCACCCTACCCGTCTTCTCCTTCCTCCAGCGCGAGAGCGAGAGTGAGAGCGAGCCACAGCTGCTGCCGAGTACAGTGGCGGAGAGGTGCAGCGAGAGGGAAGAGGAGAGAGCGCGCGAACCGTGAGAGAAGAGAGCTCGTAGGAGCAGATTGAGGCCAGTCGGCGTGCGCGAGGCGGAGTGTGTGTTGGGGAGGTTTCCCCCGGTGCTGCTGCAGCTCGAGCAGCGGACGGACGAGTGCAACATGGCCGCGTGCAGCGGGAAGAAGTCGAAGGAGCTTCTGATTCTGGGATTTTTCCTAGAATTAGACGTCTGGACCTACATCCAGACGATGCGGACGACATCTAGAGGGAGCTCCAGACGACTGAGAGGTGCGTATTTTCCTCCTATGCATGCTTTTGCGAATACGGCCATGCAGGCCGTTACGCCGAAGCTCTGTTGCATGCCTTGCTGAGGGATTTTTGCGTATGCGTGCAGGATTCACTTTGGGAAGGCGCGGGACATGCCCTCCCATGCGGTTCAGACATCTGGGCGAGTCACCAGACGACGGAGAGCGTCTCCGGATGTCTGGAGAGGTGGTCGAATGTATGGAACTAGGTCCAGACGGTTCAGCAGGACCCCTGGACGTCTGAGGAGCAGCGCAGAGCAAGGTATGATCTAGACCCCTTTTTAAGACGTCTGGAAGATGTTCCAGACATCTTATTTGAGTTAGAGTTGTCGTTTTTGACCCATTTTGGATCCGTTCGAGGTCTGATTTCCTCATTTAAGATTTCGTTCTTCTCAGAATAAGTTCCTCTACTTGTTTGAAATACTTTTATCCTGTTCTGAGTGGTTTCTTGTGGTTGATCCTTGTGTTAAGACCTCGTTCTGTTGCGGACTTGGGGGTTGCGGAGTCACGTGGACCTACCGACCGAGCCCCCATTACTCCCGATTTTGTGGGTAGAGTGGCTTTCCTTAGTTAATTACAAAACATAAATGCATGTCTGGAATGAATTATAGATCCTAGGGTATGGCATGAATCCTAGGACTAGAAACACTGGAACGATTGTATTGAATGCCTGAAATGCAGTCTTGGAATGAGTAGGTGGAATAATAATTGCCTGTAATTGGATAACAGCTGCCTGTGAAATGTAGAGTACTGTTGTTAGTAACTGCTACATGTAATTTCTGTTGTTTGAAATTAAATACGAGCTGCTTGTATATAAATTGGAAAAGAAAGATTGAATGTTGGAACACATGCTATATGCGAATAAACCTGAATGATGAAACCTAATATGGCTTGGCCTGAGAAACATGAGCATGAACCCTATGGGGAATTAGGAGTAGAGCTCTTGGAAATAAGTAGAATGGAACTGGAAATGTGAATGGGGAAGTGAGCTGGCCCTTGGGTACGGAGTACCGAGGAGAGCAACCGTCCCCCTGTTTAGTGCAGAGCGGAGCTAGCCGCCCTAAGGTTGGGACCCGGGGTTAGGACTGGCCACTTTGTATCGACTCTGTGGCCCCCGCGTACACAGTACTGGGGAGAGCCACTAGTGTAGGGAGAGAGCTACCCACCCCACGGGACTCGGAGTTCAGCTAGCCGTCCTACACCGACTTGTTAGGCCCACTGGGCAAACCAGGGTAGTCAGGTGAGGGTGCGCGGACTGTGGAGGGGCGAGACCCCTGTTTGGTTGCTGTGGAGGGGCTAGACCCCTGTTATTGAGAGGGATTTGCCCTATACTGGTTCTGTGCTGTACTTTGGGTGCACCCGTTAACGGAAACGACTGACCGCGTGCGTTTATCGCGCGTGCCGTAGTCACCGTTACGTCTGTCAGCGACCTTGGGGTGGTTGACGAGGGTAGGACTACCACGGGGGACTCTCCCAGCCAGGAAAGCACCACGTGCTACTTCTACTTTTTGGAAAAGACTGTAATCAAGATCGTTCCCACGGGGAACATTCGAGATCAAGAAAAAGACCTGATAAATAAACCAAGTAATGAAAGAAAGAATAATTAGTTACATAAAGAAAGAAATTGAAAACAACAGCTACCTGTCCACTTTTACTATTTTTCTTAGCTAGTTGGTTGCCACTCTACTCAGCGTTTCGCTGACGTGTCGTACTTACCACCTTTTTCAAGTCCAGGTGTTGAGCAGCCAGAGCCTACGGCTGCGGAGGGTGCTGGGCTTAGTAGAGCCCAGTAGTTGTACCTGTGTTGTACCCGTTCCTGTAGTAGTGAGTATTTTGTTACACTTTTGTACTCCTTTATAGTAAACTTCATAATCCTGTACCTGCTTTTAATTCTCTACTGTTGTGGTGGTGTGTACTGTAGTAGTTTACTTTCTTTACTGCTATACTTTTGTTACTGTTAGATACTTGCATGGTGAATGTGGTTTATTTTACTACTTTTTGGTTACCTTCTCGTTGGACGACTAGGTTTTGGGATCAGTCGAGTCGGTCCGATTCTCGTGTCCTGTAGGGATTCGGGAATTGGGTCATAACAAGCGCGAAGACGACAGCTGCTAGCTCCAGGTCATGGGTAGGGTAGCTATGCTCTTAGGGCTTCAGTTGCCGCGAAGCGTAAGCGACAACATGACCCCTCTGCATGAGCACACCTCCTAATCCCTGTAAAGAGGTATCCGTGTATACAACGAACCCGCCACTACTGTCTGGAATGGTGAGTACGGGAGCCGAAGTCAGCCTCTCCTTCAGCTCTTGAAAACACGCCTCACAAGTGTCTTGTGGTTTCCCTATTAGGAGGGGGTGACGTAGTAAATTGTGGAAATAAAATGTAAAGCAATCTCACAAAATTCAATAACACAAGGTACACAATTATTTTTAGGTGGAAACCTAAATCGGGTGAAAACCACCACCTAATCCTCTCGAGTTAGGATTTTCCGATCAACCAAGTTGATCAAATCCACTAAACGAATCACTCAAACGAGGGTGATTCAACCTCAATTACAACCACGCTACAAGTGCGAGGGTAGCGTTCCTCAACCCCTTCTCTTCACGAGAAGGATTTTGTCCCACGAAGGAGACGAGAATTTGCAAAGCGAATACCCAACCAAATAACAAAGTAAAATAATAAATATAGTTCTATAGAGCCAACAAAGATTTAAACCTAGCTTCTATAGGAATTAGGAAACTCCCCTTTGCAAGGAGTGCGTCGAATTGATGACGCGGTTGCGTGAGCCATGCGACGGCGCAACGTTGCTCTCGTGAACTACGGCGGGAGGGCGGGTGCGCAAAGGCTTGATGCTCTCAAGATGTAGAACTTGAGCTTGGAGAGCAAAAGCTTTTCTTGGACACAAAAGAGTATGAAAGTGTATTACTAGGTGTGTCTTGTGTATCTAGGTGTGTGTTTGTGTGCAAGAGGTTCCTCTCTATTTATAGAGGCCTTAGGAAGGCTTTGGAAGGCTTTGGAAAGCTTCCATAGCCGTTGGGAGCAAAGCCCAAGAGAATCAGACCGAAATCAGGAACAATGATTGCACTGACAGGGTTATCAGACGTCTGATCCTGGCATCAGACGTCTGGAAGATCACTTTAAGACGTCTGGGAACAACATCAGACGTCTGATTTTAGGCGGGTTTCTTCCTGACTTGAATTAGATCTAAACAGGGTTCTACTGCAAGTCCATCAGACGACATACAGGACGTCTGGCATTATGTCTGGACGTCTGGAAACCTACTTTTTCCAAGAGAGTGGATTTCCAAGAGAGTGCAACGGCTAGAAAATCTCTGAGAAGAGATTTTGGGTCAGCTGAGGCAAAACAGTCATTTATCAGACGTCTGGAAAGGCTTAAGGACGTCTGATAAGGCTTTAACGGCCATTTCCTTTAGTGTTTGCTAAGCCAGCCAACGGTCCACTAATTGGACTTCTGGCAAAGTCATCAGACGTCTTATAAGACGTCTGAACTGAGGTCTGGACGTCTGATTTCATCAGACAGAGCTAACAAGTCCAGCCTAAATGTTATCAGACGTCTGAATCAACAGTCAAACGTCTTAAAACACATTATCAGACATCTGATTTTGGAATTAGACGTCTGAAAAGGCTGTTTGAACCCTATATTGGTTTTCTAAGTTTTCTACAGAAAACCTAAGTATCCTAGGGTTGTGCAGGTGTTCCTAGGACTACTATTAGGGTACTTTGAGGCTCTTTAACATGGTGTTCTAAGGAACAAAAAGAGTAAGGAAATAAAGACAAAAGTACATGAAAGAAAATAAACAGAATTCTATCCTATTCTTCTTGTCCTTCCATCTTTAATCTATCGCTCCTCGCGAATTTCCTCTGTTCTCCATCAAGCTCCTCCAATCAGTCCTAGATGAGAGCTCGAACTCCGTCTAATCACGTCTCCATTTGTAATTTGCCTGAAATCTAAGACTCCAAGTGCAAATGTTAAATGACACGTGTTTTGTTATCATTAAAACAAATGATCGTGGTGCTCTAGCACCAACATGTCTGTCCAAGAAAAGGGACGTCCTTCCGGGTCAGCTGTGTCATAAGACGTGCAATCTGCAAGAAGCCCCTGATAAACCGCCTGTAGTAGCCTGCCAGTCTCAAGAAACTGCAGATCTCAATAACTGTATGCGATCTCTTCTACCTGAGCACTGCCTCAACCTTGGTTGGGTCCACAGCCAAGCCATCCTTGGAGATCACATGGCCCAAGAAGGTCACCTCCCTCAACTGGAACTAGCACTTGCTGTATTTGGCGTACAGCCTACGTCATCTCAGTGTGCCCAAAACCATCCGCAAATGATGTCCGTGCTGCGCCTGATCTCGAGAGTAGATGAGCAAATCATCAATAAATACCACCACGAACTGGTCCAAGTACGGTCTGAACACCCAGTTCATTAAATCCATGAAGGCAGCAGGGGCGTTGGTAAGCCCAAACGGCATGACCAAAAACTCGTAGTGTCCGTACCGAGTGCGGAAAGCTGTCTTGGAGACGTCTGTCTCCCAGATCCTCAACTGGTGGTATCCAGATCTCAAGTCTATCTTGGAGAATACCGTGGCACCTCGCAGCTGGTCAAACAAGTCGTCAATCCTCGGCAGCGGATACCTGTTCTTGATGGTAACCCTATTCAGCTATCTGTAGTCCACACAAAGGTGTAGGGTACTATCCTTCTTTTTCACGAACAATACCGAGGCTCCCCACAGAGACGCACTAGGCCTCACAAAAGCCCTTCTCCAGAAGGTCCTGCAACTGAGACTTGAGCTCTCGTAGCTCAAGTGGTGCCATCCTGTATGGTGCTGTAGAGATAGGGTTGGTCCCCGGTACCAGTGAGATCTCAAACTCGATCTCACGCTCAGGCGGTAGTCCTGGCAACTCATCTGGGAACACGTCGGGGTACTCTCTGACCACCGAGATATTCTGGAAGTCTGCCACAGGGTTGGGCTCCGCCACGTCACAAGCTAGGAAGCCCTCACACCCCTGGCTCAAAAGTCTCGCCGTCCGAAGTGCAGAAATGCACCTGAAGCCTCCGTCCACTGGTTGCCGGTGGAACTCGAAAGAAGGCAACTCCGGTATGGAGAAGATGATCTTCCTCTCAAAATAGTCCACCAAGGCGTGCTAAGCGGACAGCCAGTCCATCCCCAGAATCACGCCAAAGTCCTCCATCTGTATCACGATCAGGTCAGCGGGAAGGCTGTGTCCCCCAACACTGACCTCACAACCTATGTACACCTTCTCAGCTATGAACAACTGACCACCCGGACCTTTGATTACGAACGGATCCTCTAACAACATATAGTCCTGCCCCAAACTAACAGCAAAATTGGCAGCGACAAACGAGTGCGTGGCGTCAGAATCGAAAAATGTGTAAACTAGTTTGCCGGAAACTGAAACCATACCTGCCACCACTGATCCTGAAGCTCTGGCGTCTCTGTGTGTCAGGGCGTTGATACGCCCCTCAACCCTAGGTGCGGACGAAGCAGCCACACTCTACGTTAGACGGGTAACCGCTGGCTGGTACCCTCCCCGCGACTGCTATCCTCCTCCTCGCACCTGGAAACCGCAGCCTCCTGCTCACCCTCCAATGCTCGGCGCGGGGAGCATCTGTTGACCTCCAGCCCTAGACGGGTAGTCCCTCCTGATGTGGCCCGGCTAGACACACTGGTAGCAAAGGGAGACTCGATTCCCGTCCTCAGTGGGTCCCTGCTAACGGCTGAGCGGGGGTTCGATGCGGGCAGCTGGCCCCTGTCGGGGGCCCCCAAAGGCTGCTGATGGCAAAGCGTGACGGCTCTCCTGCAGGCGCCACGTGCCTCCTCTCTTGTCGGCCCTGTGAGAAGTCTGGCTGATAGGGCCTCTTCCGCCCGTTGTCAGTGTCACGTGCGGACGGGTTGGTCTCTTCATACGTCATAGCTACCTCCACCACCCTCGAGAACGTAGGCAGCTTCAGGGGTTTGACATACCCTCGAATAGCAGGCCGGAGCCCTTCGGTGAACCTCTAAAGGCGCTCCTCCTCGGTAGCCACGGCTGTCGCAGCGAAACGAGAAAGCTCCAGAAAACGCATGCAGTATGCGCTCACGGTCATTGTCCCCTGGCGGAGAGTGTGGAACTCCCGCCTCCTCTGGTCCTGCCACATCTGGGGGAAGTACTGCTCGCAGAAGAGGGTGACAAACTGATCCCAAGTCTGCTCGTCCCTCTCCTGACCTCTGATTGCCCTCCACCACCTGTGTGCTGCGCTCTCTAGCTGGTACGTGGCAAAGGCCACGCAGCACTCCACAGGGGGGCAAAGGGTGTCAAACACCTTCTCGATCTGCTCGAGCCAGTCCTCCGCCTTGGTCGGGTCCTCATCCCCCTTGAAGGAGGGGGGTTTCAGCTTCCGGGAACTGTCTGAAAAGCTCGTAGTGGCACTGAAGTGGAGAAGCTGGTACGCCTCTAGGTAAAGAGGCCTCGTGCTCGGAAGTGCCGGAGGAAGGTGGGGGCGGTGGAGGCCGACCCCCTCCCCCACATCCAGCGCTGTGTCCGTCTCGTTGTCCCACAGATGACTCCCCCTCCGTGGCCCTAAGGAGAGGCGCTCGTGGCGGCGAGTGGAGCTCCTCTCGCACGATCTCCCGTATCAGCTGGGCGAGGTCCTGGGCCTGAATGCTCGGGAGTAGTGGCTAGTCCACTGAGGCGTCGGGCTCAGCGCGCCCACCCCTTGGACCTCATCCTCAACTGCGTCTGCGGCCCGCCTCGCTACCTCTTCGTCGAGGCATCTCCTGCAAGGAGACGCGAATACAGAATAGAAAAGACGTCAATACCAATCGACATTCAACGAAGGATCCCTATAACAGATGTCAAAAAAATACGTTATGGTGGTTACTCTAGTTACAAGCACGTGAATTGGTTATTTTTCGACTAGTTGGTTTACTTCTCGGGACGACCTTGCTCTGATACCTTCTTGTTACGACTCGGTTCCCAAATCCCTACAGGACACGAGAATCGAACTGACTCGACTGATCCCAAGACCCAGTTGTCCAACGAGAAAGTAACCAAAAAGCAGTAAAATAAATCACATTCACCATACAAGTAACTAACAGTAACAAAAGTACAGCAGTAAGAAAGTAAACTACTACAGTACACACCACCACAACAGTAGAGAATTAAAAACAGGTACAGAAATATGAAGTTTACAATAAAAAAGTACAAAAGTGTAACAAAATACTCACTACTATAGAAACGGGTACAACACAAGTACAACTACTGGGCTCTACTAGGCCCAGCACCCTCCACGGACGTAGGTTCTGGCTGCTCAACATTTGGACCTGAAAATGGTGGTAAGTACGACACGTCAGCGAAACACTGAGTAGAGTGGAAACTAGCTAGCTAAGAAAAACAGTAAAGGTGGACAGGTAGCTGTTGTTTTCAATTTCTTTCTTTATATAACTAATTATTCTTTCTTTCATTACTTGGTTTATTTATCAGGTCTTTTTCTTGATCTCGAATGTTCCTCGTGGGAACGATCTTGATTACAGTCTTTTCCGAAGAGTAGAAGTAGCATGTGGTGCTTTCCTGGCTGGGAGAGTTCCCCGTGGTGGTCCTACACTCAGTCAACCACCCCAGGGTCGCCGACAGACGTAACGGTGACTACGGCACGCTTGATAAACACACGGGTAGCTATCCCACACTGGCACGCGGTCAGTAGTTTCCGTTAACGGGTGCGCCCAAAGAACAGCACAGAACCAGTATAGGGCAGAGCCCTCTCAGTAACAGGGGTCTCGCCCCTAAGACTGTGGAGGGGCGAGACCCTTGGTTGGTTCTTAGGGGCTAGACCCCTGTTACTGAGAGGGATCTGCCCTATACTGGTTCTGTGTTGTGCTTTGGGCACACCCTCTAACGGAAACGACTGACCGCGTGCCAGTGCAGGATAGCTACTCGTGCGTTTATCGCGCGTGCCGTTGTCACCATTATGTCTATCAGCGACCTTGGGGTGGTTGACTGAGTGTAGGACCACCACGGGGACTCTCCCGGCCAGGAGAGCACCACGTGCTACTTCTACTATTCAGAAAAGATTGCAATCAAGATCGTTCCCACGAGGAACATTCGAGATCAAGAAAAAGACCTGATAAATAAACCAAGTAATGAAAGAAAGAATAATTAGTTACATAAAGAAAGAAATTGAAAACAACAGCTACCTGTCCACCTTTACTGTTTTTCTTAGCTAGTTGGTTGCCACTTTACTCAGCGTTTCGCTGACGTGTCGTACTTACCACCTTTTTTAAGTCCAGGTGTTGGCAGCCAGAGCCTACGGCTGCAGAGGGTGCTGGGCCCAGTAGAGTCCAGTAGTTGTACTTGTGTTGTATCCGTTTCTGTAGTAGTGAGTATTTTGTTACATTTTTGTACTCTTTTATTGTAAACTTCATATTTCTATACCTGTTTTTAATTCTCTACTGTTGTGGTGGTGTGTACTGTAGTAGTTTACTTTCTTACTGCTGTACTTTTGTTACTATTAGTTACTTGCATGGTGAATATGGTTTACTGCTTTTTGGTTACTTTCTCGTTAGACGACTGGGTCTTGGGATCAGTCGAGTCGGTCTGATTCTCGTATCCTGTAGGGATTCGGGAACCGGGTCGTAACAAGTAAGAATTACGTCATGCCCCTCTATGAGCCAAATAACTTGGATGGGGTCCCTACGTGTATTTCCTGGTGCATGAAATTTACACCAAGGCCCCTATAGTTTAGGAAATCACCCAAATGGCCCTTGGAGAGGGTCATTTCAGGGGCTGACTTCTTCCAGAACCTTCCGCGTTGGCAATCGGGTCAGGGAGATAACCCGACGACTAACCTCGTTGGTTATAACTCAGTTGAAAGGACGTGTGCCCTGGCTAATCTTATTCCGCAAGCTTACGTAATAAAAAAAACTCGACGTGTTCATTCCGCTAGTTTGCGATGAAAACCCATCACTGTTTCTTCTCCTTGCTCCATCGCGAGTTAGGCTCTGCTCGTCCTTGCGTTGTCGACAAACTGCCTCTCCGTTCCTCTTCTCCTTGCCATCCTGAGAAGGTTTTTTTGTGGATGTATGCCTCGAAGTTGACATGACATTCGTAGAAATCTTTTGTCAAAGTTGACGATACTAAGGTTTTTTGCGATAATATTTTTCGTATATATAATGTTGTATTTTTAGGAGAACGATGCTAAATTTCTATTTAAAATATGTGTGTATGTCGATGATTTACGATATGATCATTTTGAATATTAGGATTGATGTGCGTTGTTAATAACTATCCAATATCTAATCAAAATAACTAAATTTTATTTTTCATCTTATTCCACTAACTAAACATCAAATCAAATCAAATTCATTTTATTCCATTAATTATTCCAATAATAAACATCTCAAATAAAATAATTAATTTTATTTCTTCATTTATTCTACTGCAAACCAAAACACCCAAATATACTTTTCTCACCATTTATTCCTATCTCTCTAACTTATTCCGGAACAAAAGGGCCCGATCGTCGATACCGCGACAAAGATCATCCTATTTATCCTATTACCTCTACCCTCCCCCTCTACTTCCCACCCCCCGTCCCACAACCCAACAGCTGGAATCTTCGCTTACTCCAAAACGATCTCCTCATCCTCCTCTCCCCATTCCAACGTTTCGCTCCACGGCGCCCTCCGATCTGTAGGGCTCCCCTCCCTCTTCGTGTTCGATCCATCGCGGCCGGTCGCTACTGGAGGTATCGCTTCGATCTCTCGCTCGTTTGTTCCGGAGATCATATATATTCGTATCGCGGTGTGGATGTTCCCTGTCGATTTTTGTTCAATGAAACGTTTAGGCTGTTGCGAGCTTAATCTTTCGAAGGGATGAGATTAGGTGCCACGGGGAAGGTGTTTAGGTCCTTAATCCTCGTAGTTTGTTAGAATAGTACCTGTAATCGGACTTTGTCGAGTGTTCTGTAGGGAACAGGTGATGATCGCATGCCTGTAATGTTTGCATTTTGTCATAATCATATGCTGTCCAGGAACGAGTGAGGAGATGTCGACGTGCGGAGAATCGGAAATCACCACGAGTGTCTTTCACTTCTTTGGGCCGTCTGTTCAAGAGAACAAACTTATGTGTGAAATCACTTCCATGGGACAAGGTTTTTGGATTCTGCACACTGTAATGTAAGTTATCTGGCAAACCGGAATTGAATCTGAGATATGGGGAATTCTGCTTTTGCAGTTCTCAAATCATCTTTGCAATCTATGAGAAGATATTTCTTAATAATTTTCATGTGAATGAGGGTATGTGCGCGCGCGTGTGTGGTGGTGGTGATCTTGCTGTTGATGGAACCTTACAATTAAGGATGTGGTTCCACAGAGTACGGTATCTAATGACCTTCATACATTTTGGGAAAAATTATGTCATGGTGAATCATCTGTCAAGGTTATCATGAGTTTGGGAGATGATATGGTGTGAAATTGGGCTATCGCAGTGAACAAGGAAAGGAAAATTTAACTAATGAAAGTTTGGGATAGAATGTTTGAGGATGGGAAGGTGAATGGAATTAAGATGCCATACTTTTATTTGTCTGGTGCTTAGTAATGGCTCATGATATTGCTGAACTCCTTTTCTTCCTCAGATGTGTTGGGAAAGGTGGGCAAGGTTTTGTGGATTGATAAGATAAAACATTCTTCCTTGCCATGTATCTGTTGTCTCATGTTTTTGGGTTTTTGTGACTTTCTTCATTCCATGAATGGTACTTTGTAATTTGCCTTTCTGACCTCCATATGCGGGAAACAATATTTCTATCAATAAAACTTCTGCTCCTTTTGACGTGGTGTCAGAGCTACCTTCTAGGGCTGTGTGCTTGACTTCACAATCAATCCACAGTCCCCACCATCTCCACCTACCATGACCCCCACCATTGCCCACCTTAATGTCACTGCCAGAGCTTGAGTATCACCAAGAAACTGTGAGCATTGCCTCCTAGCATCATTACTTCTGCATTACCCCATATCGACCACCTTGTCGCCATGTCACCTTGCTTTCAGGTTGCACTCAACTTAATTGCATGAATTGGCTTCAAGCAACCTGATTTTTCCTTGTATCATCATCTGATTGGTCCCATAACCTGGTTGCAAGCATTCTGATCTGGTCTTATCTCCTTGATTGGTCCTACAGCGTAGTTGCAAGCAGCTGCAAGCCTACAAACACTCCTATTCTATCATAAGAATTACACGCTCCATGCGTGGCCATGATTGCTAGCAAGGTGAGTGAGCATGTGATTTCTCCTTCTCCCTTGACTACCAGGAATGGTAGCAGCAGCTTGAATCAGGGTAGATTATTCTTTGTATTGTGTATCTCAGTGAAGCATGTTTAGAGAGTTGCTAGGTTGCTCAACTAGTGCAAGACCAATACATGCATATTCAATGCTACTTCCTGACTGCAATTGCCGCTATAGATTCAAGCACAATGTCTGCTCGTTTATAGGGTGGATCTTAGGTTTAGTTGGCATACTTGACTGAAAGCTTGACTTGTTATAGATTGGCTTAAGCTCAAGATCAAATCCCACAAAATTTATTTGGGTTGGGTTTGGGCCAAGATCAAGGCCACTTAATTACCAGTGTTTTGCTAGCCTGAGTTGCTTGACTTTAATATTTGTTCATCCCTTACCTTTGAAAGCCAAACAACATATTCCTCCTATCTTCCTCCTTGCAGACTTCCTACTCTTAATTCCTATTTTGAGTTTGGGTGGAGTGGCAGTAATATTCTTCTTGTGTTTCCGTTGAAGGGTTGATTAAGGAGTTATAGGAGAGTATGATAATCACTGCAAAGTGGATTTTAAAGGAAGATACGTAGGTGTTTAAGAGTGCTTCGATCATGTTTTAAAATCGTGTGTCGTACTATAGGTGACCAAAGTGAATTAACATTTAAATTTATAAAATTCGAAACATTAGTATTTCGAGGTCGTCTTTGGGAGCAAGTAAATACGCGAATATCACTATTTAATGTTTATTTACAGATGTTCTTAGTGAACTTAAAATATAGAATTAATCATGTAGTTTTAGGAAGTTCACAATTGCATTGTATGATGCAACTTAGAGATATGAAATCAAATGCAACAATTGTTATTACTAATGCTCAATAAAAATTAATAATAAAATAATAATGAAGTCTTTCTCTTTTAGGCACAAATGAGCATTAATAGGGATATTAGACAAGATATGGTACTAAAAACTACTTAGCAATAAATCTTGAAGCCAATTCAAGCAAAATTACAAACCAGTCCTTGAATTTCTGCTGTTAGGTCCTTGCGTGTGTTTCCTTTGCGAATCTGCCCCTGCCCTCCTTCAAAGCCTACAAACAGGAGCTCCTTCTTTGTCTTCTTTGGCAAGGTCGCTGGAAGCCAACACTGGTGTTGAGTGCTGGAGGTGGAAACTTGCCGACGTTCGGCGAAGGAGGGTCGATAAGGTGTTGTTGACTTAACGGCGGTGGCGCAGCGGCGGTTGGCAGTGGCTATGGTAGTGGATGATGTCGCCGGAGTTGAGGATGGCAGCGGGAATCCGGCAAGTGGAATGGAGCTCGTCCGTGTGCGAAACAACCTCGTGGAGGGGGCAAAATGTTCCTTGTGTCATGGGGAAGCTTCCTGCGAAGCTTGGAGGCTCGTGGATGGCTGGAGCGTGGCTGGCATCATTAGGGAAGATGGGTGCGGCCGACGGTGGTGGTTTGGTGCGAAAGGCATGGAAACTCCACACCGAAGGGACGAGGAGCTTCGCCACGCCTTGGGGAAGGTGGTCGTGGTGGCTATTGGTTGCGAGGAGTGCGGAGGAGTTGCGGCGGACTCAAGGAAGACGACGGCGGCGATGTGTGTTCGGTGGGGTCCTCGAGGTAGTGAAACACCTAATAAAGTTAGGGCTTTTGCTCGTCGTGGCGTAGCGGAGGTCGTGAGGTGGTTGAGGGCGCACGAAGTCTGTCGTGGAGTTTCGGCCTCGCCGGAGTTCGGCCAGAGTCTTGCCATGGACATGGAAGAAGGTGGCGAGGAGGGAGTTGTGGTGGCTTAAACCTACTTCTAAGGTGCCTAAACTATTCTAGAGGAAAAGAGAAAGAGGGAGGAGAACCTAGAAGTGGACGAAGGAGACGAAGGACGTGGCCGATGATGTGGCCAGCCATGAGGAAGAAGAGGGGGTGGCAAAGCAATTGGAGCGATGACGGGGGTAGAGGAACCGATTCCTTTGATGGGGAGAACGGCGACGACAGGAGGAAGGGAACCCCTTATCCATTTCAGCGATAGGGCGGCGGGACGAAGGGGCTAAGAAGCTCCATGGTCCATTAATGGTGGCGTCTCAGGGAAGAAGAGAGGGAGGAGGGACACGTTTTCTGGACGACGAGATTCCCAAGACCTCAGTGGAGCTTAATAACTCCTTGACGTGCGAGGAAAGGGTCGGTCGTTGCATGCAACGACTCGTCGGAGTTTGTGGCCGGTCGATGCTAGTGGGGATGTGCTTGCAATAAAATCAAAAGTTAAGGGGGCATTTTCAATGAAATTGAGAATTAAGGGTCAAATTGCAAAATTGGCCAAGATAAAGTCTAAATGAGCCCAAATTTTTATGGTAACTTAATTTGGATATAAGGAATTCAATGGAGGCTTCAATTTTAGGTTTTGATGATGTTTGCACGGTCAATTTACAATTTGACCTAAAATGTCCAAATACCCACCCACAATTCTGTTTTAGGTTGAAACGAGTTTCGATTGTCAAATTGATTGTGTCAAACCTTATATAATATTTTTAATTGATTTTTAGAAGATTTATATTACATTTATTTTCACCGGAACTAATTTAATTGAAGTGGAGTCGAAATTAGCCAATTTAATTAAGGATTACACTCAATTTGAGTGAAAATCCAAATTACTCGGTATCAACTCACTTTTAGGACATTTAAGCTCAATTGACATTTAATTAATCATAAGTTTTTCCTCCAGCTATTCTGCATTCATAATTGTTTGTGCAAATTACAGAATTAACCCCTTTTTCTATTAATTCCTCTCTCTTCAACCTTGATTGAGTTATACTATTTTGACGTGTTAATTAGGTGAATTTAACTTTAGAACTTAGCCAATTTAAATTAGTTATAGAGGATGATGGCGATGCCATCAGTAGGAGAGATGAATGATAGATCGGTTATTTTTAGGTTATGTGATATTAGATTGTGAATAGCTCAATGTGTTGCCTTTGTGGTATTACTTTTGCCTTGCCTATCTCGAGTGCCTTGACGGCCTCGGCCACTTTGAGGCACATGCCTTGTTGAAGTAGATCAAGCCTCAAGGCGGTTGGCTCGAGGAGAAAATTGGCCTCCTTGCTTCAAGGTCCATTCATTAAATCATGGATGAAATTGATGTCCTAGATGGTCATAGGAGAAAATAGTCATTTGAGAATGATGCATGTGTCACTTATTCACTCATTGATTGAGGCAGCACCTTAGGTTTATGATATGTTACATATTGGGGAAATGTTCTTGTCCTGTACGACTTTTAAGAGAATTAAAGGAGGTGGGATGAAATTGATGTCCTAGATGGTCATAGGAGAAAATAGTCATTTGAGAATGATGCATGTGTCACTTATTCACTCATTGATTGAGGCAACACCTTAGGTTTATGATATGTTACATATTGGGGAAATGTTCTTGTCCTGTACGACTTTTAAGAGAATTAAAGGAGGTGATAAATAATGCATTATAGCCCCCAAACAGCACACTTGTCTTTTAGTAGACTATTGGATTCCATTGTAAAGCTAAAAAATGTTAAATTATTCTTCAAGCAATAAAAGAGGTGAAAAGATACCATTACACTAAGGCCTAGTTTGGATGGAGGGATAGATTTCGTGGGATAAGTTTTTGCAGATGGGTTATCCTTCATTTTTATTTGGAAGTCATAAGCGTTATCTTGGTGGGTTAACTCGTGGCTATTTGGAATGTAGAGGGATAACCTGGAGGGTTATCTTCTGTGTGGAAGTTTGTTGATGAGATACGGTATGAAATGACATTTCTATTCCTATAGTTGTTGGTTTGAAAGTTGATTGCTAATGATAATTGGCTCTAATAGGGAAATTATATTTTATTATTTACAACACATGTTTTATTTGATGTAAGAAGTTGTCAGAATGTATAACTTGGTAGGTAATGTTTTATCAACAACATGCAATTAATTTATTTGAAACTAATTTGTATTTTAAGTGCAATTAAGGTCATAGTAGAGATGACATTAACATATGATATATTTTTATTTTTACTTGAAAGAAAGAAAGTGGGATCCCCTTCAAAAGAAGGAATTGTGGATCCTAGAAGTATGCTGCGAAGAAATCTTCTACTCATTGATCTGTGTATCTTTTTCCCTTAACCACTTGCACGGTCAACAAATTGTGGCAGAAGAGTTCATTTTCTTTTTTATTAGTTGGCAAATTTGATGGGGGTGGTCAGGGCAAGTGGGTGTTTCATGGGGGGGATGCGAACGAGTGGCACCTGAAATTGCGAGGGATAAGGAGGGCAAAGGTGGTATTCATCTCTGACAACGTGTGGTTGGGAATGATGCACGAGGGATAGGGTCCCAAGGGTTAACCCCGTGGAAATTTATGGGATAACCCTCCAAAATCCTTATCTTACACGAACTTAGGAATAACTTATCCCTGGTTAAGTGCCCTTAACCCAGGTTAGAATATCCCCTCTATTAGACCGAGTTAACCCCCATTTTCATGGGTGCACCTGGTTGCTAAATTAGGCTTAAAGGAGTGAAATGGAGTTCTAGCACAATTGAAGCCAAATAGTCCTAGAGAGGGAGAGATGGTAATGTATGCTACCCAGCAACATCCAGCAACATTTGTGTTAAATTTAGGCTACAGATAAGTATAGGTTCTCTTTGGGGATAATTGGGAAAATAGGTGTACATTGGCAAAGCAATGTAAGAATGGGAGAGACAGGCGTGCACAGTACTTGGCACTATTGTGTTTATGCAAGTTAGATATAAGTATAAGCTCCCTCTGGGGATAATTGAGAAATATGATGAATTGACCCATTTAAATTACCCATTTACTAGATCTAAATAGAGCTTAAACTCCAAAGAATATGGGCGAATTGATCTGATGTGAGCCTATCTATCTGAACCAAGTTCAGGCTTGTGATGAAATATTGGAAATTGCTGGGGCCCTATCACGAAGGTCTCAAACTAAATGGGCTTAGGTTGGATCTAGCATGGCTTGACTTGACTTGGTTTGATGCTTATCCCTGCTTATGATTGCTTGACATTGCTGTGGCTACGTGTCTTGTGCCTGTCTTGTATTGCTACCCATTTGTATTTTGGCCCATCCACTGGGTTCAGCCAAAGCTCCTGCTTGGCTTTTGGCCCTTCTATTATTGCTTGTGGCAAGGCATTTCTATGAAGCTTTTTGGTGCCAAGAATGGTCTTTTATCGTTCTCAATCCTTTCTCATCTTGTGGATGAAAAGAAGAGGATCTCTATTTTCTTTATTGCCAAGCTTGATGAGAAGCGTTTTAATTAAAGCAAATGTGAGCACTATAACTATCTAGTTATGAGCTGTTTGCCTAATAACATTGTATCAAACATTTCGTCTACTGTATAAGAAGACTATGAAAGTTCTTTCAGAGATAAAGAAGACTATGAAAGTTATGTGGGATTCCTTGGCAAAAAAGTACTTCTACATGTCTAGTAATGTAAGATGTGGTGATCTACATCATTGTATTTGGGGCAACTCTTGAGTTTACTCATCTTTAGTAGACTATTGTATTTGCCTGCTCGTTATATGTGGAACGTGCATTGCTATAAAGTTCCTATTGCAATGCATAATGTAGTGAGAAAAGTGGTAGATATATTGATCTTTGGTTGGCTTGAAATGCACATTTTCATGGAAACCCATTTCAGTTGACTAATAGTATGACTAACTCGGAGTTGGTTGGCTTTACTAGAAGATCTAAGCCCTGTGATAAAACTTTTGACGATATTGAGTTTCGGAACGAAGGCATGAAGAGGATGCTGCTATTCTTGTGTCTGCATGTCGTAGGCGTTTCATGGTCGTTGTGCTTAGGTTCTGGTGCTTATCTTCCATGCATCGCTTTGAAAGTGCATCAATCATCTGTTTGAGGAGTGCCAACAGAAGTTTAGGAAACCGTTCTGGGTCAATTGTATGGCTTTATCCTCGTTTGAGTGGCTATTGGCTAGAGGGGTGTGCTTTCTTCACTACCACTCCTCTGGGTTTTATCCTTGAGGAGTTTGCCAGGTTGGCAGCTTTAGCTTGGTAATGTCTGGACTGTGCAATTCCCATTGCTTCCTTTACTAAATGTATTGGTGAAGACTTGATTTCTACTTGCAAGATTTCTACTTTTGCAAGTACTGGATTGCTGATTTTGATGCCATAGGGACTAATTTTCTCGTGTAGGACTTCTTTTACTACTGTGAAACTGGCTAATGGCTCTCATTTTCCCATGACTATAGTTAGAGATATATTCTGTGTTCTTTTTTTCTTTTTGAGTGAAAAATCATAGGTCCTTTTTCCCTGCTATGAATAATCAAAGCTGTTCTGCACTTCATTTG
Organism: Thalassia testudinum; assembly: GCA_037157565.1. Taxonomy (NCBI): domain Eukaryota; kingdom Viridiplantae; phylum Streptophyta; class Magnoliopsida; order Alismatales; family Hydrocharitaceae; genus Thalassia; species Thalassia testudinum. The sequence goes on along the minus strand of JAZHRO010000059.1, from coordinate 6,008,549 downwards.
GCTAATTGTTGCAATGATTGGGGTTGACATCATGTTACTTTGCTGTCTGGGTATAAGCATTGCGTTCTTTTTGTAGATCATCACAGCAGGGTCTATTAGATTACTTTTTTGAAGGAGCACTCTCAAGTAGTTGGCATAGTCAAGTAGTCTTTAGAACTCATTTTTCCCTTCTTTCATTTTTTATTTTATTTTATTTTATTCCCTGAAATGTTTTGGAATATCTTCAGCATGAATCTCAGTCCTGCTTTGCTTCTGTGAGAACTATCTATTAAACATCATATGCTTCCACTTCTTGACAGAGGGGTTTTTTGGGACAAAGTTGTGATATGTACTTGACATCGATAGCCTAGGTGTCTTTTAGTTTATACGAAGATTCCTAAATATTTTTGGAGTGGTCCTATTCTTACTACTTGCTATCTCATCAGTTGGGTTCCTTTCTTTGTTTTAAGGGAAATTTCCTTCCATGTTCTATGGCGTAGAGCCATCCGCCCTTAGTGTAGGAAAAATACTTTGTTGTTGTTTTGTTCTGCAGCCTAGAGTGGATTTATTCATTTATTTCTTTGCATCATTGGTTGTGTTAGCCTTGCTCATCTCTTTGAGGTAGCATGTAAGTTGTCACGATAGATTGTCTAGTGTGTTTTCTTGGGCTATTCCTATAATGTTATAAGCTTGGGCCTAATTTTATTTGAGAAGAACCTTGATAACTTATTTTGCTTAAGCCAAATGGTCTTGATGCTTGAGCTCCAGTTATCAAGTAATATTCTTTAACACTTGTAACCCACTAAGTTTCTTGAGATTCTAATATGGTATTCTTTTTAGGGATATTATGGTCTTTCCTACTTAGAGTTGCCATGCCTTAGCTATGACTTTAACCTAATCACTTTGGTTCCGATAGTAGTAGCTTCACCTTTTGAGTAGCTTTTTCCTACTACTACTTTTTCATTAGTAGTGGTTCCACCTCTTTAGTAGTCCTTTCATTCTCTTAGGGTGACTTTTGCTTTTGAAGCTAATTATGTATTATGATGACTTGGGTCTTAATGGTCTTGATAACTTAATCGATTTGTCCCGTGTAGAAGGAAATGAATTGTCATAACTTGAAAAGAAACCCTAGGTTCTCTTATGTAGAGAGCTGGGATGGAAAAATTATAAGCAAGTCCACCAAGGACATAAAAATATTAAAAAACTAAGAAATATATAACTCTAACACTCCCTCTCAAGTTGGAGTGTAGATATCCATCAAGCCCAACTTGTCGCACAAAAACAGATGTACCTTATTTGGTAATACCTTTGTGAGGATGTCAGCAAGCTGGAGCTTAAAGGAGACATGAGGAGTCGTAATCTTCTCTTCCATTACTGCGTTCCTTTTGAAGTGACACTCCACCACAATACGCTTCATCTTTTCATGAAAAATAGGATTTAAGGCAATATAGGTGTCAGACTTATTGTCATAAAATTTAGGAACTGGACTCTATACTTGTATCCCAAGATCTGCTAGAAATGAGGTGATCCACATCACCTTACAACTAGTGTGAGCTATCGCTTTGTACTCAGCCTCGGCACTTGAGTGGCCAATAACAGTTTGTTTTTTATTGTACCAAAAAACAATGTTGCCTCCCAAGAGTATAACATACCTTGTAGTAGACTCCCTATCTTCAACAAATCCGAGATAGTCAACATCAGAGTAGGAAGATGTCAAGATGCCCATTGTTTCTATAGTAGAGTCCCTTTCTAGGGGTCCACTTTAAGTACTTCAGAATGAGACACACATCATGCCAATGATTGTAGTGTGGTTTGTCTATGAACTGACTAGTTTTGCTAGTTTAAAAATTGATATGTGGCCATATAATAAAGAGATACAGTAGTTTATCAATTGTGCTCCTGTATCTGTGAACATCCTTAAAGAAGGGATCGCTTGTCTCTTTATGTCTCCTTTTCTGCTTAACAGGTATAACAGATGTCATGGTGATTAGGAGTCCTCCATCCTCGAGAATTTTTAGTGTAAACTTCCTATGAGAAAGTGTTAAGCCATTTGTCTTGTTTAGCTGCCTCTATCCCCAGGAAGTATCTCAACTCTTGCATATTTTCAGTGATGAAGACCTTTTGTAAGAAGTCTTTCCTTCCTAATACTAGCTTCGTCGTCTCCTATCAGGACATAATCAATGTACACAACTAAGATGACAACCACAATAGTGGCCTATGTAATGAAAATAGAATGGTCGAATGCATGTCTCCTAAAACCAATCTTAATGACCTTTGTACTTAGCTTATCAAACTAGGTCCAGGGGCTTTGTTTGAGATCATATTTCAGCTTGCATGCAATCTCTCCCTCAACCTTACAACTAGGAGGTTGATGCATATTCATCGCCTTAGTCAGGTCTCCATGCAAGAAAGCATTCTTGATGTTCAATTGCAATAAAGATGACTTCTTGTTGATTGCAACAGATTGGATAATATGCATAGACGAGACTCGTGCCATAGGGGAGAATGTCTCAAAATAATCAATGCCATACGTCTAGGTGAATCCCTTTGCCACTAATTTGTCCTTGAACCTGTTAATAGTGCTATTTGCAAAATACTTTGCTGTGTGTACCCACTTGTAGTCAACAAGCTTAGCTCTAGCGGGACATGGCATAAGCTCTCATGTGCCTCGAGTAGTTAAGGCCTCCATTTTTACATCAATGGCAATCTTCCACTGTGGATCTTGAGGTGCCTACGAGTAGTCACGAGGTTCATAGTACTGAGCAAGGCCTAGGAGACCTGCTGTAAAGGATGATCCAGATGCACAGTGGATGTATAGTGAGAAATAAGATGCAACGTGTAAGATTAGATAGATTTACTCAGGGCAATTGGCTTATCATTAGTATCATTGTGGCTTTGTGCTTGTGGTGCCCTCATAAAACTATCTTTTGGTGGAAGAACCAGCATAGTAGGTAATGGAAGGAGAGAGGGCTCCTTATCTCATCTGTAGTATATTTGTGGCTGATGAGGTACTAGCTCGATACTGGTTCCTTCTTCAAAGAAGAACATAACCTTTTCGAAGAAGGTAGCATTTGCTGTAATGATGTGTCAGCAACTATTCGTATCAGAGGACCAGCACCTCTTTTGAGTTTATGAATAGTTAAGAAAAATGCATTTAATGGCACGTGGAGAGAACTTATCTTGTTGGCCAAAGTCATGTAGAAAATAAGTATAGCCAAATACTCAAAGTGGCAAGGCAAATAAACAATCAGAGTTAGGATGCAAGAGTTAAAAGGGGATCTCCCCATGTAGAACTGAGGAAGCGATCTGGTTGATCAAATAGGTAGTAGTGAGTACTACATCTCTCTAGAACTGCCTGGGTACCTTTATGAAGATCAAAAGTGCCCTTGCAATGTCCACTATGTGCCTCGGTTTCTTCTCAGCTACATTGTTCTGATGAGAGGTATATGTACACGACAATTGATGCAAAGTGCCATTGGTAATGAAAAAACACTGTAGCTCTTTCTGCATGAACTCCAGATCATTGTTTTTTGGAAAGATTCGAATGGAAGAGTAGGCATTTTGCACCTTTGTGAAGAATCGAATCACTATGTGAAGGATCTTTGATCAATTCCTCGTAAGGAAAACCAAAGTAGATTGACCGTAATCATCCATGAAGATAACAAAATATTTGTGGCCTCTTGTATTGCCAACATGTGAGGGCCCCTAGACATTGCAATGAACTAGATGAAATAGGGATGTGCTTTGTGTTTCAGCTTGTCGAGAGAAGGTAGAGTGATGGTGCTTGCCCGGTTGACATGCTTCAGAGTCAAATTTAGCAGAGGTATGTAGCTTCGGGGACATTTGACGAATCTTCTCAAAGGAAGTGTGACTGAGATGGCGATGCCAAAGTAATGGGTCGGTGGATGTAGGGACAACTCTAGCAAAGTGGGATGGTATACCAAGATAGTAAAGATCATTATTCTCGTATCCACTTTTCTTACCTGAATTATAGAGTGATGCACATCAAAGATAATACGGCAACTCAAGCCCTTGCATAATTTGTTAATTGATAGGAGACTCATGGGTAACTTTGCCGCATAGAGGACCTCTGACAATTGCAATCGAGACAAGAACTGGATAGCACCAATTATGGTCATTAGAGATCTAGTACCATTGGACACTCTTACCGAAGTGGCTCATTTGGTTGGTCTAATCTGACTTAGGGAATCGGCATTTCCAATGGGATGTGTGGAAGCACCCAAGTCTATCACCTACCATTCGGGAGTGGCAGATGTCAAATGTGCATGTGCATTATAACGATCAACAATGCAGGTAATAGTAGGTATATCCCCATCGGACTAAAGAGAAGGGACCATCAAAGGTAGCAATAGGTAGAGAGGGTTACAATGAAAATAGCAACGAGAAGGCAGGCTGGAAGATAGTGGGAAGCGATCCCAAACAATAGTAGCAATAGTAAAGGAGATAGTCCTTGAGATATAGAGATCAGTACATGAGAGGGGAAATCATAATCAACAGAAATCTTATGTGCATGAAAGTGATGTGCACGGGCGACTACCCACGTGCTAAGGCATGTCGCATGGCACTAGGATGTGTTAGCGTTCAGGAGCATGCAACAACCAGCTACAACATAAGACTGCACCAGAGTTGACGTAGCAGGAAAATTGGTTGGATTGGTCTAGTGGTGCTGACTGACGGTGTTGCCAGTGCCACTACCGATTGGGCGATGGTGTTGCTGCCAGTGCTCCTGTCTATTGGGCAATGTTGCTAGTGTCGCTATTGGTCGGTGGTGGTGTGAGTGGAGGCTAACGCGTATCGAGATCTCTAGTGTGAAATTCGATGCATAAACAATGATCAATCCTCTAGATCATGGATTGAAAAGGAGAAGAAAAAAATGGTGGTATTTGGTGGGATATTGGAACACTGATCTAGGATCGTTGTTTTGATATCACGTAGAAGAAAACAAAATGTCATAACTTGAAAAGAAATCCTAGCCTCTTATATAGAGAGGCGGGATAGAAAAATTATAAGGACATAAAAAATAGCAAAAGATAGAAATATGTAACTCTTAACAAGTCTAATGGACTTGCTTCAACCATTAAAAATTCTTAAACCTAAGTTGTCAAGTAATATTTTTCAAGACATCTAATCCACCAGTAGTGTTTTTGAATTTTCGATGTGTTACAATTTTAGCGACATTACAACTCCAATATCATTAAGTATTATCTATATGTTGATTCAGTTGGTAGAAGATACTTTCTGACTGTGGATGTCACTTTCTTCAGGAGCACACCATACTCCTCTGAGGATATTTTTTATTGTACTTGTCTCACCATTTCATGTGAGTTCATTAGTTTTGCTTAGCTGAAATATTTTAAGAGATCGTGGCATTATGAAGGTTGGCATGACATTATGGATGAGGAAATAGATACACTTCCATCTCAGGGAAATAGGGTCTTTTTCCACCTTGTTCGGCACTATCGATGGTTGTTACTAGATGTTATTGATAAATATAATTTCGATGGTTCCTTCTTTAGAAAAAAAAATTCTAATGGCTCAGTTGAAAGGATGAAGTTGGAGCCCACCTTTTTGACATAGGCTACACTTGGATGTGGCAAAGGTTAGATTTGAACCTATGGTGTATGCTATGTATTATGATATAACTTCCACTAACTTTTGGGTCCCAAATCTCTTTTGGTCTTGATAAACATCAGTTTATCATCATTTTTATGCATTAAAATAAACTTAGCTCTTAGGATTTTGCTCCGCAAATGGGTTTTTGGGCTGCATTTAGGTATCAATTAGGTTAGGCATGCATTGCACTTTTTATTATCTTTTTAATGTATTTTTGTCAGTGTTAGGGATATACAGATTGTCAGAACTCCAAAACTTTAGCACTCATGAAGGTAACTGGTGAAGAAGAAGCTCAGACTAGCTGGATTCCAGCTCACTCACTAGGGTTAGCTCATCCTTGCTCCATTCAGCTCATCTTAGCTGAATGACAGCTTAAGAGAGCTCATCTTAGCTCACCCTAGCTCAAGTTAGCTCAGATCCAGCTCAACTTAACTGAGTCTAGCTCATCTCAGCTTCCATTAGTTCACAGGGAGCTCTAGTTAGCTCAAATGAGTTGACTGGAGTTCACCTCAGCTCAGGTCTAGCTACATCTAGCTCCACTCAACTCCAGTCAGCTGAAGGTGACTTCATCTTAGCTCAGGAAGCTTAAGTCCGGCTCTTAGGGACTTAGCTTAGCTCAACTGAGTTGAGTTAAGCTACCTTAGCTATCTTAATCAGCTCGATCCTCCCCGGGAGCACCAGATCGAGCTTACCTCAGCTCCTTTTGGTAGAAGCCAGCCTACTTTAGCTTGGCTTAGCAGTTAGCAAAGAACTAGCAAGCTAAGCCAGTTAAAGTAACTCCATGCCACCCTATTCAGCAGCTACCAGCTCCAGTTCAGCTCCAGACTTTTTCTGTCCAGCTCCTCTCCTCAAACCCTAGCTCCCATTGCCTACTCTACTCCATTACTAGCTAAGCTAGCTTAGCTTACCTTAGCTTAGCTAGACTCTAGCTCCCTTGGCCATTCACCACCTTAAAACCCCATCTAACTAGCTCCACCAACTAAGTCGTACATAAGCTCACCTTAGCTAGCTCCACCCTACTCCCTTTGGCGTCACCACCTTTATCACTTTTCACCCCTCAACCAACCACCAAAAGACACAAAAAGTTGGCGCCAAAACTAACCCTAACCACCTCCCTTTTGGAGCCAACTTTCAGCCCCCTTATCTACCCTACACCTACCCATATAACCTATCCTAGCCATCCACCTACCCCTCCTTCTAGAACCCTACTTGGCGCCACCTAAGCCCCCCTTCAATCCATTTTGGCACCAACTCTAAGGGGCACCACCACCCATAACTACCACCTAAATGACCATTGGGTTGGCACCATTTAACCTTAGTCCTAGGATCAACCTAACCACCCATAACCACACTTAGAATCAATCCTAGGCCTCCACCTATTCACGCCAACTCTACCCCCTTCAACCCCTATAAAAATCCATCATATTCCACCAGAAAAAACCATCCTCTCTTTAGTATAATTCCACCCTACAATCACCATACCTATGGCCAAGGAAGAAGAAGAAGAGAAGAAGATTAAGGAAGGGGGCACCCTACCCGCCCCCTTGGTGCCTTCTTCCCCTTTTTCTTCTTCCTTGTGCCACACCAAGGAGGAGGAGCATTCCCCCACTAGGAGGACGGCCAGGCAAGGAGGAGCAAGGGTGGTGCACGTCCACCTTGAAGGAGATCATTGAAGGTGGTAGCTTCAACCTTGGAGGACATCATTTGGAGGAGCATCTCAAGGAAGGAGTTGTCTTTTCAAGTCAAGGAGGTACTTGGCTTGGAGCAAGAAGCCCTCTTCTTCACCATTTTATCTAGAAGATTTCTTTTATTTTTCTTGTATTTTCAAGTAGAGTAGAAGCATTCTTCTATAGGTTTTGTGTAGACAATTTTCATTAAATCAAGATTTCTTCTCTTAATTTTTGTTGCATAGCTTTTTATAAGTTTCGCCTAGCATTTGTTTCACTCCCTCTTCTTAATTACTCTAGGCCTCCACATGCCTAGGGTGAGCTTGGGGAGAGGTTCTACCTATCACCTTAGGGTTAATTTTATTAAAATAGGTGTTAGTTGTTTTCCCGCTATCAACAAAACTCATGTGTTGCCGTTATTTCAAAACCTATAAAAATCATATATATAAAACACCAAAAAGAAAATTGAGTTCCCTTTAAAGTAAGAGTTTTGATTCAGCAAACAAATTGGCCTTCTTGGACGATCCTAGATACTCCACTATCTAGGTTACAAATTTAAAAGCGTATACGGATTTATATGTTACAACGATTTCCAAAACCCTAATTAACAAATCGTGTATTTTCTCCATAAGAGAACTGATAATCTCATTAAGTCTCTATCGAGGGAATGAAATGCATTTCTTGCTAGGAAGAGAGTCATTTTTTTTTTTGAAAAAGGAAGAGAGTCATTATATATCTTATGTTTTTGACATCATTGTATTTTTTTCTTCATTGAGTAGTAATTTGCAATTTTACCCACCTAATTTTTATGCATTGGAGATTATGGTTTCTGCTGGTAACAATTCTTTGATTCCTTTTAGATACCGTCCTATGTGTTCCTTGAGAGAGTTTTAACTTGCAAGCTACATATAAAGGCTAATTTTGTGATTAGCTACATTTTTATTGATCTTTCTAGGCTAATATGTGTACGTCAAGTGTTTGTAGGGGCAAAAAATATCTCACATTCTTTTTAGGAGGATGGTATGTATGTGGTTATCCTCATCGTTACAGCAATGTTTTAGGGACTAAACTAGGTGTTAAATTCTAACCAGTTGATATTTTGATCCCTTTGTCAAGGCTTAGTTTCATCTAGCATGAGGTGAATCTTTTAAGTTGCAGGGTTGATTTGCACTATTTTTTTCCTTGTTGTGCTATAATGTGAAGTCATCCTTGAACATCAATTTTAGCACCACGAAGGTAATTTCTTTTTCTCAGGCGAAGTTAACCTTTTGAGACAAATGCAATTACTGGTTTATATTCTTTGTTGGGTCTTAACTCAAATCAAACCCAATCTGTCACTACTGCTTAAGCCAAGAATCAATATCCAAAAGCGAGCCCTTTTCCCATTTATTTGGATCAGCCATATGGATTTGTAGGTTCTTCTCCAATGTGCCTTGCGATACACCTGCAGTTAACTCCAAACATATTAAATGGTGCTTTAGGTTTTCTTTTCAACACTTATGGCATTCCTAACCTCTTCTTCAGAACTTATTCCACTTCTATCTTGTCACGAGCATCATTTATAAGACGCTGTGGATGTCCAAATAATGTTCTTTCTCCCGCAGTCCTTGTCTGTCCTTTAGCAATGCAACATAGACTTCATCCCTAGCATTCACTTTATGGATCCGATTCTTTGTTTTTGTGGCTTTGCACCTGTATCACTGTTTAAATTTTTACTTAAATCATCTTTTATACATCTTGGCATTGACCGTACATAACATGGTGGATTTTATGGTGCTTCTACTACTAGGTTGAATTTGTAAAAATATTCTTGTAGGAAGGATTACATGTACAAAAGAATATAGCGGTCACAATAACAAGATTTATGGAAAACCCTTTCACTTCAAGAGGGAAAAGCCAAAGGAGGAAAGGTTGGGTATGAGAGTTGCTTACAACTCAATATTCTTGCTCAAGTTGGGCATGCAGATCAAATATGTTAAACTTGCATCTCCTAAAATTGGACAGATGTGAATCCCTTAGTGAAGATGCCTGGAACTTGATCATTAGATTTTATATGTACATCAAATACCATCTCCCAGCATCAATTTTTTCACAGATGAAGTATCTATCAAGCTTCAGGTGCTTTGTGCTGACATGAAGAATTTGGTTAAATTTTGTGGTTGGCTTGTAATTGCAATAGAGCTACTTGGTTGAATACTAATATTAGAAGTATTTTTAGTCAGAGCATCTTCGTAACCCCCAATGCAATGGCTTCATACTCAATTGCCACACTTGTCAACAATTGGTTGTTTCTTGCTTACCTAAATAACAAGATTACCTTAAGATAAGCATTATGCAGAAACAAATCGTTCATCATTAGCTGAAGTCTCGGTATTAAGTTCGTCACCGTTAGCAAACAAAATTCCTTTTTCTGGGTTCTTAAAGTTCCTTTACACCTTTTTATAAAAAAAGTACCCTTGCATCTTTTCGAGATGAACATGTGTTGGGACACTATGAATTGACCTAGAACAACCGCATAAGAAATGTTTGGCTTGGTTAGGATGATGTAAATCAAATTCCCACCAACTTTTGGTATCTATTTTTCCGCACTGTCAGTTGGTTCTCCATCTTTTCAGCTGTCTTGTGGTTTGCCCCTATTGGAATAGTAATAGGTGTAAAATTGAAATTTCCAGGATTGTCTACATGGCTCATGTCTGTAGAATGCTCCAAGGATTGTGTCCAACTCCAGAATTAAAGATTTCATGTCATCTGGATTCTTCTGAATCATTCTGAGAGTTTAGAATTTGACTCCTAACTGTCAAACTTGGGATTCAAGTTACATAAGAACATAAATGCATGGGTCTTTGATTCTTCAATAAACATTTTTAGTACTTGGTATTTCAGCTGAGTTTAGAATTTGACTTCTTACCATCTCAAACTTGGGATTCAAGTTGCATAATAGCATAAATGCACGACTCTTTGATTCTATGATCCTATATAACTTTTGATGAGCCATACAAAAGCATGCTTTCTCAGATGTTGCATTGTAATCTGCTATTGATCACTGACCTTGCTGCACTGTACGTATTACCCAGGTCAGCTGGTAGGTAGGTACACCTCTGTTCTTTGGCCATAAATGTTCTCGCTGACATTGGAGGCCTAGACTGCATGGTGTTTCCTATGCATGTAGGCAAGTGTAAATCATAGATGAAAAGGAATAGGTTAGAAACCCCGGGGATGCAGATTCTGGTGATTAAATCATGCATTTTTCTGTATCTATGTTCTTTGCCTTTTCACTCTTTTAGTGCCTTTTTTTACGGAGGTACTGAGTCTTACAATCTGCACTGCATTTCATAAGACTGCCGGGGATGCAGATTCTGGTGATTAAATCATGCATTTTTCTGTATCTATGTTCTTTGCCTTTTCACTCTTTTAGTGCCTTTTTTTACGGAGGTACTGAGTCTTACAATCTGCACTGCATTTCATAAGACTGCATGGTGCATGCCTGTCACCACCTAGTACTATGGTCTGCCCTGTTGTTGATGCAGTTAATCTTGTTGGATGATTAATCATCGGTATTTTTGGGTTTTGTAGCACCGTGCTACCTGGTGATTTTTCAGCTTTAAAGAGCCTGTACCATCTTTTGGAGTAATAATAGTAATGTTTCCAACAAAAGAAATGATTCATGTGGGTTTAGTTGTGCATAGTTCACCTGATAAATTTTCTTATTCAGACAGAGAAGATGACACGCTTCTCTTTTTTATTTTTTATTCTTTATTTGTTTTTCTTCCTTTTGAAAGGAAGAGTGTGGTTTAAATCCTGATCTCAAAGTCTTATAGGTTAGAGATGCATAATATTTGATGGATCCCTGAAGCACATTACTGTTGAATGCTGTGCATTTGAAACTTTTTTTCGTGCACTTTTACTTGAATTTTATGATCTTTGTATTTAAAATCTAGAAAAATTATACCAACTATTCTTCATTATTGCCATCCTGATATTGCAGGAATGCAGAGCCAGCTTGTGTGTATTGGATGTAGAAACCTGCTTCTTTATCCTAGAGGTGCAACAAATGTTTGTTGTGCAATATGCAACACAATAACTCCAGCTCCACCTCCAGGTACAACTCTTGAATTTATTTCTCATGCAGGATTATAGTAACATTTTGAGAACTATTTTGATTGACAATTTCAGTAAAAATAGCAATTAAGATTATCCGTGAATTGTACATTTGTGTACAAGAACTATTAACTCACATACTTATGTATCTATTTCTTTTACTTATATAAATGTGGGACTTTCTCCTTAAAGCTGCAAGGATGTTTGTTCTGCACATGGAATAGATACGCAAAAAAAAGTGTGATTGTCGTAGTCAATGCGTGTAGAAACTCTTGAATTTGTAAGTAAAATCGAACTCGTAAGGATTTTCGAATAAAAATATGGGAGTCTGAGTCGTTCGCAGGGAGCCAAATAGATCACAATCGCTTTCCTAATTAGAACTAGAATTAATATCAAGTAGGATAATTATTAGAACTAATACTAAATCTAACAGCATGCAACTACTAGAACTATAATATACTACTACTATAAAGCATATAATTTGAAGACAAGTTGAAAAATAACTAGAACTTTATTGAATAAGATAAGAGTTTAGCACAGATAGAAATAATATTTTGCAACTAGAGGAATGCTTGGAAAATTATAACTAGAACTAGATTAGTACAATTGGAATTAGGTTAGAGAAATGCATAAATTATAGGCTTTGAAGGCAAAGTCCGGAGTATCGGCGTAGATGCAGATGCGAAAGCAGACCTGTTACAATCACCAAAGATGGTGTGGACTAGCATTAGTAATAGAGACTATGTGGAGGTAGGAAATTCTTAGTAGGAGATATATCCCTAGGGGAGGCAGGTAGGTGTATTTAAAGGAATTATGGATGCTTCCTATTGGTTGATTTAGGTTGCCTAGGATCACTAATTTGTAGGGTTAGGATTAATAGGTTAGGGATGAAGGGTTAGGATTAAAGGCTAGATGATATTGTGAATTAAATAACTGAATGGAGGAGGATAAATAGATTGGGTTTTCTGGTGGGGAAATTTCGGTGGAGTTTTTAAATGGGATAGGTCGGTGGACGTGGGTGGGTTTTTGTTGCAAGTCGGTGGAGATTGGATTTACATTTGGGATATGGGGATAGATGGGTTACATAAGATTAGGTGGAGGGGTAATGCATTGGAAAATTTTAGTTCGGGGGAAGGGATATGTAGGGTTGCTGTGGTGTTCGGTGGTTTTTGCATGGGAAGGATTGGGGAGTACGTGGGCTTTTGTTGTTTGGTACATGGGATTAGGATAAGGTGTGCATGTGCATGGATGTGGGATTTGTCATTTACGTGAGGGGGTATGTTGAATTCAGTATTAGTTCCGGTGGAAAAATGTTGCATGGAAGAGAGATTGGGACGTGGGATTTAGGAATTGCATGTGGAGGGTGACGTAGATAGGTGTTGTATGGTGCATAGGATATGATAATTATTTGGTGGGGTGTTGTTTGATGGGATAAATAAGGAAGGGAAATGTTTAAATAGGTTTAGCTTAGGAATTAGGTAAAAGAAATTGGGTTCCTAAATAGGTTGGGGTTATGGTTTAATTGGATCTCCAAATAGATCCATTTACTAGGTTAGTTCTTTTCCAACTAGGCTCAATTCAGAAAATCTAACCAGTCTTTCTCCGATCAACCTGAAATTTTGTATCTATAAATATAAAATAAGCATGTTAAGGTATCATATACAATTGCGGGAAAAAATGCATAAAAGCCTATAAATATGCGTTATTTACATAATGATCTAAAATGACTAATCTAACCTAACGCAATCTAACTCTAATTACTTTTAGACTAACATTAATTAGGCATTAATTAACATAAATAAATATAGAAATATCGTTATCTTTTTTTTTTTTTTTTGACTTCTCTAAAAATAAATTTGTTCTTATCTGTCTCTTTATATGAAAATTCGCTAAGGGTTGTTGGATTTTTAAAAATCAAATTTCCCTTTAGATACTTGGCACCACGAAGCAAGGGAGGGGAGGGGGCTGCTTTCAAAACTCTATGGATTATGTTCTCTAATACTTTCAAGGTGCTAGTGCAATGGCTTCTGGTTGGAGGTGTCTACAGTTGGATATGGCAAGTTTTCAAGGAATAGATTTATCCTCCTGTATTTACACAGTGTTCTCTTTCTTACATAAAACTGAACGTATATGTTTACATATTATAATTAGATACTTCAGCTTTTGTGCATGCAAATGCTTTTTATATCAACGATTTTTAAGTGCTTTTCATAAAGATAATTATGTTGTTGCACCCATATTATTTTTGTTTTGCTGAAAAGGCTTCAGTTGTAACCTGAAACATGAACCTTGGCTTTATTGTCACTTGTCGCTATTTGACATCACTTTGGAGAACAGCATCTGAAAGAACATAATATGGACTTAATACTAACCTTTCCTGATTTCCTAGGTGTCAAATCTGACATAAGTAATATTCCATTAGCCATCCATCTGCCAAACACATCAAAAGACAAACACACGTATGTGGATATGATTGTGCAAGTGTGTGAGCATGCCCTGTCTCCCTCTTGCTTATATGAACACATGGATGTTGGGTTCAAGGGCCTTTGATCTTGTATATTCCACTTTAATGGTTAAAAGCATGATGCCACTTTGTTTAATAAAGATATGCTTAAAAAAAAGGTCCACGAACCTCCCACTATGCGTGGGGTCTGTGGAAGGGTCGGACCACTTTAGGTCTATTGTATGTAGCCTTACCCTGTTTTTTTCACAGGAGGCTGTTCCCACAACTCGAACCCGTGACCTCCAGGTCACACCGCGACAACTTTACCATTGTAATAGATGTATGCTTGAATAGAAAAAATTATATCCTTTTTTTTTTTTTAAAGGAAAATTATATCCTATAGGTCTTCATCTTAAATTTATGGTTATATTCATATTGTAGAACCTTTTCAAAAAAATATTCATGTTTTCTCATATTATATGCACCTATGACATATAAGAACATCCTTGGAATTGATTTTCTAATTGGACAATTTGAATGAAAACCTCAAATCTGTTACGGTGATATGTCAAATTCTGTTTCACAGCACTTGTACCATGCTTCCAAAAATGTATTACATCAGCATGGTGCTTATGCAATCTGTTTCGGTAGTCCCTTTGATTTTGTTCTGTTGACTCTCACAAGCAGTTCTGATGCAATCCTGAAATAGGAGTTTTATAAAGTGAACCTGTCAGGTTGCTAATCAAGAGTTGGTCCCATCCTCTTCTGAAAAAAGAACGAAAGCATTGACCCATTTGATGAGGAAATACAGTAGCATAAAAATAGTCTTGCAGGAAACCTGTATAGTTGCCTAATGGAAAGTTTTATCATGACATGCTGAAATAAATGCAAATCCATGCGTCTCTTTTCCAACTTACCACTAAATGTTATAAGCTAACAAGCAAAACAAGTTGAATAAGATGTTCTAAGAAAATGCTATCTTATTTGATGATTCTACCCTCGTAGAAAGGAAACGATGAAGTTTGTTCTGTTCTGAAACCAAAGTTAATCTTATTAAATTTTGTGCTTTCTTTGACTGTTTCAAAAATTGTTCAGAAAATGAAATACAGATTTTGCAGATTGTTATTAGAAAAATCATTCTGAAAGCTATCCATCTAACATCCCCACCATACAGAAACGGGTATGTCCCAGGAAGGTAGTCAGTAGGCTGCCTCCTGTCATTGCCACCCCACCCATCGAGCATCCTGGTAAGGGGCATGTATGATGGGGAGTAAGGGGCTTGTATGATGGGGGAATATTTGGGAAGGAGGCTGGGGCTTAAACTAACTGCTGGTCTTCTTGTTATTGACTGATTCTGGTAAAAATAACTATGCAGGAACAGAAATGGCTCAGATTATATGTGGAGGATGTCGTATACTGCTAATGTACACTCGTGGTGCAGCAACTGTGCGATGTTCCTGCTGCCATACAATTAACCTTGCTGTAGCAGGTAATTCTTTTTGTAATTTTCATCAGGCCTGTCTCAGTGCTTAAACTGCAATTTGTTGTTTAAGAGAGCAATGGATGCATGTATTAAAGCAGTGAAGCATTAATTCACATGCACTAGTGACAATGACCATTTCCTCAAATTCTCAGTTTACTATATACGAGAGGTCTGCCAGTAAGAGGAACCTTGGCATTTCACTGGGTTCTTCAAGAGTCGATGCATGCTGGGTTAAGGGAAATAGGCTGGGAGGTAGCTGAGAATTAGGATGTGCATTCTGTTTGAATGTTGGCTCATGTTATACTTATGCTCTTTTTGCTGTTATTAATTCTCTAAATCCTCCTGTTGCATGACTTCCTTCAGATTATCCGTAATACCTTAATGCGTTTGCATCTTTGCTTCTTGTACTAGCTATCAATTAATACATGTGTCTCTACCTTTACTTCTGCCTCTTCTCCCAGAAGATGCTGGCCGATACCACTCTGCGACCAATCAAGTTGCCCACATAAACTGTGGCCAATGCCATACAACTCTGATGTACCCATATGGCGCTCCATCTGTTAAATGCTCAATTTGTCAATATGTCACCAACACTGGAGTCAGTATAGATTTGAGATACTTCCTAATTAATTTGATTTCCCTTTAAAAAGATTTTCCAGGAAAATTATTTCTCACATGTCAGTGTTTGGTTGAATTGGCAGATGACAAATGCGAGGCCAATCCCCATGTTTAGGCCTAATGGATCTGTACCACCACATCCCTCCACTTCTTCGGTATGCTGTTAAATTTGGTGCTTCTACATCACATTAAAGCCATAACTTCTTTAGCATGTATCGGTAACCTTTGATTATGCGGTGGATTTCTTGTAGCCATTTCTGCCACAGCAGAATCAGACAGTTGTTGTTGAGAATCCTATGTCAGTAGATGAACGTGGCAAACTGGTAAGTGTTTGGTTCTTTTTGTCAAAGGTGCACACAAGCAAGAACTGAACAGAAGCATTTGACTATGGCTTATTGATCTCATTTCATGACCTAGGTGAGCAATGTTGTTGTCGGTGTCAGTACTGAGAAGAAATGATTGGGCATTTGAACTTTTCTACGAGGGGCCCGTGCATCATGTATGTTATCATATCTTATCTACTTGTATACTTTTTTGTTTTATGAATAGCTAATTTATGGGTTTTGGTTCTTACACACTGTGGATTTCAGCATTTTTTCCAGAATACTCAAGATTTCAACTTGTCGGTGTTTATACTTCAAAATTTTATCCTGGTTAACCAGGGTTGTATTGTACAGTAACATTTTTTGTCATTTTTTTTTGAAACCAGCGCCATGCCTAGCGATCATTTTGGTTCCTTCTTTATAACAGAATAGGATTGTGTCGGGAGTCTGCTGCTAATTTTATATGGCAGATTGTAACACAAAAATAATGGGTGGTTTGCCTTGTAATATAACTACAAATGATACCGTAAGAATGATGCTCAAGTAAAAAACTTTAAATGCCTTGTACTAACCGTATGGGGATATAATTGAATAGCACCATTTATTTTTATTGTTTTGAGACATAAACAGGACAGTCACTTGGAATCAGTTGCTATCCAGATCATTTCTAGATTTTACCATCACATATCTCCTGTGCTTTTTACTTTCTTGTTTTCGTTTTCTTAGTGTGTGCAACCATATTATCATCAGATGGCTAAAAGTTATGTTATTGGTAGCAATCATGTGCATAGGGTAGCATTACTAGTGCCAAATTAGAGGAAATGGGGGACAAATTCTAACCTCCAGGCATGTGATGTTGGACATGAGAAGTGTGACCTGTAATATCCCCAAAAAGTGACCCATGTTGGAGACTAACAAAAGTGAAGAGCGAGTTCTTAAGTTTGAGAATTACGATTTGAAAATTTGGCTCAAGAATTTTGTGTCAATGCCGTGAGTCCATTAGGATCTAAAGTAACGAGTTGTGACACTCAGATTTCGTCAGTTTGACTAACGTATAGACTTAACACAGCTTGCATTAATGCTAAATAGTCTCTAGTAGGAGGAAACAACTACCAAAGAGGTGGAGTCAGTACTAAATTGTCTTCAGTTAGCAAGCAGATTCACAACATGTTATCTGAGTCTTTTAACCTTAATACCTCATCTTGAGCTCCATTAGTGATGACCGGCTTGAAGGTTTGCAACAAGATATGCAGAACTTCTTAGGAGGAGCCAATATAGCAGAACAGTCTCGTGATAGACCTGGTAGCCTTGGAGCCTGGGATATTCATCCCATCATAAGTGAAGGATAGGGAGCAGGATGACTACACATGATCCAACTTTGAAAACAATACCAATTCATTGTCTCATTGACAATGTTCAAGATCCATAAGAGGTTTTAAGTGCTGATTTTGATGTCGTTTTGACAATTTTGGAAATATCTATTTTAGAGGCATGCCGAAGGCATGTCTAGGAAATGTTAAATTTTGATGTCGAATATTGATAGCTTTGACACATCCAAAAATAGGGGTTTCGGAGGCACACTGAATGCATGCCAAGGAAATCCCAGAATTCTATTAGAATGACGAGTTTTATTGAATTTATACTTGTGTTAGAAAAACTTGATAAACATATAAACACTAATCCTATCAAAAATATATTTAAGCACTAAATCCTGAAATCTAAGAATTGAACTCTATAAAATGTATAGATCAAGCAATCAGGTCAATCTACCATAAACTTATGGATCGGCAATTATAATAGTTAAAACTCATAATAGGATCAATGAATCTAAGGATTGTAGCTTAGATCTAGCTTATAATTATTTAACTTTAGAGAAGTTAAATTACCTATCTAACAAATAGGGAGAGAAGACTCTTACAAGAGGTTTTATCACTCCAATAAGCATGCGACAGTAGTAATGGGTTATTAAGCCGATTTTGTCGATCTTAAAATATGATAATGGTCTAGGAATTGTTCCTAGTGGTATCCATTTCCTAAAATTGTCAACATATTATATTGATATTTGAAAAAATATTGTTGACACCCTTGCATTTGGACATTACATGTATTGATATGGCCTTATATTAGAAAAATGCCATTTTGTTGGCATGCCGTGGGCATGTCGTAGGCATTTAGAACACTAGATCCATATACGTAACAGATGTATGATGGGCCTAGGATCTAACTTGTTGGATCCACTGCATCTAGACATATTTTGACTGCCACGATATTGAAAGGGAAAAGTGGGCTCATATGGTGAGGTTGCACCTTGATGCGAAAGACATATTTTGGTCTAGTGGATTGTTGAGCACCCACTAGACCATGTGGCACACATTCAAGGAGCTGCAATTAAATTCGTCCATGCTGACATATCACAGAGCCATTAGTGTAGTTCTTCCTCTCGTGTTATACACATATTGAGGTGTTGCAAAATTGAGTCCTGTGATTTGATGAAGTTACTTTTGTAGCTATATTTTTTTTGGACTTGAGGATAATATCTAGACTGAGGTTGGGGTTCTTGAGCCTGAAACATGCCTTAGGCCATGCACTTGTAATGGTGCTACAAGGAGGCCTCATAAAAACTTTCCCAATCGTGGGGACTACTAGTACATGCCACTCCTTTTATAAATGAGCCTCCATGAGGAATGCAACTGTGACCTCCATTGTTGACATTGACAACAAATATTGACCCTAGGAAGTCGTCCAAGGACCCTCTTGCTTATGCATTGAAATGGCTTACATTACATTGATCGAAATGGCAAAATGTGATTCAAAGAACATGTGCTATAACTATGATGAAACATATGTGCTTGAACATCATCGAGGATGTAAATACTCCATTAGGGAGGATGGGGATGATGTGGAACATGCAGATGCTCACAAACATAGGATCTGGAGGAGATGGAGTTATTTGCCAAGCTGCCTTCAGAATTAGCTTTGTTACTCTATCTTGGTTAGCTTTTCCAACTTCATCGACTTACGGATACTTCCTGATACATTAGTGGTTTCGATGACTAGATCACTGAAGGTCACTATGGCAAGAGGATGATTCACCATGCAGCTAAAGCTTGTGTAGATTGTCTTTGCATAGAGACCCAAGGGGTACTAATGCTTTCATTCTCATAGGGCACCTTTGACTTAATCCTTTGAATACCATGGCTCTGCTCGCTTAGTGAAACCACGTGGAACTAGTGCCCAACTCTATCCTTTGAGAGTGCCATGGAATGGATTGCTTTCCCAGGCTTTCCAACAACACACTTTGGCTCTTAAGTCAATTGTGAGATCTATTAGGTCCTTGCCATTTAATGAATTACTCTCATGTTCCATCAAGCAACACACTCTAGCTCCATGCTCAATTTTGGGATCTGTTGAGAACTTAATGAGCAAAAGCAAGTCTTTTGGTGCATGTGTCTGAGGGGGAGTAAATGGAGCCACAATTGCTTCCATCAAAGATGCAAAATTTTCCCCTTTGCGAGGGACCAAGGGACATCGAGCATCTCTTCTTACTTGCCCCTTTGAGAAGGACTGTTGGGCTGCTTCAAGCCTTGCATCCATCTGGCATGATTTGGAGCACTCCTTTTGGAAGAGACTTCAGTCCTCTCTTGCTGATGTGGGGTCTTTTAGGAGGGCATTTGCTCTCATTTGGATGGAGTGAAATGGTTTCGTTTTTAGAGGGAAGTTCTTAGTGCACTTTGAGATATCTTTTTTGGTTCTCGACCATTGGCATTTAGTACCTTTGTGAGGTGAACTGCAACTTTTTCCATGTACCATTAAAAAGATGAGCTTGATTGGCACATTGTGAATTTCTTGTAGATGGGGCACTCAATCCATCTTTGCTCCTTCCTCATCCTTGGTGCTGCTTGTGTGAAGGAAGAATGGATCGTGGTCGTGTGAATTACTACACAGTTATTGATTGGATGAAAGAAAAACACATGATTTTTACTGTTGACATGCTACTCGAGCTCCATAAGGCATGTTTCTTCATGAATCTTTATCTCCATACTGGCTACCAAATACTAATCAAGGACTTTGATATTTAGAAGACAATCTTCCATACATATGAAGGCTGCTATGAGTTCGTCATCACGCCTTTCAGGCTCAAGTGGTGATGGATGACATTTTTCTATCCTCATAAATGCAGTTTGTGCTTGTATTCTTTAGTGTGACTCAAGGGCGCAGCATATCATCCATGTCCATCATGTCATGTAGCTCCTCCAGGAGAACTTCCATGCCAAGCTCTCCAAATGCCCCTTCAAGATACTCACTATCAACTACCTTGCTTGTATCATTTATGAGCTCTCCATGGACCTTGTAGAGGTCGCCTTGCCAATTGTCATGAGCATTTTGTTTGCTGTTGGCAAGATTGCTGCCACTCTTCACACATTCCTATCTAGGGAAAGGTATCCTTTGCATGGTCCAAGGAGGCTTGGATGGCCTTTAAGTCGCTCAAGATCTTCTCCTCACCAATGCTCTAGAATTATGTTTTCTAGACTTCTCCTAGATTGTTCTCATGGAATGTGATGCACATGACATTAGCCTTTGGACCATGTCAATGCAACAAGGACATTTCATTGCCTTGGTAATGTACTTTGCCTTGCAATGCATGATCTTTGTATGAGGAGTTGCTCACATTAGTTGTTTTGATGCAAAATAGCATGTCCTTGTTGCCATCCATTTTGTGGTTCATGTGGATCACCAGAGCTTGCGTTACTTGTTAGAGTTGCGATGACGCTGTGGGAAAATTGGATTGCCAAGCTTGTCATCTCAATTTTACCATTAAGCGCCCTTGGGATGATCACAATGGGGGCTTCGTGCACACTCCTACGATGAAGATCACCTGAATGTTATTGTTATTGTTTAGTCATGTTACCCTTATTATAGGACTACTATACAAAGCATGAAGAATATTATGCAACTATGGCATACCCTTAGGTAGGGGACTATGAAAGTGAACGGAATGCATCTAAGGCCTCTTCTAGCAAAAAAAGTTATTTCTTGGTGCCAAAAGGTTCCATAGCAATGATTCACATGAGAAGTGGACGTTACCTTGACCAAAAGGATATTTTGGCTTATATATCCTCATCCTCCCTCCTCTAGCCAAAACACCCCTCCAACACAAACAACCCCCCCCCTCCCCCCCCAAAAAAAAAAACCTCCACGTCGACCTCCTCTGCCTTGACCACCCCCTCCTTGAAGCCCTAGCCACCTCCTCCTCCCCTAGCCACATCATCCTTCTCTCCCAGCCTCTGTCTCCTCTGTTTTTAGCGGATATTTATTTTAGGGGGATAACTATGGTGCATGGGCATGGTTAATATGTAACTG
Source organism: Thalassia testudinum (assembly GCA_037157565.1). NCBI lineage: Eukaryota > Viridiplantae > Streptophyta > Magnoliopsida > Alismatales > Hydrocharitaceae > Thalassia > Thalassia testudinum. The sequence goes on along the minus strand of JAZHRO010000059.1, from coordinate 5,986,943 downwards.
TGGCTAGTCTAGAAAATCGTTACACTCTACGGATTGGCATATATGACAAAAGACACAAGTTTGTAGGGGTAGATGTAATAGCAGGTTTTATAGGGGTATGGATGGAATTAGAAAAGTTTCTAGGGCTATGGATGTACAAAATCCTTGATCCCATATCAATTGGCATTATGGAATGGGTATTAGCCTTGTTTGAGACACTTGGAGGAAAACTGAATCATTGTATTTTTTAGAAACCTTAGCCTCTTTGTATAGAGAAAGGCAAAAGGAAAAATTACGTAATAGTCCAAACATGAATAGGAATAAACTAGCTAGGAAATAAAAACAAAACACATATTCTATGCCTAGCTTGTTGCATAGATAGGTGTGATGCTTTCGTGGAGGAGCTTTTGTAAAAATATCTGTCACTTGTTGCTCAAAGGATGTGGTAGGTTTGCAGATTTTCCCTTCTATGACCATATTTCTGATAAAATGGCAATCAACCTCAATGTGGTTGGTACACTAGTGAAACACATTAGATTGGAAGCAATGAAGGTAGCAGATTGGTTATCACAAAACATAGGAATTGGTAACTTTGCTTTTAGCCCTAGATCGACTAAGAAATTGATCATCCACATAATCTCACATGCTGAATGACTTATGGCTTTGTATTCCGATTCAACTCTAGAATGAGCTACCGCAGTCTACCTTTTTCTCCTCCAAGTGACTAGATTGCTTCTAAGCAAGGTAGTTGTAAATTTTGAATCATCAACAGACTTGACATAGTTTGCATCCAAGTGACTGTAATTTTTCATATATCTTCAGGTATTTTAGAATCAAGCAAACTGCATGCCAGAGATTGTAGCGAGGATTTTCCATGAACTGACTACCTTAGCTTATTGCAAAGCTAATGTTCGGTTTAGTGACTGTCAATAGAGAAGCTTTCCAACAATGCTCCTGTTATCTCCTCTTATCCTCAACTAAAGGATCATTTTCGTCCTTTATCTACTCTAGTGCCTCCACTGGAATAGCTGATGGCTTGGTTCTTAGTTGACCAGCTTCCTTAAGGATCTTCGTAACATACTTTCTCTGTGAGGACCATAGTACTAAAGTTTCTAGCCACTTGAATGCTAAGAAAGTATCTATGATTGCTCAAGTCCTTGGTTACAAATGTCTTTTGCAAGAACTCGATTTCTTGAATTCCTGTACTACTATCATCAGCAGGAAGGATCATATCAACATAAATGGCTGGAATGACCATATCAGAATCTCTACATCTGATAAAGATATAATGATTTGAAGTAGATCTAACAAAGCCATTTTTCTAGACTTCACATGTAGATGGGTAGGGCTAGGACATAATATGCATGCAACCCCACCAGCAATGTGCGCAAGCAGGGCATGTGTGTTGCGCACTGGAGGCAGGGCAGAGCGCACTGCAGAGAGAAGTCACAACAGCGGCCCCAGGCAGTTGGCAAAGAGAGAGGGAGAGGGGAGATCGATGGCATTAGGGGGGAGAGAGGAGGCTGACGGTGGCATTGTCAAGAAGAGAGAGAGAGAGAGAGAGAAAGGGGGACCTTGGGTTAGGGTTTTTCCTACTTTGATATTACGTGAAAGAAATAAACTGCAGTTTTATTCCCAGACCCCTTTGTATAGAGAGTTAGGGTATAAAAATTACACAGTAGTCCCTAAAGAAATAGAAAATGTAAATAGAAATAGAAAATAACACAAATACTCAATCCTAAATAAATAAACGTATAACCTATAATTTTTAATAACTCTCCTAGGTGCAGGATGATCATAAGTATTGACAAGTGGTTGTGACACACATACATACACGATCAGCTATTGTTTGTCCTTAATAAGCACATTCATTGCAACCTATAGCTAGAGGTCGATCAATGGATTTGCTTGAAGTTGCCCTGCCATGCAAGAAATTGTGCAACAAGCTTGCATGAAGGTATCATGGACCGTTTCTACTCAGGTGAAAAACTAAGTTGTGTATTTGCTTGAGCTTTCGAATACCACCAAGATTCATCTGGTGTTTCATGCATCATTGCTAAAGTTGCATTATGAAAAGACACTTCCATTGGCCATGCTTCTGCTTGTTGGCCTCCAATGGATCCCTTGAAGCTGCACTTAGATAGGATTGGGTCCATGATTATTGTCTTGTCTACCATTGTGGTTCTCCTACCAAATATAGGAGCCTTTTGAGCACCTTCATAACACCTAACAAAGTGGTTGTGAGATCTATTAACGGTGATGGTTCTCTTGAAGAATCTAACCGAGAGGGCCACATGGCATCAACTAGCATCCACATCATGACTAAGTTGGAAGAAGGGGATTCTGGTGCTTATATTCTATGTCCTAGAGTCTATAGCACAGTAGCTGTTTGGGTGTTCTGCAACAGCTTAATCATTGGTCTACAACACAAACAGAAATCACTTGGTCAATGAATATGTTCATGCCAGTACTCAGCGAACACCACAAACAGTCTGCACTTGGTCAATGAAGCAATACTAACCCACCTTGCAAGTTGAATAGATTCGTAAGATGTTCAAAGCACCATAGCAATTGCATATGTAACTATTTATTGGTGAAGGTAAAGATGGTAAAGCAAGAAGCAAAGGGGAAAATTCATTGGAAATAAAGAATGAGTTTTACGGAAATCACTAACCACCCTCTAGTGAAGACAAATCACCAGCAAGATGTTCATTGCAAAATTTAGAAGGTAGAGAAAATGGAAATGAGTATGCACTTACCTGTGGGAATGCTTGCTATCTTATCCAGTGCTCCCTCTACTACTAACATATGTACCACGGAAAATGGATTCAAATAGTCAATTTGAATACAATAGAAATGGCATGAAAGAATTTTTGGTATACGAACCGGTGAAAGAACTGTATTTGGTTACTGAAAGATAATGCATCAGTAGAGGAAGACTATGTATGCTTGGTAGTAGGGCTCAGCTTACTCCAACTGTATATGTATAACATTGGGGTTCACAAACGTAGTTTTCAGGGATTGAAGTGACCATGGTTCAGCCAAATAAGTAAAATTACACACAGTGCAGGGTTGCTTGGAGTTGGTCCAGCCATCCATCCCTGCACCTGGAGTTGCTAGTGTTGCTTTGAAAAATTCAAGGCATCCTACCAGTGCTAATCGCCCGTGATCCCAGTGCTTATGTACATTTTCCCATCTTAAATTACACATTGACCTTTCATCATTGCCCCACTATGTGGTCGAAGAAGTTTGAATGGCTTATGACCTGCATGAACAAAGTTAGTCCAAACAAAATAGTTAGAACATGGCTAAACATAACTAAATTAAGGTAAACATAAAGAAGGTTTAGGGGGATCGTTTATTATTGAAACCACTTTCATTACTACATAAGGTACAAGTACTAAGTCCACTACAGGCACAAGAGTTCGCTACATTAGCGTCCAGTTGAATAGGGAAAAGTGTAACCGTAGTGTCTGTCACAAACCTAAGTCACATTAAAAGCTAATGTTTCCTAGGTGGCGTGCTGACTCTTTGTAAACATGCTCATTGCAAGCTTGCAAATCTTCCTCAAGATTGGACTCTCCAATTCTGCAATTGTTGCTTCGGAGCTCTCTAGCTCAAGCCTCCAAAGCACGATAATATTGCAAGCTGCCCTGTAACCTACCTTGTAATTTGGGAACTTGTTCTTGGAGGTACTGTGTGTACTCTTCATTGGAAATTTCTGTTAGTTTTGCGTTGTTAAGGTCCTTCAATTTGCTGTATGGTAGGATCAAAAAGTTTTGGTCCACCTTCATTGATGAAAAGTTTGCAAAATAAACTTGTGCAAGTGCCTTTTGGCGACATCCCTACATAAGATCATGTATGTAGGGTGATTATTGATAAGCAAACTAGAGAATGAGATGAATATTGGAATTGAAACCCACATTTTTGCCCATGTGACTAATGTAGAATAACCGGTCTAGCATGGGTCCATTTTATTTTAAGTTATCTACACGGATTAGCTTGGCACAAGAATTTTCAAAATTGGTTTAGCATTCCATTTAAAATCATAGACTAACAACATTCAATTCATGTACCGGAAATGCATCCATTTCAATTTAAGTTATGTACATGATTTATCCTGCTAATAGTATTTTCAAGACTGATTTACCATTCAATTAAGAGGCATCATTCCATTAAACAAAAAAAAAGAGGCATCATTCCATTAAAAACTATACAGTAATAGCGTTCAATCTATCTAACAAGAAATGCATACACTACCATCTTTTCATTTGCATAAGTATGCCATCATTCCATTGAACACCATAGACAACCATCATTCCATTTAAGATCACTACAACCATCATTCCTTTTTAGAATCATGCACTAATATCAGTCCCTTCAAAATAGTACCAGTTGATCAACTAATCTAATTGTCATCAATCTTGAACCTTACACTACAATCCATCTACGCTATACAACCATTAGACCAACTTTCGAAATTAGGAAATGCATAAAACATAATTGTCAACGGTGGCATTAATCACATGCCGAATGATCACTATCTCAAGACAAAACAAAAGCAAAAATGAGCAGCATTTTGTTGACATGAATCCATGGGAGCTATTGTTCCAAAAATGAAGAACAGAACTGGCTTATCGTTAATATTATCCACAACAGCAGAGAGCAACATGGATTGAGCAATGTAGGAACAGAGCTTACCTCTCAATGACGTGGATCGTAAGCTCCCTGTACATGGTCCTCACTTTGATCGAGCAGTAGCAGCTGCTCAATTGAGCCAATCGCACTTGCGTAAACAACACAAACAATGGTGAGGACGGGAAGAATAGTTAAAAAAGAAAAGGAAGATCTTAGGTTGTATTTCCGCCCATGCATAATTATTGATGCAATCACATTAGGAGTGGGAAGAGGGTTCGTTTCGTGCTGAGGGAATTGGCCATTGAAATGAAACCTTGAGAAATGGTTCAGAGCTTTAAGGCGTGAGGACCGCGAGGGGCGAGAGGCATGTGACCGCAGAAGACGAAGGTGTGACGAACAATCGGTGTTTTCGTGGGATTTAAATAAGGGTTTGCCTAACATCGGTAGCAATCGGTGTTAAGAGCTGTTAACTTGTGTTAAGTAAAGGGGGGTTTACTTCTCAAGTAAATAGGGGTTAATCTCTTAAAAGGAAGATTAACTTCTCAAGTAAATTAGACCTTAAGGGTTAGTTTGCTTCATGGGTTAAGAAAGTGTTGTTAAGAAATGTGAAACTGGTGTTAACATCAGTTTCTGTTTACTTGCAAGGTGGTGTTAACATCAATTTCTGTTTACTTAAACTAATGTTAAGATGTAGTGTTAACTTATGTGGTATTTACTTGAATTAATATTAACACTAGTTTTTGGAGAGTGGAGTTTAGGTGTGGGGGAGTTATGAAGTTAACATCTATTTTGCTAACATTTTTTAGAATTAATGTTAGCAAAATAGGTGTTAACCTTCAAAACAGATGTTAAAATTATAGGGGTTAACTTCTCAAGTAAATGTGGTTTAACACCTTAAAATAAGAGTTAACCTCCCAAGTAAATTAGCTCAAAAGCAAGAATAAATTTCCTTTTGCAAGGTTGCAGAGGTCAGGTGACACAACAACGAAGTAAAGAAGGTGAAGATAACCATCAAAATAAAGACAATCAATGGTCTATCGGAGAGTCACTTTATTCATAGGCACAGAAGAGAATCTTGGGTGTGAAGCTACAAGCCACACCATGGTAATGGCCATGGTGGTACTGAGAAAGAAGGGCCAAGTAAGTGCGGCTGTCGAGGATGATGAGGAAAAGAGTATCTTGATTTGCCACAAACAACAATTGATAAATGAACTCCATGACTCTGATTGTATGGGAAAGGAAATTGGTCGAATACAAGAAAAAGGGAACAAAGAAACCGGAGATTATTGCAAGCATCCCAGCAAAGACGGTGGAGGATTGATCGCAACATATATGTCTCAACGAGAGAAATGGGACTGTTGATGGAGACCTTGAGATAGGCGGTGAGGGTTTCAAGAGGAATGAGGGGGAATGAGATTAGGGTAACCACGGAATCAAAACATGGAATTTCCTAATTTTACGTCCGACGTGGAACTATTTTCTTCCGGGATTTGAGGCCCAAACCCGTTCCGGGTTCTCCGCACCCAAACAAGTAACGCCTCCGTTCTGTAAACCAAGCATGCCTAAGCTTCCAAACCAAAAGTACGCACCTGCGTAATATCTGGAATCTGACAGATAATGTGATATCTGTTGACGATGGTGACTGCGATGCTTCTTGCTAATATTGCTGACAAGTGGATTACACTTTTATGGTGGAAAAGGTTACTCATCATTTACCTCGAAACCCTTATTTTCGATGAGCCAAGAAATAGTCCTTTGGATCTTGGTCAAGTCAACTCTATGGGAAATAAAAAAATAATGACAATCAAGTCTTTTACTGCATTAAGTGGGGTTGGTTATATGGATTCTTTATCTCTACCCATCGATTTTCAATCATTTCAGGACTTAAATTAAAGTAATTAAGATCATATTTAATAGTTTCCTTCTAACACTTGTTTAGTCTTCCTCGTCCTCTCTTAGCGGGTTCAACCTCCAATTTCTTGCATCTCCTAACTGGAGTATCTAGTGGCTTTCTTTGTAAATGTCCCTCTCTCATTTTATCCTCTATCGGTGTCATCCTAACCTCTTTTCTAATAATCTCATTTGAAATATGGTCATTTCTTGTATGGCTACACATCTATCTTAACATCTTCATTTCTGCCACAGACATCTTCGGTACATGCCCATAGTTTATAGCCCAGCATTCAGAATTGTACAACATGGTTGGTCTTACCGTAGCTTGATAGTATTTTTCTTTAACTTTTAAAGGAACCCTCTTATCACAGAGAATACCAGATGCACCCCTCCATTTCAACCACCCTGCATTAATTCTATGTGTAACATCTCCATCAATACCACCATCATGTTGGAAAATAGATCTCAAGTACTTTAAAATATCTTTCATTGGAATACACTCTTCTCCAATTTTTACATCAATCCCTTCATTGTTTCCTCTACCACTAAACTTGCATTCTATATACTCAGTCTTCGTCCTACTTATGCGTAATCCTTTATCCTCCAGGGCTTCTCTCTAAAGCTCAAGTTTTCTGTTCACTCTATTTCTTGTCTCATCAACCAACACAATGTCATCAGCCAAAAGCATACACTAAGGCACCTTAACTTGGATATGCTTTGTCAACTCATCCATGACCAAGGCAAAAAGATAAGGGCTTAAAGTCGAATCTTGATGCAGACCAATGGTGATATAGAAGTAGCCCGTCCAATCATTCTTAGTCTTTACACAAGTTGCTGCTCCATAATACATATCATTTATGAGGTTGATATATAACTGGCACTTGTCTCTTCTTCAAAATTCTCCACAAGATATCTCTTGGAACAGAATTATAAGCCTTCTCCAAATCAATACAAATCATATGTAAATCTTTTTTCTTGACTTTGTATGTCTCCATCATACGTCTCAAGAGATGTATTGCCTCAATAGTAAACCGGCCTGGCATAAAGTCAAACTGATTTTCAGTTACCATAGAGACTTGCCTCACCCTTCTTTCAATTATTCTCTCCCAAAGTTTCATCGTATGACTTATCAACTTAATACCTCTATAATTAGAACAATCTTGTATGTCACCCTTTTTCTTGTATAAAGGTACCACAAAACTTTTCCTCCATTCCTCTGGTATCTTCTTGCCTCTCCACACAGTATTAAATAAATTTGTGAGCCAAGTTATACCCCGTTCTCCCGTCATTCTCCAAATGTCTATAGGAATATCATCAGGCCCAACAACCCTCTCACTTTTTATCATCTTCAAAGCCTCCTCTACTTCTTTATTTTGTATCCTTCGGTAACTTGCCCGATTCATATAATCTTCTGAGTTGGCTAATTCCCTTAAGATGATATCATTCTTTTGTTTCTCATTAAAAAGCTTATGAAAATATCTTTTTCATCTTGTCTTTATATCCTCACTAGCTATGAGCACCCTTTCTTCTTCATCCTTGATGCATCTTACATGTGTTAGGTCCTTTGCTTTCTGCTCTCTTGCTTTAACTAATTTGAAAATATCTTTTTACCTTCTTTAGAATCAAGTTTCTTATAAAAATACTCCCAAGCTTTTGCTTTTGCTTCACTAACTATTTTCTTTCCTTCTTTTTTTGCTCTTTTGTAGTTTTCCATATTTTAATCGGCCTTATCTCGATATAAGGCTTTAAAGAAGGTTCTTTTAATTTTAAGTTTCTCCTACACTTCCTCATTCCACCACTAAGCCTCCTTTTGTCTTGGAACACCTTCTTTAGACACGCCTAACACCTCCTTTGCCACCTTCTTAATACAGTTTGCCATATTTAACCACATTTCATCAGAACTACCATCAAGATCACAAGTCTTTTGTTGCATCTTCTCTTTAAATTTCAGTTGCTCTTTCTTAAGATTCTACCATTTAATTATCAAATTCTTATATACTAATTTTCTCTTATTTGTCTTCTTCAAATAAACATTTAACACTAAAAGACGATGTTGAGCAGTTAAACTCTCCCTTGGAATAATCTTGCAATCTTTATAAGATAAATGATCTCTTCTTCTCAAAGCAAAGTAATCGATTTGTGTTCTTGTTAAGCCACTTTTATAGGTAATCAAATGCTCTTCTCATTTTTTGAAGAAGGTATTTACTATGAAAAGATCATAAGCCATAGCAAAATCAAGGAACATTTCCCTTCTTCATTCCTAACACGAAAATCATGATTTCCATGCACTCCTGCATACTCTAAAGCATTTTTTCCCACATGCCCATTTAAATCTCCACCCAAGAAATCATCTGTTTGTGGGATTCCTTTAATTATCATATCAAGCTCCCCCCAAAATTTATTCTTTATTCTTTCCTCCAGACCAACTTGAGGTACATAAATTGAAATGACATTCAAAATTTCTTCTTCTAAGATTAATTTTATCAAAATAATTCGATCACCCAATCTCTTAACCTCAACCACACTTTCCTTCAAATCCTTATGAATTATAATACCCATGTCTTTTCTGTGATTTCCCTACTTGGAAGGGTGAGATCAGCGTGACAAAAAAATGCGGAATTGAAAGTATAAACAATCTCACAAAAATAAGCAATCACAAAATGTACACAGGAATTTTTAGGTGGAAACCCAAACCGGGTGAAAACCACCACCTAACCCTCTCGAGTTAGGATTTTCCGATCAACCTAGTTGATCAAATCCACTAAACGAATCACTTTAAAACGAGGGTGATTCAACCTCAGTACAACCACGCTACAAGTACGAGGGTAGCGTTCCTCAACCCCTTCTCTCCACGAGAAGGATTTTGTCCCACGAAGGAGACGGGAATTCGCAAAGCGAATACCCAACCAAAAGACAAAGGTAAAATAAACAACAAACCTATAGAGCCAACAAAGTAATAAACCTAAGCTTCTATAGGATTTAGGAAACTCCCCTTTGCAAGGAGTGCGTCGACGATGATGCGGTGCATGAGCCACGCGACGGCGCAACTTCGCTCTCGTGAACTGCGGCGGGAGAGCGGGTGCGCAACAGCTTGATGCTTTCAAGAGAATGGTGCTTGAGCTTGGAGAGCAAGAGCTAGCTAGGACACAAGAGAGTGGAAAGTGTAATACAAATTGTTTCTTGTGTATCTTGGTCTCTCTAGGTGTGTATTGGTGTGTAAAGGCTCCCCTTTATTTATAGAGGCCTTAGGAAGGCTTTGGAAGGCTTGGAAAAGCTTCCATAGCCGTTGGGAACAAAGTCCAAGAGAATCAGGCCGAAATCAGGACAATGATTACATTTGACAGGGTTATCAGACGTCTAACTCCGGTATCAGACGTCTGGAAGGCCACTTTAAGACGTCTGATTTAAAGGTCAGACGTCTGATTCTATGCGGGTTTCTCCCTGACTTGAATCAGATCTAAACAGGGTTTTTGTGCAAGTCCATCAGACGACATACAGGACGTCTGGCACTATGTCTGGACGTCTGGAAACCTACTTTTACTGTGGGAATTGATTTCCAAACGTTGCAACGGCTAGAAAATCTCTGAGAAGAGATTTTGGGTCAGCCGAGGCAAAACGGTCATTTATCAGACGTTTGGACAGTCCTATGGACGTCTGATAAGGCTCTAACGGTCATATTCTTGACTGTTTGCTAAGCCATCCAACGGTCCACTAATTGGACGTCTGGCAAATTCATCAGACGTCTTCTAAGACGTCTGGTCTAAGGTCTGGACGTCTGATTTCATCAGGCAGAACTAACTATGTTCAGCCTAACAGTTATCAGACGTCTGAAACAACAGTCAGACGTCTTAAAATACATTATCAGACGTCTGATTTGGGAATTAGACGTCTGGAAAGTCCGTTTGAACCCTATATTGATTTTTTAAGTATTCTACAGAAAATCTAAGTATCCTAGGGTTGTGCCGGTGTTCCTAGGACTACTGTTAGGGTTCTTTGAGGCTCTTTAACATGAAATATTTAAGGAAATAAAGAGCAACAAAAGAAACGAAAAATACAACAAGTACAAAAGAAGGAAATCTATCCTATTCTTCATTTCCTTCCATCTTCAATCTTTCGCTCCACGCGAACCTCCTCTGTTTTCCGTCAAGCTCCTCCAATCCGTCCTGGATGCGAGCTCGAACTCTATCTAAACACGTCCACATTTGCAATTGACCTGAAATCTAGGACTCAAATTGCAAATGTTAAATAACACGTGTTTTGTTATCATCAAAACAAATGATCGTGGTGCTCTAGCACCAACATTTTCTACCTTTGTCCCTTCCTGAATACCATAGTCTAAAACATGTTCTCTCGATTTCCTTTACTTTTTCTCTAACCCACTTAGTCTCTTGAAGGTAAAGAATTTGAATCCTTCTCCTTACCATTGTATCCACAATCTCCATGAGCTTGCTGGTCAAAGTATCAATATTTTTAACTACCGAATTTTAACATTCTTGTGACACACTGTGATGACGAAGTGATGAAACTAACTTGAAGTCAATTCTCTAGCTTCGAGCATTTGCTTTCTTGTGACGCTAGTTAATTCTATTGTTGATTTGAAAATAATAGCTTCTCTCTTTTGCTGACTGATTTGCTTGTACAATAAGGTCGCATGCCCAAGTTGTACAAATATTTTTTTTTTCTAGTTATTTCCTATTACACATCACATTTTTAAGTTTAAAATGAAAGTCAAAATATAGGGAAACATAGATTAACGTAACGTAGGTATTATTTTTATATTTTATACAGCATTGAGAATGTTGGTCTACTTGATAATTGATATTTAATGTAAAGAAATGATAGAATCTAAGATTTGTTACGTGTTAGTCTCTATCAAATTTAAAAAAATTATTACATCACTTTAACTTAAAAAACACATGTGATAAGAAATTTTACATCGCTGATAAATTACTTTGCACAGGTGATAAATTATTCTAAGGTAGTTTCACATATTCAAAGTGATTTTACACCTGTCCAAAGTCATTTTGACCTATGAGTTTTGAGTTTAGGATTTAGGGTTTAGGTTTATAGAAAATGATTTCACGTATGAAAAGTAATTTTTCACTTAAAAGGTGATTTTTTACCTTAGGGTTTATGGCCTAGTATTTAGGGTTTAAAGTTTACACTAAAGACTAAATCTTAAACCCTAAGGTAAAAAATCATTTTTCAAATGCAAAATCACTTGTCATGCGTGAAGAAATACTTGAAATTTAATTTTACACCGGTGCAAAAAAATATTACATCGGTGCAAAGTAGTTTAAAGTAATGTGTAATTTTACTTTACACTTGTGTAAAAAAAATATTACAACGGTGTAAAGTAATTTAAAGTAAGATCGTACTGGTATAATTTTACTTTTCACCCGTGTAAAATTTTTTTGAAATTATAAAATGATTTTACACAATTACTCACCCTACAAAAATGATTTATTGTTGATTTAATGGTGATAGATCTAATCACGTGTCAACAATTTTTTTACCTAAAAAAAATTATATTTATAATTATTCGTCAAACTTTTACATTTTTTCAACTAACATCCAAGATAAAATGGTTTGAGGAAATACTTCACAAAAAAAAAAAAAAAAATGTCCCTCACACGAGAAATTCAGGCTGAGCTTTTTTCTCCTTTTCTTTGGGCGGTTAAATGGTGTAGATTCCAAAAAGGTGTGACCACTTCAAATCACCTTATGTACAGCACTCATCCTCCGGAGCACGAAAACTGATAATCCAGGGTCGCATCAACAGTAACCAGGTAACAGTACGATTCCCTCCGACATAATTCCCCAACTTGGTAGATTAATCATGTAAATATCTCCATATCAAGATAAACCCCAGAAGGAAAACATTTTTGTAAGAAGAACGCTTCCAAAGAAATGCTTAGTCTTTGTCCTTTTCTACTGTGAAAAGATAAGAACAGCTACCGGTAGTCATCCGCTTCCTTCTATCATCCAAACAAACAAATTACAAAAGTACTGGTCCAGAAATCATTCAAAGCACACATCTCCCTTACAATATTTTTCACCCACAGCATTTTGTCGTGAAAAGCCGATCTGTTTCACTGTAACCAAATAGCCGAAAGAGCTACAGCAGCTTTCGCGTACGAAATGAATATTTAACTTTTGAAAATTATTTTAGATAGTTTCTCGTTTCGAGTATATTCGTATTGAGGAGAATTGCAAGATCGATCTTTTTAACGATGAGGAATGCTCAAGTGATGGTATTATTACTTCCTAGATAGCGATGGTGGAAGATTCAGGATAGGAGTAGGAACGTGCAGGAACCATCTGCCATCAAAATGCCCAGTGAGATTATCAGCAAACAAAACATCCTTCCTAGGGACATACGAAATCAGGGGTTTCTAAAGGAAAAAACTGGTTCATTGCTAGCAAATTAGTCATCTGGACCCCTAAGATGGGAGTCGAGTGCCACAAATCATCACAAGTTAATTTCATTCGCATGTCACATGCCAAACTACCACATTCCTGCTTCTTCTGGAAATCATGCCTCAAATTGGATGGTGTAGTTTCCGGGATGGTTTCAACATAGTTATGGTATGATGCATTTGGGACAAAATATGACTTTTGGCTCAGCTCATGGATAGTGATAATGACTGCTTTTGAAGGCGTAAAATTGAGAAGCTGTGAGAAGTTACAACGGGGACACAAAGGTGCAAATCTTGTTTGGCACGTATAAATTTGCAAAAGTTGTGATACACAGCTTCCTAAGCATTCAGACGTTGCGTTTGGCCCTTATCCAAGTAGCCTTACTCTTAATTCCTTGCCAAGAGTATGCTAGATAATGCAAATATTTGAGTGGCATCGACTTGGAGATGCACCTCAGCTTCCATCTGATTGACATTGGATATTTTGCAACTGTTCAGATGCAATTCATCTGGACCAGGTTCTATCCGCATTATTTCCTAAATCGTTGGAAGGTGAGCAGGACACATGAGAAAGTATTGGAGATGGGATCCCCAATCACACAGGACTACTTTTGTGCAGACTAACATTCTGACAATGGAAAGTTGTATTTGTTGCGTGACATTGGTACACTTGATAAAGTGGGAAATGGATTTGTTGTTGTTAAGCTGGTGATATTGGTACACACAAAAGAGTTGCTGAAATATTCAGATAATCCCCTGATATAAAAGAACGTTTAATTGTTTCCATGGTATGTATCAGTTATTTCCATCAACCTGCAGAAATGATCCATGCCTTAGAAAATGTCACTGAGATGCTGGCTTGGTGAAATCTAATGATTTGCTGCTAATGCAGCTGCAAACAGAATAGACATGGACTACCTTAATACATGTCCGTATCCATTTTTATTTTCCAGATATGAATTTAATATGATTGAGGACTATCAGCTTTCTTCCCCCATTTGATCACTTGTCTGCTACTGTTGGATATAAATCTGATTTCGTGGATGTCGGTTGCTGGCACCTGTTATATTTGAAAAGCTGTTACTGGAAACGAACTAAGCCTCGCGTAGATACTTGTGATGCAGTTGCCATTCTACAAACTCAAGTCTAGATCATAATTTCACCTTAAGCTGGGGGTGCCAGATGGGGTTGGTGGTGATACATATGCCTAGGAGAGGGAGGAAAAGAGGGGAAGGAGTGCTTTGATCTTTGCTTTTTCCTTTTGGAAAATTTTTTTTATCAATATTTCATCTATTTAATTTGCTTCAATGACCTAAGATTATATGTGAACTAACCTGCAATCTCAATCTAATGGAGGGTTATATATATGTGAAACAAAACAGCTTTGCAGGAAGGAGTTCTAGAGATACATATGAAGGCTTCGGGAGTTTTTGTATGATACTCAATGTTTTGAGGGATTATAGACACGAAAAACGGTAAAACTATATTTTGATAATACTTGTAAAGTTGGACAGAAACATGCAACTCTGAAAGATAAATGTTGACTAGGAGCCTAAAATTACACGCCATTGTGAAGAGATATCACGTCAAGAGAGCATGTGCGTATCGATCCAAATTCCTTTTGTAGTTTTCTATCCATCAATAAATAGATTAGCTATCTTTATGCTGATTTTTCGTCGCACCCATGTGAAAGGACTACCTTTATGAGTAGACGTTCTCCATTGAATTCAAGTGGCCTGGAAAGTGGGCTCAGCTCTCTCTCTCTCTCTCTCTCTCTCTCTCTCTTCTTTGGATTTTTCTTTTATTTTTTTTTTAGGGAAGACGGGGTGAGCATAATCATTTACTATACTTATTCAACTAAAGTGACTAAGGGTAATTTTGTCCATTACTTTTCAACAAATTTTCTGATTATTCCACCAATTTATTTCATTGAATAAACATCTTAGGTGAAATAAAATTTCCAAATATCTTAGCAAGATAATAAATCTAATCAATCATCAAAATCTTTTAATTTTTTTTATTCTTTTTACTTTTAATTTTTATTCATTCTAACAATTCCTCTTATTAAAGGGGCTCCAAACTGTTCAAATCATAACAAAACACCCAATGGCATAAAAATCACAATTTAGAGAAAAAGCTCTAAACCCCAAAACCCCAAAGTATCCTAACCTAGCCTTTGCTTCCCCAAAGCATCCAAATCTTCAAATCAAGCATACGAACCTAAACCCCAAAATGTCCAACACCCCAACCTTTACCAAAAACCCCAAATCCTTGAAACCTTAGATGTGAGTAAAGACTCTCAACCCACTTACCTTTTTTTTGTTCGATGGAAGATCTACCTTCCCCTTGGGGTCTTCCTCCTCCACGTTCGATGAGGGTTCCTACGAAACATGCAAAAGCTTGAGATTAACAATCGAGGGGAGAAAGAAGAGATGCAAAGAGAACTTGCAAATGGATTTAATGGAGTCCCATCACAATGAAGAGGAGTAGATGGAGATCATTATAGAGGGGCATAGTTAATGGACCTTGTGTGGATCATGGTCATACCGGTGAGGATGGATCTTTAATGTACTTGCTAGGCACATATTGAATGAAGCTAACGAGAGAGGAAGGATGAAATTAGGTGGGTTTTTGAGGAGATAAAGAGGATTAAGTTGCAGACCTTTCAATCGGAAGTGGAGGGAATTTTTATTTTTTTTTGGGGGAAAGGGGTGGGGGAAGTTCCCATCAGACATGACCCCCCCCCTCCAAACCTTGAGTGACACACATCCTTAACCAAAACATGGGCTCCCATCCCCATAAATCCTCAACTGTTCGATTGGGTGTCTTAATATAGATTTAATCTCACATGCCTAATATGACCTTAGGGTCTGTGCTTAGACCTAACTACAGTTCTATTATACCGAGAGCCATTTCCTGCTCTTAAACAGGGTGGCTATTCTCTCTGAATATTATAAATCATAATAATTAATAGGATTAAATACTTAGGTCTCATTTGATAAGGAAAATAAATTTGTAGAATAAGTAAAGAAATAGAAAATGAGTGGAATAAGTAAAGAAATAGGAGATAAATGGAATAAATGATGGAATAAGTGAATTAATTTTTTTGGACGTTTTGACAGATTAAAGTTATTCTATAGAGAAGGTAGAATAATTTTACCTCGAGTTAAGTGCAGTTAATCCGACGTAAATAGAAGGCGAGTTAAGTGGTAGGTTAAATACTTAACCTGGTGCCAACTCACTTAACTTATCAACCAAACACCCCCTTAGTCTGTATTTGGTAGCAGAATAAGTGTTATATTGGAATAAAATTGTAGGAATAAGTGGAGAGATATTTGGGTGGTGGAATAAGTGATACGATAAAATAATTGATGTATTGATGTGATGTTAGTTGATATTTACTAATATATAGATGTGAGTGGATTAATGTGATATAGTAAATATATTTTAATGGATATATTATATTTGAGTAGATATATTTTGATGTATATTGATATTGATATTGATATGATGAAATGGGATATTTTGATGTTAATGTTGAATGAAGTGACTTATTCCCTCCCATCCTTCTTGCTCTCACCCAATCCCCACTTGCTACAATGCCACAATTCCTTTTAGATAGGATCTCTCCTCCCCAATCCCACTACCAAAAGCAACCTTAGGCTATGCATTATTAGGTTGTCTTTGGCAGGAGGAGGTTTGGGCTATCTCGGGATAGAATTGGAGTGAAATAAGTTGATGAGATGTTTGGTTGGAGGGTTTGTAATGATTGGGGGGCTTGTAATAATTAGTATTGTGTTAGTGGGTGATATTTTAATATTATAATATTGTGTGAGTATGTATTGGTGTTGATGTGATATAGTAAATGGTGTTTATGCGATGTGGGTGGGGACTTGTGAAACCCTTTTAAGCATTGTTTAGCCGGAGGATAAGGCATGGGATTAGATCACTGTAGCAGGATAGCGGTACTATAGCGAATAGGAATGGAGTGATATAAAAGTTGAATGGAGAGGAGAGGACAATTATCAATTACTCATCATTAACATCATATAAAAAAACTTCTATTCTCACATAAAAATTATTAAATAAATATCCATTGATATCACATCACACCATGAATCATTTTATCGATTACTTATTCTTATATCACAATCAGACATCTTACAACTTATCCCTCCACTATCTTATCCCAATATAATCCTCATCCTCCTATCAAATACAATTTTAGAGAATCCATTGACTCATTCCTATCCCACCAAGCCCTTATCCCACCGTATAACCTGCTACCAAACCCAGCCTTGATGATCGACGTCATGCGGTGATTACACATAGCACTGAGGGTTGATGCAGAAGACCAACGGCAGTCGATTCAAATTGTCATTGTATTTTTTTCATTATATTTAAATTCTTGGGATGAGGCAACGGTACCTTCGCTGCACAAGTACTTCCTTCCCGGCGGTGCCCCCACCACCAACCAACCACACCGGCGTCGCCGCCACCACCCGCATCACCCCCTACCCACCCAACACAACTGTCAAATCGAAAGAGAAGACCGCGAAACGAACACGGGAAAAGGTAAGGGACCATTTGCAAATGTACACCCATAAACTAAACTAGGCAAATTTATATTTAGTCTTGTGACTCTCATCGGAAGTACTATTTGTGCATAAGCTCTTGTAAATTTCATAACTAGAATCTTTCCTGTGCTGCCTAAAATTAGGTATTCGTATCAACTACGTAAGCAAAACGCATACCCGTAAGCTAAAGAACTATTTTCTATATTCTCGCGTCTAATATACTATTTGTGCATAAACACTTATAAATTTCGAAGCATCTTCTATACACTCTTGTCAGAAATGATATTTACGCATAAGTATTTCACAAAGAGAATATCTCATATGTTCTATAGTTGTTAGATGTTCACATAACATTCGTTTTCAGAAAGGAGTTTTGGGGGATCCATTTGGGTTTTTTTTTTTTTTTTTTTTTTTGTTGAGAGAGAGACAGAGAGAGGTAAAGGTTAACTATATTAAGTAACAAGTGTGTACAAAAATGAGAAAAGTCCTAAATAGTTAGTTACAAAATTGGCCTCTTTAGCTATAAAGAGAGTCAAAAATTAAAAGAATCCCTAGTTCCCAGAATATCTTAATTCTAATTGAAAACTCATTGGGTGAGATCTGCGAAAGAAAAGAACCTACACCGAGCTCGATGGACTTGAACATGCGTAGCTTGCAAGGCATTTCATGTTCATCCCAAATGTGGTTACGAGATCTCTAGATCCACCAAATTATAGCATCCAAGGCCTTGGTGGCCAATCTTACAAATTGGAGACTTCCTTGCGAGGATTTGATTTCATCTATGGCTTCCTCCAATGTAGCACTAGCACTAAAGGAACATTTGAAGAAGAGATGCTCATAGTTGTCCTCCTCCAATTTACAAAAGAAGGCAACAATTATCACCAACTGGAGCCCAATAATTTAATTGATGCAAGGTAGGGAGACGACCCCATAACACCTTGAACAAACGGCAAGCAGATTTGGGTATTCCATTATGGAACCAAACAACCCTATACTGGTAGATTCCTTGCCAAGTTATAGTTTAGTTGGTGGTAATTATTGACTATGGCGGAAGAGATCAAAATTCAAGTCCCAACCTTGCATTACCCATGGGTTGATGTTGTAGGATCGTCAATTCCCTCAATTTACTTGCAAAGGGTTTTCGTTCATCGAAAAAAGGTTGCCTTGGATGGAGCAAAAATCTAGCTATGCTTGCATAAGTGAAAGTTTAGTGAAATCCCTTCCTTTCCATGTCCATTTACTCGCTACCTAAATTGAGATGTTGTTTGACTTTGGCCTTAGAGATAAAAAAAGTGGGGGAGACATAGCCACACCAAACAAACATAGATAAGGCCCTAAATCCAACACAACACTGGATCTACCCGAATGTTTTCAACACAACCGTGCATGGAAGAATCGAATATGAAGAGATCTACTAAAGTGGACACATTGGATTAAGGTAAGGTGCCTACTCAGGAATGTTGCCCAACAAGGATAAATGACATCTGAGAAGCCCATTCCACATGCATCTCCATCCAAACCAAAACCCCATAAGAGAAAAGTAATACAGCAACAACCAAACAACACTAAATACACTACCAACAACAAAGACAACAACTAAACACAAAACAACAACTATTATACCAACAAAATGCTGATAGATGGTGATGGTGAAGCAAAGTCTACGGGCTGAGGCTCCCACCAAGCACCGACAAGAGCAAACCATCGATAAGGACACAAAGACCACCATGAGTAAGATCCACCTGCAACACCATCATGCTCAACAAGGATCTTTAGTCATGGCCACCTGAGATGTGCGGCCCACAGCGGATCACCAAAGCAAGTAGTATTGTCATATTTACCTTTATGCTTCAGTTGGTATTTTTTTGTAATTAACTGAATAACTTAGGATACTCTTGTATTTTGTTGTAAAGTTTGTTATTGGCATACTATATAAGTGGTGGTAGCTATCCACGAGTTGCAGTAACCACATTCTCCTCACTCCACTTGAGTGCTCTGTTCTTGATCTATTTCTATTCACATGGTATCAAGAGCTTTTTTTCTTGGATCAATGGGTGGCAATCATAGTTTGCAATAATTTGAGCTCTCCTACGACGCATCTTTGATCAGCTACAATAGGTTACTGATTCTATATGCCAGATTCTAGTTCTTTTCAGGTGCCTTTTAGATTGGACGATGCATCTTGAGCAATATCATGAGGAAGCTCATAGTGATCGCTAGGTTTTGATACTTCTCAACACTTTCATTAGATTGTTGGGTTCAATACTCCTTTCTTTTTGTTACGACCTGATCTCAGATCCCTACAAGATCTGAGATCGGCCCGCATCGACTAATCCCAAGACTTATTCGTTCGACGAGAAATAATCAAAATCAGAAAGTATTCCACAACCACAAGTATAATGCAACTAAGCAGAAAATAATACAGAGACAGTAAGAGAAACAAGACGAAATGTCTTATAATAGTACAGGCCATCACAACTACTATAGCGGAAAATAAAGCGGAAATATAGCAGAAAAAGTATTACATATGACAAATACTCACTACTATAACAAAAGAACGTGCTGGAACAGAAACTACAACAACTAAAGTTGGGCTCGATTGGGTCCAGCTCCCTCTGCAGTCGGTGGTGCTGGTTGCTTAACTCCTTGACCTGAACAAGGTTATAAAGTTCCATAGTCAGCTAATGCTGAGTAGAGTGGTAATTAAGCCACTTACATGCAATTAAGACAAGCAACTAATTAATTTTTCATTTTCATTTAGCTCAACCAAGTAGTTCTAATTTGTTTGTTCTTTTATCTATTTGGTCATTTCTTGATCTGGTCTGTTCCTCAAGGGAACGATCTTGATTGCAGTCTTTCCCGTGACGTAGGATGTACATGTGGTGCTCTCATGGCCAGGAGAGTCCCTCGTGGTAGTCCTACACCCAGTTAACTACCCCGAGGTCATGGTCGTGACATAACGGTGACTACGGCACGCACGATAAGCGCATGGGTAGCTACCCCGCACTGGCACGTGGTCAGTCGTTTCCGCTAGCGGGTATACCTAAAAGTACAACGCGGAACAGCACGGGACCTTGCCCTCTCAGAACAAGGTCTCACCCCTGAGAACAGAACAGGGTCTTGCCCCTCCACAGTTTGCGTACCTTAATCCAACTATCCCAATTTGCCTATTGGACCTAATAAGAGTTGGTGTAGGGTGGTTAGTCCTAACCCCGGGCCCCGTGAGGCGGCTAGCTCCCTCCGTACACTAAGTAGCTCACCTCGGTACCATGTATACGAGGACGAAATAGAAGTCGGTGTAGAGTGACTAGACCTAAACCCAGGTCTCAATCCAAAGGGGCGGCTGGCTCCCTTCTACAATAAAGGGATAGTTGCTCTCCTTGGTACTAGGTACACAAGGGTCAGCTCACTTCCCGTCTACTTACTAAGTTCTTTCCATATACAGGAGTTCTTCTCTTAATTCTCTGTAGGGTTTATGTTCGTATTCCTTTCATTCTCTTTTCCAACATTTAGATCTCACTATTCACATTTGTTAAGACCCGTTCTATCCTGAGCCTTCTAAGACATATGGATTGTCAGTCAGACGTCTGGACCCTTCCCAGACGTCTGGAAATCAAAATTTCTGCGTACGAGCTTCGCGTTTACGCGCAGGCTGCGCGCAGACAGTACCCTCTTTTTCTCCCCTTCTCTCTCTCCCCTCCTCTAGCGAACCCTAATGCCATCTTTATAAACCCCTCTTCCCCTCTCGTTCTCCCCACTCCACCAGCCCCTTCTCCTCCTTTCCACCCTAGCGAGAGGAGTTAGCGCGGGAGAGAGAGCGCGAGAGCAGCGACGAGGAGGAGCAGTGTGAAGAGAGGAGGAACTCGAGTTCGTGAGCTCGTGTAGGAGCTCATTGGAGGGCGCACGGTCGGAGCGGCACGTGCGGGAGGAGGAGTGCATCAGGGAGTCGTCCCTGGCACTGCTGTAGCTGGAGCTGTAGGAGAGGGGGTGAGGTGCGACTGCGCGCGGCGAGGGCGAGTGGGAGCAGGTTCTGGTCTTGGGTTTGTCCCAGAATCAGACGTCTGGAGTGACGTCCAGACGACGGAGCGGACGCCTGGAGACGACTCCAGACGTCTGAAGGCAGATCTCCACGAAGGTACGTTCCCTTTGCGGATACGACCATGCAGGCCGCTCCGCAGCTACGCTTTGCATGGCTAATTTGAGAAGATCTTGCTGTCACGTGTAGGATTTGCTTCGGGAAGGTGCGAGAGACGCCCTCCAATGCATTTCAGACATCTAGGCAGCTTACCAGACGGCTGGAAGCACTCCCAGACGTCCGGAGAGGTGGTCGGATGTCTGGAGCTGGGTCCAGACGGTCCAAAAGAGGTCCTGGACGTCTGAAGAGGACGAAGAGCCTGAGGTGCGTATCTGGACACTTTTAAGACGTCTGGACATTGTGCCAGATGTTTGATTTGAGTTAGTAGCCCTGTTTTTGACCCGTTTATGGTCCGTTTGAGGTCCGTTTTACGCAAATAAGATATCGGTGTTTTCCTTATTAGTTCATCTACTTGTTAGAAGGCTTTCTATATTGTTCTAAATGTTCCTTTATGATTGTTCCTTATTTTAGGACTTTGTTCCGTTGCAGGTTCGGGGCTTGCTAAGGTACGTGAGTTTGCCGTTTGAGCCCCCAATACTCCTGGGTTGTTTGGTAGAGTGGCTTCCGCTAATTTAACTACAAACCTGAATGCATGTGTGGAATGAATGATTAGAACCTAGGATATGGTATGAATCCTAGGACGAGAAACACTTGAAATGTTTGTATGCGTGATTGAATTGCAGTCTTGAATGAGTAGATAGAAAACAATTGCTTGTTAATGAACAAGAGCTGCCTGTGAAATATGAATTAACTATGCTAGTGAAACAGTTGCATGTTACCTTACCTATTGTATATGTTAAATGCTAGAATACGAGCTGCATGTGTATAACCTGAGAACGGAAACGTGAATGATAGAAATACAAGCTGCATGTGTATAACCTGAGAATGGAAATGTGAATGATGAAACCGGGTATGGAATGGTATGAGAAATATGAGCATGAACCTGACGGGGAGTTAGGAGTAGAGCTCCTGAGAATAAATGGAATGGATCCGGAAATATGATTGGGGAAGTGTGCTGGCCCTTAAGTACGTAGTACCAAGGAGAGCGATAGTTCTCTGTTTAGTGTAGAGCGGAGCTAGCTGCCCTTAGGTCGGGACCCGGGGTTAGGATTGGCTACTCTGCACCAACTTCTTGACCCTCGTGTACACTGTACTGGGGAGAGCTACTAGTGTAGGGAGAGAGCTAGCCACCCCACAGGGTCCGGGGTTCAGCTAGCCACCCAACACCGACTTGTTAGGCCCATTGGGCAAACCAAGGTAATCAGGCGAGGGTGCGCGGACTGTGGAGGGGCGAGACCCCCGTTTGGTTCTTAGGGGCTAGACCCCTGTTACTGAGAGGGCTATGCCCTATACTATTCCGTGTTGTACTTGGGTGCACCTGTTAGCGGAAATGACTAATCGCGTGCCAGTGCGGGGTAGCTACCTGTGCGCTTATCGCGCGTACCGTAGTCACCGTTACGTCTGTTTGTGACCTTGGGGTGGTTGACTGAGTGTAGGACCACTACGGGGGACTCTCTCGGTCAGGAGAGCACCACGTGCGAATTCTACTCTTCGGAAAAGACTGCAATTAAGATCGTTCCCATGAGGGACATTCGAGATCAAGAAAGAGATCTGATAAATAAACCAAGGGGTGAAAAGGAATAACTTGTAAAATAAAGTAATTGGAATAAACAGCTACCTGTTCACTTTTACTGCTTTAGTTAGTTGGTTGCCACTCTACTCAGCGTTTGCTGACTTTGTGTACTCATAACCCTTTTTAGGTCCAGGTGTTGAGCAGCCCGAGTCTCTAGCTGCAGAGGGTGTTAGGTTCAGTAGAGCCCAGTAGCAGTAGTCTTCTGTTGTAATACCTTTTTGTTGTAGTGTGTACAGACTCTTGTACCTTTACTTTTCTGTACCTTTACGTTCCTGTACCTTATTACTGTTTACTATTGTGGTGGTGATATGTACTGTAGCAGCTTTTACTTTCTTACTGCTGTACTCTTTTATTGTTAGTTGTTTAGCATAGTGAATGTGGTTTACTCTCCTGCTTTTTGGTTTTTTCTTGTTGGACAATTGGGTCTTGGGATCAGTCGAGTCGGGCCGATCTCGTGTCCTGTAGGGATTCGGGAACCGGGTTGTAACAACATTACGGGTTTCATTCGTATAATAGGCAGCTCATGTTTTACTAATTGAGAAAGTATCACATCAATAAACTAATACATTTTCTAGCAAATTGGTTTAACATGCATCTCAATGAAACAGTGTAGCTCAAGCAATATTTGTTCGTTTATGCCCTAGGATTCATTTCACGTCCTAGGGTTCAATTAAGTTATTCTAAACATGCACTTTGTTTGATTAAACCTTGATATCAAAGCAAACCACTCTACTGGGAAACACGGGAGGAATGGGGGCTAGAATCGTAGGTCTTGTCGTCTCCGCGGGCCCCGAACACGCTACAGGCTGGTGACCTGTACCAGTGACTAAGTCACAGCAAACGAGTTCAAAACAATATCAACTCGACACTAACACGTAGAGAAACTCGAGCAGAAAACAACGGTACTTCGTTTGCGAAAGTCTGATTCCGTTTGGGCCTTAAACGAGCAAAAAACGCACATACTGCCCAAAATCAGATGTCTGGGACTAGGCCCAGACGTTTTAAAAGACGTCAGAACTCACCCTTTGTTTCCTGCAACTTTTTCGGACTCCCGGATCCTTCCGCGATCGTCTAAGGGGAGTCCCAGACGTCGGACTCTCCTTCCGGTCGTCTGGGAGTACAATCAGACGTCTGGTGATGTGCTCAGACGTCCAAAAGTATCTTGAAAGGCGCACCGCGTGCATTTCCAACGCTTTGCGCCTGCATACAAATGCACAGACCCAAAATCAGCTAAGGGTCCCGTTTCCATGGCCAGAACCCGTGCAGAAACACGTACCTCGGCACTAATTTTGCTTTCAGACGTCCGGTTTTAGCTCCGGATGTCCAGTTGCTGCTCTAGACGTCTGGTAGATGCTCCAAACATCTAATACTGGAAAAGATCTAGTACACAGAACTCCTCGCAACTTTGTCTCCTCTGCGAGCTCGCCCGCAGTGCTGTAGCAGCGCCTCCAGCGGCTGCAGGAGGCCGAGGCTTCTGCTCGCGAGCTCCTCCTCCTCGCACGTGTCCTCGACTCCTCCCGCACAAGCTCCTCCGAGCTCTCGCGGCTCCCTCCCGAGCTCCTCCCCTCGGGCTCCTCCTCCTCGAGCTCCACCGAGCTAGCGCCATAGCACCGGCAGCAAGGCACCCCTCACGCATGAGCTCCCTCGAGGTATCTCCCTCTTTCTCATGCCTCGCTCACACTCTCTCCCTCTCTCCTTCTCCGCTCGCTTGCTCGCAGCAGGGGGCGGTGATGTAGATGGTCGCCGGCAAGGGGAAGAAGATGGAGGTGGCGGCGGCTGGTGGTGATGGAGAGGGTGGTGTGGGTGTGTGGAGGTTTAAATAGATGGTTATTAGGGTTTTGGGTGAGGAGGCCGGAGGGGGGGGAAAGCGCATGTGTGTCGCATGCGCGCGAAAAGCAAAAATACGTACGATTTTCCTTATTTTCAGACGTCTTGCAATCTATCCAGACGTCTGGCGAACACTCTCGACGTCTTATCCAACCAAAAAGTGACGGGTCATTTCACTTTTCAACCATGTGCTTATGTTATGTCACGTCCTGCATTGCTGAAGTCTTCCACTTGATTAGTATTCTTGAATATCTGGTATGATCCAATAGATGATTCTGATTTCAGGATTCCTTCTAGTTTAAATCCCTCAATAACTGGAACTTCTACTTCTCTTCCCAATACAATACACAACAATGATCCTCACAAGCTTACTTCCCAAAATTATGCTATGTGGAAGCCACAATTCTTATCGATCTTGCGTGCGTATGATCTTATTTCATATGTTGATGCTACTCCAAGAAGATTGAACAATCTAGTGAGAATGACGGCCAAGACTACCGTCTATAGGAGAAACCCAACATGAAGAACCCACCAGGGAGATTGCACCAATGAAAGGAAGGAGGTGGAGTGCGGAATAGTGGATGGAGGGGATAGGGTCCTTGGTCAACGAGGCTCAGCTAGTTAGGGATCTGGTGGCGACACCATAAGAAACTAGGGTTTTGTGTGGAGAGTGGGGGGTGGGGGAAGGGGATTGTTGCGACACCTTATTTGTTGATAATCTAAGTAGAAGAACAATTGCATTAAATGTGATGAAAAATACCAAGATTGACTTGGGAGAGTATGAATCTCACAAGTACAACCAATTAAGATGAAAATTTTACGTAGGCATGCAAATTAGAACATTTTTGTTATTTTCCAATCGAACCTTATTATTCTACGTTACCCTCAAAGCTACCATAGATTCCCACATATAAAGAAGTTATGCATCTTAACCCATCGGAATTGTAGAGAGTTGCCAGACTATGTTAGGGGATCTTCGATCGTCGCATCTCTCTCTCTCTCTCTCTCTCTCCCTTCTTCAGCACCAATTCCAAAAGTGTACAACTCACTGACATTCAAAGTCAAGCACTAACTTCAAACACAATGAATCTAGCTGTAGGATCACGTGCCCAAGTAACCACCAACGTACACATCCCCAAAATTACGCCCATACACAAAGATGTTTTGGGTTCCATTCGTAATCTGATTGGATTCGGTTAGATTGGTTCAAGGTTCTCCCAGGGTTGGGTTGCTGTTCGGTTAACATCAGGTTGAAGAAGGGAACCGACCGTCGCTGTACATTTAACTTGCAATATCCCCAAGGCACGGCCTTTCCCTTCCCTCCTCTTACTTCCCATCCTTACCTCATGGCTCGTGAGTCGCGACAGTGCTCAAAGGGGTCACTAGTCTCGACTTCGTATACTCTCTCTTCCAACCGGTTCATATCCAGAAATGGCATCCACAATCACCGATTCATGCAATTCATTGTTAACTAGGTAGGTACCATTTTGTTTTTCTCGTAATCAAAGCAACCATAAACTTGTAATTCGAAAATCTCCTTGATGGCAAATATACGTCTAAAAGGCCATTGAGAAATGATTGAACTTAAGAAATTTTAAATTTTAAGGTTTCATTTGATAAGGGAAATAAGTTTGTGGAACAAATTAAAAGAGTGAAATAAACGGTGGAATAAATAAGTTAATCTGTTTGAATATTTTGGCAGGTTAAAGTTATCCCACAGAGAGAATGGAATAACTTTACCTCGGGTTAAGTCCACTTAACTCGACATAAATAGGAGACGGGTTAAGTGACGTGTTGAATACTTAACTTGCAAACCAAACAACCCCTAAGGGTTGGTTTACAGAGGGGCTTATCCCATCTTTTTAGAGGATAACCTCCGTTTATCTCACAGGATAACCTACCTTCTCATGGCATCCTTATCCCGAGATAAATTAACTCGAGTTTGTTGAGGGGTTAACTTATCCCCTCAAATTTACTATCACCTTTCATCACATCACAAGATAACCCCCTTTCCTTAACCTCTGTTTAGTAGACACAAACAATGGTTAATCCGTATTTTCAAGTAAACATGTAAAGAAGTTAATCTGTGTTAGCTATCCCCTATTGTAAACCAACCTTATGTCACGACCCAATCCCAGGTCCCTACAGGATCCGAGATTGGCTCGCCTCGACTAATCCCAAGACCCAGTCGTTTAACAAGAAATAACCAAATAACATTCATCAAACTACAATCACACGAGTACAGTAGCTAAACAGGAAGAAATTGATGACAACAGGGGGAAAAGAACAATAATACTACAATATTACATGTCATAATACAACCATCACAAAAAAAACGAGTACATATAATGGAAACAAGGCTATAGCAACTCACTACTCCAAACAGTAGATCTAAAATTAGGCTCGACTAGGCCCAGCGTCCTCAGCAGCCGATAGCTCGGGCTGCTCAAATCCTTAACCTGTACAAAGATATACATCTGGAGTCAGCTAACGCTGAGTAGAGTGGTGGCTAAGAAGTAACATGCATTTAACAAGTAGTTTAACATATAACTTTCCGTTTCTAGCTATCTTATACATGTTGGTGCGTAGAGATCTCTAATCAGGATTCATCACATTATTTAATCTTCTTGTTTCCTACAGGAACGATCTCGCTTGTAGTTTTCCTGTGATGCAAGACGTACACGTGGCACCCTCTTGGTCGAGAGAGTCCCCACCCGTGATAGTCTTACACCCGGTCTATCACCTCGAGGTCACGGTCGCGACGTAGTAGTAACTACGGCACACGTGATAATCACGTGGGTAGCTATCCCGCACTGGCACGCGATCAGTCGTTTCCGCTAACGGGTACGCTCAAACGTACAATGCGGAACAGCACAGGATTTTGCCCTCTCAAAATAGAACAAGTGTCTCGCCCCTCCAAAGTCCGTGTACCCTTGTTCGAATATCTCGGTTTGCCCAGTGGGCCTAACCAAAGTCGGTGTAAGGTGGCTAATCCTTGCCCCGGGCCCCCTGGGGTGGCTAACTCTCCCCCTACACTAAGTAGCTCATCTCGGTACCACGTACGTGAGAGCTGACCAGAGTCAATGTAGAGTGGCCAAACCCACCTCGGGTCTCAACCCAAGGGCGGCAAGCTCATCTCTACTACAAGGGATAGTTGCTCTCTTTGATACCACGTACACGAAGGCCAGCTCACTTCCCTTAATAGCTGCCTGTGGGCAGCATATTCCAAAACCATTCGATTCTCCGTACTATGGTATTCTTGTCAACATTCCCCGTAGGGTTCGTACAAGAGCTTTTTCTATATCCGAGTTGGAAAGTATGGAACAAGCAGTTCAATTTACATTTTTATCACACTATGTAGTCCATTCCAGATAATATAGGCAGCTTTTTGTTATGAACGCGGCTTCAAGACGTATTTTAAGACGTCTGGGAGGTGGCCCAGACGTCTGACTAGACGTCTGGAACCCCTTCCAGACGTCTGGGATTCGTTTTCTGTGGCACGCTCGATTTCGTCTGCGCACCCGCAGACCTGGGACGTCTTTTTCCCTCTCCTCCTGCGGGCGCAGGCTGCGCCCCTCTCTCTCGCTCTCTCTCCCTGCGCGGCTTTAAAAAGCCACGTCCTCTCCCTCACTCTCATCACCTCCGCTTCCTTCCTCTTCTCCTTCCAGCCGGTGCGCGAGTGTGAGCGTGAGCGAGCGGCGGCAGCGATAGCCGCGGTGGGTGCGGGAGGAGGTGCTGCGCGAGGGAGGAGGCATCGGCCGTGAGGGCTCGAGCCTGCCGGGGCAGCGAGAGTCGGCCGGTGGGGGCGCAGCGGGCGTGGAGTGACACGGGAGGCCTGCTGCAGCTCAAGCAGCCGGCTGACGAGGCGTGGCGCTGCCATGCGTCGCGGGCGGAGGGCGAGTCGCGCTCTGATTCTAGAAGTTTTTCCAGAATCAGACGTTTGGGTTTCCAACCAGACGACGGGGAAGACGTCTGGAGGACTGTCCAGATGTCTGAAAGGTAAGTTATTTTCGTACCTTCTTCCTTTCCTTCGACCGTCCGTACTGAGCATGAGGAATGGGTACGCGCAGGTTCTAAGATTCGCATCCAACGCGAATCAGACGTCTGGCAGTGGTGCCAGACGACTGGAGGGACTTCCAGACGTCCGGGGTGACCATCGGACGTCTGGGAACTAGGCCAGACGCCCTCGCAGGCTTCTGGACGTCTGAGAGACTACGCAGGACAATGTACCATCTGATCTCCATTTTTAAGACGTCTGGAGGAAGTTCCAGACGTCTGATTTTGCACTGTTTCGTCATTTTTGACCCGTTTAGGGCCCGTTTGGAGTCCGTTTTCCGCGTTTCGAGTTGCGTCCTTTTCGGAATAATATCCTCTACCCGTCTACAGTGATTAGATACTGTTTTGAGAAACTCCTTGTGTTTGATCCTTGTGATAGGACCCCGTTCCATTATAGTCTTGGGGGTTGCGGAGGCACGCGGGATTCCCGACCACGCCCCCAGTACTCCCGTTGTAACTGGTAGAGTGGCTTTTAAGTTTATTCGTATAATCTGTTAAATTATGGAACCATAAATAGAACCTAGGACATTGCATGAATCCTAGGAATGAGAAACTAGAATGAATGGTAGATCCTATGGTGTTGCATGAATCCTAGGGCTGGAAAAACTAGATTGTATGATAGATCCTAGGATATGGCATGAATCCTAGGATGGGAAAGCTAGTGGAATATATGAATACTGCAGTCTTGGAAAATGTGGAAAGGAAATAATCGCTACCTGTAAATTGGTTTAACAGCTGCCTGCTATAAATAAATACACGTGATTGAGAACATGGATTGTATGAACGTGAAACTGGAAAGGTGAAACCTGAATGTGCTAAGTTAAAAGAGCTGGAACCCTACGGGGAATTAGGAGTAGAACTCCTGGAAAGTGAATGGAATAGAATTGGGGAAGTGAGCTGGCCCTTGAGTACGGAGTACCAAGGAGAACGAATGTCCCCCTGTTTAGTGTAGAGCGGAGCTAGCCGCCCCAGGGACCCGGGGTTAGGTTTGGCCACTTTGTACTGACTTGCTGGCCCTCGTGTACGTAGTACCGAGGAGAGCTACTAGTGTAGGGAGAGCACTAGCTACCCCACGGGCCCCGGGGTTCTGCTAGCCTCCTATGTCGACTTGTTAGGCCCACTGGGCAAACCAGGGTAGTCAAGCGAGGGTGCGCGGACTGTGAAGGGGCAAGGCCCCTGTTTGGTTACTGTGGAGGGGTTGGACCCCTGTTACTGAGAGGGCTCTACCCTGTACTGGTTCCGTGCTGTGCTTTGGGCGTACCCGTTAACGAAAACGACTGACCGCGTGCCAGTGCGGGTTAGCTATCTGTGCGTTTATCGCGCGTGCCGTAGTCACCGTTACGTCTGTCCGTGACCTTGGGGTGGTTGACTGAGAGTAAGATTACCACGGGGGACACTCCCGGCCAGGAGAGCACCACGTGCTACTTCTACTGTTCGGAAAAGACTGCAATCAGGATCGTTCCCACGAGGAACATTCGAGATCAAGTGAAGGATCTGAGAAATAGATAAATTGTGAAACAATAGAAAGACGTAAATAAAGGAAGAAAGAAAATAAAACAGCTACTGTACACTTTACTGTTTCTTTAGTTTAGCTGTCACTCTACTCATTGTTTCGCTGACGTGTTACACTCGTTACTTTTCAGGACCAGGTGTTGAGCAGCCAGGGTCAGCGACTGCAGAGGACGCTGGGCCGAGTAGGGTCCAGTAGAGTTACCACTGCTCTTTTGTACCCCTTTTGTTTCCGCTGTAGTGAGTAGTTTTTGTTACTCTTTGTACTTTTCTTTACCCGTAGTTCTTGTTATGTTAAATGTTGTCCTACTGTTGTGGTGGTACATGCT
Organism: Thalassia testudinum; assembly: GCA_037157565.1. NCBI lineage: Eukaryota > Viridiplantae > Streptophyta > Magnoliopsida > Alismatales > Hydrocharitaceae > Thalassia > Thalassia testudinum. The sequence continues at coordinate 5,955,948 of JAZHRO010000059.1, read as the reverse complement.
GTAGTAGTTCTTTTTCTTACTGCTGTATTTTGTTACTGCTAGTTATTTTTCATGTTGAATGTGGTTTATTTTACTGCTCTTTTGGTTACTTCCTCGTTAGACGACTAGGTCTTGGGATTAGTCGAGTCGGTCCGGTTCTCGTGTCTCGTAGGGACTCGGGAATCGGGTCGTTACAAGATGGTATTAGAGCAAGGTCGTCCCGAGAAGTAAATCAACTGACTGGAAAATAACCAATTCACATGTCTATAACTAGAGTAGCCACCACAACATATCTTTTGACATGAGCTCTTAGACGTTTCTGTTAGGTATCGTTCCATAGTGACGTTCCGTTTTGTTTCGCGTCTCCTTGCAGGAGATGCCTCGTCGTGGGACTGGTGAGGCGGGCCGCGGGCGCGGCCGAGGACGAGGTCGGCGAGGTGGGCGTGCCGTTGCCGACGCCTCAGTGGACCAGCCACTACTCCCGGGCTCCAGGCCCAGAACCTCGCCCAGCTGATACGGGATATTGTGCGAGAGGAGCTCCACCCACTGCCCCGAGCGCCTCACCCTGGGGCTGCGGAGGGGGAGTCCTCTGTGGGACCACCCGACGGATGCGACGCTGGACACGGGGGAGGGGATGGGTCGCCGCAGCCCCCACCTTCCTCCAATACTTCTGTGCACGAGGCACCGTTGCCTGGAGGTGCACCAGCATCCCCACTGCAGCGCCACTCAAAGCTCTTCGGGCAGTTCCGGAAGCTGAAGCCCCCCTCCTTCAAGGGGGATGAGGACCCGACCGAGGCAGAGGACTGGCTCGAGCAGCTGGAGAAGATTTTCGACACCCTTCGCCCCCCGGTGGAGTGCCGCGTGGCCTTTGCCACGTACCAGCTGGAGAGTGTGGCACACAGGTGGTGGAGGGCGGTCCGGGGACAGGAGAGGGACAAGCCGACCTGGGATCAGTTCGTTGCCCTCTTCTGCGAGCAGTACTTTCCCCAGACGTGGCAGGACCAGAGCAGGCGGGAGTTCCACACTCTCTGCCAAGGGACGATGACCGTGAGCGCGTATCGCACGCGTTTCCTGGAGCTGTCCCGCTTTGCAGCAACAGCGGTAGCTACTGAGGAGGAGCGCCTTTGGAGGTTCACCGAGGGGCTCCGGCCTGCGATTTGGGGGTATGTCAAACCCCTGAAGCTACCTACGTTTTCGAGGGTGGTGGAGGCAGCCATGACCTACGAGGAGACCAACCCATCCGCGCGAGACATTGACGGCGGGCGGAAGAGGCCCTTTCAGCCAGACTTTTCACAGGGCCGGCGAGAGAGGAGGCACGTGGCGTCCGCAGCAGAGCCGTCGCGTTTTACCAGGCCATCAGTGGCCTTTGGGGGCCCTCGATAGGGGCCAGTCGCCAGCACCAGACCCCCGCCCAGCCGACAGCAGGGACCCACTGAGGGCGGGAGTCGAGTTCCCCTCTGTTACTAGTGTGGCCAGTCGGGCCACATCTGGAGGGACTGCCCGTCTAGGGTAGGAGGTCAGCAGATACTTCCCGCGCAGAGCACTGGAGGGCGCGCAGGAGGCCGCGGTTCCCACGTGCGAGGAGGAAGACAGCAGCCAAGAGGAGGGTACCGGCCAGCACCTGCTCGTCCGACGCAGAGTGTGGCTGCTTCGTCCGCACCTAGAGCTGAGGGGTGTATCAACGCCCTGACACATAGGGATGCTAGAGCTTCGGGCTCAGTTGTGGCAGGTATGGTTTCAGTTTCCGGCAGACTCGTTTACACACTTTTCGATTCCGGCGCTACGCACTCGTTTGTCGCAGCCAATTTCGCAGTTAGTTTGGGCCAGGATTATATGCTGTTAGAAAATCCGTTAGTAATCAGAGGCCCGAGTGGTCAGCTGTTTGTAGCTGAGGAGGTGTACACGGATTCGAGGTTAGCGTCGGGGGACATAGCCTACCAGCTGACCTGATTATGACACAGATGGAGGACTTTGGCGTAATTTTGGGGATGGACTGGCTGTCCGCTTACCACGCCTTGGTAGACTGTTTTGAGAGGAAGATTGTCTTCTCCATGCCGGGGTCGCCTTCTTTCGAGTTTCACGGATAGCCAGTGGACGGAGGCTTCAGGTGCATTTCAGCACTTCGGGCGGCGAGACTTTTGATCCAGGGGTGTGAGGACTTCCTAGCTTGTGTGGTGGCAGAGACCAGCCCTGTGGCAGACTTCCAGAGCATCCCAGTGGTTAGAGAGTACCCTGACGTGTTCCCAGACGAGTTACCAGGACTACCGCCCGAGCGTGAGATCGAGTTTGAGATCTCACTAGTACCAGGGACCAGCCCCATCTCCACCGCGCCATACAGGATGTCACCGCTTGAGCTACGAGAGCTCAAGTCTCAGTTGCAGGACCTTTTGGAGAAGGGTTTCGTGAGGCCCAGTGCGTCTCCCTGGGGAGACCCGGTACTGTTTGTGAAGAAGAAGGATGGTACCCTACGCCTTTGTGTGGACTATCGACAGCTGAATAGGGTCACCATCAAGAACAGATATCCGCTGTCGAGGATTGACGACTTGTTTGACCAGTTGCGGGGTGCCACGGTGTTCTCCAAGATCGACTTGAGGTCTGGATACCACCAGTTGAAGATCAGGGAGGCAGACGTCTCCAAGATAGCTTTCTGCACTCGGTACGGACACTACGAGTTTTTGGTCATGCCGTTTGGGCTGACTAATGCCCCCGCTGCTTTCATGGACCTGATGAACCGGGTGTTTAGACCGTACTTGGACCAGTTCATGGTGGTATTCATTGATGATGTACTCATCTATTCTCGAGATCGGACGCAGCACGGACAACACTTGCGGATGGTTTTGGACACGCTGAGACGGCGTAGGTTGTACGCCAAATACAGCAAGTGTGAGTTCTGGTTGAGGGAGGTGACCTTCTTAGGTCATGTGATCTCTGGAGACGGCTTGGCGGTGGACCCAGCCAAGGTTGAGGCAGTGCTCAAGTGGAAGAGACCGCGTTCAGTCACTGAGATTCGCAATTTCCTGGGACTGGCAGGCTACTACAGACATTTCATCAGAGGCTTTTCATAGATCGCGCGTCCTATGACACAGTTGACCCGGAAGGACGTGCCATTCACTTGGACAGACACCTGTAAGGCGTGTTTTCAGGAGATGAAGGAGAGGTTGACCTCGGCTCCCGTGCTCACCATCCTTGACAGTAGTGGCGAGTTCATTGTGTACATGGACGCCTCCTTGCAGGGGTTAGGAGGTGTGCTCATGCAGAGGGGTCACGTTGTCGCTTACGCTTCACGGCAACTGAAGCCCCATGAGCATACCTACCCTACCCACGACCTGGAGTTGGCAGCTGTCGTCTTCGCGCTGAAGACCTGGAGGCACTACCTGTACGGTGAGACCTTCGAGATTTTCACAAATCACAAGAGCCTCAGATACCTTTTTGATCAGAAGGAGCTCAAACTCCTGAAGGACTACGACTGCAGCATCTCCTACCACCCGGGAAAGGCTAATGTGGTGGCTGACGCCTTGAGCCGTAAGGCTCCCGCACACTTGGCCAGTTTACAGTTACAGAGTTGGAGCCTTTTGGAGGAGGTAGGCAGTTGGCAACCCCTAGAGTTACGGGGTTACTGTGGGGCAGTGACTGTGATACGACAGACTAGGCCAGAGCTGATAGACCGCATCATCACAGGACAGATGGCCGATCTGTACTTGCAGTCCTTGCGCGGCAGAGTACTGTCAGGAGACCCAAGGGACTTCTCTTTCATAGACCAGGTGCTACGCCTGAGGGGACGGTTGTGCGTCCCCAGAGACGAGGAGCTGTTGAGAGAGCTCCTGACTGAGGCACACGGTTCCTGATTCACCATACATCCCGGAAACACGAAGATGTACCACGACTTGAGACGCGAGTTTTGGTGGAGGGGGATGAAGCGGGATGTGGGTGAATTCATGCAGCAGTGCTTAGTGTGCCAGCAGGTGAAAATCGAGCATCAGAGGCCTGCAGGGTCGCTACAGCCGCTTCCAGTGCCAGAGTGGAAGTGCGAGAGCATTACCATGGACTTGGTGGTGGGCTTATGTTACGAACGCGTGGTTTCAGACGTCTGGGAGGTGGCCCAGACGTCGTACCAGACGTTTGGAATCACTTCCAGACGTCTGGGATTCGGTTTCGGGGGCACGCACAGTTGCGTCTGCGCGCTTGCGCGCGCAGACCTGCGGTCGCTTTTTCCCTCTCTCCTGCGGGCGCAGGCTGCCCTCTGTCTCGCTCTCTCTATCTCTCTCCCCGTGCGGCTTTAAATAGCCTCGCCCTCTCCCTCACTCTCATCGCCTTCGCCCCCTTCCTCTTCTCCTTCCAGCTAGTGCGAGAGTGAGCGAGCGGTGGCGGTGGCAGCCGCGGCGAGTGCGGGAGGAGGTGCTGCGCGAGAAGAGGAGGCGCTCGGCCGTGAGAGCGAGCTTGCCGGGGCTGCTAGAGCCAGCCGGCGGAGGAGCAGCAGACGCGGGGTGACGCGGGAGGCCTGCTGCAGCTCGAGCAGCAGGCGGACGAGACGCGGCGCGGCCGTGCGTCGCGGGCGAAGGGTGAGTCGCGCTCTGATTCTGGAAGTTTTTCCAAAATCAGACGTCTGGGTTTCCAACCAGACGACGGGGAAGACGTCTGGAGGACTGTCCAGACGTCTGAAAGGTGAGTTATTTTCGTCCTTCTTCCTTTTCTTCGGCCGTCTGTACTGAGAGATAGAAATGGGTACGCGCAGGTTCTGGATTCGCATCCAACGCGAATCAGATGTCTGGCAGTGGTGCCAGACGACTGGAGGGACTTCCAGACGTCCGGGGTGACCATCGGATGTCTGGGAACTAGGCCAGACGCCCCCGCAGGCTTCTGGACGTCTGAGAGACTATACAGAGCAAAGGTACCATATGACCCTCACTTTAAGACGTCTGGAAGAGGTTCCAGACGTCTGATTTTGCACTGTTTCGTCATTTTTGACCCGTTTAGGGCCCGTTTGGAGTCCGTTTTCCGCATTTCGAGTTGCGTCCTTTTCGGAATAAAATCCTCTACCCGTCTACAGTGATTAGATACTGTTTTGAGAAACTCCTTGTGTTTGATCCTTGTGATAGGACCCCGTTCCATTATAGTCTTGGGGGTTGCGGAGGCACGCGGGATTCCCGACCACGCCCCCAGTACTCCCGTTGTAACTGGTAGAGTGGCTTTTAAGTTTATTAGTATAATCTGTTAAATTATGGAACCATAAATAGAACTTAGGACATTGCATGAATCCTAGGAATGAGAAACTAGAATGAATGGTAGATCCTATGGTGTTGCATGAATCCTAGGGCTGGAAAAACTAGATTGTATGATATATCCTAGGATATGGCATGAATCCTAGGATGGGAAAGCTAGTGGAATATATGAATACTGCAGTCTTGGAAAATGTGGAAAGGAAATAATCGCTACCTGTAAATTGGTTTAACAGCTGCCTGCTATAAATAAATACACGTGATTGAGAACATGGATTGTATGAACGTGAAACTGGAAAGGTGAAACCTGAATGTGCTGAGTTAAAAGAGCTGGAACCTTACGGGAAATTAGGAGTAGAACTCCTAGAAGGTGAATGGAATAGAATTGGGGAAGTGAGCTGGCCCTTGAGTACGGAGTACCAAGGAGAGCGATTGTCCCCCTGTTTAGTGTAGAGCGGAGCCAGCCGCCCCAGGGACCCGGGGTTAGGTCTGGCCACTTTGTACCGACTTGCTGGCCCTCGTGTACGCAGTACCGAGGAGAGCTACTAGTGTAGGGCGAGTACTAGCTACCCCACGGGTCCCGAGGTTCTGCTAGCTCACCTACACTGACTTGTTAGGCTCACTGGGCAAACCAGGGTAGTCAGGCGAGGGTGCGCGGACTGTGGAGGGGCAAGGCCCCTGTTTGGTTACTGTGGAGGGGTTGGACCCCTGTTACTAAGAGGGATCTGCCCTATACTGGTTCCGTGCTGTGCTTTGGGCGTACCCGTTAATGGAAACGACTGACCGCGTGCCAGTGCAGGTTAGCTACCTGTACGTTTATCGCGCGTGCCGTAATCACCGTTACGTCTGTCCGTGACCTTGGGGTGGTTGACTAAGAGTAGGATCACCACGGGGGACTCTCCCGGCCAGGAGAGCACCACGTGCTACTTCTACTGTTCGGAAAAGACTGCAATCAAGATCGTTCTAACGAGGAACATTCGAGATCAAGTGAAGGATATGAGAAATAGATAAATTGTGAAACAATAGAAAGACGTAAATAAAGGAAGAAAGAAAATAAAACAGCTACTGTACACTTTACTGTTTCTTTAGTTTAGCTGCCACTCTACTCAGCGTTTCGCTGACGTGTTACACTCGTTACTTTTCAGGACCAGGTGTTGAGCAGCGAGGGTCAGCGGCTGCAGAGGACGCTGGGCCGAGTAGGGTCCAGTAGAGTTACCACTGTTCTTTTGTACCCCTTTTGTTTCCGCTGTAGTGAGTAGTTTTTGTTACTCTCTGTACTTTTCTTTACCCGCAGTTCTTGTTATGTTAAATGTTGTTCTATTGTTGTGGTGGTACATGCTGTAGTAGTTTCTTTTTTTTTACTGCTGTATTTTGTTACTGCTAGTTATATTCATGCTGAATGTGATTTATTTTGCTGCTCTTTTGATTACTTCCTCATTGGACGGCTAGGTCTTGGGATTATTCGAGTCGGTCCGGTTCTCGTGTCTCGTAGGGACTCGGGAATCGGGTCATTACAGCTTACCTATTACCTAGCGAGGACACGATGCTGTCTGGGTAATTGTGGATAGACTGACGAAGACGGCACGATTCTTACCTATCCGAGTCACTTTGGGACCAGCACAGTTGGCAGAGAGGTATATCCGCGACGTGGTACGACTACACGGAGTTCCGCGGGAGATCGTATCCGACCAGGATACCCGCTTTATGTCCCACTTTTGGGCTGAGTTTCAGCAGGCCCTGGGGACACGGTTGAGGTTTAGTACAGCTTACCACCCCCAGACAGACGGACAGTCTGAGCGCACGATACAGACGCTTGAGGACCTTTTGCGTGCCTGTGTACTGGACTGGAGGGGCTCTTGGGAGGAGCACCTGCCCCTGGCGGAGTTTGCATACAACAACAGTTATCACTCGAGCATCGGCATGGCTCCCTACGAGGCTCTGTATGGACGGAGGTGTACGGCACCCTTGAGTTGGGTTGAGGTGGGGACCAAGTGGGAGGTTGGCCCCAGGTTGATCCGGCAGAGTCAGGAGGTAGTCGAGCAGATCCATAGGCGACTCCGCACTGTCAGGAGCAGATGGAAGAGTTACGCGGATCGGAAACGCAGAGAGGTGCAGTTCGAGGTTGGGGATCACGTCTTTCTTCGTGTTTCGCCCATGAAGGGCCTGCAGCGGTTTGGGGTGAGAGGGAAGCTCAGTCGAGGTTTGTGGGGTCCTTTGAGGTCCTGGAGCGGGTTGGACCCGTTGCTTACAGGCTTGCCCTCCCTCCCCAGCTTTCTAGTGTGCACGACGTGTTCCACGTGTCCAACCTCAGGAAGTACGTAGCCGATCCCAGTCACGTACTGAGTCACGAGAGCGTCGAGGTGGACGACAACCTGACCTACCTCGAGCGGCCAGTGCAGATTCTAGACCGAGCCGTCTGCAGTTTGAGACGAAAGCAAGTGCCCCTGGTAAAGGTTTTGTGGAGGAGCCAGCGGTACGAGGAGGCTACCTAGGAGCCTGAGGCGGCAATGCGAGAGCGGTACCCGGAACTCTTCGCGGGTACGTCTTCTCGGACCGACTTCGGTCCTCTTTGAGTTTGTTATGTTTTTATATGACGTTTTCCCGCACCCTAGTTAGCGCAAGTTTCGGGGATGAAACTTCCTTTGAGTTTGTTATATTGTTACGAACGCGGCTTCAAGACGTATTTTAAGACGTCTGGAAGGTGGCTCAGACGTCTGGAACCCCTTCCAGACGTCTGGGATTCGTTTTCTGCGGCACGCGCGATTTCGTCTGCGCGCCCGCAGACCTGCGACGTCTTTTTCCCTCTCCTCCTGCGGGCGTAGGCTGCGCCCCTCTCTCTCGCTCTCTCTCCCCGCGCGGCTTTAAAAAGCCACGCCCTCTCCCTCACTCTCATCACCTCCGCTCCCTTCCTCTTCTCCTTCCAGCCGGTGCGCGAGTGCGAGCGTAAGCGAGCGGCGGCAGCGACAGCCGCATTGGGTGCGGGAGGAGGTGCTGCGCGAGGGAGGAGGCATCGGCCGTGAGGGCTCGAGCCTGCTGGGGCAGCGAGAGCCGGCCGGCGGGGGCGCAGCGGGCGCGGAGTGACGCGGGAGGCTTGCTGCAGCTCGAGCAGCAAGCGGACGAGGCGCGGCGCTGCCGTGCGTCGCGGGCGGAGGGCGAGTCGCGCTCTGATTCTAGAAGTTTTTCCAGAATCAGACGTCTGGGTTTCCAACCAGACGACGGGGAAGACGTCTGGAGGACTGTCCAAACGTCTGAAAGGTAAGTTATTTTCGTACCTTCTTCCTTTCCTTCAACCGTCTGTACTGAGCACGAGGAATGGGTATGCGCAGGTTCTGAGATTCGCATCCAACGCGAATCAGACGTCTGGCAGTGGTGCCAGACGACTGGAGGGACTTCCAGACGTCCGGGGTGACCATCGGACGTTTGGAAACTAGGCCAGACGCCCCCGCAGGCTTCTGGACGTCTGAGAGACTACGCAGGACAAGGTACCATCTGATCTCCATTTTTAAGACGTCTGGAGGAAGTTCCAGACGTCTGATTTTGCACTGTTTCGTCGTTTTCGACCCGTTTAGGGCCCATTCGGAGTCCGTTTTCCACGTTTCGAGTTGCGTCCTTTTCGGAATAAGATCCTCTACCCGTCTACAGTGATTAGATACTGTTTTGAGAAACTCCTTGTGTTTGATCCTTGTGATAGGTCCCCGTTCCATTGCAATCTCGGGGGTTGCGGAGGCACGCGGAATTCCCGACCACGCCCCCAGTACTCCTGTTGTAACTGGTAGAGTGGCTTTTAAGTTTATTAGTATAATCTGTTAAATTATGGAACCATAAATAGAACCTAGGACATTGCATAAATCCTAGGAATGGGAAACTAGAATGAATGGTAGATCCTAGGGTGTTGCATGAATCCTAGGGCTGGAAAACTAGATTGTATGATAGATCCTAGGGTATGGCATGAATCCTAGGATGGGAAAAACTAGTGGAATATATGAATACTGCAGTCTAGGAAAATGTGGAAAGGAAATAATAGCTACCTGTAAATTGGTTTAACAGCTGCCTGTTATGAATAAATGAGCATGATTGAGAATATGGGATGTATGAACGTAAAACTGGAAATGTGAAACTTGAATGTGCTGAGTTAAAAGAGCTGGAACCCTACGGGGAATTAGGAGTAGAACTCCTGGAAAGTGAATGGAATAGAATTGGGGAAGTGAGCTGGCCCTTGAGTACGGAGTACCAAGGAGAGCGAATGTCCCCCTATTTAGTGCAGAGCGGAGCTAGCCGCCCCAGGGACTCGGGGTTAGGTTTGGCCACTTTGTACTGACTTGCTGGCCCTCGTGTACGTAGTACCGAGGAGAGCTACTAGTGTAGGGAGAGCACTAGCTACCCCACGGGCCCCGGGGTTCTGCTAGCCTCCTATACCGACTTGTTAGGCCCACTGGGCGAACCAGGGTAGTCAGGCGAGGGTGCGCGGACTGTGGAGGGGCAAGGCCCCTGTTTGGTTACTGTGGAGGGGTTGGACCCCTGTTACTGAGAGGGCTCTACCCTGTACTGGTTCCGTGCTGTGCTTTGGGCGCACCCGTTAACGGAAACGACTGACCGCGTGCCAGTGCGGGTTAGCTACCTGTGCGTTTATCGCGCGTGCCGTAGTCATTGTTACGTTTGTCCGTGACCTTGGGGTGGTTGACTGAGAGTAAGATCACCATGGGGGACACTCCCGGCCAGGAGAGCACCACGTGCTACTTCTACTGTTCGGAAAAGACTGCAATTAGGATCGTTCTAACGAGGAACATTCGAGATCAAGTGAAGGATCTGAGAAATAGATAAATTGTGAAACAATAGAAAGACGTAAATAAATGAAGAAAGAAAATAAAACAGCTACTGTACACTTTACTGTTTCTTTAGTTTAACTGCCACTCTACTCAGCGTTTCGCTGACGTGTTACACTCGTTACTTTTCAGGACCAGGTGTTGAGCAGCGAGGGTCAGCGGCTGCAGAGGACGCTGGGCCGAGTAGGGTCCAGTAGAGTTACTACTGTTCTTTTGTACCCCTTTTGTTTCCGCTGTAGTGAGTAGTTTTTGTTACTCTCTGTACTTTTCTTTACCCGTAGTTCTTGTTATGTTAAATGTTGTTCTACTGTTGTGGTGGTACATGCTGTAGTAGTTCTTTTTCTTACTGCTGTATTTTGTTACTGCTAGTTATTTTTCATGTTGAATGTGGTTTATTTTACTGCTCTTTTGGTTACTTCCTCATTGGACGACTAGGTCTTGGGATTAGTCGAGTCGGTTCGGTTCTCATGTCTCGTAAGGACTCGGGAATCGGGTCGTTACACTTTTGATTACTCAATCATTCACATGTATTTTCCTCTAGCCCTAGTGTTTATGTCATAACCTAGGGTGCAAGAATTTACTCTAGAGTATGCGTTTATTCCTTCCTAGGGTTCATCTCAAGTCCTAGGATTAAATACTTGCCTGTATTAATTTAGAGTTTTATGGTTATAACCACTCTACCAGGGTAATTGGGTGGAATGGGGGCTCGTATAGTATCTCCCAACGTCTCCGCAGGTTCCATACACCCGACAGACTGGAAACCTAAAACATGGATCGATAGGCCAAAAAGGTTCAGAATGATACAGACATGGTATCAATACATAGAGAAACTCGTATAGAAAATAGAGACGTTTTGTTTGCGGAAAATCGATAACATTAGGGCCTCGCACGGGCCCAAAAACACGCGGTGAGATAGAAATCAGACGTCTGGGAAAGGTCCTTTATCAGGGATACCTCTCTCAGTGTTTCTTTATCAGATGTTTGGAACTTATTGTCGACATCTAAAGGTTCCGTCAGACATCTAGAGGTGCTCTCGGACGTTTGAAACTTCCTCGATCCGCCTTCCAACTTCTAACACATATACGCACACTGTCAGGACTTTGAAAGAGAGGAAATACGGAAAGTAGATCTCTACCAGACATCTCACTCTACCTTCAGACGTTCGGTAAGACGTCTGGATGTCGCTCCGGATGTCTGCTTCCGCAGAAAAATGACTTCCGTGGAACCGCTCTGGCTTCCCTCGCCACAGGCGTGGTAGCAAAACAACGCAGCACTCTCCGCTCGCTCTCGCTCTGGTTCCTGCTCTCTCTCTCTCTCTCGCTCAGCTGTGGTGGTGTGAGACGGAGAGGAGGAGGGGGTATATGAAGGGAGGAACGGTGAGGGGAGAGGGATGGCTGTTGCAAGGAGTGGTGCGAGGTAAGGCCATTTGCAGGGTGAGGTGTGAGGCATGGGCGAAGAGAGTGGCGTGCGTACGATATGCGTCGAAAAGAAAAAGTCTTTTCAGACGTCTGGTTCTTTCTCCAGACATCTGGCGAACATCCTAGACGTCTTAAAGGACCGAGAGGTGACGGGTCGTTGCACCTTAGTAGGAGAGATTAATGTTTAAGTCTTCATCTCTTGCATTACTTAGGGTTTGGTAGACGAGTACACTGACGAAGACTCCCACTTAGTCAAGTATTCAACAACCTTGACCCAACCTGAACAATATCATGCTAGTTCATCCAACAGGACCGGTCGAGTTTCCCCCCAACCCCATTGGAGTTGAGCTAAATCACAGATCCCCGTTCCCTCGCCCCAATCCCTAGAACCTCTAATGTCCACACCCAACAAGCCATAGCACAACCCAAAAACTAGACACCATACTTGCAAAACAAACCCAAAAAATTCCAAATAGAAAAAATAGAAACCAAAATATGGATAAAATCGCAAAAAAGGAAAAAAATCACCCCGCCCAACACACCAATGGTAATATAGGGGTATTAAAGTACATACAATTTTGTACACAACATCCTACATGGAACATAACATTACAAGAAATACAACATGCCATGTTAATGCGTCGCTTACGTGATGATGACATAACCTATTTCCATAAAAGAAAGGATATGATATATGACATGTCACATGACTTGATACATGTAACACATGACATATTATTTATATAACATGCGTACAAAATTATACACACTTTAGGATTAGTTTACGTTAGAGGATATATTTAACAAGATATAAACTTGCAAACATGTAATATTTTACGTTGGTGTTTACATGTAATCGTGTATAATTATGTGGAATTGTTTAAGTGAATATCGGATAATGTGGAAATAAATTAGGGATGTAAAATTATGATATCGAGTGATAAGTTAAAAGACAATCATATCCTTAGATCGGTGATTATCCAAGTTAAAGGAAACATAAATTCATTTATTCTCTTCGTAAAAATTGGACATCCCGGGACGAAGACGAGCACCAGATGTTCACCGAAACCATCCCCCCAACGCATACCCCACACTCCACGCTCCCCAAAATCGTAAATATCCCAAGACCCCCAGGGCAAACCCCAACTCCTCACCAGTTTCGCATCATAAATCCCGCCCCCCCGGCTCCCCAGTTTCCCTGCATCCTCCCCGCACCCCACCGTCTCCTTCTCGCCACCTCAAACCCTAACAGCAGCAGCAGCAGCACCACCAATGGCGTCGGCGGCACTCGACAACCTCCCCCCTCCACCCACCGACCACTCGTCCTCCCCATCCCCACTCGCGTGGCTCCCACCTCGCATCTCCTTCAGCTTCGACGTCCCCGCCGACGATCCAACGGCCCCGAACCCCTCCCCACCTCCTCCCCGTGATCCAAATGCCCCCCACTCCCCCGACTTCGAGTTCCTGCCCCCATCCTCCCTCCACCCCCCTCTACCCCCCGCCGACGAGCTCATCTCCCACGGCAAACTCCTCCCCCTCCACCTCCCCACTGCCCCTCCCCCTCCCCCTCCCTCTTCTCCTCCACACACTCCCCCTTCCTCTTCCCCTCCTCCTCCCAACCCCAACCCGAACCCCAACCCCTCCCCCGATCCCTCCCCTAAGGCCCCCCGCTGCTCCGCCCGCCTCCGCGAGCTCCTCCGCCTCAACCGCCGCCGCCGCCTCCTCCACCGCGACTCCTCCTCCTCCACCCCCCTCCTCCCCACCTCCACCCGCTCCTCCTCCTCCTCCTCCTCCTCAGACGACTCCAACCCCCACCCCCTCCCCCCACGCCTCTCCCTCGACTCCGACAAGCCCTCCTCCTCCACCTCCGCCGCCTCCACAACCAACCGCCCCGGTAGGCCCCACTCCCGCGCGGCCCCCGTCGCCGCCGCCTCCGCGTCTAGGGGCGCCTCCGTCGACTCCCCCCGCGTCAACCCCTCCGGCAAAGTCGTCTTCGAGCGGAGCTCCAGCACCCCCGGCAGCTTCGCCGGCGGCGGAGGCGGCGGGCACCACCGCCCCCGCCCCCGCGCCATCGAGCGGTCGTACTCCACCAACGTCCGCGTCGCGCCTGTCATCAACGTATTCGGCTTCGCGCCGCTCTTCTCCCCTTCCTCCGCGCCGCAAAGGAAGGACAGGGAGAAGAGCCGCCGGAGGGCCTCCAAGGGCGAGCCGGCTTGACCTTGGGAGGAGAAGGGAAACATTCTATGGGGGGTTTGAGGTAATTTTCCTCGATTTGTTTGGATCTATGTATATATTTGCCTTTTTGGTATTTGTTTGGGGATTTTGAGGGGATTGGTGATGATCGGAGGGGAAGCTTGTGGGGGGACCATCGTTTGTTTCATATATTCGTCGTTGTTTCGTCGTTTCTAACTTTCCAAGCTTTTATATGTATTCGTTTGTTTTGGAGTTTGGATAGGTCACATGCTGCTGCCGATGTGCCAGATGTGACCTGCCGTTGATGATGGAAGTGACTTGGATTCTAATGATTTGACTTGTGGAGTAAGCTTTAGGAACGGGTGGGAGTTGGAAAAAAGGAATCCCGAATCCCGATCTCGCTAGTGTTCGTGTTTATATGAAGGGTGTGTAGTTGGATATGATCGTAATTTTTCTACTCGGAAGAGAAGAAAGAAATGCCGCCCAATGTTTTTGCAGAGGGTAGTTGGTTTCGGGGATGCGATTTGCATCCTTCGAAACGGAAACAGATGTTTGGATGCTAAGTGTGGAACCCTTAGTGTGGTTTTTGGATGCTAATTGTGGAATCCTTGGTCCAGTTCTTCTGATCCGGTTGTTGTGTGTCATCTACCCAAATCAGTGACAAAAGAATGTAAGTTTTCTGAGAAGGGACTTGCTAGGCTCTGACAACCATTGTTGGGGGTATGATGGCGAGATTGCAGACTCTGTTAAGAGGTTGATGGTGTCAGCCGAGTGATTTTGCATGCAATCTTGGTCTTTGCAATATCGATACTCTTTGCAGTTTCACATTGTTGGTAGCTGGGGAAAATGATGACCACCGATATAGTTTCTATCAGAAGCTTGTTGGGCTGTGCTGAATAAATTTTGCACGTCAGTCTGATTCCCAATTCCTATATAAAACTTCTTGTGGTTATCTAAATTCATTTCTTTCCCCCTATCTGTTAGTCAGAGTTTTGAAAATAATGACCAAAAATGTATCTTTGTTCAGAGGCTCGTTGGGCTTTGCCGAATAATTTTGCATGTCAGTCTGATTTTAAACTCTATGAGGTTATTATGCTCCTGTTAGATTCGTAGGTACCTGCTTTTACCTACATTTTTAGTAGGCTTTAGGTGGAGAACATGGTTCCAATTGGAGACTATCAGAATGACCCTGTGTTGGGTGTTGCTAATGATGTTTCAATGCCCTGAAGTTCGTCTAGCACTAGTTCTTTCATCTGTGTTGTTACCTTTTCTAAACATTTCTCTAGTTTCTTGATGGCTTTGTGTAGAATTTGGATAATGTCATCAAAAGATATTGTTTCTATCATAAGCTTGTTGGGCTGTGCTGAATAAATTTTGTCTGCCAGTGTATTCCCTGTGAAATTACTTCTCATTATCTAATTCTTTTCTTTTCTCACATCTGTTAGTCAGAGTTATGAAGATGATGACCAAAAATGTATTTTTGTTCAGAGGCTGTTGGGCTCTGCTGAATAATTTTGCACGTCAGTCTGATTCTAAACTCTGCAAGATTATTACCCTTGTTAGATTCCTAGATGGATCTTAGGTGAAAATAGTTTTGACTGGAGACTATCAGAATTATCTTGAGTTGGGCATTTGCTCGGAGTGCTTTTAACACCACGGGCAGGAGGCAACACTTTCAGATCGAAGGAGTGGGCCAGGGTGCTGGCGATTCCTTGGGGTATTTGGCTGGGTAGGAATGGGGTGGTCTTTAGGGGAAACATTCCTTATGTTGAAAATGTTGCTTCCATCTCCTCCCAGCTAGTATTTTGGGATGCTTCCTCCTGATGTATTTGTAAACTGATACTCCCTATTTTATAATGAATATATTTAGGGGAGCGCCTTCAAGGTGCCTTCCCCTTTTCCATTTCAAAAAAGAAAAAGTTGGTCATATCCTTCCTTGGTCACGCGTTAGCCTTGTGTAGAATTTAGATAATGATGTCAAAAAAAATATAGCTTCTATAAGAGGCATGATTGGCAATGCTAAAACATGGTTGCACATCAATCTGATCCCAAGATCTGCTTCTCCATCTTCTCTTTACACCTTTGTTTAAAGAGAGATCGTTTGCTGACAACAAAATTCACGGCATAGCTGATGCCAACACTTCTCAGCTGTTTAGTTTCAGGAACAAGATGAACTTTTGCGTTGGTGCTACTCAGGGATGTCTGCCCTTATGTTTAGTAGGAGGTGGGTGTGGATTTGCACGTTGATTGTAACGCGTCTTTCAATCTTGTTTAAAATCTTTCATGCCTGGGAAAGTTGGCAAAGCTGTGATGATCCTCCACTACAATTGTCTTGGTTTGTGGGTGCAAGATTTCCCGCTCCTCTTATAAAATTTTGATTTGAATACTATAAGAACTGTTAGTGATACCTTTTAATTTTTTAATATTTGTAAGCATGAGCTGTTTGAAGACTAGCTGGCCCTTCTGTTTTGTAGATTTAGATGGCTAGGGTCGTTGTCTAGCTGTCCTATCTCTTTCCTGTTCACTTTTGCTCCCCTTGATTTAAGTGTCTGCCATTTGCTTCACATGTGACAAGAGGCCTCAAAGCATATGGGGTCATGTGCTCCATGATGAATTCGGTTTACATAACCAATGGCCTCGTTAGCATCCATTTGACTTGGTTTTAACGTGTCTGCAACCTCTTGGTTCAGTGATATTCTATGTTTGCAAGTGTTTGGTAGTGCTGTCGGCTCACTTTTATCTTTTCTTCAGTTGGATCATCTTGTAGTATGGGATCTTGGAATCGATTCTTCTTTTTATCCCTTTTGCATCGGAATCTTTATTTTATGCTTACCCAACCTTTGTTAATCATTTATCATGTTCATGCATCTGCATGCAGAGTATGCACCTTCTGATGTAAGTCTTTTATGAGGATTAATTCATTTTGTTACGTCTAAAATGGGCCTAGTTTTTTTGTGATACTTATAAATTTTCCTATTGTCCATTCTTTTATAGATTGTTGATGAACTGAAAAGAAAATGTACCATGTACAGATATAACAAGTAAACAACTTGCTACAGGAGAGACCTTTATAATAGATCTTCTGTTTCAACACAGTCCAGATAGCTGCTTAAAAGTATTTTATATTGTAGATGACGTGGAGAGCTTATTTATGTATTTATTTTTTCATTCATTATTTTATGGTGTTCTTCACCGCAGCTACCTGGGAAGTGTTATTTATAGACACTTCAACTTGCAGGTTGGTGACATCTTGAACAGGGTACCACTGCTTTGTAAGGTGTGGCAGCAGTTCATCACCAAACTTAATTAGGCCTGAACAGTTGAAGTTGGATGGGTGCTTTGGAACACTTCTCGATTTTTGCCGGTTCCTACTACTCGTATAACCAATTTTCCTGATGTTCGACCTATTTTCCATATCCATTCACCATTAGATTAATGGGTTTTCTTATATTCTTGTGTTTTGACATCGAATTCATTTCATTCCCTGTTGAGCTTCTGGGTGGAGTTCTATTTACCATTTGGAAGGTACCCTGTTAGATTTTGTACTTGTTGGGCATAACCATCTTTGTTACCCACCCCCTCTCCTTCTTCGGATCTCCCTTTGTTTCCAATCCTTGTCGTCACTTACACGGATGAGGCTGGTGCCGATGAATGCTAGGCATCACATCGACTTGCTGTCATGAGTCTATTGCGCCGATCTATTCGGGTGGGTGCTGCCGCTAGGAATGCTAGCATTGTTGTTGCTGTTATCCTCCTTGTATTTGATTCTCCTGTATCTTTCTGTATTTAAGAACTATGGCTGTTGGATTTCTCTGTATATATTCAAGGTGATGTCAACTACTGTATGCAGCAATCTACTTCATGTAGATATGCAGGTAAGAAAGTGGCCAGATTTCCGCCATGTATTATTCTAAAACAGAAGCAAGGTAGTCTATGAAGCATTTTAGTTTTAGTTTCATGCCTCTTTTTCCCGACAGGAACCTTTCTTTACGAGGGAATTAGGAGTGGAAGATGTTTCTCGTAAACTAAAACGGAGGCAATGGCATATTAGAAAGTATTTAGTTGTATTTTCACACTTACGATCGAAAGCCTTCTTTCCTGAGAAAATGCCATTGACGGGTTATTTGAATCAATGTTTTTAAAGATCAAAGATTCCTTTACGGTCCATAAATCACATTGAGGTTGCAAAAGCCGTAATCAAGGTGGCGCTGATTTAATCTTCGGAGATAAGATGCCTTTGCCGGCCACAGATCACATTGGGATGCACATTTATAACTTATCATACGAAACGAAGTGATTAGCATGACCTCCTTGAACTGTGATAGCTCGTGTTGGATAATGATTATGCTAGAAAGAGTATGTATTGTCATGGGGCCCCAATTCGTTGGCATTGCCCGTTCTCAAGGGCCGAAGTGGGGACGGCCATGCATGGTGCATTGTCCCCATTTGTGTAGTCATGATTGAGACGCATCGAAGGAGATTGAAGATGCGACAAGGGGTCTTAGGAAAAAAATAAAGGGTATGTACGTTCTTGTTTAAATAAATTTATAACGAAGGTTACTCTGGCCAGATGATGTTTGTGAGGTGACATCTTTGTTAGGAACGTATGGGAAGATAATGATTCACGATTGGTAGCATTAATATGTGACGGTATGCAAGAAATCTTGCGTGGGTTTCTGAGAAAAATATAAAATGCATATTACTTGGGGATTGGTGCGTGTAGGATGTCCAATTCCCCTCAAGTGTGAGATTTTGGGTTGGCAAAAGAAAAATAATACATACCGAATTAAAATGATCATTTTGTTTGCTCAATTTCTTGAGTCCTTTTGTTTTCCCTTCAAGAGACTAGTGATGTATAATGTTGATGCTTGTTAGATGTAGGAATGGAGGGGTAATTGGGGGGGGGGGGGGGGGGGGGGGGGGGTGTGGGGGCGCGGTGGGTGCGGCATGAAAGACACCTTAGAAGATGAGTAGAGGGTGAAGTATCAGTAAGGCGATTTGTGAAGATGAGGTGATCAACGGTGTTCAGGGTTACAATGGTATCAATTCAGTTAAAAGGACATGATAAGGATTCATGGTGGTTAGCAAAATGTTGGGGATCAAGAACAACCAAATGAGGTACTTCAGTGTAAAGCTTCGGTCTTGAAAAATGACTTTCTTAGTGTGCTGTTAAGGGTTCATAGAGGATGTTGATGGCACAAAGAGGAAGCATACCCTAATTTCAATGATGCAACCAGAAAGAGCAATGAGGAAGAGAAAAGATTTTTTATTTTTTGTGCTCCCATAAGAGGGTATGCTTTTTATGTTTCCCCTTCTTAGGAACATATTTGTAGTCCATCCACCCCACCATAATTATACCCTATCATCCTCATATCCTCCTGATAGTCTTTTGAGTTGTTACAACTTGACCCACTTGATCCTTCTTTTTTTATTTTTTCCTTTGAAAAATGCGATCATTCAATCTTTGTGTTGTAGTCCTCATGCTACAAAGCTTTGGCAAAAGCGCTACCGCACCGTTGTGCAATAACCCTCGTGCTATGAAGCCATAGCATCACACCAATGTCATAACATGGGTGTTGCAAGTATCATAGCGTTCTTACATTCATGCTCTAGTGCTATAATATGCAAATGGTCAAATGCATATATTATCTTAGATGATGTTATAACCAATAACCATTTTACGAATCGGTTACTGATATAGAAGCAGATTTCACGAGGTTATGGAAATGGAAGATCTATATCCTCGTAACATAGAATTTGACAAAAAAACTGTAATCAAGATTTGCATATGGATTTTTGACGGACAGAATCATACTATCCGATGGATGTTGAACGTCTACTAATTTATCTAAAGTTTTATAAAACAATCCACTTCTAAATAAACTCTATACGTAAAAGAGCACATGGAAATTATAATAACCACTACAAAAGCAACTAAAATATAGAAGGAGCCACACTTGGCTTATTTGTTAGATGGAAAAGAAATGATCCACAGTCACATCACATCTATTTAGTTACATGACAAATAGATGGTCGAACTGAAACTTTCATTCGCGTCTAATTTGGTTCAACATGGCCTTCTAATCTCTAATTTGGAAACCTCCCGTGGTAAACCATAAACCCTAATTTATTACCTAAGATATTACATACATTATCCTAAAATATCAAATTATCTGTATCTATATCTGCCAAAATTTTCAAGATTTGAATCCATATCCATATTTATCAAAATAAAAAATCTGAGTTCTGCTTTTTCAAATGTATTCATCGTATGCCAAGACGAAGGATCCATTATTTCCGTCAGTAATTGCAAGCATTTGAAAAGTGATGTCTTTAAAATGGAAAAGATCATGAATGGTCATCGATCAATCGCTATGTTTGCATCCATAATAGCATGAGTGCCGTGTGCGGATAAGAAAGTAGAGACGTCTGTACGTGCATGAAATATACCGATCTCAATCAGGGAAAACATAAAAAGGTATATTGAAATGCATGATAATTTTAATTATTGTATTATGTTAAAAGTTAAAATATATCTATTGAAAATAAAAATATGTAGATATATTTAATTTTTCACTTATAAAAGGAAGTAGAAAGCATCTTTTTACCTAGTTTAGGATTTAGATTTTAAGATTTAAAATTTATAAAAAGTTATTTTTCACTGAGAAGGTGATTTTTTAGCTTTAAGTTTAGTCAGGTTTAGGATTTAGAAATTAAGGTTTAGGGAATCTAAACTTTAAATCTTAAATACTAAACCTTAAGTCCAAATGTGAATCACTTTTCATAAATGAAAAATCACTTTCTATATATGAAAAATCGATTAAAAATTAAAATACACCAGTATATTTTTATTTTCAATCAGTCTATTTTGATCTTCAACTAATCAAAATATATTGATTGAGAATCAAAATATACTTGTATACTTTATTGAGCAGTGGATGCACGTTGTAAAATACATTACAATGTACATTTATGTACTCTTATCCTCTTAATTATATGGTAACCTTACATGGATATTGGTGATTTTCATATGTATTAGTTGTCAAGGGTTTTTCATCGAAAGTCTATAAGTTTTACTCTTATGTTGTAGTAGTGCTCAAGTTAACATGTATCTAAATTCATTAGATATTATTGGTTGTTGGGCTTCCTTACGATATGCATGCTTTCAAGCTATTAGCAATCTTGGCAAGAGAGAATCTTTCCTACAACTGAAAGCCAATATTATTGATTTCAGATAAGGGATCCATAGCCAGAAATATTAGGTCAAGATCATGATGCGGATGAGCTCTATGGTTTGCCAATGAAGTCTCTTTCAAGAAGGAGAACCTTATCTACAAATTAATAATAGCCTGATGAAATCAACTAAATTATTAATTCTTTCGCCATTACTTTCTATTAGATGTAAATGGGACATTATTTTAAAGGTTGTATGATCTCGCAACTTACACATACTCCAAATATGGTCGGTACCTTCTTTCATGAGGGAAGAGACAAGGAGTACCCACATGAATGAGAGCAATGCTCTATCTCCACATTGGATTGTTGTGCACAGGAGAAGGTTGGTGTCAAATAATTGTCTTACCAACAACATGTACACTTCCTCATGTTGTTAAAATGGACCTCCATGTTACAGTTACAAAACTGGCATTTTAGATTTGACCAAAGTCATAAAATTTAACTTTAGGGTTCTAGAGCATTGGTACATCATCATATCAATTCCCATTCACACATCACTAGGTGTCTCTTAGGAGTTTCATAGGTAGTAGTATGCTCATGCCAGTTTAGTAGGAACAACAGGTTCCATGTATCTCTAGTTGATTGGTGATTAACTCGTGATTGATTCAGGCCATGGCTTCTTTTGATTATAAGAAATTTGATATATCATGGTACTTTGCAAGTGACACTTAATGGGATTGCTAACTCGTTTCCTTTTAAACCTTCCATGAAATTGGATGACACCAATTATTTACGATTGACACATACATGTTTTTCTAATGCTCATAAAGTGACATAGAAGGACGTACATTTATGTTGAGTTTTGGATGATAGATAAGACTGTGAAGGACATGAGCTGGAGCAAAGGCAATGAAGTTGTCTAAGCTTGGATGATGAACAACATCACCTCGAGAATTGTAGATTGATGTTCTATTTAACTCCTAGGAAAATGCAGGGTGATAAACATTACCCTTATTCTCAAGAGAAAAACATGGGGTCTTTTTTTTTGTTTTCACTACGATATTTAGTAGCCTCATTAGGATGACATTTTTCTACTTCCATTTTATTCTACTCTTATCCAAATATAAGAAGTTGAATGCACTATGCTCATTGTGTACCTATTTTTAGGGCTGTCAAAAAAAATCGAACCCTCTAACTCTACCTGAATCCAACACGAATAATACACCCGAATCTGACTTGAACCCATTTACTTTAAACAGGATGAAACCAATTTAGTCTGTTTACATAAACGGGTCAGGTTTGGGTTGAGCCCCACAAACCCGCTGAACCTGTTTAATTTAACCCGCTTAACTTGTTTTATTTAACATGTTTAACCCATTAACTCGTTTAACCTGCCTACCTACCTAACCCAATTTACCCGTTTAACCTAATTAACATGACAAACCTTCATGTGTTGAGATGCGTTGTGACAAGCGTAAAACTACATTTATAGCTATCAATCTAGAGTTCCATGAGAAAACAAAATAATGTGTAGACTAATTGTTTCTACACCATAAATATGACTAAGAAGATATATCCTTGCCATTCCTAATCCCTTGAGGACTACATTTCAGTCATCGTCAAGCCTCCACTTCGTGCTAGGTTTGATCATCACCTTGCAAGTTACATATGATAGATATCTACGATCCAGCTTAAGGGAGAGTGAGAGAGGAACTATTTTCTTTTTGTGTTATTTTTCTTACTTGGTATGTGTATTTCTATAATTTCACCATCAATCCACTTTATATTAAGGATTTGGATTTCCCTGCTCAAGAACAAACTCAGAAACCTTTCTACAGAGACAGTATGTGAAACTGTTAACCAGAATTCGAAAATATTGTACTCCAATTTTTTTTGGCACAGTTTTACAGAATCACAAATACCGTTACGATTGGAGCTCAAAGATCGCACCATCCATCCACAAAGGCATGTTCTCCTATGGATTGATCACCTGTCAAATACAGAAAAAAGGAAGTACGGTTAAATTAACCAATTCTATGTCACAAACAAACAAGAAGGTAATCCAAAGAAAATGTAATTTTAAAGAAAATATGCGCAAACAATGTACGGTTTAGGAATTTATCTTGTTAATCCTCTGTCACCATAAAGCTATTGTCCTATAAAAAATCAAATTCCTGAAAGATAAATGATTTCCAGTAATGCAAACATGTCCATTTCTGCTAAATCTATGATAATTCAGGAAAGGGTGTTCAATCACACCTGAGCTAACCCTTGATCTTTCTTCTATAGAGGTGAATCACCAGTCGGCAGATTCAACTGTTGAAAAACTCCATATTAGCTTCATTTATGACTGAAAGTCTGGAGCAGAAGTTAAGTAACAATTTGGATATTAAACCTTTGTAGATGGCTGCGTTTGGTGGATCCCAAGGAACCGTGCGTAAACATCGGCCAAGCCGAGATTTTGTTGCATTTGGGCTGACTGATTGACTGCTAAAATTGGCGGGAAGGAGTTATTTCTCACCTGATTTGTTGAATTTTCAGACATAAGTTGGTTAAACATAGGCACTGTTGGCATCTGGATGGAACCAGGAATGGTGGGCATGGCAGAACCATGTGCCATCCCCATGCCCAAACCTGAGAGATAGTGTTGTAGATTTGGAAGCATCATCTGCGCCATCCCACTCCCCATCCACATGAACTGATATCCAAAAAGAAAGGAACAATATTTATTGTTGGAAATATAAAAAAGATGGAAACTGTAGTACTTTTGTATGCACTATGATGAATAGAAGGTCCTCTTGTATAGAGGATTACAAGACCAAAGATAGAAACACTTTCAAATTATAGCCATTGTAAAATGGGTCTTACATAAAAGGAAGGAGATAATATAGAGTCAAGTCACTGTTCCCAGTTATGTTTAACATTTACAAACCACAACTACTTTTAATCAATATCAAATGATTAGGAAAGGAAGGACCAGAACGGACCTGGACTTGCAATTGAAGAGACTTCAAGTATTCAATCACCTCGTCTAGCACAGATGCCTTGTCGGCCTGAAGAATCAAGATCATGGTTATCTAGGATCAAGCGTCTAAATATCGACAGAAAGATCAATTCTGTAGATGAAACGTGGGTTTTAGTGGGGAATTGGTAACCAAGTTAAAATATAGCTGTCACCTTGCTGCAGTGAGGTATGAGATCTTGCAACGCCTTCAACTTCTCGTTAATTCTGTCCCTTCGTCTCTGCAAATAATAACCGTTAGCGTAAGGTAGGGAAAGAGAGGAAGAAATCGCATTGATCGTGCACCGTTAAAACCGTTAATCCCACCCTTTCTGAGAGGTTGTGTACTTCAGCCGACCTGCTTCTTCGTGTGGAAGTCAACCTTTGTTGTCGTTTGCTTGGTTCAATTGAGTAGTCTTCCCCATCCTGCAAGTTACCCAATAGAATTAAAGTATCAAAACGATTGCTTTTCGATATTTTAACGCTAAATAATGGTTAACATATTTGGAAATGTCAGTAAGCATCCGAACCTCACTCTGGAATTCAGTGTCCTCAGACTCCATTTGCTTCCTTTTGTGATTGTCCTTGTTACAAATTTGGTTGATGGCTTTTCCAAAGCTAAATCCGGATCCACTAGAAGAAGATGTGATCATTGGAGTAGCATCGTGCCTTTGCATCCATGCGCTTGTGGTTTGAGCATCCGTAACTTCTCTGGAACACGACACATTGTTTCTTAGAGCTTGACCCTGGTCATGTGGGATTACAAATTCGTTGCTCCCACAATTGCTTGACATCCTAGTCAGCATCGTGGTTGACTGCCTGATGTCTTTCGTAATTTGGTCGATTGGACTACTCAAGCTCTTCTTATTTTGATGCCTATTCTTTGCTCTTGTGCCTAATTTAATGTTATCTGAGGGATAATAGGAATCTATGAAACCACTGGTATTTGTATGGCACGTTTGAGCATCAGTACTGATGGCTTGTGGTTTCATAGGAATAACGCTTTCCTCGGTGAGGAAACAATTGGGCTGTTCAAGGGCATAATCTTGGTAGGAGCTCAATTCTTTGGTTGGTCTGGACTTTGCGCATCCATCAACTTCCCCCACATCATCGCCCGAATGGTTGGCATCAATGTGGCTCGCGGATGGCATCCCACAGAAAAATCCAGATGAGAGGTCTATCCCTAGAGGGTCATCAAGATTATAGGGGAACCATGGTGCAGTCTCATCTTGGGTTAAACCATTGGACCTGTCATATGATCTTCCACATCTCGATGGAGGATCCCAATCCAGTTTGTCGAGGTCTGCACTTCTCCGGCTCATCTGTTTGTGCATAATCACTTGGCCATCTTGCCATAGTAGCTCTGTCAGCTCCTCGTCCGGTCTGCAAGAATGGCAGCAAAATCAAATTTCTGAAGTGCACATTTCACCTCTTTGTAAAAACAGATATAAAGGATCGGTTCCAAAAATCATTCCAGACATCCCTTATGAGATATATATCAGAGAATCTACTTTTGAATTTTTGCTTTCACTGGCAATCTTCCCAGAGAAAAACCAACATCCTTCTTAAGCGAGCCTCATTTTCCAAATGAAATTTAGTTATGAAATTATTAGATACACATACTACCAAATTTTAGAGGAATCCCAGCAATATGATGTTTCTAGAAATCTTGTAGCCATAACCAATACAATTTCTTCAAAATACTCCACATAATCTACTACACAAGCTTAATTTTTACATCTAAAAATCATTCAAACTGAAGCTCATACACAAACTTGATTTTTATTACCTGAAAATCATTTAAAGGATATAATATTTTCAAGAAATTTTGATATTTGGAAAACAACATACATATATAGATTTTGTTCTCATAACCCTGATTTTTATTATCTGAAAATCACTTAGAATCATGTAAAATATGACAATTGCCAGAAAAGCTGGTGTTCAGAAAGCAACATACATATATGGCACTTGGTTCTCAAATTCTCAGAAAAAATATTGTGGACCATATCCCATATATAATAACAGATGTGTCACGAGATTAAATAGCCAGCAATATGCAAAATGACTGAAGGGACTGAAGGGACAAGTTGTGGGCCTTCTTCTTTAAACTTACAAGACATAAAAAGAGATCCTTCAATCAGTTCTCACTTGAGAGAAAAATTAGATATATGCCATGATAATATGGAATATTAATTGGCCTAACACAGTTATTCTACATGTTCATGAGAGGATGGAAATCAGACAAAGGAACTGTAAGAATATGTACTGACCTTGTGAACTTTTTCATCCTATATCTCCTCGAACAGATAGAAGTGACTGAAGCATCAGTAGTCCTCTTGTAACTCGAAGAGCCTTTTTATGGCTGAGACTAAATTTCTCAACTAGAAAAAAGAAATATAAAAGGACAAGGTCTGAACCATAATGAACAGATGATGATGATCAAGGAGTCCCAATTACAGCACCCAAGCTCTTTCCTGAAGCAATAAAAGGAGCATGAATGATGGGAAGAAACACAACCTTATATCAAGCAATCTTTGGCAAAGAGCCTATGCACTTTACGGATATGGATTGGGAGGCAAATCACAACAGTGACCAAGACAAAAGCAACCAACTCCACCACTGAAGCAATTAAATAAAGCCCTCTCTCCACTGCATAAATTTCTCTCCAATGGGTCTCCATCGGAGAAATCGCAAAAGCATACGAATCTCAAAGTTATGATTTTGGAAACACCAGATATCTAAGAGACTGCAAAGTTGTGGATACTAACATCCAGGAAAGGCAAACCCAAAAGTAGAGGAGGAAAGGCAAACACAGTGGAGGTCAGAATCTTCTGAAAAAAGGCATAAATGGAACCAAGCTATGAATGGAGTGGACCTTCACATCAGTCCAATTGAAAGGGAAGTTTTATTCCACGGGCAAAAATCTCAAAGCTCCAAACTTTCCAACACCTTGCCATACAATAGTTTTTAGCACTAACCAGCATTTGCTAACAAAGTACATGCCCCGAAAGGAGCCATCTTTCTGGGAAGCAACAACTTGAATTGCAAGTGTCATGAATATGGAAAAGAACCCACATTACATTGAGCATTAGAAATGCAAACCCAACAGAAGAATCAAAGCACCATAAGAATGACCAGAAGGTGACCACTATGAGGGAGAAAGAGCTGCTCACCTTTTCTGGGGTCTCTTCTTCATGGCCATAAGCTTGAAAAAGGCAGAGCGAAGCAGAAGATGTCTCTATGGAACTCGATGCCCTTTATGTCGGTTTTTATCACCATACACTGTTGAAACTCCTGGAGAGTTTGAGGCATTTGACTGTTCTTTTTTTTCTTTTCTTTTTTTATTTCAGTGCCGAGGAGAGAACAATTTAGGTCCTTGTCATAGCACATATAGATATAGAGCAGTCATATGTTTTCTTGTGGTTAATTTGAGTTGTATAGTGTTGTCCACAGTTTGGATATTACAGAAGGTCAGTTGCTGGTAGTTCGTGCCCCACGTCATTGAATGTGTTCAGGAAACATGTTGGTATTTGGGCATAAGCTCTTGGCATGGTATGATGATGAACAATCATTCTGAACTGCAAGAGGGATCCTGGAAAAAAAATCACAAAGATATACGTACTACTAACTGTAAAATATCAATTTAAATCGATGTACGAAGACTGTTGGTTTATGTAAACGAGAGTATACGGATCTCTGGATGGAGGTTCATATAACCCGGGTCAATATATTTTATAAAACACATTCTCTTATTGTTTTCTTTCAATGAAGAAAATCCTAATCTCATGTGAGAGACCTAAGGATATAGTGCTCCTATGGTTCCTTTTATCCTTCTATTGAAAAGGATTTTCGTTGTGAATCCCTTTGTTCGCACGTGCTTTTCGCGTGATTGTTTGTGTGCTTTGTGTTCTTCATGGATTCAAAGCATTTACCTTCTATGACTCTTCTTCATCTTGGGATCTGCCACATACATGTTGCATGTTTAAGGGTCCAAACCAATCTTTGTGCAGTAGGTGGTTTTTTGCGACTACATTAAGGCCTACACGTGTTGTGTTGGTAGTAATTTCAATTTCTTTGGAAGAGGGGACCAGCAGATCATAGTTGGAGAAAATCTTGATAGCTACTTCCTTGAGGCCTCGTTTAGCATAGGCTTGTGAGAGAGTTAGTGGAAGTATATATGATTGATGAGAGGTAGATGTGATAGATGGTGGTAAATGCACTGTAGCATTTATGACCGACACGTAAGATTAAAACTTAGTTTAAACCCATGCCAAGTAAAGGCCAAAGGAAACTAATAGAATGGGGTCCCGACCAACAGGTTAAACTATGGGCAATTTTGTGAGCTAACTAATTGGACATGATCTTGATCACTTTGCTAGATAGGAAGTTCTTGATTGATGATTACCTAATTAATTAGTTGGGTTTTTCTTTGATGGTTGGATCTGTGCATAGAGTTTTTTGACTCCTTGTTCAACTAGTTGGATTCCTTCCCAATTGGTTCGACATGTTCCTGTGTCAAATGATGATATAAGATCGATTTCTGGAACGAGGGTTGACAACTTGTTGCTCTTTTGGCAACGTTTATTGTTGTTGGTGATAAAGCACCACAATCATTGATTTGGATGATAACAAAACATATTATATTTAACATTGTATTTGGAAATGAATATTTCAGGCTTAGAGTTGGATGAAGCTTGATGCTCAAGCTATATTGAAGATAGAAGGAGATGAGCATCAAGGAGATGAGGAGATGAAAATAGAAGATGTAGTTAGATTAGTTTTATTTCATTTTTAGAATGTAAATGAGCCTTGAATTATCCTTAGGATATCTTTAGAATCTTCCTATCCATACCCTTATCCTTAAAATTATGAAGTTTAACTTCTATTGGTTTTTCAGACATCTCATTTTTCCTTCAGACATCTGAGTCTGATTTTTAAGCCGTCTGATCTACTTCACCAGACATCTAAGATCTTGTCCAGAGCCTTAGATTCATATCCAGAATCCTCGTCTACTGTCACCTAGGTTTTCAGATGTCTGTGCTCTATTTTAAATGTCTAATAATGTCTTTCAGATGCCTCCTTGAACTTGTGATATCTCTTTAACTTCAGAAGAACAACGATCATATTTTTAGTTGTCTTTTAGATGTCTATTGTATTCTTGAGACATCCGAGAATGACCAATGTTCACTTTTTATCCAACGATAAGTTTGTTCGCAATTGATTATGTCCATTACTCTTTGAATTTGGAACGTTGTAGGTCATCAGACGTCTTTGTATTTTTTTCAGATGTCTAATTATTCTTTTTAAGACGTCTACACTTTTGACCAGACATCCAATAAGTCGTCTGACCATTTATCTTTAAATCCCTGTTTAGATCCAATTGAATTCCAGTAACTTAGTGATTGATACTGAAGTCTTTTCAGACGTCTGAAACTATCTGTCCAGATGTTTATCTTTTTGTTCAGACGTCCCTGTACTTGATCTTGTGAAATCCAATAACAACTACTTTTTCAGTGAAGTTTTTCAGACGTCTAGCTTTATTCTTAGATGTCTGAAACAACTCCTTCAGACATCTATCTTGACTTTTCAGACGTCTTATCTAGTTAGACTTTGAGTAAATGCTTTGTAGTCATTCTGCCTTAATTTATTCCATTCCAATTCAAATCCCAACAACTACCTAAGCTTAAATCTGACCTCCTACACCTATATATGCCCACCAAGGGTTACTTTAAGCCTACACATCAAGAAAAGAAATATTCTAGTGTTAAATACTTTCTATTATCCTATTCTAAGCTTTCTAAAGCTATTGTGCTCTATTGTGCTCTTTTGTTCTTAGAAATTCTTAAGAGCAACATCACTCCCACTCTGATTTTCTGCATCACATAGGTTTGCAAAGTGAGTATCATAGCCTACTTTATATTCTATATCATACAAGGCTCTTAGGATTATTTACTTTATTTTGTTTTATTAGTTTGTTTGGGTGCCCGAGCTGTGGGTTTCCTGTTTCTTCTTAGTAGAGGGGCTAAACTCTCCTTGGGGTTGTCTAGAAGAGGGGAATTATTTTTGAGGAACACCACCCTTGGATTTGTGGTGTGGTTTAGTGATTCCCAATTGAATTGGGGGCAAAATCCTAGATTGAGAGATCTAGGTAGAAGTTTTTCCTACAAAGGTTTTCTCTCTAAATACCTACATCATTTGTTGCGATTGTTTGTGAATACTTTTATTACACAATTCAAGCCCCCCTTCTTGTGCTATTAACAGATGTTTTGTCTCCATAGATATCAAAGTTGAAGGTTCCCTTCTAGGAGGGGTGACGTAAAAATATGCGGAAATAAAAATATAAAGCAATCTCACAAAAATCAATCGCACAATGTACACAGGTATTTTTAGGTGGAAACCCAAACCGGGTGAAAACCACCACCTAACCCTCTCGAGTTAGGATTTTCCGATCAACCAAGTTGATCAAAATCCACTAAACGAATCACTTTGAACGAGGGTGATTCAACCTCAGTACAACCACGCTACAAGTACGAGGGTAGCGTTCCTCAACCCCTTCTCTCCACGAGAAGGATTTTGTCCCACGAAGGAGACGGGAATTCGCAAAGCGAATACCCAACCAAAATACAAAGATAAAATAAAACAACAGTCCTATAGAGCCAACAAAATTAACGTAGCTTCTATAGGAAATAGGAAACTCCCCTTTGCAAGGAGTGCGTCGACGATGACGCGGTGCGTGTGCCACGCGATGGCGCTACGTCGCTCTCGTTATCAACGCCGGGAGAGCGGGTGCGCAACGGTTGAATGCTCTCAAGATGATGGAGCTTGAGCTTGGAGAGCAAGAGAGTCTTTTCTTTGGACACAAGAGTGTGAAAATGTGTAGCTAAGTGTATCCAAGTGTATTTCTAAGTATCTCTTATGTTTCTCTTCTTGTGTATTTGTGTTACAAAGGTTCCCCTCTATTTATAGAGGCCTTAGGAAGGCTTTGGAAGGCTTAGAAAAGCTTCCATAGCCGTTGGGTGCAAAGCCCAAGAGAATCAGGCCGAAATCAGGACAATGATTGTATTTGACAGGGTTATCAGACGTCTAACTCTGGCATCAGACGTCTGGAAGGCCACTTTAAGACGTCTGATTCCAAGGTCAGACGTCTGATTCTATGCGGGTTTCTCCCTGACTTGAATCAGATCTAAACAGGGTTTTTGTGCAAGTCCATCAGACGACATACAGGACGTCTGGTACTATGTCTGGACGTCTGGAAACCTACTTTTACTGTGGGAATTGATTTCCAAACGTTGCAACGGCTAGAAAATCTCTGAGAAGAGATTTTGGGTCAGCCGAGGCAAAACGGTCATTTATCAGACGTCTGGTATGTCCTATGGACGTCTGATAAGGCTCTAACGGTCATAATCTTCAGTGTTTTCTAAGCCAGCCAACGGTCCACTAATTGGACGTCTGGCAAAGTCATCAGACGTCTCCTTAGACGTCTGGTCTGAGGTCTGGACGTCTGATTTCATCAGACAGAACTAGCTATGTCCAGCCTAACAGTTATCAGACGTCTGAAACAACAGTCAGACGTCTTAAAATTCTTTATCAGACGTCTGATTTGGGAATTAGACGTCTGGAAAGTCTGTTTGAACCCTATATTGGTTTTCTAAGTATTCTACAGAAAACCTAAGTATCCTAGGGTTGTGCAGGTGTTCCTAGGACTACTTTTAGGGCACTTTGAGGCTCTTTAACATAATGTTCTAAGGAATAAAAAAGAGCAAGAAAATAAATACAAGAGATACATGAAAGGATAAAAAAGAATCTATCCTATTCTTCTTGTCTTCCATCTCCAATCTTTCGCTCCACGCGAACCTCCTTTGTTTTCCGTCAAGCTCCTCCAATCCGTCCTGGATGCGAGCTCGAACTCCGTCTAAACACGTCCTCATTTGCAATTGACCTGAAATCTAGGACTCAAATTGCAAATGTTAAATAACACGTGTTTTGTTATCATCAAAACAAATGATCGTGGAAGTTTTTCCTACAAAGGTTTTCTCTCTAAATACCTACATCATTTGTTGCGATTGTTTGTGAATACTTTTATTACACAATTCAAGCCCCCCTTCTTGTGCTATTAACAGATGTTTTGTCTCCATAGATATCAAAGTTTCCTACAATTAAATGTCGCCAAAAGTGTTCTTTTTTTGTGTAGTATCAACCTAGCAAGTGCCCTTCTAGGAGTTTTGTTCAATTGGTTGATGGTCAACCCAAGTGATCAGACTCATCTCATTTTTCTAGTGGAAGTTTATCTAATTGATCCACACTTTTCCTAATCGGTTAAACATGCATTTTTTTGGCTAGTGATACTTTATTTCTTATAGTGATGTGTTGCTGCGATGATGGCTACATGAGTAGATAATTAATAGTGGAGCTATAAATAAGATACTCCAAACAACCTTAACTCTTCTCTTGTTATAAACTTAGTTTAAATCAAGAACAAGTTGAAACTATTTACACATCACAATCACCACAAAAGAAGTTACAAAACTTCCAAACATGATTCATTATTAATAAAATCAATCCTGAAAGTCTTGCAAATGAGAAAGTGAGTTGGAATTAAAATAGAATGTAATAGCCTATCCAAGTTACCAGCAAAAGTCAATCTAGTTCTTCAATTGATACTATGGGAAAATGGGCATGAGAACAAAGATCAAATTCTCTTATGGAATAGTCATCTTAGGCACCTTAGCATCAGGCCATTGAAAAGGTTATATATTTTTGGGATAGAATTGCATTTGTTGTGGTATTAGGTCTATTAACTGGTGAAACATCATCGGGTTACTTTATAAGAGTTCAATGACATAATGATTGGTCCATTCTCTTTGGTATCCTCTAATGTATGAGAACTTACAAGTGTTAAATTTCTTGGTGGTTTTCGATACGTAATTTATAATTTTTTCAATGGTTGGTCATGGTGTATGTTTGGTTCCTTCTACCAAGTCATATCAATGTTCCAAGAGTAGTGAGAATATTTTAGACTATGGTAGGGAATCAATTTCGAACTCATGTAAAAGTTTCTTATTCTAATAATGCTATGGAATTTCTACATGAAGACTTATTTCCAAAGTTAGGGGATCATTCACCAAATTTTCTATAGTTACACTCCTTAGCAAAATGGAGTCATTGAAAGAAAGAATAGACATCTTTTTTATAGTTTTTGGGCATGTTGTAAATGCTTTTAGGGAGAAATAGTGTTTATGTGTGCCTTCTTGATTAATAAAACACCATCTTGAGTTCTTGGTGGTAAGACTCCTTTCTTTATGCTAATGCATGATAAAGAACCATTTACGTCACCTTTGAGAGTATTCAAGTATCGATGTTTTATTACCAATCTAGGTCCAAGAAGTGAAAAGTTGGATCCAAGATCCATAAAAGGCAATGGTGGAGAGAAGATTTTTTCTTAGTGTGGACACTATAGAGATAATAATGTCATATCGCTTTCGTATTATTTTGTTTACGGGAAAAGCTATGTAATATCTCTTATTTTTCCAACATTACATTCCATTTAATTATATTTTCTATATAATTTATTTCTAATTCTAGTGCAAGCACTTGCTCACCCTTTGGTGTATGTGGCTATTCGGCTATGCCCCTTATTAGAGGTGTTTTCCTTGGATATTTTACTATATAGAAGAGTAAATGCTTAGATCTACTGTTACAACCCAAATTAGCTCCACGTGGAACCCGAGTCGGATCACCTCGACTCACCCAAGACCAAGTAGTCCAACGATAAATATACCAACCTGTAATAATTTCCACACATGTAGTATAGCTAGAAGAATGAATAAAAGACTGAACTCTGTAAAATGTCTATAACTGAAAAACATTTCCACAAGAAGATAGCACGATTACAACATATCCATCACAACATACTAGAAATGGAAACTGAATTAATGGTTTTGAAAAGATAATCACAACAGTAAAAGCAGAGTTAGCCTACAGCAGAAAAGAACTAGAACAACTAAGGTTGGGCTCGGGTAGGCCCATCTCTCTCCACAACTGGTGGAACTGGCTACTCACCTCCCTATCCTGGATACATATGGTAGATGTTAGCAAAAGCTGAGTAGAATGGCAAGTGTACATTCAACAAACACAATTTAACTAAAGAGGAAAGCAGTAAACATTTTAAACATTTTCATGTTTTATTTCCATTTCTATGTGCCAGTTGTTTGTGACTTCGGTTATTCTAGAAAAGGATTCCATTATCTCTAGGTTTACATGTTCCCTACTGAAACGATCTTGCTGCAGTTTTCCTCGCGATGCAGAACGCGCACATGGTGCTCCCCTTGCCGAGGGAAACACCCCACGTTTGTCCTACACTTAGTCGACCACCTCGGTGTCATAGTCGCGATGGAGCGGTGACTACGGCACGTGCGATAAACGTCTAGGGGGGCTACCTCACACTGGCACACAGTCAGTCCTTTCTGCTAACGGGTATGCTCTAAATCGTACAACACAGAGCAGAATAGGGGCCATGCCCCTCACCAGTCTGCGTACTCTCGTCCGACTATCTTGGTTGGCCCCGTGGACCTAACATGAGTCAGTGTTGGAAGGCTATTCCTACCCTGGGTCTCAACCCGAGGGAAGGCTAGCTCTCTCCCTATACAAAAGGGATATTTGGCTCTCCTTAGTACGTGCATACCCGAGGGTCAGCTCACTCCTACACTGTACTCAACATGACTCGTCTCAGCCCCACCATTCCATTGTCATTTCAAAATTAGGGAAATGCCTTTACTTTGCATTACGGTTTGAGAGAAATCCCTTAATTTTATTTCTAACATTCTTGTTGTCGTTAACTTCGGTAACTCACAAGCCACTAATAGCTAAATCTTTATTAGTATTCAAAACCCATAAGTTCATACATGCACAATGCATGTGTAAAAGCACAATCCTACGAAACAAAAATTATACATGCACTTGCATATGTGATGAGAACCTCATCATAAACCCTAACTGGCATAATCTAACCTAGATATGCAAGAAAAAACTCCTACATAACTCATAGAGAATTCTGAGCTTGTAAAGAAAATAGGTCATAAGGGGTAAAAATGCAATTTCACCAACACAATTAGTAAACAGGGTAACTCAGGGTCCAAACATAGGTCAAACTAACCTAATAAGAAGGAAAGTGGGATGATCTAATCCAACAAGGGCTACAGCAACTCCAAGGAATTAAATGATATTCTGTAACCCTAAAACAAACCCACTCCAATTCAAGAGGTTCAAGGTAAAGTAAAAATCGACTAAATCCTCTAAAATTCATATAAAAATAATCTCTAGGGTTTAGAACCTTCAATTTGACCTTAAGAACCCATTTTGACCTACATTGAGAACCATACCCAATTAATGATTTAATTTAGGTTTTTAAGTAAATTGGCCCGTCAAAAAAGGTCTGATCTAGAAATAAAATTCACCATTAGAATCCTTAGGTCCCATTTAGTCATGCATAAAAACTTGAGCTTAAGAAGAGACCTTCTTGACTGACTTTGCATTTTGATCCTCATCTATTACTTTTTGACCCTCAACTTTCGAAACCCTCGCATTTGGCCCCTAGGTTCCTCGTCGTTCTTTGCACTTTGGTCCTCCCTGCAAAACTCTGAGCAGCGCCATGCTCCGGTGACTTTGCGTGGAGCATGGCGCCGCGCAAGGTGAGGGAGGCCCTCTGCCAGTTGAACCGGGGGTTCCCTGCGACATCTGCTGTCGTAGGGACTGTCGCAGGGACACCACCATGACCTCTGCCATCGCCCACACCTTCCGTGCAAATGCACGGAAGGTATGGGTTGCTACTCCGGCCATTCTCCGGTGAGGGAGGCACGTCGCCTCCCTGCGCTCACCTCTCCGCCTTCGCCTTTATAAGGACCGCCGTCGCCTGCAGAAGGAGGCAAGCTGTCTCTGACGGAGAATAACCCCCCACTTCATCCTCTCCAGCTCCGATAGACGGCCTACAGCTTCCGGCGACCAACTCTTCCTCCTCCTCGTCGCTCTGCTGCCTTACCTGCAGCATGGTTCCCCTAACCCTTTCGTCTGTGTCGTGCTGCACCCGCCGACACCCTCCGCCTACCTTCTCGTCGCCGATCTCCCCTTCCAGGGCCTCTTCTTCTTCAGCTCTGGCAGGCACGAGCCGGTGGCTCCACCCTCCCCCCTTCGTCCAAAACTTAGGTAAAAGCTTCCTCTCCTCCTTTAAGTTTCCCCTCTGTCATTTTTGTATTTTCGCGCCCCTACACACAACTTCCACCTCCGCCTGCTCCGTCTCCAACCACCCTCTCCGGCGAGCCCATTCCACCTCCACAGACCTCCTCACTCCTCGCCGATCACCTCAGATGCTTCCCCTCACTCCACTCCATAGCTTCCCCCTTTTTATTCCCTGCCACACGCCACCTAAAGACCCCCCGAACAGACCCATCTTTCCGACCACAGTCCGACCTAGGGCTGCCACCATACACCGCCTCACGCCTCGCCACCACCCGCACTGGCTTCGCCGCACTCCGGCGAAGCTCCCTGCAACTTCTGACTAGGTTGAGAGGCCGTATTCCTCTGTTCAGGTCACGTACCGGCCACGTACCGGCCACGTACCCAGCGTAAGCCGCAAACCAAGAGTGGGAGTCCAATTGTTCTGTCAGAGCAAGCCAGCTCTGTGATCCTAAGCAGACTAACACCCAAGGCTAAAGATCCTGGTACTCCCTTGATTTCGTGCAAAATAGGTGATACCCAATTTGATAGAGCCTTGCTAGACTTGGGTGCTTCCATAAATCTGATACCCACATCCTTACTTGACCATCTAGAAGAATTTGAGCTAAAACCCACTGAGGTGACATTACAATTAGCAGATCGATCTATAAAATCACCAAAAGGAATTCTCGAGGATGTTCTTGTGAGGGTACGGCATTTCTACTTTCCTGTAGACTTCATAGTCTTAGACATGGTCGCACCTGAGAACCCTAGGGATACACCAATCATTCTAGGGAGACCTTTCTTGGCTACTGTTAGAGCCAACATTAGCTGTGAGGAGGGCTAAATAGAGCTCAAATTTGGGAATTAAACCCTAAAAATTGATATATTTAAGGCCCAACAAGGAATCAATTGCGGTGTCATCGAACAAATTTGTGACATTAGGGCTTTGGTTGATGAAACACACTTCCAGAATGACCTGATTATACCTCATCAACCGCAGAAAGATCTTGACCCGCAAACAGAGGAGTCGAATCCAGATTTGGACAACCTGGTAACTCCAACCCTTGAACCTCACGTCTATGCTGAACCACCCGCCGCTGCTGATAACCCCATCCTCGAGCTGAAGCCCCTTCCTGCTCACTTGAAATACATCTTTTTGGGTTCTAATCAGACCCTTCCTGTGATTATCAATTCCAACCTCAATCCCGAACAGGAATCCCGTCTGATTGCTGTCCTCCAGCAACATCGCAGAGCCATCGGGTGGACTCTCGATGATTTGACTGGAATAAGTCCCTCTTATTGTACTCATCATATCTATTCAAAGGAGGGTGCACGACCTTCTCGTGAAATGCAGAGATGTTTGAACCCTAATCTGCAGGAGGTCGTGAAAAAGGAGATCATCAAGTGGTTAGATGCCGGCATCATCTACCCGATCTCCGATAGTCGTTGGGTGAGCCCAATTCAGGTTGTGCCTAAGAAGGCAGGACTCACCACTATAACGACTAAGACCGGAGAAGTCATTCCTACCCGATTAGCCAACGCGTGGAGAGTCTGTATAGATTATCGCTGACTCAATTCCTCCACAAAGAATGATCATTTCCCACTACCTTTCATTGATCAAATTCTCGAGAAACTAGCGGGAAATAGGTTCTTCTGCTTTCTTGACGGGTACTCCGGTTACAACCAGGTGGCAATCCATCCTGAGGACCAAGAAAAGACCACGTTCACCTGCCCCTTCGGAACATACGCTTTCCGAAGGATGCCTTTCGGTCTTTGCAATGCACCCGCTACTTTTCAGCGGTGCATGCTTGCCATATTCTCAGATATGGTAGGTGACTATCTGGAAGTCTTCATGGATGACTTTTCAGTTTTTGGAGCATCATTTGACGATTGCCTCCAACACTTGGTCCAGATACTCAGGCGATGCATCGATGTGAATTTGGTTCTTTCCTGGGAAAAGAGCCATTTCATGGTGCCTGAGGGAATTGTCCTGGGACACTTAATTTCGGAAAAAGGCATCCAGGTGGATCGAGCTAAGGTTGATCTGATCTCTCGCCTTCCCATGCCTAGCTCAATCAGGGACATCTGTTCTTTTTTGGGGCACGTCGGTTTTTACCGTCGCTTCATTCCGGATTTCTCGAAAATCGCGTGTCCCTTGACTTCTCTTCTCTCTAAGGATGTACCCTTTGAAATCTCCAAGGAATGCACATTAGCCTTTGAAAAACCTTCGTGACTGAGTCACCCAGGCACCTATCCTACAATCCCCTGACTGGTCTCAACCCTTTGAGATCATGTGCGATGCGTTTGATTTCGCTGTAGGAGCGGTCCTGGGGCAGAAAGCTGACGGAAAACCCGTGGTCATCTACTACGCTAGCAAGACACTTGACGAGACTCAGCGTAACTATACGGTTACGGAGAAAGAGCTGCTAGCCGTAGTATTTGCCCTTGAAAAATTCCGATCGTATCTCCTGGGTTCCCATGTCATCATCTACTCGGATCACACGGCTGTAAGGCATCTCTTTGCCAAGAAAGACGCGAAGCCCTAACTAATTCGTTGGATTTTGCTGTTGCAAGAATTCGATCTTAAAATTCGCGACAAAGCGGGAAGGCAAAATGTGGTAGCCGACCATCTGTCCCGTCTTCCTTCTGAGATTATCAACCCTTCCGGACCCATCACAGAATATTTTTCTGATGAGCACCTGCTGACTATCGGTACTAGACTTCCATGGTTTGCTGATATAGTAAACTACTTGGCATCTCATCAGATCCCGTCTGATTGGCCGAAGGCCAAGAAAGATAAATTGCATTCTGATGCCAAGTATTACATCTGGGAAGCCCGTACCTTTTCCGCATAGGTGCTGATCAAGTCATCCGGAGATGTGTCCCGGAAGAGGAAATCAACAATATTCTCTCTTTCTGCCATGACCAGGCATGCGGTGGCCATTTCTCTGGGCATAAAACCGCATCAAAAGTCCTCCAGTGTGATTTTTACCGGCCCACGCTGTTCAAAGACGTATACAGTCACTGCAAGGCATGCAGTCGTTGCCAAACTTTAGGCAACATGAGCCGTCGCGACATGATGCCTTTGCAGCCAATTCTCGTATGCGAAATCTTTGATGTTTGGGGGATTGATTTTATGGGCCCCCTTCCTACTTCGGATGGTTTCGAATACCTTCTACTTGCTGTGGACTACGTGTCCAAATGGATCGAAGCCATACCGACCCGAACCTGTGATCACAAAATCGTTCTCAAATTCATTCATCAAAACATTTTCTCAAGGTTCGAGATTCCTCGTGCTATAATCTCTGATGGGGGGACCCATTTCACAAACGCTCAGTTTAGGTCACTGATGACCAAATACGGGGTGTCTCACCGAATCTCTACTCCTTACCATCCCCAAACTAATGGTCTAGTTGAGCTGTCAAATTGGGAGATCAAGAAAATCCTACAGGTCACTGTTCGGCCTGATAGGAAGGACTGGTCATCCCGACTTCCGGAAGCATTGTGGGCCTATAGTACCGCTCACAAAACCCAATTAAGCATGTCTCCCTTTAGACTGGTGTACGGGATGGCCTGTCACCTTCCCGTAGAACTGGAGCATAAAGCCTATTGGGTAGTACGGATCTGTAATCTAGATCTTTCGAAGGCTGGAACCCACAGAAAACTTCAAATCAGCGAGATCGATGAATTACGCCTAGACGCGTATGAGAACTCGCGAATCTACAAGGAGCGGGTTAAAGCCTTCCATGACAAGCATATCTCGAGAAAGATCTTTCATCCTGGTCAGATGGTCCTACTCTTTGATGCCCGACTCAAACTTTTCCAGGGAAGTTGCGATCCAAGTGGGTCGGACCATATTTAGTCCGACAAGTTTTTGGAAATGGAGCCATCAAAATCAGTCTGCTCAGCCATGATTCTGAACCTTTCATCTTGAACGGTCAAAGACTCAAGCCGTTCATTGATGTGACTTCTACTGATTTGGCTGAATCATCTTATATCCTCCATTCCCCTTGAGCTTATTACACCCAGCCGATGGCGTAAAACTCAGCGCTTAATAGGAGGCAGCCGTCATTTTCTTGAAAATCTAAAACCTTTTTCACACCTTTATGCACTTAAGGTTCGCCCTTATAAACAGCCGATTCCACCTCAGATGCTTCCATCTGAGATTAGCAATCGTCCGCAAAATTCATCCCGACCCATTCACTCATCAAAACATCTGTCTTAAGGAATGAACCAAGTAAATAAAAACCCCCTAAGTCATAATGAGGACATTGCAAACCTTAGGCATGGGGGGCATAAAAGTGCAAAACTTGTAAGAAAATGTTTTAAATAAAAAAATTCACATATGCCAAAAACACCATAAAAATTAAAAAAAAAAAAATCAAAAAAAAAAAGAGAAGAATAAGAGGAGAAAGGAAATTTTATTGAAGGAAAAGAAACAAAATGAAAAAGGAGCACAAAAATATAAGAAAAAGTGATAGTCATTAGTAAGAAATTAAGGAAATGACCTAAGTTCTAATCCTCATTCAAGAAAAGAAATGAAAAGTGCAGGGTGAGATTAGTAAAAATGCAAACTTTAGGCATTCTTGGATAGACTCTTAGTACTCATTAAGATCTAGACATTCCTCAAGAGGTTGAGGAAAATGAAAAGCTGAAGTATTAGGTCTAAGGCTTAGAGAGTATTTGACCTCATTAACTAACTTTTGGTCTACGGGACTCAGTAACCTAAGAACCCTAACCTCACACACAGCCTGGTTCAGTAAGCATAAAAATCAAAATCACGCAGAAGCATCACAAAATTCTGAAAAGAAAACCTAGAGTAGGAGCGGCCGATCAACACAAGTTGATTTGGACGAGTTCCCAGCACGGAGAGGCGGGAAATCCCCTCGAAGATGCGTAACAAAATATCATCTCCTCGGTGCTTGTCTCTTAGGATATTTACATATCCTACTGGGGGCATGTAAGCACTCTGCTGGTTCAGATTCAATGGATGGCATTATCACGAAGTGTCAATTGCCAGGGTCTGGATTCGACCACGGAACACCATGGATGGGATTATCTCGAAATCTCAATATCCAGGGTTGCGGGGGTTGCCATGGGCGGTGCTATCTCGAAGCATCGATTGCCAGGAACCCTTGAGGATTGATGATGGGAGTAAGGAATCTGATACAGACCGTGTTGAAAAGTCAATCCTAAGCTAGAATAAAAAAGAAAAAGAGAGAGAAAACTCTCCAAACAGAAAAATTTTCTATCTCTCTCTTACAAAACGCACTGCGAACTGAACCATGGCTAAAATCATTTCAAGCACGGGTGCTTTAACCACAAAGTCCAATAGACCTTAGGTTAGTTCTTGTGGACCTTAAAAACCTTTGCCAAAGACTGAGGCTTGACAGATCTGGATCTTGATTGGTACTAGAGTACCTTTTAGGCCTATGGTCAGCATTCTAACCAAATCTAAGTTCAAATGAAAAAGCACTTATCTGAAGTTATTAAAACCATCATGGTCTAGAACAAAGGTTAAAACCTTAAGTTTTTGCTAAGGGACTAGCAAAAGCTAGGCATGGGGGTATGATGAGAACCTCATCATAAACTCTAACTGGCACAATCTAACCTAGATATGCAAGAAAAAGCTCCTACATAACTCATAGAAAGGCTTGACTCAGAGAATTCTGAGCTTGTAAAGAAAACAGGTTATAAGGGGTAAAAATGCAATTTCACCAACACAATCAGTAAACAGGGTAACTCAGGATCCATAACTCAGGATCCAAACATAGGTCAAACTAACCTAATAAGAAGGAAAGTGGGATGATCTGATCCAACAAGGGCTACAGCAACTCCAAGGAATTAAATGATATTCTGTAACCCTAAAACAAACCCACTCCAATTCACAAGGATCAAGGTAAAGTAAAAATCGACTAAACCCTCTAAAATTCATATAAAAATAATCTCTAGGGTTTAGAACCTTCAATTTGGCCTTAAGAACCCATTTTGACCTACATTGAGAACCATACCCAATTAATGATTTAATTTAGGTTTTTAAGTAAATTGGCCCGTCAAACAAGGTCTGATCTAGAAATAAAATTCACCATTAGAATCCTTAGGTCCCATTTAGTCATGCATAAAAACTTGAGCCTAAGAAGAGACCTTCTTGACCGACTTTGCATTTTGATCCTCATCTATTACTTTTTGACCCTCAACTTTCGAAACCCTCGCATTTGGCCCCTAGGTTCCTCGTCGTTCTTTGCACTTTGGTCCTCCCTGCAAAACTCTGAGCAGCGCCATGCTCCGGCGACTTTGCGTGGAGCATGGCG
The DNA here is from genome assembly GCA_037157565.1 of Thalassia testudinum. NCBI lineage: Eukaryota > Viridiplantae > Streptophyta > Magnoliopsida > Alismatales > Hydrocharitaceae > Thalassia > Thalassia testudinum. Next base: position 5,913,618 of record JAZHRO010000059.1, on the reverse strand, counting down.
CCGCGCAGGGTGAGGGAGGCCCTCTACCAGTTGAACCGGGGGTTCCCTGCAACATCTGCTGTCGCAGGGACACCACCATGACCTCTGCCATCGCCCACACCTTCCGTGTAAATGCACGGAAGGTATGGGTTGCTACTCCGGCCATTCTCCAGTGAGGGAGGCACGTCGCCTCCCTGCGCTCACCTCTCCGCCTTCGCCTTTATAAGGACCGCCGTCGCCTGCAGAAGGAGGCAAGCTGTCTCTGACGGAGAATAACCCCCTACTTCATCCTCTCCAGCTTCGACAGACGGCCTACAGCTTCCGGCGACCAACTCTTCCTCCTCCTGGCCGGGAGAGCCCTTGTGGTAGTTTTACACCTGGTCTACCACCCCGAGGTCACGGTCACGACGTAGCGGTGACTACGGCATGCGCAATAAGCACACGGGTAGCTACCCTACACTGACAAGCGGTCAGTTGTTTCCGTTAGTGGGTACGCTAAAACGTACAGCATAGAACAGAACAAGAGTCTCGCTGATGAGTGGCTACTCATCATAGCTAAAAAGCTAAAGTTAAGCTAGACACTGGGTTAAACAATATCAAATTAACAGATAAAAAGGGTTAAGTGTGGGAATCAAAGGAAAAGGCCTAAAACCTTGATTTTGTGATAAAATTGCATAATTAGGTCATAAAACGAGATATTCTTAAGATAAAGGTCAAATGGTGATCAAAGTGTTAATTGAACACATAAACAAGTTTAAAAGTTCAAATCAAAAGTACAATTAATTTCTTAAATGTTCAATTCAGCACATATAAAAATTTGAAGGCATTTGGATATCATTAAGGCCTTGAAACTTAGAGTTTACACTTAGGTCCTTCAATCATCCCATTCTCTTCTTTAGAAAACCTTTTTGGACCTATTTGTAACCCGCAAGGACCCCTTTGAAAGCCCTTAGGATCCGTCCTGTTACAATTTCCTCCACTTATGGACCTGTGCACAATTTTCCTACCCCTTCGTGAAGGGCTCCTCCTTGCAAATTTCCCAACAGACCGTAGCCACCTGCAGTTCTCACGCACTGTAGCACGTGAACAACATGGCAAATCTTGGCAGTCCGTTCTCTTGTGATCTTGATTTACAGGTCGAGCTGAATCGAAGCTTCGTGCGAAGTGGCGCGTGTGCTCACCCTTCTCCCCAGATCCCATCCGAAGGTCAGTTTTTGAGTTGTCAAACCACACGCCCCTCTCCTCTCATCCTTACTGCCGGTTGCTTCGACGAATATTTTCACCCGCATGGTGGTCTGAGCCACTGAGATTGCTACTTAAGCACCTCAGTGATCGTGCGCGCAGGGGATCGCTCTCTCTTACATTTCTTAGCGATCATTCGTCCACTCCAGCTTCTCTCCCCACCAAATCCCTGATTTCATAGCCACCAGCTATGAAATCCCCGACTTCTATTCAACCTCCTCATCGCTAAGGACCTCATAGCACCTGAGGACGACTTTGAATCCTCACTAGAAGGCTTTTCCCTCCGCTGGAGTCATCTCCCTCCTTTCTTCCTCCTTAGCCACTGGCTAAGGACCCATAGGTCCCATTCTTCCTGTTAGAGTAGTTTTAATATTCTGTAATTTAGTTGTAGCAGTAGCTAAGTAGATTAGAAGTAGAATTAGAGTAATTTGTAGTGTTTAATTCAATTTTTCTGTTAGTTTAGCTGTAGCAGTAGAATTAGAGTAGATTCACTCCCCTTACCTCCTCTGATGATTTCAAATTAGAGGGGATGGTTCACACAGCCATTTATCATGAGTTTTCTCCCTCTTCACGTTTCCACTCCACTTCTGATTTCCTCGATTGATTTCTCGCTTTTTCACCCACTCATCAGACCTAATTTTAGATCTAATTATCTTCTGATATTAGATCTAAAATTGGCATCAAAGGTCATGTTAGGGGCTTCTCACTAACTTCATTTTGCTCACAAAAGCCCCTGATATAAGCTTTAAAGAAAATTGGTTTGCTGGATTGATATCGAAATTTGGATTGCAATGAATTTGAATCACTTGAGTTTTTAATGTTTGATCTAGTAGACTAAGTTTTTTTGTTTATGTTGATTCATTGTTTGGTAAGGATTCTGAGGTGATTTTGAAGCCAAAATCTACCTCAAAAGAGCCATGATCTGAACTGAATTTTCATGTGTTGCATTGTCTTGAATGCATGGATGAGTCAATGAAAAATCATTTAGTTGATATGAGACTCCACCTTGCATCCTTTAATTGATTTGAGGAGCAAATTGGTTTTCCTAACCTAAGGAATTCTCCATATTCCTTAAGGTTTCAAAACTCTGGGATTGAAGTGTTTGTTTTCATTGGACTAAGATGATTCTTTCTACATACTGTCTATAACATTAGAAAGAATCTGATCAGTTATTCACTTCACTTTAGTTTGATCAGAAGTTAATGACAAGGGAATTTGGTTTTGATTTGTAATTCTGAATGGTTTTTCTCTAAATTGAGACCCTTGTCAGATTTTGTTGAATGAATTCCTGATTTATTTCTTGTGTGTTTCAATCCCAGACCTATAGTAACTACTGCAGAATGCAGCTATATCCCTCTCCTCAATTTCCACATGTACTCCTTGGATTAACCCTTTTTAATCCCTCACCAGATTATCTATAATCTGATCTGGGGTATTAAGGGTTAGATCAGGAAGTATATGTTGGAATTAACCCCTTTATTCTGCTGCAAATCAGTTCCTCTTTAGATGAGTCAACTGCAGCAGCAGTTGAGACATCTAAAGAGGGATTTGGTAGGATAATCGGGTCTGTTTTGGCAAGCTCTCCTAATTTCTGAGCTGTTGCAGTGAATAACTCCTTCCTACTATTCTAGTAGGACCCCAAGTTCTTATCACCATGTGGATAGAAGCTTAGATCTATTCCTGTTAGAAGCTGACTGTTGTGTTGTATAAATTGTATATAAGCTTTCCTTTACTGTAATTAGCTTGTAATATCTGTTGAAGGCTTGTAATTAACTCTTTTTAATCTTTTGTCGCTAAACAATGAATTTTTACTGTCCACCATCTGAATTTAATGAAAATTGATCTTGAGTTGCATGCTTAATTGCTTTTATATGTTTCATAACTTAGATTGAGCATATTCAAGGCAGTTTCCTGCCTTTTTAGACATTTAGGCCTCATCCTAAGCCCTTAGGACATGTTAGATACCTCTTTAAAGGCTTAAAATAAGTGAACTTGGGATTTAAATAAAAATCATAAAAAAAATTCTAAAAAATTAAAAAAAAACTATCTGATTGAAGATTAGATAATTCTCTAACTACATACCAAATTTCATGGTATACAGAACCCCCGACTTGGTATAATTTTTCAATCGACGGTTCTGTATACCATGGGATTTAATAAAGGAATATACCTCTAAAAACACCAAAAAAACTTCTTCCTTCTCATCCATTTCTTTCATTCGCATCTCCTACCTCCATAACATAAATTAAAACCATAAAAACTGAAAAAACTCCAAAAATAGTAAAATTCCCTTACATAATATGTATAAGTATTTATTTAAGCTATATAGTAAGCTTAATTATCTATAATGTAAAGTATACAGATCTATAAATTAAATAACTTATGTATGTATTGTATTATGTAAAGTAGATTATACTATATATATCTTAATTAAACAGCTAATTATTAATTAAATTAATGTATATTTACAAATAGGTACTATAAATAACCTTATTAAGTTATAAGACTATATACATATATCTATATGTATATAATAAACATACTGAACTTGGTACCTTAATTTAATCACATATATAGAATAAATAATTTATTTATTAAGTTAATAGTTAAGTTATTAGATTAAATTAAAATAAATTATTAAATTAAATTAAAATTAAGTAATTTATACTGTATATGTATACTACTATATTTTAAGTAATTTAACCTAATTTAAGTATATTTATAATATATACACTATTTAAATTTAATTTACAAATACAACGGTCTAAAAATTTGCTATTTAAATGTAAATAAAGCATAAATTAAATCCGTAAAATATAATAAAAATGTTTATAAAATACTTATACATATATACTAACTCTGTATAAGGTCAATTAGACCATATAATAACTAATTTATATGTAATTAAGAAATAAAATCAAAAAATAAGTATGTATAAACTATATACTTTAGGTAATTTATTTATATAGTAAATATAATTAAAACTCCAAAGGAATTGTATAATTGTATAGTACTATATAAATACTTTATTTTCGCATAATTTATTTTTAATAACTAATAAATTATAGCCCTCGAATCGAGGGCCAAAATCGCAATTGCTGCACTGCCGCCTGAAATCTCAGCGCTGCTCTTGCGCCTAGATAGTCCCACATCGTGGGCGAGCGAGCGCATGCAGTGCTTTATATTGATTTTGTTAGATAGGCTATTCAATCGTCACGGGCGCTGGGTGCCCGAACCACTGAATACCCATCGTACCTATGAGCATACTAAGCATTGAGCATGAGATGTGTGGGGGTTGAGGGCCCGGGTGTGCGCAGGCTGTTAAGCCCACTGATCTGAGCATAAACACATAATTAAGCGGCCTAATGAGAAATTAGGACGCGCTTAGTAGAGGTCTAGTCTCACCCTCTAGGTACTGTGTATTCCTCGAAAAGTGTGTCCGCAAATTAAACAAATTTTTGATTAATTAAAGTTGTAATGACATTGACTAATCACCTAAGTATTTAACGCTTAAGTGTCGCTGAGAACTTAAGATGAATAAAATTAGGAAGAAGAAGAAGAAGAAAGGCAGAGAAGTAAGGAGAGAGAGAGAGAGAGAGCAGAGATACTTATAAGTATTATGTATATACAGAATGGAAACCTGTATAAATAAAGATGTACAAGATAACTATAATATATATATATATATATAAATATATATATATACGTAGTATAGTTATTTATATTTATATATAACTTCATATCTTTACTAACAAAATAAAGTGTCACCGTAGGCGAAATAACTATCGCTATAGACCCTGGTTTCCCTCTTTTAGTTTGTATATAGTTTTTCTGGGGTCCAGCGATGCTTATATCTGTCGCTATAGCTATTATATATGTTACTGTATATGTCAGTATAGTAAGTTAAGTTAGTATGCTATGTAATATGAGTTAGTAATGTATGTTTATGCAAGTATTAGTAATATAACTTATAAATAGATAGTATAGAACATACCTATGTATTATTTGATGCTTGTTTGTAAGTAGATTTTTGCAAGCACTTTTATTGACTTTTTGTACATCATGGAAACTTTAATTTATTTTTCATAGATTCATTCATTCATTATTGATTGTATATAAAATTGATCGTTTTTTGAATTAAAGAATAATTTTGGACCTAGAGAGTGATATAAATCAATAACTGCCTCCCAGTGAACGACATGAAATAAACCAGTAAAAATTAATTAATTAAATAAAAATGGTCGTAATGATGGTTTGTATCTCCTACATTCACTACAACAACATCAATTCATTATATCAATAACAATGAGACCATCATTGCTCGCCCCTCAACAATCTGCGCACCCTTGCTCGATTATCCTGGTTTGCCTAGATGGCCTAACATGAGTCAATGTAGGGTAGCTAGTCCTAACCCTGTGTCCCATGGGGCAGCTGGCTCCCCCCTACACTAAAGTAACCAGAGTCGGTGCAGGGGGCCATTCCTAACCTTGGGTCTCAACCCAAGGGCGGTTAGCTCCCCCCTACACTAAAGTGACAGTATCTCTCCTTGATACTGTGTACATGAGAGCTAGCTCAGTTTCCATGCAAAAGGAACATTTGCTCTCCTCAGTACCGTGTACTCAATGGCCAGCTCACTTCCCTCCTACATACGATATTCATTCAATACACGTGAGTTCCTTTCTAGTTCCCCGAAGGTTCATACATAGATTTTCTCATTTCCACATCCAATTCATTAAATGCATAACAGGAAGCTCAAGATTTCACAATCAATTATTTAGTACACAGCATATATTTTCATTCATGTCATGGCTCATTAAAATGTGGTACAGGTAGCTCATGGTTTACTACCTTCAATAAGCATCACAACAATTTAATCATTTAATACATGCGCATTCATCTCTTTCATCCCTAATGTTCATTTCACAACCTAGGGTTCAAGCGAATATTTCTCAAGTAGCATGCATTCATTTCTTTTAGCCCTAGGGTTCATTCACAACCTAGGGTTCAATCAAATATTTATAAAGTATGCAATTTAATTATTCATTTTGGGATTAGAGAGAGAATTACTCTATCGGAATACATGGGTGGAATGGGGCTCAAATTGCAGATCCTGTCATCTCCGGGAGCCCCGTATACTCTACTGGCTGGAGACCTATACAATTGACCAATCACATAAAACGAGTTCAAAACAATATACGAGTGACACTAACACGTAGAGAAACTCAAATGAAAACCAACAATACTTCGTTTGCGCAAAATCAACTCCTTTTGGGGGCTAAACGGGCCAAAAACGTGCATATTGGCTAAAATCGGATGTCTGAGATTAGACACAGACGTCTTAAATGACCTCAAAATCTCACCTTGCTTTCCTGTGGCTTCCTTAGACGACCGAACCCCTCCGCAATCATTTGAGAGAGATCCCAGACGTCTGACACTCCTTCCAATCATCTGGGAGTGCAGTCAGACGTCTGGAACTGTCTCCAAAAGTCCCAAAGTACCTTGAAGGGCGCACCATGTGCTTTTCCCACGTCTTGTACCTACGCATGTGAGTGAGCTTAAAAATCACGACACGTAAATGCACAAGTATGTTCATGCAAGTGCGTACGCAGGACATACCTCGGCACTCTGCATGCTGTCAGATGTTCAACGCCAGCCCCGGACGTCCTGAGGATCCTCCAAACGTCTGGATGGAGTTCCAGGCATCTGATACTGCGGAAAATGGTTCCGTAGTACCCTCCTGTGAGCTTTCTCCTTGCACTCTCCTTCGTTCGCAGAGGCCGCAGTAGCACCTCCATCAGCTGCAGAAGGTCGCGCCTCCTCTCCCGAGATCCTCCTCTCAACTTCGGCTCCTCCCCTCTCCCTCTCTCCCGACCTACTCCAAGCTCCTCGCTCCTTCCCTCGCGTCTCCAACTCCGCCCATGCTCTCGTTCTCCCTCTGTTACGACCCGGTCCTCGGATCCCTACAAGACTCGAGACCAGCTCGCCTCGACTAATCCCAATACCTAGTCGTCCAACGAGAAAAAATCAAAAGCAGGAAAATAAACCACATTCACACATGCAATATAGCTAAGCAGAAGGAAAGAACGAAACAGTAAAGGAAAGTAGAACAACTGTCTCAAAAATAGTACACGCCACCACAACAATAAAAGAAAATAGAAAGTAACGAGAACAGTAATTTTAAAGTCCAACACTCACAACTACAGCAAAAACAAAGAACTGGAAAGAAACTACTACGGCTGGGTTAGGCTGGGCCTAGCTCCCTCTGCAGTCGGAAACTCGAGCTGCTCAACTCCTGGTCCTAAATAGGGTTACGAAAAGACGGAGTCAGAGAACGCTGAGTAGAGTAGTGTTTACATTATTTATGTGCAAGTAAAGTAAAACAAGCAACCAGGTTTTATTCTCATTTCTATTTATCTCATCAATGTATTTCTGGTTCATTTATTTCACAAAGGATCCAAGTATTTGTTGATCTTGCTTGTTCCTAGTGGGAACCATCTTGATTGCAGTCTTTTCCGTGGAGTAGAAGGTACAAGTGGTGCTCCCCTCGTCAGGAGAGTCCCCTGCGATAGTCCTACACCCAGTCAACCACCCCGAGGTCACTGTCGCGACGTAGCGGTGACTACGGCATGCGTGATAAGCGCATGGGTAGTGTTACGACCTGGTTCCCGAATCCCTACAGGATGCAAGACCGGCTCAACTCGGCTAATCCCAAGACCCAGTCGTCCAAGAAGAAATAACCGAAAAGTAGGCAAATAAACCACATTCACCATGCAAGGTAACTAACGGTAAAAGAGTACAAGCAGTAAAGAAGTAAAAGCTGCTAAACAGTACATACCACCATAACAACAGGAAAGTAGAAACAAAAGTACAGTAACAAAAGCGGTAACAACAGTCTAAAACTCACTAGTAGAAAGAGAGTATAACAATAACAGGGAACTACTGCTGGGCTCGACTAGGCCTAGCACCCTCTGCAGCCGGTGACTCGGGCTGCTCAACTCTTGAACCTGTAAAGGGTTATGAGTAAAATGGAGTCAGCGAACGCTGAGTAGAGTGATAACCAAACAAACTAAAGCAGTAAAAGCTAACAGGTAAATTTATCTTTTCCAATTATTTTATTTTAAGTAATTTCTTTCCACCCATTGGTTTACTTTAAGATTTCTTTCTTGATCTCGCATGTTCCTCGTGGGAACGATCTTGATTGCAGTCTTTTCCGAAGAGTAGAAGGCACACGTGGTGCTCACCTGGCCAGGAGAGTCCCCCATGGTGATCCTACACCCAATCAACCAGCCCGAGGTCACAAACAGACGTAGCGGTGACTACGGCACGCGCGATAAGCACACGGGTAGCTACCCTGCACTGGCACGCGGTTAGTCGTTTCCGCTAGCAGGTATGCCCAAAGTACAGCACAGAATAGTATAAGGCCTAGCCCTCTCAGCAACAGGGGTCTAGCCCCTTAGAACCAAATAGGGGTCTCGCCCCTCCACAGTCCGTGCACTCTCGTTTGACTACCCCAGTTTGCCTAGTGGGCTTGACAAGTCGGTGTAGGGTGGCTAGCTGAACCCCTGAGCTTTGTGGGGTGGCTAGATCCCTCCCGACACTAGTAGCTCTCCTTGGTATAGTGTACGCGAGGGCCAACAGAAGTCGGTGTAGAGTGGCCAATCCTAACCCCGAGTCCCAACCCAAGGGCAGCTAGCTTCGCTCTACACAAAATAGGGGACAACCACTCTCCTTGGTGCCACATACTCAAGGGCCAGCACACTTCCCACTCACATTTCCAGATCTTTCCATTCATCCACAGGAGCTCTACTCCTAATTCCCTATAGGGTTCATGCTCATATTCACCATATTATTCCATACCAAGTTTTATCATTCACAATTCCATTCTCGTGTTGTACACATGCAGCTCATATTTCCACAATTAACAGATGCAACAAGTGATATTATAGGTAACTGTTTAACTAGCACAGGCATTCCATATTCCAATAGGCAGCTTGTATTTATTGACATGCAATTGTTTATAACTCTACTCATTCATTTATGACTGCAATCTCAAACACGCATACAAACAATGCAACTGTTTCTCGTCCTAGGATTCATGCCACGTCCTAGGTTTCTAGTTATCTAATTATCATGACTACATTCATGTTTTATAAAAAGAACAGAGGGAAACCACTCTACCAGACAATCCGGGAGTACTAGGGGCTCGAACGACAGACTCACGTGCCTCAGCAAGCCCTAGTGGTGAGGACGGCCAACTGCAGTGCTGCTTTGTGCCTTTATATTTATTATAATACAGTCGTTATAGTATAAGATGAGACAGCTACGGTTGTCGTTACCATTAAAATTTTACTCGGAAATAGTTTCCCGAGGTCGAAATCAGGGAGCTACTGGAATTCTAGAAGTACAATGCTTCTTTATTACAAAAATAAGAGAGAGAGAGAGAGAGAGGGAGGGAGAAATAGATTTTTGTCTTTTGGCTTTTTCTTCTTCTCTTCTTTCTCTCTTTGCTTGTCTTCTTCTTCTCTTCTTTATCTTTTCTTTATCTTTACGGGTCTTCTTCCTTGGCTCTGATTGCCTTCAGTTCCTCTTCTTCTTCTTCTGCTTGTCTTCTAGTTCTTTTCTTCTTCAGTTCTTCTTCTTTTTCTTGTCATTATCTTCTTTCTTCCTTCTTCTCTTTTCTTTCTCTTCAGCTGCGGAGCCTTTTCTTTTCTTTTTCTTCTTCTCTGCTTTATCTCCTCTGAAGCTTCATCCGTCGTCTGATATCACAGTCAGACAACTTAAACGACGGTCTGCTACAGTGCTTCCCCTCTTTTCTTCCTTTGCTGCTTCTTCTTCTTTTCTTCTTCTTCCCGCTTCTTCTTCCTTGGTCTTCTGCCTTGCTCAGTTGCAGAGCCTTTTCAGAGTTTCTTCTTCCGCTCCTCTTCTTCTACCTGCGGCCAAGTGGTGAACCTTCTTCCTTCGCGCCCTGTTCCTGCACAAGGCACAGCAAAACCTAGCCCTTCCCTCTACCCGCACGTCTCTCTCTCTCTCTATAAACCGCTAATAGGAAGCTCTCCCAGAGCCGGGTTATCGGGTCGGGTAGCGTACCCGTGACCAGGCGCACCGGCGTAGGTGGTGCGCAAGGAGTGCAGGGTAAACGGGTCGGCTAGGTCTGCGTGGTGTGGGTCGCGGATGAGGTGGGCGAGTGGGCGAGGGGACCTCACCCCGTGTTCTGAGGCGCTTAGGTAAAAGCACAAAATCAATTTAAATAGGTGCAACGCTTCGAAATCTTACGATGTGGGACTAAACTTTGTCCCTTCTCACGTGCGCCCGCAGGAAGAATCGCGACCTTGCCTCAGCAGCTGTGTCCTCGCTTCCCTTCGCGTGCCAGCTGCCTGCCTTCACCTGGGTCTCTCCAATTTGCCTCGGCTGGAGTCCTGCTACTTCGAGGCCTGGAGCTCGCTTGGAAGCTCCTTGCTTCGTCGCCAATGGCGACCGGGGCTGAAAATCTGCCTATCACAAACAGGGCCTCTCGGCCTAATCAGACCACAGGGAAACCTTCGCCGTGGCACGGCGAAGGTAGTGCGGGGTGCAGCAGGTTGCAGGGCGGTGTCTGGCGGTAGCCCTAGGTCGGACTGCAACCGGAAAAATGGGTTTGATCAAGGGAGTGTGTGGAGGTGTGGAGTGGCAGTGGAGCTTTTGGGACAGTTGGCGAGTTGTGTGGAGCGGCGGATCGACGGGGGCAACTCGTCAGAGGGTTGCTGGAGGGATGGAAGATGATGGTGGTCGGGCGCAGTCGAGGGGTAATCAACTGAAAGGCAGTGGGGAAAAGAAAGAGGGGCGAAGGGAAATAACAGTAACCTACCTATAGGGACGAAGCGGGCCGGAGCAGGGCGACAGTCGTATCGACTGTCACCAGAGAAGAAACACCCAGAGGGAGAGAGCGGCGACAAGGAAGAGGGCAGGGAGGCGCGCGCTTGGTACGGCGTGACGCGGGGAGATCAGGCGAAGGTGGCTCTGCTGCTGGTATTGCAGCAGAGCTACGAGACGGAGGAGGAGGAGCCGCCGAAGCTGGTGGGTTCCTGTCGGACTGGGGAGAGAGGAAGGGTTGGGGTTTTCTCCGTCAGGACCTGACTGCCCGAACCGGCTGGCGACGCTGGTCTTTATAAAGGCGATGGTGGAGGGGTGGACGCAGGGAGGCGACGTGCCTCCCTCGCCGGAGAATGGCCGGAGGTGTGACCCATACCTTCCGTGCGTTCTCACGGAAGGTGTGGGCGTCGTCAGGTGGCATGGCGGTGTCCCTGCGACAGCAGACGTCGTAGGGAACACCATGTTCAATTTGCAGGACATCCTCCTCACCCTACGCGGCGCCATGCTCCGCGCAAAGTCGCCGGAGCATGGCGCTGCGTAGAGACTTGCAGGAGGGACCTAAATGCAAAGAACGACAAGGAAACTAGGGCCAAAATGCAAGGGTTTCGAAAGTTGAGGGTCAAAAAGTAATAGATGAGGACCAAATTGTAAAGTCAGTCAAGAAGGTCTCTTCTTAGGCTCAAGTTTTTATGTATGACTAAATTAAACCTAAGGATTTTAATGGTGAATTTGTTTCTAGGTCAGACTTTGTTTGACCAGCCAATTTACGTAAAAACCCAAATTAAATCATTAATTAGGCATGGTTCTCAATGTAGGTCAAAATGGATTTCTAAGGCCAAATTGAAGGTTCTAAACCCTAGAGATTATTTTTCTATGAATTTTAGAGGGTTTATTCGATTTTTACCCTGCCTCGAACCTCATGAATTGGAGTGGATTTGTTTTAGGATTACAGAATGTCATTTAATTCCTTGGAGTTGCTGTAGCCTTTGTTGGATCAAATCATCCCACTTTCCTTCTTATTAGGTTAGTCTGACCTATGTTTGGATCCTAAGTTACCCTGTTTACAGATTGTGTTGGTGAAATTACATTTTTACCCCTTATGACTTGTTTTCTTCTTAAACTCAGAATTCTCTAAGTCAAGCCTTTCTTTAAGTTATGTAGGAGCTTTTTCTCGCATATCTAGGTTAGATTGTGCTAGTTAGGGTTAATGATGAGGTTCTTATCACCTAGACATGTAACAGGTCGGAGTCCTATATCAAGGAACATACCACAAAGGAACGTTCAGAACAGTATATAAGGATTTCTAACATGTAAAGGAACTCACAAGGAAAACACAGATATCTCATTTGCATAAAATGGACCCCAAACGGACCCTAAACGGGTCAAAAACAGAACTACAGAACCAAATCAGACGTCTGGCACAGGGTCCATACGTCTTAAAAGTCACCAGGGTCTCACCTTAAGTTCCTATGTCGACCTCAGACATCCAGGACCCCTACTTGACCGTCTAGACTTAGCTCCAGACGTCCGACCTCTCTTCTAGTCGTCTTGGAGTGCCTCTAGTCGTCTGGTAAGCTATCCAGATGTTCGAAATGCGTGGGAGGGCGTGCTACGCGCCTTCCTAAAGCTGCTCCTGCGCAAGATAGAGCAACACGACCTTATTTGGCCAAACAAATCCTACTGTAGTGCGGCCTGCATGGCCACAGCCGTGGAAACGACGTACCTTCGAGAAGCCTTGCCCTCAGACGTATAGTGTCGTCACCAGATGTCCAACCTGTCGTCTAGAAGGCACTCCAGCGTCTGATATTGGAAAAATCCTAGTACCAGAGCGAGCTCCCGCTCCTTTCGGCGCACTCACCTACGGCTCCTCCCTCTCGTCTGCAGCTCCAACTGTAGCAGGAAGTCGGGGACGGCTCCTCGATGCTCTCCTCCTCCCGCACGCGCCGCGGCGGCCGTGCGTACTCGGACGAGCCTCTCCAAGCTGGCAAGCTTAACCTCGTCCTCTCTTCGCGCCGCTCCTCCTCGCTCCCCGCTCTCACTCCCTCTCATTCGCTCATCTCTCTCTCATGGTAGTGGAGAGGAAGTAAGGTGGTGGTGGAGTGGGGAAGAGAGGTAGGGGGAAGAGGGCTCTTATATAGGGAGTAGGGGTTAGGGTTCGGTGAGGAAGGAGAAAAGAAGAGAGAGAAGGAAGGCTGTTTGCGTACAGCCAGTGCGCAGACTGGATCCTGCGTACAGATTTTTCAATTTCCAGACGCTGGGAAGGGGTCCAGACGTCTTAGAAGGCTCAAAACAGAATGGGTCTTTATAGGTAGCTAGCCTGCACTAGCACGCGGTCAGTCATTTCCGCTAGCGGGTATGCCTAAAGTACAACACAGAGTAGTATAGGGCCTTTCCCTCTCAGAACAAGGGTCTCGCCCCTCAGAACCAACAGGAGTCTCACCCCTCCACAGTCCATGTACCCTTGTCCGACTACCCTGGTTTGCCCAGAGGACCTAAAAGTCAGTGTAGGTTGGCTAGTCCTAACCTCGGGCCTCGTGGGGTGGCTAGCTCCCTCCCTACACTAGTAGCACACCTTAGTACAACGTACACAAGGGTCAACAGGAGTCGGTGTAGAGTGGCCAGTCCTAACGCTAGGTCTCAACCCAAGGGCAGCTAGCTCCGCTCTACACTAAAAGGGACAGTTGCTCTCCTTGGTACCGTATACACAAGGGCTAGCTCACTTCCCGTCTACATTCTATATTCCTTTCATACACAGGAGTTATACTCCTAGTTCCCCATAGGGTTCATTCTTATATTCATCTCATTTATCCATATTCAGATCTCATGTTTCATAACTCTTTCCTCATCCATATGCAGGCAACTCGTGTTTTCACAATTCTCAATCATATACATTCAATTTGTGATTTCACAGTTCACTTTCTCATTCACATACAGGCAACTTGTATTTTAACATGCATCTCATAATTACACTGATATCATTTGCTAGCAATTTATTTTAAACATGCACTCAAGTAAACAGTACATCTTAAAACAGGCTCATACATTTCTACCCTAAGGTTCATTCCACATCCTAGAGTTCGATCCGATTATTCCAAACAAGTACCTTCTTATTTAAATATTAACAAGTGAATTAAACCAACTCTACCAGGTATCACGGGAGGAATGGGGGCCTGCATCGCAGATCGCGTCTTCTCTGTAGGCCCCAAACATGCCACAAGCTGGTAACCTGTACCAGCAACTAATTTACATCAGACGAGCTCAAAACAATAGATACTCAACACGAACACGTAGAGAAACTAGAGTGGAAAACAGCGATACTTCGTTTGCGGAAATCCGATTCCGTTTGGGCCTTAAACAGGCCAGAAACACGATTATTGTCTAAAATCAAACGTCTGGGACCCCAGACGTCAGATCTCACCTTGCACTTCCTGCGGCAGTTTCAGACGTCCGGACTCCCTCCATGACCGTCTGGGGGCAGCTTCAAACGTCGAACAAAGAATCCAGTCGTCTGGAAGTACCTTCGGATGTTTGGCGACGTGATCAGACATCCAAAAGTGCCTGGAAAAGCGTACCACGCGCCTTCTTAAAGCCCTCCACCTACGTACGAAAGTTGCAAGCACATTTTTAGCCCAATGTCTCCTGTGCTACAATCTGCATGGAGGAAAGTAGCACAAGAAGATACGTACCTCGCGCGATATTGTGCTTTCAAACGTCCAGCTTCAGCTCTGGACATTCTGGTACCTCTCCAGACATCTGGTCGATGCTCCAGACATCTGATACTTGAAAACTTCCAGTACCAGAATCTCCTCCATGACGCTCCTCTCCTCGCAAAGCTGCCCGCAGCAGTTTCGGCAACTGCAGAGGGCCGGGAGGTCGCCTCCATGAGCCCCTCCTCCTAGTGAGCGTGCCCATCGCAGGCCGCGTGAGGTCCTCCAACCTTCACGCTCTTCCTCCCTCTCTCTCCCTCTCTCCCTCTTGTTCTCCCTCGCTCGCCCTCTCTCTCGTCACTCTCATTCTCCCTCGCCCCAGCCACATAGGGAGGATGCTGGAGTTGGTGGTGGCTGGAGAGTGGTGTGAGGGTGGTGAGAAGAGAAGGGGGGTTTAAATAGAATGGGTTTAGGGTTTAAGGGGTGTGGAGGAGAGAGAAGCTCTGAGTGTCGCCCTCGCGTAGAGTGCAAAGGAACGTACGAAAATTCTCACTTTCTGACGTCCGGGCCTGTATCCAGACGTCTGAACAGACGTTTGACTGAAACTCTAGACGTCTTATCTAACTAAAAGTGCAACAGGTCATTTCACCCGCTCTCCCATGCTCTGCCCCTCTCCTTCTTCCCCACTCGCGGTTGCAAGGGGGACAAGGGAGGAGAGCTCGCCGGCAGTGAGGTGGTGGAGAAGTGGAGGTGGAGGTGTTGGAGAAGTGGAGAGGTGAGGAAGATGGTGAAGGTGGAGAGGAAATGGAGAGGGTGGAGGGGGTTTTAAAGAGAGGAGGGTGAGGGTTTGTGAGAGGTGTGTGCGTGGGTGGGTGTGTTGTGTGGAAAGAGAGAGAGAAAAACTGTGAGATTTCTGTTATGACCCGGTTCTCAGATCCCTACAGGATCTGAGACCGGCTCGCCTCGACTAATACCAAGACCTAGTCATCCAAAGAGAAATAACCAAAGCAAGAAATAAACTACATTCACACATGCAATATAACTAAACATATGTAAAAACGAGACATAAAGGAACAACAGAGCTAAAAGTCTCAACAAAGTAATACATGTCATCACAACAACAACAGCGGAAAAGAAGACGGAAAGTAACAGGAACAGTAAAATAGATGTCTATTACTCACTACAATAGCAGAAAACTAAAGAGCTGGAAAGAAACAACTACGGCTGAGCTCGGCTGGACACAACACCCTCTGCAGCCGGAGACTCGGGCTGCTCAACTCCTGGTCCTGAACAGGGTTACGAAAAGACAGAGTTAGCGAATGTTGAGTAGAGTGGTGTTTACATTATTTATGTGCAAGTAAAGTAAAACAAGCAACCAGGTTTTATTCTCATTTCTATTTATCTCATCAATGTATTTCTGGTTCGTTTATTTCACAAAGGATCCAAGTATTTCTTGATCTTGCTTGTTCCTCGTGGGAACGATCTTGATTGCAGTATTTTCCGTGGAGAAGGTACGCGTGGTGCTCTCCTAGCCGGGAGAGTCCCCCGCGATAGTCCTACACCCAGTCAACCACCCCGAGGTCACTGTCGCGACGTAACAATGACTACGACACGCGTGATAAGCACACAGGTAGCCACCCCGCACTAGCACGCGATCAGTCGTTTCCGCTAGCGGGTATGCCTAAAGTACAGCACATAATAGTATAGAGCCTTGCCCTCTCAGAACAGGGGTCTCGCCCCTCAAAACCAAACAGGGGTCTCGTCCTTCCACAGTTCGCGTACCCTTGTCCGACTACCCCGGTTTGCCCAGAGGGCCTAAAAGTCGGTGTAGGTTGTCTAGTCTTAACCTTGGGCCCCGTGGGGCAGCTAGCTCCCTCCCTACACAAGTAGCACACCTGGGTACTACGTACGCGAGGGCCAAACAAGAGTCGATGTATAGTGACCAGTCCTACCCTGGGTCTCAACCCAAGGGTGGCTAGCTCCCCTCTATACTAAAAAGGACAATTACCCTCCTTGGTGCTGTGTATACAAGGGCCAGCTCACTTCCAGTCTACATACCAGATTCCTTTCATGCACAAGAGTCCTACTCCTAATTTCCCGTAGGGTTCATGCTCATATTCATCTCATTATCAATATCCGGGTCACACTATCCAATTCTCAATTTTCCATCACATACAGGCAGCTCGTGTTTTCATGTTTAAAACACTATCTCATAATTATACTGATACCATTTCTAGCAATTTATTTTATCATGCACTCAAGTAAACAGCATAGCTCAAAACATTCTTGTACATTTCTATCATAGGGTTCATTCCATGTCTTAGAGTTCGATCCAATTATTCCAAACAAGCGCATTCTTATTTAAATATTAACAACTGAATTAAACCACTCTATCGGGTATCACGGGAGGAATGGGGGCTTGCACCACAGATCTCGTCGTCTCCACGAACACGCCACCAGCTGGTAACCTGTACCAGCGAGTAATTCACATCAGACGTGTCAAAAACAGTAGGTACTCAACACTAACACATAGATAAACTCGAGTGGAAAACAACGGTACTTTGTTTGCGAAAATCCGATTCCGTTTGGCGTACAGCCTATACCGTCGTAGAGTATCCAAGACCATGTGGAGATGTTGCTCATGCTGTGTCTAATCTCGAGAGTAAATGAGCACGTCGTCAATGAAAACCACTACGAACTGATCCAAATACGGTCAGAAGACACAGTTCATTAGATCCATGAAAGCGGTGGGGGCGCATACCGCATACGAAAGGTTGTCTTGGAGACGTCGGTCTCCCTAATCCTCAGCTGATGGTAGCCCGACCTCAGATCTATCTTGGAGAATACCGTGGCATCTCTCAGTTAGTCGAAGAGGTCATCTATGCGTGGCAACGGGTACTTATTCTTGACGGTGACCTAGTTCAGCTGTCTGTAGTCGATGCACAGTCGAAGAGTATTGTCCTTCTTCCTCACAAACAGAACGGGGGTTCCCCACGGGGAGGCACTTGGCCTCACGAAGCCCTTCTCTAGCAGGTCTTGTAGCTGTGACTTGAGCTCTCGCAGCTCAAGCGAGGCCATTCGGTACGGTGCAGTAAAAATGGAACCGGTCCCCGGTACCAGTGAAATCTCAAACTCGATCTCCCACTCAGGTGGTAGTCCTGGTAGCTCCTCTGGAAAGATGTCGAGGTACTCTCGGACCACCAGAATACTTTGTGAGCTGACCACGGGGTCGAGCTCTTCTAGGACACAAGCAAGAAAGCCCTCGCACCCCTGGCTTAGTAGCTTCCCTGCCTAAAGCGTGGAGATGCATCTGAATCCTCCGTCCACTGGCTAACCGTGGAACTCTAAGGGAGGAAACTATGGTATGGAGAAAACAATCTTTCCCTCGAAGCAGTCTGCAAGGGCATGATATGCAGCTAACCAGTCCATCCCCAAGATCACACCAAAATCCTCCATCGGGATCACGATCAGGTCTATCGGAAGACTGTGTCCCCCTATCATGACCCCACAGTCAGTGAAAACCTCCTCGACAACACCTGCCCACCTGGTTCTCTAATCAGGAAGGGCTCCTCTAAAAGTACACTGCTCGACCCCATGCTTATAGCAAAATCCGTAGAAACACTGCTCGACCCCATGCTTACAGCAAAATCTGCAGAAACAAACGAATGTGTGGCACTAGAATCGAAAAGCATGTAAACGAGCCTGTCGGAAATAGTAACCATACATGCCACTACGGAGCCTGAAGCTCTAGCATCTCCGTGAGTCAGGACGTTAACACGCACTTCAACCCTCAATGCAGAAGAAGCAACTATGCTCTGGGTTGGGCGGGAGGTAGCGGGCCGGTACCCTCCTCATGACTACTGTCCTCCTCCTCGGGCCTGGTAACCACGACCACCAGATCGGCCTCCAGTGCTCAGTGCTGGGAGCGTCAGCTGCGCTCTGGTCCAAGATGGACAATTACTTCGTATGTGGCCCAGTTGGCTACACTGATAGTAGAGGGGTATGTGAAACGGTCGGCGACAACTATGATTAGGTTTTGCTATAGCGTTGTAGTATAGCTAGTTATTGCCATCATTTCAAATATATATATTTTTTTACTCGGGAATAACAATTCTCCCGAGGTCGAACTCAGGGAGCAAATCGTATTCTAGAGATATACATGTTCTATTACAAAAATAGAGAGAGAGAGAGATGAAAGTTTGGCTTCTTCTCTTCTTTCTTCCTCTTTGTCTTCTCTCCTCTTTGACTTTTGTTCTTCCTGTTCTTCTTCTTCTTCTTTTCTTGTTTCTTGCTTCTCTTCTTCTTCTGCTTTCTGTTTCTTCACTTGGCTGCTCCTTCTCTCTTCTTTTCTTCTTCTTGCTTCTCTTCTTCTTCTTCTTCTTCTTCTTCTTCGTCTTCTGCTTTCTGTTTCTTCACTTGGCTGCTCCTTCTCTCTTCTTTTCTTCTTCTTTGTCTTCACCTGTCTTCAGGACGTCGTCTGATTGGAAACCCGCGGATGCTACAGTGTCGCTTCAGTTCTTCCTCTTCCGCAGTCCTTCTTCTTCTTCACCTGTGCCTGCACGCTCAAGAGTTCAGCATCAAAGGGCAAAAACCTACTCTACCCCCCTCCCCCCCTGCGTCTCTCTCTCTCAGAATTCGCTCTTAGGACAGCTCTCCCAGAGTAACCGGGTAATCGGGTACGCGGGTCGCGCCCGGGTCCAGGCCCACCGGCGTGCGGTGGTGGGCGAGGAGTGCAGGTCGGGTTAATCAGGTCGGGCCAGGTCCGCGAGGAGTGAGCGCGGACGGGGCCGGGTAATCGGGCGGGTGAAGGGGACCTCACCCTGTGAACTGAGGCAAGCAGCTTAAGGCACTTTTTGCCTTTAAGCGCCCGTTCGCCTCAGCGGGTTTCCGAGGTGGGACTAAATGTCCCACCCCCAATTTGGGTGCCTGCGCAGAGGAAGCAGCGGCAGCCGAACTTCGCACGAGGGCTTCGGGCGAGGGCTTTGCCTCAACTGCAGCCTGACACTTGGCGAAGCTACCCCGCGTAGCCTGGGAGTCTGATCTGGGCGTGGTGTGCCTGGAGCAGCAGGTCGAAGGAGCTTCGTCACTCGTCAATGGCGGCGGCGAGCACAGACCCTGTTTACATCAACACAGCCTCTCGGCCTAATTAGATATGCGGAGGACCTTCGCCGTGGCACGGCGAAGGTGGTCGGAGGGTCTGCAGGGGGTGTGGTGGAGCAAAAGGGTCGCCCTAGGTCAAACTGCGGGCGGAGAAGTGGGTGTGTTCGGTGGATCTGCAGAGGGCGTTTGGTGGGAAGTGGAGGGGCGGAAGAGGATCAGGGTGAGGAGGTGGAGGTTATGCACAGGTCGGAGAGCCGTGTGGGGTGTTGGAGCGATGGGAGCGGTTCGCCGGAGTTTGGCCGGAGGTGGAGAAGGTGAGGGTGATCGGTGGGAAATCGGTGGCGACAGTAAGGGCTTTCAGTATGGAAAAGAAAGAAGGGAGGAAGAGGAGAATTTTTACCTACTAAGCTGGACGAGGAGGGGTTGGCGCAGGCGACAATCGTATCGACTGTCGCCGGAGAAGAAATTGCCCAGAGGAAGGGGCGGCGGCGAGGAGAGGGCCGGAGAGGCACCAGCTGGGTGCGGCGTGACGCGGAAAGATCGAGGGAAGGTAACCCTGCTGCTGGTAGTGCGGCAGGGCGACGAGGAGGAGGAGGAGAGGCCGCCGGAGCAAGGGGGGCGTCTGTCGGAGTGGGAAGGGAGGAATTGAGGGGGTGTCTCCGTCAGATCCGAGCTGGGAAGAACGGCGGAGCGACGGGGGTATTTATAGGGGCAGAATCAGAGAGGAGGGCGGAGGGAGACGACGTGTCTCCCTCGCCGGAGGACGTCGGAGGAAGGAGACCCATACCGTCTGTGCGTTCGCACGGCCGGTATGGGTGGGTGTAGCGCTCAGGGGGGTGTCCCTACGGTGGCTGACGACGTAGGGTACCCCCCATTGACTTGCCAGGGCCCCTCCCTCACCCTGCGCGGCGCCATGCTCCGCGCAAGGTCGCCGGAGCATGGCACTGCTCAGGTTTTGCAGGAGGGACCTAAACGCAAAGAACGAAGGAGAGTTAGGGGCCAAAATGTGAGGGTTCAAAAGTTGATGGTCAAAAAGTAAATATATGAGGACCAAAGTGTAAAGCTGGTCAAGAAGGTTTCTTCTTAGGCCCAAGTTTTTATACATGACTAATTAGGGCCTAAGGATTCTGATGGTGAATTTTATTTCTAGATTAAACCTTGTTTGACCAGTCAATTTACGCAAAAACCTAAATTAAGTTGTTAATTGGGCAAGGTTCTCAATGTAGGTCAAAATGGGTTCCTAAGGCCAAATTGAGAGTCCTAAACCCTAAACATTATTTTTCTATGAATTTTAGAGGGTTTATTTGATTTTTACCTTTCCTCGAACCACGTGAATTTAAGTGGATATGTTTTTAGGGTTATAGGATGTCATTTAATTCTTCGGAGTTGCTGTAGCCCTTGTTGAGTCATTTCATCCCACTTTTCTTCTTATTAGGTTGTTTTGACCTATGTTTGGACCCTGAGTTACCCTATTTTCAGATCGGATTGGTAAAATTACATTTTTACCCCTTAGTTTCTATTTTCTTTGCAAACTCAGAATCTCTCTGAGCCAAGCCTTTCTAGAGTTATGTAGGAGCTTTTTCTTGCATATCAGGGTTAAATGGTGCTAGTTTAGGGTTTGTGACGAGGTTCTCATCAGTATGTGACCTCCTCCCTCTGTCTGATGTCCCTGCCAGTGATTGGGCGGGGGTATGCTGTAGTTGATTGGTCCCTGGTGGACCCACAGAACGGGACAGTTCCCCTACTGGTGCCTCCTCTCCTGACGACCCTGTGAGTGCTCCTGCGGGTAGGGCCTCTCCTGTCCTCCTCCATCGGTGCCTCACACGAATGGGTTGGTCTCCTCATAGGTCATGGCAGCCTCGACTACACGGGAAAAGGTAGGCAGCTTCAAGGGCTTTACATACCCCCGAATGGAAGGTCAGAGGCCCTCGGTGAACCTCCACAGGTGCTCCTCCTCGGTAGATGCGGCTGTAGAAGTGAAGCGCGATAGCTCCAGGAAATGCGTACGGTACGTGCTAACCGTCATTGACCCATGGCGGAGAGTGTGAAACTCCCACCTCCTCTATCCTGCCAAGTTTGTGAGAAGTACTACTCACAGAAGAGTGCCACAAACCGATCCCACGCCAGCTCTCCCTCCTCCTGTCCTCTGACCGCCCTCCACCACCTATGAGCTGCACTCTCCAACTGATACGTGGAGAAGGCCACGCGGCACTCCGTAGGAGGACATAGGGTGTTAAAGATCTTCTCCATCTGCTCCAGCCAATCCTCTGCCTCAGACGGGCTCTCCCCCCCCCCCCCCCCCCCCCCCCCCCCCCTTGAAGGAAGGGGGATTCAGCTTCCTGAATTAGCTGAAGACCTCGTGGTCCAGCCGCAATGGGGGAATGGGTGCACCGCCAGGTAAGGAGGACTCGTGCCCCGAAGTGTTTGAAGGAGGTGGGGGCAGTGGAGGATCACCCCCTCCCCCTTCAGCTCGTCCAGCACCGTGGCGGCTCACCTCCCCATGGAGGACTGCCCCTCCACATCCCCAGGAAGAGGAGGCTGAGGAGGAGGATGATGGAACTCCTCCTGTATGAGATCCTGGATCAGCTGGGCAAGGTCTGGGGCCTGAATGCCTGGAAGGAGAGGTGGAGCGGCCCCGTCCTCGGCCATTGCTCACCCTCCCCTTCGACCACGCCCTCGGCCACGACCACGTCTGCGGCCCGCCTCAAGAGCTCCCTGGCGAGGCATCTCCTTCAAGGAGATCGAAAAGAAATGGGATCGTCGGTGATTGTTTGATTACAGAGGAGACAAAAGACTCGGAAATGACAATCAAGATAAAATGTTGTGATGGCTATCCTAGCTACATGTACAAGTGTGGTGATTTTTGAACTATTTGGTTCATTTCTTGGGACAACCTTGCTCTGATAACATCTTATCACGACCTGATCCCAGATCCCTACAGGATCCGAGACCGGCTCGCCTTGACTAATCCCAAGACCCAGTCGCCAAAGTCCTCCATCGGTATCACAATCAGGTCAGTGGGGAGGTTGTGTCCCCCAACACTAACCTCACAATCTGTGTAGACCTCCTCAGCTACAAACAGCTGATCACCTGGACCTCTGATCAGAAATGGATCCTCTAGCAACACACAGTCCTATCCCAAACTAACAGCAAAACTCGCAGCAACAAACGAGTGCGTGGCACCGGAATAAAAAAGTACGTAAACTAATCTGCCGGAAACTATAACCATACCTGCCACCACTGAACCTGATGCTTTGGCATCTCTGTGTTTCAGGACGTTAATACGCCCCTCAGCTCTCGGTGCGGAAGAAGTAGCCACACTCTGCGTCGGACTGGTAGCCGCTGGCCGGTACCCTCCTTGCGACTGCTGTCCTCCCCCACGCGCCTGGAAACCATGGCCACTTGCTCGGCCTCCAGCGCTCGGTGTGGGGAGCATCTACTACGCTCTGGCCCTAGATAAGTAGTTCCTCCTGATGTGGCCCGGCTGGCCACACTGGTAGCAGAGGGGAACTCAACTCCCACCCTCAGTAGGTCCCCGCTGACGGCTGAATGGGGGTCCAGTGTTAGCAACTGGCCCCTGTCGGGGGCCCCCAAAGGCCACTGACAACCTCGCAAAGTGAGACGGCTCTCCTGCGGGTGCTGCGTGCCTCCTCTCTCGTCGACCCTATGAGTACTCTGGCTGGTAGGGCCTCTTCCATCCACTGTCAGTGTCACGTGCAGCCGGGTTGGTCTCCTCATAGGTCATGGCTGCTTCCACCACTCTCAAGAACATGGGCAGCTTTAGGGGTTTGACATACCCCCGAATGGCAGGCCGGAGCCCCTCAATGAACCTCCATAGGTGCTCCTCCTCAGTAGCCACAGCTGTCGCAGCAAAACGAGACAGCTCCAGAAAACATGTATGATACGCGCTAACAGTCATCGTCCCCTGGCGAAGAGTGTGAAACTCCCGCCTCCTCTAATCCTACCACATCTGCGGGAAGTACTGCTCACAGAAGAAGGTCACAAGCTAGTCCCATGTCAGCTCTGCCCTCTCCTGACCTCTAACCGCCCTCCACCACCTGTGTGCCGCGCTCTCCAGCTGATACGTGGCAAAGGCCACGCAGCACTTCGCAGGGGGGGCGAAGGGTGTCAAACACTTTCTCAATCTGCTCGAGCCAATCCTCTACCTCAGTCGGGTCCTCATCCCCCTTGAAGGAGGGGGCTTCAACTTCCAGAACTGTCCGAAAAGCTCGTAATGTCGCTGTAGTGGGGAAACGAGCACACCTCCAGGCAGGGAGGACTCGTGCTCGGAAGTGTTAGAGTGTGGTGGGGGCAGTGGACGACCACCCCCTCCCCCACGTCCAGTGCTGTGTCGGTCTCATGGTCCCACAGAGGACTCCCCCTCCACGTCCTTAGGGAGAGGCGCTCGTGGAGGCGAGTGGAGCTCCTCTCATACTATCTCCCGTATCAGCTGGGTGAGGTCCTGGGCCTGAACGCCCGAAAGAAGTGGCTGGTCCACTGAAACGTCGGGCTCAGCACGCCCGCCCCTCCGATCTCGTCCACGGCCACGTCCGCGGCCCGCCTCAAGGACTCCACGTCGATGCATCTTCTACATGGAGATGTGAAAATAGAACAAAGAGACGTCAACTCTAACGGACATTCAACAAAAGAATCCTCAGAATAGATGTCAAAAGGTACGTTGTAGTGGTTACTCTAATTACATGCACGTGAATTGGTTATTCTCAAGCTAGTTGGTTCATTTCTCGGGACAACCTTACTTTGATACCATCTTGTTATGACCCGATTCCCGAATCCCTACAGGACCCGAGATCGGCTCGACTCGACTAATCCCAAGACCTAGTTGTCCAACAAGAAATAACTAAAAAGCAGGAAAGTAAACCACATTCACTATGCTAAGCAACTAATAGTAAAAAAGTATAGCAGTAAGGAAAGTAAAAGCTGCTACAGTACATACCACCACCACAACAGGAGAATATTAACAAGGTACAGGAACATAAAGTACAAAAATATAAAGGTACAGAACGTAAAATACAAGAGTCTGGACTCACTACTACAAAAGAAACTACAAGAGAAAGCTACTGCTACTGGGCTCTATTGGGCCCAGCACCCTTTGCAGCCATAGACTCTGGCTGCTCAACACCTAGACCTGAAAAGGGTTATGAGTACACAATGTCAACGAACGCTAATAGAGTGGCAACCAACAAAATAGAGTGGCCTAGCTATTCCAATTTCTTTAATTTACAAGTTATTCCTTTCCACCCATTGGTTTATATATTTCCAAATCTCTTTCTTGATCTCAAATGTTCTTCGTGGGAACGATCTTGATTGCAGACTTTTCTAAAGAATAGAAGGCACACGTGGTGCTCTCCTGGCCGAGAGAGTCCCCCGTGGTGATCCTACATCCAGGCAACCACCCCAAGGTCACTGACAGACGTAACAATGACTACGACATGCGCGATAAGCGCATGAGTAGCTACGCCGCACTGGCACGCGGTCAGTCGTTTCTGCTAACGGGTGCGCCCAAGTACAGCATGGAATAGTATAGGACTTAGCCCTCTTAGTAACAGGGGTCTCGCCCCTCCACAGTCAGCGCACCCTCGCCTGACTACCCTGGTTTGCCCAGTGGGCCAAACAAGTCGATGTAGGGTGGCTAGTTGAACCCCGGGCCCCGTGGGGTGGCTAGCTCTCTCCCTACACTAGTAGCTCTCCCCGGTATAGTGTACACGAGGGCCAAGAAGTCGGTGCAGAGTGGCCAATCCTAACCCCAGGTCCCAACCCAAGTGCGACTAGCTCCGCTCTACACTAAACAGGGGACAGTCGCTCTTCTTGGTACTCCGTACTCAAGGGCCAGCACACTTCCCCACTCACATTTCTAGATCCATACCATTTGTTCTAGGAGCTCTACTCCTAATTCCCCGTAGGGTTCATGCTCATATTTCTCATGCCATTCCATACCAGGTTTCATCATTCACATTTCCATTCTTAGGTTATACACATGCAGCTCGTATTTCATTCATTCACATTTCCATTCTCAGGTTATACACATGCAGCTCGTATTTCTATCATTCACATTTCCATTCTCAGATTATACACATGCAGCTCGTATTATATCATTTAACGTATATAACAGGAAGGTTTCATGTAACTGTTAACTAGCACAGGCAATTCATATTTCACAGGCAGCTGTTAACATTTCTGTCTACTCATTCAAGACTGTAATTCAATCACACATACAGACATTTCAAGTACTTCTCGTCCTAAGATTCATGCCATATCCTAGGTTCTAATCATTCATTCCACATATACATTTAGGTTTATAATTAAATTAGGGGAAGGCACTCTACCAGTCAACCCAAGAGTATTGGGGGCTCGAACGGCAGGCTCACGTGCCTCAGCAAGCTCTGAACCCGCAACAGAATGAAGTCCTATCATAAGAAACAAACATAAGGGAACATTCATAACAGTATAGAAAGCCTTCTAACAAGTAGAGGAACTCGCAAGGAAAACACCAGTATCCTGTTTGCGTAAAACGGACCTCAAACAGACCATAAACAGGTCAAAAACAGGGTTACAGACTCAAATCAGACGTCTAGCACCATGTCCAGACATCTTAAAAGTATCTAGGAATGTACCTCAAGTTCTGCATCAACCTCAGATGTCCAGGAACTCTTTTGGACCATCTGGACCCAGCTCCAGACGTCCAACCTCATCTTCGAACGTCTGGAAGTGCTTCCAGCCATCTGGTAAGTCGCCCAAACGTTTGAAATGCGTCGGAGGGCGTGCCCCGTGCCTTCCCAAAGCAAATCCTGCACACCACCACAAATCTCCTCAAAAATAGTCACGCAAAGTGTTCCTGAGGAGCGGCCTGCATGGCCATATCCACAAAGGGAACGTACCTTCGCAAAGCTCTCTCCTCAGACGTCTGGAACCGCCTCTAGACGTTCGCTCTGTCGTCTGGACGTCACTCCAGACATCTGATTTTGGGAAAAGCCCAGAACCAGAACCTGCTCCCGCTCACTCTCGCCGCACGTGGCATTGACTCGCCTCCTTGCCTGCAGCTCCAACTGCAGCAGTGTCGGGGAGGACTCCCTCGACGCACTCCTGTTCTTGCACGCGTCGCTCCGGCCGTGCGCTCTCCGGTGAGCTCCCACACGAGCTCGTGAGCTCAACTCCTCTCCTCACGTCGCTCTCGCGCTCTCTCACTCGCGCTAGCTCTCGCGTTAGGGTGAAGAGGAAGGGGAGAAGTGGCTGGTGGCTGTGAAGTGAGGAGAGCGAGAGAGGAGGAAGGGGGGTTTTATAAGGATGGGGTGTTAGGGTTTGCCGAAGGAGGGGAGAGAGAAGAAGGGGAGAAAATGAGAGGGTACTGTCTGCATGTAGCCTGCGTGCAAACGTGAGCTCGTACCAAAAATTTTTGATTTCCAGACGTCTGGGAAGGTGTCCAGACGTCTGACCAGACATCTAACCGACAGTCCAGACATCTTAAAAGGCTCAGAATAGCACGGGTCTTTAAAGAAACCCAACCAATATGGATCCAAGTCAACCTTAAAAGTGCTGATAATATTTCAATATCTCATGGTTAGAAGGTCATGGTTAGCCAAAATTGTCAATCAATGACACAAGCTCTGAGGATGAAGGTAGTATCCTTATTCACATGTAGTTAGTTGGCTAGGAACCAACTACAATTGATTGGCTATGCTAAATTCCTTGTCTAATGATGGCATGATTTTGTAGTTAGTTAATAGACTTTTTGTTTGTGAAAATTTCTTATCTACCTTTGCACATTTAGGTAATAGACTTTTTGTTTAAGAAAATAATATTATTTCCTATGTAGGCCTTAGAGTATTCTAAATAATATACAAAGATTGCAAGTAAATAAAATTATAAGGATACAAGTAAATAAAATCTCCTAGGAGTACTAAATGATGATGAACAAGTTGGATTCAATTTAGCAACTAGACTTAGTATCTTCAAAATAAGGGTACTTATCCTAGGAGCAATTTAGCATATATCAAAGACATGGTGGTAGCACAATGGGGACAACAATTGGAGAAGTTCACAAGGTAGTTAGTGTTGGCTCAATGTAACTCTTCATTTTTATTTAACAAGGTGCAAAATCTAAAGGGCATTAGACATGCATCTGTTGTTGAGGTAAATCTAATTCTACAAGGCAAAATTGAGTAAGGGGAAACATAGAATCACCCCTGGAGTACATATGGTGATGCATGGAACATGAATGTAGCAAAGCGTTCATGTTTGAAAGGAGCGTCGCAATGGGAAATGGAGCTCCAGTTGTTCGACATAGGAGTAGTATAGGAAGGGAGTGATAGATCCTTAGCATGCATGTCTATTGTAGGAGCATATATGCAGATCTGAGTATAAAGGCTGCTTTAAATGAAATTAGTGGGATAGTCTCCATTCATAAGGGATTTACAATACCACATCAATGAGCATGGCGACAATAAGCTGGTTATGCATCTCAACAAGACCTAGGGAGAGCGTTTATGAATGATGCAAAGTCACAAGAGATGGGCTAGACATGGAGTAGTTGAAGCATGTTCCTGTAAGAGATGTCCTATAGTTGAGGAAGGGAAGATAGATTAGTGTAGACTTATTGTCGTGTGAAATTTAAATTAAGAGAGAGATTATTAGGAAAATCAAAGCTTTTCATCTTATTATTGCCTATTCAAGCAACAAAAGCCCTATGGGGATCGAAAATTATCTTCTAAATTAGGTCTATAAATAGTGGAGTGGACTCTCCGAAATCCACATGAGTGCTAATTACATAGAGGAAAGGTTCAAAGTGAGAGATTATGCATTTTTTGAACTTAAATCAACAGAATTCTCTTCTTTGTGGATTGATAAGAACTTTGTCACAAACCCTAAACTAGCACCATTTAATCCTGATTTGCAAGAAAAAGCTCCTACATAACCTTAGAAAGGCTTGGCTCAGAGAGATTCTGAGTTTGCAAAGAAAACATAAACTGAGGGGTAAAAATGCAATTTCACCAATCCAATCTGAAAACAGGGTAACTCAGGATCCAAACATAGGTCAAAACAACCTAATAAGAAGAAAAGTGGGATGAAATGACTCAACAAAGGCTACAGCAACTCCGAAGAATTAAATGACATCATGTAACCCTAAAAACAAATCCACTTAAATACACGAGGTTCGAGGCAGAGAAAAAATCAAATAAATCCTCTAAAATTCATATAAAAATAATCTCTAGGGTTTAGAACCCTCAATTTGGCCTTAGAAACCTATTTTGACCTACATTGAGAACCATGCCCAATTAACAACTTAATTTGGATTTTTGCGTAAATTTACCGGTCAAACAAGGTTTAACCTAGAAATAAAATTCACCATCAGAATCTTTAGGTCCTAATTAGTCATGTATAAAAACTTGAGCCTAAGAAGAAACCTTCTTGACCAACTTTACACTTTGGTCCTCATATATTTACTTTTTGGCCCTCAACTTTTGAACCCTCACATTTTGGCCCCTAACTCTCCTTCGTTCTTTGCGTTTAGGTCCCTCCTGCAAAACCTGAGCAGCACCATGCTCCGGCGACCTTGCGCGGATAATGGCGCCGCGTAGGGTAAGGGAGGGAGCCTGCCAAGTCAAACGGGGGTGCCCTGCGTCGTCAGCCGTCGCAAGAGCACCCCCATGAGCGCTGTAACCACCCATACCGGCCGTGCGAACGCACGGACGGTATGGGTCTCCTTCCTCCGGCGAGGGAGACACGTCATCTCCCTCCGCCCTCCTCTCTGGTTCTGCCCCTATAAATACCCCCGTCGCTCCGCCGTTCTTCCCAGCTCGGATCTGACGGAGATACCCCCTCACTTCCTCTCTTCCCACTCCGACAGACGCCCCCTTGCTCCGGCGGCTTCTCCTCCTCCTCCTCGTCGCTCTTCCGCACTACCAGCAGCAGGGCTGCCTTCCCTCTCCCTTCCTGCGCAGCGCCGCACCCAGCGCGCGCTTCTCCGGCCCTCTCCTCGCCGCCGCCCCTCTCTCTGGGCAGCTTCTTCTCCGGCGACAGTCGATACGACAGTCGCCTGCTCCAGCCCCCCTCGTCCCGCTAAGTAGGTATAAGCTCTCCTCTACCTCCCCTCTTTCTTTTTCTCACTGTAAATCTTTACTGTCGCCCTCGACCTCGCCCAAACACTCTCACCTTCCCCATCTCCGGCCAAACTCCGGCGACTCGCTCCCGTCATTCCACCACCCCACACGGCTCGCCGACCCTCACAGAACCTCCGCCTCCTCACCCTGATCAACCTCCGCCCTTCCACTTCCCACCAATCGCCCTCTGCAGACCCACCGACCAAACCCATCTCGCCACCTGCAGTTTGACCTAGGGCGGCCCTTAGGCTCCGCCCCGCCACCTGCAGACCCCCCGATCACCTTCACCGTGCTACGGCGAAGGTCCTCCGCGTATCTGATTAGGCCGAGAGGCCGTTTCCCTGTGAGCAGGTACTCAGCTCGCCGCCGCCATTGCCGAGTGAAGCAGCTTCCTCAACCTGCTCCTCCAGGCGCGCCACGCCCAGGTCAGGCTCCCAGGCTGCGCGGGGCATCTCCGCAAAGAAGTCCCAGGCTGCAGTTGGGGCAAAGCCATCGCGTGGAGCCTCGATTGGGCGCTGCCTCCTCTGCGCGGGCATCCAATTTAGGTGGGACATTTAGTCCCACCTCGGAAACTCACCGAGGCAAGCAAGCGCTTAAAGGCAAAAAGTGCCTTAAGCTGTTTGCCTCAGATCACGGGGTGAGGTCCCCTTCACCTGCCCGATTACCCGGCCTCGTCCGCGCTCACGCCCCGCGGACCTGGCCCGACCCGACTAAGCCCAACCTGCACTCCTCGCCCACCACCGCATGCCGGTGGGCCTGGACCCGGGCGCGACCCGCGTACCCGATTACCCGGTTGCTCTGGGGGAGCTTTCGTAAGAGCGAATTCTGAGAGAGAGAGACGCGGGGGGGAGGGTAGAGTAGGTTTTGCCCTCTGACGAAAACCTTGAGGTGTGCAAGCACAAGTAAAGAAGAAGAAGAAGGACTGCGGAAGAAAAAGATGAAGAAGAAGAAGAGAACACAAAGAAGAAGAAGATGGAAGCTAAGGGAGACACTGTAGCAGCAGCGGTTTAAGTCGTCTGATTGGAAAATCAGACGACGTCCTGAAGGCCAAGTGGAGAAGCAAAAATCAGAAGAATAAGATAAAAAGAAGAGAAGGACAGGATCGTCCAACCAAGAAGAAGAAGAAAGAAGAGAAGAAGCAAGAAAAGAAGAAGAAGATCTGAAGAAAGAAAAAGAAGAAACAAAGAAGAAGAACACAGAAAAGGAAGAAGATTCAAGAGCCAAAGAGAAGAGAAGACAAAGAGGAAGAATGAAGAGAAGAAGAAGAAGCCAAATTTTCATCTCTCTCTCTCTCCCTTTATTTTTGTAATAAGAACTTTTGTACTTCTAGAATACGACTTACTCCCTGAGTTCGACCTCGGGAACTCTTTTATTTCCTGAGTAAAAAATATCTGTGATGATGGCAATGACTAGTTGTACTACAACGCTATTTCTATAACAAAACCTAGTTATCGGCCGATCATCACTTTGGCGCCGTTGCCGGGGAGCAACGGCTATTCTAGAGGTAATCAAATTCCTATTTTTAAATTTCTAATAATCTCCTCTTTTGTGCAGATACAGGAAAATCGAGAAGACAAGCAACCGCACGACAACCACTCCGAGGACAGGTAATTTTCTATCCTCTCAACCCTAAATTCTAAAGAAAAGAAAAGAACAAGCAATATAGGTCTAACCTGTCTTCTCTACTTAGTAAACCATAAAAAGATTGCATGTTTTCAACCCATTATTCCTACACACTATTAAGGGTATTTAAGGGCTAAACACCTTCTTGCGTGAGCCCTACTTACCCCAACAAAGAACTAACTTGACCAAATAGAGCCAACATAAGAATCAACATTAGGGATTTAGAGACACACTTCTTAAGCAAGAATTGAGAAATCCCAAAAGGAGTGTGCCCAAGCCATTGTCGGAAAATACCTATTCAAAGAAAACCCTAAAACAAATTGGCTCTTTAAAGACACTTGAACCCTAAAAGACAACACCTAATAAACAGAACTAGCAGGTAAAGTTGACCACTTGGGTCAACCAACCTTCAACTTAGGTCACTCTTTGCACTCAAAAAAGCCTAAAGTTCAAGTGAAACCTAAGCACCCTCTTGAATTAAAAGTGGTAGACTTAAGAAATCAAGATCCCCATTCTGGTCTACCTGGAACCGCAGTAACAAGAGAGGTCGGGTGGGGGAAACCCTGTAACCCGTGGGAATGCTCTACCGTGTAGGGGTCTTCGCGGGACTCACCCTCTCTGGCTGCCCAGGTAATTCTCAGGTGGACGATCTTTCTAATCAAGGGGTCCATCTGCCCCGCACCTCTATAGTCACCCAACACATTTTTTGGGTGCCTTGATTGGGTCCAGCACTTTCTAACCTCTTCCACTCCAACAGTGCATGAACAGTAGGAGATCCTTAAGACTACCCTTAAGATCTCCTTTAAGAATTCACTCTCGTCAAGGCCCAGCCTTGACTCCCGTGTTTGAACAGCAACCTAACCCCATCATTCTCTCTTCTGATTCTGAATCAAACCCTTCTTCTATCATGGCTCAGCCAGTTGAGGAAGAAAACAATCTGGAGCACCAACTCCAGCGACTCAACGACCTCTTCCAAAACTTTGTGCACCCACCGCAGCGTCCCATGATGCGGGACCATTATAATCCTGCTGCGGTGGCCATCAAGCCTCTAGTCAGAATCCTGACTGGAGGACCTGACTCTGAATTAAAGCCCAATATGATTCATGCTATACCTAAATTCCATACGCTTAATTCTGAAGATCCCTTCCAGCACATCAAACAGCTAAAGCATCTGGCCCAAACTTTCGGGTCAGACGCACAAAATCGGGATATTCTTCTCAAGAAGATGTTCTCCTTTTCTCTTATGGACAAGGCCGCCTATTGGTATCAAACTCAGACCCGGCAGATCAACAATTGGGAAGAACTTCAGTCCGAGTTCCTGAAAAAGTTCTTCCCTGTTGGACGGACCAACGCCTTGCGCCATCAGATTACACATTTCACCCAACAAATAGGGGAACCTCTCCATGAGGCATGGGATCGTTTTCAGGATCTCATGAGAAAGTGCCCCCATCACGGAGTTCCTAAATGAGAACAGGTCCAATCTTTTTACCAGGGACTCCATGAGGACATCCGTCTTTTCGTCAATGCAACCTGCGGAGGAAATATCATGGGTCAACATGAAGACACCGTGTGGGAGATTCTCGAAAACATGTGCGAGAACTCCATCAACAATGACTCCATGGGATTATTCGACAGGACGAATACCCGCGCATCGACGAATCTTAGGGGAGCACATGAGACGCAGGGCCTGTCCGCATCAGTCGACCTGGAATTAATGGCCAGTCGATTGGACAAGGTCTCGATTATCGAAAAGAAGGTGGATGAGCTGACTCAGCATCTGCACGAGCCACCTCTGCGCATAACCCTTTCACACAGCCTCCTTCCACAAGGGAAACTGTGCAAAACATTCTCCATCGATCTTCTCCTAGGATGGACCCATCATCTGAATCCTTGCCCGAAGGTCCTTCTGATTCCTTCTACACCTGCCAGGGGAATTCCATTCCCTCTTTCTCTAACCCTCTGGAGGTTCCTCAGACCTGCAAGGACCTCAACGCCATCCAGAACGACCCGTTCTCCAACACCTATAATCCTGGATGGCGAAACCATCCTAACTTTCAGTGGGTGGGAAATTCCCAAACCCAAAGACCATCCTTCCAACCCCGCCCACAACCTCCTCGTCCTTACCAGCCGCCTCAGCCTCGGCCCAACCCTACTGGGCCAAATCAAGATCAAATGTCCCTTATCCTTCAGACCCTGGCTGACATTCAAAGAACGAATGCGGCTATCCAAAAACAACATAAGGACGAACTTACAGAGGTCTGAAACCAATTGACCCAGTTGGAAAACTCTCGCCAGCCAGGTACTCTTCCTTCCCAACCTCTACCTAATCCTAATAACGTGCCAACCCAGCGGCGCGTTATGAACCCAAACCCGGGCCATGCCCATATGATTTATCAGGCCCCCTCTGTTCCTTCACCCGACGGGATAGAGGCCTCCACTTCCTTTGCAGGTTACTAGCAGCAAGCTATCTTACCCAATCCTAACTAAAACCAGGCAGGACTTAATTCCGTAACAACCCGTAGTGGTAAGGAAACCCAAGACCCACCTCATCCGAACCACTCCAAGCCCGGTAGTGATCCCAAGCCTAGGACAGTAATCCAGGACGTCCCCACCCCTATCCCAGATCCACAACCTGGACCTATCCTAAAAGAACCAACCAAGATCCCGTTTCCCGAGGCCTTGACCAAGGGAAAGAAGACTACCAAACCCGTGGCCCCTGAGGAGGACCTGGTCAAGCTCTTTGAGCAGGTCCCCATCAACATCCCCTTGATGGATGCAATCCGCCACGTACCGGCTTACGCACGATTTCTAAAGAATATATGTACACCCCAGCGTAAGCCACGAACCAAGGGCGGGAGCCCAATTGTTCTGTCAGAGCAAGCCAGCTCTGTAATCCTCAGTAGACTCCCACCCAAGGCAAAAGATCATGGTACTCCCCTGATTTCCTGCAAGATAGGTGATACCCAATTTGATAGAGCTCTGCTAGACTTGGGTGCATCCATAAACCTGATACCCACATCCTTACTTGACCATCTAGAAGAATCTGAGCTAAAACCAACCGAGGTGACATTACAATTAGCAGATCGATCTATAAAGTCACCAAAAGGGATTCTCGAGGATGTTATTGTAAGAGTGCGGGATTTCTATTTCCCAGTGAACTTTATAGTCTTAGATATGGACGCGCCTAAAAACCCTAGGGATACACCAATCATTCTAGGGAGACCTTTCTTGGCTACTGCTAGAGCCAACATTAGCTGTGAGGAGGGCCAAATAGAGCTCAAATTTGGGGAGCAAACCTTAAAAATTGATATATTTAAGGCCCAACAAGGAATTAATTGCGGTGTCATCGAACAAATTTGTGACGTCAGGACTTTGGTTGATGAATCACACCTCCAGAATGACTCGATTATGCCTCATCAACCACAGAAGGATCTTGACCCGCAAATAGAGGAGTTGAATCCAGATAGAAACAACCCAGTAACTCCTACCCTTGAACCTCACATCTATACTGAACCACCCGCTGCTGCTGATAACCCTATCCTCGAGTTAAAGCCTCTTCCTGCTCACTTGAAATACATCTTTTTGGGTTCCAATCAGACCCTCCCTGTGATTATCAATTCCAACCTCAATCCCGAACAGGAATCCCGTCTGATTGCTGTCCTCCAGCAACATCGCAGAGCCATCGGGTGGACTCTCGATGATTTGACTGGAATAAGCCCCTCTTATTGTACTCATCATATCTATTCAGAAGAGGGCGCACGACCTTCTCGTGAAATGCAGAGACGTTTAAACCCTAATCTGCAGGAGGTCGTGAAAAAGGAGATCATCAAGTGGTTAGATGCCGGGATCATCTACCCGATCTCCGATAGTCATTGGGTGAGCCCAATTCAGGTTGTTCCTAAGAAGGCAGGACTCACCACCATAACGACTGAAATCGGAGAAATCATTCCTACCCGATTAGCCAATGCGTGGAGAGTCTGTATAGATTACCGCCGACTCAATTCCTCCACGAAGAAGGATCATCTTCCACTACCCTTCATTGATCAAATTCTCAAGAAACTAGCGGGAAATAGGTTCTTCTACTTTCTTGACGGGTACTCCGGTTATAACCAGGTGGCAATCCATCCTGAGGACCAAGAAAAGACCACGTTCACCTGCCCCTTCGAAACGTACACTTTCCGAAGGATGCCTTTCGGTCTTTGCAATCCACCTGCTACCTTTCAGCGGTGCATGCTTGCCATATTCTCAGATATGGTAGGTGATTTCCTGGAAGTCTTCATGGATGACTTTTCAGTCTTTGGAGAATCTTTTGATGATTGCCTCCAACACTTGGTCCAGATACTCAGGCGATGCATTGAGGTGAACTTGGTTCTTTCCTGGGAAAAGAGCCATTTCATGGTGCCTGAGGGAATTGTCCTGGGACATCTAATTTCAGAAAAAGGCATCCAGGTGGATCGAGCTAAGGTGGATCTGATATCTCGCCTTCCTATGCCTGGCTCGATCAGGGACATCCGTTCTTTCTTAGGGCACGTCGATTTTTACCGCCGTTTCATTCCAGATTTCTCGAAAATCGCGTGCCCCTTGACTTCTCTTCTCTCTAAGGATGTACCCTTTGAAATCTCCAAGGAATGCACGCTAGCCTTTGAAAACCTGCGTGACTGAGTCACCCAGGCACCTATCCTACAATCCCTTGATTGGTCTCAACCCTTTGAGATCATGTGCGATGCATTTGATTTCGCTGTAGGAGCGGTCCTGGGGCAGAAAGCTGACGGGAAACCCGTGGTTATATACTACGCTAGCAAGACACTTGACGAGGCTTAGCGTAACTATACGGTTACGGAGAAAGAGCTGCTAGCCGTAGTATTTGCCCTTGAAAAATTCCGATCGTATCTTCTGGGTTCCCATGTCATCATTTACTCGGATCACACGGCTGTAAGGCATCTCCTTGCCAAGAAGGACGCGAAGCCCCGACTAATCCATTGGATCTTGCTGTTGCAAGAATTCGATCTTGAGATTCGCGACAAGGCGGGAAGGTAGAATGTGGTAGCCGACCATCTGTCCCGTCTTCCTTCTGAGATCATCGACCCTTCCGGACCCATCACGGAACACTTTCCTGATGAGCACCTGCTTACTGTTGGTACTAGACTTCCATGGTTTGCTGATATAGTGAACTACTTGGCATCTCGTCAGACCCCGTCTGATTGGCCGAAGGCCAAGAAAGACAAATTGCGTTCTGATACCAAGTATTACATTTGGGAAGATCCGTACCTTTTTCGCATAGGTGCTGATCAAATTATTCGGAGATGTGTCCCGGAAGAGGAGGTCTGCAATATCATCTCTTTCTGCCATGACCAGGCATGCGGTGGCCATTTCTCAGGGCATAAAACCGCATCAAAAGTCCTCCAGTGTGGCTTCTACTGGCCTACACTTTTCAAAGACGCATACAGTCACTGCAAGGCATGCAGTCGTTGCCAGACTTTGGGCAACATGAACCGTCGCGACATGATGCCTTTGCAGCCAATTCTCCTATGCGAAATCTTTGATGTTTGGGGGATTAATTTTATGGGCCCCTTTCCTATTTCGGATGGTTTCGAGTACATTTTGCTTGCTGTGGACTACGTGTCCAAATGGATCGAAGCCATACCAACCCGAACCTCTGATCGCAAGATTGTTCTTAAGTTTATTCATCAAAACATTTTCTCAAGGTTCGGGATTCCCCGTGCTATAATCTCTGATGGGGAGACCCATTTTACAAATGCTCAGTTTAGATCACTGATGGCCAAATTTGGGGTATCCCACCGAATCTCTACTCCTTACCACCCCCAAACAAATGGTCTAGCTGAGCTGTCAAATCGGGAGATCAAGAAAATCCTGCAAGTCACTGTTCGGCCTGACAGGAAGGACTGGTCGTCCCGACTTCCGGAAGCATTGTGGGCCTATAGGACCGCCCACAAGACCCAATTAGGCATGTCTCCCTATAGACTGGTGTACGGAAAGGCGTGTCACCTTCCCGTAGAATTGGAGCATAAAGCCTATAGGGCAGTACGGAACTGTAATCTAGATCTTTCCAAGGATGGAACCCACAGAAAACTCCAAATCAGCGAGATTGATGAATTACGCCTAGACGCGTATGAGAACTCGCGAATCTACAAGGAGCGGGTTAAAGCCTTCCATGACAAGCATATCTCAAGAAAGATCTTTCATCCTGGTCAAAAGGTCCTACTCTTTGACGCCCAACTAAAACTCTTCCCGGGAAAACTACAATCTAAGTGGGTCGGACCATATCTAGTCCGACAGGTTTTTAGAAATGGAGCAATTGAAATCAGTCCACTCAGCCACGATTCCGAACCTTTCATCGTGCACGGTCAGAGACTCAAACCGTTCATTGATGTGACTTCTACTGATTTGGCTGAGTCATCTCTCATCCTCCATTCTCCGTGAGCTTACTGCACCCGGCCGATGGCGTAAAACTTAGCGCTTAACGGGAGGCAGCCTGTCATTTTTCTTGAAATCTAAAACCCTTTTTTTTTACACTTTTATGCACTTAAGTCACCCTTTAAGACAACTGACTCCACCTCAGATGCTTGCATTTGAGATTAGAAATCGTCCGCAGAATTCATCCCGACCCATTCACTCACAAAAACATCTGTCTTAAGGAATAAACTAAGTAAATAAAAACCCCTAAATCACAATGAGGACATTGCAAACCTTTGGCATGGGGGTATAAAAGTGCAAACTTATAAAAAAAAAAAAAGGGTTTTAAACAAAAAAATTCACATATGCCAAAAACACCATAAAAATTAAAAAATTTTTAAAATAAAAAAGAAGAATAAGAGGAGAAAGGAAATTTTGTGGAGAAGGAAAAGAAACAAAAGGAAAAGGAGCACAAAAAGATGAAAGAAAAGAGTAATAGTCATTAGTAAGAAGCTAAGGAATTAACCTAAGCTCTAGACCATTTTTCTAGAAAAGAAATGAAAAGTGCATGGTAAGATTAGTAAGAACGCAAACCTTAGGCATTCTTGATAGACTCTTAGTACCCATTAAGATCTAGACAATCCTCAAGAGGTTGAGGAAAATGAAAAGCTTAAGTACTAGGTCCAAAGCTGAGGGAGTATTTGACCTCACTAACTAGCCTCTGGTTTACGGGACTCAGTAACCTAAGCACCCCAACCCCATACACAGCCTGGTTCAGTAAGCATAAAAATTCAAAACCACGCAGAAGCGTCGCAAAAACTCTGAAAAATACACCTAGAATAGGAGCGGCCGATCAACACAAGTTGATTTGGATGAGTTCCCAGCGCAGAGAGGCGGGAAATCCCCTCAAAGATGCGTAACAAAATATCATCTCCTCAGTGCTTGTCTCTTAGGATATTCACATATCCTACTGGGGGCATGTAAGCACCCTGTTGGTTCAGATTCCATGGATGACATTATCACGAAATGTCAACTGCCAGGGTCTGAATTCGGCCACGGAACACCATGGATGGGATTATCTCGAAATCTCAATAGCCAGGGTTCTGGGGGTTGCCATGGGCGATGCTATCCCGAAGCATCGATCGCCAGGAACCCTTGAGGATTGATGATGGGAGCAATGAATCCGATACAGACCGTGTTGAAAAGCCAATCCTAGGCTAGAACTAAAAGAAAGAGAGAGAGAAAAACTCTCCAAACAAAAATACTTTCTACTTCTCTCTCTCTTGCAAAACGCACTGCGAACTGAACCAAGGCAAAAATCATTTCAAGCACGGGGTGCTTCAACCACAAAGTCCAATAAACCTTAGGTTAGTTCTTGTGGATCTTAAAAACCATTGCCAAAGACTAAGGCTAAGGCTAAACAGATCTGGATCTTGGTTGGTACTAGAAGTACCTTTTAAGCCTATGGTCAGCATTCTAACCTAATCTAGGTTCAAATGAAAAGGCACTTATCTGAAATGGTTATGAATATCATGGTCTAGAACAAAGGTTAAAATCTTAGGTTTTTGCTAAGGGGCTAGCAAAAGCTAGGCATGGGGGTATGATAAGAACTTCGTCACAAAACTTAAACTAGCACCATTTAACCCTGATTTGCAAGAAAAAGCTCCTACATAACCTTAGAAAGGCTTGGCTCAGAGAGATTCTGAGTTTGCAAAGAAAACATAAACTGAGGGGTAAAAATGCAATTTCACCAATCCAATCTGAAAATAGGGTAACTCAGGGTCCAAACATAGGTCAAAATAACCTAATAAGAAGAAAAGTGGGATGAAATGACTCAACAAAGGCTACAGCAACTCCGAAGAATTAAATGACATCCTGTAAGCCTAAAAACAAACCCACTTAAATACACAAGGTTCGAGGTAGATAAAAAATCAAATAAACCCTCTAAAATTCATAGAAAAATAATCTCTAGGGTTTAGAACCCTCAATTTGGCCTTAGAAACCTATTTTGACCTACATTGAGAACCATGCCCAATTAACAACTTAATTTGGGTTTTTACGTAAATTGACCGGTCAAACAAGGTTTAACCTAGAAATAAAATTCACCATCAGAATCCTTAGGTCCTAATTAGTCATGTATGAAAACTTGAGCCTAAGAAGAAACCTTCTTGACCAACTTTACACTTTGGTCCTCATATATTTACTTTTTGGCCCTCAACTTTTGAACCCTCACATTTTGGCCCCTAACTCTCCTTCGTTCTTTGCGTTTAGGTCCCTCCTGCAAAACCTGAGCAGCACCATGCTCCGGCGACCTTGCGCGGAGCATGGCGCCGCGTAGGGTAAGGGAGGGAGCCTGCCAAGTCAAACGGGGGTGCCTTGCGTCGTCAGCCGTCGCAAGAGCACCCCCATGAGCGCTGTAACCACCCATACCGGCCGTGCGAACGCACGGACGGTATGGGTCTCCTTCCTCCGGTGAGGGAGACACGTCATCTCCCTCCGCCCTCCTCTCTGGTTCTGCCCCTATAAATACCCCCGTCGCTCCGCCGTTCTTCCCAGCTCGGATCTGACGGAGATACCCCCTCACTTCCTCTCTTCCCACTCCGACAGACGCCCCCTTGCTCCGGCGGCTTCTCCTCCTCCTCCTCGTCACTCTTCCGCACTACCAGCAGCAGGGCTGCCTTCCCTCGCCCTTCCTGCGCAGCGCCGCACCCAGCGCGCGCTTCTCCGGCCCTCTCCTCGCCACCGCCCCTCTCTCTGGGCAGCTTCTTCTCCGGCGACAGTCGATACGACTTTCGCCTACTCCAGCCCCCCTCGTCCCGCTAAGTAGGTATAAGCTCTCCTCTACCTCCCCTCTTTCTTTTTCTCACTGTAAATCTTTACTGTCGCCCTCAACCTCGCCCAAACACTCTCACCTTCCCCATCTCCGGCCAAACTCCGGCGACTCGCTCCCGTCATTCCACCACCCCACACGGCTCGCCGACCCTCACAGAACCTCCGCCTCCTCACCCTGATCAACCTCCGCCCTTCCACTTCCCACCAATCGCCCTCTGCAGACCCACCGACCAAACCCATCTCGCCACCTGCAGTTTGACCTAGGGCGGCCCTTAGGCTCCGCCCCGCCACCTGCAGACCCCCCGATCACCTTCACCGTGCTACGGCGAAGGTCCTCCGCGTATCTGATTAGGC
Source organism: Thalassia testudinum (assembly GCA_037157565.1). Classification (NCBI taxonomy): domain Eukaryota; kingdom Viridiplantae; phylum Streptophyta; class Magnoliopsida; order Alismatales; family Hydrocharitaceae; genus Thalassia; species Thalassia testudinum. The sequence continues at coordinate 5,872,463 of JAZHRO010000059.1, read as the reverse complement.
CGAGAGGCCGTTTCCCTGTGAGCAGGTACTCAGCTCGCCGCCGCCATTGCCGAGTGAAGCAGCTTCCTCAACCTGCTCCTCCAGGCGCGCCACGCCCAGGTCAGGCTCCCAGGCTGCGCGGGGCATCTCCGCAAAGAAGTCCCAGGCTGCAGTTGGGGCAAAGCCATCGCGTGGAGCCTCGATTGGGCGCTGCCTCCTCCGCGCGGGCATCCAATTTAGGTGGGACATTTAGTCCCACCTCGGAAACTCACCGAGGCAAGCAAGCGCTTAAAGGCAAAAAGTGCCTTAAGCTGTTTGCCTCAGATCACGGGGTAAGGTCCCCTTCACCTGCCCGATTACCCAGCCTCGTCCGCGCTCACGCCCCACGGACCTGGCCCAACCCGACTAAGCCCAACCTGCACTCCTCGCCCACCACCGCACGCCGGTGGGCCTGGACCCGGGCGCGACCCGCGTACTCGATTACCCGGTTGCTCTGGGGGAGCTTTCGTAAGAGCGAATTCTGAGAGAGAGAGACGCGGGGGGGAGGGTAGAGTAGGTTTTGCCCTCTGACGAAAACCTTGAGGTGTGCAGGCACAGGTGAAGAAGGACTACGGAAGAAAAAGATGAAGAAGAAGAAGAGAACACAAAGAAGAAGAAGACGGAAGCTAAGGGAGACACTGTAGCAGCAGCGGTTTAAGTCGTCTGATTGGAAAATCAGACGACGTCCTGAAGGCCAAGTGGAGAAGCAAAAATCAGAAGAATAAGATAAAAAGAAGAGAAGGACAGGATCGTCCAACCAAGAAGAAGAAGAAAGAAGAGAAGAAGCAAGAAAAGAAGAAGAAGATCTGAAGAAAGAAAAAGAAGAAACAAAGAAGAAGAAGAACACAGGAAGAACAAAAGGAAGAAGATTCAAGAGCCAAAGAGAAGAGAAGACAAAGAAGAAGAAAGAAGAGAAGAAGAAGAAGCCAAATTTTCATCTCTCTCTCTCTCCCTTTATTTTTGTAATAAGAACTTTTGTATTTCTAGAATACGACTTGCTCCCTGAGTTCGACCTCGGGAACTCTTTTATTTCCCGAGTAAAAAATATCTGTGATGATGGCAATGACTAGTTGTACTACAACGCTATTTCTATAACAAAACCTAGTTATCGGCCGATCATCATGGATGTGACAGATGATCAACGACTATCATATTGTGTAGACTTTGCATTTCGTGCACCATTCATCACCAACAACATTACGGGTGTATATGGGTTGGGTTCAACCCGAACCCAACTCGATCAATCCGAATAGGTTGAGTTGTAAGTTATAATGGGTTAGGTTGGGTTGAGATTTTTCCAACCCGATAAAAAATCGATTTAGGTTGGGTTGGGTCTGAGGTTTAACTAATCCAACCCAACCTGCAACCCGAGCATGCAGGTGACCTACACGTAACTTATGTATAGGTGCGGCAATATCTCATACCATAAGTAATATTTTTGATTGAAAATTTAGGAATTAAGATCACTTCATATGAACATGTTATGCACCAAATGTGAGGCCAATCCAACATTCCTAGTACATACATCAAAGGGGGCTTATTTTTTACAGCCTAAGTATATATCACAAAATTCGACCATGTTTGATATATATGCTAGGAGTGTCGGATTAGCTTCAAATTTCATGCATAGCATGTTCATATGAAGTGATCTCAATCCCCAAATTTTCAATCCAAAACATTACTCGTGGTGGAAGATATTGCCGCACATTCACGTAACTTACGTACAGATCACCTGCACGCTCTCTTTTTCCATATACATACATACATATACATATGCCACCAAAATTCATCCACACCTAAGCCCAATGTCCCAAATTACCCCACCCTTGTCCTTCCCTCACTAGACTCTCTTAACCCTAAGGTACCTTATACTAACATGCATGATTTTAACTCTCAAATTATTTCTTTTGTTAATGGTTGGTTTACACGTGAACTTTTATATACACGTATCAAGTTTAATATTATTAGATATGCATTTATTTTTTGTTATTACTTTTATATAACTTTCAAGTTTTTTTTATTTTAACATATTTTATTCATTTATTTTGGAAGATATAAATTATTTATAAATTTAAAATATTTTATTATTAAATATAAAAGATATAAAAAAAATACTTAAAAGATAAAAATAAAATTTAGATCTTTTAATTATTAGTTAACAATCCGCTCAAATCGATCAAAGTGATCCGTGTACACCGGTAAACAACACCCTCTCCTGCCCGCACGACAACCCCCACCCGCTTTTTCGTAGACGTGCAAATCTACCCTGGTTCATCTGCAGCTCAAACTAATTTGGATTCATAACAACACTAGAAATCCAAGTCTACTTTAGGTTCTTTAATCAAAGATCCATAAACTTAGAACAAGGCCTACACGTGTTTCTTTCTGCACAACTTAAAAATAAAAGAAAACGAAAGGAAGTACGTACCTAGCGTATGCAGTTGATGTTTTTATGTATGAAATGCGTAATGGATTGAAAAAAATAATAATAATAATAAAGAAAGAATCGGAGAAGAGCATCTTTTTGTTGATTCTAAAAATCCATCCACCATCTGCTGCTGCTGAAACAAAGGCAAAGCCTTCCCAAAAAGAACCATGATGACATGCAACACATATACCATGAAAGGGGACAGAACAGCTACTTGGTAGGGGAGGATCCAATCAAATCGTCGCTAAAAGTAGTAAACAGGTACTGTCGGTTCGAGATGGCCACCGTTCGTCCTGATTGCACCTGCACAAGGACGGTGGTGGTTTGAATGGTCTGACCATAAAACCATGGGCGTACCAGAAAATCCTTTTCAAGGGAGGCCTCAAATAATTAATAATGTACAAAAAAAAAAAAATCTAATATTATGAAATTTAAAAAAAATCTTAATTTAAGTTGCACTATTATTTTAAAAAAATATAACTTAACAAATTAAGAACATGTATTCTTGAAAGAAAAATAATGTAAAATTAATTACTGCCAGTATACAAGTGAAGTTCAATTTTCTTTTACGATATTAAATTTATTTATCAACTCGTCTTTGCTAAATTGGTTGGTGGTCTCTTTTTCCATAAATATTTTTTAAATTTGTTATTAATATGTAATTATTCTACGTATCATTTTAGAATATAATAATTCTACCATTTTTCTACCTTTATGTTCGGATTTCCTCTAACGTGAACTCAATGCCTACGGATGCGGATGATACGTTTAAAGTAAAAATTATAATACCACAAACATGTCATTGCAATAAATTAAAATAAAATAATATTTATAGTACCTATATATGCAATATAAGCTAATGGATAGGATAGTATGGTACAAGATACTCTTACCTTTTGACTCTTTCTTTGTAGCCTTTATCAGGAAAGAAATTAAGAAAAATGACAAAGTCACATGGAGATGGAGATGGAAAAAGGAAAAAGGACCGCCAGGGATGGTTGAGAAGTTGGAGAAAATAAATTATGTTTTACCACCTTAAAGATGGTTGGAGTTGACGAATAAGAACAAAGGGTGGTAGGGTGCACCGGGGGAGAAAAAGAAACCAACATGAACAACACTGTTCTCCCCCAATCCTCACATGGGTAATGTTTCATCCTTTTCTAATATTTTCATCTTTACCCTTATTGTTTATGTCAAATGTATGGAAGAGCCACTGTGAATTTTACCTTATGTATCAGAAGAATTTTGAAAAGAAGAGGTCCATGTCGCCTCCACCTCCCATTGTATACGTTGGATCCACACACACACAGATAGAGGGAAAGAGTAATGTATCGATCACATGTGCTTGGCAGACTTCCCGCCTCCAACCCACCATGTGATTGCTTATGTAGAAGTAATGGACTTTGTGCTGTTAGGTGGAGGTCCCTCCGAGTAAATGATCCGTAGAGGTCCTCTCTCTCTCTCTCTCTCTCTCTCTCTCTCTCTCTCTGTGGACAACTTCACCTCTACTGTTTTCTCACTGTTTGGGCAATCCAAATTGGAGAGGCAAAAATTTTATTTTATATTGTCTGCTATTACCTATATGCCCCACAGACATATGGCGAAAGAGACGCGATATTTGCAATAACTACATTCAATGTCATTGAAGAGATATACTACAGTAGCATTATGGCTGAAATGGCCACGGCTCTTCATAAATGGATATGGAGTGAAGGGAGATACGGCAGCAATAATAAATGTTTTCTTGAGTCATTCCACGTAAATATTTCCAAACTTTTGAGTTAGGTTTAATTTCGGACATGGGGTTTGAATGTGCCCCTAAACTTTTCATGAGTAGTGATGTTTTCTCCGCCTTGTGGAGAATGAGACTACTGCTTTTTATGAAAATTTTTTTATCTGGACTAAATATCATTTTTAAGGCTTAATTTACCTCTATATAAAACTTGATCCTTTCTCGTATCAATCACGAGAGACACAACATAATTCAGAGAAAGCAAATCAAACAAAAATGCTTAGAGGTCTTCTAGAAGGAACCCACAATTTTATATATTATATAATGTGATGCTCCTCGAAGATGAAACAGGACGGATGGAGAGTGATCGAGACCTAAGGCACTAGTCAGATTTGATAATGGCAATAGGTTTGAGCTAAAATGCAATCACACAAAACGATGAAAAGATTGATGACCTAGTGTTACGATCTGGTTTCCAAATTCCTACAGGATACAAGAATTGGATCGACTCAACTGATCTGAAAATCCAGTCGTCCAACGAGAAAGTAACCAAAAGGTAATAAAATAAACCACATTCACCATTTAAGTAACTAACAATAACAAAAGTACAGCAGTAAAGAAAAAAACTACTACAGTACATACCACCACAACAGTAGAGAATTAAAAACAGGTACAGAAATATGAAATTTATAATAAAAGAGTACAAGGTGTGTTACGAACGTGTGGCTTCAAACGTTTTTAAGACGTCTGGGAGGTATCCCAGACGTCTGACCAGACGTCTGGAACCCCTTCCAGACGTCTGGGATTCGGTTATTTTCGAAACGCGTGTTTCGTCTGCGCGCCTGAGCACGCAGACCTGCGAGCATCTCTCTCTCTCTCTTTTTCCCTCTCCCTCCTGCGCCCTCTGTCCCGCTCTCTCTCTCCTCCTCACGCGGCCTTAAAAGGCCATGCCCTCCCCCTCACTCCCGTCACCTCCGCCCCCTTTCCTCTTCTCCTTCCAGCCGGTGCGCGAGAGCGAGCGCGAGTGAGTGGCGGCAGCAACAGCCGCGGTGAGCGTGGGAGGAGGTGCTGCGCGTGGGAAGAGGCGCTCGGCCGTGAGGGCGAGCTTGCCGGGGCTGCTAGGGCTGGCCGACGGGGGAAGCAGCGGACGCAGGGTGACGCGGGAGGCCTGCTGCGGCTCGAGCAGCAGGCGGACGAGTCGCGGCACGGCCAAGCGTTGCGAGCGGAGGGCGAGTCGCGTCCTGATTCTGGAATTTTCTCCAAAATCAGACGTCTGGGCTTACAACCAGACGGCGGGGAGGACGTCTGGAGGACTGTCCAGACGTCTGAAAGGTGAGTTATTCCGTCTTTCTTCCTCTTCTTCGACTGACCGTACTAAGAGAGAGAGGAAATGGGTACGCGCAGGTTCTGAGATTCGCATCCAACGCGAATCAAACGTCTGGCTGCAGTGCCAGACGACGGGAATGACTTCCAAACGTCCGGGGTGACCATCAGACGTCTGGGAACTAGGCCAGACGCCCCCACAGGCTTCTGGACGTCTGAGAGACCACGCAGAGCAAAGGTAACCTCTGATCCACTTTTTAAGACGTCTGGAAGAGGTTCCAGACGTCTGATTTTGCACTGTTTCGTCGTTTTCGACCCGTTTAGGGCCCGTTCGGAGTCCGTTTTCTGCGTTTCGAGTTGCGTGCTTTTCGGAATTACATCCTCTACCCGTTTACAGTAGTTGTATACTATTTTGAGAAACTCCTTGTGTTTGATCCTTGTGATAGGACCCCGTTCTGTTGCAATCTCGGGGGTTGCGGAGGCACGCGGGATTCCCGACCACGCCCCCAGTACTACGGTTGTAACCGGTAGAGTGGCTTTTAAGTTTATTAGTATAATCTGTTAATTATGGAACCATAAATAGAACCTAGGACATTGCATGAATCCTAGGAATGAGAAACTAGAATGAATGGTAGATCCTAGGGTGTTGCGTGAATCCTAGGGCTGGAAAACTAGATTGTATGATAGATCCTAGGGTATGGCATGAATCTTAGGATGGGAAGAAACTAGTGGAATATATGAATACTGTAGTCTTGGAAAATGTGGAAAGGAAATAATAGCTACCTGTAAATTGGTTTAACAGCTGCCTGTTATGAATAAATGAGCATGTCTGGGAATATGAGATGTATGAATGTGAAACTGGGAAGGTGAAACCTGAATGTGCTGAGTTAAAAGAACTGGAACCCTACGGGGAATTAGGAGTGGAACTCCTGGAAAGAGAAAGGAATGGAACTGAGAAAGAAAGATGTGGTAGTGTGCTGTCTCTTGGGTACGTAGTACCAAGGGAAGTACCTGTACCTGTTTAGTGCAGAGCGGAGCCAGCCGCCCCAGGGACCCGGGGTTAGGACTGGCCACTTTGTACCGACTTGCTGGCCCTCGTATACGTAGTACCGAGGAGAGCTACTAGTGTAGGGAGGTACTAGCTACCCTACGGGCCCTGGGGTTCTGCTAGCCTCCTACACCGACTTGTTAGACCCACTGGGCAAACCAGGGTAGTCAGGCGAGGGTGTGCGGACTGTGGAGGGGCAAGGCCCCTGTTTGGTTACTGTGGAGGGGTTGGACCCCTGTTACTGAGAGGGCTCTGCCCTGTACTGGTTCCGTGCTGTTCTTTGGGCGCACCCGTTAACGGAAACGACTGACCGCGTGCCAGTGCGGGTTACCTACCTGTGCGTTTATCGCGCGTGCCGTAGTCACCGTTACGTCTGTCCGTGACCCTGGGGTGGTTGACTGAGAGTAGGATCACCACGGGGGACTCTCCCGGCCAGGAGAGCACCACGTGCTACTTCTACTGTTCGGAAAAGGCTGCAATCAAGATCGTTCCCACGAGGAACATTCGAGATCAAGTAAAGGATCTGAGAAATAGATAAATTGTGAGATAATAGAAAGACGTAATTAAAGAAAGTAACAGAACATGATAGCTACTGTACACTCTACTGTTTCTTTTGTTTTAGTTGCCACTCTACTCAGCGTTTTGCTGACGTGTTACACTCGTTACCTTTCAGGACCAGGTGTTGAGCAGCAAGGGTCAGCGGCTGCAGAGGACGTTGGGCCGAGTAGGGTCCAATAGAGTTACCACTGTTCTCTTGTACTTATTTTTGGTTCCACTGTAGTGAGTAGTTCTTGTTACCGCTGTACTTTTCTTTACCTGCAGTTTCATATTATGTTACGAATGTTGTTCTACTGTTGTGGTGGTATATACTGTAGTGGTTTCTTTCCTTACTGCTGTATTTTCTTACTGTTAGTTATATTCATACTGAATGTGGTTTATTTTACTGCTCTTTTGGTTACTTCCTTGTTGGACGACCAGGTCTTGGGATTAGTCGAGTCGATCCGGTTCTCGTGTCTCGTAGGGACTCGGGTCGTTACAAGGTGAAAGAGAAATACTCACTACTACAGAAAATGGGTACAATAAAAGTACAACTACTGGGCTCTACTAGGCCCAGCACCTTCCGCAGCCGTAGGCTCTGGCTGCTCAACACCTGGTCCTGAAAAAGGTGACAAATATGACACGTCAACGAAACGCTGAGTAGAGTGACAACCAGCTAGCTAAGAAAAAATAGTAAAGGTGGACAAGTAGCTGTTATTTTTAATTTCTTTCTTTATTTCTTTATTTACTCTTTCTTGATTTATTTCTCAGGTCTTTCTCTTGATCTTGAATGTTCCTCGTGGGAACGATCTTGATTGCAGTCTTTTCCGAAAAGTATAAATAGCACGTGGTGCTCTCCTGGCCAGGAGAGTCCCCCGTGGTGGTCCTACCCTCAGTCAACCACCCCAAAGTCACTGACAGACGTAACGGTAACTACGGCACGCGCGATAAATGCACGGGTAGCTACCCCGCACTAGCACGCGGTCAGTCGTTTCCGTTAACGTGTGCACCCAAAGCACAGCACAGAACCAGTATAAGGTAGAGCCCTCTCAGTAACAGGGGTCCAACCCCTCCATAGTAACCAAATAGGGGTCTTGCCCCTCCACAGTCCGTGCACCCTCGCCTGACTAACCTGGTTTGCCCAATGGGCCTAACAAGTTGGTGCAGGACAGCTAGCTGAACCCCGGGTCCCGTGGGGTGGCTAACTCCCTCCCTACACTAGTAGCTCTCTCCGTTACAGTGTACGCGAGGGTCAAAAGTCGGTACAAAATGGCCAGACCTAACCTCGGGTCCCTGGGGCGACTAGCTCCGCTCTGCACTAAATAGGGGGACAGTCGCTCTCCTTGGTACTCTGTACTCAAGGGTCAGCTCACTTCCCCATCCACTTTCCCAGTTCCATTCTATTTATTTTCCAGGAGCTCTACTCCTAATTCCCCATAAGTTTCATGCTCATGTTTCTCAGGTCAAGTCATACTAGGTTTCATCATTTCAGGTTTATTCGCATATAGTACGAGTTTACAACATTCAACCTCTTTTCCTTTCCAATTTATATACAAGCAGCTCGTATTTAATTTCAACCAACATAAATTACATGTAACAGTTACTAGCAACAGTACTCTACATTTCACAGGCAGCTGTTATCCAATTACAGGCAATTATCATTATTCTATCTACTTATCCAAGACTGCAATTCAGACATTGAAGACATTCGTTTCAGTGTTTCTGTTCCTAGGATTCATGCCACACCCTAGGATCTATCATTCAATCTAGTTTTCAGGTCCTAGGATTCATGCCATACCCTAGGATCTATCATTTATTTCAGATATGTATTAATGTTTGTAATTAACTAAGGGAAGCCACTCTACCCGCAAAATCGGGAGTAATGGGGGCATGATCGGCAGGTCCACGTGCCTCCGCAATCCCCAAAGCTGCAACAGAACGAGGTCCTAACATAAGGACCAATCACAAGGAACCACTCAGAACAAGATAAAAGTATTTCAAACAAGTAGAGGAACTAATTTTGAGAAGAACGGAATCTTAAACAGGGAAATCGGACCTCGAACGGACCCTAAACGGGTCAAAAACAACAACTTTGACTCAATCAGACGTCTGGAACACCTTCCAGATGTCTTAAAAAGTGGTCCAGGTCATACCTCACTCTGTGCTGCTCCTCAGACGTCTGGGGATCTTGCTGAACCGTCTGGACCCAGTTCCAGACGTCTGACCACCTCTCCGGGCTTCTGGAGGCACTCTCTGCCGTCTGGTGCCTTGCCCAGACATCTGAACTGCGTGGGAGGGCGTGTCCCTGCGCCTTCCCGAAATGAATCCTGCACGCACGACGAAAACCTTCTCAGCACGACACGTCTCAAAACCTCGACGAAACGGCCTGCATGGTCGTATCCGCAAAAGGAGGTACAGGAGGAAATATGTACCTCTCAGTCGTCTGGATCTCCCTCCAGATGTCGCCCGCGTCGTCTGGACGTAGGTCCAGACGTCTGATTCTGGGAAAAATTCCCAGAATCAAAACCTCCTCATCTTCTTCCTGCTGCGCGCGGCCGCGCCACGCTCATCCGCCCTCTGCCTGAGTTGCAACAGCACCGGGGGTACCTCCCCAGCACCATGCTCCGCGCGCCCGCTAGCCGGCCTCGAGCTGCTCCGGCGAGCTCTCTCCCTCACGGCACGCGTGTTCTCTCTCCTCTTCCTTCTCGCAACACCTCTCCTCTCCGCCACTGCACCCGACAATAGCAGCGGCTCGCTCTCACTCTCGCTCTCGCGCTCACACTGGAGGAAGGAGGCGGGTGGATGTGGTGAACGAGGGAGAAGGGAGAGGAGGATATAAGTAGGCACAGGGAGGGGGAAAAAGGCACTGCAGGTCGGCGGGTTTTTAGTCTGCGCGTGGCACGTGCGCAGACTCGCGATCATACGCACGCAAAAATTTATTTCCAGACGTCTGAGAAGGCGTCCAGACGTCTTACCAAACATCTGGACCAACTCCCAGATGTCTTAAAGTGTTTTTGATGCCTCGGGTCTTAACACCCAGTTTCACTTTAACTGGTGTACGTCTGGGGAGAGTGTTATAACTCTCAAATTTCACTATGTATTCTTGAATGCAAGATACAATAATCCCTTTTATTCTCTTTTTGATTGTGTGACCCCTTTCAACCAAATGGTCATGGCTTTTAAAGGTCACGAGATCCTAAATCATGTGGATCGTGGCTAGTTGACCATCTCATCATGGGTCAAAGCCCACGATGCCATGATCTCCACGAGCCTAATGGTGGATATTTGAGTAACCGTCTTGCCTTTGGTAATTACCTCGTAACTACATTCAGATGGAAAGGAATGTGGTCTCTTCCTGTCAATCCAGTTGGTCAAGTTAGCCTAACTAGCGATGCCTAATTGACTATTTGACGCTGCAATGCAATTTTCCCCTTAATCGACTATTTGACAACTAATCGAAATGACTCTTCCCAAGGGTCGTTCGAAATTTTCTGAAATTTTTAGGGGCGTTAATGAAATTTTAAACCCCCTGAGATTACTTTATGGGCTCTGCGAGAACGGGGGGATTTTGCGAGGCCAAGTTCGCAATATACCCGGCCCCACACCACACACCCAATCAACCCATGCACACCTCACACCCCTCACAACCCATGCAACCCCTCTCCCACCTTGAAAACCCTATGCCCTCTACTATAAAAACCCCCCACTCCTCTATCCTCCACTCCTCCACCGATGCCACCTCCACTCCTCCACCCTCTTTGCAGCCGGCGACCATCTCCTTTCCCCCCATCCCCGTGCCATCGTGAGTGGGGGAGAAGGAGAGGAGAGGAACGAGAGGAGCATGGAGGGGAGGGAGAGAAAGCGTAGGAGAGGGAGGGCAACAGGTGGAGCACAGAGGAGAGAAAGAGAAAGCGTGGGAGAAAGGAGGAGTAAGAGGAGCACGAAGGGTACACCTCCATTCGCCTCGCCACCGTCATCCATCACCTTCCCTCTTTCCCCTTGCAATCGTGCGTGGAGGAAAAGGAGAAGAGGGGAGCTGGAGGAGCGCGCGGAGGGAGAGAGCGAGCGGGGGCAACAGGAGAGAGCGTGGGAGAGGGAGAGCAGCAGGAAGAGGAGCTGCTACAGCTTCGCGGGCGAGGAGGGGGTCCTCGCGAGGAAGCTCTGCACATGGATATTTCCGTATTATCAGACGTCTGCGTTCATTGTCAGACGTTTGGAGGGGTCGTCGAACGTCCCGGACGTCCGATAGCACGCAGAGTGCCAAGGTACGTACCCTGCACAACCATGCATGCGTAGTACGGTCGTATTGAGGTGTCGCATTTTCGCTGCACGTGCGTACGCAGGTACGAGGACGTTTGAAAGGTGCGTAGAAAGACATTCGAGGCGCTTTAGAACGTCTGGAGGTTGTGTCAAATGTCCGACTATCCTCCCAGATGACCGGGAGCAATATAGAATGTCTAAGACCCCCTCAAACGGCTGTGAGGGGTAGCAGACAACGAGTACAGACGCAAGAGAGCAAGGTGAGCTACTGCGTTCGTTTAAGACATCTGGAACTTGCCCTAAACATCTAATTTTGGTCATGATGCGTGTTTTTGGGCCGGTTCAGGGCCCAAACGGAATCAATTTTACACAAACAAAATGAAGTTGATTTTCTTTTGGAATTCCCTACGTGTTAGTGTCATGTCTATACTATTTTGAGCTTATTTGACAGATTGGTCAACGTTATAGATCTCTAGTCCGTAGTTTACACGAAACCTGCGGAGACATCGGGATCCACCGTTTGAGCCCCCATACCACCCGTATACCCTTGTAGAGTGGTCCTCTCTACTTCTGTGGTTTGAATTAGTAAAGTGCATGTTAAATTAGAAATATTTGCTTGAAACCTAGGTTATGAGATGAACCCTAGGACTGAGAATGTAAATGGTTTATATTCAATGCATGAACCTCGCATGTTATAAAACCTGAGAATGCATGTTGTTAAATTTATATTGTGATAATTGGAATAGTTAAATGATGAGATGATCACTTATCCTATTGATGATAGTTTATCCTGTTAATTTACGAGCTGCCTGTTGTACGAATTAGAAATCAGTATGTAATAAAGATGCATGCCATGAAATGAAATAAGATGAGTACCATGCATGAACCCTACGAGGAACTAGGAAAGGAACTCAAAGTATACTAAAGCAGATATCTGATGTATGATGGAACCTATTGCCTACGAGCGTGTTGGTTGACTGTTCAGACTTAGGTATGAAAAGTGAGCTGGCCCTCGTGTACGTGGTACTGAGGAGAGCTACTGTCACTTTTGTGTAAGGAGAGTGCTAGCCACCCTTGGGTTGGGACCCGGGGTCAAATTGACCTCCCTAAACCAACTCCTGTTAGGCCCACTTGCCAAACCGGGATAGTCGATTGAGGGTATGCAAACTGTTGAGGGGTGTGGCCCATGTTCTGTTCTGTGTTGTATGTTAGAGTGTATTCACTAGCGGAAATGACTGACCGTGTGACAGTGTGGGGTAGCTACCCGTGCGCTTATTGCGTGTGTTGTAGTCACCACTACGTCGCAGCCAAGACCCCAGGGTGGTAGACCGGGTGTAGGACTACCATGGGGTGCTCTCCCAGCCAGGAGAGTGCCACGTGTACATCCTGCATCACGGGAAAATTGCATTAAGATCATTCCCTTAGGGAACAAGTTGATTAAGAAATGTTGTGAACTCTTACTAGAATAACCGAATCAGAAACACATAGATGATATAAACGGAAACAGATGATAATACATAATTGAAAAATTATATGATTGGTTAGTTACTTTCCCTTTATGTTTAATGGCATTTAAATTACACCACTCTACTCAGCGTTAACTGACCACAGATATATATAATCATGTTCAGGTCAGGGAGTTGAGTAGCCAGCTGTTGGGAGCGGAAAACTACGCGTTCGCAGTTGGATTCGAAAACTCGTCGTCGTAGTTCGAGTCGCAAAGAAATCCGTTCAATAGATAAAATTTATACCGAAAATTTGTAAAGAAGTTCTGGGTCGAACATAAGGAAGCAAATATTTGATTAAAAATACACGTTTTATTTGTTTATCACGAAACAAATTAGCTGGTCGAAAACTAGCTATCTATATAACAAATAATACATAGAAGAGAGAGAGAATATTATAAATAAAAGCAAAAGGGATGAAGAATAAACATGGATTTCATTATCCGAAGTTGTTCATTACACTATTCATTATGACTAGAAAGTAGTAAAAAGAATGGAGAGAGAAGTATCTGCATCAACGATCACTTGGAGGACGAGCCAGATGGGACGACACCTGGAAGATAGGGAATAGAGTAGGAAGAAGGAGGACGAAGCGGGAGGAATGGGAACAAAGCAGAGAGAGGACAACCAGGGGATGCTCCACGAAGGGGGACGAAGGTGGAAAAATTATGATTTCTACTCTAGAGGAGCATCCCGGGTTTGGGATAAGCTCTTAAAGCTTTGGAAGGAGTGAGAGAAGAGAAGGGATGAAAAATTCATAGAGTAGGGGTCTCCTTTTATAGTTGCAAGGATTGGTGGCATTTTGGACATTTTAACTTCAAAAACATTAAAATGGGACCTTTGGCGATGGACTTAAACGTCACTAAAGGTCTGTCATGGGCGACGTATGCGTGCTGCACGCGCCTGCTCAACTTCTTCGCCTGATTGCATCCCAACCGTCTAATCGTGAGATCAGACGGCCCAGATCTCTCCTTCAGCCATTCAGCTTCTTAACCGCACGCTTGATCAAATTCTGACCATTCGATCGTGAGATCGGACGGCTTAGATCTCTCCCGCGCTGCGCTTTAGCTTCGCAACGTGCATCAGATTGAATTCCGATCGTCCGATCATGAGATCAGACGGTTAGATCTTGCCCGCAGCGCTTCTCCTGCCGCACGCCCGTGCGTGCAATGAGGCGTGCAGACACGCGTCATCGTGCGCGTACGCGATCCAACGCATGTCCTCGCACCACGTCTCTGCTTCATTTGCCGCACGATCGCCATCTAACGGTCATAATCGACGTGCCCCCGCTCTTCGCTCTGATTTCCAATGCATGGTGATTCGACCTCGCAACCTATGCTTCGCCTACAGCAGTGTAATCGCTGCGCTGCGCCTCAGTCTTTGTTACGAAAAGGATTTAAGCGGCGCGCTCACAGCCGTTGGATCAAAAGATAGGGAGCGGTGCTGAGAGGCGACGTGGCTGATTCTCAACCATTGGATGGGCATCCGACGGTGGAGATTCGTCGAACGGGTGAAGAAGAAAACTAGAGGCGGGTCCCTGGGGCCGGTCGAGCGGCTAAGATGGTGCCACGTGGTGCCATCTTGGCCGTCCATCTTCTGTGTGTTGTAGACGATGCCACGGGTGTCGGATTAGACCGATTTTTGCACCATTAAGCTACGATTATCGATCCAAACCCATCCGTGTGGTAGGATTTGTTGTCTGAGGTGTGGATTAACACCATTTTGTCCCTTAATCTCTAAGCTTCCTTAGACTATATATGGTACTACGGATGTCCGATCATAGCAATCTTAGAGTCGTTGAACTCTTGTCGTTGCCCTGATCAGATCTGTATGATTGGATCCTCGGTCTGAAGCCCTAATTAATAAGTTGCCCTGTCCCTGGCCATAAAAGGAGACAATTAACTTAAATTTTATACAGACTACCCTAAATGTAAGATGATGCATGTTATGTAGTATTTATAATATGTGATGTAATTCTATGCCTAAGAACACGAGTAAATAGACAGTTTATGTGATATAAACGTGTTTACATCACCAGCGCCACCGGCTGCAAAGGGTACTGGACCCAGTCAAGCCCAGCCGTAGTTGTACTTTAGCTGTTTTCCATTTCAGAGGCCTCTTTTTTCTGTTAATATCTTTAGCATGTAGTGCATATTTCTGTTATATCTTTAGTTGTGATGGCTATGTCTGTAATCGTATTTTTCCACTTGTGGCATGTAATACCTTTGGGATTTTCATTATATTTTCCATTACTGTCTATTATCTCTTTTCTGCTTAGTTACATTACATGTGTGGTTGTGGAATAAATTATGTATTTAGTTATTTCTCGTTGGACGATTGGATCTTAAGATTTAGTCGAGGCAGGCTATTCTCAGGTTCCGTAGGGAGTCAGTATCGAATCGTAACAAGATATAAGTAGGATTCGCTAGCTAACCCATCTGGTGGGCTTGTCTAGCCGAGTGAATGAATGCAACCAGGCAAGTGGACCCAAATAGGTCAATCTTTACCGATCGATCAACGTCGACAATCTAACTACCAAGTAAATGGATCTAATGAACTAGCCCTTGTGGACAAATGGGTTCTATTCAATTAGACATTCTAAAATGTCATCATTATCTTTAGTGGACCTTATTTATCGTACTCAATAAGAGAATTTTACTTCCCTCATAAGAGAAATTGCATTAATTAATATTTTTTAAAAATATAGGAATCAAATTTGACCATCTTTAAAAGTTCAAGGATCATGAATCAACTATTATTAAGGTATCATGAAAATTAGTTGCGCACAATAACCATATTTTATTTGGGGTGCTAATGTCCCTAAAATGAAAAATTAGAAGTTATTATATGCACAATGCAATAAAAAAGAAACATGATTTTACTTCTCGAGATCTCAATTTCAACTCTAAATTTTGCTACCACTCAAGCTTTTTTCTGGAGTTCAAATGGCATTTTTCCAATAAAGAGATGAATAGCATGAAAGAGCACATTATCTAATATATGTAGAGATCCAAAAATCTAAAATTATTTGTGTGCATGCACTATACCATCAATCCTTATTAGTAGACCAAAGAAGTATCGTATAATGATGGTATCTCCAACTTGGAAGAAATCTCTACAAACCAAATCAGACTAAGTTAAGTTGGCTTTGAAAGATATAGACATTTCATAGACTTGGATAGACATGCTGTAATGGCTCTTGGTATCATGTCCCCCTACAGTCTATTTCCTTCAAGGCAGAGAGCAGACAAATCATCTTCACTTGTTGGACAAGTTGAGCAAATTTTGTTTCAGATTCTT
Source organism: Thalassia testudinum (assembly GCA_037157565.1). Lineage (NCBI taxonomy): Eukaryota > Viridiplantae > Streptophyta > Magnoliopsida > Alismatales > Hydrocharitaceae > Thalassia > Thalassia testudinum. The sequence continues at coordinate 5,856,312 of JAZHRO010000059.1, read as the reverse complement.
TCTCTTGATTTCAATTAAAAAATAACACAGTCATGTTAGTGTTCAATACAGTTGTCCAGTCTTTTTATGGAACAAGTTTATAGTATATCTAACCTCTGTATAAATTGAATTGCATATTTGCATAGATTTGCACCTATTTTTACTGTGAAAAGATAACAAGGTCAACATATTATCAACTTCTGCTTATCAATTATTTGGTAAAGTTTGATGTGGATTTGAATGATTTTCCATAGTCTTTTTGGAAAAGCAGAAAAAAAAATGCAAAGAAGCTCTTTAATTCTTACACACATTCCTACATAGACAACCACTCAATTTCCTGCCTGCATCAATATCAAAACCGATGTCATCACGCTCATAGCAAGGATTGTGGCATTCATGCTACAGTATTGTACTGTAGTAGCATCCCCTTTCAATTGTTTGGTAAGGTTTGTTGTAGAGTTAAACGATTATCTTCTCATAATCTTTTTGAATAAGGAAAAGTAGTAAGGGGGAAAAAATCATCTTTATTCTATATGCACAACTACCCTCTTGCCAACATCAAGATATCTATGTTGATGTCATTGTAGAATCCTTGCTACAGTTCTATGGATGTGTGGCATTGTTATTTGCAACCTTGTGTTTTATGTAATGTCATAGTATTTTTCACTTTTTACAAAGTAATAAGGCTTAGTTTAGGATGAGGAATAAAATTACGTGGAATAAGAAATTTTAGAATAGTTATCATATGTTTGAACTTAGAAGTTAAAAGGATAATTTTACTGGATTAACGTGACTGCTTCGAATGTAGTAAGATAACATAAATAATTATAATATTTGTGTAATGGTATAATCATGATTTACTTTATTTTTGTGAGATGAGAGATAAGAAAATTAACCTACGAGATAATTTATCTTATATTAGATCTGAGATAAATTATCCTAAGTTAATCCTTGCGAGGACTCAGTTAATCTAATCTGAGGACAACCTACCACAGACTGACAAAACCTAAATATTTTATCACGAAAAGGTACATCTCATGACCGTACCACTCTGTCACTCCATTCACGTGCCTCCACGTGTCACTACACAAATAATATGTGTGAAAAGGCGAGTGTGTGTGGATGAGTTTCTTTCTTATCACCCTTCGAAAAAATATCCTGCCAAATTTCAATATACCGCTATCTTGTCAGTGTTAAATTGAAAGTTGATGGTTGTAACGGAAGTCATTCGTGATTTTTTTTTTTTTTTAATCTAAATATAGTTACTCAAATGGGGTCTCAATCATGGGAGGTTTTCACGTTTACGATTTCACCTTTGCAATTAATAGTGATGGCAAGAGGATTGGTCCCCTGAAGCCTTTTTTGTGTCAGAGAAGGACACGTGAAATTGCCACAAAAGAAAAGGCACCTTATTGATGAAGTGATGAATATGCAGATTGGCAAGAACATACTCTGCACAAGTTCATATTATTCTCCCACCCAATTGTTGTTCTTCGGATTCTATCAATCCTCCCGTAGAGAAAATTGTCCGTGGGCCCTTAGAAGACTTTTTGATGTTTATCTTCGTGAGACAATGGCAAATATACCGCCAAAAAAAATGAATATAATCTACAACAGTCATTCCCTTTTTACCACAATACTGAAAATTTGAGATCAAAATCAGAAATTGATCACCTCTGATAGAAGTATGGTGTACCCCTTTTGATGGTGACCAGAAGATGGCTTCAACAAATTAAAAAAATCATAAATAATTTGAGCACGTAGGCTGCAGGTCAGTCATGAAAATTAGATTCTGGTTGTTTTTTTCGAATGGAAAGCAGATTTTCCCATATCCACGAAATGGACACAGTGTTGATTTTTCTCCTCCACGTGATCATGTGGCTGTGATGACTCCTCTCCAACTTGTTGTCCATTGAGATAGAAGGCCAAGACATATTTGTTTTCATTGAACAGAGGTTTGAATTGAGGGTTAACATGTGATGTGAAAAGAGGATGTTTAATTGGATATGGAGGTTAGAATACAGGATAAGATTGGAAAAAATATATTTGTCCTTTGAATGATAGGTAAGTTAATTGATATTTTTTTATTTATATTGAAATAGAGGGGCACATTAGGAAAATTCGCATGTAAGAGGGCATGAGAGAGGAGAGATAAAATGAGTGTGAGATAAAATGAGAGTTAACTTACAGGTTACCCCCCCAACACAAGTTGAGATAACTTTGGTTAATAAGGTAAATAAGAGTTAGGTTATTTCCTACCGTCAATACAGGATAACCCCAAAAGACAAGGGTTATCACCCTCCATAAACTAGATCTTAAATAACATAAAACTCTCCCACACTAGTTGTTTGCTGAGCAAGTTCAATTATTCTGGCTTGCCAAAAATTTTCTAGTTGTAGTTAACAAGAAATTAGCACCTTTATCCTAGGTTAAAGTCATTCTACCTTATATCTTCTTATCCAAGTTTCATGCCACCTTTCTCCGGGACCTTACCCTCTGCCTTTTTCTTCTTGGTGATGAGGGTTTCCTCCATGTTTTGTGATGCCATTAATTTACACGGTTGTCCATCAAATTAGCAAATTTTACCTCATTATTTATCTTATCCAACATCCACCCAGCATGCCTTTGTCACGTGATAAGTAAATGTGTGGGGATACCCTATTCGAAGAAATATAAAAAAAAAAAAAAAGCAGTGACAATTTTAGTCCTTATCCACCGATGCGTCTTTGATATCTTCAGAACCCAGATGCTTCAATAATTATCGAAGTAAGTTATTCGCTAAATAAGGCAACTGTATGAATAATTTCTCAATCAAATTATGAATATTAGTGCTTCATCCACGGCAAGGGCAGGAGCAAAGCCCTGTTCTTGTTCTCAAGGGTATCGGAACATGCTCCTCAAACCAGTATAGTAGAAAACTCAATCTCAATGTTTATTAATGTTGCTGTAGACCGAAATAAACATCAGTAAAGATATCCTTTACTTCCTTTTAACATGTAAATGTCAATAGAAAACTCCCTCCCTTCGCTTAATTGTTTCTAGATATACAGCTTCCTTGTAGTCTAAAATATCAAGAATGTGAACATGTCCATGCCAAGAATTTTCGTAAGTGACATCGTCAATAGTTTTCCATTGCTGCTTGCATTTCTAGAGCCATCCATGCACCCCAAAGAGAGCTCCTCGTGGATCTATCCCCATTATCCATTTCATCATCATGTTACTTACCAAAGTGAGCATGTAGGATTCGGGTGGATTTCAACATATATGCAGCTCAAGTGCGATAATTGCCAAGGAGAACTTGTGATCAGACCTATGCTTATGTGCCATAGTTAGACCTGAAAAAGAAAGGATTGCACCATGATAGGCTGACATATCTAAAGACAAGGACCATCCTGGTAAATGAAGAGAAACTTGTGAACCACTTCAGATTGTCTTCACGGCCTTTTGTGTATGTCAGATCATGGAATGAAGAAAAATCAACATTTGATAAATGAAATAAGTGCCGTGGCAAAAATAGATGCTGCTACTACCATCTCTGGTAGCCAGAGTTCAATCGTATAGTTTCAATGTTTTGGCAACATCCTATAAGGAGCATCCTCCTGTAACCATTCTCATTGTCCAAACCAACGTTTTAAAAATTGAACTGCCAGCCGATTCAATCGAAAACCAGTGTCTTATTGGTCGGACCTATTGGTTTGGGTGATAAAAGTTAAAATTGGGTTAGATCGGCCAATTTGGTTAAACTGGTTATTCGATTTGGCCATTCTCTTAAGAGTTAAAAAATAAAAATAAAATAAAATAAAGAAAAAAAATGCATATAACTTTAGATCTTGAAATAAAGATTCAAAAATCTACGTAATCTTCAAGGTTAGACTCTCAATTTTGATTATATTTTTAATTTTTCTTTAATATTAATAAAAAAATATGTTAATTTTAGTATAATTAAAGTTGTAAAATAAATTTTACTACTATATATCTTCAATAATTTTTTATTAAACATTAATTCAAACCGATTAAGACTTGATTAAATCAGTACAAAATAATCTTAAGGTCTTACGATTTTATTTTTTCTTATTTTTTCACACGCTGACTTCATGCTAACTCATCATCAGTTCAATTAGTACAAACTGTCGGTTAAACCATTAAAAAATTAAATCAACACTTAATCAGTTCAATGACCGGTTCGAGACATTGGTCCAAACACTGTTACCAAATTTATGACACCTACTGCACATCAAGCAAGATAAAATTTATTAAACCTGAAAAGGTCACGGTGGTCCTAGGAGGAAGGTGAGAAGCTTTAAATATCCTTAGTGATCACTTTGATTCCAAGTCCCTTGGATGTTTCCAATTACCAATTCAGAACATCCAGTGAGAAGTTTTGTGCCTTTAATGCCATAAATGTTGCTCAAAGTTAAGTCTTTCAGTGAGATTAGCACCTTTTGAGGTGTCTAATGGGCCATGCCTTGAACTGCCATGACTGAAGTTATCAGTTGTCTCACAAATATCATGGTTCTTAGGAAAAAATTGAGATGAACTAGTTCCGGTTGCCAAATGCCTCAAATATTTAGCTGTATAGCCACTTTCATGGCAAATGTTTTCCATTGTTAAAGAATAGTAAAAACCATACAGTTCAGAAGGAAATTCTACACCTGTTAAATGGTTACTAGTTGAAAATGCCAAATCAGTTATGAATGAAAGGAGAGAGATTATTGCAAATTGGTAGTTTTTTTTCTTTTGAAAGGGAGCAAATTGGTAGAAATAATTTGTTGATTCAAACACTAAACCAATTGCATCATGAGAAACCACGAATATCACCCCTAGAGAAATAATTCCTTAATGTCATCTTACATGACACACAGAGATACAATTTTAAAAAAAAACTTTCAGTTTCTTTTTAAGTTGTCTCCAATTCGCCTTCTGACCTATTACATCTTGAGTGGTATCGACGCACAGAGATGCAATTTTTTAAAAAAACTTTCAGTTTCTTTTTAAGTTGACTCCAATTCGTATTCTGACCTATTACATCTTGAGTGGTATCTTGTCTCTGAGATACCAGTGATCTTAGTAAAGAGACAATTAACCATCAATCATCAGTGGAGATACATGTTTCCTCCTCGCACCAACATCATCTCCTATCAGGTGCTTTGAATCTCCTTATCCAGTGGCAAAATAACGCAAAGTAACAATTCATGATAACAAGAGGCAATTTATCGAGAAGGTTTGCAAATCTGTTTGTGCTTGATGCTATTATACATGCACTTAACAAGAACGATGATTGATGCATTTGCGTACTTTTCTTGGGATTTCCCAGTTATTTTGAAGAATAGCTTCACAAAAAGTTGGCAATTTTAGTGTCCTGGACATGCACATATTCCTGTCTATAGATGATTGGCTATCTTCAATGGAGTCTCAAACTGAAATCGTTTTGCTCTTTAGAACAACATAAGATCCCTTTTTCTTTGAAAGGTAACAAGATGACTGCTTAAAGTCATTGGTAATCCTGCTATTATTATTAATACAAGACAAAAACTAAACATAGGAATACTGCTCTAGTTTCTTACTAAATTTCATAAAAAGAACCATTCCCTTCCATGGAAGTCAATGGCACAAAAAGCTGCTGGTGAAAGCGTTCAACCCAGTAGAATAGAACCCCATTCCTCTCTTCTCCTCCAACTAAGTTTCATCAGTGAACCCCACACCTTCACTTTATCCCTTACAACATTCAAGCCAACTCAGGAGTTGAACAAGTTTTGCTTCTCTCACCAATTCACTTCATCTGTCCTGAATTTCTCTCCTGCATTTTACATTCCCTTCTCTCGCAGCCAAGGGTCCTAAGAAAGGTTCCTACATACAACAAAGAGCACCAGTCATCATCCACGCATGTATGCCGATGAAACACTCAGCATCAGGTCATGCCACCTTGGAGAAAGCCATGATAGCATTGGGTCCTAGCAAAGAGCTAATTTTGCGATGCCAAGAATACTTCAGTCGAAATTGCACTGTTGCAGCCCCAACATCAGGGGGCACATCACCAACACTTTATGTTGGGTACTAGCATAAAAGTACTGCAGAATTCGATATTCTACAGAGGTTAAGAATGACGAAATGAAGTGGGAAAGCACAGCTTGTCTTTATGATCTGCTGAATATGGCTCGTCTTTCATTTATACAAGCATCAGAGTAACATGGGCATATGAAGATACAGCGTAATAGATAAAGATCATAGAATATACATACTAATCTTATCTATAGAAGAATGAATTGTATATATCCAACCCTTGCAACTACAAAATCAATCAAGAATAACTCAAACAAAATTTGAACAGCTGATATAGAAATCAGGTACGGATGCATTGATTATTTGATTTTCTGTTCATAGAAGAATAATAAATGGACTCAGATTCCTGTTGCATGAAACAATATGAAATAATTTTGGGTGGTATAGACTGCTTCTATCCTCTCTTTCCTTTGAAATGCATGCATGTGCCTTGCTTGCTTCTCCTACCCAACAGTCAGGAGCAGTTAGATCTATTCCTGAACAAATAATCCGCATCTAACTCATCTGTCTATCTGAAGGTATGCACTGAAATGAATGTACAAAAGGTTCGAGACCTAGGAAAATCCATATCCATTACGATGGGACTTCTGCCAAGTCCATGCAAGCCGGAGGCTCTCTTCAAGGTCAGTGTACCGGGCTGTCCACTTCAGCTCCTTCCTGATCTTTGAAGGGTCACTGTAAACTTCGGCATAGTCCCCAGGGCGGCGACTAAGATATTCAACCTTGATGTTGACACCGGTTGCTTTCTTGCATGCTTCTACAAACTCTTTGACTGATCTACCTGAACCAGGTAAAACCATTATATGTTTCAGCAAGCAGTTCAATTTTGAATAAGCAACTTAAGGGAGGAACAAAGTCTATTCTAAGTGGCACTTTCAGTAACTTTTCAACCAAACCACGACCTTTGCCTAAAACACAGAATTGGATAAGTATTAAGCAAATTTGTCAGGCATGTAAAGCTTCGGGCGAGAAATGCAACTTTTAGTCTAAAGATAGATCAAGCACTTTGGCTAACCTTTTCCTGTTCCCACATTGTATATGCCAACTTTGTTTGGTCTCGCCTTCTCCAGAGCTTTGACATGTGCATCTACCAGGTCAGTAACATCAACGTAGTCCCTCACACAAGTTCCATCGGGTGTGTCATAGTCGGTTCCTTTTACCTAAGAAGAGAACAATGAGAATGAGAATGTTAGTTTAGAACTGCTCACTGATTTTTGTGGGTGTACACCGACAATAGGAAGAAGACACCTTTGAAGCCAAAATACCTTCAAGCCAGGTATGTTTCCGAGAGCAGCATCAAAGCAAGCACCAGAAATCCGACCATGCTCGCGAAGCTCAGGTCTTGGAGCTTCCCCTAGTCTTCCCTCAGGGTCAGACCCAATAACATTGAAGTATCTATTGACCAGAACCAAAAGAAAGTTTCAATAACTGACCAGTATAATCAAGATCTATTCAATGATAATTTAAAGCAACAAACCTCAAGATCATGACAGCCATGTCTGAATTCTTGGAAAAATCCAGGATGATGTCCTCTGCCATTTTCTTGGACTTTCCATATGGGTTTATTGGGACCTGAATTACCATGGATGAGCTAGTTATAAAACTCAAAAATGTTCTCATTCATATTTGCTCCGTGTATAAGCTTGATTTGTAAGTACAACTGATGGGAGCCTACCTGCACGATATCTTCTGTGATGGGCATTATTTTTGGCTCTCCATAAGTTGCACACGTACTCGAATAGATCAAAGTTTTAACACCATGCTTGGCCATGGCCTCAAGAACAACCAACGTATTTGACGTAATGTTGTGGTAGTACCTGTGACAGGAAAGAAACTACAGTGGAGTCACATCACACATAGGTCTTATGTAAAACAATCCAATAAAACTGCCAGTTAAAATGAGAAGCAACAATAAAGATCTCATCTGCAGAAAAGAGAGCATTATTTCACAGAAAACGATGTTCATCTGCAGCAAAGACAAGGCTACAAAATGACCAGAAAAAATCAACGTTTCCAACAATTAAAAGTTGCCACGCAGATATGTGGAGCAATTTTTCCACACAAGAAAGCTCCACTCACTTGGGGAACACAATAATCAATCTCAAGATAATATGTAAGAATTTCAAAACCCATGGGGACTATTTAAAACCACACTTTTCTGGGATAATTTTCCCACATAATAAAATTCTGCACTTCCTTGGGAACAAAAGATGACATACAACCATTTTGAAGACAACATAAAAAGTCCACATCAGCGGCCCCTTTATGCATTCAAATTCACCTAGACTTCATATATATCCAGCGTGATTTTTTCTTTTTTCAATGACCTGGATCTCTCAGTATGTATTATTTACATGTACTAAAGGGACTCGAGGAAAGATATTATCCTCTAAGTGACATAAAAAAAATAATCAAGCAATATTCATGAACATAGTCCCAAAAGCAACTCCACTTATTGTGGTGAGGTTCCTGTATTTCCTTAGACAGTCCCAAGTCCGAATAAAGGACGGTTTTATCAGATAGCAGTGGCCAAAAAAAAAATCAGTCAGATCTTCTAACTTAGATCTAGTTCTCATTCAGATTTTGTTGGGCATACCTACTAGGATGTCTTGTCTCGCTCAAATCCAGTAGTAAGTTGGCACGGGGCTGCATTCTGGCACCCAAAATGAAGTGCCAAATAGGCAAGGATTCTTGCATAAGAAAGGTGCGAGGATTTTGGGCACTAGCATGGCATAGAGACTCTTCCACATGGAGAGAAAATGCAGCAGCAGCAGACTGCTGTTGGTGTTGACACACGCAGAACTGAGAGGAGAGAGTGCAGCCGGCGGTGAGATAGAAGAGAGGAGAAAGGAGTTGTGAAGATAATTCTTTAATATTGCAACTCAAGAAATAATTGATTACATAAGCTCTCTATATATAGAGAGAAATTCCTAATATCTGAAACAGGAAAATAGAATCTAATCATGTCTTCAATCAACTAAATTAATAACAAATCAAATCCCTCTAGTCACTCAACTACTTGACACCTAAGGCTGCATTTGGCAGCGGATTTGGAGGTGAAATAGAGGTTTAGAGGTAGGTTTAGGGTGGAATAAGGGCTTCCACCAAAGAATTTCACAATTTTCCACTCTATACCAATTATTACTATTTCTTATATTACATCAACACCAATATATATTAAAATATGCCCACTTCAACGTAATATATCCATTAAAATACATTCATAATATCGCATCAACTTCAATATATATTAAAATATATCCACTTTAACATAATATACTCACTCATATCATATCATAATATTAAAATATCATCCACTAACATCACATCACCATACCCATCATTACAAGCCCTCGATCATTACAAGCCCAACAAACAAACACCTTCCTTAACTTATCTCACTCCAATCATATCCTCTATTTACCCAAACCTCCAACCAAACACAACCTAACTTACTAAAATAAGTAAACTTAGACTCAAAGCAACTAGACTTGACACCCAAGACTCCAACTAGGACCAGCGACCCTACCTTGACCAACTATCTAACTGCCACATGACACTTCCACGTGGCCTTTTATTCTTCACAAAGAGAAAGAACGTAAGGGAGCTAATTTCACTACATCACCGTCCAGATGAGTAGAAAATGTGCTAGAGTTATTGCATAAGACATGCATAATACAAGTAGAGTGGTTGAGAAGAAATTGCATTTTGTAACTTGGTAATTTAGCACTATGTGGAAGCTTTGGATACAATACTTAAAAGGAGAATACAAATCTTATATCTACAAAAGATAAAATGAGTTGGAGAGAAGGCTAAGGATATTGTTGAGAGAAAGAAGAAGAATGAAATCGTCTTCTTAAAAAAGAAATCCTAGGCCTCTTTATATAGAGAGAGACTTTTGGGAAAATTACAAATGATGCTCTTATTGAAACACAACATAACAAAATACTCCTATGTAAATAAATAACTTCAATACTCCCTCTCAATTTGGAGCATATATGTCTAACATACCCAACTTAGAACACAAGAACTCACAGCATTTCCTAGAGAGAGCCTTAGTGAAGCCGTCTGCAACTTGTTCTGAAGGGGTAGTAGGAGTACATATCTTCCCAGAGGAGACCATATCCCGCACAAAGTGACAATCTACTTCAATGTGCTTAGTACGCTCATAAAAGATACGATTTGAAGCAATGAAAGCAGCAAACTTGCTATCACAGAACAGAGGAACGGGAAGCTTAACCTAAGCACCCATCCTTAATCTCATAAGTCGTATGGGCCATGACTCTATAGTTAGCCTCCACACCAGACCGAGAGACCATATTCTGCTCTTTGCTCCTCTAGGTAACCAGATTCCCACCAAGAAAAATAGAATATCCAATAGTAGACCTCTTGTCCTCCATGGAACTAACATAATTAACATCAAAATAGACATGTAGATCAACATAGCCATTATTCTTCATATAAAGTCCTTTCCCTAGACTACCCTTGAGATACCTGAGAATAAGGCATAATGCTTGCCAATGACTGTAACGTGAATTCTCCATAAACTGACTTGCCCAGTTCACAGCAAAATTGATATATGATCTAGTAATAGTAACATACAACAGTTTGCACACAATACGCCTGTACCTTTCCTTGTCTTCAAAGATAGGATCATCTTCCTTACAAAGTCTCCCCTATAACTCAACTGGGATAGAAAAGGGCTTTGCACCTGATAGTTCGATCTCCTCCAAATATTCAAGAACATATTTTCTTTGTAACAAAGACATTCCACGTAAAAGTACCTCAATTTTCCTAGGTCCCTGGTAACAAAGGTGGTTTGCAAGCAAGTCTTCATCTCTTGTATCCCCAAGGCATCATCATCAGTAAGGACCATGTCGTCCACATATGCTATAAGGATCACAACACCAAATTCCCTACATCTCATGAAAATCGAATGATCAAACATGGACCTGCGAAACCCAATCCTCTGAATCTCTGAATTGAGTCTCTTAAACCACGCCCGTGGACTCTATTTCAGATCATAAATAGCTTTTTGGAGTTTGCAAACTTTCTTCCCCGCAACCACAAAACCAGGTCATTGGACCATGTACACTTTCTCCTACAAATTTCCATACAAGAAGACATTATTCACATCAAGCTGATATAGGGGTCGTGCTTTATTCACTGCATGTGATAGAATTAGTCGAACTGAGTTAAGACGTGCCACAAGAGAAAATGTGCCAAAGTAATCTACATTATAAGTCTAAGCGTAACCCTTTGTCACAAGTCTGGCCTTGAGTCGCTCAATAGTTCCATTGAGTTTGTACTTTACGATGCGCACTCATTTGCAGTCCACAACCTTAGCACCTTCCGGAAGGTCGGTCAACTCCCAGGTGCTACGAGAGATGAGGGTAGCCACCTCTTCCTCCATGGCTTGTTACCAGTCAGAATCCTGTAGAGCTTCATTATGATGCCAGGGAACTACCATAGCAGATAAGGTTATAGAGAACTGCTGCAATACTGGACTAAGATGATCAGTTGCAATATAATGAGACGTTGGATATAAAGTGCAAGTTCTTACAACCTTCCTGAGAGCAATAGGCAAGTCATTAGACTACTAAGATGGATCATCTGGATCAGATGCTGAAGGGGAAGAATGAGCAGCCTGATCATCCTTAATAACCTCAACCTACATAGATGGTAATGGGACAGACACAGGATCCTTTAAACGACACTCATAAGAGTGGGTAAAGTAGCCAAAAGAGGATCCCTCATCAAAGAAATAAGGAACCCTCTCAAAGAAAGTGACATCAGCCGACACAATAACATTTACCCACTGGATCAAAACACTTGTACCCCTTCTACAAACTAAAATATCCCAAGAAAACACACTTAATAGATCTCGGAGACAACTTATCAACAACGCCAAATAAGTAAACAAAACAAGTGCAGCCGAAAATCCGCAATGGCAATGCAAAAAGTGAAGTATCTGGCTGTAAAAGTAGAAGAGTATCACCATCGAGAACAAGTGAGGGAACCTAGTTAATCAAATAAGTAGCCATAAGAATGGCATCCCCCAGAAAGATTTAGGTACATTCATAACAAGCATCAAAGTTCGAGCTACATCAAGAAGATGGTGTAATTTATGCTCAGCTATCCCATTATGTTGGGATGTATGGGCACAAGAAATACGAAGAGTACCACTATCAGACAAGAAATCAGCAATATCCTTTTGCATAAATTAGAGCATTGTCACTGCGAAAAATCTTAATGTGCATAGAATAAAAATTTCGCACTTCATTAAAAAAACTTGGGAATGGCATACCCAATCTCAAACCGATCCTTCAATAAAAATGTCCATGAGAAGTGATTATAATCACCAATAAAAGCAACAAAATATAATCACCAATAAAAGCAACAAAATATCAATAGGCTAATTGGTGGCTTATTCAATATGGACCCCAAATATCACAATGAACCAACTCAAAGAGAGTTAAACTCCTCTTATTCTAATGGGAAACAAAAGAAACACAATAATGTTTGCCAATTTGACAAGCCTCACAATCTAACTTGTCTAGAATTGACGACTCATGAAACATCTTCCAAAGACTGAAGACAGAGGGATGATCCAAACGACAATGACACAAAACTAGATCGATCGAGATAGAAGCAATGCTAACAAAAATGTGGGGAGTATGAATGTAATAGAGGCCATTACACTCAATTCCCCCACCAATCATCTTCCCCATTTGGATGCCCTGAAAGAACACAAAATATTCTAAAAAATTACTCAGCAGTGAAGCTTTTGACATAGTCTATAAACAAACAATAAATTGAAGGAAAATTCAAGAGCATAGTAAACATCTATTGTAGTGACGGGAGAGTAGATTTTATTTGCCAAATAGACTAAAGTAACTGTAAATGCTTATCACAGTGATAAAAGGGCATCTTTCTTACCAGTAAGGTAATTGGAAGCACTTGAGTCAACCATCCAAGACGTAGTCAATGCAATAGTAGATAAGTTGGCAAAGCTCCTAGTTATTGCCAAAGATGCAGAAGTATCTGTTGAAACTCCCTACCTTAGTAACTACATGAGCCGAGCATAATTATCCGCTGTCAAAGTAAGGACTCCAAGAGAAGGGCATTCTCCCTCTAAACAACAGCTACGTTCGCTCGTCCAGGATAGCCAAATTTGGTCCAGCACCTCTTAGAAGGATGATTGATCCTTTAACAATGAACACATGGACTGTAGGTCCTCCTATGTCCACTGCCTCTACCACGTCCAGCACCTAAAGCACCACGCCCACCAAAGACCGCAAAGGCAAACGTCTCCATAGTTGTGGGTGGTGTGGTAGTAATAGGAGTCACATCCAATGCAATCTTCTGGAGCCTCTCGAAGATAGCCTCCAGATCAGGTAAGTCATCCATAGGCAGAGTCTGATCACGAGCTGATGTATATCTGGTGCTCCAACCATCTAAAAATCTGTAGACCTACCAAGCCTACCCCTGACCAATCTGGGTCTCACAACAAGAAGGCTAGAAAATACTTAGCTTTTCAAATAATCCCTGCATCTCAGTAAAGTACTCCAATAGAGTGTGATCCCCCTGAGATGTGGACCATATGCGACGATAGATATCCTCCAAGTGAGCATGATTAGACCTTTGGGAATACTTCTTTGCTAGACTCTCCCAAATTTCTTTAGCAATCTTCTTATTTAGGAGATTTGTTGTAATATGAGGTTCCACATTGCTCATCATCCAATTCATGACAAGATAATTATCTTATTCATATTTCTCAAAGTCTAGAGCATCTACCTTGACAGGATCCTTAGTGAGGATATAGAACTTCTTTTGGCTTCCAACGAAAATCCCGAATGCTTGGGCTCATAGAATGCAGTTCTTGACACCATTAAGTTTGATAGTAGAACCTTGGACTACAAAAGAAGTAGATGAAGTCAGAGACTTGACTTCAAAGGCAGTAGGTGACCCAGACGTAGAAGAGGCAGTAGCAGCCATGTTAGAGTCAAAGAATCGAGATTGCCAAAATAAATCAGATCTGAAACCAGTAACTAAAGGCGGGCTCTCCTCCAAATTCAGTGATTTCTCATGGATATAGGGCCTTGCAAATTCTTCAAGTGGCCCCAAGACATCAAAACATGATAGTTGTATAGGTAAAATCACCTAAACAACCATCAAAGACTCAAATCAAAGAGGATGATCCACTTCAGATGGTGCTTCCTCACATGGACAGCACAAAGATACAGGTTTGCAGAGACACACGAACCCGAATGGGACCCAAGCGCTACATGGACTACCTCCAGGTGGTGGCGGAGGGATCAGTGGCCTGCAGAACCACCATAGGCAACACTAAGAGGCAACAGTAGGTCACCGGCGATGGCTGCAATGCCCCCCTCACTGGCAGCACCAGGAGGAGTGCCTGCCAACGCCACTGGCCCACTGTTGGTGGCTGGGGATTCTAAACTCCTATGCAACTTGTCCTATGATTTGCTATTAGTAGATACAAGCATGCATGCATACCTGCTCTTATCAAGCTAGAGCCCTTTTCAAGCTAAGTCTATCACGGGCTCGACTAGCTATCAAACATGATTTTGGGCTTAATCTCAGCTCATTAACCTACCAAGTTAGGCTCATGAGCTCTTATCAAGTCGAACCAAAGTCAAGCATGTCAAGCTCAAGCTTTTTTGACAGCTCTAATATACATCAATAAGAAGACGTAAGAAGTATATGTTGAACCTGAAAAGGGGTAGGAAAACAAAGAAGCGATGGAAAAAATTATCAAACATGATGTTGATTTTTTGGTTTTCAAGTCCTAAGATGACTTAGAATACATCTGGATGGAGACAAAAAAATCCATGTAGCCAATCCACTTAATGTGGGAAAGGACTTGTTCATCGCTATTGTTCAGTCTCAAAGTACCTCAAATTACCTTTTCAAACAAAAAAGTAATCCCAAATTCCTACAGCTAATAAATACAACCTATTAATAGAGAAAAAAAATGGGGAAAACAAATGATATGACAACTGGGAGTTTCTTCTACCATGAAGGGTTCAAAGACTGATAATGCCACTTCCCAGTCTATAATGCACAGCCTTACCCTGCATTTTTGCAAGAGGTTACACCCACAACTTGAACTTGTGACATCCATGTCATATAGCAACAATCTTTACCAATTCAAGGCTCCTATTTGATGAAAAGAGATGACCATATAACTAAACAGCATGGTGTAATTAATGATTATGTTTTTCGAAATTGTTGCTCGCTCAATAGCTGAAGTAAATCCCAAGTTTCAGAAAAGTATGCTGCATGGTAACGAGATATTAGGTTACATCATTGCATGTATCTTGCATGATACAGACTTGTAGGGATAATAAATGTAATCCATGATCAAGCAATGCATTAGGTGTAAACTTCTTGGAACTTCAAGCAAATGCCATTGAAAGCTTTTGATACTATATAAATGTCACTATGAACTTCTTTACTTGTATACTATAGCAAACATGTCCCATTTAACAACAATGTCTTCAGTTAATGTGAGAATCAACATTAGCCACTCTCAAGTGGCTAAGAAGGTGAAACGCAATGGAGGGCAAAAAATGTGATAAAGGATCATCTCTGAGGGTGTTGGATAACTTTGTGAAGGTGTTTTGTTCCAATGATGCTAAGTTCAAGGGAGTAACAACAAGAGCAAATGGTGGAGTAAGAGAGGTAAAGATAGGAGCAAGGATGGAGACGAGTAATGCAAATAGCATTTTCTTGGATATATGTACAATGTAGATGCCAAGATAATCATTTGTGAATGCATTTAATCAAAAATAGCATACCATCTTGAAATAACTTTATTTGAATGACATTTTTATAAAGGTAGTCAACTTTACCATGGCATTTGTGTAAACATTGAAGACTGTAATGGCAATAATGATAAAAAGAACTTTATCATGGAATTTATATAAAAATCCTTGAATAAAGCAAGTCAAGGAAACAAAATTGATTCACAGTTCTTCACTTTTTGGACATTTGCATATGAGAGAATCATTTTACCCACCGAAGAGGTTCAAGTGTGCTTTCACCCACATAAGCAACTGCAGCAAAGTGCATCACTGCATCGAATGCATTTTCTGAAAATATCCGGTTCACCTAAGCAATATTAAAAAAAATCAGCATTCCGGTATGTTTGTCAACTATTACAAAATTGTATTTAGATATCCAGTTGGGGTACCGCTTTTGCATCGCCTAGATCTGCAAAAATAAACTGAAGTCTTCCATGCTGGGGAAATTGCTCCTGTAGAACCTTGATAGCACCAAGATTACCCCTAGAGAGGTTATCCTGTCAAGATGTGCATAAACATGGATAGACAGTACGCAAGATAACAAATATTTACTGTGAGGAGAAAATTTTAAAAAGGCTGTTGAGGGGAAAAAGCAAAGGTCATGCAACATACCACTATAGTCACCCGGTAAGAGTCATTAAGTAGATGGAGTGCAGCATGGGATCCTATATAACCAGCACCTCCAGTTACAAGCACGTGCATTACACCAGGTTCATGTTGGGAAAACTGAAATGAACAAGAAAAGGCCCACTTTGACAAAATCGTCTATAACTGTGGGAACTACTGGCATAAACCAAAAAAACCTTGTTCAACAAGAAAGATATATCTAGAAACCTGGAAAATTGAGGTTCACTAGCATAGTATTCTTTAAAATCTGAGAACATTGGTAAGCATTAGGAGAAGATGGATGAGAGAGAGAGAATCTCAGGACTCATAGAATTTTTTTTTATGAAAAGATAAATATGGTGGCAGGACTCAGAAAAAATAATAACTCTTCATAGAGAACATGTTTATTGAAAATCAAATGACTTGAGATTTAGAAAAAATCACATCTATCTAAAGCGGTCAGTGGTTTAACAAAAAGGATTAGCATGAGGGATGGAGGAGTAAAGGAAGGAAAGAGTACTTACAACACTTGCCACATTGTGGCTGGGGGACTGGCTCAGCACAATAATGCACACAATTGTGAGAAGGCCAAGCATGAGAAATTTGCCAAGTGAGTTAGGCTTATGTCTAGAATCTCCATAGTCGGATCCTATATGAAGCAATTACAACAATGTTATGTTGAAGATATCAGCAGGGGATTTTCGCCATAGATATAGGAGTATAGAATAAAAAAACTTCACTTTTTTAACTAGTGAGAAATAAATGCCACATTTAGATACCAGCTTTCCTAATTAATGGTACATGTTAATTCTCTGGAAATTTCAAACTCAAAAGCAGAAAATGCTTAAGATCTACTTACGGCACTAATTGATCGATTATCAAATCACTGAATCATTCTCACAAGAAAACATATTAACTTAAAGAAAAATTCCAACAAACTCAACAAGGCAACTTCCTTGTAAGAATTCCTATTCCGATAAAGCACCATCCAAGCATAGACAAATGAACATGAAGAAAGCATTAAATCAGAATAAACAGTAAAAAAAGGTACACTGTATTTCCAGTGAAGTAAACATTTCAGTATTTGCATCTCTATTCTTCTATTGACGATCACGTGGAATGTAAACTTCCCAATATTTTGCCCTCTTTCTTTCTTTTTTTTCGCTGACGACCCCAAAGCCTATTTGGACAAACTAAAGAGAAAATGGCATTTCCCACACACCAATCATCGAGGTACATGTTGCCCTCTTTTCACTTAAAAGAAAAACAATGAAGGTTGTCTAAAGCATAGAAAAACAAAGTAATGGAGATTAGGGTTTGATATATTCCTAATATATTGATAATATATCGCCGATATATCGGTATCTAAACATATTGATATCACATGAAGTATCTTTTTTTCATAATATTGTCGATATATCATCGATATCATGAACTTTTGTTGAACTTTAGAGCTATACATCCTAATGTTCTTACCCCCTTATAATCCATCAAATATGTCAACTTTAGAACTGTACATCCTCTGTCGACGATTCAGTTATTGTACTTTGTTTTACTTATTGAAAAATAGGAAAAAGATTCTAAATCGTGGGTGAGAAATACATTAGCATCTTCAAACCTCTATAAAAAGATGCATAAAACCAAGCATTTTGATAATCTATGGAGGTATTGAAAAAGCTATCTTGTCAACTTCCTTTTATTAAAGGATGTCCACCATGATGGTTCTTCTTTCTTTCCCCCACAATAACCTAAGATTGACAGGCTCACTTGTTTCAATATGGTTTATCTAAGTACTTATGCACTAGTGTTTTGTTGATCTCCACTAATCTTACAAACTGTGCATTATGCCATGATGAGCATAATTTATCTCAAGTTATTTTAACATTTATATTTGTTCATTATATATGCTTGTGTTATCAAAACCATGTCTTCTTTCACCAGGTGTATCTTTGTTGATAGGAAATGTGATTTCATGTATTGAGCTCATAATGAAAAGAGTAAAGGGCGGTTCACGAAATGTGAGACAGATCAGTAAGAGAAAAGTATTGGAATGGAGAACATGTTGAAACTGATGAGAAAATTAGAACTCTAGTTATTTGACTATTTATATTTATTCATTATATACTCCTGTATAATCTAAATCATATCTTCTATCACTAAGTGCATCTTTGATGATAATATTTGTGATTTCATGTCTTAAGATTGTAATGAGAAGACTAATAGGGTGGTTGACGAAATCTGAGACAAGTCAATGAGAAAAAGAAGAGTATTGAAATAAAGAGTATATTGAAACTGATAAAAAAATCAATGCAACTAAGACATGATTTCAATTGTCAACAATATGCAGCGAAAATTACTATGAACTTTTTGCAATTATTATCATATTATGTATACTTTCTTTTCAATGTATGACCATGTCGATATGTAACTAATGTATTTTTATTATATTTTCATTCAAAATTTATAATTTTCGTCTTGTAGGTATTTCTTCGTGATATATTAGTTATTAAAATGTTAATTTTCATAAAACTTGTGACATTTTAGGATATTTTGAACATTTCTGAGTGATTTCCCCAAAATTCAATGATATCAACGATATATCTCCAATATATTCTTTTTTTAACCTGTCAATAAGATATCGATATCGATATTTGATATTTAAAATCTTGATGGAAATATATTTTTATGAGCCAAAATCTCAAATAAGCATACAGGGGGAAATAGATTGCATGTTGCCCATATACCTGATCCCTGAGTCACAGTAATAACAACCATTTGGTGATCCATGAATGGTAATAAATAAGCATCCACTTCCGGTGGCTATGGTACAGGAACCCATGACCGACAAGATACTGCTCTACCACCCCCTTGATCCAATGATCTTTACACATCCAAATATTATAAAGATACTGACCCAATCGGACCATCCAAATTGCACATAGGTGCACTCCACTCGTATATTTATTGCAGACCAAAATTAAAATTTTCCTTTTTGTTTTCCCTCCACTGATTGAAATCTATAGCATACAGAAAACATGCCAAACTATCTAACTCCCAAATAAAGGATACCAACCTGGAAAAAGCCAAGAACCCATGGTCCTGTGCCTGCTCCTGTTGATTGGAAGCATGTATGTACGTATCAGGAAACCCTCTTAAGATTAGCTAAAGCGAACCAGAATCAACGTGAATTCACCTGACATCAACAGTAACCAAAGAAAAAAAGATGACTACTGCAGCAAAAGATGAAACTTTATGAAACTTCTAAAAGCAAACGAGATCAAAAGCAGGAAAACTCCAACGATAACCAAACCAACAAAATCGACAACACGCACATCAGGTCCAAAGGAAGCAAAGAAAAGGTCAAAAAATGTATTCCCGCAAAACCCAAAAAAAAAATTCAAAAAGATCCAATCTTTCGAACAGATTTCCACACTCGAGGAACAGAAACGAAATACCCAATTCGCAAAATCGTCAAAAGATCTCCCGATCACGCGGTTTCCACTCCTTTGGGTTAAAAAGGCTCCAGGTTTGGCCACTACCCATTGTTACATAACCGGTGGGGCGACCAAAACTCGTGAGTCCAAGTGGGAAAAACGCGGGCGGAGACAGCAACGGGGTTCGGGATCGAGAACCCAACACGAAAAATGCGGGAAGAGTTTAGTACCTGGAGGAAGGGGGAGGAATGATGGAAGGAGGAAAAGGGCCAAGTCATTGGGACCAAGTCGTGGCCTTTATGGGGTGGAGAGACAGAGGGAGACGCGTGCGAGAGGGAGGGAGAGATCTGATAAAAATACCAACTTTCGGACCCTTCTCCCCGCCATCTGGTTGACATCGAGAGACCTGTCAAAACATCTTCCAACGCCCAATATTTTTTCCGCAGAAATCCACATCAACGCTGGCACTGCCATGTCCCTGTCTCCTCGTCATTTGTCTGTAATTTATTTTGGTGCTGCAATTTTTCAAGAATTGAACATTCTTGTTCCTTGAGTTTTTCTTTTTTTTTTTTTTACATGATGTTTGATGAATTGTGTGCGTAGGATAAGTATTTGATAGATTTAATTATGGTTAGTCGATAGGTTAATTATTTAATCTATCACTTAATTTATCTTTTATTTATATTGGGTTAAGTGTATTTAACCCGACGTAAAGTTATTCTACCTTCTCTGTAAAATAACTTTAACCTGTTAAAATATCTAAAGTGTTAATTTACTTATTCTACCATTTATTCCACTCTTTCAATTTATTCCACAAACTTATTCCCCTTACCAAATAGGGTCTTTGAGTTTTTATTTGTAAATTAAAATTTTATTGAAATGGAAATAAGTTGATATACTACAATACAATCTTAAACGAGGGAGAGAGAGAATAAAATCAGATGTCGCTACAAGAGGAGACTCAAATTCTCTTTACCAAAGGAAACTCTTACAACCAAAATAGAATAAAAAAAATCAGAACCAAAGGATGAGAAGTCAAAATATAAAAGATGAGAAAAGAATGCATCCATAAAGCTAGATTTCGTAGCATTAAATTGGATCCCTATAGTTGCTTCATGTTCCCAGATTACAGCTTCACCACTAGGAATAACTCCTGGAAATCTCTCCAATTTACACAAATGAGATACCAGTGAAACCTGGAAGTTGGAACTAATCGATCAAACTCTTGGTCGTGTGTGAGTACTTTGTCTTAGATGGTTCCCATGATAAAAAAAAAAAGAAGGTTGCAGTTGTGGCAAACGAAGCTTGAGCATCTCGACCTCGGGACTTCCATTCCACTCTCAATCTTCTCCTAACCTTGAAATATGAAATCCTAATAAAGACTCTTCAACACATCAAAAATCGTACTTTTCAATCTGGAAAGAACCACAACCACTTACCCATGCTGAGTTAAAGGCAAACCAGAATGTAAAAAAATCCACTTGAGAGATTGGGCTGAATGGGAGGAAATCACCCCAAATGGAGATCCTCTTTCGCCAACAGACTAATGCAGCATGGGCCAAACTACAAAAGGAAGGAAAATATAACTCGAGTTGTTAGATTTGTCAAGGCATAAAAGAGTGATTACAAGAGTGACGGTTGAAGAAGCAACCACAGCATTCTTGCAACAAAGGAGAGGCAAAGGATAAGAACGAAGAAACCACCGACTGAAATTGTCGATGTGAGATGGAAGCTACAGCTAATGAAAGGGGGATGGAAGCTCCCATCTTGCAGTTGAGGGAGACTGTCAACCATTGAAACAGAGCCCAAACGAGCAAGATGGAGAGATAAGCACAATCACCCTAAATCCAAGACCCATTGACCACTCGATTGCTAAACACCCAAATTTGGCTTCAAATTAAGTGATCACAAAACCAATGTCCATGACCTCAGATCAGACACTGACGAACACAAATTTGGCACCTACGACTGTAGATAAATGCCTACAACTGCAAAGTTGAAACCCATGTGTATATGACCATGCAACGCCCCAAACCTAGATTTGATGAGCACCTGATCTCTCACAAGGAAAAGAGTTTCCCAAATCTAGACCAATAGCCACAAGTTTTGCTAATACCGACAACCTTGTCAATGCACTACCAAAGGCTAAGTCTCATGAAGGTGGCTAATTCAACTCTTGCTCAAATGAGATGCTTCATAAGGGAGAGTACCAACTTGAACTTGAGGAAAAGAGGAGGGTGTGTGTAAGAAAGTTAAACAAGGGGGGAGGGGTCCCTAGTCAACAAAAGGAGGGTGGTTGGGATCGACGGTGCCTTTAGAGAATAGGAGGAACTAAGGTTCAGTGGAAGGGGGAAAAAGAGCGATGGGGAGGAGTTTTTTTCTTTCTCGGACCTCATTGAGTTGGGAAATGGCAAATGCATCCTTAAAGTTGGCCATCTTTGAATAAATGAGATGTTAAAAGTTCTATGAAGAAATGAAGCCACCATAACATTGTGGAGATAGAAAGAAATCAAGCTACGATATGACAAAGAGAAAAGGCTAGGAATATAAATGAAATATTCAAGAAAATTAGAATGAGGATTGATTAGGTAATAAGAGATTAAGTGCACCCATCCAAGGCAAAGAAGCACTTAAAAGAATGAGGACAATTGGGAAAGGTGTCGCAATGGCCTTATAAATGATATTAGTGTGAAGAGGAACAAGCGAGATCTAACTTAAGATTAAGTACGTCCATAACCCGACAAACCTCAACTTGGCTTAGACCAAAAGTTTTTACGAGCCAAACTTAGGCTAGACTTTAAGGCCTATTTAATTTCAAGCCTAATTAGGTCACAACCCACCAAAGGTTGGATTTTGCCGAATGATATATCCATACATACATGCATGCTAGCATACATAAATACATGCATGTGTGTGCTTGTGTGGAGTGTCCTATGGAAAATACTTGACATGAAAAAGCATGAGAAATTTTTTTTTACCTAGTATATTTACAAAATCCAACCTTATGAATCGAAAGAATATCATCTTAATAAGATGTTCTTAGAAAATCATCCAATTCCAATTTATGAAATGTACTTTTCTAATAAGCTTTTGATTTACCTGTAACATAAATTATTTCTTTTAGATTACTTAAAACTCATGTCCATCCATCTGATTTACATGATTCTTTTATAAATTCCTATTAAAGGATGTCATTTAAATCACAAGTAAAAAAATTCTTATCTTTTTACAAACGTAAATTTCTCACATGATCACATCTTTTGCACACATATGCGCCCATGTATATGTAGATATATAATTGCAATTAGTGGAAAAATTTTAAAAGTTATACGTGACTGCATGTGCTACTTCCAATAAATCACATAATTTATTATAAGAAACACCCAAAATAATGCTTACAAAAGAATACCATGTCACTTAATATATAAAAAAATTACCTTGAGCTGGGCTTACGTGTTGATTGATGGAGATTCTCAGGCTTTGACCTACATTCATGGCTCATTGCATCAAGTCATCCTAGTTTCAACTCAATACTTCACCCTAACCTGATTAGTAAACTAGTCAGAACGATTACTCGACTAGATCTAAGGTTGTAATGCCTTGAGTAGGGTGCAAATGTAGAATACACAAGATCATAGTTGCCCAACAACAAAATACACTAACCCACACTGATGTGCACACATGTAATTGGCCTAAAATGTATATTTATGCATGTTGCTAGTATCATAAAAGCATCAAGTATTATAAATATTGCATAACATGCATCATCATGTATTTACATTAATTTGTACAAATTGTATAGTGATTTGTCTCTTATTGTAGCTAGGGAATAGGGCGACATCATTTCGAGGCCTCGGATTGAAGATCCAACCGTACGGATCTGATCAGGGTGACGATCGGAGTCCAATGCCTCCGAGATCGCCCTGATCAGACCTCCATAGCATCAGATGCAGTATGAGGAAGATCAGAGGCCAAGGGGCAAGTGGTGAAAATCTGAACTTCAGATGACAAATCTAACCGAACGGATGGGTTCAGATCAACGATCGTAGCCTAACAGCACGAAATCGACCCAATCTGACATCCGTGACACCATCTACAAACATTGGAAAATGGACAGTCCAGATGGTGCCACATGGTGCCATTTAAGCCGCCCACAACCACCCGGCCTCCGCCTTCATCCGTGTCATCAGATCTCGACTGCTAGATCAAGATCCAATGGTCGAGGTGCAGCCACGTTGCTCTCCCCACCGTCGGGCATTCTCTCAAGATCAAAAGCTTACGCAATCTCAGCCGTTGGATTTTCATCCAAACAGTTGAGGGCTCACCAACCATAAAATAAAAATGAGACACAATCGAAGGTACAACACAGCAGTGAAGTGCCTTAAGCGCATCGCGCAACGCACGATCGAGTCGCAGCGAGGGGGTGGAATTCACTGAAGAAGCACACGGGTGAAATTCGCTCGTTGGATGCACAATTAACGGTTGATGGAGCGGCTACGTGGAGGAGCTAGGCGTGCTGGATGAGTGCCATGATCACGCGCGTAATCATGTAAGATCACACGCGCGATCGAACGTGGGCACGACATGCATTGTGAAGGCGACGCACACACGACTCTAAGTCGTCCGATCGTGTGATCGGACGGCTGAGGTTGATTGGGTGCGATGGAGATGCAAACAACTGAAGGAGAGGTGTCGCGTGACGTAGCGCAATGAGAGTGGTTTGATCAGCGACGAGCGGCCGAGATTCCATACGTGGCTTCAGCGATGTGTAGCTACAGCGACGCACGTATCCATCACTAAAGACCTGTATTAAAAGTTTAAAGATGTAAAGTGCCTCTTTTGCCCCCGTACCTCAACTATAAAAGGGACCCCATATCCATTCATCAAAGCATCCCTTCCTTCATCTCTCAACCTCTCAAAGAGCTAAGTACAGCGCTCTCAAGGTCTCTCTAGTGCTCTCAAGCTACGAGAAGCTCCACTAAAGTTAAAAATCAAGATTTTCCAGTTTTACCTCCTTCGCGGAGCTCTCACCAGCCGTCCTCTCGCCCCTGTAACGAAAGCGAATCTTGCGACATCAACGTCTTGCTTCATCCCTGACTCTTCCATATTCGCTCTTCTTCCTCTGTCTTTGCTCTCCTTCCAAGCATCGTCTGTCCGACTCATCCTCCATGCATTCGTCGTGGAGGATAATTTCTCATCCTCTATCTTTTTATCGCTTTCTAGTATAGATTTTCAGCTTTCTAGTTATAGAAATTAGTTGTAAGTGACATTATCATAGTTATAAAATTGTTATTCTCTCACTCTCTCTCTTGTTTATATTTCAAGTAGTGTAGCTGCCATTGGGAATATTTCCTCGATCTATAAAGAAAACACAAAAAAAATATATAATTGTAGGTATAATCAACGTAGCCTTCCCGTATTCAACCTGAGACACACAAGTTTCAGTTATAAAAATTATTTGGTAACGAATTTTCTTGTAAATTTTACAACAACACAAGTTTCCAAACTCAACTTTTCACAACGATTTTCTCGCTAATCACACACAAAGTAGTGTCATGTATACAAATGAAAGGCAATTACTCAAAAAAACACATACTCAACTGCAATGGAAGATGGTCAATAGAGTTTGTCTGAAGTAGAACTAATTCTTCTATACCTAGTTGGAAGGGGAGAAGATAGGTTTATGAGCCAAGCAACCCAGTAAAAAATCATAAATCATATTCACAAGACATAAGACATAAGCGTGTAATCTTTACATCAAATTAATATTCCATTGTTAAGACCCATGCTGTTTGAGCCTTTTAAGACGTCTGGACACCTTCCCAGACGTCTGGAAATCAAAAATTTTGAGTACGAGCTCGCGTCTACGCGTGTGTTGCGTGCAGACAGTACACCCCCTCGTTTTCCTTCTTCTCTCTCCTTCCGCCCCCAGCAAAACCCTAACCCCACACCCTTATAAAGCCCCCTCCTCTCTCTCGTTCCACCCCACTTTCCCAGCCACCTTCCTTCTTCCCTCCAGTGAGAGCAGCAGAGTAGTGAGAGCACGAGAGTGGCGTGAGAAGGAGAGGAGTTGAGCTTGCAAGCTCACGTGGGAGCTCGCCGGTGAGCTCACGGCTAGAGAGGAGCGCGCGCAAGGCGAAGGAGTGCGTCGGGGAAGTCCTCCCCGACACTACTGCAGCCGGAGCTACAGACGAGAGGGCACAGCGCGGCCACGTGCGGCACGAGAGGGAGGAAGCAGGTTCTGGTTCTGGGTTTTTCCCATAATCATACGTCTGGAGCGACGTCCAAACGACTTAGCCGACATCTGGAGGAGGTTCCAGACATCTGAGGAGTAGACTTTGCGAAGGTACGTCTTCTTTGCGGATACGGCCATATGCAGGCCGCTCCGCCGACGCACTGTTGCATGCCTTTTTTAGGAGATTTGGTGGATTTTGCGCAAGAGTTGCTCCGGGAAGGTGTGGGACATGCCCTCCCATGCACTTCAAACGTCTAAGTGAGGCACCAGACGATGGGAAGCGCTTCCAGACGTCCGAAGAGGTGGTCGGACGTCTAGAACTGGATCTAGACGGTCCAGAAGGGTTCTTGGACGTCTGAGGATTGGCACAGGGTTGAGGTATGGCACTGGACACTTTTAAGACGTCTGGAAGTTGTTCTAGACGTCTGATTTGAGTCAGAAACACGATTTTTGACCCGTTTAGGGTCCATTTTCCGCAATTAAGATACTGATGTTTTTCGTATGAATTCCTCTACTTGTTAGAAGACTTTCTATACTGTTCTGAGTATTCTTTTGTGATTGATCCTTGTGATAGGACCTCATTCAGTTGCAGGTTTGGGGCTTACTGAGGCACGTAGACTTGCTGTTCATGCCCCCACTACTCCTGGGTTTACTGGTAGAATGGCTTCCCCTTAATTTAATTAAAACCTAGATGCATGTGTGGGATGAATGATTAGAACCTAGGATATGGCATGAATCCTAAGACGAGAAACACTTGAAATGTCTGTAATGGATGATTGAATTGCAGTCTTGAATGAGTAGATAGAATGATAACAATTGCATGTAAATAAATAATAGCTGCCTGTGAAATGTAAAGTACTTGTGCTAGCAACCTGTTGCATGTAAATTCCTGCTGTATACGTTAAATGACATAATACAAGCTGCATGTATGTAAATTGAGAATGGTAACGTGAATGATGGAAAGACGAGCTACCTGTGTATAACTTGTGTATGGAAATGTAAGCGATAGCAATATGAATTTCATATGTATAACCTGAGAATGGAAATAGAAATGATGAAACCTGGTATGGCTTCGCCTGAGAAATATAAGCATGAACCCTACGTGGAATAGGAGTTGAGCTCCTGGAAATATATGGAATGGATATGGAAATGCGACGGGAAGGGTGCTACCTCTTGAGTACGTGATACCAAGGGGAGCGCACGTTACCTCTCAGTGTAGAGGGGTGCTTGCTACCCTCAGGTTGAGACTCGTGGTGGGTTTGGCCACTTTGCACTGACTCGGTGGCCCTCGTGTACACTGTACCGAGGAGAGCTACTAGTGTAGGGAGAGAGCTAGCCACCCCACGGGATCCGGGGTTCAGCTAGCCGCCCTACACCGACTTGTTAGATCCATTGAGCAAGTCAGGGTAGTCATGCGAGGGTGCGCTAACTGTGGAGGGGTGAGACCCCTATTTGGTTACTGAGAGGGGCTAGACCCCTATTACTGAAAGGGCTAGGCCCTATACTGGTTCCGTGCTGTACTTTGGGCACACCTGCTAACGGAAACAACTGACCGCGTGCCAGTGCAGGGTAGCTACCCGTGCGCTTATCGCGCGTGCCGTAGTCACCGTTACGTCTGTCCATGACCTTGGGGTGGTTGACTGGGTGTAAGATCACCACGGGGGACTCTCCCAGCCAGGAGAGCATCACGTGTGCCTTCTACTCTTCGGAAAAGACTACAATCAAGATCATTCTCACGAGGAACATTCGAGATCAAGAAAGAGACCTGATAAAGATCAAAAAAGAGACCTGATAAATAAACCAAGTGGTGGAAAAGAATAATTAGTTAAAGAAAGTAAATAGAAAAACAACAGCTACCTGTCCACTTTTATTGCTTTAGATAGTTGGTTGCCACTCTACTCAACGTTTGCTAACGTTTTGTACTCATAACCCATTTTCAGGTCCAGGTGTTGAGCAGCCAAAACTTACGACTGCAGAGGGTGCTAGGCCCATTAGAGCCCAGTAGTTGTAGCTTCTTATTGTATTATTTTCGATCGTGGTGAGTAGTCTTTTGTACCTTTGTACTCTTACATTCTATACTTATATTCTTGTACCTGGATACTTTTCTACTGTTGTGGTGATGTGTACTGTGATAGTTTCACTTCCTTACTGTTATACTTTTGTTACTGTTAGTTGTTTAGCATAGTGAATGTGGTTTACTTTCTTACTTTTTGGTTACTTTCTCGTTGGACAACTGGGTCTTGGGATCAGTCGAGTCGGTCCGGTCTCGTGTCCTGTAGGGATTCGGGAACCGAGTCGTAACATCCATTCTACTATATTTTTGGTAAATAATTTGCTAATAATAAAGCAATGAAGAGAGAAAAGGAGAGCAACAAACCTATATCCTTTAGTATTTTCAAGTTAGCTAGTTATACTGGTGCCCCTTACCTTAGTACGAGTATGACATTACTCACCAGTGATTAGTTGGTTTGCAAATGCAAGGCCCGCATTCAAATTGAGATAGTGCATATCTGGCCACTTGAAGCGATAGGGCAGGGAGTTGGTCTTTTTTGATATTAGTGTGTGCAATGTAAGGAGTAGTGCCAAAAGGTAGCATATGTAGCAATGAAGTAGGGGTATCGTTGGGGAGTTCTCTTTCTTCTTGGCAATGCTAAAATGCACCATCTCAATCCGAATGTGAGCCTTGCATTTGGGAACTGACTGAGCATTAGTGAGCAATGCAACACTTGTACTTGCGTTATTGGCCCGAATATGAAAATATTAAGATACAAGTTTCTTTCTCTCTCTAATATACTCTATTATTAGTAAATTATTTACCAAAAATATAATGGAATGGAATATTAATTTGATATAAGGATTACATGCTTATGTCTTATGTCTTATGAATATGATTAAAGACTTTACAAGGTTACTTGGCTCATAAATCTATCTTCTCCCCTTCCAACCTGGTGTAGAAGAATTAATGCCACTCCAGACAAACCCTGCTAACCATCTTCCATTGTAATTGAGTATATATGTTTCTTTTACTAATTGCCCTTTCATTTATATACATGTTACTACTTTGAGTGGGTCAGTATGTTTTGTTGTTGAGTAACTGTAATCCTCTATATTCTACATACATGCCCAACTTAGGGAAAATGATTGATAATTGATAAGTAAACTAGTTGGAGAAGTTGATAAACTACGTAAAGTTTGAAATAGACCACGGAAAGACTTCCGATACAAAATGTCATGTCTTTGGCAATGCTTGCATAGTTAATTCGAGGTTAGTCAGGCATGCTTGAAGACAATTATTGGAGCCCTTAAATAGGTCAAGGAGGAGAGGACGAAGAGAATGAGAGGAAGAGAACAGGAGGATGGGCTACATTTTTGACCAAGATGGTCGATCAAGTGACCTCGAGGATGAAGGCTTTGCAAACAAGAATTTGAAATTAAGGTAATTAAATGATGTCAAATCAAAAAAGGCAATATGCTAAAGATTATTGATATTGTTATTAGGTAGAGAATTGCTATCTTTTAGCATGTTCTCCTCAATTTGGTGTAGAAGATCAAAAGTTGTCTCAAAACCAAACACTGTGTACCAAACCTTATGAGATCCTAAGGGATTCCTTGAGCTTAAAAAGAAGCTCAAAGACCTTAAATTCAATGCTAAATCCCTTTTTTGAGTAAACTATATGCTTCTTATCAAATTACCTCTTAATTATGTTTAATTCATGAAAGAGTAAATTCGAGCATTTTAAAAGTAATTCCAATGTATTATAAGGTCATAAGAAAGCTTAGCTAGAGATTGAATATTCTTGGAGTAACATTTGAACTCATGCAAACTTGAATAAGAGAATAGGTTTTGCACAGGATATTAGAAAAATTTACCCACGTAGTTGATTTGTTAAACCAACTAGTCAACTTTGTTGAAGGTTGAAGACAGCTTATGCAGGCATAGTCTATGGTGAAGCTAATTGATCAATAGATGTTAGTAAGTTAGGTTGGAGGGTGGAATTGACTTTGTTTAATTAGAATCGACCACCTTAATGGTTGGAAGGTCAATTAATTAAGGAAACTTTAAAAAAGCAAAAAGTGAACTAGTCAACTAGTTTGAGAACTATTTAATTAACTAGAAGCCTAAAAATCAAAGCTTAGGGATACATCCCAATTGACTAGCCTAGCAACTAATCAACTAGGCCAAGAATAAAATGGTTTTATTATAAATTAGAAAAGGAAAGGTGACGCCTTAATATTTTTGGAAAAATCAACAGAAAAAAAAAAGGATGAATAAGGGTATGCATGAATCGATTCATGTGTGGATGAGTTTGTAATTCATTGTCCAAAATATTTTTTCTTTAAGTAAATATTGGAATTGTGTTGTTGGAACGTTGGAATGAAAGTCACATGGATTGTCCATGTGGTAATTAGCAGGTCACGTGGACAATCCATGTGGTAGCATCTATGAAGCCCAACAGGACTGACGGTCATGGGTTCTAGAACCCAAATTTAGAGCCTTTTGCTTAGGATCGAATCAATTTTTATATTTTTAGTAAATAGATTTTAGGAAAAATGTTTCTGATTTAATTTAATTAGAAAGATCTCTCTATAAAAGAGTCTTCCATCTTTGTAATCTCTCGAATCATAATAATATTTCATATTATAAGAGACTCCACTCCATCTCTCTTCTTCCACCAACATTGTCAACCATCATCAATAAAGTAGCCTACTCCTGATCTCGATGCACATGATCCGCATGTGGGACTATTTTCCCATACATAAGGTTTCTCCTTGTGCCATTCTTGACATGTAATATCAAAAGTCATCAACATTTATATAAAAGCCCAAGATAGTTTGACCATCCATTCTTATCCCAATCAAATTTTAAAAGTATAATTCATCGTACAAATATTCCCTACAATGATAATGAGATCTAACTCATGCCAAGAAATATTTGATTCTTTGGGAATTAAATATTTTCATTGATTAACATATATTTTCTATTTGTTAAATCTCAACCTACATCTAAAGTAGCATACAAGTATTCTAAGCTTTAAAAATAAATGGTAGGTAGCCTAATTTTCTTACTTACTAAGAGCAAGTATTTACTTGGGACGTAGAGGAGGACTAATCCCCAATATGTTAGTTTGCAAATGAGGATTAATGTTGATTTGTGTTGAACGGGGTGTTAATATGTGGGGTTGAATTGAGATGTGATTAGAGTTGTTTACTTGTTTAGTGGTGTCAAGGGTATAAGAGGTTATAAAATGACCTCACTACCCTTTAAGTGGTCGTTAAATTGTATAATCTTTTTATTTTAATATAAGTGGTGGTTACGACAGTACTTGTCTTTTCATCAAAGTATAAAATTACTACATAATAAGTATTTTTATACTATAATTAACTCTAGTCGAGAAAGCCTACCTATCCCTCTCAGTAAACCCAAGAAAGCCATCTTAAACTTAACTTGAAAAGTCCTGATTCCTCCCTTCTGTAAACATATCATTTTTCATCATTTTAGATTTCATAAATCCTAGCTAGAAATCTTTGCTTAAAAACAACCAGCCAAAATTACCTACAAAATCAAAAATTGATTAGATGTATACGACACATCGTACTCTATCATTCCATATCAATTTACCCACCGTTAGAAACTTCTCTAATTTTTACGTTGTTACTTGTGTACTTATTAGAAGGATTATGAATCCCGTGTTTCCAACCCTCTCAGCAAGTATTAGCGTAACATTAATTTTTTTTGTGAAGGATACAACATGAGTTTCACTCCCTAAAAATCTGGCACTTTCTAAGCCCCAACTTAATCCCTCATCCCCTAAGTAAATCATCCCTAAAAGTGCTCAACTAATATATTAACGACCATCATACATAATTAAAGGCAATTTTATATGTATCATTCTAAAAAGAAATTAACACACATCTGTTAGGCATTTTTCTCTAGCTTTTGGACATTTTTACCATGGCATCATTTGAATCCAAATTAATTTTCTCAAATTGATACATGGGCCACTGGTGAATATTTATTCTCTTGCTCCGCCCACATGTGCCTAAACAGTATGGATTCCAACTGTTTTGAAGTAGGTATATGCCCCCTCTTTTTTTGGTGGTGCATGTTCATCTATGCATAAGCATGGAAAAGATCATAAATCATGGCCTTTATTTAAACAGGACAACGCGAAGTGGAGGAAGAATGTCCTAGTTTAGCACATGCATACTTGTTTTCTTTTGTATGCTATATACACAAACCATGAAGTAAAGGCACACCAGCATGTGATGCATAATTAAATTTGTCCTACAGCTATACATAAGGAGTCTTCACAAGAAAGATAAGCTTCCTTGTTGAAGTGGAATGCATGTTCTTACAAATGATGGGTTTTTACATAAATGCCCATATAATCTTTTGATATTATATGTACACCATTAGGTTCTTGGATGTTACATAAATACCCTTAAAATCTTGTATTCGTTAATAGATATGCCATTCCGTTAATTTTAACTTTAAAGACTATTAACTGTGGGTGAAAGTTTTTACATAAATACCTCTATAATATTTTAACATTACGTACATACCCCATTGGTTCTTAGATATTACATAACTGCCCTTAAAATCTTGTTCCCATTTACATGACATACCTTGAATTAACTTCCGTTAATTTTAACCTCAATGGCTGTTGACTTTGGGTCAAATTAATGTTTTTACTCCTAAAGGGCAATGATGAACAATGTGACAAGAGGGAGCTCTAATGTTGAGATGTGCAACAATATTGTGAGGAGGGCAATGGTTGTGACTACTTGAATCATTGATTGCATGATGTGCAACGATGCGATGGAGGAGTCGTCAATTGTGGAAGGTGAGTAATGACTAATAGGATGGAGGATTAGGGTTTGTTTTGCTCAAGTAGGGTTGTGAAAGGGGCATTAAGAGAAGATGGTAGGAGGTGTAGGCAATGCGTATTGTGGCTCGAAATGTATGCAGGGTTAGTGGTTGACTTAGATTTTTCTTCAATTTCTTAGATAACACATCGACCATTAAAGTTAACTAAAGGTCATGATACCACGGTTGCGTTTAGACAAACTTCAATTAAGTTGCCAACGACACACTAATAGAAGGTCATATCTGTTAATGGAGACAAGAATTAAGAGGTATTTATGTAACATCTAAGAACTCACAATTAATGGTCATTAAGGTTAAAACCAACAGAAGTTCACTAAAGGTCATTTCATGTAAATGGGGATAGGATTTTAGGGGTATTTATGTAATATCCAATAACCTAGGGGGATGTATGCAATATTAAAATACAAGGGTATATATGTAAAAATTGACCTACAGTTAACGGCCATTAATGTTAACACTAACAGAAGGACATATCTATTGACGAAAATAATATTTTGGGGTTATTTATGCAATATCCAAAAACTTAGAAATATATGTAATATCAAAATATTATAGGATCATTTACATGAAAACCCCTACAAATAAAGCACATTAAAGAATCTTCAAAAGTAAGTGGGAAAAATATATCATTTCAACCTAAAAGTAAGGGACTTGAAAATGCTTCACATATTGTGTCCATTGATGGCTTCTTTCTCCTCGTTAAGGAGAAGCCTAATTGATATAGGGACTCTAGATGTGTAAGGATATACCTCTTCCTATTAAAAAAATAAAAAGAACATTGGTTCTTAAGGTTTTTCTTAAACATGTGATCTCAACAATCAGTACTATTTAGATTCAAGAATAAGGTAGGTACGTTATCTTTTTATTGATCATGTTAGGTGGCATAAGAAAGATAAGACTTCTATTGTTCTAGAACCGTGTGATGATAACAAAATAAAGAAATTCATAATTTTATCTAGGCTAACATTGACAACAAATAAGAGGAACAAGCTAAAAATGAATACTTATCCCACACTATAAGAAGAATTAACTCTTAACATGTAATAAAATCAATCCAAAAGTTTTCTTATTTTAGCATTGCTTCATCAAGACGAGCGATGAAGTCATTATCTATATTTATGGCATGTTCAGTACTATCACCTTTAATTTTAGCATTCTTACTAAAAGAAACTCAAATTGATAAATTACATGGCCCAAAACTTGCAATGGTAGAACAAACTAATTCATAAAGTTAATATAATAAATGTGGGTACATCTTATCTAGATAATAGATCATGATTGACCAATATCCTTTTCTTGGTATATCATGTCTAAAAAAAAATCACTTTGTTGATTTCACATTAAGTTCAAAACTCTCTCTCATAAGTGAAGGCCTTAACAAAACATTTTCTAGAACTTGAGTACTCCATGAAATGCCATGGCTTATCTAGAGGGGAACCTAAGCTCCTCTCCTCCAAGTCCTAACACCTCCATTATATGTCTATCTTCCCCATCATTATTGTCCAATTGGAGGAAGCTTGATAAAAAATAGAGAATGGCATACCAGTACAAATGTCAATGAGCCACTTATTAGCCCCCTTAACAATGTAAAGTTTAAGATTTACCGAGATGTTCCTTCCAATTGCTTGCTTTGGTGATCAAATCGATTTAAGGATCTACCTATTGTAGATTCAACCTTCAAAGAAAGACAATTCTTCTTCTGATACCAACCTCTTTATAGTGCCAATAGGGTGTATTCTTTTACTATTTTGATCTCTTGATTTGGCCTATATTTTCTTGCTTTATCCTTACTTTCTTTACTCTTAGATATTATCATGTTGGCCAGAGCTAGAGCTTTAACAAATTTCATGATGAGCTTTTATTTTCTATTGTACATAATTGATGGTGTTACCATCAACTTTCGAACTATTTGAGGTCAACGCAAGAACGACATCTCTGGTGATTGCCAAAGTCTTGGCTTAATTCCTAATTTGAAGAGTTAGAGAAGTTTTGCCATGGAAATGACAATGTTACAGATCCTTATTAATATGCATCACAATTGCAACTAAGTAGGAATGATCGTATCCTGCTGCTTCGTCTGCTGGAGGTCTACGTTTGCAACATCACGAGAAAAGATTAATATACAGCTGTTAATATACATCCCAGATTTTTCAATTTTGCGAATGTTAAGTTCGGATTTATTCACCATTGGATGCTGTAAACGTAACATGAAATCTGCTCTAATTTCTTTTCTGGTTCATAAATCAGAATGCATTGCCATTTATGTTTTTCCAAAAAAAAATTAGACATCTGTGAAATGAGAGGAGAAATATTACAACAACTATGAACATAACAATAAGAACAGCCAAGTATATATACGTAACAGACCGAGAGAGAGAGAGAGAGAGAGAGAGAGAGAGAGAGAGAGAGAGAGAGAGAATAGCTGCAATCCAAAGACGTGTAATGATAGATGTCGTATCCAATTACTGATCATCAACCAACCCTAATTCTAATTATGTAGTTTCCTGCACAGACGAGTCCTTTTAGTAACGGCAGCGAGACATGTTGACTCTTCTTATCAGTTCTCTAAAAAGATTCGAGGTATTATATCATTCAATAGATTACAATTTTCCTATGCTATTTAACTTTCTTTATTTTTAGGGTTTTGCTTTTTGTTACAGTTAATTTTTTTGTTGCCATCAGGGATTGTGTGTAGTGGTAGGTTTTGACCTAATTTTCCCACTAGACAAATAATAACGGCTCTCAACTATAAAAAAAAAAAAAACGAGACATGCAGGAGTTGTTATCAATATTTCTCACTTTAATAATGCCAAGAGCCCTTCTGAATTGAACAATTCTCCTCCTGTCGCTATCATTTATTGTAGGGTATCCACAGCCATGCAAAGTCAAATAAGAATGCCCCTGCCTGTGAACGCGTAATTGTTGCCACTTCCAAGTAGTTGCCTGCTGGAAAGTTTCTTTGGACTTTTAAGACCACCTACATCTAAATCATGATGTCACTGATATCACCATTTTGTAACTCGAATTGAAATGTATGGTCCATCTGTTTATATCTTGGGTTGTCAATAGGTTGACATAGATGCAAGTCGAAAGCTTTGATTTTTTTTTTTTTTTTTTTTAAATGGAGGAGATCAATTGGATTACACCAACGTCGAGTTTTACCTTTTCATAGGTTGAATCTCAAATCCATTGGGCTCGGGCACAGTAGATTAGGTAATATGTCCAACATATATAGAATGAGCATGCAGTAATAGTGTAGATGAAATTGATGTGATTTAAAAGATCCAAACTAGAGATGTCAATCGAGTGGATTTAGGTCCAATTTTACTAATATTAAATTCATCTTCATTCTAAAATTTATTCTTCACACTTGCCTCATTTACTTACCAGAGAAAATATATTATACATTCATTTAGCCATTAGATATCCCTTTTACCAATGGATACATATTAGTATGTCACATGTATCTATTTATATATAATTGAGAGACATTAGATAAAGTTTACATAAAATTTGTTAATATATATCAATAAACAATAAAAGAAATGTATACTTTCATATTATAAAATATATCATTTATTAAATTATATAAACACCTTGATCATTATGTAAAAGATAATTTAGGGAGTGGATGTGGGTTAATTTTGAAAGAAAAATATATTGTCGCACAAAATTCAACAAAGCATACTAAGGAATATCATATTGACATGCCTAATCTAAACATCAATTTTCTAAGTCAAATGAATGCCTCATAGTTATGATTGATATAATTGAATGAACTATACATAATACATAGTGTATGATTAGTTATCTTATTCAATTCAAGTGGTTAGATTCTCATTCCATTAATGATCTCTCTTTTCTTTATACCTAGCCTATCATGAAGGCATGGATTTTGTCGAAATTTAAGTCAATAATAGTGCCTATTAATTATCTTGTAAAAAGATATGCAGCTTAAGGTTTTTGAAATGACATTTCTCAAGGGTCGTTTGGATTTTCTGAAATTTTAGGAGTTTTCTCATAATTTTTCTGTACACCAAAAAGACCTCATGTGAAATTTTTTGACTTTTGGAGAGGTTTACCGTAATTTTAAATTCCCTAGGACTTATGGGTGGGCTCCTGTGGAAAAATAAGTTTTTGCAGAGCCGAAATCACAAATGACCCAACCCCACACAACACCCCCATGCAACCCTACCTCCCAAATCCTATTTCCCACCTCTATAAAACCCTTAAAACACTCCACGCACACCCCCCACTCCTCCACGTTGTTCTCCTCAAGCAGCCACCTTCCTCTCTATTATTCACTCTGAATCAGGGTTTTAAAAATGATACGTCGTAGTATAGCTGATAAAGCACGAAAACAAATTAAATTTATGCTTGAATGAAAATCCGAGGTTGAACGCAGGGAACAAGTAGCAAATCAATATCAAAATCACAATTCTAAGTACAATATATAAGCAATTACAACCACAACTTGATTCAGAACTATTCAAAAATGATATGCCAATAATTCAAGTACCAATGTGCAAAAATAATGAGTTAAAATGGTGATTTGAATCACCAAATTAACCCTAGATAATTTAATCACAATTATTTGAAATATTTGAATAGTGAATATCAACCAATTTCCACATCAGTTAGTATCTCAATAATACAACAGTAGCTTAGAACCAGCAACAGAGGCAAAGGCCTCTCTTCTTCTTCAAGCCTTAATGAAAGGCACAAGCACAGCACAAAGGCACAAAAGCCTCTCAGAGACCAAGTGTTGAGAGTAGAGGCGCACTGAGGCAACCCCCCCCCCCCCTCTCTCTTCGTTACCTTCTCTTCTCTCTTAAACACTTAGGGTTAACCAGGTAATCGAGTAGGAACAGTAACCGGATCCGGGGACCAAGTCGCAAGCGAGGAGTGAATGGGTTCGTGAGCGGGGGACCTCACCCCCCGTGTGTCGAGGCGATAAAGCCTCAGCAAAAATTTAATTTATTTACTGCTGGTGCTTCAGCTAGTTACAATGTGGGACTAAAGTCCCCTCCTTCCCCACATTGAGCAGCAGCTGGATGGTGCGTTCAATTGAGGTAGCAAGGACGCTTGCTGGTTCTAATTGAGGACCTGGGTTGTTTCCTAGGTGACTTCCGCTCTGCCTGGAATGAAGACCTGGAGCGAGCACCTTAAGAACATGACGTTAAGTTCTTCAAAGGAGCTTCAACAATGGCGACAGCGACCTGTGACCTGAAAACATGAGTAAGGCCTCTTGGCCGCATCAAAGCAGTTCAGAACCTTTGCCATGGAACGGCGAGTGTGGTGGTGTGCATGGAGTGGCGAGAGGGCGAGTGTGGAGGTCTAACAACCTCAGGAGAGTGGCGCGGAGGAGGTGTTATCTTGTGTGGCGGATAAGTGGCCGATCCCCTCAATTTCTTGAGGGGTTTTGGTCGGCAGGTCGAGGCGATGGTGTGGAGCTCAAGAGAGGGCGATTTGGTGGGTTGTAGTGGACACTAGGGCTCACTGAAGGTATACCAGCGAGGTGGAAGACGGAGGCGTGGAAGGCGTAGGATTGGTCGAAACGGTGAAGTAGTAGCACGACGATGATGTGCGGAGGATAAGAAGTCGAGGAGACTAAGTAGCGGTTGACGAGGGGTGGAGGAGGCACTAGGTTTGGTATGGCCGGTGCCGGAGACGAAGGTGCTCCGAAGGAGGATAACAACGATGACAGAGGGATAGAGAGCACCTCACCTGTATTGCGAGGTGTGGAAAGATGTGGGGAAGGAGAACCGGCTGCCTATTGTTCGTGGCGGCCGACAAAGAGGTCGGAGGTGGAGAGTCGTTGGAGCTAGGTGGAGCGAGCCATAGGTTAAGTAAGAAGAGGGGTTTTTGGCTCTATTTCTCGCTAAGGAGGTGAGGAATACCATGGGAGGTCTTTTATAAAGCTTAGGGGAGCTTGGAGAACCGGAAACAAGCTTCATAGCTTGCTTAGGATTCAAGAAGAATCACACTGATTTCATGGGTTTGCATGCACGAATCAGAGAGATTTAGGAGTTAGAATCGATCCCAATAGGTTTTCCTAGGTGTGAACATCAATCCCACCAAATTTGGTGGGATTTAATTGCCATTTGCATGGGATTTGAGTCAATCAAAGCCTACCTGGAGGTCAATTGACCTCCAGTGGCAGCAAGGACTAACTTGCGAAGAAGATGAAGAAGTTGGAGGGCTTTTTGCAAAGATTTCAAAAGTTGTTGTCAACGTTTTTGTGCGGATTTGAAGGCGTATTACGTTGCAGTAGAACCGACAAAACGTTTAAACAAATATAAATAATTTTATTACTCGAACAACTAGAGTATCCGAGGTCGAACACAGGGAGCAAACTCAGTACTTTGTAAAACCCAAGAATACAACTGTTAAATGCAAATATAATTGATTCAAAGAGCTTTTAAGAAAGATGTAAAAAAAATAGAATTAGACGTCTGATTTATGTATCAGACGTCTTAAATGTGATCTTTCTTTCTCTTTTCCTTCTTCTGCTTTGCCTTTCTGATCTCTTTGCAATCTTCCCTCGTCCTTCTTCTTCTTCTCTGCGAAGACT
Organism: Thalassia testudinum; assembly: GCA_037157565.1. Taxonomy (NCBI): domain Eukaryota; kingdom Viridiplantae; phylum Streptophyta; class Magnoliopsida; order Alismatales; family Hydrocharitaceae; genus Thalassia; species Thalassia testudinum. Next base: position 5,816,705 of record JAZHRO010000059.1, on the reverse strand, counting down.
TCTAATCTTTCTGCTTTCCTTCTTCTCCTGCGAAGACTTCGTTCTTTCTTCTTCTTCTGTCTTGCTTCTCCTTTCTTCGTTGCCTTCTTCTTCTTCTTTGTCTTGCTTCTCCTTCTTCTGCAGCGGCCAAGTCCTTCTCCTGCGATCAGCCTGCCTGCACAGGAGCAAAACCTAACCCTTCTCCCTCTACCCGCGCGTGTCTCTCTCTCAAGCAATTCACTCTAACCGCTCTACCAGAGCCACAGTCTCAATCGGGTCGGATCGTACCCGGGACCAGGCGCACCTGCAGGTGTGTGATGCGCGAGGAGTGCGTAGGTCTAGGTCGGGTCGGATCCGCCAGGTCCGCGTGGTCAGGCCGCGGACGAGGCGGGTGGGGTCAGTGAGGGACCTCACCCCTGTGCTTACTGAGGCGATAAGAGTAAAACGCAAAAACAACTTATATGGTACCTGACGGTTGCAATCCCACGATGTGGGACTATCTGGTCTCGCCTTCACGCGCGCCTGCAGAAGCCTTGTCGTGCGATTGCCCCGCAGCTGCTGGCTCTGCTAGCACTCCTTGGCTGGACTCGTTCACCTCGCGACACTCGCGCTAGTATGCAGCACCTGTAGCCTGGAAGACCGGGTGCCTGGAGCTTCGTGGGAGCTTCATCAGAGGTCGTCCATGGCGGTAGCGGCTCAAATCCTGTCGTACACAAAACGCGCCTCTCGGCCAAATCAGAATAGCTAGAGACCTTCGTCGTGGCACGGCGAAGGTGGTGGGCAGTGCTGCAGGCCGCAGGTCGGCCTAGGCGTGCGTGCCTAGGTCAACCTGTGGCCGGAGATGGTGGGTTGGTCGGGGGGGTGATTGTGGAGGGCTGGAGTGGCAGTGGTAGGGTGGAGTGTGTTCCTGGAGGTGAGGCGGAGCTTTCGAGGTGGTTGGCGAGCCGTGTGGAGGGCTGGAGTGGTGTGGGCGGCTCGCCGGAGTGTGGTCGGAGGCGAAGATGATGGAGGTGGTTAGCGTTTGTCGAAGGTCGATCAAGGGAGATAACAGGGGGAAAAGAGAGAGGAGAGGGTGGAGAACGTATCTGGGGTTGTCTGGAGTGAAGGGAGGCGGCGGAGAGGACGGCTCGTGACTGCCGTCGTCGGGGAAGAAAGACCCTGGGGGAGGAAGCGGCGACGAAGATGAGGTCAGGGGCTTGCGCGCAGGGTACAGCGCGCCGCGGGAGGAAGAGGCGGAGAGGACTCTGCTGCTGGTATGGCAGCAGAGTGACGAGAAGGAGGGAAGGCAGTCGCCGGAGCTTGTGGGTCGTTTGGCCGGAGATGGGAGAGAAGAAATTTGGAGGGGATCTCCGTCAAAATCAAGCTTAAGATGAGTGGCCGGGTCCGAGGGATGTTTTATAGGTGCTGGCCGCTCCTATCAGTGCGTGAAAAACGCGCAATTAGGTCAGCCGGCTCGCCGGAGTTGGAAGGAAGAAAGATACCCAAATCTCTCGTGCGTTCGCACGAGAGATTGGGTTCACGCCAGCGAATTTGATTGGCTTTAGAAGGAAGGGAATTCCTCAGAGAATCTCCCTTTCATTTCTGGGAGAGAATCTCTGAGGAATTAGAGAGCAATCTCTCTCGAAACTTCATCGGAGCTCGGTTCTGCCCTAGCAATGGCGGCAGGACCGGTTTGCAAAGAAGGCGAAGAACCTAGGGGCCTCTCTGCAAGGATATTCAAAAGATAGGGACCTCTTTGTGATTTGGGTGTACTAACTTGCAAAGTAGGTCAAGATGACCTCCCCTTAGGTCCAAATTTTGGTACAAACCTAATTTGGACCTAAAGAATCCAATGGTGAAGTTGGATTTTAGGTTTGACCTCGTTTGACAGGATATTTTGCGTAAAAACCCAAATTAGGTTAATTGAAGAGCTAAGACCCTAATCTAGGTCAAACTAGGTTCCAAAGGCCAAATTAAGTGTTCTAAACCCTAGAGGATGTTTTTCTATGATTTTTAGAGGGTTTACTTGATTTTTATTCTGACCGGAACCTTGTTAATTTAAGCGGGTCTGTTTTAGGGTTACCAAGTGTCATTTAATTCTTAAATTGCACATAAACCCATTTCTGATTAATTCAACCCACTTTTTATCTTATTTGGACCATTTGACCTATGTTTTGCTTCTGAAAAATCCCGTTTATGTACTGCAATGGTAAAATTACAGTTTTAACCTTTATTTCATGTTTTCTTCTCAGAGTACTTGTTCCTTCAGTTAAGCCTTCTTCTAGGTTATGTAGGAGCTTTTATCTTTTTTATTGGGTCAAAATGAGCTAGTTATGACTCATGATGAGGCTCTCATCAAGGAACTATTTGAGAGAAAAAGAGTCAGATTGGACCAAAATGCAAACTAAGTCAAGATGTTCTCTGATTGAGCCCAAATTTTGAGACAAACCTAATTTAGACCCAAGGAATTTGATGTTGAGGTAGGATTTTGGTTTTGAACAAGTTTGAATGGGTAATTTATGCAAAAATTCAAATTAGGGAAATTATCTATCTAAGACTTTATTTCAGGCCAAAGTTGGTTCTGATGGTCAAATCAAAGATACCAAACCCTATAAAATATTTTTCTATGAATTTTAGAGGGTTTAAGTGAGTTTTATCCTAACCAGAACCTTATTTAATTAAGAGGGTCTATTTTTAGGGTTTCAGATGTCCATTAATTCTTGAAATGCATAAAAACTCATTTCTATCTGCATGGACTCACTTATTAGACATTAATGATCATATGACCTTTAATAAACCCCTGAAATACCCCATGGTTATTTTGTATTAGTGAGATGCAGTTAAAATTGCAGAGATAACCCTGGTTTCTTATCTTCTTCTCAAAACAAAACAACATGCTTGTATGACCCTCTAATGGTTATGTAGGAGCTTTTATAAACTTTATCAGACTAAATTGAACTAGTTATGATTCATGATGGTGTTCCCATCACTCCCCCATCCATCGTAGCCTCCCTGCCTGTAGAGAGGTGTGTAGCCGAGGGAGGGAGAGCGTGAAGGAGATTACGTGAAATGACCCTTCCCAAGGGTTATTCGTAGTTTTCCGGAAAGGTAGGGGTGTAAGTGCAATTTTAAACCCCTTGGGTTTAGGTGTGTGGTTCTTGCAGGAAGAAAAGATTCTACGGGATAGATCCCGCAATTTTCACACTATTAAGAACGTGGGCATCATACGGATTTTTAAGACATCTGGGAAGTGGCCCAGACATCTGGTAATAAATTTTTTCGGCGTACCGGGTTGCGTCTGCGCGTGTGCATACGCAGACTGCGCCCGCCGCCTTCGTCTTCTTTTTCCTCTCTCTTCCTGCAGACGTGACGTCCCTCTTCTCTCTCTCCCCACGCTGCTTTATAAACCCTCTCCCTCACCCTCATCTCCTTCGCCTTTCTCTTCTTCTCCCTGCCAGCGAGAGCTCGAGCGAGCGAGTGAGCGGCGGCAGCAGCAACGGCCACGGCGAGCGTGCAGGGAGGAGGGTTGCGAGCGGAAGGAAGAAGCTCGACCGCGAGGGTGCGAGCTTGCCGGGGCAGCTAGAGCCGGCCGGCGGGGGAGCGGTGGGCGTGGGGTGTCGCAGAGGGGCTGCTGTAGCTCGGGCAGCAGGCGGACAGGACGCGGCGCGGCCGTGCGTTGCGGGCGGAGAGCGGATCGGGCTCTGGTTCTGGAAAATTTTCCAGAATCAGACGTCTGGACTTACGTCCAGACGACGCCGTAGACGTATGCAGGACGGTCCAGATGTCTGACAAGTAAGATATTTCTTACCTTCTCCGTTTTTCGCGTGTACGGCCATGCAGTCGTCCGCCGCGATTTTTTCTGCGTTTCGTCGTACTGGCTGGAAGGAGAAGAGGAAGGGGGCGGAGGTGACGGGAGTGAGGGAGAGGGCGTGACCTTTTAAGGCCGTGCGAGGAGGAGAGAGAGAGGACAGGGTGGGTCTACGGCCGCAGGAGAGAGGGAAAAAGAGAGGGAGAGAGAGCGTACGCAGGTCTGCGCGCTCAGGCACGCAGACGAAACACGCGTGCCAAAAATAACTGATTCCCAGACGTCTAGAAGTGGTTCCAAACGTCTAGTCAGACGTCTGGGCCACTTCCCAGACGTCTTAAAAGACGTCTGAAGCGCGCGTTCGTAACACCTCTGGCGACTTTGCGCGGAGGATGGCGTCGCGCATACATGGGGAGTCGACCCCAAATTTGAAAGGGGAGCTCCCTGCGAAGCCCCCTACCGCATGGGTCTGCTCCCATACCCTGTCGACCGCCATACCTCTCATGCGAACGTGCGAGAGGTATGGGTCTCCATCTGCCACGTCTCCGGTGGGGTTTTTCCTGCCGCTTTCGTGCGCTTCGCGATCAGTTGAGGCCTATTTAAGGAACGACGCGCTCAATCGCATCCTTCAAGCTCCACTTGGCCTGAGAATCCCCTCAAATTCCTCTCCTCCCAACTCCGGCCATTCACCTAGAGCTTCCGACAACTCTCCTCCTCCTTTCTCGTCACTCTACCACAGTACCAGTGGCAGAGCTCCCTCTGCCATCTTCTGCTGCGCTGCGCTGTACCAGCAGGCACCCTCCAGCCCCTCTTCCTCGTCGCTGTCTCCTCCCTTGGGCACCTTTGTCTCCGGTGACGGCAGCATAGCGCTCGCCACCTCCGCCTCCTCCGTTCACTCCTGACCTACCAGCTAAGTCCCTCTTACCCTTCTCTTTAATTCCCTTCTGTCAATTTGTTGTTTCGACCCCTCTACACCACTGTCCACCCTCACCATCTCTACCTCTGACCACCAACTCCGGCGAGACCATTTCACCACCACAGACAGATCCACCCCTCGCCAATCGATCCCTAAGCATCATCTCCACCCACTGATCACCCTATGACCCTTCATTCACCACGCCAACCACTGTCGCCTCCCCCCGAACAAACCCACTCACACGGACTCAGATCGACATGGGCACGCACGCCTAGGTCGCTCTGAGCCACGCTGACCACTGTAGTAACTTCGCCGTGCTCCGACGAAGCCTGTCGAGCGTTCTGACGTGGCCACGAGGCCGTTTGCGTGCTTTCAAGTCCCGTGCCTCCGCCGCCATTAACGTCGAGCTTGGAGCAAGCTCGTAAGCAGCTCCAGGCCCTTCCAGATCCAGGAGACACACCCAGGTTGCGCGGAAGACTTCCGCGCACAACTCCAGGTCTTCAATTGGCAGCGAAGACCTCGGCTGGAGTGGCTATTGCTCGTACTCCCTACTACGAGCGCGCGAGAGAAGAGGGGTGCAAATAGTCCCACCTCGGGCATTTTCAAGTGCCCCGCGACACATAAAGGAAAAAAGTGACTAAGGCTTATCGCCTCAGTCACACAGGGTGAGGTCCCTCTCACCCGCTCACCCGCCCTCATCCGCAACCACCCCCCGTGAACCTAGCCCGACCCACATACCCGAGTAGGCTCTGGGAGAGCGAACCCTAGAGTGAAACAGAGAGAGAGACGTGGGGAGGTGATAACACTGCATCTGGGGGTGATAATTATGTTAAATAGGACCCATCTTAAGAATAAAAGGCACAGATAACACAACATAAGTAGAATGGGAGCATTGCATGCATCATATGTCAAGATTGCCTATAAAACATTATTAATGGCCATTTGTATGAGCACTTGTCAAAGTAGGCCTCAGATGAGCAATCGGAACACATGGATGGATTCAGAATGGCAAACGGAGTCCAACGAACTCAAAATCGGCCAAATCCGACATCCGAAGCTCCCACAATGGGCCCAAGAAGTTCTGACCGTTGATCTGATGATCAATGGCCCACGGTGTGCCACATGGCGCCCACTCACCGCACGTCCGCTTCCTCCTTCCTCTGGAGAGCAAATCTCAGCCGTCGAACTCCGATTGAACGACTGAGAACCGCGCGCATGCCCGCGGTCGCCGCGACAAAGCAGCTGGCGTAGCGCAGCGGTTGGAGAGCACCCTCGCGCTCACGTGACGCGGGTTCGAGCCGCGCGATGCTGAAATTCGAAGACAACGACGCGCGCGGGCGAAATTGGGCCGCTCGATCAGCAGCGGATGGCCGAGATAGCGCGGCGTGGCGCCCACAGATGTGCCCTGGCCAGACGGGCACGATGACACGGGCGCGAGGGCGCGATCCAGACGAATGCCTCGCGCGAGATCCCAGCCGTCCAATCTTTGATTGGACGGCTGGTAGCACACGCACGCGGATCGGGCACGAGGAAGAACAGCTGCGGGCGAGCGACTGGCGGGTAGGGGGCTTCACCGACGTTTTGGGAAGGGATTTAGCGACGTCCCGGACGTCGCTAAAACCCCTTCTTCATTTGGAAAGCCCTTCTCCCTATTTAAACCCCTTCTAACCACTCATTCAAGGCATTCACTCCACTTGCAACTACTCTACCCCTCTCTTAGCTACCTTTATGCCCTTTTGTAATCATCGGAGACGACGAGCCGTCGACGGAGCCTTCTCCACCACCGTGGCTGCCTCACTGCCCTCCCTCTCTCTCTCTTTCTTCCTTTCTTTTAAGCTTTACTTTACTTATGTTTAAACATGTATCTAATGTTGTAATTTATGAACTAAAGCTGCATGATTAATGAAATTATTTTCCATTCAGTTGCCTACTCTATTTCCTATTCAAGTTGCATGTTAAGAATGAAACGATTCTAACCCTAATATCTCTCTCTCTCTCGCTTTTCACCCGCGCCCTTTCGCAAGCAAAACTCTGTGATTTTCGTGACAATAAGTGAAAAAAATTCTATTTTCACGCCTCCCTGAGACCGACACTCGGACTCACATCCGTTTCCTTACTTTAAAACTGGCGTGCAAGTGCAAACTATAACGACACTTCTAAACACACACGCACGAAAGTACGTCAGTTTTTGGCGCCGTTGCCGGAGAGGCAACGGATTTATATTGTCACTTCCATTTTACATCCATTCTCACATTGCCTAACACCCTGTCTCCTTTTACTTGATGGGTGCAGGAATTCGGCGCTTGGACGGCAAAGCAGCGTAACCCATGACGATAACAAGGGAGTAGGCGCAACAAGGACCGGTAGTGAGTAGTTCTTCACTCATGACTGTTTGCTTGCTTGAAAAACTAAAAAAATTGTAAAATTGAAAAAAAATTGGCATGGTGTATGATTTCTTAACCTACATCCTCAACACATCTTCGAGCAAAGAAAAAAAATGTACACTCTAACATTCTGAATAAATTCTTGGAGTGTTTTTTTCTCTTTTTAAGTGGTGTTTGCGAAGCCACCGTGGATTGACTTGGGCCGCACCACTCAACCCTAAAAATGACTCATCTAATAGAAGCTACATGATCATTAGGATGAGTACATTAGGATTTTAGAGCCTCTACAGAATAAAAGGAAATCTACTTTCACCAAATTGTGTGCAAAACTTGATGTGCCCACTGAAACTTGTTTGAAAACATTAAGACACGTCAATCCTAAAAAACACTAAAGTAAGGATGAAACACTAAAAGACACCACATCTTGAAAAAAAATTCCTTGCTTGAAAACCATGCTTTGATAAAAGCACACACTCTGAAAGTGGAAAATTAAGAGGCACCACCCCAATCAATGCCTCATCACATAACCCTAGCACAAGCACTATCCTAGCCCTTTTAAAACTGAGTAGACGTGCCCTAGGCAGCAGTGAGTTAAGTCTCGAGAGGCGAGGTTTTGTTCGCTGGGCACTTGGCTTTCATTCCCTTGATAGAATCTGGTGACTAGGCTGCGGGGTAGAGTCAAACAACTACGGTTGTGGGGTCTACGGAACCGGCGGCGCAAGCCAAAGGAAGAACCTTCCCTGCAATCCCCTTGTAATCAACCTAGCCAGATTAACCTTGGGAAAGGGAGTCCAGTGCTTACGGACTTAATCACCCTTTTTGAGATTTCTAGGTCTCCTAAGGAAATACATCATAAGGACTAGGCTTGTTTGCTTGATTGAACACACATTTCTCGCATCTGTCGCTCTCCGCATCCCCTCCTGTTCTTCTCTAGTGTATGCACGGGAGATGCTCATTGCATCCCGAGTTGTTTGTTTTGGGACAGGAATCCAGGTGACTTGATTCTGCTAGAAACATGGCTGAACCTAAGGTAGATGAGGTTGAGGACCAACCCCCACTAGACATAATGGCCATCATCCAAGCCTAGATTAATGCAAATCACCGGCTTCAGCAGCAACAGATCTACACCATGATGCAAGCCATACACCGGTTACAGAACCCACAAGGGCAACCACCACCACCTTTCCAAGGCCCACAAGGGCAGCCGCTACTTGATGTACCACAATTTCAGGATCAATAGAGGCCCCTCCACGATTTCTACAATCCCTCCACTATTAGAGTCGAGCCACACCTTAAGATCCCCGAAGGGGGAGATGATTTTGAGCTAAAATCAAATGTCTTAAGTCTGATCCAGAGCCACTTCCATGGAAGCTCAAATGAGGACCCCTTCTAGCACCTAGAGGATCTTGACCGAATAGCACGAACTGTAAAACCTAGGAAATTAGCCTTGACATTGTTCTAATTAAGATGTTCCCCTTCTCGTTAAGAGACAAGGCTTCTCACTGGCTTAGAATCTTAGGTAGACCCATCACCACCTGGGAAGAACTGAGGCATGCCTTTCTAAAGAAATTCTTCCCCATAGGAAAGACCAATGCCCTCAGAAGAGCTATTACTACCTTCACACTCCAGGGTGGGGAACAATTCCATGAGGTGTGGGAAAGATTTAATGAACTCTTGAGGAAATGCCCACACCACAAAGTACCAAGGTGGCAATTGACCCAGATTTTCTACCACGGTCTGGACAGCAACCTACGGAACTTCGTCGATGCCTCATGCGGGGGGAACTTCCTGAACAAGGACGAGGAGAGCGCGTTTGAGCTCTTTGAGTCCATGAGCGAAAATTCGCTCAACAATGCCTCCACGACCCAGTTTAACAGATCCAGTCAACCCCGTGGTGGGATTTATGAGGTATAAGCAAATTCTGGAATGGTTGACATGGACATCATTGCCAAGAAACTAGATCGAGTGGAATTGGTAGACAAGAAGATTGATGAGCTACTAAACTTGACCAGGAACTCATTACAGACCTTCTTCCTAGCAAAGGGAGCACATAATGTTGACCTGGTCCAGCCCTTAAGCCAACTGAACCTGGAACAACCCCTAACCACGTTTCAGGGAGAGACCTTTGTTCCCTCAACCCTTGATTACTCTCTTCCCTCCCCATCGACATCGGCTACCCTTGAAGATGTGCAAGCTGCCCAAGGTTATGCTAAACCTGACCCTTTCTCCAATACTTACAACACTGGCTGGCGTAATCACCCCAACTTTGGTTGGACGAACCAGAAACCACCACAATTCCAAAACCAGTCCAGGCCAAATCAGCAGCCAAACTTGCCCTCCTATCAGCAAGGACCACCAGTTAGACCCCCATATAATCAAAATAGGGTGGCCCCTCCCCCACAAAACCAAATGGACACCCTAATAAAGATAATGGCTGAAATGAACCAGAAACATCAGGAGGAGATGGCCTTAGTGAAGGGACAGTTAAGTCAACTCTTGGACTGTAAACAACAAGGATCCCTACCTTCCCAGCCACAACTGAACACGAAACATAATTAACAGAGGCCCCAATTAGCAAGGGTTCCAGGGCAATCCCGGGCAGGCCCATGGTCCAGCTAGCCCCACAAACACCCCTTGGGTTTGGTGCTTCTTCGTCCTCGTCTTCTCAAGGATCATCCCATGGTCCCAATGCCTCTGCAAATGCGGTAACCTTGAGAAGCGGCACCAAAACCCAGGATCCCAAATGGCCGACTCTCCCCGAGACTTCACCTGCTGAAATACCTGGCTCAGAAGAGGCACCAGAAAAACCCAAGGACCCAGAAATAGACCCGATCCATGTTCAAACACCCTACCCTAAGGCCTTGGAGACAATCAAGAAGAAGAAAAATGTGGTGGAAATTGAGGAGCTTTTGGAGATCTTTAAGCAGGTACAGATTAATATTCCGCTCCTCGAAGCCGTTAAGCACATCCCAGCTTACGCCAAGTTTTTAAAGGATGCCTGTACACCCAAACATAAGACAAGACCTCAAACACCTAGGAAGGTTGTGCTCTCCGAACAAGCAAGTTTCGTAATATCAAGCAACCTTCCGCTCAAGCGAACTGACCCAGGAGCACCCCTGATTTCCTACAACATCAGGGAATGACATTTGATAGAGCGCTCCTGAACTTAGGTGCTTCTATCAATCTGATTCCAACAACCCTGTACCACTAATTTGGGTTCGGAGAGTTGACACCCACACCTATCACCATCCATCTGGCTGATAGATCTGTGAAGACCCCGAAGGGGGTTGTCGAGGACGTGATTGTGCGGGTCAAGGACTTCTATTTCCCGGTCGACTTCTTGGTGCTCGACATGGAAGTCCCTGAAAAATTACAGAATGCACCCATAATCTTAGGCAAACCTTTCTTAGCTACAGCTAAGGCAAACATTGATTGTGACACGGGATGTATGGAAATCGCCTTCGGAGACAAGAAAATGCAATTGGATATCCTCCGGGCGACAAAGTCTTTTGATTGCGATTGTGTTGAGGAACATGATCCCGTGGAAACTCTGGTCGAGGAATGCCTCACCCTTAGTTCTGTCTCAGACCACCAAACCTGTGATGACTGTTCTGACCTGTCACTACCCATGGACCTCTGTAAGGCTGATTACCATCACACAACACCATTTGAGGAGATCGATGTTGATCAACTCCCGCCCTTTCCTTTTCCGTCAACCATTGTTCCACCCGCACCCGAACTTAAGCCACTACCCGAGAATCTCAAGTATGTCTTCCTGGGACCTGACCAGACCTTCCCTGTGATTATTAATTCTCATTTAACCAAGGATCAGGAACTCAGGTTGACCGCGACCCTTTCAGAACATCGGGCCGTCATTGGTTGTACCATTTCTGACTTGAGAGGAATTAGCCCCACCTATTACACCCATAAGATTTACCTGGAAGACGGGGCACGACCCTCCCTCCAGATGCAGAGACAATTAAACCCAAACATGCGGTAGGTCGTTAAGAAAGAAATTATCAAGTGGCTTGATGCTGACATCATCTATCCTATCTCCGATAACCCCTGGGTGAGCTCCATTCAAGTGGTTCCAAAGAAAGTCGGGCTCACTGTTGTCAATAATGATCATGGCGAATCCATCCCCACCCGCACCATGACCGCATGGCGGGTGTGTATTGATTATAAGAAGCTCAATGAAGCCACTAAGAAGGATCATTTCCCCTTGCCATTCATTGACCAGATCCTTGAAAGATTGGCAGGGAAAAGTATTTTTGCTTCCTGGATGGATATTCAGGATATAACCAAGTCGCAATTGCTCTGGAAGATCAAGAAAAGACCACATTCACTTACCCGTACGGCACGTTTGCATTCCGTCGAATGCCATTCGAGCTATGCAACGCACCTGCTACCTTCCAGCGTTTCATGCTAGCCATTTTTTCAGAAATGGTGGGTGAATACTTAGAGGTCTTATGGATGATTTCTCTGTATTTGGGAATTCATTCGACCACTGTCTGAGCAACTTGGAGAAAATCCTGAAACAATGTATCGAGGTTAATCTAGTGTTAAGCTGGGAAAAGAGCCATTTTATGGTTCAAGAAGGAATTGTCCTCGGTCACATCGTATCACATAGGAGCATCGAGGTAGATCGGGCTAAGGTTGATTTGATTTCCAAACCCCCTCCACCTAGCTCGGTTCGACAGATTCGCTCATTCCTGGGACACGTTGGCTTCTACCGAAGGTTCATTAAAGACTTCTCCAAGCTTTCCAAACCCTTAACCGACCTTCTGGCCAACGACGCCATATTCCACATGTCCTCTGATTGCATCCAGGCTTATCACACCCTCCGGGACTTAGTCTCCACAACACTTGTACTTCAGCCCCCAGATTGGTCCCATGACTTTAAGATTATGTGTGATGCATCAGATTTTACAATAGGCGCTGTCCTAGGACAAAGATAAGACAAGAAACCCGTGGTGATCTACTACGCGAGCAAAACTTTGGACGAGGCCAATGAAATTATATGATCACAGAGAAAGAATTGCTCGCTGTAGTCTTCAGACTTGAGTAGTTTCGACCGTACTTGCTAGTATCCCACGTGACCATATATACTAACCATTCAGCCATCAGGCACCTGTTGGCTAAAAAGGACGCGAAACCCAAGCTCATCAGATGGATCCTGCTCTTGCAGGAATTTGACATGGAAATCCGCAACAAGGCTAGATCAAAGAATGTTGTGGTTGACCACTTGTCTAGACTTCACCCAGACCACATTGGACCCTCCCTACCTTTATCTGACACCTTCCCAGATGAACACATTCTAGCTATGCAAGACAAGAGACTGCCTTGGTATGCTGACTATGTCAACTACCTGGTTGTAGCACAAACCCCGCATAGCTGGTCTAGACAGCAACGGGACAGTTTCTTGGCTGAGGCCAAGCACTATTTCTGGGATGATCCCATACTGTTTCGCCTCTGTGCCGACCAGATCATCAGGAGGTGTATCCTCTAGAATGAAGTCCAGAGTGTGCTTTCTTTCTGTCATGACCAGGATTGTGGTGGCTACTTCTCTGGAAAGAAAACGACTGCGAAGGTTCTACAGTCTGGATTTTACTGGCCTTCCCTATTTAAGGATGCACACAACTTTGTCAAGACTTGCTCACGTTGCCAAACGCTGGGGACCATGACCAAGAAAGATATGATGCCCCTCTAGCCCATCTTGATTGTCGAAATCTTCGATGTTTGGGGTATCGATTTTATGGGTTCATTTCCACCATCCAACGGCTTTGAGTACATCCTAGTCTCGGTAGACTATGTTTCTAAATGGATTGAAGCCGTCGCCACCCGCCAATGCGATCACAGGATTGTCATAGACTTTGTTAAGCAGAACATCTTTTCCCGGTTTGGAATATCAAAGGCCATGATCAGTGATGGTGGAAGCCATTTTATTCACTCCCAATTCCGTTCCCTACTTAGAAAATATGGGGTTAACCACCGCATTGCTACCTTGTATCATTCGCAAGCAAATGGGCAAACCAAGGTCTCCAATAGACAAATCAAGAACATTTTACAAAAGACTGAGACCTGACAGGAAAGACTGGTCCACACGATTGGATGATGCCCTGTGGGCATACAGGACCGCTTTCAAGACCCCGATAGGCATGCCATCTTATCGCCTGGTCTTTGGCAAAGCTTACCATCTTCCTGTCGAATTGGAACATTGGGCTTACTGGGCTGTCAAGCAATGTAACATGGATTCCCAGTTAGCCGGTGTGCAAAGGACACTCCAACTATCTGAGCTCGAAGAAATTCGTCGGGAACCCTTTGAGAAGAGTCGACTGTATAAGGAGAAAATGAAAGCCGTCCACGACCGACTCATCTATAGAAAGACCTTTGAGCCTAACCAGCAAGTCTGGCTGTTCAATGCCCGCCTAAAACTCTTTCCGGGGAAACTCGGGTCCAAATGGACAGGACCATTTCAGGTGCTTAAGCCTTACTCTAATGGGGCAGTTGAAATCGCTGATCCAAACACTGGGCACACTTTTACAGTTAATGGTCAAAGATTGAAACACTTCCTAGCCCAGGTTCCCCCAAAGGAGAGTATCACCCTCATTGAGGGATGACACGAAGCACCGCACACCTGGAGGCGTTAAACTCAGTGCTTCCTAGGAGAAAACCCAGAGGATTTAGACTGATCCGGTATTTTACGTCACTCAAGTAATATCTTTTTTAACCCTTGTTGCATCCATGTATTTTCCAATGAGGACATTGTCCAACTTAAGCATGGGGGGTGGTAAATTTCACGATCTTGAGCTCATTTAATCAGTCTGAATAAAATAAAATTAAAAAAAAATTGAATTTAGGAAGAAACTTAGGCATTAGAAACTTGTCAATAGTGAGAAATAATACAAAAAGAACTTGAACACTTAGACTTTTCAGACCTTCAGACTTAATCAGCCCTGGTGTCCTTTAAAATATGGATTTAGCTTTGAATCCTTGCAACCTTAAGCTACTCTAATCCACCTACTAAATAAGGTGATAAGTATACAACTTATCAACTCATCCTCTAACTCAAAAAAACTTTGAGTCTAAGCATCTGCACACATTTTTGCACAGACTCACTCCTCGGAGATTTTGACAGAAATTGGGTAACTAATGAACTCTCTAGGGTGGTATGGCTGGCAAGTTGTCGTGAGTAACAGCCCATTGGCAGGTTATCCAGAGCTCAGCCACGAGGCCATTTCTTCTTCATTTCCTCTAGGTACATTTGAGATCAGGGAAGCCACCTACAAAAAAAAAGAGGAGAAGAAAACAAAATAAATCACACTTCACCGCACGAGTATGGCTGGCAAGTGATCGTGGGTAACAGCCCATTGGTCGATTATCCAGAGCCCAACTCAGTAATTACACAAAAAGAATCAAAACACTTAAAGAAGAAGCGGGGAAGTAGTACAAGTCGGGGAGATATACACTGGAAAAATCATTGTGTTGACCCCAATTAAAACAAACGTAGGGAGAAAGCTACCAATCGAACAAATACACCTTTAGGCAAAATACTTCCTCTTCCTGTCACCTAGGGGCGTAGAAACCCGAAGTCTGTCTGAATTACCGTTGAGTGAATCTATCACGATCTTCACACCAAGATGCTTAGCACTTAGGGTTTTGACCGAGTTTTGAGTGGGTTGGGTAGCCGTAAAATGTTACGAACCCACTCTGAATTCCAAAAAAAAAAAATCTAATATATATGTATATATACATATGTATATTTACATACATTAAAGCAAGGATTCAGGCGATTCGTATTTTGGCAGACACCCGGGCGCTGCTTAGTCTTTATAGATTAAGATCTTAGTATATTTCCTCTTATTGATAAGTGACGAAGTGTCTAAGCAATTACTTCTTAAATTCTGACAGAAAATAAAGACTAAAATAAACCTTGCTAGGGACTAGCAAGGAGTAAACATGGGGGTATGATTACACTGCATCTGGGGGTGATAATTCTGTTAAATAAGGCCCAACTTAAGAATAAAAGGCACAGATAATACAACATAAGTAGAATGGGAGCATTGCATGCATTATATGTCAAGATTGCTTATAAAACAATATTAATGGCCATTTGTATGAGCACCTGTCAAAGCAAGCCTCAGATGAGCAATCGGACCACACGGATGAATTCAGAACGACGAACGGAATCCAACGGACTCAAAATCGGCCAAATACGACATCTGGAGCTCCCACAATGGGCCCAAGAAGTTATGACCGTTGATCTGATGATCAACGGCCCAAGATGCGCCACGTGGCGCCCGCTTCCTCCTTCCTCTGGAGAGCAGATCTCAGCCGTTGATCTCTGATCGAAAGGTTGAGAACCGCGCGCACGCCCGCGGTCGCCGCGACAAAGCAACGGGTATAGCGCGGCGGTTGGAGCGCACGCTAGCGCTCACGCAACGCGGGTTCAAGCCGCGCGGTGCTGAAATTCAAAGACGACGACGCGTGCGGGCGAAATTGGGCCGCCCGATCCGCGGCGGACGGTCAAGATAGCGCGACGTGGCACCCACAGATGTGCCTTTGCCAGACACGCGCGATGACACGGGCGCGAGGGCACGATCCAGACGAGCGCCTCGTACAAGATCCCAGCCGTCCGATCTTTGATCGGACGACTCGTAGTGCGCGCACGTGGATCGGGTGCGAGGAAGAACATCTACGGGCGAGCGACCGGCGGGCAGGGGCTTCACCGACGTTTTGGGAAGGGTTTTAGCAACGTCTCGGATGTTGCTAAAATCCCTTCTTCATTTGGAAAGCCCTTCTCCCTATTTAAACCCCTTCCAACCACTCATTCAAGGCATTCACTCCACTTGCAACTACTCTACCCCTCTCTTAGCTACTTTTAGGCCCTTTTGTAATCACCGGAGATGACGAGCCATCGACGGAGCCTTCTCCACCACCGTGGCTACCTTGCTGCCCTCCCCCTCTCTCTCTTTCTTCCTTTCTTTTAAGCTTTACTTTACTTATGTTTAAGTATGTATCTAATGTTGTAATTTATGAACTAAAGATGCATGATTAATGAAATTGTTTTCCATTCAGTTGCATACTCTATTTCCTATTTAAGTTGCATGTTAAGAATGAAACGATTCTAACCCTCATATCTCTCTCTCTCGCTTTTCACCCGCGCCTTTTCGCAAGCAAAACTCCGCGATTTTCGTGACAATAAGTGACAGGAAAAATCTGATTTTCACGCCTCCCTGAGACCGACACTCGGACTCACATCCGTTTCTTTACTTTAAAATCGGCATGCAAGTGCAAATTATAACGACACTTCTAAACACACATGCACGAAAGCACGTCAAGGGGGTAGGGGTTAGGTTTTGCCTAACCATATGCCTGTGCAGGGACCCGAAGAAGGAGAAGGAAGTAGAAGAAGCAAGGAAGGAGTGGTCGAGGACTTAGCTGCACCAAGGAGCTGAGGTAGGAGAAGAGGAAGAGGAGGAGCAAACTGAAGAAGGAGATGCAGCTCAAGAAAGAAGAAGAAGAAGAAGCCAAGAAGACCAAGCAGGAAGGCAACTGAAGAAGGAGAAGGCAGAGATAGAGCAAAAGGGAAAAGAAGAGAAGGAAGTTGCAGCAGAGAGGAAGGCCAAACAACTGAAGAGAAAGAAGAGAAAAAGAAGAAGCCAAGAAGAAGAAGCAGCAGTAGCAGCTAAAAAAAAGAAGAATAAGGAGAGCACGAGCACTGTAGCAAGTGGCTACTTAAGGCGTCTGATCCATGGAGTCAGACGTCTGAAGACAGAAAGAAATGAGAACAAAGAAGAAAGAGAGAAGAAAAGAGAAGAAAAATTTTTACTTCCTCTCTAATCTTTTTGTAAAACAGTATATTATTGTAAATTGTGATTTTCTACGCTTCTAAAATCAAGCTTACTCCCTGAGTTTGACCTTGGAGAATTTTTGTATTCGAGTAATAAAATAAAATCAAACCGATCGAACCACGATCAATTTTTAAATATTACGATATGGGTGTGAGTGGATTGATGTGATATAGTGAATATATTTTAATTGGTATATTACGTTGAAGTAGGTGTATTTTAATATATTTTGGTGTTGATGTGATTTAGTGGAATAATTTAATGTTGATGTTGATTAATAGAGTATAATAAGTTATATTCCTTAATTTTAGATTTAATTTCTTTGACATTTCTTAGTCATTTCTTTGGCTAAGAGATAATCCTTGGATGATCCCTTTATCAAAAGGAACCTTAGGAGCAACTCCTAACCAAGTAAAGGGGGAAAGGCAAAAGTTCTCCGATCTCTTTTAGAAATCTTGCAAGGGAGAAGATTAAATTGCAAAGTTATCAACAGCTCTGAGCATGCTCATATTATTGGAAGTTTTATAATCTTGTGAAAAGAATATTTTGTTTCACTACCATGCGAAAAGAATGCTCGTTTTTTGAACTCGACATCTCCTTACATCTATCTTTCCAAAGATGTAAAAAGAGAATAGAAAAAAGAAAAAAGAAAACAAAAGAAAAGAAAAAAAATACACCAAAGGAAAAAAATGATGTAAAAAATGTTAATGAGATATGAAGTCATGATTGTCTTGAAAGAAGAGCTCTCAAGATGTAAGTAAGTTTATAGTTTTGCAGGAGATGGTGTAAATTGGATAATAATAAACAAAATATAAAGAGAAAGAAAAAGAGTGTTTTTCTCATATTTAAATTACAATGAAGGATGCATATAATAGAATGGGATCCATGGAAGGAAAAGAGTAATAGAGTACGATCATGGCCCTCTTAGTGGGGAACATGAACCTTACACCATCATGTCCCTTAAAAGGAACACATAATTTGAACCAAAACAAGGACAGACAAAGAAAGAATAAAAAAAGAAAAGAAAAGAAATGCATCTTAATTGAAGCAATCCCTAACTATACTCTATGCATGAATACAATACATGTTATTAAATGAAAATAGGTGATTCATGCTTCATGAGTGAGACCAGTAACTTAAACTAGCTAAGAACTTGATCAAAATGAGCTCCGATTCTTTAAGTGAATCTAGAATCCATAAAAGGTGACCAGTTGCTAGAGAAGGGCAAAAATCAAAGTTGAAGCTAAGGAAGGCAAACAACGCACTGTAACATTCCAATGTCACCCTCTTGCAATCACGAGAAAAGATTAATATATAGCACTTATCCCAAAATTTTCAATTTTACTCAGTTAAATTTGGATTTATTCACCATTGGATGCCGTAAACGTAACATGAAATCTACTCTAATCTCTTTTTTGATTCATAAATCAGAATACATTCCCATTTATATTTTTCAAAAAAAAATTCGACATTTGTGGCATGAGAGGAGAAATATTACAACGACTATACGTGAACATAACAATATGAACAGCCAAGTACATATACGTAATAGACCAAAAAAAAGAGAGAGAGAATAGCTGCAATTCAAAGGCGTGTAATGATAGATGTCGTATCCAATTATTGGTCATCGACCAACCCTAATTCTAATCATGTAGTTTCCAGCACATACGAGTCTTTTTGAGTAATGGTAACGAGATTTGTTGACTCTTCCTAAGAATGATTTAGGATATTATATCGCTCAACAGATTGTAATTTCCTACGTTGTTTAACTCTCTTAATTAATTTTTAGAATTTTAATTTTTGTTCCCATTACCGTTTTGTTGCCATCAAAGATTATACTAAACCATGAATCGTGATTCCTTTTACGTGTAATGGTAGATTTTGACTTAGTTCTCTTACTTTCTTGTGTTGCGAAGCGAGGGATAACTAATATCGGCTATGGACTAAAAACATAAAAAACGTGGCGTGCGGGAGTTGTTATCAATGTTTCTCACTTTAATAATGCCAAGAGCCCTTCTGAATTGAATAATTCTCCTCCTGTCGCTATCATTTATTGTAGAGTATCCACAGCCATGCAAAGTCAAATAAGAATGCCCCTGCCTGTGAACGCATAATTGTTGCCATTTCCGAGTAGTTGACCGCTGGAAGGTTTCTTTGGACTTTTAAGACCACCTACGTCTAAATCATTCTGTCACTGACGTCACCATTTCGTAACTCTAGTTGAAATGTATGGTCCATCTGTTTGTATCTTGGGTTGTCAGTAGGTTGACATGGTCGATGCAAGTCGAAAGCTTTGATTTTTATTTTTATTCGTTTTTAAATGGAGCAGATCAGTTGGATTACACTAACGTCGAGTTTTACTTTTTCATAGGTCGAATCTCAAATCTTTTGGGCTCGGGCACCGTAGATTAGGTAATACGTCCAACATATGTAGAATGAGCATGCAGTACTAGTGTAGATAAAATTGATGAGATTTAAAAGATCTAAACCAGAGATGTCAGGACAGTGGATTTAGGTGGGATTTTACTAATGTTAAATCTATCTTCACTTCGAAAGTCATTTCCCACACTTGCCTCATGTACTTACCAGAGAAAATCTATTATATGTTCATTAATTCATTCGATATCCGTTTCCCAATAGATATATATTAACATATCTGATATGCCTATTTATATATAGTTGAGAGATATTAGATAAAATTTATATAAAAATTATCAATATATATCAATAAATAATTAAAGAAAGACATACTTTCATATTATAAAATATATCATTTATTAAATTATACGGGCACCTCATTATGTAAAAGATAACTTGGAGAGTGGATGTGAGTTATTTTTGGAAGAAAAATATGTTATCGTACAAAATTCAACAAAGCATACATATTGCACCCAATCGATTATATAAGTTTGGGGATATGCTTTCCTATATCTAGACCTAAATCTAATAGGAGATGATTTAGTAAATCCAAATTTACTAATTTATTAAATGGGGCAAGTAAAATCTACCCTGATTAGGTCAGGTTAGGTTAGGTCTCCGTATTGACATCCCTAATCTAAACATGAATTTTTTAAGTCAAATGAATGCCTGATAGTTATGATCAACATAATTGTATGTTGATGCAATTGAATAAATTATATGTTATACACAGTGTATAATTATTCATCTTATTCAATTCAAGTGATTAGATTTTTATTCCGTTAAGGATCTCATTTTTTTTTTTTATACTTGTCCTATCATGAAGGTATGGATATTGTCGAAATTCAAGTCAATACTAGTGCCTATTAATTATCTTTTAAAAAGATATGCAGCTTAAAGCTATTCATGAGAATAATTTTGATTAATGATTATTCTTTGCATATTTGTTCTTGATGTCTTTTTATAAAAATTGCAAGGTGATTCTAGAAGGGAGGTAGAGGGGAGCAAAGGTGTGATCATGGGGGGCATAGGAGCATCCATTTACAAGTTTTCTTTTATCAATTTATGATATCTAGAGTTGAATTGGTAACTAGCTAAGTCACTTCAAGTAGAACAATCACTGACCCATTTATTTGGACATTCAACAATGGCTTGGCAATTTATCCACTGTAAAGATCATAAATTGAAATATATTATTCTTAATTTAGCAGAGTTGTTCCTTAGGAGAAGCGGCCATTCAATAGAATCCATTGATTCAATGTTAGAATTTGAGAAAAGGTGAGTCTCTAAGTGATGCATTAATAGAGCACCAAAGTCAAAAGTGGATTTGAAAGAAATGTAATGAGTCATCCAATATTCCAACAATCTACATATATGTGAAAAACAAATATCATCACTTAAGTTGTGTTTTGCAGCAAGATGAAAGTTATTTTGAAATAAGGTATTGCAGAGATCGATAAAGAGAGGTGTTTGTTTGAACGATATGATAAGTGGAGGGATAAAATAAATGTTAAGGAGATGTAATGTTAGTAGATGATTTTTAAATATTACGATATGGGTGTAAGTGGATTGATGTGATATAGTGAATATATTTTAATTGATATATTACATTGAAGTAAGCGTATTTTAATATATTTTGGTGTTGATGTGATTTAGTGGAATAATTTAATGTTGATGTTGATTAATTGAATGTAATAAGTTGTATTCCTTAATTTTAGATTTAATTTTTTAAACATTTCTTAGTCATTTCTTTAACTAAGAGATAATACTTGGATTATCCCTTTATCAAAATGAATCTTAGGAATGCCAGAACCAAAGATCACATCCTTGTGCAAGAAAACAAAACAAAAGAAAGGGAATAAAAACTCTAAGGAACAATTCTGGAATCTTGAGCAACTCCTAACCGGGTAAAGGGGGAAAAGGCAAGAGTTCTCAGATCTCTTTTAGAAATCTTGCAAGGGAGAAGATTAAATTGCAGAGTTATCACCAGCTTTGAGCATGCTCATATTATTGGAAGTTTTATAATCTTGTAAAAAGGATATTTTGTTTCATTCACCATGCGAAGATAATACTCATTTTTTTAACTCGGCATCTCCTTCCATCTATCTTTCCAAAGATGTAAAACGAGAATAAAAAAAAAAAAAAGAAAACAAAAGAAAAGAAAAAAAATGATGTAAAAAATGTTAATGAGATATGAAGTCATAATTGTCTTGGAAAGAAGAGCTCTCAAAATGTAAGTAAGTCTATAGTTTTCAAGAGATGGTGTAAATTGGATGATAATAAATAAGATATAAAGAGAAAGAAAAAGAATATATTTTTCTTATATTTAAATTCCACCAAAAGATGCATATAGTAGAATGAGACTCGTCGAATATGTATCGAATATATTTTTAGGCATAATGTACGGGATATGCACATTGTTATCCATATATTTTTATATGAAAAATTTGAAAAAAAAAAAATAGATTCAAGATAGAATTTTATACAGTAGGATAATATTTATATATTTTTTTCACATGAGAATTTGGAAAAAGAGAGGGTTGGAGAATGTTTTATGAAAAATTATAGATCCTGTTTGATGAGGAGTATAAGCTTGTGAAATAAGTAATGTTGAATGAGTGGAATAAATGATGAAATTATTAAACTTAATTAATTGAATGTTTTTGGTAAATTTAAGTTATTCTACCAGGAAGATAAATTAATTTTATTTTAAATTAAATTTACTTAATTTGATGTAAATAAAAAATAAATTAAACAATAAATTAAATAATTAACCTAATATAAATCCAATTTAACCTGCCAGCGAAACATGCTCTCACAATTCGTGACAAGTATCCTGCGCTATTGTCAACTTTTCCATATTTTGTAAACTTCTTCGAATTTCTACGGCACCGTCTTTGTTTTCTTTTTATTCTTTTCTTTCTCCTAAAGGGAGGAGAGGATGGACTCCGGGTTCCCATTTCAACCAAATATTTTTTCCAGTCAAAGGAGAGGGAAGGAAAGCAAATCCGCCACAGCCACCACCGGCTCCCTCCTCCCCTCCGTTATCTCCACCACCTCCTCCCCCACCTCGAGACACTCTCCCATCGGGTTCCTCCACCCAAAGGTAATCCCTCTCTCCTCTCTCCTCTCTCCTCTCTCCTCAAACACGTTAGGGATTTGGTTCCCCACGGGCTCTTCTGGTCCCTTCTTCTTGAACTGCCCTTGGGATCTCCTCTCGAATTGCTTATGCTTCGCAGTGATTCTTCAGTTCCTGATCTGTTGCGGCCGGTTCGTGTCCTTTGATTTTGCCTATTTGTCGGTAGGGTGGTCGAAATTTCAAGTTCTAAGCTAATTTGTGAAGGTTGTTTGTTGCATATGGTTGCCTAACAATGTTTGAAATTGGACGAATAATGGCGGTTTTTCGAGTGAACAGCACATTCAATCATCGATCCGCATCTGACGGTGATGCCGCCCCCTCCGAGACACTGCATTTGATCTCATCTTATCGCATCTTATCTTGCCTTATCCTATCCAATGCGTGTCACGTCATTTGGATCGGAGAGTGTGATGGTGACGGATGGAATCCGTTGTCAACGTACTTCGATGAGGTTTAGCGTATTCCTTTTCACGATGGTGCTTTCGGTTGAGCTCGAAGACGGAATGGTCAGTTGTTTATGAAAGTTTTGTGTCGAATTGCGTGTAGGCAGGTGGCAAGAAGGTTTAGACAAATTAACTAAGCCGTGAGAAATATAGTAGCAGTAATATAAATGCAAGGATTAAAGAGTATAAATCTGAATCGTTATTAGATTGCGATGTTAATGAATGTCTGTTCACTGGTGGTAAGATGATGCTCTGTTGTAAGTAAATGATCTATTGGTTCGTGGTTACAATGTCAAAAGCTTGTGGTATGATTGATTGTTTGAATTATATATCAAGTACCACAGGCATACGTGTTATGCGGATTCTTTATGTTCTCTCGCAAGTCACGGGGGCGTTTCTTCTGCAAGTGCAAGCACATGGAAAGCCAGTCGGAAAGGGAATGCTGCTGGTCCTTTATTTACATTTACTTTCAGTTCCCTCATTTTCCCTTTGGTTGCAACACTCGCTGCATACCTATTCCCTTCCGTTACAAGGCAGAAGCACCCATATTTGCTTTCTAAACCATCTGCGGAACAAAAAGGGTTTCTGGCCACTGCCCCGCAACAACAACAAGAACAGCAACACACACACCAAAAAGGGGAAGAGCATCTGAAATTTACCAAGAAATTTCGGCCTTCCCCTCCAATTGGGAAGCTGCGTCACCGGACACTCAACATCCAAAAATTGGTGCCCTTAGTGGAATGGGGAAGCTACTAGTTTTGGATGGAATAGATAATTGAGTGTTGTTATATTTGTGGAGGAATGAAAAGCTGATCACACCAAGATGAAGCCTGGCTGTTCCAGGGGAAGTGGGCCTTTTCTGGATTTGGTTTTATTTTGACGTGAACAAATTTTGCTGAATAAATTATGAACAAGTTCTTAATTCCTTATCCTTTAGGTTATCCTTAGATCACATAATGATTGTCATTTACTTGTAGATTGATCTGTTCTGTTTTTGAGATTGTACCATGATTTGGATATCTTGGAGGGTTAAAATGGGAATTTGAGTGCATCCAGGCTCTTCATTAGGTCATCCTTAAACCACGTAACACTCTTCATTTTCTTGTAGATTAGTTTGTTTTGAATTTCAAGGATAGTAACCTAATTCAGATTCTTGGTAGGGTTAAACTGGAATTTGAGAGCCCCTAGGAGGCAATATCGCGTCCTAGCATGGTTAATGCTAGGTTGGCATGAGCAGATGTTACTGATGCGATATCATGGTTTTAAGGAAATAAATGGTGTTGTATTATAGGTAAGAAGATGTAGCAATTAAGAAGTGTAGTTTTTTTGGGTATAGTGCTCAATTGGTTGATGAAATGTGGGACTTGTCGTCAATTGCTTTAGAATGATCCTTGATTTATCGCCAACTTTCTACTCTAATCCCATTATAGATGGACTTTGGGATGATGCTTGGGACTTTCTTTTACGCTTTCAAAGTAGTTGTAACTCTTGAATGCTCTACATAATTCCTCTATAGCGAGTGTTGTTATGTAAATTTGTTAATTAAAACTGTTGGGTTATTATGGGGAAGACGAACAATTCATCTCTCCAACCTATGGATGAATAATTTGCCAATGGTATTGAGGCATGAACAATTAGGCATTTTAAAAATTCTTGATTTGACTAATCGCTCTGTGAAGATTTTTATAATTAGAATTCATTCCTCTTAAATATCAAAGAAAACAAATAGAGTTCATCCCTTTAGATAGAGAGGGATTAATTCTACTTTCAGTCCTAATCCTAAACATAGAAATAAATCAAATCCTAAACAAATTAAAACATATCTTTTACGGTTTGAAAAGAGATAAATATAGAATGAGATAATTCCTAAAAACATAGAAAGATATCATTTTTGTTTTCCTAAATACTATTTCCTAAATTATCTTTAACATTCCCCTTAAGCTTGAGTGTACAACGCCCAACTTTGAGGAGAATGCAGCAAGAGAGCTCCCCCCATTTGATGTAGTTTGGGGTTGGAGTAGGCAGGTGGGCATGCAATCAGATAGGCACATAGGCAGTCATCCCTTTACAGTGGAAGCCTAACTCCCTTGGAGTTAGAACAAAAAAACTGACTCGAAGACCTTAAGGTAGTCGTGAGGCGATCCTAAGCAGGCTGTACTAGTAGAGAAGATGATCCGACACTGTAGTGGAATAGGGAGTCGATCCAAAGCAGGCAACAACGTAAGGGAAACGATCCTGAGCATGGGAGACGATCTCAAGCATTAGTAGGGGAGATGATCCCAAGTAGTTAGCAAAGGGGAGATGATCCCAAGTAGTAGAGATGATTCGAAGCGCTGGTAGTCGCCTTACACTAGCAACAAACCCTTTTTGCTATAAGATAGAATTGATGTAGGGCATTTATAGATGGAATTGAGCATATGTCTTAGTTATCTCACCACTCATCGACGTCTTCAGTGTCGATCATGTGACTTGAGGCTTCGATAGAGTCCTTTAAGCTAATTGCAGGTTGGGCATGGATTTAATTCTGGGGTTTACATATGTATCCCAGAGTGAGGGATTCACAGGTATTTAGAATACATGAAGAAGGTGTAGTGCCATAAATCTTGATTTCTAAACGTTTCATTATTGATGTGATGAAAGCAATAACGATTTTGATGGGATCCTAATCGAATAAAAATCACATACTATTTAAGGAGTAAAATAGGTATTTGATTTGGCATTTAATTTGGGCTAAATGTGCTTAGTCTTTATTTAAAGGGGTTTGGATGCAAATAAAATGCCTTTGGGTACTTAAAGCCAATTGTCCAATTTATTTGGAGGGCTAATGTTGCAAACTTCAATTAGAATTAATTCCTAACTATTGGATTTGATCCAATGGTCACCATCATATGAAGAATTTTAGGATTCACTATAAATATCTCCTATGTCAAGTGGGAAACCCTAATTATCCCATTAATAAAGTGCAACCAATTTTCCTCCACCGAGAGAGAAAGAAAGGAAGAGAGGAGAAAGGGACACTGGTTCTACCGCCTCTTCTTCCTTGGGCGTCCATAAGCCCTTGTCTTGAAGCTTGAGAGGATGTTTGACATTACTTCTAGACAGCTAGATTGTCAACTTTTGGACGTCCAGGTTCTCGAATGGAAGCCTTTTGAAGGCTTTTGGACGTCCAACACTTGTTGGCCATGGGTTATCAACCTGTAGAACCAATATTTGGAGGAGCTTTGAGACGAAAGTTGCCTTGGGGAACGTGAAGGAGTTCACGACATGCGAAGGGTTCGTGTAGAGTACGTTGGATCGAGTTTTCTTAGTGCGAAGGTCCTCATTAGCCTATCAAGAAGAAGGGAGTCCCATGATGTTGCGACTTATTGGAGGAGGCACAACACTTGGGTGCTGTTTTATGCTGCTCCTCAGGTATACCTTTGTACTTGTTGGGATTCCAGAATGGGAAGATACTAGATCTTTCTATATGGTTTCGTTTATCTAGGTTGTGGTTGTTTCTCGATTCTCATGTTCGATTTTCTAAACATTGAGCCATTTATCAAATCAAAGAAAATTTTTTAAAATGATAAGTTCTTATGCTTTCGTGATGCCACAGGGTCAAACCGTTCGATCCCCAATACACCCCCCTTCTCTATGGCCTCCATCAATTGTCTTTCCAATAGAACATCCTGAAAAACACATGAGATAGCATCAAACATAGCTATGTAATTGAGTTCCTTTATTAGCATACTAGCAGAAAGTAGGCTAATAGGAAAATTAGAAACTAAAAAAATATTTGTCAGTCTTATGTTTAGGGTAAGGTGGACATCCCCTTGGCCAATAATTGGTGAATATCAACCATCAGCCACCTGAATTGTCCGTCCTAATGGAACAGGTCTAATAGTGGTAAAACTACCCCAATCACCACATAGGTGTTGAGAAGCTCCATAGTTCACTATTAGTCAGGGTCACAACTAGGAGATTATGCAGACATTGCAACCACTGTACTGGGTGTGCTGGCAAATGCAGTAGTGTTGAGTTGTGAGTTAGCAGATGATGTGGCTGACATCTGGGATACTTGCTATAGAAGATCATCGTACTTAGCACGTGTAAATGTCACCATTTTTGTAGAAGAGTTTTCTACAATAGCTTTATTAGTAGGAGGCTTCCCATGCTTTGTCTAGCAAGAGTCTTTGTTATGACCAATTTTGCCATGAAATGTACAAGATGGGCAACCTCAGCCCTAGGTGGTGTGATCACGTCCATGTCTTCTCATAGAAGGGCCACCTTGACCTCTACCATAATTCACTGCTAGTGTAGACGTCTGAGAATCGTTCACTTTTGTAGTCAGAGGTATCACAAGATGACTCATATGACTGTAAGTCTCCTCCAGAGTAGGTAAATCTGCCATCATCAGCATCCGAGCCCATGCAGAGGAGTAATTAGGCCCTAAGCTTGCAAGAAGCTGAAGGCTTGTTGCTTCTCTCCCAAGTGTTCTTTGAGTCTCACAAGTCACAAGTATAAATAGGACGACATGCATTGTACTTCTTAAACAATGTCTTAAATGTGGACTAATACTGTGACAATGTCTTCCCTTCTTGCCAAAGACCCATTATCTCACTATAAATTTGGAAGACTCAATTGGAGTTCTTCTTATGGGAATATGTATCTTGCAGTCTATCTTATATCTCTTTTGTTGTTTTGTAGTACATGTTTTCTTCGCCAATTTGAGGAATAACATTATTCATTATCCAAGCATGCATCGTTGTGTTGTCCTTTTTTCATGTGACGTACTTGCCTCTTTTCTCATTGGACTTTGGTTCTCTGAGAATATGCTCTTTATTATGACCCTTCAGGTTATGGTAAAAGTTTGAGACAATTATAGGTAGTTGGTCTCATCCAACTTGATCATTAGATCAAAAAACGAGTTCTTGTAGACCCTTGTTTTTATCACCTTCGATTTGACATCCAAAAAATCTGAAGAGGGCATCTCTCATGCAAATTAGAGCCCCAAGATGTGAGGAAAAATTTTATGGGTTAGCTTAGGTCATGAAATCATATTGAAAAACCCAATTTCAAACCAAAACGAGGCTAAATGGTGACTCTTCGACCAATTGGCAGTGCTCTAGTGAGTCACCAGAGTCTGGCGAATTGTCAGAGTAGGGCGACGCCTTTGGTGGGTGGTCCAACTGGAGATAGCCCCAGTAGCAACCTCCAGGCGCTACTGGGTTACCAACAACCATCGGTGACGATCGATTTTGTGCCCCAAACCTTTGGCAATGTGGTCAGTCGGTCAGCAAGGGGTCGCCAAAGGGGGTACGGTGGTCCGATGACCCCACCAAGGGTTGGTGCTAGCGGATGAGTCTTTGATCAAGTGATTTCTTCTCTCCAAAGAAGGTTTTTTAGGGAAAAAAACCTAGGGTTTTTGTATTTGGTGTAGAAAAAGAGGGGAGAGGACAAGGAAGGTATCGGATGCCGGCCTAAGACTGCCGCTCTGATACCAAGTTAGAAGAAATGAGCAACTTAGTTTATTAGGAAACCCTAATCCTCAATATATAGAGGATTTGGATAAAATACAGAGAGATCCACAAACTAAAGGAAAATAAGAAAAGAATGCAATAACATAATTCTCAACAGGACTGAATCTAAAATGTTTAAAAGCATGTAACTGAATTGTAATATCCATATTTGGATTGATTGCAAAGTCTGGAACCCAGGGTCTATACTGAATTATCTAAAGTTTGTAGAGTGTTGTATAAACTTCTGGAAAGCTTGGGCTGGTTTACTAACTTCTGAATCTTGCAAAACAACTCAAATATTAATGCCAAACATGCCACCTTCAAAAGGTAGATACCAGCATCAAACTCTTATGGGCTCTTCCAACCAGACTCAACATTGCTTATGGCAGCACAGTGATTGGAGCTGCAGAGAGTAATATGCCTATTGCACTTCAACTCATGGCAGATTCCAATCTGATTACCAAATTTAATTAATTAAGTTATATATATTTTTAAAACATTGCAGAAGATGCGACATGGCAACGATAGTTTCAATGGAGTGATTAACACAATAGATGTTAGGGCTATGATGTGTGATCTAACTGCTAAAATTATCTGCCATGAACTTTCTGGACCCAATTTCTTTTGATAAATCAGTGGAATTTCATGTTTTTGTATTACATGGTGGACATTGATGCAATGCAATGAGCAGTAACTCATTGAAGTAGCATGGTGAACGCTATATTGTTAACAATACCATTATGAACTAATGGCATTCTTCAAAATAAAATGGCAAATGTGGTCTAAGTTTTGATAGCATAATCTTATCTAAAAATACTGTTCATGCTGTGAAAAAAAGTCATGGGCACTGTTCACATGATTAACAGTATTCATGAATATTGTTCTTTCTTGAACAATACTCTTTAAAATTGCCTCAGCAGATTGATTGTATGAATATTGAAATGCAAACTGGATGATTGACCTGTGTTGATGCCGTGTTGGCAATAATAGAATATAAAAATTACAGCATCTCAGGTACCAAGGACACCAAGCTTTACATGGGAAATCTTCTTAAGAGAAGGGAAAGCCACTAGAGGAGCAGCCTAGAAAGTTGGATGATTTATTCATTATTTTCAAGAGAAATTAGTAGGATGTGGTCTTTATATAGACCAATTCCTTCTTAATCTCAGATCCTGATCCCAAGCCAGAGAGGTATAGGACCATACTCATCAGCCATGTTTCAGTTGGACATATTTAGGATCCAATTGTCCAGTCAACTGATAACATGATTTTCAAGTTTTCAATGTAGAATTGATGCTAGACAAAGCTTGGATTTCGTTAACATTCTGAATGCCTCTAGATTCTGTCTGGTCCATTTTGTTGGCAAAACAGTAATTTTAGTTTCTTTCTTTTTAGACCAGGCACCATGGACAACTCATATTCAAGGGATCTGTTCGATTGTATTTCTTGGTTCAGCTCCTCACATGAAAGTTCTGGGAAGTCAGAACTGGTTCAGAGATATAGTCAAGAACTTGGTGAAATATTTAAGCTATCAGGGCCTATACTCAAAGATATTTTGTCTTCTGGTATGGCACTAGATGAACATATTAATAAGATGCTGCAAAGCCTGAGTAACTTTACTGCTGAAGCTAGGAAATTGGAAAGTGGCTGGCAGCAGATGACGAGTAAAATCTATTTTGTACGTATTTCACTTGTAACTCTTATCTGCTCTATCTTATTGGTAGTCCAGAAATACTTGTAAGAATATTTTTGAATTTTATGATATTATCTAGCTTGCTTATCTGAACAGAAGATTTTCAATCATTTTTCTACTTACTTGTAACATTCTTTGGTTAAGTCCTCAGTGACCAAAAGGGGGTAACCCAGATAAATTGTTCACGACTGAGAAAATTATAAAGGTGGAAGTGCTTGGATGCTCCTTATATCATTGTAGTATTCGCTTTATAGTTTTACTATTTCTAGCTTTCACTAGTATGACATGCAAAAGCAAGTGTATCAAGTTTATAAACGCTTGTGTTCTTAGTGCCTATGTGTACTTTCTGCTAGGTTCTCATATACGATGCTCTGTTGTTACCATTTGCCTGTATAGTTTCAAAAAAGGAGGATATTAAATATTATATGGGATATTGTTCTTCCAAATTTTTAACTTTTTGATTCTAGCATGTGCAATTACCTTCCTAATTCAACTTTTATTGGAATGGACTTGTGATTTTGTTGAGATTGTTGTTATTTCCTTTTTTTAAATTCTTTCTTGTATGTTAATTTTATAGGGATTTGGTGAACTTTCCAAGAGGAATGGGGTTTCTCGGGTATGCAACTTAATCACTTTTAATTAGGTATCGAAGTGGTGGCCCAATAATTGTTCTCATATCAACGAAAGCAACTTCGATAAAGTGGTGTTTAAGGCAGCCAACTTGTGGTGCTGTCACAAATGGTGGGCTCAACTAATGTTACTGCTACGAACTAGCAAATCAATGGCCTTACAACATTGCATTGCCACCAGGAGTGCCGATGCTAACCTACCAACACTATGCCACTGCTGGGATCATTATTATCATGCCCTAGCAATGACTCCTACTTGCAAGTGCTGCATCCTTGTTGATGCGAGCCCCTTGCTAGATTGCCCCAAGGGTTCATTTGAGAAGGACTCGATCAAGTGAATAATGAAGGTGGAGAGGTGAGAGAGTGGAATCAAGCAATCGTATAAAGACAAGGTTTTTTTACTAGGTTCCACCACAAGGAATAGTTTTCACTCTCTTTATAAATCTTAGCTCATACAATAATCTTCAATGCCCAGAAAGGCTCATGCTCTAGTCATGGATGCATTACCATAACTTTAAGAATGGCATCTAGACCTTGATGGATGATTAATACGATAATCTTTACGATTTGATTCTCATCCCAATGGTTGAGGCATGTGATTTGAGGTTGATTCCTCATACCAAGTCGCTAAGAGGTTTCCACACTTTGATAACATGGCAAGACCACTGAAATATGCACCCAACACTTGAAGGATCATCAACAAGAAGTGGTGGTAAAAATCCAAGTGCGACAATCAAGTTTGACTTGTTAGGTTGGATAACAGTGATTTCTGAGCCATCAATCAGTCAGATGGCTTGTGTGTTCGCCCTAATTCCGAAGTTATCGCCTTTGATCTTTTTATTTATTTATTTATGTTTTTTTTAACATGATTAATAAAACAAATAAGATTAATACATGCTGATTCATATTACATTTATCTTGCAAATATTTCTCAAGGAAATTAATCAAGCCAGATCTGCTGACTTTGTTTGTAGGTCAAATGGCATATTTTTGAGGCTCACTCTTCTTTGAACCTCTAATTTTCTTGCCACAAGCACTATTAACTTTTTTTTTTCTTCCCACAAGCGTGTATATGTGTCGATTGCATGACACTTGAAGATTTGATGCAAGGATTGGATTGCTTGGCATTGTTGGCTTTGATCCCACACTAAGAAATTTGTAGATTATGGAAGAATCCAACAAAGCATTGAGATCTTGGCTTGAGCCATCTGATCCACACACAAGTAACCTTAAGAAACCACACAGACATTGTAAATTAATGAGATCCCCACAATTTAGGACTGCATTTGTGGTAGTAATACATTGCACCTACTTTCTTATTGTGCCAACCATACTATTAGCTACTTCTTTACTTTTATGACCTTCACTTGCTTTCCTACTCTGTCAACCCTACTGTTGCACCATCCCTACCACCCTCCACCAACTATATTGCCTCCGTGCCACCATGCCAATATCTTCCTACTACTTCATTGCTGCCATTCTTTCTTGATCACATAATAGCTGACATTGTCATTGCTCTCATTGTTGTAAATGCCTACAACGTGCCCATAACATGCCCATGAAATGTCCTTTTTCTGACATGAGGTGATATCGACATACATGTATTGTCAAAATGCAAGAGTGTTAGTGATATCTTGCTAAATATGGATAATATGTCAGTAAGTTTAGACAAATTGGTGGTATTAGGTATAATTCTTAAATTGGTATCATATGTTATGGTCAATAGGTGTCTTAATAACTAGTTTCTACCCATTACTATTGTTGTAGGTGATTTAAATTTCAACGGCATGTCGTCAGCATGTTGTCTAAATGTGGCTATTTTTTAGGTTAGCTCATGTGGAGAATCAAAAGAAAGCATTATCATCAAATGAAACCCTAACCCTCTTTTATAGAAAAGAGAACTAGGTTAATTACATAAGTAACTTCTCAAGATAAATAAAATATCATGCACCCCCTTACAACTCAACACTCCCTCTCAAGTTGAGTTGTATATATCAATGAGGCCCAACTTGTTGCTCAAAAAATCATGGTGTTTTCTCTTGAGAGGCTTGGTGAGAATGTCAACAACTTGCAACTCAGAAGATGTATAAGGGGTAGTTATCTTACCCTTCAGGGCTGCATCCCGTATAAAATGGCAATAAACCTCAATATGCTTCGTCTTCTCGTGAAAGACAGGATTAGAGGCAATGTATGCTGCTGACCTATTATCACAATGGAGTGGAACAAGGGTATCAACACCCCTAAATCTCGCAGAAAACCAACCATCCACATAATCTCACAAACAAACTGTGCCATGGAGCTGTATTCTGCCTCTGCACTGGAACGGGTGACGACATTTTATTTCTTGCTCCTCCAAGAAACCATATTTCCTTTCAAATAGATAGCAAAGCTTGATGTAGATCGCCTGTCTTCTACTGATCCTGTATAGTTTGCATCAGAGTAAGCCACAAGATCAAGAGTGCCACTCGCACTATAATATAGACCTCGCCCTGGGGTGCCTTTCAGGTATTTCAGGATGCGACACATCATGCCAATTGTTGTACGTGGGACTCTGCATAAATTGACTAGCATGAGTGACTGCAAAGCTAATATCTGGTCGAGTAATGGTCAGATATAACAAACGACCAACAGCACTGCGATACCTGGTAATATCCTCAAACAAGGGATCTGACGCATTAGAGGTATGACTAGCTGGTGCCACATTTAGTATCCTCGATGGCTTGGACCCAAGTAGTCCAGCCTTTTAAAGAATCTGTAAGGTATACTGCCTTTGTGATAAGGATAAGCTATCCTCCTAACCAACAACTTCTATCCTCAAGAAGTAGCGAATGTCACCCAAGTCTTTAGTGACAAAAGTGGATTGAAGAAAGGCTTTCGTTTCTACTATCCCATCAATATCATCACCTATCAAGATCATGTCATCAACATAAACTGTTAGGATAACAACTCTCCATGTTCAGTCCTCCTAATAAATATAGAATGGTCAGTAGTTGATTTCTGGAACCTAATCTTTTTGATCTCTAGGTTGAGCCTCTCAAATTAGGCTTGTGGGCTTTGCTTTAGGCCATAGATGGCCTCCCGTAAGTGGCAACAAACTCCCCCTGACTGTCATAACTTGGTGGCTGTCTCATGTATACTTCCTCAGCTAGATCACCATACGCAAATGCATTCTTTATATCTAACTGATGCAGGGGTCACTCCTTAACCACAACAATAGACAATGATCCTGATGGAGGTGATACAAGCAACAGGTGAAAAGATCTCAAGGTAATCCACCCCATATGTTTGGGTGAATCCCTTGGCAATAAGTCTTGCCTTATATCGCTCTGCTGTTCCGTCTTATCTATATTTGATGGTGTACACCAATCTGTAACCAACAACGGTAGCACCATTAGGACATGGAATACGATCCCATGTCTTCTTGGTCTGAAACGCATGCATCTCCTCATCCATAGCGGCTTTCCACCTCGGATCATGGAGAGCCTGAACAAAGTCTTTGGGAACAATTGTTGTCGTAATGGCAGATGCAAACTACCTGTCCTCCTCCTAGAGATGAGATACAGTAGTATAACGAGAAATAGGATGAAGTGTGGTGTCAGGTCTCCTCTGTGCAGTCTCCTCTCCATCTAAATCACCCTGATCTGCGGGGGTAAGAAGCTGAGCTGGTTCCTCATCTGTGATGTCATTTAGCTGTGATCTACTCTGATATACATATATATCCTGTATAGCAGCCTTTATGGTTAAACCTTCCTCTAAGAAGTAAGGAACCTTTTCAAAGAAGGTCACATCAGTAGTAACAATATATTGCCTACGACCTGGATCATAGCACCTGTAGTCTTTTTGGGTCCTAAAATACCTAAGAGAGACACACTTCGTAGCATGAGGGACAAACTTATCCTATATATCATAATTCTGAACAAAACAAATACACCTAAAACCTCTTAAAGGCAGTGGAAAAATCCAGCCATACTCAGGATGTATAACTTGACAGGGAATTTGACCATGAAGCACTGAAGATGGTAATCTGTTAATTAGATAGGCTGTAGATAATATAACATCTCCCCAAAACTGCTTAGGAACCTTCATATGAGACATCAAGGTTTTAGCAACATCAAGCAAGTGGTGCAACTTGCGCTCTGCAACCCCATTCTGTTGGGAAGTGTGAGTGCAAGATGTCTGGTGAATGATCCCCCTGGAATGAAACTCTTCATGTAAATCACTATGCATAAACTCTAATACATTATTATTGCGGAAGACTCGAACAGTAGTACCATACTGTGTTTGTATCTCAAGACAGAAACTGCTGAACAATGTTAGGTGTTAGGACGACATAAAATAAAGCCACGTGGACAGTCACGTGGTAGTTAGCAGGCTACGTGGACTGTCCACGTGGTAGTCGGCTAGGAGGGCCTGAGAGCTAGTTTGGATGGAGGGATGGATTTTATGAGAACTTTTTTGTAGCTGGGTTATCCTCCATTTTTGTTTGGAAGTCATAAAGGTTATTCTAGTGGGTTAACTTGTGACTGTTTGGAAAGTTTTTGGGTGAACCTGTGAAAACACATGGGATAACCCACAAAAAAAGCTTATCCTACCTCAACTCTAGAATAGCTTATCTTGGGTTAAGTCCTCTTAACCCGTGTCAAAATATCCTTCACACCAAACAAGGTTAACCCTATTTTGATGGGTTACCCCCTTACCAAAGTAGGCCTTAAGGCCAGCGGTCAAGGATCCAAGGTACTAATTTTGGAGTCTTTTACTTAGGGTGCAAGTTTGGTTATTTTTAGTAAATGTGTTTTGGGAGAAATATGTCAAGATTTAATTTATTTTAGAGATAAGATCTTTGTTTAAGAGATGTGATTTGTTTCCAAATAATTGGGATATGTTCTCTCTATAAAAGTGTTCCCTTGTAATCTTATTTGAGCAATAATAATATTTCCCAATCAAGGCTCCTCTCCTCTCTCTCTTCTTCACATCGCCATCGCTGGCTACCATTAAAGGCTGCCGACCACCCAACCAGCTGGCTGTGCTCCTCCTTTCTCCTGTCCATACGCGTGGATAGCCTACCGTTGGGGCTGTTTTCCCATGCACATGGGAGCCTCCACGCTCCACCTTGTGCAAAACTTGATATGGTACTAGAGCCTTCGGTCTAGGCTTCCTGTGCGTGTGGGTTATTTGATCGCACGTTGGTGGTCCTCGCATCCAGAAAGTCCTCTCCAACAAATCTAGTGCCTTACGCAGAAAAGGAAGATTGCAGAAGATGGCGGAATCCACCATAACAGTCAGAGACGCCACACTTGGTCCGGGAGAAAGCAAGGTGGTTGTCTCTGGGTCAACCATCAAGCTTAGTGGTGTATCTAACTATGTCTTGTGGGCTCGTGCCTTCAAGATATTTGTTGGAGGCTAGGAGAAGCTTAGCATTCTCCTCGAGGAGCCACCAAAATTGAAGGACGACAAGAAGTTAAAGAAGGAGAATTATGTTGTCATGAATTGGTTCATGAATTCGATGGATCTGTCCATCGCCTCAAATATGCTCTACAAAAAGAGCACATATGAGATTTGGATGGCTTTTGAGAAAAGGTATGCCTGAAACTCAAATTAACGCACGTATTACTGATTTCTACACTTGCATTTGAACAACCAGTTAAGGAGTTCTCTCTTTGACCAAAAATTATGAGATGGAGGGGTTGTTTGAGGAGTTGAAGATCTACGAGTCGTTATGTTGCGACAAGCAGGGGGAGACACAGGAGGTTTGACAATCCGCCAAGTTTTTATCAGGATTGCATTCCTGTTATTGAGTCGCCTGAGATCAAATCCTAGCTTCTGAGGGGAAGATGGATCTTAAGATCATCTTCTACTATCTCCTCAAGATGGAGATCCCTGAGGATGAAGACACGTCGAAAGGCAAGAACTCCACTTACTATTTCAGAAGCAGGTGTGGGGTGTGGATGTGGACTTGGCTGCATCTATTCGAAGTGTCAACGCTGTGGACATAATAATCATCTATAAGACAAATGTTGGGAGAAGTTCGGGAGGCCACCACGTGGGGCTACTAGCACCTCACGTGTGGACTCTCTAACTCATAAAGATTTTGAGAAGCTGCGCGCTCTACTTTGAGAAGACAAGTCAACGGTGGCTGTCGCGACGATTACTTAGGTTGCCATAGAAGCAACGACTTCGAAGGTCACAAGAGGATTCGTCATTGACTTGTCAAAGGAGAAGATTGAGAGCTTGGCTCTCGAAGAAGATTTGTGGTGGGGTACCTAGCCTTACAAATGGAAGACTAAGTCGTTGGCCTCCCAGCTTTTGACTTGAGGGGGAGTGTTAAGAGCATAAAATAAAGCCATGTGGATAGCCACGTGGCAGTCAACAGGCCACGTGGACTGTCCACGTGGCAGTTGGCTGAGAGGGCCTTAGAGTCGGAGGTCAAGGGTCCAAGGGACCAATTTTGAAGTCTTTTGCTTATGGTGTAAGTTTGGTTATTTTTAGTAAATGTATTTTAGGAAAAATATGTTGGGATTTGATTTGTTTTAGAGATAAGATCTTTCATTGTTTAAGAGATATGATTTGTTTCCAAATAATTGGGATATGTTCTCTCTATAAAAGAGAGTCTTCCCTTGTAATCTCATTTGAGCAATAATTATATTTCCAAATCAAGGCTTCTCTTCTCTCTCTCTTCTTTACATCACCACTGCCGGCTACCACCAAAGGCTACCAGCCCGACTACCGGCCACCCAACTAGTCAGTCGTGCTCCTTCTCTCTCCCTGTCCACACGCATGGACAACCCACTGTTGGGGTTGTTTTCCCACGCACATGGGAGCCTCCACGCTTCACCTTGTGCAAAACTTGATAGTAGGAATCTCACTTCTGGCTTTCATTAGAAAAATCCATGTCAATCTGTTGCTGTCATCAATCATAACTGCGAAGTATCGGTGTCTACCAGTAGTGGTAACTTTAGAGGGCCCCTAGACATCACAATGCACCAGAAAAAGGCACAGAACTAACACCAGCATCTCTCCCAGGATAGCTGCTCCCGTGATGCTTCCCCAACTAACAATCTTTACAATTTAAGGCCAAGGAATCAGGTAGTTGTGGGTACATGTGACGCATCTTCTTTATGGAAGGATGCCGAAGTTTGCGGTGCTAGAGTAAGGGATCACGGGAAATAGACACTGCCTCAACAAACAAGGTCAGTGTGTCTAAATAATATAGTCCATCACTTTCCATTCCACCACCAATAATCTCCCTTATGATTCGATCTTGGAAGTAATAATGCTCTCATTAAAAATAACACGACATCCAAGATCTTTGCAAATTTTACTGACTAATAGAAGATTCATGGGAAACTTAAGAGCATAATATACTTGCTCTATCTTCATCTTGGATGTAACATCTACACATCCAACGACAGTTACAGGGGAAGTTGCTCCATTGGCTACCCATACATCATGAATCCCATGTGAAGGCACATAATTTTTCAGGCGATTTCCATCTCTAGTAAGGTGAATAGAGGCACTATAATCAATTACCCATGTACTTTTAATCCTCTGTTTTCTCATGTCAACTTCATGGGCTGTAAATGTTAGCCCAATCAAATATGAAATTGATCCACTTAGATCAACTCTACCTAACACTGACCAGAGAAGACTCATCGCCATCGATGGTAGGCGTGAGAGAAGGCTCATCATGCACACA
The DNA here is from genome assembly GCA_037157565.1 of Thalassia testudinum. Taxonomy (NCBI): domain Eukaryota; kingdom Viridiplantae; phylum Streptophyta; class Magnoliopsida; order Alismatales; family Hydrocharitaceae; genus Thalassia; species Thalassia testudinum. The sequence goes on along the minus strand of JAZHRO010000059.1, from coordinate 5,778,278 downwards.
AGGCCACGAATGAGGCAATCACTGGCAGCAGTAGCACTTGCTGCCGGTGACTGCAAGAGCCAACCGGCACCGCCACCGATGGTAGACCACTTGGCGGTAGCGCCGCCAGTGTTGGCAATCCATCGGGTGGCCTTGCCCACGCCGGTAGATCGCTGGCCAGTGTCGCTAGCGATGGCAGGTTGCCAAGCAGCGCTGTTGCTGCGCCTCCCTTGGCTGGTACATGCGTTGCCGGTGGTGGTGGTACCACCGTATATGATGCCCTTTATCCGATCACCTTCAAGTTGGTGATTTAAACATGTTGTGGTGGATTTTTTGGTGGGATATCGAAGCACCAGCCTAGGACCGCTACTCTGATACCATGTGGAGAATCAAAAGGATGCATTACTATCAAATGAAATCCTAGCACTCTTTTATAGAAAAGAAAATTGGGCTAATTACATAATTACCCCTTCAAGGTAAATAAAATTTCACGCACCCCCTTAAAACTTAATAGGTCATATCAACATCAATATAGTGTCGAAATGTCATTGAAATTTCAACGAAATGTTGGTAAGTGACGAAATGCACTCAACATTTTGACTTGCTGTTGCTACTTCTTACTCTCAATTCTCTCATTTTTCTCTGCTGTTGCTATTGTTGCTTACACTACTATTATGACTTTGTTCTTATTTAAATCAAATCTCTAGTACTGTTGCTCCCTCTTATCTTGTTGCACCTTTCCTTCGATACTTTTGAAGTTTGATTTCACATTGATCCATAATTATAGAGTAGATTTACATATTAAACTCTAAATATACTATTATTATGAACATACAAGTTTAATCATAACTTATAATTGAGGAAACATTTGTTCAATTCTTAAAAATAAAATCTTAAGTTTGGGTTAACATTAGAGAATAAAGAACTTGCATCCATTGCATCCATTCATGAGAGAATAAAATTTGAAAATTATAAACACTAAAGGTCTATTTACTTCATCAATTAATCATTATTTATTTCAAAGATAACATCCAACCTTGAAACTCATGGTTTCATGTTTGAAGGTGATAACCTATATTTTTCATATATAAATATGATGTAACTAGATCTAAACGTGACTCATAAGGGGATGCATAAATAAAAATGACCAACACAACACATAAAGTTATGTTAATTTAGATCTATTCAAATTCTTTAATTCGCATAGTGAAAGACCTTAAATTAATCACAAGATAAGTTAATTTAAGATAAATTTGTTAGATATTTAAATTTCACTTTTTAAATTTTTACTTTGGTTTATTGCAAACTGTATGTTTGAATTTTTTTTCTTTGCATGACTTAATTCAATTTGTAAAATAATTATTCGATATTTGATTCTTGAGCTTGAATATGGTATAGTAGACTACATGTTGCATATAAATATTATGATATAACATTATTGTTCTTATATAAATATGTTTAAGTTTGTAATTTTCTTAAAATTCTCATTTTTACTACTTCTGTCATTTTTGTTAACATGTCTTCGGCATGCTCTTAGTGTGCCCTTGAAATGTATTATTTTCAAGACATTGAAATTGTCAAAATTTGACGTCGAAATATGGGCATTTCCACGGCATGCCCTTAGTGTGTCTTCGAAATACACACTTAATAATTTATCTAAATGACGTTGAAATTGACATTTAACCTTGATTTGCTTTCCTCTCTTGGCCTCCAATGTTGCCCTATTAGCCTACCATCCTCCTTTTCATCGTTGCCACCTCATCTTATCTCCTTTTATCGTGAGCAAGAGATTGTTATAGGAGTTTGGATATTTGGATTGTGTTCTCTTTTGAGTGTTGAATGTGTTCCCTTCAGGTGCATCTTGTTGGGCTTTTTTTATTTTTTTGTGATTTAAGCATTAGTTAGAGAACTTTAGTTGGACCTCGGAGACTATTCATGGCAGTTTGGGTATTATCAAGAGTTATTACTCACGGCAATAGAATACTATTAGTTTTAAAGTTTGGCCTCATATTTGTATAGCGATTCAATGCTCACATCTACCTAATCTTGATGTTGGGCCTTCATTAAACGGTATAAGAGCATGGTTTAATCATTTCTATGACTTGACGGTTCATTTGTATGGAGAGAAAAGGGATTGCTCATATGGAATTAGCAAGTCACTACCATAAAAGAGAAAGGCGATCATTAATTAAATTTGCAGCTTATTAATTGATTAACATCCTTCCTTGTTCCTTGTTCCTGTCCCCACAAGTTTTTTATTTGCAGCCTATTCTTGTCAGCAACCATCATAGCTTCTTATATCACATCCAGTGAATTCAACTTCACCAACACCATCCTTGTCTTCCTTTTTCTAGAGTTTGGATTACCACAAAATTCCCTAATCGTCTTTGCTGGAGCCAAAGTTGATTTAATGTTCTTTGCATATTAAGCTTTCCACCTTAGTTCATTTCTTTGACATTGAATATTATCTCAATGATGAAATTGCTTAATTAGTTGGAATATTACTCAATTATTATAAACGACACCAGTGAAGTAATTTTTCTTCCTCAAGGGATTATTATCATCATTATGCACAAACTAATTCCTCTTGCATTGGGCATCATTCTTCTAGAAATGATGTTGCCCTTATTTCTTGAGATGATACCATTTAAGTTGATGTCTAAAAGCCTCCTCATTCATTGGATCCTGACTAGCGTGGTAGACTTGTAGGAGTGAGCTTTTTAGAGAGGGGGTAAAGATGATGCAAGTCATTATGCGATTTGAGTAGGTTTCACAAATTTTTGAGAATTGATTTTAATGTTGCATACTCTATTCTTGTTTAAAGATGTTGCACCAATTTTTGTCATGTAATTTGTTTTGATTTTAGTTCCAGAAAATCATTTAGTTGGAGAATAGGATTGGGACTCTAGTTTTTCTTCCCTTTCATATGTAATACCTTTTCTATACAAGGTGCACAAAAAGTTAAATTGAAAGATATGGTTGGTTGAAAAGAAGCTAACCCTAACCTTTCTCTCTTACCTTCTCATGTTTTGTTCCCCATTTACCCTCTCTCCTTTATTTTTTTTGGGAGAAAATAAGAAGACTACCAGCATCCATTAAAAATAAAGATAAGTATAATAAGCACAGGACATTGTGGTTGAAAAGCCATAAGAAACCAGGTCCCACCCATTCTTCCACAGATGACTTTGTGGTCACACCACAAAGATCACACCCACAAGGACACACCCTTCACAAGGAACTCAAGCTGAATGTCTCACTCAAAAACCAAAAATCCCATACTTAGGAAAAAAAATCACCCGATAACAAAACTAATCATTTGACAGATGTATCATCGATTTCCCTCTCCTTTTGTGCTCACAACTGTTGCTTCTGGGTCCCCAGATGCCACTGCCTAACAAAGTTAGGAGCTAGATCCCACAACACAAGCCTTTGATATTCCATGTAAGAACCCTATCAATCATAATGAAAAGCAGCCACTGAACATGGCTGACAAGCCACCTTCTTCATGTTCAGAACATTTGCCACCCTCTCATCCACTTCTGAGGTGGCAAAGTGGTCACCAGATTTTTTCAGGAAGAACCACAACCTTCATCTTGAAAGATTTCCTCTTGTAGTAGAACCTATACAAAGGCGCATGTCTAACTTGGACAGATCTGGAATGGCCCGATCCGCTGGTGGAAGAAGGGACCATGCTGTCTTGCCTTCCCGCTTCAGCCCCAAGCTCTTCCCCTACACCCAAGCCAGCCACACTGTCGATGCAGAAGCCCCCTTGGACTGCCACCTCGTTGCCGCTCTCATCACATCAGACATCGCCATCAATAACACCGCCATCATCATGAACAACATCCCCGAATCCAGCCCACATGAGTGGGATCCACTGGTGCCTCTTCATCAATCAGAGGAGGCTCGTGAAAAACAGACCCAATGGCCATCATGTGAAGATCGCAGCTGGAAGCCAGCTGCACGTTCTCCTGACCATCATGGTAGTTACTGCTGCCTTTTCCTGAAGTTGCAGTGCCAAAAAAAAAAACTTTGGATGCGAACCGGATGACATTCATTGCTGTTAATCAATGCTGGCTGGCAATCAATGCCATTTACAGAAGCTGCACCCCTGCAGATTGCAGTTTGGACACCAACTGGTGACATGCAGTGCTGCAAATTGCAGATTATGTCATATCATTTGTATTACCCTCTCTCCTTTATGATCTCATCTTTGTCTGCTCTCCCTCATCCCTCCTCTACGTCCCTTTTTTACCTCACATACAGTTGTTGCTCACCTCCCCGTCATGTCAATCTACCATCACGTCATCCTTGCCACGCTCTACCATCACGCTGACTTTCCTGACCATGCTAACATCTCTCTATTACTTTGTCATTTCTATTCCAATGCATGCCAATTAACACCACTGCTTCCCTTGCCTCTCCACTCCTAGTGTTTCCCTTTGGGCCTCCAATCGTTCCCTTTCACATTGCCTACTCATCTCCTTGCCCTCTTACTGTGAATAAGAGATTGTTATAACAGTTCGAATACTTTGAGTGTATATTATCTTGGGTGTTGAACGTGCTTGGTTACTATAGGCACATATCTCGTTGGACTCTATTGGATTCAAGCATCATTTATGGTTTGAAGCTATTGAAAATACCAGAGGGCTTTTGATTGAACTTTAGGCATCATTTATAGTTATTGTTGAGATAGATGAATTATTAATGATAGGTTATAGTCCCACATGGCATGTGGGACTTTATGAGGTGTTGAGTTGCCTGTGTAAAGGCCTGTATACCTTTTATTTGTTTTTTAAGAAGCATGATAGAAGATCTGCCCATAGGGGCTCTTTGCCTGTGGTTTTCTCCCTTTTCCTCATAAGAGGGGTTTCCATGTAAATCCTAGTTTTCATGTGGGATGCTCTTGATATCTGATTATTTTATTTTTGTTATTTATTTTTAAACATGGCATCAGAGTATAAGATCTCTGGATTTCAAAAATATACAGTTTCTGTGGTACAATTTCTTGTTTCATGTGATCATTCAGGAGATGTGGGTGTTCTAGTAGAATGCACTATTTGTTTTCTTAAATTAAGAACATGTCTCTTGATTTACTACTATATATGTTGTTTGGTTCATCATATTGCGAAATCTTATCATGGTAATAACACCATCACCATCCTCATAGTGAATCTTTGATTTGTGATCAAGAGTTGGTGCAATATCAATGGTATCATAGCATGTAGCCTTTATTGCAAATTCTTGCCTATGCATTCCTCAGCATGCAGTTGTTATAGATCTTGTTGGTGAGTTTTAGAATCCATGCTTCAATTGTACCATGTTGGGTTTTGAAGAAAGGAAGATAGTGAAAAAGAAGAGTGGTTTGTCTATTTTTGCTCTACTCACATGACTCTTGAACTTGTCCTCTAACTACAAAGGGCTGCTGCATTGAATTATAAACCCCCAGTAAATGTTGTTCAAGGATGATCCACACAGGATGATGCAAAATTAGATTTGCAATTTGCATAAAATTTCCACTCAGAAAATCAGACCTGAATCTGCGCTTACAGTTCATAGTTGTGAGATCTGGAGGCCTAATTTGAGCTGAGATTCGTGCAGTTTATGAACTAGTATGTTTTTCTCCTTATATGCCTAGAGATACGATTGAGAATTTGTTTCTGATATTATGTGATGAAATTCCGAAAATGGTGGTCTCCTTGGATGGTAAGAAGTTGTTGACATGGAGGCTGTTCTTTATTTGAATCTGTAGTCTTTCTAACTAAAATAGAAAGGAGAATAATGGTGCCAATGGCAGTTGTCTTTCCTTATTTCTCATCTTGGATATATTGGAGTATGTAAATCTCTACATCAGACAGAGGAGGATTTTGATAAATGAGCCAACAGCTTTGGAGCTTTATTATCAGTCCATAATTCTTCTAGATTTGAAAATCAGCACAAAAATTATTATAAATTGCATATGGGTCAAATTTTTCTGCAGTTTGAAGAGGGCTTGAGAATTTCCAATGCTGCAAAGCTGCTTGGCAACTACTGTGTTAGAAAATAAGAAATTACAAGTCATACCAGAAAGTTCAGAGATGGCAGATTAACCCACTATTTACGTTTTCAAGGGGGCAAGTGGTCAAAGAAAAAAAAAAAAGAGAGAAAAAAGAGGAATTTCTATAAGAAAAAGAGGAAAATGAAGAGGGTGAAGAGGAGAGGCTCTTCTTTGTTCACTTGCTTCTCCCAACTTGATCAAACTGACAAGATGGGAGAAAGCAGGAGATAATATTGAGCACATGAGTTGCATCTTTTGCATGGATATTCTTCTTGGTGATGTGCTTTACAAGATTGCACTTTCATGGCTTTTACTTCTTACACCTCCTATTGGTCTTTTGAGGTGAACACTCTACTATTGCTCTTCCTGGATGGGTGCATCTATCATATTGCTTGGGATCGTCACCCGCTTTTGCTTAGGATTGTCTTTCGCTGCTGCTTGCATTGTCTTCTGCAAGGGATCATCTCTTTCCACTACTTGAGATCGTCTCCTACTTTGCTTGGGATTGTCTCCCGCTTTTGCTTAAGATTGTCTCTCACTTCTACCTGCTTGGGATTGTTTTCTGCTTCTATCTGCTTGGGATCGTCTCCTACTAACTTCTCATCATTGCACTTTAGCTTGCCTGCTTGCTTCCCCTACCAGAAGGTGTGTTGAGTATGGGGGAGTTGTATTTTATCTTATGTAGCAAGTTGGAGTTTGATAAACAACAGCTTGAGAGAGAGTGTTGAGACGTATGTATTATTAATGATAGGTTATTATATAATTTAGTCCCACATGGTATAAGTGGGACTTTGTGAGGTGTTGGGTTGCCTATATAGAGGCATGTACACCCCTCACTTGTTTCTTGAGAAGCATTACAGAAGATCTGCCCATAGGGCCTCTTCTCCCGTGATCTTCTCCTCACTTGTTGTAAGAGGGGTTTCCACATAAACTCTAGTTTTCATGTGGGATGCTCTTGATATTTGGTTAGTTTATTTCTGTTATTTATTTTTAAACAGTTATTATAAGCAAGAAATCAGATAGTAAAATTCAATATTTATCAAATCATCTTCAAGCAGTGATTCAATTGACATATTTAATTTGAGATATTTTCTTAGAATGCTTTCATTGATTTAAATGCCGTCGGCAAGGTCATTTCCGAGCAAGGGTCGTGCCGACATGAAGAAAACGTCGATTTACAGGAATATCGTCGGCATACTGTCGGCACGGTCGGCATGGTCGGCATGCTGGCGAAATTGGTGCCCATGTCAAGGTTGCTGTTAGTTTTTTTAATTACTTTTCCTATTTTTGTTGGTATGCATCGGCATGCTCATCGGCATGCCCATTGAAAAACAGGCATTTTCACGGCATGCCTTCGGCATGCCCACGAAATGCACACTTGGAATTTCATCGGCACAGCATCGAAATTGCCATTTCGAACCTTGATGCTTGATACCTTATTAACTTGCATATTCGAGGGTCTTTACTGGTGACATGCTTTTCTGATAATGATGGAAGGCCAAGATAAGGGGCAAATATTGATCGAAACATAGCTTGCTAAAAGGTTGACCAGAATGTCAAGAATTCCATCTGGAAAAAGGATAATGTAATGATCTATGCTTGGATTATGAACATTGTCATCCTTAACATTGTGGATAAGATTGCGAATTACAAAAGGACAAAGGGGTTGTAGGAGCTTATGGGATACTTATGCCCCATGAGAAGCTCTTGAGTATTTAAGATCTATAATGAGGTTACTCATCATTGAGTCAATTCATTGACCCAATAAGCTCTCAAGGCAACGTTAAAGCTAAATGCATATCATCCAATGATCCAATCTATGAGGCATGGAGAGGTCACGTGATGTCCGAAGATGGAAATCTAGTGCTCTTGAAGTCGGTTATCTTGGCTATTCCAATTTTTTGCTTCTCGATCTTTGAGCCACCAAAGAAAGTGCTCAGAAGGATTGATGTTGTTAGGCATAGGCTCTTTTGGAAGAGCCCAAATCATGATGGTAGGTTTTTGAATTTGGTCAGTTGGGATGACATTTGCAGGCCTATTGGGCATGGAGGTTTGGGTGTGAGAGGATTTTGCGGAGACTCTGTTGTCTAAGTGGGGGTGAAGTTCCTACTGAATGAGGATATGCTGTGGACCTGTGGTGTCATGCCCTTGGGGATTCCTATGGAGGTTCCTTGAACTTGGAGGAGTTGTGCCAGGCCACAGTGGTGCCTTCGGGTTTTGGAGGGGAATATCTTTGGTTCTTAAATGCTTGATTCTACTTCTCAAATTTGCACTGGGGGATGGGAGGACTTTCAAATTTCGGGAGGATGAGTGGATGCAGGGTGGAAGTATCTAGTCCAAATTTCAGAGGCTTTATGCTCTACCTTTGACAAAGCATTGCATCCTCATAGATGTTTGGCTAGAGCCCATGATGGGGCATGGCACTCACCTTTAGAGGTGCTCTTTTTGATGTTATGGTGGCGGACATGTAGGAGCTTCTTACTATTTTAGGGGATTTTATGCCGACACAAGTTACACCGAACAAGATGGAGTGGGCAAATGGTCATTTTTCCACTAGGAAGGTGTACAAGACTCTCAGAGAGCCAAGGGTCGGGAACGACGTATATCTTGGTGTGGACTATTCATTATCGTGGAAGTTGAAAGATCCTTTAAAGGTGAAGATTTTCCATTGGTTATTAAGGAGAGGGAGATTGCCCACGAAGGATAGGGTCCAGTTGAAGGATGCGTCATGTCCACTGTGCTGTTTGGAAGACGAGGCGTAGGGCATCTCTTACTGCATTGCAACTTCAGGATCTCTTTGCTCAGATGAACATGCCCATTGTGCGGGGTGGCTCTCTTGTAGATTTTTGGGGGGCTTTACATAGTGGAATCCATGCAAATCCATTGATCCGAGTCAAGGTTGCAACTGCGTTATGGTCAATGCGGCTCTCAAGAAATAGGGTGCATTTCAGAGTGGAAAGGGTATGCCGGGAGATTGTTGTAAGGGAAGGGTCTTATTTTATTGAGTTTTAGACCTAAAATTTGTAAGTATATGCTATACTTTTGTACCCATCTCCTCTGCTCAAAAATTTTTTTGTACCCATCTTTTGAGGTAATGCATCAGGTGATTATCAACCTTCGGTAGTTAGATTATCTTTGTAGCCATCCTTCCCCGTTTAGAACAAAGGTGTATTGTAAGGAGCTTGCAATTTTGCATTTCTAGTTGGACTAAAATTTGATTATGTGGTAGTTAGATCTTTGATGCTTATGATGTTGAATTGTCCATTATTGAAGGATGCATATGACCACATGACCAGACTTGTGGTTGCCCTTCCTACATAGGGAAGCAAACTTAGACATCTATTGTGGAAATGACTCAGGAGACATGGGATTGCTTCTGCAAAAGCTTGTGGTTCCAGGGCCACAGCTATCCTCCATGCACTTACTATGGAAAGTTGGGCCCATTCGAAATACTCATGTTTAGCCAAACACGAAAAGCCACCACTACCAAGAAGGTGATGACCATATTGAGGGCTTAGATGTGGCTATTACTATTGCTGGATATGACTATAATGACCTTTTATAATGGTTTGCTTATCTATCTGGCAGTGCTCCTTTTCAAATGAAGGGTATTTGGTAATTCTGCAGTTCCATTTCCTATTGACACAACGGTATATGCTAGCCCCTCAAATATACTAATTACATTTTTGTAAAATTAGATAGTAGTTATAATTCAAATCAGCTATTTGACTCTAGAGCATCCAATCACTTGTGCTGTGAGAAGCACTGCTTTTTATATACTTTGGCCAGTTTCATAAAGATAGATTGTATAGGTGTCAGATGGGAGACATTTTCCTAGTATTGGTCAGTGGGAGAGGTTCTTGTGGTCTCGAATATATGGTTGATGGATGTGTTGCTTCTCATTTTCCCTTGAGTTTACTATTTGTCAATAAAATCACAATGGAGTTGAATTTTCGAGTAACTTTTGTTCTTGTTTCTTGAGCTTTTGAACTTAATGACATGTGATTGGTGGAGGTTGTAGGGATGGGGGATGTACCACCTCCTCCGGTTGCCTTATGTTGCCCATGATACCCCTTCTACCACCACCTTGAAATTTCACTTGTATTTTCATTTGTGTCATCTTCCTATGTTAGAACTCCAACTCATGATTGCTTATCCTTTGACAGTGCCAACTGAAGAAGCATCATAAAAGTCAGTTGCTGTATCAAAGTCCTACCTCAGAGTTCCTCTTTGAGCTATTACACGTGCATATATGGGGCCTTAATTAAATTTGTAATCAGCAGAGATATTATTTGATTATGGTCAAAGGTTTCTGACCTTCTTTTAGAAATTAAGGACTCCTATTGGAAGCATTTATAAAGATGCTTTGTAAGAAATAAAGAATGAGTTTGATGGCAAAGCAAATTACTAGATTCGCTAATTCTTTGGAGTTTTCTACTTGGTTTCAATGTACCCTTTTATAGATCCCATGGAATCCTACCTTAGGTGAACTATCCACGTGTTCTAATGGAGTGGTCTTGCTAATGCATTTTAATAGGCTGGTGTTGCTAAACATAAACAACATTATATTCTTGTTGTTGTTAAAGCATTATTGCTGCCTAATGTTCTTTCTTTGCAGTAGAAGAGTAGTTGTAATTGCTTGCTATCTTATTAATTATATGTTGTCCTTAGTTTTTCGTAAGCACATCACCATTTAAATTTTGTGCCTCAATACTAGATTATTTGCACTTCATCCCCAAGTGTTAGGGTGTGTTGCCTTTGTCCACCTTAGTATTCTTGGCAAGGATATATTAGCACCAAGAGATGTTAAGTGTTCATTTTGGGTAGTCTAGTGTTGGAAATTGTGTGCCCTTAATGAGCCATAATGTAAAGTGTTACATTGATTTGATCATTTTATGTAGATAAGAATTAGTATTTATTTCTGATGCATGAATTGAATCCCTCAGTATGAATAGCGTGATGTACTTAGCCAGATTAAATAAACCTGATATACATTGACTCAGATATCTAAATGGTTTAAAGGATCCAATAGCACATCAAGAAACCATTGTACTTGATTTGATCATTTGTTTTGGTTTAAGTTGGGATGACAACTTTCTCTAGAGATCATCGCTTGATTGATGTTTTTAAATAGAGATTCAGAATTGTAATGCACGTTGGGTCAAGGAGTTGACCTGATGAAACATGAGATAAATTGAAGTACATCTCCAATGCTATCATGAAGAAGATGCATCCTTGGACCTGAGATAAAGATGTCACTATTCCCAAACACATGTATTTGATAGACCAATAGCAGATGCACCACCATAGTGTTGATACTAGAAAGCTGGTACATGTGGGAGGGAACATGAGAATGTAATCTCTCGAAGGGATCACATAGATCAGCTTCATAGATGTATGTAACAGGTTGGAGAAAACAGTTTGCTTTGAGTATATTGGGAAAGATCAAGTCCACATGTGGTTGCGGAGTCTTAATCATACTCAAGCATGAAAGAGAAGAATACATCCTTTTAGGAAAGGAACTGGTATTTGTTCTTATCCTAATGATAAAAAGAGATATCAGATATAACTCAAGGAGCGATGACTACTATCGAATGAGATTAAACCTCGGGGTTAATATTATCCTCCAGTGTGAAGGATCCATGGTATTTGGAATACTTGAAGGAGGTGTAGTGGTATAATTCATGAATCTTAAATGCTTTATTATTGATGTGATGAAATCGATAATGATTTTAGTGAGTTCCTACCTGTAGAGAAGTCGAATATTATTTAAAGAGTTAGATAATATTTGATTTAACATTTAATAGGGTCTAAAGTGTTGGGTCTTAATCCAAAAGGGTTTGAAAGGCAATTGAATGTGTTTTGGGAACTGTAGCCCAACTGGCTAAATTTATAAAGGGCCGCAAGTAATTATTCAAGTAGGAACTGATCTTAACCGCTGGATTTGATCAAACAGTTTTCATCATATTAGGATTATAAAAATCCCTATAAATATTTTCCAAAGGTGTGGAGGAAAAATCATAACAAGTACAGATTGAATATGGATTTGGATATTAGATGACAAGGTATGGTGAAGTATGGATATTTGATTGAAAATGGATTGGGATATTAGATGATAAGATATGGGGTCAGATACGGATGTTATTAGATGGATCCAATCCGGATAATGAATTTGAAAAATTTTCATATATTTCAGATATGATAGGTGAAATTTGGATTGGATTCAGATATGGGTTCGAATATCTGATAGGCTAATTCTGTATATAATAAAAGTCGCTCTTCAAAGAATACAGTAAAAATCAAATGTTTTTGTGTATATTAATATTTGAGATATTGTTAGATTCAAAGTGTTTGTATTTGTTAACAATGATTGGGAACATATTTAACTTAGTTGATGGTACATTTAGATCTAAAAAGCTATATTGATCCTTGACCTTTTCAAATTAAAAAAAGAATTGAAACTCCTAACAAGTCCACAATTTAATCTTTTTTTTTCTATATTGATTATTCATTGAGTTAATGCCCGATTTCTATCACTTTTCTTTAAAAAAATGATTTCTACTTGTACCCAACTTTTATCCAAAATAAATTCATATCTAATTTTCTTATAATACCATAAAAATCATATGCTGTCTACATCGAACTCTGAATCCTCATTTGATTTTGTTCAAGTAAATATGTGTAGGGAAGTACCGCTATGTTGGGGTGTATCCAGGCTAGTTTTATCCCTATGGTTAGTGATGCCCGATGTTTTGCACAGGTTGAGATTCCTGCAGGTGATGGATTTGATTGTGATGATGCTCAGCATGTTGATCAAATGCTGACAACATTGACCGGTCAATTGCTAAGAGGAATGTCACCTAAATTATCACATGCATTCTATTTCCAAGCATGTTTCTATGAATTGTCTTTGATCTCGTTTTCTGCAAGTTTTGATGACTCTTTTAGTAGTCTCTGTCTCTGCTTCACATCATAGGGTCCTCTCAATTAGAAGTGGATAAAAGCTATAAAGAATAAGGTATCAAGTCTCACTTCATGGGGCATGTAGGAACTCACTAACCCACTATGATGTTGCTTTGATGGGTTACAAGTGGGTATTCATTTGAAATATAATCCTAATGGGATGATAAAGAGATATAAACTTTGGCTTGTGCAAAATGGTAAATTCGAACTTAGAAGGTGGACTTTTTGGATCCTTTCTCTATTGGCCATTGCTTGACTTCCTACAATCTATAGTCTGTAATAGTGCAACATGGTTGGCTTCTCCAATTTTAAGTGAAAAATGCCTTCTATATACAACTACTTTCTGGTTTTGACTCTTAATGGGAGTTTGCTAGGGTCTATAGATCGAAGCAAGCTATCTACAGGCTTAACCAGAGTCTAAGGGTGTGATTTGGAAAGTTGTCCGAGGTTGTTGGGGCACTTGGATTTCACATTTCATCTTGCAAATCGCTCTTGTTTATGGAGAGGACTGACGGGGGGGACGCCAAGGACTAAGGTCCTAAACATGCTTCATGAAGATTGAGGTTGCTTGCATCAAACTAGGTGCTGCACTATTCCAGAGGTCGAATGTAATAGATTTGCTCTAATACACAAGCATGTTAGGTATCAAACTGCCACCCATCCCTATGAAATTTATTGGTTTTGTACATCAATTGTATTCATTCTGATTGACTTCTTCTCTTATGTCAAATCCAAAATCCCTCCGTTTTCATTCCAGAGCTTCTTAATGAGAGGAGTGCAGAACCTATAGATGCTCGTCATTTTATATAACTGTTGTACCTAACTATACTCGTCAGGATGGCAGGATCCTTATAGCATCATGTAATTATGTTGTAATCTTGTTTGATTTTAGTATTTTTTTGGGCTGATTTTTCTTATGATGGTTGAACACTTCTGCATTATTTCTTGCGAGGAATATCTTTGAATATTGGGGATGCTTGTTGGATCCATGATTTTACTTGATTATTCTTAATTGTAAGTATCAAGCTTTGAATTGACCTCCTTGTCATAGGGACATGTATGATTTTATGGTGTACTTCTCGATCTTTGCACTTGAATTTGATTTGGTTGATATGCACATGTTACCTAATTGGTCTTTGTTGCTTTGATATGAATGGGAAACATGCAATGCTTATCTCCGGTAGATTTGTCGCGTAAAATACCTGACCAACCTGCATTATGTGGCATGTTGGAAGGAAGAGCTCCTTGAAGATAAAACTGGAAAAAGGGAGCATGGGTGGAACACTTTTAAGTGTGGTAGGAAGGCTTATGTGATGGGCATGCTACATGATGCATTGAGCAAGGGGAAGGCATGGGTGATGATGAGTACGAGGTGGTAGTCTAGTGCTAGCTTGAGTAGGGATGTATGCTCAAACAATGGATATGGTCATGTGCCCTCATTGTGAGTGATGTAAGAAACACGGGATTGCCGAGAACAGCAGTCAAGAGGGGCATGCACTCAATTAGAGATATAATTATGATCGGGGTAGATATATAATTATGATCAGGATTTTTGTCTTCAAGCTTGTAGGTGGTAAACAGTATGTGTGCTTACTGGTTGGAGATTGGATGAGAGGAGGCAACTGCTCAATCAGGGAGGTAGGTCTAATGTTCCCCTAAGAAATCTATTCTGAAATCAGTTGGTTTGATGGTGCTCTATAGTGGACTAATCATACCTTCTGATGCATATGCATGACTGCAAAAGACATCATTGTCTTCACAAAGAGATACGGTGCTCCTAAAGACATCATTTAGGTAAGGGGGCATGTGGATGGAGATTGACCCTCAAGGTAAATTGGAGATGGTATGGAAAGAGCGGTAGCATGGCATGATAGTATGGGAAGAGTGGCAGCATTGCCTGGATTTAGGATTATGGGAATTTATGCCTGGATCCTTGAGGGTCAGATATCCTGCATGCATCCGTGCATGTGTGTTATTTCTTTTCTTTTATTTTTCTTTTTTTCTTTTTTGGTTGGGAGTGGTGGTGTGGATCATAGATCTTGTATTTAAGGAAGAATTTCTTCCTGGAACTCCCATGTAATATTTTCAGCCTAAATTTTATTTCAATAAAGGCCTGATCTCTTTTCAAAAATAAAGGACTTATTATCCTTTTGATGTCCTAGTATTGAGGCATGGTGAATAGAAAGCCAGGCTGGCTTGATGTTGTATCTGTCCTTTGAAATTTCTTGTTTGGCCATCTAATCATCTCAATAATATCTATATATTATTCCCTGATGAATTCCTAGAAATTGCCTGTATATTTCTCTTTTCTGATTGATATAGTTTCACAAACATCTTTGAAAGTTGGTTTGCATCTTTATTCTATTTTGTCTGATATGTAGTGACATCTCTCTCAGGTTTGGCAAATTGAAGCAGTGATAACTAAAACAAAGACATTGTTGCAAGAGGCTTTCAGTTCATTTGATACTGCATCCAAATCTCTTGAACAAAATTCCTACACAGATTATGTTGAGGTACCACTTCAATTTGAATCTTTTTGTTGTCTTGACTTATTTTCTTCATCAACTTTGAGGTTAAGTGGTAGTTTTCCATGTTTCTCACTTTGTTCCCTGCATATGCATTTATAAAACATGCAGAAATTGCAACACATCCCTTGTGAAAGAATTTCAGACACCATCAAAGATGCAATTCAAGAACAAATGGAAAACGTGATTCCTAGGTCTGAATTTATAGAAAAGATTGAAGACTCATTGAGTTTGTCAAGAAACGAGGAATTGCTAACAGAGATTGTTGCCCTTGACAAACTAAAGGCGGAGATAACTTGTGGGGAGAATCATGGAGAAGTAGAATATATTGATCGCATAATTGAACTTGTAAACTACATACATAGTTGCCATGTTGACAAATATCAGGTGCATAGCATCAACAATGTTCCAATTCCTGCCGATTTCTGCTGTCCTCTTTCACTTGAATTGATGTTTGACCCTGTGATTGTGGCGTCAGGCCAAACCTATGAACGTTCTTACATTAAAAAATGGCTTGAACAAGGCTTTACCGTTTGTCCCAAGACAAGGCAAGTCCTCAGCCATACAAATTTGATTCCCAACTACACTGTCAAAGCACTGATTGGTAATTGGTGTGAAACGAATAATATTAAGCTTCCAGATCCAACAAAGTCAAAAAATTCGAGTCAGAAAGATACCAGCATTTCTAATCCTGGTAAGTCTCCAAAACCTGCTGATTGCTTGGCATCTGAATCCAATGTGATTTTAAAAACCATAAACAGGAACCCAATTTCCTTAAATGGACATTCTCGTGAGGCACATTTGGATGCCATGGTGTCATCTTCACAGCCTCTAAAGGCAACAACAGTTCAGTCAATGGTTGCAGATGAATCTGGAGTGAATGTGGGTGAGCAATCGTTGTCGAGTACAGATGATGATGATGATGCTTTCAGCTCGGAAAAGCAGCACAGTGATTCTGGATTTAATACATCAAGTAGATCAAGATACCCCTCCCATGTTGCTACGGATGAATTTCAGGGCCAAACACAAAGTGTTTCTGCTTCTCCCTCTGTTGAAAATTCTAATCATCATCAAGGGGTTGGAAATGATGTTTCTCGGGCACCAAGTGATGCAACACATTATAGAAGTGATGCTTCAGGTGAATTGACACAAGAAACTCCCCTGCATAGAGAGACCGAAGCACAACCAAATATGGGAGATTTGAGGTCAAGAGCCAACAACTTTCGTAGGCATCCCTCGGATAGGTTTGGAATACGGATTATTTCTTCATCCTTTGATAGAAGGCATGATCTATCTGGTATAGAAACCCAGGTTCGCAAATTGGTTGAGGAGTTGCAAAGTGATTCAATAGATGAACAGAGAAATGCTGTTACTCAGTTGCGGCACCATGCCAAGCACTGCACAGAAAACAGAATTATTATTGCTAACTGTGGTGCAATACCACGATTGGTGAGTTTGTTACAGTCAGAAGATCCAAAAACTCAAGAAAATGCAGTCACTGCTCTTCTGAATTTGTCAATTAATGACAACAATAAGATGGCAATAGCAAATGCTGATGCCATAGATCCACTTATACATGTGCTCAAGACAGGGACTGCAGAAGCGAAAGAGAACTCGGCGGCAACACTCTTCAGCCTTTCTGTCATTGAGGAAAATAAGGCCAAGATTGGGCGCTCTGGTGCTATTATTCCACTAGTAGAACTATTAAGTAGTGGAACTCCCCGAGGGAAGAAAGATGCTGCCACTGCACTATTCAATTTATCAATATTTCATGAGAACAAGTCTAGAATTGTGCAGGCTGGAGCTGTAAGGCATCTTGTAGAGTTGATGGACCCAGCTGCTGGTATGGTTGACAAGGCTGTGGCTGTGTTAGCAAATCTGGCAACTATACCTGAAGGAAGAAGTGCTATTGGCCGTGAAAGTGGGATTCCCTGTCTAGTGGAAGTAGTTGAATTGGGCTCTGCCAGAGGTAAGGAGAATGCTGCAGCAGCTTTGCTGCAGCTCTGCACAACCAACAGCAAGTTTTCTATCATGGTGCTTCAAGAAGGTGCTGTACCTCCATTAGTAGCCTTGTCCCAGTCTGGAACACCACGAGCTAAAGAAAAGGTATGAATTGCTTGGAAAATTTAAATGAACTTTGCTAAAAATTGCTGCTGATGGTGAAATCAATTTTAATTATGGTACCATTTTCTTTCTTTAAACATGATATATTTAAATTTTGTTGGGCTTGTCTCTTGGTCACAATGATTGTTTTATTTCTCTTAAAAGTAATGAGTTTAATCCTTTCAAAAAAAGAGTAATGAGTTTAGTTCTATACCTATTAGTATTGGGAACAGGATTGGGATTGGGATCTGAGCCTATGGAAAGACCTCTTTGCTACTTCCCTTGAGAAGTGTCAAATGTGCTTTTCAGCCCTCTAGGACTCCTCTTATTCCGTTTGGGGCTTTCCATGTTATTTCTTGGTATTGTTGTGGTATTATGTTTTTGCCATTATCGTATTTATTTACTTCAACATGGTGCAGGTGGTTCTAGGATTTCTTGAAGTTTGTGCCAACTTTGGATTTCTTTCCAAATGGTTTCTTTCAAATTATTTAATTGTTCATTATAGTTGTGGCAGTTCACAATTGAATTGGATTGATATCTATGAGATTTTGTTATTCCTCTCAATCACTCTGGTAGCCCCTATCATCTCTCCTGCCTGCCCAACAGTATCAGTGATTTTATCTCCTTCCAGATCAGATTAGAACAGGCATCTTGAGTACATCTCTTGCAGGAGATAATTTTTGAATGATGGTTATCCACTTTCAGAACTGCAACACTACCGAGTAAATACATTCAAAGTTCAAACTGAAAGAGGATTCGCTACAGTAAAAAACTGGAAAAATTAAGATATTTGTGCTCAGTATCACATCATTATGCAAAACTGAAGAAACCAGTGGAGGACCTATTTCCTTCAAGTCATCTCCATCTCCACAGGCCACTATGGCCACCTCTCACAATGACCTACAGGTCACCACTGCACCATCTTAACTCAGCCACCCCCAAGTTGCCTTTATCAGTGCTCCTCCCTCATCTCATGGTGGCACCATCTTGGCTGCAGCTATTCCAGCATTTTCTGATGGCGACTCATCTCCACCTGTGTTTTTGATTATCGGGTTCTCTTTTGGAACCTACATGGTGCATATCTGTGGAGAAGAGATTCTTTTCTTGACAAATTACATAATTGCAATGTCCGTGAAGTTATTCTTTTGTGCAAATTGTATCCACTTTTGCCAAAGCATTTGAATTTCAGATTTGGAGCAGAAGTTTCCAATATCTTCATGATAGTTCAGGCCTTTCAGAAGGCTAAAGTTTTAAAAAATTCCACACCTGTTCAGAAAAGTTCCTGAATATTCAAATTGTGGAGAAATAATAGCACTTCTCACTATTATTAGGAACCCTAACCCGCTTTATATAGAGAGTAGGGTTAGAACGTTTACATAAGCAGAAATAGAAAATAGCATCTAGGACTCTCAACCTAATTAAATAAACTTAACCCAATCACAATAGGACTTATAATTAAATAATCCTAATACTCGTAACACAAACAAATCCACAAGTTTGTACTTTGATAAATGTCCAGTATTCTGAAAGGTTGAAACATATGCCCAGAGTTCAAAGATTGCACGACACTGAGTTGAGGATTCAGAACACAGTTGCAACAAATACAAAATCAGCCCAAACTATTTCAGAATTTTGCAAAATAGTCCAAGAAATCAGAATATTTGTTTTAAGCTCAGAAGCTATCATGATCTCAGTTCAGTTCATCGATGCCAAAATGGCCTGAGAAATTTAAGAATCTTAATAATCAGGCTATGCTTTCAGAAGCTTCACATAACAGTCCAGAATTCTTTGTTATTGCAACTAAATCCAAAGTCCTGAAGTTTGCAAATAGCTCAAACTTTCAACAACTTGCAAAATCCTTCCAAGGCTTTTTTCTGATTAGCGTGAAGCTTTGATTGGTCTCAGTTCCTTGCAACAACTTCTGTCAGTCCAATGGTTTCCTGATTAGAAAAACAACCAAAAATGTTTGAAATTGCTTTTTGGTCCGATGTTTGTAATTCCCATATTGATTAAATTCAATTATTCCTAAAGAAATCCAAGAACTCCAAAATTCATGAATCATTCTCCTATTTTTTGAATTTGCAAGTTGCTTCTTGAAATATTTTCTATGGTAAAGAACTTCTAGAGAAGCGTTCTCTTTATTCAGTCATCATCTCCATTGGTTTTGAGCCCCCAATCCTGCTTGGCAGAATTTAAAGGAGAATTTAGGAGTTGAAGAAGATGATGAGAAAGGCATAGAACATCATATTTTTTGGAGCACCACCTATCCTTTATTTCTTCTCCCAACTTCTCGGATATTTCTATAAATTCAATAAGATTGGGAGGAAAGGGGGAGAACTGGACTTTTATTTCCTGTGGTTCTATTTTGAGGTATTTTTATTCTTAATCCAGGAGAGAGATTATTCTGAATTTTTGAGACTCCTTATATCAGAAAAACTATTTTTCTTTGACATAGATATCTCTTCCTATCTCCAACTATTCTTGTGGTCCTTATAGGGGAGAGACTTACCATTCAAGGTCCCCATATGAGAGACCATCTTTATGTCTTCGTACAGAGGAGTCTTGTTCTCTGAGTCTATATTGTAGAGACTTCATTTTAAGGTTTCCATATGGGAGAGACTCTTTTAAGAGATGGATGTCTCCTATCCCCTACTCAGGCTCCACTTGGCAATGGACGTGTTTTTTCCCATCTTCACTTTCTAGGAGGAGAAATTTAGCATAGGATCAATGCCGACAACCTTCAGCCTTCAACTCTATTTAACACTACTACATTTTCATTTTACTCATAAATGCTTTCTCCACTCTCTTCATGAGATTGTATGACTGTTGCCTATATCACCACTTTACCTAGAAGAAACAATGATTTGCTTTGAGATAGAGGTGTTTACCTGTCTTGCTGTTCAATCTAGGGGAAGCCTGATACTATTGACTTCTTACTTGAGGAGGCAAACTTGTTTGGAGGACATCTTAAACCATGTATATCTTTTTTCAAATAATTACTATTGTGGAGGACATCTTTGACTTATTTGTTGGAGAGTCTTTGCTTTTTGTGCCTGATTGCATAGAATTGGCAACCAAGCCATCTACTTGAGTCGTCTTCTTGAATATCTGTTAAGTTAAAAACTCAAAAGAAGGATAATTCTACCACTTATGTAATAATCTAGAGCTCGACAAGCTTCAGCTTGTGGGAGAGTGTTATAGAGTAATAAGTTGAGTCCCATCCCTATTAGGATTAGTATTAGGAATGGAACTAGGGTTGGGATTTGAGTATGATTATGAGTCTATACTCAGACCTAAGCAACAGAAATTTCATACGTTTATTTGTGATATAAATAACTATGTACATATACAACATTATTAATAATTGATTTAGACACTCCATTGCAAATTTGATGGTCCAAAATCTTTACCTCCCTTTCCATTCTATTACCCGAATTATACATAATTATTGGTCTATGTGACAACAATGAACATGTTTACAGTAAATACTTTAGTTTATTATTAGCAATGCTACGAAGTAAACAATCTGAATCTGCTTCATTTTTACATCATCAAACCCAAGTATACTAATAACATGGCCGCATGAGGGTTCATATACATGCACAAAGTTTGGACTGCCCAACCTAGGACTGACCCATGTCGTTTGGGCTGAGCTAGGATTTGAGCCTGTACAAGGAAAAAATTATGGCCTTTTCCCAGCCTAGATTGGCCTTCAAGGGTCCATCCAATTCTCCACCCTACAAGGGGGTATTAGTTGAGATTTTGTTTTGCCATCTCTTAATGTTTGAGGAACTCTATCATTAACAATAAGCTTTACACAATAGCTACTTCTACTAATTGAGCATGAATGTAAGGGCGAAGTTTTGATTGGTGATAGATGGTGCTATGGTCGAATTCTATGAGCTTCACATTTTTGCTGTGTTTCTCCTGAGGTATATACTTCCTGTGTTGGATACCATCGAGCATATAGAGATCATGCTAGAAATTTCCCTTACCTTGGCGCAAACTAAAATCTGTCCATCTTATTAGGTGAAACTAAAATAGGCCTACAATGAAAGAAGGGGCATTATGGTGGGGAGGAGATGGTGATGGGGGCAAAGGTGGTGGCCTTGGCTGTGGACGTACTCATCTCACTATCTCAAAAGTAGATGTCTTTTGCTCTTTAATTTGCATTTCCTGTCCAGAGAAGTGAATTCTCGCTGCCTGGAGTTGTTATAATCCAAAAACCACTGTGCCCGGAATCAAACCTCATTATCTTCTTATCTTCCTTTTTTGCTTCAGTTTTTTTGTTGTCCTTGGCATTCGTTTGATTTTTGCAGTGGTTGGAAAGAAAAGATGGGTAATGGAGTAAAAATTTCCTTTTGTTGAATCTCTGAATGCCGGCCAAGCTTGCTCAGGACTGAAAAATTAATCTGCTGTCTTTCAGGCACAGTCACTGCTTGCTCATTTCAGAAATCAAAGACATGGAAATCCTGGGAGAGCCTGATCGTTAGGACTTCCAATTTGGCATCCTGCTTGTTGTTTCGATGTGCAAGGTCACGATGTTTATGTGTACGCATTTTTGCGGGAATCATGGTTTGTGGCATGCTGATTTCTGCAATCCTTTTTTTTCATGTAAAAAGAACAGAAATGGAGAAATCCTGGGTTAATGTGAGATTCTTACCTCGACAGATTCTTTGTGAATAGCCAACCTCCGTACAAAATGACATTATTTACTTATAACTGTGCATAATTCTCACACCATCTTCTGCGGGGCTACCTGAATTTCAGAGTCCCATTCCCATCTCATCGTTGCATGTCATTGCCTGAAGGTGCTCCACAAACAGGGAATTTCAAAGAGGAGAGATGTCCTCCGGTGGGTTATTTCTTCTGTATGTAATTTAGCTTAAGACCAAGTAGTGTAACCGTGGTGAATCCTGACATTTTGTGAGCGATGTGTTTCATCGATTCATGAAATTTTTTTGAATATAATGGTTGACTGGTAGGTATGTCAGGTACTGGTTATTTTTGCCCATTTTATGTACTTGGGATGTGAGAATAATGCAATATGCAGAGATTTTTTGTTTTGATTGGCACGGTATGTACTTTTGCGTTTCATGTGGTTTATAGGTGGGATTTCTGTTAACACCGCATACTAGATTGCACCTCATCTACCACTGAGAGTTGAAACTGTCAAAGCAGGTTGAGTTCAGTAGATTGGACTGTTATCCTTGCTCTATGTTTATCTAGAACTTGTCTTTGAAGCTTGGTTTTTTTTTTTTTTTGAATTACCATGTACTAATTTGTTATGCGAGGCATTTTGGAGTTTTCCTTAATAATTGAGTAGCAACGTTTGATTCCTTACTATTTGTTATAAAGTGACTCGGCCAATCTGGAAAAAGTTCTATGTTTGGCTGGAGCTAGAAGGAAAATGAGGTCACGTGTGCTTGTACGCTTCCCACAAGATTTAATAATGTATTCCATTGCCGACGGTTGGCACCCTAAACAAAGTAAAGCACCCTCTAAGCGGTGGCATGTGGGATCGCCCCTGTAAATAATGTGTGGCAGCCAATGCACGATCTCTTTGATTAGAGGCATTAGAAAACTAGTAAAAGCCCTGCCAGATTATAAAAAAAAAAGGGTTACAAAAAAGGAGTAAATAGGGCTCCTACTGTAGCAAAGACAAGTGCTTGAGGTCGCCTTTATGCAAAGCTTGTACTAGAGAAGGAAAAAGAAATATCTTTAAGTCAGCTAAGCTAAAATAAAGAATAAGGATCTTACGTACGTAAGATAAGAAGAGTACATAAATGTAGAGTGTAACGTGAAATGTATGCAGTGATCTCTCTTAGATTACGTCAATGCAATTAAAAAATCATCGGTGTGTTAATCACTTATGTGTTTTCATTTAAAATTAGTTGATTTTTTTGATTAACAACAGGTGATGACTTTTTGAGTGGTCGTGGATCTTATTATATGATGGTACTTTCGTTATTTTTCATGTTACCTTTTGAAATTCTTTACATTTCTACTTTAAGGTGTATTAGAGGTGAAGAAAAGATGTAAATGTGAATGGTGAAGACATTTAGAAAGGAAAGAGTTACTTTTCAAGGTCTTTAAATGCAAACCAAGAGGAATCACTCTGATGCTTATTTGAACTGTGCAAATTATATACAAATTATTTACAGATTTAAAGAAACAAAGAAGGATATGATGATATTGAAATAGAGAAGGCCGTGGGATTTGATGATATGTAGGTGGACGCATGGAACTTGTTGGGAAAGAGGAATCAGTTAGCTTGCAGAATTATTTAATGTTGTTTGTAGATGTAGAATAATATTGGGAATGGAAAGAGTGTTGTGATACCTTTGTGCAGGAAGAAGATGTGTAACATAGTTTGCAATGTGGAGATAAAAGATTGATACATTGAGTGACGACGTTTTTGGAGTTGGTAATGGAAAGGAGATTGAGATAAATCTTTAATGTAACGAGGACTTAGTTTTACTTTGTGCATGACATGTCTAAAGTGACAAACTTTTGAGACATTTGATGGAGATTCTAAGAGCCTAAAATCAACGTATGACTTTATAGATGTGCAAAGGGCCTGTTACTTTGTTCTAACTTCCAAGAAATATATTGTGGAAATTTTAAATAAGAGAGGAGTGTCAACTTCGTATGCCAATCTTGTAAGGATCTATATATGGTAAGATTGAACCTTGTGTAAGGATTTGGAGTGGGTTAAAAGATTATCTTGGTATTAAGTGTATTACGATTTAACTTAGAGTTCTTACCTTTTCATTGTGATAATAAATGCGTTGATGAAGTATATCTAACATGAATGGTGCATATTTTTTGCAAATGATATTGCTCCAGTAGAAGTGATAAGAAAGAGCTTAATGGTAAACTGAAATAGTGATGAGAGGTCCTTAAATTTGAAGATTTTTGATTAAGTAGGATAAATTCTAAGCATATGAAATACAAGTACAGTGTTGGAAGATTAGAAGAAATAAATGTGAAACTTGGGGCATATTTCATTTCAATGAAATACCATCAAGTACTTGGAACTAGTTTACAACAAGGGTGGAGGAATGATGATGTCACACAAGAATTATGTTGGTTGGTTGAAAGCATAGAGGGGCTTCGAGTGCTTTATGTGATGAGAGGATTACCTTGAAAGTTAAAAACATGTATTGTGGAGCATTAATAAGATTTGTCATGCCATAAGGTTCCAAATGTTTGATTGTTAATGGTGGGCATTGGAAGTGGATGTTAATGGTAGAAAAGAAGATGTTGAGATCGATGGATGTGAGTATACAGGAAAGGAGCAGGGTTGAAAGAAGGTTATTAGAAAAAACGTTGGTATTAGACTAACATAAGGTGAAACAAGAAAGACAAGTTAGAGATATAATATAGATCTGGATTTAAAGTCTCTTCTGATTCGCTAACTAAAATATTCCAGAAATTAGATGTTGCATATAAAAAGAGGGACAAGGAAGGACCATGCATGGAAGTTTTGAAAGAAAATTATTAGGCAAAATTATGATTTTTTGAGTTTAGATCCTAATGATAAAAATATATTTAAATAGGAGTAGAAAATGGATTTTGCCAAGTTTTCTTAATGTGGAAAAAGGATCTCTGTTGCTGTATTAATTACGTTTATGCCTATAGGACGAAGGAAATGAGACAAAATGTTTAATGGAAGTTAGCACGAGCACAATTCCTGCTATAACAGTATGAATTGCATTGGTGATTGATAGTAGGATCATAATCATTGGTCCTTTGAATAAAATCAATCAATTTAAAGAACTATTGGATGGCCAGATGTTGTTCCCACGTTTCAATAAGAAGCAAATTTGTACAACAGCATCCAACTGTGAATTGTTTGGTTATCGAAATCATTGCAACCTTCAATAGTCAATAACCATGATTGGTACAGTAAAGGTACGATTTCAATTATCAGAATACTTTTCTTGAAAGCAAGGGGCACTATGGATCACAAGCACAAATTGAGGAAAAAAGCATATAGGTAACAAAAAAAAGCCCTATATATATATATATATATATATATATATATATATGTATGTATGTATGTATGTATATATTGTGTCGAATTAAAGTACACACAAGTTGGTGAGTCTCAAGGGCATCCAAAATCCAAATTCCCATGTCGTTTTTATCTTTGAAAACTCAAAACCTCTTCTGAGTAAATTAAGGAAATTAACAGTTTCGCAACATCAACTCTCAAGTAATGTTAGGTTGAGACTCGGATTTGGGTCCTCTCTATCGTAGTCAACAATTATCACCATCTGAATTGTATCCTGACAGGTTAAATTCCCATGTCTTAAGATTGGTAACAGAGAAATGAAGACTCATTAAAGCATGCATTATTAATCACACAAACTGTTAACTTGGTTGTAGTGAACAGGGCCACCACCACCCTCTCATCCATGTATCACTAGGAATGACATCTCTATGCTCCTTCCACATGCCTAACCCTTCCTCTCTACGTTTTTTCCTCCTTCATGTCGGTTCCTTGTCTACTTATAACCTCCCCCTAATCAAGTGCTCCACCATTGTGCTGCTATCATGCCTCCCTACTGTTAGGCAAATCTCCCTACATGATTGTTTATAAAATTATTAAATTTTTTTTTAAACAATTAGCATAGTAGGAGTCTGAGTCATCTTCATGGAGAAAAAATTATCTAAATTACTTTATACTAATCTAACTTAATTTTTTTGAACTTTTAGAGATTCTTTTAGAATTTTTAAAGAAGAATAGGGATTATATCTAAAAGCTACATGATATATAATAAACTAGCCGTTGAAATGCAAAATCATCAACAAATAATTTTATGAAAATATAAAAATTATAAAAAAAAATTCAAGAATGGAAACTATTTAAATTAAAAGCATACAAAAAATCACTTAAAATTGGCACCATAGTGTTGGAAACAAAATCCTAAACAACTATCAAGGATTGAATTTCAACAATCTCATAGTGGAGAGTAAATGAATTTTACTTTTTTTTTTCTACGGTAAATCTAAGTATGAAATTTGACAGAGATCTAAATCTGTTATGCACAAACTAACAAAAAAAAAAGTTTTGAGAAATTTAGCATGCATGGATTTTAAGAATAAAATTCAAAATACCATTTTATTAATAAAATAATGCAAGAGTGCAAATAGAGAGGGAAAGAGTAAGGAGAGCTTATTAGCGTGGTGGTATTGTTGCAATGAAGGTGTAGATGCCAACAGAAGGGTGGTAGTTGCCAAAAACTCAAGAGTCAAAGATAATGAGAAGAATTATTAATTATATATCCAATACAAGTGTTAAGGGAGGCATTTATAAGCCTCAAATAATCCTAAAATTATTATAATTAATCTAATTTCATGTTCCACATTTTTAGCAATTTTTGGAGAACAAGGGAGCTACAAATACTATTGAAAGATGTGATTTTCTCATAATTTTGACTTAAAAATCTCATTTAGACATTATTTTTTTTCATTTTTTCCTTTTTTCTTCTTTCCTTATTGATTTCAAACTTACTTGCTAATTTTGGTCCTAGGAATATGTGGAGGGCACACTTGCCATGCGTGGAGGGTTGATTTGGTGTGCATGATGCGTTGCTTGGTGCATGTCGATTGCGAGGCACTAGTGGGGTGTTGCATGCAAGGTGCGCTAGAAAGGAGACTTGCGGGTGCAGCTTGCACGCGTGAGTGCCAATTGAAGTAAGTAATCTTCTTTTCTTAATTTTCTTTATTTCTTACATGATCATCATTTTTGAGATTTGTCTTCATAGTTGGCTTCCTCGTCTCACACTCTTTCATATGAGACTCATATGTGGTATATTTTTCTCATTTTTATTCTTCCTACATTTAAAAATAAAATAATTACATTATTTACAAAATTGAAAATAAAAATTAGCAAAATATTGAAAAATAGGTAGAAAATTTATGTAAAATTGTAATGTGATAGGTTACGAACCTTACCATATGATTCACATCCATTTGCCTCCCATCCCTTGGCTAGAAAAGCTAAATTAGGTAAATTTCCTCTCTTTCTTTGTATTTAATTTCTCTTTGAAAATTATGCTTTATTCTTCCATTTTTTGATTCATGTGGAAAAAAAAAAACTTTATCTTGAAATATGTGTTTTGGTCTTAGAGTTTCAAAATTTTCCGGTCCTAATTTTATGAAATTTATGATTAAGGCTTCTTTTTGAGATTTTGTTTCATTACATATAATTCACTTTTTAGTTCACCTTATATAATTTAAAGATATTTACTTCAATGCTCCCATGTAATCATATCTAATTATATTTGTACCATTGAAAACTTCATATGTATATTTTATACCTCAACAAGCTTGCTAACCAGGCATACTTATACCCGTAGATTAACTTTTTGTTGATCTTTTTTCCACCATTTGCTCCCCACTAAAAAAAGAGAGAAGGTTCAAACTTTGTTAACATCTCTCTTTTATCTCTCTATCTCTAACTACAATAAGGAATCGATCTCTCTCGCAGATTTGTAATTGCATGAGTTGTTAGGGTTTGGAAGTGACGATAGATTTGGAAGTGGAAGGGGGAGGTGGAGAGATCACGATGATTGGGAGCGTGGTGAGGTTTGCATTGGGGAAAGAGGAGATTGGGGTAGGGGAGATGAGCATCAAGAAGATAGGATTGAGGGAAAGGAGAATCCACTAGTAGCAATGTTGAGCTCGAGAGTTGCAACTGGGGTCGAGGACGAGGAGGTAGTCATCGGTGGTGGATGATGTTGTGGGAATAGAAGCAAAAGTTGAGGAAGGGCGTTGAGGTAGATTGCCAGAGGAGAGCTTAGGGTGTGGATGGGATGTGGATGAGAAAATGTGTAGCGAAGGAGGTTGTTTTGGATAGCGAAAGAGATGCAAGAATTGAGGGAGAGATAATGCAAAGTAGGAAGGAGAGGGCGCTGGTGGTGGTGTCTTGTCAATTGTGAGAAGAAAAGGTGGCACAGAGGAGGAAGAGGGGAAGGAGCTGCGATGGAGGAGGATTGATGGTGGTTGAGCTATAGAGGGAAGAGGAGTTGTGGACGATTTAATGTACACACGGAGCCTATAAGGTTTAATATATACACTATAGGGGGGTAAATAGTATATTTATATGGAAATGTATAATTTAAAGAATATTCACCACAAATAAACAATGAATATATAGCAAGTTAAAAACATTACACCGATATTTTAAAGTGAAAAATCTTTCAGGTAAAAATCAGTATCTAAATCTCTATACTTAAAATTTTACTACTAGTCGACGGTAGATATGTGATAAATAACATAAGCTCAAAGGAGTATAAATATAATTAGATATGAATCTAGATACATAAATATAAATATCCCTTCGTAAAACTAGGGTTTAGATTGTAAGGACAACCAAAAGGACAATGGTAGATGAATCCGATATCTCACCAAAGATGTGTCCCTCACCATCGGATGGAGATGAATTGGCACGAGATGATCCATGTCAATTCATTTGAGAGTTGGGGTCTACCGAGGGTGGGATCTTTGGTGAGATCCTGACATGCCAAATATTTTACATTTTCAAATTTCTAATTTTAAAAATATCTTCTAGGTTCAATATGTATTAAAAATTTCAATTTATACTGTCTCGTAAAATTAAATAATGTTTTTTCCATTGCATTGAAACCCACTGTACGTAAATTTGGAGATCCCTAAAAATGCCCTATTTTACTCATCACCCCATATCTCCGATTCCCTCGTCACGGGCTCCCCCATTTTATTGAATCCGAATAAGAAAATATGTAAGAAAAATATCTAATAATTTGACTAAACCACTAACCAAACCCAACCTTCTTCAACCAAATTCATTTTTACTTATTGGATTCAATGGGGGGAAGATATTGGATGGATCGAACAGTTTGTAATGCATAAAAATTGGCTTGCGCTGCGGAATAGATTCCAACGCAATCCAACGTGATCCTTTCCACTGATAAATAATCCACCTTCTCAAGAGAAATCAATTTTTACTTTAGCGGCTAAAATACAAAAAATAAATGGGATTCATTTGTGACTAACCAAAGTTGAAATCCAATTGGAGAAAGGTAGCCCTAAGGTCATGGTAGTGATTTAAAAGGAGATTTTATCTTGGGAGGTTAATTTTTTAAAAGATAGGTTAATTTTGGTCTATTTGATTATTTAATTATTTATTTGCTAACCTAGGTATAATTATTTTAATATGGATTTTACCTAATATCAATTTCAATTTATGTTAGATAAATTCATATTAAAATTATACACCATTATCTCTATTATTCTTAATATTTTATATACTTAACACTACTATTAACTAAATATCACAAGAGTTAATTTCATAACTTAATGTTAGTTTAAGTAAACAGAAGTTGATGTTAACGTTATTCTTTAAGTAAACACAGTTACAGGTTAACATTAATTTTACATTTCTAATTAATATTTTTCTAACCCCCAAGTAAATTAACCCTTAACTCTTCATCTGCTAACCCAGGTTTAGTAACTTTAACACGAGTTAGCCTAACACTAGTTTCGACTAGTGTTTAGCAAAATTCGTGTTAAAATAGTACATCATTCACGTCTCTGAAACCCCTCATGTTTTATATACCTAACACTATTACCAAGTAAACACTATAAGGGTTAATATTACAACTTAACACAAATTCAAGTAAGTACAAACTGGTATTAATATCACTCTATAAGTAAACACAATTGCAAGTTAACATTAGTTTCACATTTCTTAACACTATTGTCTTAATCTTCTAAGTAAACTTAAGGCTAGTTTACTTGAGGGGTTAATCCCTCTTTTGGAGGGTTAACCGGCGTTTACTTAACACCTGTTTTAGGCAGTTGACACATGTTTTGCTAATACCAATTCTAAGGGATGCTAATAAAACATGTGTTAACTTCGTAACTCCCCCACACCCAAATTCTATTCTACAGAAACTAGTGTTAACACTAGTTCAAGTAAGCATCGCAAGAGTTGGTACTATAGCTTAATATCAGTTTAAGTAAACAGAAATTAATGTTAACACTACCCTGTAAGTAAACAGAAATGAGGGTTAACATCAGTTTTACAGTTCTTAACACCAATTTCCTAACCTGCAAAGTAAACTAACCCTTAAAGTAAATGAATAGTGAAAAAATTTTATCCTCCCCATATCACATTTACCATCATCCGCCACATGTAACTCTCGCCAATCATATTCATCTCTACTAACTCATTCTTACCAATTACATCTACCTATCACATCTATCCTATTGACATACTTGAAATACAAATATAAATAAAAATTAGCAATAACATATCAACTTAACTATTATATTCACACCTACTAATCCTCCTCTTATCCATATATTTATTTTTCTTTCTTTTTCTAACTTTTTAAATTTTAGCTAACCTTAAAACTTTAAGGGATAGGTTACTTAGAGGGTTAGGAAAGTGATATTAAGAAATGTGAAATTAGTGTTAACCTATAATTATGTTTATTTATGTAGTGATATTAACATCAATTTGTATTTACTTGAATTTGTGTTAAGTTGTGATGTTAATCCTTATGGTATTTACTTGATAACGGTGTTAAGTATATAAAATATAAGAATATAAAAATGTAAGTGATGTATAATATTAACACAAATTTAACGAACACCAATTAAAATTAATGTGAGATAAACCTATATTAAAATAGATAAATTTAGATTAATAAATTAAAAATTAAATAATCAAACAAATTAAGATTAACCACTTCTTTTGAAAAGTTAACCTCGAAATAGATTAAGCCCTGCTGAACATGAGCTAAATAAATAATAAATTGTACGATCAAAATTGCAATGATCCAAGAAAAAGCTGGCGAAGGTAGATGGCCCACAGAAGCCTTCTGTTGGCTGAGCAGAATTGAAGTGATGTGTTTGGACAGGTCTCCTGCAGACAAAAACAAAGAGTGGGTGTGGAGAAAGAGCCCACTTCCTTTGATTTGACAACTTGACAAGATGGATCGACTCCCCCCTCACTTCTGCTTTGCCTCCTGTCACACCCTTCCCCACCCCCACATAAATGCACACATTCACAGCTCCTTCCCCTCCATCCTATTTCTCCAAGTGGTACTCTGCACGCCCTCCGTGCTCTCTCTCTCTCTCTCTCTAACCTTGACCCATTAGGCAAAGGAACTTAATTGGTACCAAAAAAAAACAAAAGACTTGTCAAAAGAATTAAATACGTAGTTAAAGATGTAATTTATCTCACTTCGTCGATATTAAATTATTTCATTAAATTTTAATAATATTAATATATATATTAAAATGCATCTAATTTAACATAATATCTCTATTATTAAAATAATTTTATTATATCACGTTAACCTATCTACGCTCGTGTCATGATATTAAAAAGAATCTACTTACATTAAATTATTATACTAATTATTTTATCTTATTATTTATTCTAACACTCAAACAAACACATTATTTTATTTATCCCCACAAAATTTTATCTTGGGATAACTCTTATCTCGTTGTCAAACTCAACCTTCCCTTGACCAAAGGAATATCAAGAGATTATTTTCTCTTGTTTGAAAAAGAATATTAAAGGAATATTGTCAAAGGAATAAAATTTAGAGTATAAAATTTATTTCACTCCACCAATCAAACAACAATACTAAATTATCCTATCCCATCACATCAATATTAATATATATTACAATATAACTACTTCAACATAATATATCTATTAAAATATATTCATTATATCATATCAACGCATCAACATCAATGTCATAATATTAAAAATTCATCTACTAACATCACATCACCATATTGATCATTTTATATATCCACTTATTTTACCACTCAAATAAATACTCAAATTTACTTATCCTTAATGAAGGAGTGGTGGAATAGGTGGGCTTTGGTGTTTGAGTGTTTAGGCGAATTAAAGTTGTTCCACAAAGGTGGAACAAATTTGTGTTGAATTTACCTCCCTCAACCTGGTGCAAGTGGTAGGTATGTTAAGTGGTGAATAAATGTAGGTTAACTCACTTAACCCACGTACCAAATAGGTCCTTAGGCTAAGTTTGGCAGCATGATAAGTGTTATCTCAGGATAAGTTGTTGTAGGGATAAGTGGACATAATGATAGAATAAAATAATTGTTATATTGATATAATATTAGTATTTATTTGTTTAACATTATGATTGGGGTGTAAATAAGTTAATATAATATAATAAATGTAATTTATTTAATAGATATATCATATTAAAGTAGATATATTTTAATATATATTAATATTAATGTGATATAATTAGATGGTGATATTATCCTATGGAATAAGTTAAGTTATATGTTTTGATTTTAAATTTAATTCTTTGGACGTTACTTTATTATCCTTTAATTGAAAGAAAATCTCTTCCCTTACACTACTGCCAAACGAAACCTTATCCCGTTGGCAGACGCAAACTTAAGATTTACGTAGATCACCTTCTCATATTGTTTTATGCTTAACCTTCTTGAAAAAGATGTTGCTTTGTGAGGCAAGGGGTACACAGCTATACATACATATACAAGAGAAATAATTTCTAGTATGTATTACGTCTAAAAATTTTAACTGTACAAATTTGAAACAAATGATTCAATAGAATGTCTATAAAAAAAGTAGCCTAAAGATTGCACTGTAGTTCTCTTTACGAGCCATACTAAATATTGCATATGACTTGAAGAGTGTTTTGACTAAATTTTGGTGAGAGAGACCTAGATTAGGATCCCTATCTCTGGAGAATTGGTGTGAGGAGGATGGTTAATTTGTTCTTAATTTGATGAAATGTGATTCTAGGCCATAAAAAAGAGTAATAATTGGTAAATTAAATGGGGTTCTAGGAAAGTCATTAATTTTTCATATAGAAATGAATTGGTAATTTGTGGAATAGAAATCTTGAAAGAGATATGCGGCTGTTTTCAACCAAATACTTTAATTCCGTGTGTTATAGTACAAGAACGTCATAATCAGCAGCCAAACCCATTTTCTTAAGCTATAGGGTAAGCATAAGCTTTTACTTAATTTGATCGAATCGAGCATTATCATGTTTGAAAGTGAGATAGGGTTAAATATGTCGATCTGGTTTTTACTTTGAAATGATTTTTTCTAAGGGTTATTTGGGAATTACTCTCAATGATGGGGGTGTTATTGTAATTTTAAATCTCTTGAGTTTTAAATTTGGAACTTTGCAGGATTAGGAGGCATTTGTGGAGTTAACCTTGCAAAAATCCTCATGCCCATACCCGTAAATCCCATGCCCATACACCTCACCCCATGCCTATACCCCATACATCTCGACCATACCCCTCATACCCCATACACCTCCACCATACCCCCTGCCCTCCTCCACCTTACTCCACACCATCCTCTCCCTATGCCTCCTACACCCATAAACCCCCCCTCCTCCATTTGCTTGCCACCACTGCAGCCGAGAGGAGGAGAGGGAGAGGGAGAGGGAGAGCAGGGAGCAGTAGGGCTTGAGAGGAGGAGGTCGGAGGGCAAGATGTTGTGAGGAAAGACGAGGAGGTGCTGCAGTTTCTGCGTCGAGGAGGAGCTCGCAAGTAGTTCTGCGGAATCATTTTTCCACATAATTAGACATCTGGAGAGACCGCCAGACGTCTAGTCGGACATTTAAAGGTAATCCCAGACGTCTGATAGCACATAATTTTTGATTATTTTTTCCTGTCGAGTTCTGACCGTGCGTACGTATGTCAAAGGTTGGGGAAGCGTGCTGGTGCGAGGATCGAGGAGGTTTCAGACATCCGAGAGTGTCGTTAGACGTCTAAAGGCACCCTCAAATGTCTGCACATAATTCCAGAAGTCTGAAAGAGGTGCCCCGAACAAGGTGAGTCCTTGAGTTCATTTAAGACGTCTGGGACTCTTCCCAAACGTCTGATTTTGATCAGGATTGTGTTTTTGGCTCGTTCAGGGCCCAAACGGAGTCGATTTTCCGCAAACGATGTCTCGTTGGTTTCTGTTCGAGTTTCCCTACATAATGGTATAATGTCTATACAGTTTTGAACTCATTTTGACATATGGGTCAATGTGATAGGTCATTCGTTCGTGGTGTGCATGGGACCTGTGGGGGTTGCAAGCTCCGTCGATTGTGCCCCCACATCTTCCGGTTATCCTGGTAGAATGTGTAAAGACTCGTTCTGTCCTGAGCCTTTTAAGATGTCTGGACTGTTGGTCAGACATCTGGACCCCTTCCTAGACGTCTGGAAATCAAAATTTTTTGTACGAGCTTCGCGTCTACGCGCATACAGTATGCTTCTTCTCTCTCCTTCCCTCTTCTCTCACCCATCCAAACCCTAACGCTCCTCTTTATAAACCCCACTTCTCCTCTCTCGTTCTCCCCACTCCACAGCCACCTTCTTCCCTTCCTCTCCACCGCAGTGAGAGGAGCAAGCGTGCGAGAGGAAGAGTGCGAGAGGCGGCATGAGGAGAGGAGGAAGAGCTTGAGCTCACGAGCTCAAGGGAGCTCGCTGGAGGGCGCACGGCCGGAGCGGCACGTGCGGGAGGAGGAGAGCATCGGGGGAGTCATCCTCGACACTGCTGTAGCCGGAGCTGCAGGCGAGGAGGCATGGCCGCGGTTGCGTGCGGCGAGGGAGAGCAGGAAGAGGTTCTGATTTTGGGATTTTCCCAGAATCAGACGTCTGGAGTGACTTCCAGACGTCGAGGCGGACGTCTGGTGACTACATCGGACGTCTGAAGGCAGATCTTCACGTAGGTACGTTCCCTTTGCGGATACGGCCTTGTAGGCCGCTCCGTAGCTATGTTTTGCATGGCTAAATATAGGAGATTTTTACTGTCGCATGTAGAGATTGCTTTTGGAAGGCGCGGGACACGTCCTCCCATGCGTTTCAGATATTTGGACAGCTTGTCAGACGGCTGGAAGCACTCCCAAACGTTTGGAGAGGAGGTTGGATGTCTGGAACTGGGTCCAGATGGTTGGGAAGAGGTTCTGGACGTCTGAGGTTGACGCAAAACCTGAGGTGAGTTCCTGTTTACTTTTAAGACATCTAGACCTTGTGCCAGACGCCTGATTTGGGTCTGTAGCCCTGTTTTTGACCCGTTTAGGGTCCGTTTGAGCTCCGTTTAAAGCAAATAAGTTATCGGTGTTTTCCTTGAGAGTTCCTCTACTTGATAGAAGGCCTTTTATACTATTTTGAATATTTCATTGTGATTGTTTCTTGTTATAGGACTTCGTTCCGTTGCGGGTTCGGGGCGTGCTGAGGTACGCGAGCCTGCCGTTCGAGCCCCCAATACTCTTAGGTTGTCTGGTAGAGTGATTTTTCCTAATTTAATTATAAACCTGAATGCATGTTGATGAGAACCTCATCATAAGCCATAACTAGCTCATTTTGACCTAATACAGAGAATAAAAAGCTCCTACATAACCTTAGAAAGGCTTGGCTCAGAGAGATTCTGAGTTTGCAAAGAAAACATAAACTGAGGGGTAAAAATGCAATTTCACCATTCCAATCTGAAAATAGGGTAACTCAGGGTCCAAACATAGGTCAAAACAACCTAATAAGAAGAAAAGTGGGATGAAATGACTCAACAAGGGCTACAGCAACTCCGAAGAATTAAATGACATCCTGTAACTCTAAAAACAAACCCACTTAAATACACGAGGTTTGAGGCAAAGTAAAAATAGAATAAACCCTCTAAAATTCATAGAAAAATAATCTCTAGGGTTTAGAACCTTCAATTTGGCCTTAGGAACCCATTTTGACCTACATTGAGAACCATGCCCAATTAACAACTTAATTTAGGTTTTTACGTAAATTGACCGGTCAAACAAGGTTTAAACTAGAAATAAAATTCACCATCGGAATCCTTAGGTCCTAATTAATCATGTATAAAAACTTGAGCCTAAGAAGAAACCTTCTTGACCAACTTTACACTTTGGTCCTCATACATTTACTTTCTGACCCTCAACTTTTGAACCCTCACATTTTGGCCCCTAATTCTCCTTTGTTCTTTGCGTTTAGGTCCCTCCTGCAAAACCTGAGCAGCACCATGCTCCGGCGACCTTGCGCGGAGCATGGCGCCGCGCAGGGTAAGGGAGGGAGCCTGCCAAGTCAAATGGGGGTGCCCTGCGTCATTAGCCATTGCAGGAACACCCCCTGATGGCTGGAACCACCCATACCGGCCGTGCGAACGCACGGACGGTGTGGGTATCCTTCCTCCGGCGTCCTCCGGCGAGGGAGACACGTCGTCTCCCTCCGCCCTCCTCTCTGGTTCTACCCCTATAAATACCCCCGTCGCTCCGCCGTTCTTTCCAGCTCGGATCTGACGGAGAGACCCCCTCACTTCCTCTCTTCCCACTCCGACAGACGCCCCCTTGCTCCGGCGGCTTCTCCTCCTCCTTCTCGTCGCCCTACCGCACTACCAGCAGCAGGGTTGCCTTCCCTCGCTCTTCCCGCGCCGCGCCGCACCCAGCGCGCGCTTCTCCGGCCCTCTCCTCGCCGTCGCTCCTTCCCCTGGGCAGCTTCCTCTCCAGCGACAGTCGATACGACTGTCGCCTACTCCGGCCCCTCCTCGTCCTGCTAAGTAGGTATAACTTCTCCTCTTCCTCCCCTCTTCCTTTTCCTCACTTTAAACCTTTACTGTCGCCCTCGATTCCGACCAATCACCCTCACCTTCTCCACCTTCGGCCACACTCCGACGACCCGCTCCCATCACTCCAGCAACCCACACTGCTCGCCGACCACCACAGAACCTCCGCCTCCTCACCCTGATCAACCTCCGCCCTTCCACTTCCCACCAATCACCCTCTGCAGACACACCGACCAAACCCATCTCGCCACCTGCAGTTTGACCTAGGGCGGCCCTTAGGCTCTGCCCTGCCACCTGCAGACCCCCTGAACGGCGAAGGTTCTCCGCGTATCTAATTAGGCCGAGAGGCTCTTTCTCTGTAAACAGGAACTTCACTCGCCGCCGCCATTGTTGAGGTGAAGAAGCTCCTTCGACCTGCTGCTCCAGGCGCACCGCACCCAGGGCACGCTCCCAGGCTGTGCGAGGCATTTTCGCGACGCACCAGGCTGCAGTTGAGGCGAAGCCCTCGTGCGAAGCCTCGACCGCCGCTGTTTCCTTCGCATAGGCGCCCAAATTGGGGTGGGACATTTAGTCCCACCTCGGAAACCCACTGAGGTGAGCAGGCGCTTAAAGGCAAAAAGTGCCTTAAGCTCTTTGCCTCAGATCACGGGGTGAGGTCCCCTTCACCCGCCCGATTACCCGACCTCGTCCGCACTCACGCCCCGCGGACCTGGCTTCGACCCGATTAGCCCGACCTGCACTCCTCGCCCACCACCGCACGCCGGTGGGCCTGGACCCGGGCGCGACCCGCGTATCCGATTACCCGTTGCTCTGGGAGAGCTTTCCTAAGAGCGAATTCTGAGAGAGAGAGACACGGGGGGGGGGGAGGGTAGAGTAGGTTTTGCCCTCTGACGAAAACCTTGAAGTGTGCAGGCACAGGTGAAGAAGAAGAAGGACTGTGGAAGAAGAAGAAGAAGAGAAAAAGAAGAAGAAGACGGAAGATAAGGGAGACACTGTAGCAGCAGCAGTTTAAGTCGTCTGATTGCAAAATCAGACGACGTCTTCAAGGCAAGGAAGAAGAAAAGAAGAAGCAGGACCGCGAACAAGAAGAGGAAAGACAAAGAAGAAGAGAAAACAAGGAAGAACAGAAGACAGAAGAAGAACAGAAGAGAGAAGACAAGAAGAACAGGAAGAGAAGACAAGAAGAACAGGAAGAGAAGAAAGAAGAGACAAAGAGGAAGAACAGAAGACAGAAAAAGAAGAGAACGGGAGGAAGATCTGAAGAACAGAAGAGAGAAGACAAGAAGAACAGGAAGAGAAGAAGAAGAAGCCACCAAATTTTTCATCTCTCTCTCTCTCTTTATTTTTGTAATAAGAATTTGTATTTCTAGAATACGACTTGCTCCCTGAGTTCGACCTCGGGAACTCTTTTATTTCCAAGTAAAAAGATTATATATGTAATGATGGCAATAACTAGCTGTACTACAACGCTATTTCTATAACAAAACCTAGTTAACGCCTCGACCATCACTTTGGCGCCGTTGCCGGGGAGCAACGACTATTCTAGAGGTAGACATTTCTGTTTCTTTTTAGTTCTAATAATCTCCTCTCTTTTGTGCAGCTACAGGAAATCAAGAAGACAAGCAACCGCACGACAACCACTCCGAGGACAGGTAATTTTTTTCCTCTCGCTATTAACCCCTAAACTCTAAAGAGGAAGAAAAGAAAAGAACAAGCAATATAGGGCTAACTTGTCTTCTATACTTAGTAAACCATAAGAAGTTGCATGTTTTCAACCCATTATTCCTGCACACTATTAAGGGTATTTAGGGGCTAACACATTCTTGCTTGAGCCCTAATCACCCACCAAAGAACTAACTAGACTAAGTAGAGCCAACATAAGATTCAACATTAGGGTTTTAGAGACACACTACTTAAATGAAGAATGGAGAAAATCCAAAAGAAGTGTGCCTAAACCATTGATTGAACATACTTATTCAGAGAAACCCTAAACAATTGGCCCTCTAAACACTTGAACCCAAAAAGAAAGGACCCAAAAGCTCTCAAAGGAACAAGAGGTAAAGTTGACCCCTTGGGTCAACCAACCTTAAAATTAGGTCACTTTCTCACTCAAAATACCTAAGAGTTCAAGTGTAACTTTAAGCACCCTGATCTTAAACTAAAATTGGTAGACTTAAGAGGTCAAGATCCCCATTCTGGTCTACCTGGAACCGCAGTGACAAGAGAGGTCGGGTGGGGGAAACCCTGTAACCCGTGGGGACGCTCTACCGTGTAGGGGTCTTCGCAGGACTCACCCTCTTTGGCTGCCCAGGTAATTCTCAGGTGGACGATCTTTCTGATCGAGGGGTCCATCTGCCCTGCACCTCTATAGTCACCCAACACATTTTTGGGTGTCTCGATTGGGTCCAGCACCTTCTAACCTCTTCCACTCCAACAGTGCATGAACGGTAGGAGATCCTTAAGACCACCCTTAAGATCTCCTTTAAAATTTCACTCTCGTCAAGGCCCAGCCTTGACTCCTGTGTTTGAGCAGCAACCTAACCCCATCATTCTCTCTTCCGATTCCGAATCAAACTCTTCTTCTATCATGGCTCAGCCAGTTGAGGAAGAAAACAATCTGGAGCACCAGCTCCAGCGACTCAACGACCTCTTCCAAAACTTTATGCACCCACCGCAGCGTCCCATGATGCGGGACCATTATAATCCTGCTGCCGTGGCCATCGACCCTCGAGTCAGAATCCCGACTGGGGGACCTGACTCTGAATTAAAGCCCAATATGATTCATGCTATACCTAAATTCCATGGGCTTAATTCTGAAGATCCCTTCCAGCACATCAAACAGCTAAAGCATCTGGCCCAAACTTTCGGATCAGACGCACAAAATCGGGATATTCTTCTCATGAAGATGTTCTCCTTTTCTCTTATGGACAAGGCCGCCCATTGGTATCAAACTCAGACCCGGCCGATCAACAATTGGGAAGAACTTCAGTCCGAGTTCCTGAAAAAGTTCTTCCCTGTTGGACGGACCAACGCCTTGCGCCATCAGATTACACATTTCACCCAACAAACAGGGGAACCTCTCCATGAGGCATGGGATCGTTTCCAGG
Organism: Thalassia testudinum; assembly: GCA_037157565.1. Taxonomy (NCBI): domain Eukaryota; kingdom Viridiplantae; phylum Streptophyta; class Magnoliopsida; order Alismatales; family Hydrocharitaceae; genus Thalassia; species Thalassia testudinum. The sequence goes on along the minus strand of JAZHRO010000059.1, from coordinate 5,737,970 downwards.
ATCTCATGAGAAAGTGCCCCCATCACGGAGTTCCTAAATGGGAACAGGTCCAATAATTTTACCATGGACTCCGTGAGGACATCCGTCTTTTCGTCAATGCAACCTGCGGAGGAAATATCATGGGTCAACATGAAGACACCGTGTGGGAGATTCTCGAAAACATGTGCGAGAACTCCATCAACAATGACTCCATGAGATTATTCGACAGGACGAATATCCGCGCATCGACGAATCTTAGGGGAGCACATGAGACGCAGGGCCTGTCCGCATCAGTCGACCTGGAATTAATGGCCAGTCGATTGGACAAGGTCTCGATTATCGAAAAGAAGGTGGATGAGCTGACTCAGCATCTGCAGCAAGCCACCTCTGCGCATAACCCTTTCGCACAGCCTCCTTCCACAAGGGAAACTGTGCAAAACACTCTCCATCGATCTTCTCCTAGGATGGACCCATTGAAACGGTCGGCGACAACTATGACTAGGTTTTGCTATAGCGTTGTAGTATAGCTAGTTTTTGCCATCATTTCAAATATATATATTTTTTACTCGGGAATAACAATTCTCCCGAGGTCGAACTCAGGGAGCAAGTCGTATTCTAGAGATATACATGTTCTATTACAAAAATAAAGAGAGAGAGAGAGAGATGAAAGTTTGGCTTCTTCTTCTTTCTTCCTCTTTGTCTTCTCTCCTCTTTGGCTTTTGTTCTTCCTGTTCTTCTTCTTCTTCTTTTCTTGCTTCTTGCTTCTCTTCTTCTTCTTCTGCTTTCTGTTTCTTCACTTGGTTGCTCCTTCTCTCTTCTTTTCTTCTTCTTCTTTGTCTTCACCTGTCTTCAGGACGTCGTCTGATTTTCCAATCAGACGACTTAACCCGCGGATGCTACAGTGTCGCTTTAGTTCTTCTTCTTCCGCAGTCCTTCTCCTTCTTCACCTGTGCCTGCACGCTCAAGAGTTCAGCATAAGAGGGCAAAAACCTACTCTATCCCCCCCCCTCCCCCCACGTCTCTCTCTCTCAGAATTCGCTCTTAGGACAGCTCTCCCAGAGCAACCGGGTAATCGGGTACGTGGGTCGCGCCCGGGTCCAGGCCCACCGGCGTGCGGTGGTGGGCGAGGAGTGAGGGTCGGGCTTAGTCGGGTCGGGCCAGGTCCGCGGGGCGGAGCCTAAGGGCTGCGCTAGGTCGGACTGTGGCGCGGGAAATGGGTTTGTTCGGGGGGTCTGCAGGTGGCGAGTGGCGGGAAGTGGAAGGGCAGAGGTTGATCAAGGTGAGGAGGCTAAGGTTCTGTGCGGGTTGGCGAGCCGTGTGGGGTGCTGGAGTGACGGGAGCGGGTCGTCGGAGGGTGGCCGGAGATGGAGAAGGTGAGGGCGATTAGGCGCGGTCGAGGGGTAATTAGATAAAATACCAGGGGGAAAAGAGAGAGAGAAGGCAGGGAAGTAGTTCTAACCTAACTAAAGGGACGAAGGGGGCAAGGAGGTGGACGGCTGTACTTGCTGTCGTTGGAGAAGAAGGTGCCCAGTGGGGGAGGACGGCGGCGACTACGGGGCAGAGGCAGCGCGCGCTGGTATTGCGAGACGTGGAGGAAGATCAGGAAGGTGGCTCTGCTGCTGGTATTGCAGCAGAGCGACGAGGAGGAGGAGGAAGAAGCCGCCGGAGCAAGGGGGCGTCTGTCGGAGTGGGAAGAGAGGAAGTGAGGGGGTATCACCGTCAGATCCGAGCTTGGAAGAACGGCGGAGCGACGGGGGTATTTATAGGGGCAGAACCAGAGAGGAGGGCGGAGGGAGACGACGTGTCTCCCTCGCCGGAGGACGCTGGAGGAGGGAGACCCATACCGTCCGTGCGTTCGCACGGCCGGTATGGGTGGTCGCAGCACTCAGGGGGGTGCTCCTGCGGTGGCTGACGACGTAGGGCACCCCCATTTGACTTGGCAGGCTCCCTCCCTTACCCTGCGCGGCGCCATGCTCCGCGCAAGGTCGCCGGAGCATGGTGCTGCTCAGGTTTTGCAGGAGGGACCTAAACGCAAGGAACGAAGGAGAGTTAGGGGCCAAACTGTGAGGGTTCAAAAGTTGAGGGCCAGAAAGTAAATGTATGAGGACCAAAGTGTAAAGTTGGTCAAGAAGGTTTCTTCTTAGGCTCAAGTTTTTATACATGACTAATTAGGACCTAAGGATTCTGATGGTGAATTTTATTTCTAGATTAAACCTTGTTTGACTGGTCAATTTATGCAAAAACCTAAATTAAGTTGTTAATTGGGCATGGTTCTCAATGTAGGTCAAAATGGGTTCCTCAGGCCAGATTGAAGGTTCTAAACCCTAGAGATTATTTTTCTATGAATTTTAGAGGGTTTATTCTATTTTTACTTTGCCTCGAACCTCGTGAATTGAAGTGGGTTTGTTTTAGGGTTACAGATTATCATTTAGTTCCTTGGAATTGCTGTAGCCCTTATTGGATCAGATCATCCCACTTTCCTTCTTATTAGGTTGTTTTGACCTATGTTTGGACCCTGAGCTACCCTGTTTTCAGATTGGATTGGTGAAATTACATTTTTACCCCTCAGTTTCTATTTTCTTTGCAAACTCAGAATCTCTCTGAGCCAAGCCTTTCTAAGGTTATGTAGGAGCTTTTATCCTTTGTATTAGGTCAAAATGAGCTAGTTATGGCTCATGATGAGGTTCTCATCATACCCCCATGCCTAGCTTTTGCTAGTCCCTTAGCAAAAACTTAAGGTTTCAACCCTTGTTCTAGACCATGAAGTTCTTAAGAGCTTCAGATAAGTGCTTTTTCATTTAAACTTAGATTTGGTTAGAATGCTGACCATAGGCTTAAAAGGTACTCTAGTACCAATCAAGATCCAAATCTGTCTAGCCTCAGCCTCAGTCCTTAGCAAAGGTTTTTAAGGCCCACAAGAACCAACCTAAGGTCTATTGGACTTTGTGGTTAAAAGCACCCGTGCTTGAAATGATTTTAGCCTTGGTTCAGTTCGCAGTGCGTTTTATAAGAGAGAGATAGAAAATTTTTCTGTTTGGAGAGTTTTCTCTCTCTTTTTTCTTTTTAGTTCTAGCCTAGGATTGGCTTTTCAACACGGTCTGTATCAGATTCCTTGCTCCCATCATCAATCCTCAAGGGTTCCTGGCGATCGATGCTTCGAGATAGCACCGCCCATGGGAACCCCCGGAACCCTGGCTATTGAGATTTCGAGATAATCCCATCCATGGTGTTCAGTGGCTAAATTCAGACCCTGGCAATTGACACTTCAAGATAATGCCATCCATGGAATCTAAACCAGCAGAGTGCTTACATGCCCCCAGTAGGATATGTGAATATCCTAAGAGACAAGCACCGAGGAGATGATATTTTGTTACGCATCTTCGAGGGGATTTCCCACCTCTCTGCGCTGGGAACTCGTCCAAATCAACTTGTATTGATCGGCCGCTCCTATTCTAGGTGTACTTTTCAGAATTTTTCGACGCTTCTGCATGATTTTGACTTTTTACGCTTACTGAACCAGGCTGTGTGTGAGGTTAGGGTGCTTAGGTTACTGAGTCCCATAAACCAAAAATTAGTTAATGAGGCCAAATACTCCCTAAGCCTTAGACCTAATACTTCAGCTTTTCATTTTCCTCAACCTCTTGAGGAGTGTCTAGATCTTAGTGGGTACTAAGAGTCTATTCAAGAATGCCTAAGGTTTGCGTTCTTACTAATCTTATTATGCACTTTTTCAGTTATTTTCTTGAATGAGGTCTAGAACTTAGGTTAATTCCTTAGTTCCTTACTAATGACTATCACTTGTTTCTCATATTTTGTGCTCCTTTTTTCCTTTTGTTTCTTTTCTCCTTCTCCTTCACAAAATTTCCTTTCTCCTCTTATTCTCTTATTCTTTTTTGAAAAATTTAATTTTTATGATGTTTTTGGCATATGTGAATTTTTTGTTTGAAACCTTTTCTTACACGTTTTGCACTTTTATACCCCCCCATGCCTAAGATTTGCAATGTCCTCATTGTAACTTAGGGGGTTTTTATTCAACTTAGTTCGTACATTAGGACAGATGTTTTAATGAGTGAATGGGTCGGGGTGACTGTTGCGAACGATTTTTAATCTCAGATGCAAGCACCTGAGGTGGAGTCGGCTGTCCTAAAGTGTGAAATTCAAGTGCACAAAGGTTTTAGAAAAGGTTTCAGGTTTTTAAAGAGAATGACGGGCTGCCTCCCGTTGAGCGCTAAATTTGATACCTTCAGCCAAGCGAGAAATGCGATGGAGAGGGGATGGTGAAATCAGCAGAGTTTTGTAATACAAGCACCTTGATTAAGAGCCTAGTTGGTCCAACCAGGTGCTTGTTCAGATCAACAGGCTGATGATGCAGCCCAAACCCAATCAGTCTGGTGGGTTGATAGATGTGGATAAAAAGGTGTGGAACCCACCATATACTATGAAGCTCAGATGGATGTGGAAGTGAAAACGCAGGGTTTGGCTGAGTCGAATCAGCCTGGTCAGAGTAGGGACCCGTAGAATAATCAATGAATGACGCGAAAACCCTACAGGGGTGATCAGAGAATGAAGGAGCATGATATGTAGTCTAATTAGTGTTCCAAACCCGATGTGGAAATGCAATCGGCTCGGTGAGAGGTGAATCTGAATAGAAATTGAGTCCGGTTGCGGGTCGGGGTTGGGAAGAGGTTTTGATTAGTTCTGTGTGTGCAGACGAGGTGGCAACTGTGTATGAGGGCTCTTCTAGAAAGGAATGACAGGTGGTTTTCTGTAGAGAGTCCTCTGGGTAACTATCAAATGCCGGAAGAGTGTCTGTAGGATCTGATTCGAGAAAAAATTTGGATTCTGGGTTGGAAGCACTCTTAGCATTTTCTGTTTTTGGTTCCTGAGGATCGAAAAGGAATGATTCTGCGTTATCAGTGATCTCGGGAATCAGGACCTCAGAGTCGGAGTCAGAGTCATGTGAACTGAGGTCGTAGATGGGCCTGGCGTGTTCAGGAAGGAAAGTCTCTCCGCAATTATAGTCAGATCTGAAATTGTCGGAGAGTTGGCGAAAATGAGATTCATGATCATGAATTCCACTACAGCAAAAATCATCAGATGTGGAATCAGCAGCCTGATTGGGGTCTAGCCTATATGTCAATTCTGGGCTCGAAAAGGTATTCTGTCTAGGCTCAAGCTCGAAGCTGGTAGGATAGACCCAATTAAAACCTTGCTCATCCAACTCCTCAGTTTCTGTATCATAAATTGGCATGTTTTTTGAAAAATCGATCAGATTTCCTGAGGATGTTGGAGACGGACATTCATCAAATAGAGGCCCGAAATCATATTCTGTAAAAATTTGATCTTTCTTATAAGGGGCCTCATAATCTTCCCAATAAGTTTCAGATCTAGGTTCTAGGCTTAGGATGTGGGTAGAATTATTAGAACCTAAGTCCGAATAACCTTCGAGGGCCACCTTATCAAAATAAGGGGCGGAATTTATACCCTCAGAAGGTTCAGTTTTGATCTCATTATTGCAGGAGTTTTGGAATTCTAGGCTTGGCAATTCATGGTCTAAGTTTGGCTCATCATTGTGTTCTCCTGCAATATCCCAACCTAATTCAACATTGTCTTCTATCTGGGTTGGGATTCCATAACCACTTTGTGCCTCAGTCCCGAGATCTAGGAAACTGGATTGTTCCTTAATACTGTTCCAAGATGGTTCATCCTCTGTTTCTGGTATATACGGGTATTTCTGGTTGATAATTTGTTCTAGTGATCTCATCATTTCTACCCGTTTTATAAGGGCATCTTGGTGTTGTTCCCAAAGTACAGGATTTGTCAAGCATTGAAGGTATTCAGTTTGGTGTAATTTTTCTATCTCAATGTATCCTGTCATAAGCATATCTCGGGTTGATCCTTTTGTAACTTCTGTCAAAAGAATTTGGGCACAGTTCATGATGAAAGCTGTGGTTGTTGGGACATCGACCTGAATGTTTTCTATTGGTGTTGAGGGTTTACATTTGATTTCATAGAATTCAAGGGCATCCTCAATCATCTTATCTTTCATGGATCTCAGATATTCAGGTTTTTTGAATGGTAGTCTTGCTAGGTAATTAGGCTGCATCTTTGAATCAGGTGGTGGAATCAAGATATAGAATCGACGTTTGAATCAAGATGGAAGAAGGGGATTTTGTTCAGAATCAGAGGAAAGAGGGGCTATGTGAATGATTTCTGCAAAAACAAGGGAGCCGAGGCTTAGCCTAGGGGAGAGTGAATTTCTATAGGAGGTTTCAAGGACCTCCTGCAAAATACTGAAGGACTGGATGAGATAAGCAGGTGTTGGACCCAATCAAGACACCCAAAAATGTTGGGTGACTATAGAGGTTCGTGGCAGATGGACCCCTTGATCAAAAAGATCGTCCACCTGAGAATTACCTGGGTAGCCAGAGAGGGTGAGTCCCGCGAAGACCCCTACACGGTAGAGCGTCCCCACGGGTTACAGGGTTTCCCCCACCCGACCTCTCTTGTCACTGAGATTCCAGGTAGACCAGGATGGGGATCTTGACCTCTTAAGTCTACCAATTTTAGTTTAAGATCAGGGTGCTTAAAGTTACACTTGAACTTTTAGGTATTTTTGAGTGAGAAAGTGACCTAATTTTAAGGTTGGTTGACCCAAGGGGTTAACTTTACCACTTGTTCCTTTGAGAGCTTTTGGGTCCTTTCTTTTTGGGTTCAAGTGTTTAGAGAGCCAATTGTTTAGGGTTTCTCTGAATAAGTATGTTCAATCAATGGTTTAGGCACACTTCTTTTGGATTTTCTCCATTCTTGATTTAAGTAGTGTGTCTCTAAAACCCTAATGTTGAATCTTATGTTGGCTCTACTTGGTCCATTTAACTCCTTGTTTGGGTAATTAGGGCTCAAGCAAGGATGTGTTAGCCCTTAATTACGCTTTCAAAATTGTGTGCAGGAATAGTGGTTCTAAGAACATGCAGCTTTTTATGGTTTACTAAGTAGAGAAGATAGGTTAGACCTATATTGCTTGTTCTTTTCTTTTCTTCCTCTTTAGAATTTAAAGGTTGAGAGGATAGAAAATTACCTGTCCTCGGAGTGGTTGTCGTGCGGTTGCTTGTCTTCTCGATTTTCCTGTATCTGCACAAAAGAGGAGATTATTAGAAATTTAAAAACAGGAATTTAATTACCTCTAGAATAGCCGTTGCTCCCCGGCAACGGCGCCAAAAATGAAACGGTCGGCGACAACTATGACTAGGTTTTGCTATAGCATTGTAGTATAGCTAGTTATTGCCATCATTTCAAATATATATTTTTTTTACTCGGGAATAACAATTCTCCCGAGGTCGAACTCAGGGAGCAAGTCGTATTCTAGAGATATACATGTTCTATTACAAAAATAAAGAGAGAGAGAGAGAGATGAAAGTTTGGCTTCTTCTTCTTTCTTCCTCTTTGTCTTCTCTCCTCTTTGGCTTTTGTTCTTCCTGTTCTTCTTCTTTTCTTGCTTCTTGCTTCTCTTCTTCTTCTTCTTCTGCTTTCTGTTTCTTCACTTGGCTGCTCCCTCTCTCTTCTTTTCTTCTTCTTCTTTGTCTTCACCTGTCTTCAGGACGTCGTCTGATTTTCCAATCAGACGACTTAACCCGCGGATGCTACAGTGTCGCTTTAGTTCTTCTTCTTCCGCAGTCCTTCTCCTTCTTCACCTGTGCCTGCACGCTCAAGAGTTCAGCATAAGAGGGCAAAAACCTACTCTATCCCCCCCCCCCTCCCCCACGTCTCTCTCTCTCAGAATTCGCTCTTAGGACAGCTCTCCCAGAGCAACCGGGTAATCGGGTACGTGGGTCGCGCCCGGGTCCAGGCCCACCGGCGTGCGGTGGTGGGCGAGGAGTGAGGGTCGGGCTTAGTCGGGTCGGGCCAGGTCCGCGGGGCGGAGCCTAAGGGCTGCGCTAGGTCGGACTGTGGCGCGGGAAATGGGTTTGTTCGGGGGGTCTGCAGGTGGCGAGTGGCGGGAAGTGGAACGGCGGAGGTTGATCAGGGTGAGGAGGCTAAGGTTCTGTGCGGGTTGGCGAGCCGTGTGGGGTGCTGCAGTGACGGGAGCGGGTCGCCGGAGGGTGGCCGGAGATGGAGAAGGTGAGGGAGATTAGGCGCGGTCGAGGGGTAATTAGATAAAATAGCAGGGGAAAAGAGAGAGAGAAGGCAGGGAAGTAGTTCTAACCTAACTAAAGGGACGAAGGGGGCAAGGAGGCGGATGGCTGTACCTGCTGTCGCCGGAGAAGAAGGTGCCCAGTGGGGGAGGACGACGGCGACGACAGGGCAGAGGCAGCGCGCGCTGGTATTGCGAGACGCGGAGGAAGATCAGGAAGGTGGCTCTACTGCTGGTATGCAGCAGAGCGACGAGGAGGAGGAGGAAGAAGCCGCCGGAGCAAGGGGGCGTCTGTCGGAGTGGGAAGAGAGGAAGTGAGGGGGGTATCTCCGTCAGATCCGAGCTCGGAAGAACGGCGGAGCGACGGGGGTATTTATTGTGGCAGAACCAGAGAGGAGTGAGGAGGGAGACGACGTGTCTCCCTCGCCGGAGGACGTCGGAGGAAGGAGACCCATACTGTCCGTGCGTTCGCACGGCCGGTATGGGTGGTCGCAGCACTCAGGGGGGTGCTCCTGCGGTGGCTGACGACGCAGGGCACCCCCATTTGACTTGGCAGGCTCCCTCCCTTATCCTGCGCGGCGCCATGCTCCGCGCAAGGTCACCGGAGCATGGTGCTGCTCAGGTTTTGCAGGAGGGACCTAAACGTAAAGAACGAAGGAGAGTTAGGGGCCAAAATGTGAGGGTTCAAAAGTTGAGGGCCAGAAAGTAAATGTATGAGGACCAAAGTGTAAAGTTGGTCAAGAAGGTTTCTTCTTAGGCTCAAGTTTTTATACATGACTAATTAGGACCTAAGGATTCTGATGGTGAATTTTATTTCTAGATTAAACCTTGTTTGACTGGTCAATTTATGCAAAAACCTAAATTAAGTTGTTAATTGGGCATGGTTCTCAATGTAGGTCAAAATGGGTTCCTCAGGTCAGATTGAAGGTTCTAAACCCTAGAGATTATTTTTCTATGAATTTTAGAGGGTTTATTCTATTTTTACTTTGCCTCGAACCTCGTGAATTGAAGTGGGTTTGTTTTAGGGTTACAGATTATCATTTAGTTCCTTGGAATTGCTGTAGCCCTTATTGGATCAGATCATCCCACTTTCCTTCTTATTAGGTTGTTTTGACCTATGTTTGGACCCTGAGTTACCCTGTTTTCAGATTGGATTGGTGAAATTACATTTTTACCCCTCAGTTTCTATTTTCTTTGCAAACTCAGAATCTCTCTGAGCCAAGCCTTTCTAAGGTTATGTAGGAGCTTTTATCCTTTGTATTAGGTCAAAATGAGCTAGTTATGGCTCATGATGAGGTTCTCATCACCCATCATCCGAATCTTTGCCCGGAGGTCCTTCCGATTCCTTCTACACCTGCCAGGGGAATTTCATTCCCTCTTTCTCTAACCCTCTTGAGGTTCCTCAGACCTGCGAGGACCTCAACGCCATCCAGAACGACCCGTTCTCCAACACCTATAATCCTGGATGGTGAAACCATCCTAACTTCCAGTGGGTGGGAAATTCCCAAACTCAAAGACCATCCTTCCAACCCTGCCCACAACCTCCTCGTCCTTACCAGCCACCTCAGCCTCGGCCCAACCCTACTTACTCATCTGGGCCGAATCAAGATCAAATGTCCCTTATCCTTCAGACCCTGGTTGACATTTAAAGAACGAATGCGGCTTTCCAAAAATAACATAAGGACGAACTTACAGAGGTCCGAAACCAATTGACCCAGTTGGCAAACTCTCGCCAGCCAGGTACTCTTCCTTCCCAACCTTTGCCTAATCCTAATAACGTGCCAACCCAGCGGCGCGTTATGTACCCAAACCCAGGCCATGCTCACATGATTTATCAGGCCCCCTCTGTTCCTTCACCCGACGGGATAGAGGCCTCCACTTCCTTTGCAGGTTACCAGCAGCAAGCTATCTTACCCAATCCCAACCAAAACCAGGCAGGACTTAATTCCGTAACATCCCGTAGTGGTAAGGAAACCCAAGACCCACCTCATCCGAACCACTCCAAGCCTGGTAGTGATCCCAAGCCTAGGACAGTAATCCAGGACATCCCCACCCCTATCCCAGATCCACAACCTGGACCTATCCTAGAAGAACCAACCAAGATCCCGTTTCCCGAGGCCTTGACCAAGGGAAAGAAGACCACCAAGCCCGTGGCACCTAAGGAGGACCTGGTCAAGCTCTTTGAGCAGGTCCACATAAACATCCCCTTGATGGATGCAATCCTCCACGTACCAGCTTACGCACGATTTTTAAAGAATGTGTGTACACCCCAGCGTAAGCCGCGAACCAAGGGTGGGAGCCCAATTGTTCTGTCAGAGCAAGCCAGCTCTGTAATCCTCAATAAACTCCCACCCAAGGCAAAAGATCCTGGTACTCCCCTGATTTCCTGCAAGATAGGTGATACCCAATTTGATAAAGCTTTGCTAGACTTAGGTGCATCTATAAACCTGATACCCACATCCTTACTTGACCATCTAGAAGAATCTGAGCTAAAACCAACCGAGGTGACATTACAATTAGCAGATCGATCTATAAAGTCACCAAAAGGGATTCTCGAGGATGTTATCGTAAGAGTGCGGGATTTCTATTTCCCAGTGGACTTTATAGTCTTAGATATGGATGCGCCTAAAAACCCTAGGGATACACCAATCATTCTAGGGAGACCTTTCTTGGCTATTGCTAGAGCCAACATCAGCTGTGAAGAGGGCCAAATAGAGCTTAAATTTGGGGATCAAACCTTAAAAATTGATATATTTAAGGCCCAACAAGGAATTAATTGCGGTGTCATCGAACTGATTTGTGACGTTAGGATTTTGGTTGATGAATCACACCTCCAGAATGACTCGATTATGCCTCATCAACCACAGAAGGATCTTGACCCACAAACGGAGGAGTTGAATCCAGATAGAAACAACCCAGTAACTCCTACCCTTGAACCTCACATCTATACTGAACCACCCGCTGCTTCTGATAATCCTATCCTCGAGTTAAAGCCTCTTCCTACTCACTTGAAATACATCTTTTTGGGTTCCAATCAGACCCTCCCTGTGATTATCAATTCCAACCTCAATCCCGAACAGGAATCCCGTCTGATTGCTATCCTCCAGCAACATTGTAGAGCCATCGGGTGGACTCTCGATGATTTGACTGGAATAAGCCCCTCTTATTGTACTCATCATATCTATTCAGAAGAGGGCGCACGACCTTCTCGTGAAATGCAGAGACGTTTAAACCCTAATATGCAGGAGGTCGTGAAAAAGGAGATCATCAAGTGGTTAGATGCCGGGATCATCTACCCGATCTCCGATAGTTGTTGGGTGAGCCCAATTCAGGTTGTGCCTAAGATGGCAGGACTCACCACCATAACGACTGAAACCGGAGAAATCATTCCTACTCGATTAGCTAATGCGTGGGGAGTCTGTATAGATTACCGCCGACTCAATTCCTCCACGAAGAAGGATCATTTCCCACTACCCTTCATTGATCAAATTCTCGAGAAACTAGCGGGAAATAGGTTCTTCTGCTTTCTTGACGGGTACTCCGGTTATAACCAGGTGGCAATCCATCCTGAGGACCAAGAAAAGGCCACGTTCACCTGCCCCTTCGGAACGTACGCTTTCCGAAGGATGCCTTTCGGTCTTTGCAATGCACCTGCTACCTTTCAGCAGTGCATGCTTGCCATATTCTCAGATATGGTAGGAGATTTCCTGGAAGTCTTCATGGATGACTTTTCAGTCTTTGGAGAATCTTTTGATGATTGCCTCCAACACTTGGTCCAGATACTCAGGCGATGCATTGAGGTGAACTTGGTTCTTTCCTGGGAAAAGAGCCATTTCATGGTGCCTGAGGGAATTGTCCTGGGACATCTAATTTCAGAAAAAGGCATCCAGGTGGATCGAGCTAAGGTGGATCTGATATCTCGCCTTCCTATGCCTGGCTCGATCAGGGACATCCGTTCTTTTTTAGGGCACGTCGGTTTTTACCGCCGTTTCATTCCAGATTTCTCGAAAATCGTGCGCCCCTTGACTTCTCTTCTCTCTAAGGATGTACCCTTTGAAATCTCCAAGGAATGCACGCTAGCCTTTGAAAACCTGCATGACCGAGTCACCCAGGCACCTATCCTACAATCCCCTGATTGGTCTCAACCCTTTGCGATCATGTGCGATGCATCTGATTTCACTGTAGGAGCGGTCCTGGGGCAGAAAGCTGACGGGAAACCCGTGGTTATATACTACGCTAGCAAGACACTTCACGAGGCTCAGCGTAACTATACGGTTACGGAGAAAGAGGTGCTAGCCATAGTATTTGCCCTTGAAAAATTCTGATCGTATCTTCTGGGTTCCTATGTCATCATTTACTCGGATCACACGGCTGTAAGGCATCTCCTTGCCAAGAAGGACGCGAAGCTCCGACTAATCCGTTGGATCTTGTTGTTGCAAGAATTCGATCTTGAGATTCGCGACAAGGCGGGAAGGCAGAATGTGGTAGCCGACCATCTGTCCCGTCTTCCTTCTGAGATCATCGACCCTTCCGGACCCATCACGGAACACTTTCCTGATGACCACCTGCTTACTGTTGGTACTAGACTTCCATGGTTTGCTGATATAGTAAACTACTTGGCATCTCCTCAGACCCCGTCTGATTGGCCGAAGGCCAAGAAAGACAAATTGCGTTCTGATACCAAGTATTACATTTGGGAAGATCCGTACCTTTTCCGCATAGGTGATGATCAAATTATTCGGAGATGTGTCTCGGAAGAGGAGGTCTGCAATATCCTCTCTTTCTGCCATGACCAGGCATGCGGTGGCCATTTCTCAGGGCATAAAATCGCATCAAAAGTCCTCCAGTGTGGCTTCTACTGGCCTACACTTTTCAAAGACGCATACAGTCACTGCAAGGCATGCAGTCGTTGCCAGACTTTGGGCAACATGAACCGTCGCGACATGATGCCTTTGCAGCCAATTCTCGTATGCGAAATCTTTGATGTTTGGGGGATTGATTTTATGGGCCCCTTTCCTGTTTCGGATGGTTTTGAGTACATTTTGCTTGCTGTGGACTACGTGTCCAAATGGATCGAAGCCATACCAACCCGAACCTCTGATCACAAGATTGTTCTTAAGTTTATTCATCAAAACATTTTCTCAAGGTTCGGGATTCCCCGTGCTATAATCTCTGATGGGGGGACCCATTTTACAAATGCTCAGTTTAGATCACTGATGGCCAAATTTGGGGTATCCCACCGAATCTCTACTCCTTACCACCCCCAAACAAATGGTCTAGCTGAGCTGTCAAATCGGGAGATCAAGAAAATCCTGCAAGTCATTGTTCGGCCTGACAGAAAGGACTGGTCGTCCCGATTTCCGGAAGCATTGTGGGCCTATAGGACTGCCCACAAGACCCAATTAGGCATGTCTCCCTTTAGACTGGTTTACGGAAAGGCGTGTCACCTTCCCGTAGAACTGGAGCATAAAGCCTATTGGGCAGTACGGAACTGTAATCTAGATCTTTCCAAGGTTGGAACCTACAGAAAACTCCAAATCAGCGAGATCGATGAATTACGCCTAGACGCGTATGAGAACTCGCGAATCTACAAGGAGCGGGTTAAAGCCTTCCATGACAAGCATATCTCGAGGAAGATCTTTCATCCTGGTCAAAAGGTCCTACTCTTTGATGCACGACTTAAACTTTTCCCAGGAAAACTGCGATCCAAGTGGGTCGGACCATATTTAGTCCGACAGGTTTTTGGAAATGGAGCAATTGAAATCAGTCCACTCAGCCACGATTCTGAACCTTTCATCGTGAACGGTCAGAGACTCAAACCGTTCATTGATGTGACTTCTACTGATTTGGCTGAGTCATCTCTCATCCTCCATTCTCCGTGAGCTTATTGCGCCCAGCCGATGGCGTAAAACTCAACGCTTAACGGGAGGCAGCCCGTCATTCTCTCTAAAAATCAAAAACCTTTTTTTTCTGACACCTTGGTGCACTTAAGGTTCACCCTTCAAGACAGCCGAATCCACCTCAGATGCTTGCATCTGAGATTAGAAATCGTCCGCAAAATTCATCCCGACCCATTCACTCACAAAAACAACTGTCTTAAGGAATAAACTAAGTAAATAAAAACCCCTAAAATCACAATGAGGACATTGCAAATCTTAGGCATGGGGGTATGAATGTGCAAAACGTGTAAGAAAAGGTTTCAAAAAAAAAAGAAATCACATATGCCAAAAACACCATAAAAATTAAAAATTTTTCGAAAAGAATAAGAGAATAAGAGGAGAAAGGAAATTTTGTGAAGGGGAGAAAAAAGAAACAAAAGGAAAAAAGGAGCACAAAATATGAGAAACAAGTGATAGTCATTAGTAAGGAACTAAGGAATTAACCTAAGTTCTAGACCTCATTCAAGAAAATAAGTGAAAAGTGCATAATGAGATTAGTAAGAACGCAAACCTTAGGCATTCTTGAATAGACTCTTAGTACCTATTAAGATCTGGACACTCCTCAAGAGGTTGAGGAAAATGAAAAGCTGAAGTATTAGGTCTAAGGCTTAGGGAGTATTTGGCCTCATTAACTAATTTTTGGTTTACGGGACTTAGTAACCTAAGCACCCTAACCTCACACACAGCCTGATTCAGTAAGCGTAAAAATCAAAATCATGCAGAAGCGTCGCAAAATTCTGAAAAGTACACCTAGAGTAGGAGCGGCCGATCAACACAAGTTGATTTAGACGAGTTCCCAGCGCGGAGAGGCAGGAAATCCCCTCAAAGATGCGTAACAAAATATCATCTCCTCGGTGCTTGTCTCTTAGGATATTCACATATCCTACTGGGGGCATGTAAGCACCCTGCTGGTTCAGATTCCATGGATGGCATTATCACGAAGTGTCAACTGCCAGGGTCTGAATTCGGCCACGGAACACCATGGATGGGATTATCTCGAAATCTCAATAGCCAGGGTTCTGGGGGTTGCCATGGGTGGTGCTATCTCGAAGCATCGATCGCCAGGAACCCTTGAGGATTGATGATGGGAGCAATGAATCTGATACAGACCGTGTTGAAAAGCCAATCCTAGGCTAGAACTAAAAAGAAAAAGAGGGAGAAAACTCTCCAAACAGAAAAACTTTCTATCTCTCTCTTATAAAACGCACTGCGAACTGAACTAAGGCTAAAATCATTTCAAGCACGGGTGCTTTAACCACAAAGTCCAATAGACCTTAGGTTAGTTCTTGTGGGCCTTAAAAACCTTTGCTAAGGACTGAGGCTGAGGCTAGACAGATTTGGATCTTGATTGGTACTAGAGTACCTTTTAAGCCTATGGTCAACATTCTAACCTAATCTAAGTTTAAATGAAAAAGCACTTATCTGAAGCTATTAAGAACTTCATGGTCTAGAACAAGGGTTGAAACCTTATGTTTTTGCTAAGGGACTAGCAAAAGCTAGGCATGGGGGTATGATGAGAACCTCATCATAAGTCATAACTAGCTCATTTTGACCTAATACAGAGAATAAAAAGCTCCTACATAACCTTAGAAAGGCTTGGCTCAGAGAGATTCTGAGTTTGCAAAGAAAACATAAACTGAGGGGTAAAAATGCAATTTCACCAATCCAATCTGAAAACAGGGTAACTCAGGATCCAAACATAGGTCAAAACAACCTAATAAGAAGAAAATTGGGATGAAATGACTCAACAAGGGCTATAGCAACTCCGAAGAATTAAATGACATCCTATAATCCTAAAAATAAACCCACTTAAATACACGAGGTTCGAGGTAAAGTAAAAATAGAATAAACCCTCTAAAATTCATAGAAAAATAATCTCTAGGGTTTAGAACCTTCAATTGGGCCTTAGAAACCCATTTTGACTTACATTGAGAACCATGCAGAATTAACAACTTAATTTGGGTTTTTGCATAAATTGATCGGTCAAACAAGGTTTAATCTAGAAATAAAATTCACCATCAGAATCCTTAGGTCCTAATTAGTCATGTATAAAAACTTGAGCTTAAGAAGAAACCTTCTTGACCAACTTTACACTTTGGTCCTCATACATTTACTTTCTGGCTCTCAACTTTTGAACCCTCACATTTTGGCCCCTAACTCTCCTTCGTTCTTTGCGTTTAGGTCCCTCCTGCAAAACCTGAGCAGCACCATGCTCCGGCGACCTTGCGCGGAGCATGGCGCCGCGCAGGGTAAGGGAGGGAGCCTGCCAAGTCAAATGGGGGTGTCCTACGTCGTCAGCCGTCGAAGGAACACCCCCCTGATGGCTGCAACCACCCATACCGGCCGTGCGAACGCACGGACGGTATGGGTATCCTTCCTCCGGCGAGGGAGACACGTCGTCTCCCTCCGCCCTCTTGTCTGGTTCTGCCCCTATAAATACCCCCGTTGCTCCGCCGTTCTTCCCAGCTCGGATCTGACGGAGATACCCCCTCTCTTCCCACTCCGATAGACGCCCCCTTGCTCCGACGGCTTCTCCTCCTCCTTCTCGTCGCCCTACCGCACTACCAGCAGCAGGGTTGCCTTCCCTCGCTCTTCCTGCGCCGCGCCGCACCCAGCGCGCGCTTCTCCGGCCCTCTCCTCGCCGTCGCTCCTTCCCCTGGGCAGCTTCTCCGGCGACAGTCGATACGACTGTCGCCTGCTCCGGCCCCTCCTCGTCCTGCTAAGTAGGTATAACTTCTCTTCCTCCCCTCTTCCTTTTCCTCACTTTAAACCTTTACTGTCGCCCTCGATTCCGACCAATCACCCTCACCTTCTCCACCTCCGGCCACACTCCGGCGAACCGCTCCCACCACTCCAGCAACCCACACGGCTCTCCGACCACCACAGAACCTCCGCCTCCTCACTTTGATCAACCTCCGCCCTTCCACTTCCCACCAATCGCCCTCTGCAGACCCACCGACCAAACCCATCTCGCCACCTGCAGTTTGACCTAGGGTGGCCCTTAGGCTCCGCCCCGCCACCTGCAGACCCCCCGACCACCATCACTGTGTGATGAGAGCCTCATCATGAGCCATAACTAGCTCATTTTGACCTAATAAAGAAGATAAAAGCTCCTACATAACCTAGAAGAAGGCTTAACTGAAGGAACAGGTGCTCTGAGAAGAAAACATGAAATAAAGGTTAAAACTGTAATTTTACCATTGCAGTACATAAACGGGATTTCTCAGAAGCAAAACATAGGTCAAATGATCCAAATAAGATAAAAAGTGGGTTGAGTTAATCGGAAATGGGTTCATGTGCAATCTAAGAACTAAATGACACTGGGTAACCCTAAAACAGATCCGCTTAAATTAAAAAGGTTCCGGTCAGAACAAAAAGCAAGTAAACCCTCTAAAAATCATGGAAAAACATCCTCTAGGGTTTAGAACACTTAATTTGGCCTTTTTAACCTAGTTTGACCTAGATTAGGGTCCTAGCTCTTCAATTAACCTAACTTGGGTTTTTAATCAAAATGTCCAGTCAAACGAGGTCAAACCTGAAATCCAACTTCGCCATTGGATCCCTTAGGTCCAAATTAGGTTTATACCAAAATTTGGACCTAAGGAGAGGTCATCTTGACCTATGTTGCAATTTAGTACACCCAAATCACAAATTGGTCCCTATCTTTTGAATACCTTTGTAGAGAGCCCCCTAGGTTCTTCGCCTCCATTGCAAACCGGTCCTGCTGCCATTGCTAGGGCAGAACCGAGCTCCGGCGAAGTTTCGAGAGAGATTGCTCTCTAATTCCTCAGAGATTCTCCCCCAGAAATGGAAGGGGGATTCTCTGAGGAATTCCCTTCCTTCTAAAGCCAATTACAATCGCTGGTGTGAACCCAATCTCTCGTGCGAACGCACGAGAGATTTGGGTATCCACCTTCCTTCCATATCCGGCGAGCCGGCAGCGTTGATTGCGCGGTCTCCACGCGCTGGTAGGTGCGGCCACCACCTATAAAAGACACCCCAGACCCTGCCGCAGAAGGCAAGCTTGATTTTGACGGAGATCCCTTCCAAATTCCTCCCTCTCCCATCTCCGGCCAAACGACCCACAAGCTCCGGCGACCTTCTCCCCTCCTTCTCGTCGCTCTGCTGCCATACCAGCAGCAGAGTCCTCTCCGCCGCTTCCTCCCGCGTCGTGCTGTACCCCGCGCGCGCGCTTCTGACCTCGTCTTCGTCGCCGCTTCCTCCCTCAGGGTCTTTCTTCCCCGACGACGGCAGTTACCAGCCGTCCTCTCCGCCGCCTCCCTTCCTTCCAGACAACCACAGATACGTTCTCCATCCTCTCCTCTCTCTTTTCCCCCAACTATTTCACTTGATTACCCCTCGACAGTACCTAACCGCCTCCATCTTCCTTGCCTCCGACCTCACTCCGACGAGCCGCCCACACCACTTCGCCACTCCACACGGCTCGCCAACCACCTCGAGAGCTCCGCCTCACCACCAGGAACCCATTCCACCCCATCACTGCCACTCCAGACCTCCACAAGCACCCCCCGACCAACCCACCATCTCCGGCCACAGGTTGACCTAGGCACGCACGCCTAGGCCGACCGGCAACCTGCAGCATCACCCACCGCCTTCGCCGTGCTGCGGCGAAGGTTTCCAGCTATTCTGATTGGGCCAATAGGCCGTTCTGTTGGATGTCAGGTGTAAGCCCCAGCCGCCATTAACAGCCGAAGCAGCAGGGAGCTTGGAGCAGCAGCAGGCATCAGGCTTCCCAGGCGGCAGGTGCAGCAGATTCTCGCAAGTGTCGCGAAGCAACCGAGGCCAGCCAGTAGCGCCAGCAGAGTCAACAGCTTGGGCAATTGCATACGAGAGTCTGCGGGCGCGCGTGAAATCAGGGCGGAACCTTTAGTCCCACATCGTGGGATTGCAGCACTCAGGTACTCTATAAATTGTATTTGTGCTTTAAGTCGGTTGCCTCCGTAAGCACAGGGGTGAGGTCCCTCACTGCCCTCACACACGCCTCGTTCACGGCTTGACCTCGCGGATCTGGCTGATCCGACCCGACCTAGACCTACGCACTCCTCGCGCATCACCACTTGCCGGTGCGCCTGGTCCCGGGTGCGAACCCGACCCGACTACCCGTGTGGCTCTGGGAGAGCGTCCGTGAGTGCATTGCTTCAGAGAGAGAGAGACGCTTGGGTAGAGGGACGGGGGTAGGTTTTTGCTACTGTGTGGTGTGTGCAGGAAGGAAGAACTGACCCAGGCAGCGAACACTTAGTGGCTGCAGAACAGGAAGAGAAGAAAGAAGAGGCTGTGTAGCAGTGAAAGGAGAATTCTTCGCAGAGAAGAAGAAGAAGGAAGACAAGGCGGAAGAGAGAGAGGAACGAAGAAGAAGACAAGGGAAGACTGCAAAGAGATCAGAAGAAAAAGAAGAAGAAGAAAGAAGAAATGCAAGGTAGGAGAAGAAGGAAAGATACCAGAAGCAAAGAAAGGAGAAGAGCCACGAAGAAGAAGAGAGAAAGAGAGATCACATTTAAGACGTCTGATACACAAATCAGACGTCCAATTCTACTTTTTTTTTCCAAATCCTTTTTTAAATTCTCTCTTTGAATGAGTTATATTTGCATTTAAACAGTTGTATTCTTTGGTTTTACAAAGTACTGAGATTGCTCCCCGTGTTCGACCTCGGATACTCCAGTCTTCGAGTAATAAAATTCTTTATATTTGTTTAGACATTTTGTCGGTTATACTACAGCGTGACATCCTTTAAATCCGCACAAAACGTCGAGAACATTTTTTGGCGCCGTTGCCGGGGAGCAACGGGCACTTTTAAAACTTTTTAGTACAACTTTTCTATCTAATATCCGACTTAACTTCTCTCTTTTGTTGTGTTCAAGCAGGGAAAGCAAAATAAAAAGGAAAGAATAGCAACTGCACAACAGACTCTCCAGGGAACAGGTAATCTCCATAAGCCCTCTCTCTTAACCCTCTCACAATCTGAAAAAGGAAAAAAAAAGAGGGAAATCAACTTAGGGCTACCTGTTTCATATTTGGTAACTCATCAAGTTGCCTGATTTTCATTTCAACATATTTTTATCTGTTCATCCAACTAAGGCAACTAGGGCTAAAACTTTCTTGATTGAGCCCTAGGTGCTAATTTCTAAGGCAACTAAATTGGACCCACTAGAGCCAAGTTAGGGATTGCAAAGCTAGGGTTTTTAGAGACACATCTTCTCTAAAACAAAGAAACAAACTTTCCAAAAAGAGATGTGCCTAAACCATGTTTGAAACGATTTATACAAGAGGAACCCTAAGCAAATCAGGCTGATAATCCATTTGAACCATAAAAGGAAGGACCTAAAAGCTCTCAAAGGAACAAGAGGTGAAGTTGATCCCTTGGGTCAACCAACCTTAATATTAGGTCACTTTTGCACTCAAAATACTTAAAAGTTCAAGTGGAACATTAAGCACCTTTTAAAATAAAAAAAGGTAGACTTAAGCGGTCAAGATCCCCATTCTGGTCTACCTGGAACCGCAGTGACAAGAGAGGTCGGGTGGGGGAAACCCTGTAACCCGTGGGGACGCTCTACCGTGTAGGGGTCTTTCCGGGACTCTCCCTCTCTGGTTGCCCAGGTATTTCTCAGGTGGACGATCTTCTGATCCAGGGGTCCATCTGCCCCGAACCTCTATAGTCACCCAACAATTCTTGGGTGTCTTGATTGGGTCCAGCACCTTCTAATCTCATCACATCTTTCGGTGCATGTTCGGTAGGAGGTCCTTAAGACCACCTTTAAGACCTCCTTTAGAAATTCATTCTCGTCGAGGCCAAGCCTCGACGCCCTTGTTTGTGCAGCAACCCCACCACATAAATCTTTCATCTGACTCAGACCCTGATTCTCCTTCTTCTCCTATCATGGCACAACCCATTGAAGAGGAGAATAACCTTGAACACCAACTTCAACGCTTGAATGATCTCTTTCAGAACTTTGTAAA
The DNA here is from genome assembly GCA_037157565.1 of Thalassia testudinum. Lineage (NCBI taxonomy): Eukaryota > Viridiplantae > Streptophyta > Magnoliopsida > Alismatales > Hydrocharitaceae > Thalassia > Thalassia testudinum. Next base: position 5,716,946 of record JAZHRO010000059.1, on the reverse strand, counting down.
CCCACCGTAGCGACCTATGATGCGAGATCACTATAATCCCGCTGCGGTGGCAATCGAACCCCGAGTACGAATCCCAATTGGAGGACCCGATTCTGATCTGAAGCCCAATATGATTCATGCCATACCGAAGTTCCATGGGCTTAACTCTGAGGATCCATTCTAACACATTAAACAACTCAAGCATTTGGCTCAGACCTTCGGGTCAGATGTACAAAACCGGGATATCCTATTCATGAAAATGTTTTCGTTCTCCCTCTTAGACAAGGCTGCACACTGGTACCAGACTCAGACCCGCCCAATCAACACATGGGAGGAATTACAGTCTGAATTTTTGAAAAAATTCTTCCCTGTTGGCCGGACGAATGCCTTGCGCCACCAGATCACGCATTTCACTCAACAACCGGGAGAACCTCTTCATGAAGCTTGGGATCGATTCCTAGATCTCATGCGAAAGTGCCCCCATCACGGAGTTCCTAAGTGGGAACAAGTCCATTCTTTTTACCAGGGACTCCGTGAGGATATTCGTCTATTCGTCAATGCAACATGTGGAGGAAACATCATGGGCCAACACGAGGACATGGTGTGGGAGATTCTCGAAAACATGTGCGAGAACTCCATAAACAATGACTCCTTGGGCTTATTCGATAGGACGAATGCCCACGCATCGACGAATCTAAGAGGGACACATGAGACGCAGGACCTGTCCACTTCTGTCGACCTGGAACTGATGGCCAGTCGGTTGGACAAGGTCTCTATCATAGAAAAGAAGGTGGACGAGCTAACTCGACATTTGCAGCAAGCCACCTCTGCACGAAACTCTTTTGCACGACCTCCTCTGGCAAGGGAAACAGTGCAAAACATCTATCACCAACCTACCAAGGGGATGGACCCATATCCACCCCCGTCTACCTCTCGGACCGGAGTGACCTCCGATCCCTTCTACTCGAGTTGGGGGAACTCTGAACCCTCGTATTCTGGCTTTCTTGAGGTTCCTCAGAACTGCGAGGACCTCAACGCCATCCAGAATGACCCATACTCCAATACCTACAACCCTGGATGGCGAAATCATCCTAACTTTCAGTGGGCGGGAAATTCTCAAAAACCACCATATCAACCCCGTCCACAAGCTCCTCGTCCATATCAGCCGCCTCAGCCTCGGCCCAATCCCACCTACCAATCCGGGCAAAATCAGGATCAACTAACTCTTATCCTTCAAACACTGGCTGACATTCAAAAGACGAATGCGGCAATGCAAAAACAGCACAAGGACGAGATCACAGAGGTTCGCAACCAACTGGCCCAGATGGCAAATTCCCGCCAACCTGGCACCCTTCCTTCGCAACCTTTGCCCAACCCAAATAACGTACCGACCCAGAGGCGCATTATGAATCCGAATCCAGGCCACGCACATTTGATTTATCAGGCCCCTGCTACTCCATCACCAGACGGGATGGAGGCTTCAACATCTTATGCAGGATTGCAGCAGCAGCCACCCCTCCTACCTAACCCAAACCAAAATCAGGCCGGATTAAACTCTGTAACAACACGTAGTGGTAAAACAACACAAGACCCACATTATCCAAACCACTCCAAGCCTGATAATCGCCAAGACCCTAGGGTAGTCATCCAAGATACTACTGTCCCAGATCAAGAACCTGGACCTATCCTAGAGGAACCAGCTAGGATCCCATTTCCTGAGGCCTTGACCAAAGGAAAAAGGACAACCAAACCTGTGGCTCCTGAGGAGGATCTGGTCAAGCTCTTTGAACAAGTCCAGATAAACATCCCGTTGATGGATGCAATCCGCCACATACCGGCTTACGCAAGGTTCTTGAAAGACATATGTACACCTAAACGTAAGCCGCGAACTAAGGATGGGAACCCAATCGTACTATCAGAGCAAGCCAGCTCTGTCATCTTGAGCAAACTCCCACCTAAGGCTAAAGACCCAGGAACTCCCTTGATTTCTTGTAAAATTGGTGAAACCCAACTTGATAGAGCCCTACTAGACCTAGGTGCCTCCATAAATTTAATACCTACATCCCTCCTTGACCACCTTGAAGAATCTGAACTTAAACCCACTGAGGTGACATTGCAGTTAGCCGATCGATCCATCAAGTCACCCAAAGGAATACTCGAGGATGTCATTGTTAGGGTACGAGATTTTTATTTCCCAGTGGACTTCATAGTACTGGACATGGATGCACCTAAGAACCCAAGGGACACACCAATCATATTAGGGAGACCCTTTTTGGCCACTGCTAGGGCCAATATAAACTGCGAAGAGGGTCAGATAGAATTAAAATTTGGGAATCAAAATCTGAAGATTGACATTTTCAAGGCCCATCAAGGGATTAATTGCGGGGTTATAGAGGAAATTTGTGATGTCGAAACTGTGGTTGATGAACTGCATATAGAGGACAACCTGATTATTCCTGATCAACCACTAGAGAATCAAAAATCGCTAACAGAGGAGTGCGGACATGATCTAGACACACTTATGACTCCTACCATTGCTCCCGATACAAACCCCGAACCACCCGCTGCTGCTGACAATCCTGTCATGGAACTCAAGCCCCTTCCTGAACATCTAAAATACGTCTTTTTGGATTCAAATCAGACGTTTCCTGTGATTATCAATTCTCGACTCACACTTGACCAGGAACTCCGTTTGATTTCTGTTCTCCAGCAACATCGTAGAGCCATTGGATGGACTCTAGATGATTTGACTGGTATAAGCCCTTCATACTGCACACATCGAATCTACACAGAAGAAGGCTCACGACCTTCAAGAGAAATGCAAAGACGCCTAAACCCTAACCTACAGGAGGTCGTGAAAAAGGAGATCATTAAGTGGTTAGATGCCGGGATCATCTACCCGATCTCCGACAGTCGTTGGGTGAGTCCAACACAAGTGGTGCCTAAGAAGGCAGGACTTACCATCATCACGACTGAAACCGGGGAAGTCATTCCTACCCAAATAGCTAATTCGTGGAGAGTCTGCATTGATTACAGAAGACTAAATTCCTCCACGAAGAAGGATCATTTCCCACTACCGTTTATTGATCAGATCCTCAAGAAACTAGCGGGAAATAGATTCTTCTGCTTTCTTGACGGGTAGTCCGGTTACAATCAGGTGGCAATCCATCCAGAGGACCAAGAAAAGACCACATTCACCTGCCCCTTCGGGACGTACGCGTTCCGAAGGATGCCGTTCGGTCTCTGCAATGCACCTGCGACTTTTCAGCAGTGCATGCTTGCCATATTCTCAGATATGGTAGGTGATTATCTGGAAATCTTCGTGGATGACTTTTCAGTTTTTGGACAATCATTTGACGATTGCCTCCAACACTTGGTCCATATACTCAGGCGGTGCATTGAGGTGAATTTGGTTCTTTCTTGGGAAAAGAGCCATTTCATGGTGCTTGAGGGAATTGTCCTGGGACATTTAATCTCAGAGAAAGGCATCCAAGTGGATCGAGCTAAGGTTAACTTGATTTCCAAGCTCCCTATGCCTAGCTCAATTAAGGACATCCGATCTTTTTTGGGGCACGTCGGTTTCTACCATCGATTCATCCCTGATTTCTCCAAAATCGCGCGCCCCCTGACCAATCTTCTCTCCAAGGATGTGCCTTTCAAAATTTCCAAGGAATACACTCAAGCATTTGAGATCCTACGTGACAGAGTCACCCAAGCCCCAATCCTACAGTCCCCTGATTGGTCTCAACCCTTTGAGATCATGTGCGATGCATCTGACTTCGCTGTAGGAGCGATTTTGGGGCAGAAAATTGACGGGAAACCTGTGGTCATTTACTACGCAAGCAAAACACTGGATGAGGCTCAGCGTAACTATACGGTTACTGAGAAAGAGCTGCTGGCAGTAGTATTTGCCCTGGAAAAATTCAGATCATACCTTCTGGGTTCCCGTATTATCATATACTCGGATCACACAACTGTAAGGCATCTCCTTGCCAAGAAGGACGCGAAACCTCGACTAATCCGCTGGATCTTGCTGTTGCAAGAATTTGACCTCAAGATTTGCGACAAGGCGGGAAAGCACAATGTGGTAGCTGATCACTTGTCCCGCCTTCCTTCTGAAATTATTGATCCTTCCGGTCCTATTACAGAACATTTCCCTGATGAGTACCTCCTGACTATCAGTACAAGTCTTCCATGGTTCGCCGATATAGTTAATTACCTGGCATCACATCAGATTTCGCCCGATTGGTCGAAGGCCAAAAAGGATAAATTGCGTTCCGATGCCAAGTATTACCTATGGGAAGACCCGTATCTTTTCCGCATTGGTGCTGATCAGATAATCCGACAGTGCGTCACGGAAGTGGAAATCAAAGACATACTCTCATTCTGCCATGACCAGGCATGCGGTGGACATTTTTCTGGACATAAAACCGCATCGAAAGTCCTCCAGTGTGGCTTCTACTGGCCCACAATTTTCAAGGATGCATACGATCACTGTAAGGCATCTTCCCGTTGGCAGACTCTGGGCAACATGAGCCATAGAGACATATGCCTCTACAGCCGATCTTGGTATGCGAAATTTTTGATATTTGGGGGATTGATTTCATGGGACCCTTTCCGACCTCGGATGGCTTCGAATACATCTTACTCGCAGTTGACTATGTGTCCAAGTGGATAGAAGCCATTCCGACCCGAACCAACAATCATAAAGTCGTTATAAAATTCCTCCATCAAAACATTTTCTCAAGGTTCGGGATTCCGCGTGCTATAATTTCCGACGAAGGGACCCATTTTACGAACGCTCAGTTCAGGTCACTGATGACCAAATACGGGGTGTCACACCGAATCTCTACTCCTTACCACCCCCAAACTAATGGTCTAGCTGAGCTATCTAACCGAGAGATCAAGAAGATCCTTCAGGTTACTGTTCGACCTGATAGAAAAGATTGGTCTTCTCGGCTTCCGGAAGCATTGTGGGCCTATAGGACCGCCCACAAGACCCAATTAGGAATGTCTCCCTTCAGACTAGTGTACGGGAAGGCATGTCACCTCCCCGTCAAATTGGAGCATAAAGCCTATTGGGCAGTACGAACCTGCAATCTCGACTTTTCTAAGGCTAGAACCCACAGAAGACTTCAAATGAGCGAGATCGATGAATTATGCCACGACGCGTATGAGAACTCGCGAATTTACAAAGAACGGGTTAAAGCTTTTCACGACAAACACATTTCTAGAAAGGTCTTTCATCCTGGTCAAAAAGTTTTACTCTTTGATGCTCGACTCAAATTATTCCCAGGAAAGCTAAGATCCAAGTGGGTCGGACCCTACCTAGTCCGACAAATCTTCGGAAATGGAGCCATTGAAATCAGCCCACTCAGCCACGATTCTGAACCCTTTGTCGTGAACGGTCAGAGACTCAAGCCGTTCATTGACATGACCGATATAGATTTGGCTGAGTCATCCTTTACCCTCCATTCCTCTTGAGCTCATTATGCCCAGCCGATGGCGTAAAACTCAGCGCTTAACGGGAGGCAACCCGTCATTCTTTGAAAAACCCGAAATCGTTTCTGACATCTCTATGCGGAACTCATATTGCACTTTAGGGTTCATCCATTAGAACAGCCGACTTCACCTCAGGTATACCTACCCGAGATTAGAAATCATTCGCAACAAGTCACTTCGACCCATTCACTGACCACACACCTGTCCTAATACATGAACTAAGCTGAATTCGAACCCACCTAATTTACAATGGGGACATTGCAAATCTTAGGCATGGGGGGGTATGAAAGTGCAAAATGTTAGAAAATTCATATCAAGAAAGGGTTTCACATAAAAAAAAAAAAGAGAGAGAGACTTGATAGAGGGGAGGAACAATTCAGGGTCATACAAATGAGAGGAGGAAAAGAAGGAAAAGTGACAAAAAGGAGCACAAAATGAAAATGAAAAGAAATAGTCATTAGTAAAAGATTAAGAGGTTAACTGAAGTTCTAGACCGAATCAAGCAAAAGAAAAGAAAAGTGCTATGGAGATATAACAAGAGATTAGCGGGAACGCTGGTCTTAGGCCTTTTGGGCTAGTACCTTTAGCTTAAAAATTCACGTATCCGTTAAAATCTGGATAATCCTCAAGAGGTTGAGGAAAATGCGAAGCTTAAGTATTAAGTCTAAGGCTTAGGAAGTATTCGGCCTCGTGAACTGACCTCCGGTTTGCGGGATTCGGTAACCTAAGCACCCAAATTCACACACAGTTTGGTTCAGTGCGCATAAACATCCAAATCACGCGAAAAGCATTTAATGTTCTGAAAAAGTCACCTAGATTAGGAGCGGCCAATCAGCACAAATTGATTTGGACAAGTTCCCAGCGCGGAGAGGCGGGAAATTCCCTTCGAAGATGCGTAACAACATATCGTCTCCTCGGTGCTTGTCTCTTAGGATATTTAAATATCCTACCGGGGGCATGTAAGCACTCTGCTGGTTCAGATACCATGGGCGGCATTATCACGAAATGTCGATCGCCAGGGTCTGGATTCGGCCACGGAACGCCATGGGCGGGATTATCTCGAAATCTCAAAAGCCAGGGTTCCGGGGGTTGCCATGGGCGGGATTATCTCGAAATCTCGAAAGCCAGGGACCCTTGAGGATTGATGATGGGGACGAGGAATCCGATACAGACCGTGTTGAGAAGCTAATCCGAAGCTAGAAATAAAAAGAAAAGAGAGAGAAAAGCTCTCCAAACAAATAAATCTTCTATCTCTCTCTTACAAAAAATGCACTGCAAACTGAACTTAGGCTAAAAATATCTCAAGCACGGGTGCTTTAACCGCGGAGTCCAACAAACCCTAGGTTAGTTTCTGTGGGCCGTAGAAACCTTTGCGGAGGACTAAGGCTAAAGCGGAACAGGTCCGGATTTTGGTTGGTACTTGAGTACCTCTAGGCCTATTGTCGGCATTCCCACCTAATCACAAAAGAAAAGGAGAAGCACTTATCATTGTTGACAGACACTCAGGGTCTAGAAAGGAAGTTAAAACTTTGAAATTTTGCTAAGGGACTAGCAAAATCTAGGCATGGGGGTATGATGAGAGCCTCATCATGAGCCATAACTAGCTCATTTTGACCCAATAAAGAAGATAAAAGCTCCTACATAACCTAGAAGAAGGCTTAACTGAAGGAACAAGTGCTCTGAGAAGAAAACATGAAATAAAGGTTAAAATTGCAATTTTACCATTGCAGTACATAAATGGGATTTCTCATAAGCAAAACATAGGTAAAATGGTCCAAATAAGATAAAAAGTGGGTTGAGTTAATCAGAAATGGGTTCATGTGCAATCTAAGAACTAAATAACACTAGGTAACCCTAAAACAGACCCGCTTAAATTAACAAGGTTCCGGTCAGAACAAAAAGCAAGTAAACCCTCTAAAAATCATGGAAAAATATCCTCTAGGGTTTAGAACACTTAATTTGGCCTTTGGAACCTAGTTTGACCTAGATTAGGGTCCTAGCTCTTCAATTAACCTAATTTGGGTTTTTACGTAAAATATCCAGTCAAACGAGGTCAAACCTGAAATCCAACTTCTCCATTGGATGGCTTAGGTCCAAATTAGGTTTATACCAAAATTTGGACCTAAGGAGAGGTCATCTTGACCTACGTTGCAATTTAGTACACCCAAATCACAAATTGGTACCTATCTTTTGAATACCTTTGCAGAGAGCCCCCTAGGTTCTTCGCCTCCTTTGCAAACCGGTCTTGCCGCCATTGCTAGGGAAGAACCGAGCTCCGGCGAAGTTTCGAGAGAGATTGCTCTCTAATTCCTCAGAGATTCTCCCCCAGAAATGGAAGGGGGATTCTCTGAGGAATTCCCTTCCTTCTAAAGCCAATTACAATCGCTAGTGTGAACCCAATCTCTCGTGCGAACGCACGAGAGATTTGGGTATCCACCTTCCTTCCATATCCGGCGAGCCGGCAGCGTTGATTGCACGGTCTCCATGCGCTGGTAGGTGCGGCCACCACCTATAAAAGACACCCCAAACCCTGCCGCAGAAGGCAAGCTTGATTTTGATGGAGATCCCTTCCAAATTCCTCCCTCTCCCATCTCTGGCCAAACGACCCACAAGCTCCGGCGACCTTCTCCCCTCCTTCTCGTCGCTCTGCTGCCATACCAGCAGCAGAGTCCTCTCCGCCGCTTCCTCCCGCGTCGCGCTGTACCCCGCGCGCGCGCTTCTGACCTCGTCTTCGTCGCCGCTTCCTCCCTCAGGGTCTTTCTTCCCCGACGACGGCAGTTACCAGCCGTCCTCTCCGCCGCCTCCCTTCCTTCCAGACAACCACAGATACGTTCTCCATCCTCTCCTCTCTCTTTTCCCCCAACTATTTCACTTGATTACCCCTCGACAGTACCTAACCGCCTCCATCTTCCTTGCCTCCGACCTCACTCCGGCGAGCCGCCCACACCACTCCGCCACTCCATACGGCTCGCCAACCACCTCGAGAGCTCTGCCTCACCACCAGGAACCCATTCCACCCCATCACTGCCACTCCAGACCTCCACAAGCACCCCCCGACCAACCCACCATCTCCGGCCACAGGTTGACCTAGGCACGCATGCCTAGGCCGACCGGCAACCTGCAGCATCACCCACCGCCTTCGCCGTGCTACGGCGAAGGTTTCCAGCTATTCTGATTGGGCCAATAGGCCGTTCTGTTGGATGTCAGGTGTAAGCCCCAGCCGCCATTAACAGCCGAAGCAGCAGGGAGCTTGGAGCAGCAGCAGGCGTCAGGCTTCCCAGGCGGCAGGTGCAGCAGATTCTCGCAAGTGTCGCGAAGCAACCGAGGCCAGCCAGTAGCGCCAGCAGAGTCAACATCTTGGGCAATTGCATACGAGAGTCTGCGGGCGCGCGTGAAATCAGGGCGGAACCTTTAGTCCCACATCGTGGGATTGCAGCACTCAGGTACGCTATAAATTGTATTTGTGCTTTAAGCCGGTTGCCTCCGTAAGCACAGGGGCGAGGTCCCTCACTGCCCTCACACACGCCTCGTCTGCGGCTTGACCTCGTGGATCTGGCTGATCCGACCCGACCTAGACCTACTCACTCCTCGCGCATCACCACTTGCCGGTGCGCCTGGTCCCGGGTGCGAACCCGACCCGACTACCCGTGTGGCTCTGGGAGAGCGTCCGTGAGTGCATTGCTTCAGAGAGAGAGAGACGCTTGGGTAGAGGGACAGGGGTAGGTTTTTGCTACTGTGTGGTGTGTGCAGGAAGGAAGAACTGACCCAGGCAGCGAACACTTAGTGGCTGCAAAACAGGAAGAGAAGAAAGAAGAGGCTGTGTAGCAGTGCAAGGAGAATTCTTCGCAGAGAAGAAGAAGAAGGAAGACAAGGCGGAAGAGAGAGAAGAACGAAGAAGAAGACAAGGGAAGACTGCAAAGAGATCAGAAGAAAAAGAAGAAGAAGAAAGAAGAAATGCAAGGCAGGAGAAGAAGGAAAGATACCAGAAGCAAAGAAAGGAGAAGAGCCACGAAGAAGAAGAGAGAAAGAGAGATCACATTTAAGACGTCTGATACACAAATCAGACGTCCAATTCTACTTTTTTTTTCCAAATCCTTTTTTAAATTCGCTCTTTGAATGAGTTATATTTGCATTTAAACAGTTGTATTCTTTGATTTTACAAAGTACTGAGATTACTCCCCGTGTTCGACCTCGGATACTCCAGTCTTCGAGTAATAAAATTCTTTATATTTGTTTAGACATTTTGTCGGTTATACTACAGCGTGACATCCTTTAAATCCGCACAAAACGTCGAGAACATTTTTTGGCGCCGTTGCCGGGGAGCAACGGGCACTTTTAAAACTTTTTAGTACAACTTTTCTATCTAATATCCGACTTAACTTCTCTCTTTGTTGTGTTCAAGCAGGGAAAGCAAAACAAAAAGGAAAGAATAGCAACTGCACAACAGACTCTCCAAGGAACAGGTAATCTCCGTAAGCCCTCTCTCTTAACCCTCTCACAATCTAAAAAAGGAAAAAAAAAGAGGAAAATCAACTTAGGGCTACCTGTTTCATATTTAGTAACTCATCAAGTTGCCTGATTTTCATTTCAACATATTTTTATCTGTTCATCCAACTAAGGCAACTAGGGCTAAAACTTTCTTGATTGAGCCCTAGGTGCTAATTTCTAAGGCAACTAAATTGGACCCACTAGAGCCAAGTTAGGGATTGCAAAGCTAGGGTTTTTAGAGACACATCTTCTCTAAAACAAAGAAACAAACTTTCCAAAAAGAGGTGTGCCTAAACCATGTTTGAAACGATTTATACAAGAGGAACTCTAAGCAAATCAGGCTGATAATCCATTTGAACCATAAAAGGAAGGACCTAAAAGCTCTCAAAGGAACAAGAGGTGAAGTTGATCCCTTGGGTCAACCAACCTTAATATTAGGTCACTTTTGCACTCAAAATACTTAAAAGTTCAAGTGGAACATTAAGCACCTTTTAAAATAAAAAAAGGTAGACTTAAGCGGTCAAGATCCCCATTCTGGTCTACCTGGAACCGCAGTGACAAGAGAGGTCGGGTGGGGGAAACCCTGTAACCCGTGGGGACGCTCTACCGTGTAGGGGTCTTTCCGGGACTCTCCCTCTCTGGCTGCCCAGGTATTTCTCAGGTGGACGATCTTCTGATCCAGGGGTCCATCTGCCCCGAACCTCTATAGTCACCCAACAATTCTTGGGTGTCTTGATTGGGTCCAGCACCTTCTAATCTCATCACATCTTTCGGTGCATGTTCGGTAGGAGGTCCTTAAGACCACCTTTAAGACCTCCTTTAGAAATTCATTCTCGTCGAGGCCAAGCCTCGACGCCCTTGTTTGTGCAGCAACCCCACCACATAAATCTTTCATCTGACTCAGACCCTGATTCTCCTTCTTCTCCTATCATGGCACAACCCATTGAAGAGGAGAATAACCTTGAACACCAACTTCAACGCTTGAACGATCTCTTTCAGAACTTTGTAAACCCACCGCAGCGACCTATGATGCGAGATCACTATAATCCCGCTGCGGTGGCAATCGAACCCCGAGTACGAATCCCAATTGGAGGACCCGATTCTGATCTGAAGCCCAATATGATTCATGCCATACCGAAGTTCCATGGGCTTAACTCTGAGGATCCATTCCAACACACTAAACAACTCAAGCATTTGGCCCAGACCTTCGGGTCAGATGTACAAAATCGGGATATCCTACTCATGAAAATGTTTTCGTTCTCCCTCTTAGACAAGGCTGCACACTGGTACCAGACTCAGACCCGCCCAATCAACACATGGGAGGAATTACAGTCTGAATTTTTGAAAAAATTCTTCCCTGTTGGCCGGACGAATGCCTTGCGCCACCGCGAACAAGAAGAGGAAAGATAAAGAAGAGAAAACATGGAAGAACAGAAGACAGAAGAAGAATAGAAGAGAGAAGACAAGAAGAACAGGAAGAGAAGACAAGAAGAACAGGAAGAGAAGAAAGAAGAGACAAAGAGGAAGAACAGAAGACAGAAGAAGAAGAGCACGAGAGGAAGATCTGAAGAACAGAAGAGAGAAGACAAGAAGAACAGGAAGAGAAGAAGAAGCCACCAAAATTTTCATCTCTCTCTCTCTCTCTTTATTTTTGTAATAAGAATTTGTACTTCTAGAATACGACTTGCTCCCTGAGTTCGACCTCGGGAACTCTTTTATTTCCGAGTAAAAAGATTATATATGTAATGATGGCAATAACTAGCTGTACTACAACGCTATTTCTATAACAAAAGCTAGTTAACGCCTCGACCATCACATGTGTGGATTGAATAACTAGAACCTAGGATATGACATGAATCGTAGGACGAGAAGTATTTGAAATGTCTGTATGCGTGTTTGAATTGCAGTCTTGAATGAGTAAATAGAAATGTTAACAATTGCTTGTTAATGAACAAGAGTTGCCTGTGGAATATGAATTACTTGTGCTAGTTAAACGGCTACAAGTGACCTTACTTGTTGTATATGTTAAATGATAGAATATGAGCTGCATGTGTATAACCTAAGAATGGAAATGTGAATGATAGAAATACAAGCTGCATATGTATAACCTGAGAATGGGAATGTGAATGATGAAACCTAGTATGAAATGACATGAGAAATATGAGCATGAACCCTACGGGGAATTAAGAGTAGAGCTCCTGGAAATAAATGGAATAGATCTGGAAATGTGAGTGGGAAGTGTGCTGGCCCTTGCGTACGTGGTACCAAGGAGAGCGATTGTCTCCTGTTTAGTGTAGAGCGGAGCTAGCCGCCCTTGGGTTGGGACCTAGGGTTAGGATTGGTCACTCTGCACCGACTTCTTGGCCCTTGTGTACACTGTACAGAGGAGAGCTACTAGTGTAGGGAAAGAGCTAGCCACCCCACAGGACCTGGGGTTCAACTAGCCACCCTACACCGACTTGTTAGGCCATTGGGCAAACCAGGGTAGTCAGACGAGGGTGCACGGACTGTGGAGGGGCGAGACCCCTGTTTGGTTCTGAGGGGCTAGACCCATGTTACTGAGAGGGCTAGGCCCTATACTGCTCCGTGCTGTACTTGGGCGTACCCGTTAGCGGAAACGACTGACCGCGTGCCAGTGTGGGGTAGCTACTCGTGCGCTTATCGCGCGTGCCGTAGTTACCGCTACGTCTGTTCGTGACCTTGGGGTGGTTGACTTGGTGTAGGATCACCACGGGGGACTCTCCCAGCCAGGAGAGCACCACGTGTGCCTTCTACTCTTTGGAAAAGACTGCAATCAAGATCGTTCCCACAAGGAACATTCGAAATCAAGAAAGAGATCTGAAAAATAAACCAATGTGTGAAAAGGAATAATTTATGAAATCAATTAATTGGAAAAGATAAATTACCTGTTAGCTTTTATTACTTTAGTTAGTTGGATGCCACTCTACTCAGCGTTCGCTGACTTTGTTACTCATAACCCTTTTCCGGTCCAGGTGTTGAGCAGCCCAAGTCACCGGCTGCAGAGGGTGCTGGACCCAGTAGAACCCAGTAGCCGTAGCCTTCTTTTTGTAGTACTATTTGTTGTAGTGAGTTCAGACTCTTGTACCTTTACATTTTTGTACCTTTACGTTCCTGTACCTTGTTACTGTTTTATTGTTGTGGTTGTGATATGTACTGTAGCAGCTTTTACTTTCTTTACTGCCATACTCTTTTACTATTAGTTGCTTTGCATAATGAATGTAGTTTATTTTCCTTCTCTTTGGTTATTTCTTGTTGGACGACTGAGTCTTGGGATCAGTTGAATCGGGCTGATCTCGTGTCCTGCAGGGATTTGGGAACTGGGTCGTAACAGAATGCTTCTCTCATTAATCCCGGATTTAATAATTAAATTACATGCTTTAAAATTAGTCAAACCCTAGATTGTGAAATGAACTCTAAGGCTGAAATAGATAAATGTATGCTACTTTAGAAATATTTGATTGAACTCTAGGATGTAGAATGAACCCTAAGGCTGAAAGAAATGAATGCACATTTAATGAATGAGTAAATTGTTGTTTCTTGAAAGTAGTAAATCATGAGCTGCCTGCAATGAACCATGGCATGAACAAAAACACATGCTATGTATTGAATAATTGATGGACGTGATTGTGAAATCTTGAGTTTCCTATTATGCATTTATTGAATTAGATGTAGAAATGAGAAAATCTATATACGAACCCTATGGGGAATTTAGAAGAAAATAAAAAATACAGTAATACGGAAAATCTGACAGGTCATGGAACATGTTGCCTATGGGCGGCTTTTCGAACTTGGTAATGGGAAGTGAGTTGGCTCTTGTGTGCGTGGTACCAATGAGAGCGACTATCCTTTTAGTGTAGAAGGGAGCTAACCGCCCCTTGGGTTGAGACCTGAGGTTAGGACTAGTCACTCTACACCGACTCCTGTTTGGTCCTTGTGTATTTGGTACCAGGGTGAGCTACTTAGTGTAGGGAGGTAGCTAACTGCCCCATGGGGATCGAGGTTTGGACTAGCTACCCTATATCGACTCTTGGTTAGGCCCACTGGGCGAACTAGGATAGTTGGATGGGGGTACACAGATTGTGGAGAGAGCAAGGCCCTGTACTGTTCCGTGTTGTACGTTTAAGCGTACCCGCTAGCGGAAATGATTGACCGCATGCCAGGCGGGATAGCTACCCATGCACTTATACACGTGTCGTAGTCACCGCTACGTCGCGACCGTGACCTCGGGGTGGTAGACCAAGTGTAGAACTACCACGGAGGACTCTCTCGGCCAGGAGAGTGTCATGTGTACATCCTGCATCATGGGAAAATTGCAAGTAAGATCGTTCCCTTGGGGAACAAGAAGATTAAGTACTGTTATGGATCCTGATTAGAGATCTTGACTCAGAAACGCGTAAATAAGACAAATGGAAATGGATGATAATAATAACCAACACATACATGTGTAGTTAGTTGCTTGTTTAATTGCATGTAAATAGCTTAGCCACCACTCTACTCAGCGTTAGCTGACCACGGAGTTTGTAACCATGTTCAGGTCAGGGATCTGAGCAGCCAGCGTCACCGGCTACTGAGGGTGCTGGGCTTAGTCGAGCCCAGCTGTGACTGAGCCCAGTTGTAGTCTTTCTCCTGTTTCTACTGCAGAGCATTTGTTAGTCGTGAGTACTGATAGCCTGTAGTGACTGTTCCATACTGTTTCTGTTATAATTCTACTGGTTTCTGTTGTGATGACTTTGTTCGGTAACCGTACCTTTCCGTTGTATTATGTAATATTTTTGTGATTTCCTATTCTATCTTTTATTGTCAGTTATATATTTTTCTACTTAGTTACATTACTCGTGTAGTTGTTGAATGAGTATGCATTTGGTTGTTTTTCATTGGACGACTGTATCTTGAGATTTATCAAGGCAAATCATTATCGGATTTTGTAAGAAGCTGGGAATGAGTTGTGGAATCACCCTTCCAAGAGACTGATGCATTTTCTTAACTAACCTGTAAACTTCGTATAATATAATTTACAAGATTTTAGTGTACCTCTTGAATTCGGAAAAAGCATCTCTAACTGATAGTTAAAGTATATCTAATTTATGCTAAAATAGCGCTAGTGAGGCTCTCGTGCACTAGAGATTGGGAGGATATGTGTCTTCCAGGACTGGGAAGGAAATCACTGACACTGGCAGAAAAAATTCAAATTCGAATTTTGACCCTGCATTACTTAAAAGTTGATACTGTGAAACCGTCGATTTCCTCAAATTTCCAGCAGGGAGTTTTGGGTCGTCAAAAATAAAGGAAACCTAATTTATGTTTTGTCAATTTTATATGTGTCTCTGCTCACGACAGGAGATTCCATCCTTGCGTAGGGAAAATATCTTTTTTATACTAAAGGGAAAATGATGTTACCCTCGGGAAATAAGGAAAAAGAAAACTTTCCTAAAAGATGGAAATTTTTTATTAAAGGGAAAATGATTCCTTGTCCTTTCCCTTCCTTCACTAAGTATAAACTTATCCCATAAAAGAGGGTTAACATCCATTGAGGTATGGTCGAATGATATAAACTAAACTTTGACAAGAGAGATCTAGATTAGGATCCCTATCTCTCAATCAAATGGAGAATTAGTGTATATGTGGAGGATGATTAATTTCTTCTTAGTTTGTTCAAATGAGACTCTGGATTATAAAAAAGAGTGATAATTGATAAATTAAATGGACTCTAAAAAAAGCCCATTGATTTTCCACACGAAAATGAATTAGTACATCATTTACATAGTGTTTTAAAATCTTTTTTCATGACCCTGAACCCAGTTAAGCAAATTCTGGAGGAATAGGCTATGCCCCCCCTCCCCACACACACACACACACCAATCCTCCATCCTCTAGGTATACAAATACAAGGACTTAAACTTAGGTCTTTCCTGTAAAAATTAAGAATCTTCACTGTTCGACCATATCTTTTTGGGTGAAGCATTTTTAAAATTGATGACTTAATTGTATACTTATATCGTATCAGAGCTGGTAAAAGGCTCTATATACTATGATGCAATATATCATGTTATATTTGTATATTATATTACTTTGGTGTAAACTCTATGATACCAATCGATAGCGGAATAGTTGCATTAGATGCATTTGTTCTGGTCTGTTTTATGCTGTGCAGTGTGGTGTCACGTTAACAAACTCTATTGCCTGTTTCAATAAATTCAGGTGAACATGAGAGTCAAAGAACTATTTTCTTCCAACGAGAATTAGCATTCTTCTACAATGATATATTCCTAAATATGGATTAAGGTTTTTCTGGACAGAAGGCATGCATATATATATATATATATATATATATATATATATATATATATATATATATTCCTTTCCTCTCGTTTTCTTTTTACCGTAGCTGACATTTTGAATAGAAAATCCTGCTTTGCAATAAAGTACAATATATTTATTATTCACCACTTATTTCAATTGACAAAGAAATCCTCGTTTCTGTCTAAATATTAAAAAGAATGATATATATATTTTTAATAAATATAGGAGTCAATCTTATTCATCTCTTATTCCCTAGAAGTTATAAAGGGAGAGCAAAGAAATTAGATCAAAACCTGTCCCATATAAAAAAAAAGGACTACGATTTGTGGCATAGTATAGGCAAATCCAGACAAAGAGATAAACCTAGAAAGAGGCAACGATAGTGAACATGAAGAGACCACTAGGAAAACAAAACAACACATCAATCAGAAATCACGGATGACATTAGGGAATCGAATTCTATCTAACTTGATAATGCCATGAATGCGAGGAGTAAGGTTTGCACGCGTGAAGATCTTCCAGTCCTGAGCACCTTGAGCTGCAAAAGCCCCAGCAAGCAAATTGACCAAAGGGTGGACAAAAGTGAAAGCACGAAGTCGATCACTGAGTTGACGGACTTCCTGGAAGAGTGATCTAACCCTCCATTCCACCAATAATATAGCAAAGTAGAATCGACCTCAATTTGAAGTTGAGAAAGTAGGGCATTACTTTCTCCAAGCAGATGGCGAATAGCAAGCAAGCAACCCAATTCCTTATGACAAGCATAAACAGTAGAGGATATGGTAAGAACAAAATTCCCAAACTTGTTCCTAATCACCTATCCCAGAAGCAAACAATTGGGTTTCCTGATAACAACAATATTGCTTGCTAGGGCATGCCTTATGACCAATGGAAGAGGTGACCTCTAATTGAGCCCCCTACCTTTCGCTACAAAAGCAAGTCTCATAAGTCAAGACATATAAGTCAAGGATTAAAGCCTTTATCTTTGGTTATATGTCCATTCTCAAGAGTTATCCTTGACTTATAGCCTTAGTAAAAAGTAACCTAATTTATAACATAAATGAAGGGTTTTCTCTGTAATAGTAACTCACAATTATTAGACAAATGTTTATCAAGATATATTTGCTAAGGTAAATCCTTGACATTTGTAAGGCAATGTTCTTTTGTTATTGTTATATCCAGGGACAATCCTTGACATATATTGTAAGGGGCATTTCTTAATATATATTCTTTGACTTATAGTCATTCTTTTTGTAGTGTTAAAGAATATGTTTTGTGGAATTTATGTATGGTCATAACACACGTAACCTTGACTTCCTCCTACTTATCACAAACTTTTCCCATTTACCCATATATTCATAGGGTGAAACCATTGGACTTAAAATTAAGAGATTTTTTATTGCATTCAATATCCTGCAAATGTTAATTTCTTCCTTGTCAATCCTCTTTCTCCATTCATTTTCACCCTATCACTTCTCCTCCAGCAACCTCCTTCTTATTCCACTAGCATATTGATACCCTAACTGAGCTTGATACCTAATAAAATCAAATAAAGCCATAATTTAGAGTTCCTCAAAGGGAAAAATTAGTAGCAAATGGGGTTGTTGATATAGAAATACTTTATTTATAAGTCCAATTTCATCAACTTTGATGAAATATGTTTGGATAAAGGGGTATATAATACAAATTGAACAAGTTTCTAAAATATGAAAATAGTAAGAAGTAAAGACTAGTAATGCATGCTATTACAAAAAGAATCCAAGAGCCATGTAAAATTAATATCATTTTTTAAGATGACCTTCTCACCCCTCTCTTACTATGAAGGAAGTGGGCCCCGAACTTAGATGCTAGAACCCTTGTAACAATGGAAGAAGACAATCCACCTACCAAGCAAGAGGTTAAAAAGAAGCCTCAAGTAGAACTTGGAAGAGGAAATCCCAATGTATAAGGGGAGAGAGATCCAACAAGTTGAGGACTAGACCCAGGAAAAGATATTTGAGTGCAAAAACAACCTTAGCTTTCTCCACGTAGTAGAGCAATGAGATGATGCAGAATTGCAAAAAGCGAAAGGCATGACCTGGAATCAATTCCTCAGGCACTTCAGTTACCACCCTATAGTGTCTAAGATGGAGTGATTCCATTGACACCATATGATCGTATGTCTATTTCATCCATGGAATGAATTCAAGTATATCCATACACATCATGTATGAGAAAATATATGGAACGATATAGTAGGATCACTATGAGAAAAAGGACCTTTCTTGACACTTATCTCCTAAGCGTCCAAATAACTTTAGTACTATCTTGACGCTTGACCAAAATAGATATCAAGTTAGGTCTATCGTGACATGTCCTTTCGAGAGATTTGAATCAAACATTAAAATATTATGACTAAATGTCTTGAATGGATATATTACGATAGATCTAACTTAACATTTGGACCAAAGGGTATGTTAGAATAGATCTACCTCTACGTTTGTTTGACTAAATGTCTAGATAGCATCATAGTTATTTGGACGTTTAGGAAAACAAACGTTAAGAAAGATCTTTTGTTTTGCAGTGGATTGAGGTATTATAGTACAGGAAGCAATAAGAAATATAAAAGTCAATGCTTTGATTAATTCTCCTCTAAGATGATGTAAATGTTGATTTTAGTGCATTATGTGCACGTACCACTATGATTATTAGTACATCATCCATGCTATAATATTGGTGCAATAACATTGTTATTAAAGCAATGGTAAAGCCAAGAGTTTTTCCAAGCTCTTTTCCAAGCCTTCAATCTTGATTCTTGGATCAATAGTGTTAGGAGCGCTTGATCGGGTTTTAAAAAAGTCGCGTTGTAGTACAGTAAAAAAAGCGTTCGAAACAAATATAATTTATTACTCGAATTTAAAGTCCGAGGTCGAACACATGGAGCAAATTAGGGTTTAGAAATTAAGATCACAACTTGAGAATTTGAATATAGTATACAATAAAAATCAGAGTAATAGTATAAAAAGATAAATGTAAGCACAGAATATTAAAGAAATCAATGCATGTGAATAAACCAAAATTGGACGTTTGATTTGTGAATCAAACGCCTTAAATATGTGGATGCTATAGTGCTTGATCTTCTTTCTTCTCTTCTCTTCTCTTCTCTGTCTCCAGCGGCTACTTTCTTTCTTCTTCTTCTTTCTTTCTCTTCTTCTGATTCCTTGCCTTAGCCTTCTGATGGGAACACCATCATGAGCCCTAACTAACTCATTTTGACTTAGAAAAGAGAATAAAAGCTCCTACATAACCTAAAGGAAGCCCTAATTCAAGGAAGAACTGCTCTGAGAAGAAAACATGAAATAAAGGGTAAAACTGTAATTTTACCATTGCAGTATATCAACGGGATTTCTCAGGATCTAAACATAGGTCAAGTGGACTTAATGAGAGGAAAAGTGGGATGGTTCAGTCAGAAAAGGGTTATTGTGAGATTTAAGAATTAAATGACATTCTGTAACCCTAAAATAAACCCACTTAATTTCACAAGGTTCTGGTTAGGATAAAAATCAACTAACACTCTAAAAATCATGGAAAAATATCCTCTAGGATTTAGAACCTTCAATTTGGCCTTTGGAACCTATTTTGACCTAGACAGGGGTCCTAGCTTAGTATTTGACCTAATTTAGGTTTTTGTGCAAAATATCCAGTCAAACGTGGTAAAACCTAAAATCCAACTTCACCATTAGATTTCCTAGGTTCAAATTAGGTTTGTACCAAAATTTGGGCCTAAGGGAAGGTCACTTTGACCTACTTTGCAAATTAGTCCACTCAATTACATTTTGACCCCTAACTTTTGAAAATCCTTGCACAGACCCCCTATCTTCCTCTCCACTCTTTGCAATCAGGTCCCTTCGCCATTACAGCGGAGGAATCCTACTCCGGCGAGGATTTGAGGAGGATTTCCTCCCGAATCCTCAGAGATCTCCTCCCAGATTTGGAAGGGAGATTCTCTAAGGAATTCCCTACCATTTGAACGTGAGCCCAAGATCGGATTTGCAACTAATCTCTCATGCGAATGCTCGAGAGGATTGGGTATCATTCGCACCTTCCATCTCCGGCGAGATCTTTGCGCTTGGAAGCTTGCCTTCCAAGCACAAAGGTCTCCGCCAACAGCTATAAAAGGACCCTCGGTCCTTGACGCATCTTCCAAGCTTGTTTTGGCCTAGGATACCCCCTTAATTTCTTCCTCCCTCGTCTCCGGCCAACTGCCCACAAGCTCCGGCTATCCCTCCTCCCTCTTCTTGTCGCTTTGCCACCATATGAGTGGTAGAGTTATCTCCGTCTTACTCCTCTGCATTGCACCATACCCGCGCACGCCTCTCTGACCCCTTCCTCGTCGCCGTCATCCTCACCTCAGGGCCTTCTTCTCCGACGATGGCACCTACATGCTGCTCGTCTTCTGCCTTTCCCCCTTCGTCCAACTACCTCAGTAAGTTCCCCTCTCTCTACCCTTCAATTTCCCCCACTTAATTTCAGAAAACTCCCCTCAACTGCCGCCAATCACCTCCATCTCCCTCATCTCCGGCAGACCACTGGCGAGGCACAACCGTCGCTTCACACCTCCACATGCCTCGCCACCCACCTCAGAACCTTCGGCATCACTCACTGATCACCATCCGCTCCTCCACTGACTGCCACACACTCCCTACACCCTCACCCGACACATACACTTCCACGGTCACAGTTCGACCTAGGCACGCACGCTTAGGCCGTTCTACGCCACACCAACCCCCGCCTCACCTTTGCCGTGACATGGCAAAGCTCCCTAAGGCATTTGACAGGGCTGTGAGGCCGTTTTTGTGTGTTTCAGGTGTGAGCCTCCGACGCCATTAGCGACGATTCGAAGGAGCTTGCAAGGTTGCTCCAGGCCCCAACGCTCCAAGCTCCCAGGTCCAGAAGGTGCGGGTTGGTCTCGCGTACGCACACCGCCAGGCAATTGGCTTAGCGAAGCACCCAACTGCAGCAATTGAAGGAAAGCCTCCTGCAGGTGCGCAAGCAGAAATGGGTGGGACTTTAGTCCCACCTCGTAAGTTTTCAACATAGGTTAGTTATTTAAATTGATTTTGTGTTCTCTGTTAGTCGCCTCAAGTAACACGGGGTGAGGTCTCTCACCCACTCCACCTGCCTCGTCCGCGACCACACCTACGCAGACCTGGTTGACTTGTTTACCCTACACTCCTTGTGCACCACCCACGCCGGTGCACCTGGACTCGGGCACGCATAACCTGACCTGATTACCCGGCTGGCTCTGAGAGAGCGAAGGGAGAATTAGAGAGAGAGCGACGCGGGGGAGGGCAGGGGTAGGTTTTGCTTTGTGCTGTGTAGGGAAAGAAGGAGAAGGAAGGGGAAGCCGCGGAAGAAGCTAAGGGCAGAGGTTGGAGAAAGAAGGACTTGGAGGCAGAAGAGAGACTTGAAGGCAGAAGTTAGGAGCGGCTAAGGAAAGAAGAAAAGAAGTTGAAGGTAGAAGTCAAGGAAAGAGGAAGAAGCACTGTAGCTGTTGAAGAAAAAGAGAAGGCAGGAGCTGAGGAAAGCCAAGGGTAGAAGAAGCAGAGGCTGAAGGAAGAAGAAGGTGCGACCAAGTAGAGAAGGAAATTGAAGGAAAGAACTCAAAGAAGAGACAGAAGCCAAGGAGACAAAGAAGAAAAAGAAGGAAGAAGCAGGCAGAAGAAGAAGAGTCGCTACAGAGAGAAGAAAGAAGACATCAGAGAGAGAAAGGACTCTGAGAAGAAAGAAGAGAGACATTCCATTTCTTTTTACATTTTTCTTCTTCTCTTTAAGGTTTCATAAACATTGAATTTCATTGATATTATTGTTGAACCTCATCTTTTGAGTAATCTGAGATTGTGATCTTAGTTTTTAAAGACCAATTTGCTTCCTGTGTTCGAACTCGGATACTTAGGTTTTCGAGTAATAAAATTCTCATTTGCTTTCAAGGCGATTTCATTTATACTACAATGCACATCTTTTTAAAATCGATTTCGCCCTGTTAACACCTTTCTCTTCCTCTACCTTCTTCTTTGTCTCGGCTGCCTTCAGCTTCTTCTTCTTTTGCCTTCAGCCTCTTCCTTTCTCTTCTTTGTCTTTGGCGATTGCTTTGAAGCTTCTTCTTCTTCCTTAGCTGCCTCTTCGGCCTCCTCCTTCCTTGGCAGAGCAAAACCTACCCCTACCACCGCGTGCTCTCGTCTCCTCTTTCTCTCTTGGGTTCGCTCTCCCAGAGCCACTTCTCGGGTAATCGGGTTGGATACGTGCTCGGGACCAGGCCCACTGGCGTGCGATGGTGGGTGAGGTGTGCTGGGTCGGGTCGGATCACCAGGTCTGCACGGGGTGGTCGCGGACGAGGCATCGGGTCAGGTGAGAGGGGACCTCACTTCGTGAGTAGGAGGTGAAGAGCTTTATGCGGAAAAACAATTTATGCAGGCGTGATGCTTCATCCAGTTCCGAGGTGGGACTATCTTCCCATCCTCCTCGC
This sequence comes from Thalassia testudinum, assembly GCA_037157565.1. Classification (NCBI taxonomy): domain Eukaryota; kingdom Viridiplantae; phylum Streptophyta; class Magnoliopsida; order Alismatales; family Hydrocharitaceae; genus Thalassia; species Thalassia testudinum. The sequence continues at coordinate 5,694,151 of JAZHRO010000059.1, read as the reverse complement.
GCGCGCTTGCATCAGGGAAACTTCGTTCGATTGCAGATGCAGTGATCACGCTTGGTTTCAATTAGATGCCTGGAAGTGTTCATGAAAGTGCCTCGCGCACCCTGGGACACAAGCTTGGAGTGGGTGGCAATTGGAGAAGCTTGCAAGCCAGCCCCTTGCTATTCGTCAATGGTGGCGACCCCCTGGACTTGCAATCACGTAAGCGGCCTCGCGGCCGCGTCAGAATGTTCAGAAGGCTTCGCCGAGGCTCGACGAGTGTGCTGTGGTGGTCGACATGGCGTGGGATTGCCTGAGTGCTCGTGCCTAGGGCACACTGTAGCCGTATAAGTGGGTGTGTTCGGGGGAGCTTGTGGGTGAGTGGCAGAGCGTATTGAGTGAGGGGTTACGTTTAGTGAGTTGGGGTGGACCTTATGGACAGGTCGGCGAGGAGGGAGATGGTCTGTGGAGGTGGGGCGAACTCGCCAGAGTGGTGGTCGGAGGTGAAGGGGATGATGGTGGTGAAGTGTGGTAGTGGTTGTTCAAGGGAAATAAAGAGGGAAAAATAGAGTAGAGGGTGAGAGGACTTATCTGAGAGTGAAGAAACGAAGGGGGAGGCAAGGATGGCATCTGTGCGTATCGCCGAAGCTGGAGATGAAGGTGCTCAATGGGGGAGGTCGGCGAGGACAAAGGAGATGCAGAGGCGTCGGTGGGTACTGCGCGACGCGGACGAACGTGCGGGAGAGGAACCTGCCACCGATATTGTTGCTAGGAGATGAGGGAAATTAAGGAAGGTCGACAGAGCTTGATGAGCGAACTAGTCGGAGGAGGAGAGACGAATTTGAGGGGTTTTCCCGACCAATTTCAAGCTTGGGAGATGCGGGGTGATTTGGGTTTACTTAAATAGGCCCTGGAGGTCGGTTTTGTGCTTGGAAGTCAAGCTTCCAAGCATGGCAAGTTCGCCAGAGCTGGAAACTCGAAAGAGACCCGAATCTCTCATGCATTCACATGAGAGATTGGGTACCAAGTAGGGCCTAAAATTAGGTTTACATTGGAGGAGATTTCTTAAAGAATCTCCCTTTCAATTTTGAAGGAGATTCTCTGAGAGATCAGAGGGAAATCGTCCTTGCAATCTCGCCGGAGTAGGATTCCCTTTGCTATAATGGTGGAGGGACCTAATTTCAAAGAACGAAGAAGAAGATAGGGTGTCAATTGTAAGGGTTTTTGAAATTTAGGGGTAGAAATGTAATTGGGCTGGACCTATTTGCAAAGTGAGTCAAGATGAATTCCCCTTAGATCCAAATTTTGGTAAAAACCTAATTTGGACCTAAGGAATCCAACGGTGAGGTTGGATTTTGGGTTTAACCACGTTTGACTAGGTAATTTATGTAAAAATCTAATTTGGGGTAAATATTTGTCTGAGACCTCATTTTAGGTTCAAAATAAGTTCCAATGGCCAAATTGAAGGTTCTAAATCCTAGAGAATATTTTTCCATGATGTTTAGAGGGTTTAGGTGAATTTTATCCTGACCAAAACCTTGTTAAATCAAGTGGGTCAGTTTTAAGGTTACAAGAAATCATTTAATTCCCAGAATTTACACAAACCCTTTTCTATTTGAACCAACCCACTTTTTATCTTGTTAAGATCATTTGACCTGTGTTTAGCCCTCGAGAAAATCCTTTGTTGTACTGCAATGGAAAAATTACAGTTTTACCCCTTGGTTCTTACTTTTATCTCAGAATGGTTATTCATGGAATTAGGACCTCCAGTTGGTTATGTAGGAGCTTTTGTTTTCTTTTATGGGTCAAAATGAGCTAGTTAGGACTCATGATGGTGTTCCCATCGTACCCCCATGCCTAGCTTTTGCTAGTCCCTTAATAAAATTTTAAGGTTTTAACTTCTATTTTAGGCCATGAGTTCCCTGATGTTCAGAAATTATGATGAATGCCTTTTCTTTTTTCATTTGATTAGGTTAGAATGTCGATAGTAGGCCTAGAGGTACTCAAGTACCAACAAAGATTCGGACCTGACTAGCTCTAGCCTCAGTCCGCCGTGAAGGTTTTTAAGGCCTACAGGAATTATCTTAAGGTTCGTTGGACTCCGCGGTTAAAGCACTCATGCTTGTAACATATTTTAACCTCAGTTAAGTTTGCAGTGCATTTTTGTAAGAGAGAGACAGTGGATTTTCTTTGTTTGGAGAGTTTTCTCTCTCTTTTCTTTTTATTTCTAGCTTCGGATTGGCTTCTCAACACGGTTTGTATCGGATTCTTAGTTCCCATCATCAATCCTCGAAGGGTCCCTGGCAATCGATGCTTCATGATAGCACTGCCCATGGCGACCCCTAGAACCCCAACTTTCGAGATTTCGAGATAATCCTGCCCATGGTATTCTATAGCTAAATCCAGACCCTGACAATCGACATTTCGTGATAATGCTGCCCATGGCATCTGAACCAGCTCAGGGTGCTTACATGCCCCCAGTAGGATCTGTAAATATACTAGGAGACAAGCATCGAGGAGACGATATGTTATTGTGCATCTTCGAGGGGAATTTCCCGCCTCTCCGTGTTGGGAATTCGTCCAAATCAACTTGTGTTGATCGGCCGCTCCTAATCTTGGCAGCTTATTTTTTTTCAGCATAGTTTAAATGCTTTTGCGTGATTTTGATACTTATGCTCACTGAACAGGACTGTGTGTGGATTGGGGTGCTTAGGCTACCGAGTCCTGCAAACCAGAGGTCAGTTAACGAGGCCGAATACTCCCTAAGCCTTAAACCTAATACTGAAGCTTCACATTTTCCCTAACCTCTTGAGGACTATCCTGATCTTAGCGGATACTTGAATTTTTAAGCCTAGGAGTCTAGTCTAAGAGGCCTAAGATCAGCGTTCCTACTAATCTCTTTTGTGTCTCATTAGCACTTCCTTTCATTTTCTTTTTCTTAATATGGTCTAGAACTTAGTTAATCTCTTAATTTCTTACTAATTACTATCTCTTCTTTTTCTTTTCATTTTGTGCTCCTTTTTTTAACTTTTTTTTTCACTTTTCCCCTTTTTCTCATGATTTGTGTGGCCTCAAAATTTTATCTCCTCTCAGAATTTTTGTTCTTTTTCAAGAATTTTTTCATTTTTTTGGTGTTTTTTCGATATGTGATTTTTTTTATTGAAACCTTTTCTCGTGAGATGAGTTTTCACGGCGTTTTGCACTTTCATGCCCCCCTAAGCCTACGATTTGCAATGTCCCCATTGTAAATTAGGCGGGTTCGAGTTCAACTTAGATCATTCATTAGAACAGGTTCTGGGTGGGCGAATGGGTCGAGGTGACTGTTGCGAACGATTTCAAAACTTGGGTATGGGTACCTGAGGTGGGGTCAGCTGTTCTAACGGATGAAAGTTAAGGTACAATATGAATTCACCGTACTAATGTCAAGAAAGGTTTCGGGTTTTTCCAAAAATGATGGGTTGCCTCTCGTTAAGCACAGAGTTTTACACCATCGGCTGGGCGCAATGAGCTCAGGGAGAATGGAGGGTAAAGCATATCTCAGCCAAATTTGTATCTTTCAAGTCAATGAACGGTTTGAGTCTCTGACTGTTCACGACGAAAGGTTCTGAATCGTAGCTGAGTGGATTGATCTCGATGGCTCCATTTCCAAAGATTCGTCAGACAAGGTAAGGTCCGATCCATTTTGATCGTAGTTTTCCTGGGAACAGTTTAAGCTTGGCATCAAGGAGTAGGACTTTTTGACCGGGATGGAAGATCTTTTTGGATATGTGCTTGGTGTGAAAGGCCTTAACCTGCTATTTGTAAATTCACGAGTTCTTATACGTGTCGTGGCGTAATTCATCGATCTCGCTCATTTGAAGCTTTTTGTGGGTTCCTGCCTTAGAAAGATCTAGGTTGCAGTTCCGTACTGTCCAATAGGCTCTGTGCTGCAATTCGACGGGGAGGTGACATGCCTTCTCGTACACCAATCTGAAGGGAGACATACCTAATTGGGTTTTGTAGGTGGTCCTATAAGCCCACAAAGCTTTCGGATGTCGGGATGATCAGTCTTTCCTGTCAGGTCGAATAGTAACTTGGAAGATTTTCTTCATCTCCTAATTTGATAGCTTGCTAGACCATTAGTTTAGGGGTGGTAAGGAGTAGAGATTCGGTGCGACACCCCGTATATGGTCATCAGAGACCTGAACTGAGCATTACTGAAATGGGTCCCTCCATCAGAGATTATAGCACATGGAATCCTAAACCGGGAAAATATGTTCTGATGAATGAATTTGATAACCACCTTATGATCATTGGTTCGGGTCGGAATGGCTTCGATCCACTTGGACACGTAGTCAACAGCGAGTAGAATGTACTCGAAGCCGTCCAAAACAGGAAAGAGTCCCATAAAATCAATCCCCCACACGTCGAAGATTTCGCATATGAGAATCAGCTGTAAGGGCATCATATCACGATGGCTCATGTTGCCTAAGGTCTAGCAACGAGTGCATGCCTTATAGTGATTGTACGCATATTTGAAAATCGTAGACCAATAGAAGCCGCACTGGAAGACTTTCGCTACGGTTTTATGACCTAAGAAATGTCCACCGCATGCCTGGTGATGGCAGAAGGATAATATGTCCTGAATTTTCGCTTCCGTGACACATTGTCAAATGATTTGATTAGCACCGATGCGTAAAAGATACGGGTCATCCCAGAATTAATACTTGGCATCAGAAAGCGATTTGTCCTTCTTCATTTTCGACCAATCGGACGGGATCTGATGTGATTTCAAGTAGTTTACTATATCAGCTAACCATGGATGCCCTGCATTGATAGTCAGGAGGTGCTCATCAGGAAAATATTTCGTGTTGGGTCCGGAAGGGTCGATGATCTCAGAAGGAAGGCGGGACAAGTGATCAGCTACCACGTTCTGTTTTCCTGCTTTGTCGTGAATCTCGAGGTCAAACTCTTACAACAGTAAGATCCAGCAGATTAATCGAGGTTTTGCATCCTTCTTAAAAAAGAGATGCCTCACAGCAGTGTGATCCGAGTAAATGATAACACGGGAACCCAGAAGATATGATTTAAAATTTTCCAGGGCAAATACCACGGCTAGCTACTCTTTCTCAGTAACTGCGTAGTTACGCTGAGCCTCGTCAAGTGTCTTGCTAGCGTAGTAGATGACTACGTGTTTCCTGTCAATTTTCTGCCCAAGTATCGATCCTACAGCGAAATCAGATGCATCGCACATGATCTCAAAGGGTTGAGACCAATCAGGAGAATGTAAGATTGGAGCTTGGGTAACTTGATCACGGAGGATTTCAAATGCTTGAGTGCATTCCTTGGAGATTTCGAACGGTACATCCTTAGAAAGCAGAGTGGTCAAGGGACACGCGATCTTTGAGAAATCAGGAATGAATCGACGGTAAAAACCGACGTGCCCCAGGAAAGATTAGATGTGCTTGATCGAGCTAGGCATAGGGAGTTTGGAAATCAAGTTCATCTTGGCTCGATCAACTTGGATGCCTTTTTCTGATATGAGATGTCCCAAGACAATTCCTTCATTCACCATGAAATGGCTCTTTTCCTAGGAAAGAACCAGATTCACGTCAATGCACTACCTGAGGATTTGGACCAAGTGCAGGAGGCAATCGTCAAATGATCCTCCGAATACTGAAAAGTCATCCATGAAGACTTCCAGATAATCACCTACCATATCTGAGAATATGGCAAGCATGCACTGCTGAAAAGTAGCGAGTGCATTGTAGAGACCAAACGGCATCCTTCGGAACGCATACGTCCCGAAGGGACAAGTGAAAGTGGTCTTTTCTTGGTCCTTAGGATGGATTGCCACCTGATTATAATCAGAGTACCCATCCAGAAAATAGAAGATCTTATTTCCTGCTAGTTTCTCGAGGATCTGATCAATAAACGGTAGTGGGAAATGATCATTCTTTGTGGAGGAATTGAGTCTTTTGTAATCAATGTAGACTCTCCACGAATTTTCCACACGGGTCGGTATGATTTCTTTGGTTTCAGTCGTGATCACGGTGAGTCCTGCCTTCTTAGGCACAACCTGGATTGGACTCACCCATCGGCTGTCAGAGATCGGGTAGATGATCCCTGCATCTAACTACTTGATGATCTCCTTTTTCGCGACCTCCTGCAAATTAGGATTCAAATGTCTCTGCATTTCACGTGAAGGTCGTGTGCCCTCTTCGGTGTAGATACGGTGTGTGCAGTAAGAGGGGCTGATACCAGTTAAATCATTGAGAGTTCATCCATTGGCTCTTCGATGTTGCTGGAGAACAGTAATCAGACGGGATTCCTGATTAAGTGTGAGTCTGGAATTGATAATCACAGGAAATGTCTGATTTGAACCCAAAAAGACGTACTTTAGATGGTCGGGAAGAGGCTTGAGTTCCAGAATAGGGTTATCAGCAGCAGTAGGCGGTTTGGGGTGGGTGTCAAGAGCAAGGGAAGGAGTTATGGGTGTATCTAGGTCAGGTTCAGACTCCTCTGATTGCTGGTTTTGATCCTTTTGTGGTTGATCAGAAGTAGTCATGTTGTCCTCAATATACGGATCATCAACCACAGCCTTGATATCGCATATATGTTTTATAACACCGCAATTAATCCCTTGTTGGGCCTTAAAGATGTCAATCTTCAATGTTTGGTTCCTGTATTTTAGTTCAATTTGGCTCTCGTCACAATTTATATTGGCCCTAGCAGTGGCCAGAATGGGTCTCCCTAGTATAATTGGTGTATCCCTTGGATTTTCTGGAGCATCCATATCCAAGACTACAAAGTCCACCGGGAAATAGAAATTCCGCACCCTAACAATGACATCCTCAAGTACTTTAGGTGACTTAATAGATCGGTCAGCCAACTGCAATGTCACCTCTGTCGGTTTAAGCTCAGATTCCTCAAGGTGGTCAAGTAGCGATGTTGGTATTAGGTTTATGGAGGCTCCTAGATCTAATAAACCTCTGTTAAATTGGGTATCACAAATGGCACAGGAAATCAGGGGAGTGCCTGGGTCTTTTGCCTTAGGTGGGAGTTTGCTCAAAATTACAGAGTTGGCTTACTCTGACAGTACGATCGATCTCTCACTTTTGGTTTGTGGCTTATGCTTAGGTGTACACATGTCTTTCAGAAATCGTGCGTAAGCTGGTACGTGGCGGATTGCATCCATCAACGGGATATTTATATGGACCTGTTCAAAGAGCTTGACCATATCCTCCTCAGGTGCCATGGGTTTATTTGTCCTCTTTCCCTTGGTCAAGGCCTTGGGAAATGGAACCTTGGATGGTTCCTCTAGAATAGGTCCAGGTTCTTGATCTGGGATAGGGGAATCCTGGATAACTATCCTAGGGCTTGGGTTACTACCAGGCTGAAAGTGGCTTGGATAAGGTGGGTCTTGTGTTGCTTTGCCGCTATGGGTTGTTATAGAATTCAGTCCTTCCTGGATTTGGTTTGGAGTTGGTAAAATGGGTGGCTGTCGCTGAAATTCTGCATATGATGTCGAAGCTTCTATCCCGTCAGGTGATGAAATAGAAGGGGCCTGATAAATCATGTGGGCTTGGCTCGGATTTGGATTCATAACGTGCCTTTGGTTCGGCACGATATTCGGATTCGGCAGAGGTTGCGAAGGGAGTGTGCCAGGTTGGCAGGAATTCACCATCTGGGCGAGTTGATTGCGAACCTCTGTGATCTCGTCCTTGTGCTGTTTTTGCATAACCGCATTCATCTTCTGAATGTCAGCCAGAGTCTGAAGGATAAGAGTCATTTGATCTGTTTGAGTTGGCTCAGATTGATAGGTTGGGTTGGGCCGAGGCTAAGGTGGCTAGTATGGATGAGGAGCTTGTGGACGGGGTTGATATGGAGGTCTTTGATTTTAATTATTTCCCGCCCACAGGAAGTTGGGATGATTCCGCCATCCAGGGTTATAGGTATTAGAGAATGGGCCATTCTGGATGGTGTTGAGGTCCTCGCAGGTCTGAGGAACCTCAGGAAAGTCAGAGTACGAGGGTTCAGAGTTCCCCCAAGTAGAGTAGGTCGGATCGGAGTTTCCTCTGGTCCTAGAGTCAGACGGGGGTGGATATGGGTCAATTCCCTGAGAAGATCGGTGATAGATGTTATGCACAGTTGTGCAAACGGGTTTTGCGTAGAGGTGGCTCGCTGCAGATGTGAAGTTAGCTTATCCACCTTCTTCTCAATTATAGAGACCTTATCCAACCGACTAGCCATCAATTCCAAGTCGATGGATGAGGATAGGCCCTGCGTATCATGTGCCCCCCTTAGATTCGTCAATGCGCGGGCATTCGTCCGGTTGAATAAGCCCATGGAGTGATTATTGATGGAGTTCTCGCACATATTCTCGAGAATCTCCCACACAATGTCTTCGTGTTGACCCATGATAATTCCTTCGCAGGTTGCATTGACGAATAAGCGGATGTCTTCACGGAGTTTCTGGTAAAAAGACTGGACTTGTTCCCATTTAGGAACTACGTGATGTGGGCACTTTCGCATGAGATCCAGGAAATGGCCAATGCTTCATGAAGGGGTTCTCCAGATTGCTGGGTGAAGTTTGTGATGTGGTGTCGTAAGGCATTAATCCAACCAACTGGGAAGAACTTTTCAAAAACTCGAATTGTAGTTCAACCCCTGTGTTGATTGAACGTGTTTGAGTCTGATGCCAGTGAGCTGCTTTGTCCATGAGGGAGAAGGAGAACATCTTCATGAGAAGAATATCTCGATTTTGGACATCTGACCTGAAGGTCTGGGCCAGATGTTTGAGTTGTTTGATGTGCTGGAAGGGATCCTCAGAATTAAGCCCATGAAACTTTTGGAATAGCATGAATCGTGTTAGGTTTAAGTTCAGAATCAGGACCTTCAGCTGGGATTTGGACTTGAGGTTCGATCGCCACTGCAGCGGGATTATAATGATCTCGCATCATAGGATGCTGCGGCGAGTTTACAAAGGCTTGAAATAAATCATTAAGGTGCTAAGGTTGGTTCTCAGGATTATTCTCTTCTTCTACTGGTTGTGCCATGATGATGGAAGAAGGAGAATTGGGTTTTGATGAATTAGAGGAGATGTCTATGTGGTGGGGTTGCTGCACAAACATGGGCATCGAGGCCTGGCCTCGGAAGGAGTGAATCACTAAACAAGGTCTCAAGGATGGTCTTAAGGACCTCGTACCGAACATGCACTGATGGTTTGGACGAGAGTAGAATGTGCTGGACCCAATCAAGACACCTAGAAAATTTGGATGACTATAGAGGTTCGGGGCGAATGATACCCCTTAGTCAGAAAGCCAGCCACCTGAGAAATACCTGGGCAGCTAGAGAGGGAGAGTCTGCAAAGACCCCTACACGGTAGAGCGTCCCTACTAGTTACAGGGTTTCCCTCACCTGACCTCTCTTGTCACTGATGTTCTAGGTAGACCAGAATGGGGACTTTGACCTCTTAAGTCTACCAGTTTTATTTAAGTGCAAATGTGCTTAAGATTCCACTTGAACTTTTGATGTATTGAGTACAAAAGTGACCTAATTTCAAGGTTGGTTGACTCAACAAGGGGGTCAAGTTCACCTATTTATCCTTTGAGAAGTTTTAGGTCATTTCTTTTAGGATTCAAGTGAGATTAAGAGCCTGAATTTTAGGATTTTCTTGAATAAGTGTCTTCAACCAAAGCTTAGGCACACCTCTTTTTGGAGAGTTAATTCTTGCTTATGAAGGTGTGTCTCTAAAAATCCTAAATTAAAATACTTAGTTTGGCTCTAATCTTGGTCCAATTTAGTCTGCCAAAATATGTTATCTAGGGCTCAATCAAGAAGGTAGTAGCCCTAGTTACCTTAAATGGGTGCATAAATCAGTATTTGTTGTTGAAATCAAATCAGGCAACTTTGGGGAATTATCTAGAGATGGAAAGCAGGTAGCCCTAACTGATTTTATTTTATTTTTCTTTTTTTTTTTCCAGAATGAGGGGCTTAAGAGAAAGAGATTAATTAGAAATTACCTGCCCCAGGTGTGTTTGCTGTGCAGCCGTCTTCCTTTGAATCTTCTCCCTTGAAACAATCACAACAAAATAGATATATTAAGTTAGTACCAATTCAGTAATTGTAATCAGGATTTCTAAATCGCCTGTTGCTCCCTGGCAACGGCGCCAAAATGTTGGGAGCGCTTGATCGGGTTTTAAAAAAGTCGTGTTGTAGTACAGTCGAAAAAGTGTTCAAAACAAATATAATTTATTATTCAAATTTAAAGTTCAAAGTCGAACACAGGGAGCAAATTAGGGTTTAGAAATCAAGATCACACCTTGAGAATTTGAATATAATATGCAATAAAAATCAGAGTTATAGTCCAAAAAGATAAATGTAAGCACAGAATATTAAAGAAATCAATGTATGTGAATAAGTACAAAATTGGACGTCTGATTTGTGAATCAGACGCCTTAAATATGTGGATGCTACAGTGCTTGATCTTCTTTCTTCTCTTCTCTTCTCTTCACTGTCTCCGGCGGCAGCTTTCTTTCTTCTTCTTCTTCTTCTTTCTTTCTCTTCTTTTGATTCCTTGCCTTAGGCTTTCTCTTCCTCTGCCTTCTTCTCTGTCTCGGTTGCCTTCAGCTTCTTCTTCTGCCTTCAGCCTCAACCTTTCTCTTCTCTATCTCTAACGGTTGCTCTCAAGCTTCTTCTTCCTTAGCTGCCTCTTCGGCCTCCTCCTTCTTCTTCCTTGGCAGAGCAAAACCTACCCGTACTCGTGCGTGCTCTCTTCTCTTCTTTCTCTCTTGGGTTCGCTCTTCCAGAGCCACTTCTAGGGTAATCGGGTCGGATACGTGCCCGGGACTAGGCCCACTGGAGTGCAGTGGTGGGCGAGGTGTGTTGGGTCGGGTCGGATCACCAGGTCCGCGGTGGGTGGTCGCGGACGAGGTGTCGGGTCGGGTGAGAGGGGACCTCACCTCATGAGTAGGAGGCGAAGAGTTTAATGCAGAGAAACAATTTATGCAGTTGCAGTGATCGCGCTTGGTTTCAATTAGATGCTTGGAAGTGTTCGCGAAAGTGCCCCGCGCAGCTTGGGACACAAGCCTGGAGTGGGCGGAGCTTGGAGAAGCTTGCAAGCAAGCACTTTGCTGTTCGTCAATGGTGGCGACCCCGTGGACCTGAAATCACGTAAACGGCCTCGTGGCCACATCAGAATGTTTAGGAGGCTTCTCCAAGGCACGACGAGTGTATTGCGGTGGCCAGCATGGAGTGGGATTGCTTGAGTGCCCGTGCTTAGGGCACACTGCGGCCGTGTAAGTGGGTGTGTTTGGGGGCGCTTGTGGGTGAGTGGCGGAGTGTATGGAGTGAGGGGTTACGTTCAATGAGTTGGGGCGGACCTTTTGGACCGGTCGGCGAGGAGGGAGATGGTTTGTGGAGGTGGGGCGAACTCGTCGGAGTGGTGGCCAGAGGTGAAGGGGATGATGGTGGTGAAGTGCGGTAGTGGTCGTTCGAGGGAAATAAAGAGGGAAAAATAGAGTAGAGGATGAGAGGACTTATCTGAGAGTGAAGAGACGAAGGGGGAGGCAAGGATGGCATCTGTGTGTATCGCCGACGCCGGAGACGAAGGTGCTCAGTGGGGGAGGTTGGCGGGGATGAAGGGGATGCAGAGGCGTCGGTGGGTACTGCGCGACGCGGACGAATGTGCGGGAGAGGAACCTGCCATCGGTATTGTGGCTAGGTGACAAGGGAAATCAGGGAAGGTCGCCGAAGCTTGATGAGCGAACTGGCCGGAGGAAGAGAGACGAATTGGAGGGGTTTTCCTGGCCAATTTCAACCTTGGGAGATGCAGAGTGATTTGGGTTTGCTTATATAGGCCTTGTAGGTCGGTTTTGTGCTTGGAAGTCAAACTTCCAAGCACGGAAAGTTCGCCGGAGATAGCAACTCGAAAGAGACCCGAATCTCTCATGCGTTCGCATGAGAGATTGGGTACCAAGTAGGGCCTCAAATTAGGTTTACATTGGAGGAGATTTCTCAGAGAATCTCCCTTTCAATTTTGAAGGGGATTCTCTGAGAGATCAGAGAGAAATCGTCCTTGCAATCTCGTCGGAGTAGGATTCCCTCCGCTATAATGGCGGAGGGACCTAATTGCAAAGAACGAAGAGGAAGATAGGGGATCAATTGTAAGGGTTTTTGAAATCTAGGGGTAGAAATGCAATTAGGCTGGACCTATTTGCAAAGTGGGTCAAGATGAATTCTCCTTAGATTCAAATTTTGGTAAAAACCTAATTTGGACCTAAGAAATCCAACGGTGAGATTAGATTTTTGGTTTGACCACGTTTGACTGGGTAATTTACGTAAAAACTTAATTTAGGGTAAATATTTGTCTGAACCCCATTTTAGGTTCAAAATAGGTTCCAATGGCCAAATTGAAGGTTCTAAACCATAGAGAATATTTTTATATGATGTATAGAGTTTTTAGGTGAATTTTATCCTGATCAAAACCTTGTTAAATCAAGTGAGTCTGTTTTAGGGTTACAAGAAGTCATTTAATTCCCAAAATTCGCATAAACCCTTTTTTGTCTGAACCAACCCACTTTTTATCTTGTTAAGACCATTTGACCTGTGTTTAGCCCTTGAGAAAATCCGTTGTTGTACTGTAATGGTAAAATTATAGTTTTACCCCTTGGTTCTTGCTTTTATCTCAAAACGGTTATTTATGGAATTAGGACCTCCAGTTGTTTATGTAGGAGCTTTTGTTCTCTTTTACGGGTCAAAATGAGCTAGTTACGGCTCATGATGGTGTTCCCATCAAACAACACAACAACACATGTGTTGTTTGGTATGTATGCCCTCTTTTGATAAGGGGAGGGGCTTGGAAAGAGGCTTATGCAAAGCCTTTTTCTTGTTATTGTTATAGCATCGATGCTATAGTGTTACAGCATACTACTATAGCACTCATGTTGTAGCTTTGTTACCATAGCTCTCATGTAGTAGCTTTATAGCATGAGTGATGTATATTTGCTATGTCATTGGTGCTATACTTTTGCACCTCCTCAGCCCTTCGTCTGTACCTCCTACTCCTCCTTTTACCTACTCATATCTAGATATTAGCCCTCCTCCTAATTTTGACCCTTCCTAAGTAAAAGCTTTTTTTTTTTTTTAAAGTGGGAGTTAAATCTTATTCACCCTGCACTCCCTGGAGGCACTTAAAATAGGTGGGGGACTAAACCAACACCCACCTGTTACATAAAAAGAGGAATCATGACTCGTGGCTTAGTATATCATGTAAGACCAATACAACAAAATAACTAAGCCCAAAAGACCAAAAGAGGAATAACAGACCCTAAAACCAATCAGTCAATGTACGGCATCTGAATCTTGTCCAGATTTCTCATCCCTGCCAATCTTCTTGGGAGCTATTGAGGAGATTGAAATAGCTGCTAATGTGATAGGCCCATATTCGTGATGCCACAAACTAAAGCATTGGTTGAGGGATGCATATACTCGAGAGATTGAATTCTACTATCTGCATCTTTAATTTATAAGAATCAATTCTTTACGAACCACGAAATTTGAAGTTTGCCCTTCCACCAATAATACATCAACATAGAGTCCATCTTAATCTACAAGGAAAGAGAAGAAGCACAGGACAAGATAGACAATGCAGAATAGCCATAATAAGTAATTTCCTACTATTGATATCATTGATAGTGGATGCAGCAGCAAGAATAAGGTCACCATGGTGATTTCTAACCACCCTGGCCACCGCAGTAGAGTTTCCCTTAGGGATAGCAGCAAAATTTGCTTTAAAACCATGCTGCAGAAGCACCCAACTGATGGCTATTTGGGTAGATCTGAAGGAACGAATCTATTCTCTAATTTGCCAATTATTCCAGCAATGATTTCAAAATCATCCCAATTTTTGATAAAGATAAGTCATCATGAATTAAATAGTTCCTGATCCTCCAAACATGGTACCAATAAAGCAGATAAGGCCCTTAATCATTTTTGCTGTAGAGGAATACAAGCCGAATTCATATTGTTAAAGAAATGAGCGAGATAAGGAATTGTTGTTTTGGATTTCTCAAACACCCAAGAAGTTATAATGTGAACAAGTTGACTGTCGGCAAACAAGTGATCCATAGTTTTAGATCGAGGGATAGATGGGTAGCAAGCACATTTAGAAGGTAAGGGTATATATTCGCAATTCAAGAATCATCTCGTTCGTGGGAAGCCTCCTATGCGTAATGTGCCATGATATCAAAGAAAACCGCAAACCTAAGGTTCCAGAGCTCCTGAAAAGGCTTAGAGGAACGACCATCAGTACACATAAATGGTCATAGGCCGAAGACATCGAGAACTTCCCAGATGGAGAAGGGAGCCAGTAGATGATCACGCACAAACTGTGTTGCATAAAAACAGTGGTTTAATGGTGTCGTTATCGTAGTATAGTTGTACAATGCAAATAGATGTCGTGTCATTTTATTTATTTACATAATTTTTGTTGGTTTATTCCAAGTCATTTACTGGGAGGCAGCTATTGATATACATCACTCTCTATGTTCCAAAAATGTTCTTTTTTTCCAAAAATGTCAATTATATTTACAAAAATGAATCAATGAATCAAAGGATGAATGAATTGCTTAATTATATACAAAAGAATCAATTAATTATAACTACAATGCTTTAAACATATTTACAACTAAACATGCATGAAAAACTACTCTGTTAGTTGCATAGAGCTATTCTAAATAATACCTAAGTATAAATACAAAAATAACTAGACTAAATATACGAACATATACTAATAACTCTAATAATACATACCATATATATAGTAACATATAGAAGTGTCACTATAGCCTTAGTAAAAGTATGTACAAAACATAAGGCAAAAGAACTATATTTTCTAACATCTATACACACCTACAGTGACAGATATATATGTCACTAAAGCCTTATAAATTATATATATACATAAGGCTCAAAAAATATGTATATTATACACTACTCTATTTATACCTATATATATATATACACACATACATGCTTGGATACAGTATATATAAACCTTTTATTTATTATACATATACTTATATATTATAGAAGTATACATAGACACTATACATACATAGTTCCCACAGTTAGAAATTTTTAGGCTTAGAACATTCAACACTTAGAACACAAACACTTCACCAACGCTTAGCTGTTTTTCGACTCTCTTCTCCTTCACTTTATAAAAATTGATTTTTAATTGGCGAACCAGGTATTTCATGGGATACACAGGACCCCTAGTGGTTATTAGCGCCCGACACTGTGACGATTGAGAGGGCACCGTGCATCATTCAACTTTTATGGTGTAGTGCACTCCCACGCATCCGAGGTGGGACTAAATTAGTGTGGAATTGAGGGCTGCACTGCTTGGCACAACATTCTGGAACCATGATTTAAGGCCTCGATTTGAGAGTCCTAATTACATTCAAATTTAAGTTAAAATATATCATTGTAAAGCCCTTACATAGGACTACATAATTATATAATTAATTTACAAAAATAATTTATTTAATTATATATAAAAAAATTAGTTAACATTAGGGATTTATGTACGTTAATTTAGGGTTTAATTTTTTAATTAATGTATAAATTGATAAATTAATGATGCAATTGACTTTATAATTAGTTAATTCATATAATAAGGTATTTATTACACATTTTTATTTTATTTTGGAATATTTATTTTAGTTTATATACATTTAAATACATATTTTTAAGACGTAAATACATAATTAAGTTATAAATACTATAATACAGTATAAATATGTTACAAATAGGATGAAAATAATTAAATTATAATATACAAGCTTACAATCTGAATTACTCCAGTACTAATTTAAATTACTAATTTATTTTATTTTAAGTTAATAATTTGCCTATTTAACTTAATAACTTAATTATCTACAATAAATACATAAATAAATAAATATGATTGTATCATACAGTATGTAATAATTAGTTATATACGTATGTACAGTATCAGACACTATTGTACTGGTCTACTTATTATTCATAATTATCTTAGTATAAATACATTTACTTTAATATAAATTAATATACAATTATATAGTAAAGTTTTATGTGCAGTAAATCATCCTAAATACTTATTTAAATATATATAATACAATTATAAGTTATTTATCTACACTATTTTCCTATATTACAATATTTACATATAACTTAGTATTGAATTATATTTACAAGTATAAAAATAATATACATGGTATGTTTAGGTATTTTTGAGTATTTTTGGATTTTTATAGTGTTTTTATGTTTAATATGGATAGGAGAAGAGAGAGAAGGTGAGATGAGAGAGAAAAGAGTTCTTTTTGGTATTTTTATTTAATTTTAAAGTAGACTGAAATGTCAGCTGATATGTTCTAACAAGCTGGGGGTTTGGAGTACTTCGAAACTTCTCGTTCACATAAACAAATACCTGATCTTACTCAGGACATTTTTATAGTATTTTTTTATAATTTTTAATTATTTGCAAAAGTAACATCAAAGAGACCTAAATGGATATTGAACAAGGATTTTAAGGCCTCTAAGATGGGTTTAAGTGTTAGAAATGCAACTCAAACAATTAGAAATTGCTAGCACACAATATGAAAGGTGTTAGAGCAATTAAACTTGATTTTCATCTCAAATTTCACTAAAATCCCTTGTTGGACAGTTTGAATATTAAACATGTAGCTGACAGTGAATTTTAAACATCATTTACATGCTAATTTGATCAAATTTGAATCAAGGAATCATACATGAAAGCTTGTATATGTTATTCTATTAGTATACTACAACATCAGCTCATTTTACACATTATACCCAGCTCAAACTCCGTCATGAATCAATCACAATAGTAGCTACTATTGCAACTATGCTTGAGATCTTAGCAGCCAATATTGTTGTTATTTTAGTAGCTAAGAGCTGCTGTTGTTGCAGTTTCTTTCTAGATCAGATGGCTTAAAGAGTAGTGGCAGCTCATGTGCTTGCTGCTACTTAAATCTAGCGGCTAATGATTGCTTGTTTTCACTGAAATAACTCTAGATCAGACCTGAGAAGGTCAGATCCAAAGCAAATAAACTCATCCAAATTCCATTGAAAATCAATATTCGTGCTCAAATCCACTAAGAACCACATGACAGTCAGTGTAAAACATTTCTCAAAGTTTGGAATCCATAGAATCAACTCACACTCTTTAAAAATCTCTAAAGTCCCTAAGATGATCTTCGCTCTACATTATAGACAACGTAGAGGGAAATGATCACATTAGGTATTTGAAATCATTTCAAAATCCTCCAGAACTTCATTAAAATGCTTAAATACCTTAGTTAAACCCTGAAATCAGATTAAAAAATTTTTGCTTTCAAAAAACCATGTTGCCCTGTTTTGGGCTTATACTTTAATTTGATAACTGATTATATCATCTGATGTTCTTGAACACCATTGATTGGTGTTCAAGGTGATCTAGTGATCATTTTAGAATCACTTGGATCCTTGTTTAACCTTAAATTAGTATCACTGATTATCTTTGGTCAAACTACTCAAAATACAACTCAATTTGGGCTTATACTCATCTGAAAATTAAAAACCAAATCAAAACATCTTAGATTCATCGCATTGCACCCAATTGAGTGAATGAAAACTCAAATTGCTCAATTAAATCTGTTAAAACCAAATTGACTCCAGATCGCAAAATTGGGCATGAAATCCAAATATGAAAGGATCAAGTGAATTGGTTCAATTAAAACTAGATTGGGGGGTCTTTGTGAATAGATGAAATGAATGGGAGAACCCCCAGGTGAATTTTGGGCTCGAATTCAAATATATAAGCCAAAACTTCCAGATTTGACTTAGACCTTGATGAAGGGGTGAGCGGTTGTTACAATCCGATCCCAGATTCCTACAGGACCCAAGATCAGCTCGCCTCGACTAACTCCAAGACCTAGTCATCCAACGGGAAATAACCAAAAGCAGAAAATATTCCACAACCACAAGTACATTGTAACTAAGCAAAAAATAATACAGAGACAGTAAGGAAAATAGAACAAAATGTCTCATAATAGTACATGCGATCACAACTACAACAACGGAAAGTAAACTGAAAATATAACAGAGAAAGCATTACGTATAACAAAAGCCTCACTACTACAGCAAAATAAAGTGTTGGAATAGAAACGACAACAACTAAGGCTGGGCTCTACTGGGCCCAGCTCTCTCTGCAGCCGGTGGTGCTGACTGCTCAACTCCCTGACCTGAACAAGGTTATAAAAATTCCGTAGTTGGCTTACGCTATGTAGAGTGGTAACTAAGCCATTTATGTGCAATTAAGACAAGCAACTAGTTAATTATTCATTTCATTTAGCTTAAACAAGTAGATCTGATTTGTTTGTTCTTTTATTTATATGGTCATCTCTTGATCTTGTCTGTTCCTAAAAGGAACGATCTTCATTGCAGTCTTTCCCGTGATGCAGGATGTACATGTGGTGCTCTTTTGGTAGGAAGAGTCTCCTATGGTAATCCTTCACCCAATCAACCACCTCGAGGTCACAGTCAAGACGTAGCGATGACTATGGCGAGTGCGATAAGCGTACGGGTAGCTATCTCGCACTGGCACGCGGTTAGTCGTTTCAGCTAGAGGGTACACCTAAAGGTACAGTACGAAATCGTACAGGGCCTTACCCTCTCGGAATAGGAGTCTCGCCCCTCATAACAGAACAGGGGTCTCGCCCCTCCACAGTCCGGGTATCATCCTCCGACTATCCCGATTTGCCCAGTGAGCCTAACAAGAGTCGGTGTAGGGTGGCTAGTCCTAACCTTGGGCTCCATGGGGTGGCTAGTGCCCTCCCTACACTAAGTAGCTCACGTCGGTACCACGTACGTGAGGGTCGAACAGGAGTCGGTGTAGAGTGACTAGTCCTAACCCCAGGTGTCAACTTAAGGGGTGTCTAGCTTCCCTCTACACTAAAAGGACAACTACTCTCCTTGGTACCGCGTACATATGGACCAGCTCGCTTCTCGTCTACATACAAGATTCTTTCCGTATACAGTAGTTCTCTCCTAGTTCCCCGTAGGGTTCGTAAACTGGATTCATTTCATTTCTCAACATTCAAGTCTCATTATTCACATCTCAATTCTCATTCATATAATAGGCAGCTCATGTTTTAATAACTGAGAAAGCATCACATCAAGTATTTAACACTTGCTAGCAATTAGGGTTTAACATGCATCTCAGGTAAACAGTGTAACTCAAGCCATATTCAATTGCTCCTACCTTGGGGTTCATTTCTCATCCTAGGGTTCATTCAAGTTATTCTAAACATGCACTTTATTTGTTTAAATCTTAGTATCAATGTAAACCACTCTACCGGAAAACACGGGAGGAATAGGGGCTCGGATCGTAGATCCCATCGCTTCTGCGAGTCCTGTGTACTCAACTGGTTGGAGACCTATACAAATGACCAACCACATCAAACGAGTTCAAAACTATATATAGGTGACACTAACACGTAGAGAAACTCAAATAGAAATCAACGGTAC
Organism: Thalassia testudinum; assembly: GCA_037157565.1. Lineage (NCBI taxonomy): Eukaryota > Viridiplantae > Streptophyta > Magnoliopsida > Alismatales > Hydrocharitaceae > Thalassia > Thalassia testudinum. The sequence continues at coordinate 5,674,618 of JAZHRO010000059.1, read as the reverse complement.
TTTGTTTCAGAAAATTCAATTCCGTTTGGGCCCTAAATGGGCCAAAAACACACATACTGTCCAAAATCAAACGTCTGGGACTAGACCCAGACATCTTAAACGAGCTCAGAACCTCACATTGTGTTCTTGCATTGCTGGTGGACGTCTAGGACTCCTCACGATTGTCCTGGAGTGTAGTCAGACGTCTGGCGATGTATCTAGACATCCAAAAGCACCTCGAAGGGTGCACTACGTGCCCTTCCAATGCTCTGCACCTACGCACGCACACACAGAGCCAAAAACGGCTAAGTCATCCTCCGGTAAGGTCTGGATGGTCCAAGGTCCATGTAGAAATACGTACCTCGACACTAAGCATGATTTCAGACGTCCAGCTTCAGCTCCGTACGTCCCCCTGCTGCTCCGTACGTTTGGCCGATGCTCTAGATGTCTGATATCGAGTAGATTTGCTCGCAGAACTCTCTCGCAAGTCTTCTTCTCAGCGCGGACTCCTCCGTGTTTCCTGTAGCTACTACGCCAGCAGCCTTAGGATGTCGCGAAGCTCCCCTTCGCGGGCTCCTCCTCCTCGCACGACTCCTCTCCTCCCACCTCCAAGCTCCTCCGGCTCGAGCTCTTCGAGCTTCTGCGGTCGTTCTCCGGCCACGGGTTCGTAGAGCGCATATTTGACTAGAAGTGCATCGTAGTACAGTTGTGAAATACGATCAATAAAAATAATTTCTAAGATAGCGAGACTTGAGTCCCAGTCGTTCGTCTTTACGAGGCATTTTGGAAATGCAAATTCAAATTCGATCTCGCTCGCTCTAATCGTTCAAAATTGCATGTCGATTTATACTAAATACGTATTGATGCACGACATGCTGTTGCCAGAATATCAGAAATTGAAAGCATGCAACTTTAATCACACTAAAAGATGATAATCAGGCACATTGTGATTTTCAACATATAAATATATATAAATATTTTCATTGAGGCATGATGGTGGTTACAACACAGGTAGTGGAATGCTTGTATAGGGAAATTTAAATCTAACTAGCAGAAAACATACATGAATCTACGGGGGGATTATGTATGCATCATTGGGGGAGAATATGGAGCTACACTACTAAGTAGTAAATAAAGCATTAAATCTATGAAAAACTATAATCTAGTCTAGCAGAACTAAGGGAATTCAAAGGTGGGTTTCAATGGCCTTTGAATGGGTGTGAAGAGAAAGAGGGGCGACCAATGGTGCTTAGGCCAGCCCTTGGAGAGAGGTTGGAGAAGATGATCTTGGTCTAGGCTTGGCGTGGAGGTGGTGGCATCATGATGGAGCTCATGAACATGAAGGTGGAGGTGGTGATGGCTTATTTAAGGTGGAGCTATGCTAAAAGACCAAGATGTACTAAATGGCCACCCGTTAGGTCTTTTTATAGACCTAAGGGAGCCTCTCTAGAGAAGTGTGGAACTCTCTAGAGAGGCATATGGTGGGAGCTCGTGGGAGAGTGAGAGAGAGGATGGATGGGTGATTTTTAGATCCACATTTGGTGGATCTAAAAATTGAATGCATCTTGGTTACTATTTTTAGCAACCAAGGCAACAACACATGGTAGAGAGTTCTAGAGAAATCTAGGCTAGGTATTTTCATGTAGATGGTGTGTGTGGGTGTATGTGGGTCAAAACCTAGGTGGCTAGGTTAATTAGGTTAGGTTCTAGTGGGTTTAGGTCGAGGTAGGTCTCAAATTAGGGTTGTAAACCCTAATTCATTAAGGTATCATGCAATTAAACTTGATACAAGTTTAATTGTATGTGTGAAACCCTAATTGAAAGCAAAACAACTCAATTAAGATAGGTCTAGGTCAATTGAATTTTCGCCGAGTCCAATTAGACAGTATGTGCTGAGATCAGGGCTCAATTGGACTTAATGAGTCCAATTGAATAGATTGACCATGATCCAAGTCAATTAGGCTTAGTGAGGACCTAATTAGGTCCTTAGGGAGGTCTAGAGGTGATATACTAGGGTTAGGGCACCTAAATTTAGGTTCCTTGGGGTTTAAAGTTGGGTTTAGGGAGCTAGAGATCCAAGATCAAGGCTTGAATTCAAAAATAAGAATTAGAGAGTAGTTCTGGATGTGCAATAAAGTTATCAGACGTCTTATAGTGAAAAATCAGAAGTCCAGACTTATTGTCTGGATGTCCAATCAAAGTCAGGAGGGATTCTAGGTTCTGTCTTGGGTATTCTGTAGAAATTAGACGTTTGACCAAGTGTTTAAACGTCCAATTTCATTGTAGAAGTGGGTTTAAGGTGTGCAGGTGTTGGCTAAGGGTTCTGGAAGTCCTATAACTCATCTGGATGTCCAGATAGAGGTTCGAATTAGGGTCTTAAGGTTTCCTAGGGTTCGGTGACCTAATCTAAGGGTGGTTAAAGCTTGGGGAAGCTTCTAGGCTATCCTAGGGCTAGGATGGACCTAAGTTTTTCTTAATTTGTTGCTTTATTCATACTTAATAGAATAGCATACCTTAACTCCCTTACATTATTATCTACTACATCTAATCTAGGTCTTCCGCTCCAGCTCTACTGCAACACCAGTTATTCTTTATTATTCAAATCCAACTTTAGATCCAACTTCAGATCTAGCTTCTGATTAGCTTATTACCTACAATTATCATAATGCACCTATTCAGTACATTATAGCATTATTTTATGCATAGCTAAAAGAAAGCAGTAAAGATGCTAGTAATGCTTATGCATGCATAAATTACACTAATTTATGCTAAGTGCTAGCCTAATTTAGGTCAATTAAGACCTATGATTGCTACGCAATTGATGAGAACCTCGTCATAAACCCTAAACTAGCACCATCTAACCCAGATTAGCAAGAAAAAGCTCCTACATAACTCTAGAAAGGCTTGGCTCAGAGAAATTCTGAGTTTGTAAAGAAAATAGAAACTAAGGGGTAAAAATGTAATTTCACCAATTCAATCTGAAAATAGGGTAACTCAGGGTCCAAACATAGGTCAAAATAACCTAATAGGAAGAAAAGTGGGATGAGATGATCCAATAAGGACTACAGCAACTACAAGAAATTAAATGACATCCTGTAGCCCTAAAAATAAATCAACTTCAATTCACGAGGTTAGAGGTAAATAAAAAATCGAATAAATCCTTTAAAATTTATAGAAAAATAATCTCTAGGGTTTAGAACCTCCAATTTAGCCTTAGGAACCCATTTTGACCTACATTGAGAACCATGCCCAATTAATAACTTAATTTGGATTTTTGCATAAATTGATCGGTCAAACAAGGTTTGATCTAGAAATAAAATTCACCATCAGAATCCTTAGGTCCTAATTAGTCATGTATAAAAGCTTGAAGCTAAGGAGAGACCTTCTTGACCAACTTTACATTTTGGTCCTCATCTATTACTTTTTGACCCTCAACTTTTGAAACCCTCGCATTTTGGACCCTAACTCTTCTTCGTTCTTTGCATTTAGGTCCTCCCTGCAAAACCCTGAGCAGCGCCATGCTCCGGTGACTTTGCGCGGAGCATGGCGCCGCGCAGGGTAAGGGAGACCCTCTACCAAGACAACCGGGGGTGCCCTGCGACGTCTGCCGTCGCAGGGACACCTCCCTAGTCGCTGCAACCGCCCATACCGCCCGTGCGAACGCACGGAAGGTATGGGTCTCCATCTCCGGCGAGGGAGGTACGTCGTCTCCCTCCGCCCTCCTCTCTGATTTCGCTTCTATAAAAGCCCTCGTCGCTCTGCCACACTCTCCAGCTCGATTCTGACGGAGAACCACCCACAACTTTCTTCTCTTCCCACTCCGGCAGACACCCAGCGAGCTCCGGCAAGCTCCCTTTCCTTTCCTCTTCGCTCTGCCATAAAACCAATGGCAGAGACTTCTTCCTGATTCTCCTCCGCGTCGCGCAATACCCGCACGTGCTGCTTCAGCCCCATCGTCGCCGCCGTCCGCCCCCACTGGGTACCTTCTTCTCCGGTGACAGTCGACGCGACTGCCGCCCTGCTCCTCCCCCTTCGTCCTTGCAAGTAGGTAACAGTTACTTCTCTTCCTCCCCTCTTTCTTTTCCCTATTTTAATTTGCTCAATCAAACCCTCGACCGACCCGACCACCATCATCTTCCATGCCTCCGGCCACCTCCGGCGAGTCGCTCCCATCATTCTGCCACTCCATACGACTCGCCGACCGACCCAAAACCTCCGCCTCGTCCCACTGAACCGTTTCCGCCCCTTCACTGCCACTCCTCACCTCCACCATACTCCAGCGAACAAACCCATTCTCGCGGCTACAATCCGACCTAGCCCCGCCACCAGACGCCGACCCACGACCTGCCACACCCCGCACCACCTTCGCCTTGCCACGACGAAGGTCCCCCGCGTGTTTGATTAGGCCGAAGGGCCGTATTCCTGTCAAACAGGTTCGCTGCTCCAGCCGCCATTAGCGACGACTGAAGCAGCTTCGAGGCGAGCTCCAGGCCTTGCAGCCCCAGATTCCCAGGTGCTGCAGGTTGGGGCGAAGTCCGCAAAGGCTTCTGCCTCTTCAGTTGGCCCAGACATCGGCTGCAGCTAATCAGAGGGCGAGGTGGAGTCGTCCTGCAGGCGCATGCAAAGACAGCAGAAGATAGTCCCACATCGTGGGATTTTGAGGCCGTGCGCCCGCATAAAGGCAAAAAGTGCCTTAGTCTCTTCGCCTCCTGACCACGGGGTGAGGTCCCTCTCACCCGCTCGACCCGACCTCGTTCATGACCACCCCCTGCGGACCTGGCCCGACCCGTTTACCCGACCTGCACTCCTCGCCCACCACAGCACGCCGGTGGGCCTGGACCCGGGCGCGACCCGTACCCGAATACCCGGCAGCTTTGGGAGAGCTATCCTACGAGTGAATTCTGAGAGAGAGAGACGAGGGGGAGGGTAGAGTAGGTTTTTGCCCTCTGACCAAACTGTGAGTGTGTAGGCACAGGAGAAGAAGAAGAGAAGGCAGACCGCAGAGGAAGAAGAAGAAGAAGAGAACCACAGAGAGAAGAAGGAAAGAAGACGCACTGTAGCAAAAGCTACTTAAGTCGTCTGATTGAAAAATCAGACGACGGCCTGCAGGAAGAAAAGAAGAAGCTTGGAAGAAGAAACGAAAGAAAGAAGGCATAACCTCAAGCAAGGAAAGAAAAGAAAGAAAGAAAAAAGAAGAGGAGGAACACCACTGCCGCAGAGAAGAAAAAGAGAAAAAGAAGAAGAAGCTCCGAAGAAGAAAGAAAGAAGAAGAACAGAAGGAAGAAGACTGAAGAACCCAAAAGAAGAGAAGAGAAGAAGACAACGACGAGAAAGAAGAGAGAAGAAGAAAAAGCCAACAAAATAAATCTCTCTCTCTCTTTTCACTTTTGTAATGGAAACTTTGTATCTCTAGAATACAGTTTGCTCCCTGAGTTCGACCTCGGGAGATCTTTTATTTCCGAGTAAAAATTGTAATAGTAGCAATGACTATCTCTACTACAACGCCATTTTATAACAAAACAACAAAACCTAGTCTTACCGCCATTAGCAATCATACCCCCATACCTAAATCTTGCTAGTCCCTAGCAAATGCGAGACTAAATTATTCACAAAAGGGTCTCTAAGGGATTGATTATTTTATCAAGTGTATGCGTAGAGATTTTTCTCATTTTTATTTTCATCCTATGCTCTAGAAATCTAGACAATCGTGAAAGTGTAGTTATGTAGCTTTTGCAACGGATTCGAGAGAAAAACTAATTCACCTCTAAAGCTTGTACTTAACCCCTAGTAAAAATTCTAGTGGGATAAGCGGACTTCGCTCGGGGTATTCAAGATATTCTATGAATTCCCCTCGACTTTAAGCTTAGGTAGAGAATTTTAGAGGGAAAAGATTATATATTTGGTGGCTCACTCTCAACTGGTGCTACATAAATATTAGTACTATAGAATCTAGATTCCCAAATTATTAAGTAACTCAACTCAGAGAAAGACGAGAAAAACTATACTCTCTTTTGGTTCCTTTGTAATCATTCTCTCTTTTTCTTTTCCTTTTCCTTTTCTTTTCTTTCTTTTTCTTAGAGCTCACAATCTCACCAGATTCACACATATAACTTGTATTTGGTGGTCTCACTTGGCATTAACACTTTAATTGAGTTCCCATAACTTTGACACTAAGTTAGAATTCCTCAACAAGTATTTGGGTGGTCAGAAACACAAGATAGGTGGGTTAAGGCCATACTTGGTGGATCTCAAATTTATTTGATGGTATTGCCTCAATGCAACTGAAATAAACACTAAATATTTTCTCTTTTTTTTCTTTTCTTTTTCTTCATTTTCTAATTTTTCTCTTTTTTTCATCATTTTTTTTAATCAACACAACACAACTAGCACACATCCATGAACTTTATTGAGGAGGCATTATTAGGGATTTGTGGTACTCAAGAGACATTGGATGACTTATTTGGTGGAAGTGCCTGTTCACGGCACCGGGAGAGACGGGTAGGATGTTGTATTTCTGACCTTGACATAAATACCGTTCTTCAGCCGAAGATTTCGTAAAGAATGGTCGTGACCATCCACCTTAGCCTTAGTTTTATGAAAACTCGCTCTCCGCGTATTTGCAATATTTGGTGGCTCTCAAAATTTGTCACAAAAATGTATATGCAGGATTCGAGAGGAAAAACTATGCCTAATCTCTGAGTATCATCACCTAATTATCTAGGATTCCAGATTCCTTGCACTAATCTTAGCGCACTACTATTCTCTATTCTCATCTCACACTATTTGGTGAATTTTTGGAAGAAATCTGCCTGACTCCTAAAACACTATCCAAGGGTTCAAGAAAAGAAGCACTACTTCTTCTCGGCAGACTAAAGACGTTTATCAGCCTTCACCGTGAATCCATTGCAAATTCTACATGTGTGTGAAAAATTATACTGGATTCCAGATTATAGGAATCAACTAGAGGATAAAATCCTTAATGCATTCTCTTGATAAGATAATCTTATTCATAGATGCACTATGTATATATGCTATAAACAAGTAACCTCTTACATTTATACTTCATGAAATTTCCCCTTCGGGTTATATTCAGGTTGACCCTAAATTTAGAACAAAAGGTGAGCGGGTGAGTCGAAAGTGGCTGTTGGGGACGATTTTTAGCTCCAATGCGAGCATTGGAGGTGGAGTCAATTTTTTTTTTATTTAGGATCCTAAAGTACGTTTGACATGCAGATTCGGGATTTTCCTAAATGTTGGCATAAAAATTTTCAGTTTTGTCGTATCTACCCCCTCATTCCTAAGTTTTTACATGTCCTCATGCGTAATGACCCGAATCCCGAATCCCTACGAGACACGAGAACCGGACCGACTCGACTAATCCCAAGACCCAGTCGTCCAACGAGAAAGTAACCAAAAGAGCAGTAAAATAAACCACATTCACCATGAATATAACTAGTAGTAACAAAATACAGCAGTAAAGGAAAGAAATACTACAGTATATACCACCACAACAGCAGAGAAATAAACATGTACATAACATAAAATTTTCGGTAAAGAAAGTACATGGAGTAACAAAGAAAACTACTCACTACAGTGGAAGAAAAGTACAGAAAGTACTACAGGTAACCCTACTGACCCTACTAGTCCCAGCGTCCTCTGCAGCCGCTGACTCTGGCTGCTCAACACCTGGTCCTGTAAAGGTAACAAGGGTGACCGTCAGCGAAATGCTGAATAGAGTGGCAACTAAAAGCTAAAGAAGCAGTAGAGTGTACAGTAGCTGTTATATTTTTACTTTCTTTATTTACGTCTTTCTATTGTTTCACTATTGATTTATTTCTCAAATCCTTCTCTTGATCTTGAATGTTCCTCGTGGGAACGATCTTGATTGCAGTCTTTTCCGAAAAGTAAAAGTAACACGTGGTGCTCTCCTGGCCGGGAGAGTCCCCCGTGGTGGTCCTACCCTCAGTCAACCACCCCAAGGTCGCTGACAGGCGTAACGGTGACTACGGGACACGCGATAAATGCACGGGTAGCTACCCCGCACTGGCACGCGGTCAGTCGTTTCCTTTAACGGGTGCACCCAAAGCACAGCACGGAACCAGTTTAGGGCAGAGCCCTCTCAGTAATAGGGGTCCAACCCCTCCACAGTAACCAAACAGGAGCCTTTCCCCTCCATAGTCCGCGCACCCTCGCCTGACTACCCTGGTTTGCCCAGTGGGCCTAACAAGTTGGTGTAGGAGGGCCAGCAGAACCCCGGGACCCGTGGGGTAGCTAGTACTCTCCCTACACTAGTAGCTCTCCTCGGTACTGTGTACACGAGGGCCAAAAGTCGGTACAAAGTGGCCAGACTTAACCCTGGGTCCTTGGGCGGCTAGCTCCGCTCTGCACTAAACAAGGGGACAGTTGCTTTCCTTGGTACTCCGTACTCAAGGGCCAGCTCACTTCCCCAATTTTATTCCATTCCCTTTCCAGGAGTTCTACTCCTAATTCCCCGTAGGGTTCAAGCTCTTTTTACTCAACCAATTTAGGTTTCACCATTCCAGCTTTACGTTCATACAACCCATGTTCTCAATCATACGTATTCATTCATAACAGGAAGCTGTTAACCAATTTACAGGCAGTTATCATTTTCTTTCTACTATTCCAAGACTGTAATATTTATATATTCAACTAGTTTTCCAGTCCTAGGATTCATGCCGTACCCTAGGATCTATCATTCAATCTAGTTTTCCAATCCTAGGATTCATGCAATACCCTAAGATCTATCATTCAATCTAATTTCTCAGTCCTAGGGTTCTTGCAATGCCCTAGACTCTATTAATTATTTCATAATTGTAACAAATTTTGTTAAATAAATTAAAAAGCCACTCTACTAGCGAAATCGGGAGTACCGGGGGCATGGCCAGCAATCCCGCACGCCTCCGCAACCCCCGAGACTGCAACGGAACGGGGTCCTAATACAAGGATCAAACACAAGGAGTTTCTCAGAACGGTATACAATTACTGTAAACGGATAGAGGAATTAATTGTGGAAAGAAAGCAACTCGGAACACGGAAAACGGACTCCGAACGGGCCCTGAACGTGTTAAAAACGACGAAACTGTCCAAAATCAGACGTCTGGAACATCTTCCAGATGTCTTAAAAGGTGGATCGGTCGTACCTCAGTTCTGCGCAGTCCTTCAGACGTCCAGAAGGCCGCTAGAACGTCTGGCCTTGGTTTCCAGACGTCCGATTGTCACCCCGGACGTCTGGAGGTCCTCTCCGTCGTCTGGCACTGCGGCCAGACGTCTGATTCACGTGGGATGGCGAGCCCTCGCACCCTCCCGAGCAGGACCTGCACACACATACACCTGTTCTCAGCACGACGAAGCGCAGAAGAAAACGTGGTGGACCGCTGCAAGGCCGTATACGCGCAAAAAGAGAAGGTAAGAAATATCTTACTTGTCAGATGTTTGGACTATCCTTCAGACGTCTTCGGCGTCGTCTGGACGTAAGTCCAAACGTCTGATTCTGGAAAATTTTCCAGAACCAGAACCTGACTCGCTCTCCGCCCGTGATGCATGGCCGCGCCGCACCCCGTCCGCCTACTGCCCGAGTTGCAGCAGCCGCTCCGCGACACCCCACGCCTGCCGCTCACTCGCTCGCTCGCTCGCGTTCTTGCTGGAAGGGAAAAGGAGAAGAGAAAGGCGGAGGAGATGAGGGAGAGGGAGAGGGTTTATATAAGGCAGCGCGGGGAGAGAGAGAAGAGAGACGATTCGTCTGCAGGAAGAGAGAGGAAAAAGAAGATGAAGGTGACGGGCACAGTCCGTGCGCGCATGCGCGCAGACGCAACCCGGTATGCCGAAAAAATTTATTGCCAGACGTCTGGAAAGGGTTCCAGACGTCTGGACAGATGTTTGGGCCACTTCCCAGACGTCTTAAAAATCCGTCTGATGCCACATTCGTAACAAATATAAAAGAAAATAAATACATCAGGGATTAAATGGGTAGAGATCACCTAGAATTGCTTTTGAAATTTTAACATTCAGCATCGGCCAACTTAGCAGTATGCAATATGCAAGAGAAATATGCTTAAAAGAAAAAATATGCTATGTATAAAAATGGTTATGTATAGATGTTGGTAGAATGTGGGATATGCTATCTATATGTGCTGAGTTTAACGCCTCTAGCTGGGCGAGAACTTACTCAGATATCCTTTATAAGATGAATGAGTTCGTTAGCTGGAGGAGGTTCCTAGGCCATGAATGGCTTGAGGCGCTGGCCATTTACCGTAGATACATGCCCAGATTTTGGGTCCCTGATTTGGTCCTCCTCGTTAGGATATGGGTGAATCACAACATATAGGCCAGTCCACTTTGACTTGAGCTTCCCTAAAAAAAGCTTTAGTCGCGAATCAAACCACCAGACTTGCTTGTTGGGCGTGAATGCTTTCCTCCGAATGTGGCTGTCATGAAAGGCCTTGGTCTTGTCCTTGTATATCAATGCGTTCTCATAGGCCTCCCACCGGATCTCTTCTAATTCGCTGAGCTGGAGTTTCCATTCTTGACCTCCCGCATCGAGGTCAAGGTTACATTTTCGCGTCGCCCAAAATGCGCGGTGTTTTAACTCTATAGGAAGGTGATAGGCCTTGCCATATACCATACGATATGGTGACATTCCAAGTGGGGCCTTGTATGCGGTCCGATATGCCTAGAGTGCATCAGCTAGGTTATCAGACCAGTCCTTCCTGTCTGGTCTAATCGTCTTCTAGAGAATCAGCTTGATATAAGGGTTAGACACTTCAGCCGGTTCATTGGTCTGCAGGTGATATGGGGTGGCTATACGGTGATGTACCTAGTATTTTTTTAATAATGACTTGAAGTGGGCGTGGATGAAGTGGCTTCCCCCGTCGCTAATCACAGTGTGGGGTATTCTGAATCTCGTGAAGAAGTATTCCCGTACGAAAGAAATGACGGTCTTATGATCAGCCTGTCTCGTCGGGATGGCCTCGACCTACTTTGAGACATAGTCAACATCTAGTAATATGTATTCGAAGCCATGCGAGTTCAGAAAAGGGCCCATAAAATCGATGCCCTAGACGTCGAACACTTCTACAACCATGACGGGCTGGAGTGGCATCATGTCTCTCCTAGTCATAGAGTCGACCGATTGGCATCGTTTACAATGTTGGGAGTATTCATGTGTATTTCTGAAAATAGTTAGACAGAAATATCCTGATTGCAAAATTTTTGCAGCGGTTTTCCGTCTCGAGAATGACCACCACAAGCATCGTTGTGGCAAGAAGATAACACACTAGGGATCTCAGAATTTGGGACGCATCTTCGAATAATCTGATCTGCTCCAATGTGGAAGAGTAGTGGATCATCCCAAAGGTAGAATTTGGCCGCCGCAGTAAATTTGAGTTTCTGGTCCTTGGATAGGTTCGCGGGAATCTTGCCTGCGATAAGGTAGTTTGCGATATCCGCGTACCAGGGGAACTCAACAAAGTGAACTGCTAAAAGGGATTCATCCGAAAATTGGTCATGGATAGGTAGGGAATAAGGAATGTGGGCTGGGTCTAGTCCGGATAGGTGATCCGCCACAACATTCTGCTTTCCGGCTTTGTCACGGATTTCAATATCAAATTCTTGCAATAGAAGGATGCATTTGATGAGTCGAGGTTTGGCATCCTTTTTTGCCAACAAATGCCGGAGGACGGAGTGGTCAGTGAAGATGATAACTTTGGACCCCAATAGATAAGATCTGAATTTCTCCAACCTGAATACTACTGTTAGCAGTTCTTTTTCGGTGATAGTATAATTGTGCTGAGCCTCATTCATCGTATTGCTAGCATAGTATATGACAAAAGGTTGTTTCTCCCAATGCTGGCCTAAAACAACATCGATGGTGAAATCAGAAGCGTTGCACATCATCTCGAAATCAAGCGACCAGTTGGGTGGTTGGAGAATCAGGGAATCAGAGATAGTGCTTTGTAACGTCTCGAAGGCACTGAGACATGAGATGTCGAATTCGAATGGGGCATCAACAACAAGGAGATTCGTCAAAGGTCGTGCAATTTTCGAGAAATCATGTATAAATCTCCGATAGAAGCTGACATGACCTAAGAATGATCTGATCTGCTTGACCGAGCTAGGTGGCAGTAAGTGGGAAATAATCTCAGATTTAGCTCGATCGACCTCGAGTCCATTTTTAGAGATGCTATGCCCTAGTACTATGCCATCCCTCACCATGAAATGGCTTTTCTCCCAGGATAGTACTAGGTTTACCTCAATACACCATTTCAGGATTTTGGGAGGTTACCAAGAAAAGATGCGAAATTGTCTCCGAAAATGGAGAAGTCATCCATGAACACCTCCACATAGTCCCCAATCATGTCCGAGAAGATGGGCATCATACAACGTTGAAATGTTGCTAGTGTGTTGTAGAAGCCAAAGGGCATTCACTTGAAAGCGAATGTTCCAAAGGGGCATGTGAATGTGGTCTTGTCTTGATCTTCCTGGCTAATCGCTACTTGATTATGCCCGGAGTATCCATCCAGAAAGCAAAAGAAATTGCGTTCGGCTAATCGTTCCAAGATCTGATCAATGAAAGGCAAAGGAAAGTGATCCTTTTGGGTAGCCAAGTTCAATTTCTTATAGTCGATGAAGACCCTCCATGATGCGTAGTGCGGGTCGGGATGGATTTGCCTTGATCATTTTTCACTACGATGAGTCCTGCTTTCTTGGGTACTATCTAAATCGGACTCACCCATTGGCTGTCAGAGATTGGGTATACAATTCCTACATCCAGCCATTTAATGATCTTCTTCTTAACAACCTCTAGCATATTCAGGTTTAGCCATTTTTGAGGTTGTCTGGAAGGTTTCACCCCCTCATCCGTGTAAATGTGATGGGTGCAATATGAGGGGCGAATACTGTGCAGCAATGCTCCACCATATAGCAGTCCTATGGTCTTGTAAAATCGAAATCAGTTGATGCTCCTGTTATTGGGTTAACTGATCACTAATAATGACCGGGTATGTCTCACTTTCGCCCAAGAACACATACTTAAGTGAGTCAAGTAAGGGCTTCAATTCAATCATGGGTGGGTCAGAGTCAGAAATGGGAATAAGAGGAGCAGACTCGAAGGTGGGAATCTGATGATCCGTATGCGTGTGAATTCCTGTTGTTTCGCTACCTATGAGATAATCGGTTATGACTTAATTAATGGGAAACCCATTAGTTGCGGTCACGTCTTCCTGTAACAATGGGGGAGATCCAATAGTGTACAGATCAGGATAGCCAGATTTAGGGGTGTTGTGGTCAGAAACACACCCTAAACAATCGGATCCTCGAGGAGATATGTGCAGTGCAGTGGTCTCAGACTCGTGTGGATCGAGGTCCAAGAACCCTGATAGTGTAGACGAATGAGACATTGGGTCGCCACAAAGGAGCCTAATGTTACCACAGTTAGCCGAATCTTCATCTTCACCATCCTCCTCTATGCGATCACAGTCAAAATTCCTTGATGCCCTGAATATGTCAAGTCGAAGTCGCTTATTACCTAGGGCTATCTCCATACACCCAGATGCACAACCAATGTTTGCTCGGGCTGTCTCTAGAAATGGGCGACCTAAAATGATTGGTGCATCTCGAAGATTAGGAGGAACCTCCATATTGAGAATGAAAAAGTCTACGAGAAAGCAGAATCCGCGGACTTTTTCGATCACGTTCTCAACCACCCCCCTCGGTGTTTTTATTGATCTATCAGCCAGTTGAATCGTGACCAAGGTTGTCTTTAATTCCCTAAATTGAAATCGATCAAATACGGTAGTAGGAGTCAAGTTGATGGACGAACCCAGATCTAGAAGGGCTCGATCAAATGGAGAATCCTGCAAGAAGCAGGATATGAGTGGGGTACCAGGGTCTCTCTTTTTCAGCGGTAAGTCGGCTAGAATCACGGCGTTAGCCTCTTTTGATAGTACTGCCTGTCGTCCAATTCTAGGCTGTCGCTTTGGGGTACAATAGTCCTTGAAGAACCTAGCGACAGCGGGGATGTGATTAATTGCCTCGAGGAGAGGGGCCTAAATATGTACTTCCTTGAACATTGACTTCAGGTCCTCAAAATTCCATGTGTCCTTTTGTACTACATTTTCCGTCAGAGCCTCGGGAAAAGGGACGAGAATCTCAAGGTCAAGTGGCCTCTTACCCTTATCTACCGTAGGTGGCTCCTGAGACGAAGGAGTCGAACCCGCCTGTGGTGAAGGGTGAGAAAAATCAAGACCCGCCTGCCTATGTGGTGGGTCGAATGTCTTCCTTCCACTCCTTAATGAGACAGCATTTGCATCGACTTGCTGTCCATGAGGTGGTGGGGGAGTGGAAGGGGCAGAGTATGCAGGGTTCTACATCAAAGGCGGCTGGCCTTGAGCATAACCAAGTGGTGTAGGAAGCGCCTATAATATGACGTGTGCCTGTCCCTGTGGTGCCTGAAACCTAGGCAGGGCGCCTTGGTTCTGCACATACCGAGGGTTCGGGACAGGTTGGGAGGGTAAGGCTCCCTGAGTCCTATGCTCCTGCAGCAACTGGTTTTGCGTGTTCTGTATAGTTTGTATCTGGTCAACCATCGCCTTCATTATCTGCAAGCTATCCTTCGTAGACTTCCTCATCGATTGTTGCAGCTCCTCTTTCAATGCCTCCAGAGGGTCAGCCCGCTTTAGAGAGTGACTGGCAGCTTGGTGCAGTAGCTGGTATATAGAACGGGGTTGCTGCTGCTGAGATGGGAATGGCTGCTGCCTGGGGTATGTGTTTTACGCATTCCCGTATTGCCTAGTCTGGTAGTGTTGGTCTTGATGTGGTCTCTGTGAGTTACCAGACCAGGAGAAGTTCGGATGCTAGCGCCAACCAGGGTTATACATCTCTGAGTACCGGTTATTATGCCTGTATCCTTGAACAGCACTGACATCTTCGTAGGCCGAAGACGTCTGAGACGTATATCCATCAAGGGGATATGTATTATAGTCAGCGGGCGATGCGTAACCCTGGTCATATGGTGCCAGATCGAGATTGTTTACGGGATCCTGATATGCAGAATCTCGTAAATAAGGAGAGCATGCATCCCAAGTGAGTAGATTAACTCGAGCAGGAGGGGCTCGGGGTGCATAGGAGGGTCTTGGAGCAGCAAAGCTAGGTCAGATTGACCCTGAAAAATTTGATCAATCTTTTTTTCGATTAGGTTCATTCTATCCAACTGCTTGACGATGATATCCATGTCGGCTTGAATAGACTCGGTGTGAGCCTCATGGACAGCAACCCACTGCTGACCAGGCCACCGAAACTCAAATGCGCTGTTCTTGGCTTTTGCGAGGAAATTCCTGCCACTAGACGCATCGGCCAGATACAGATGTGTGTCATCCAGCCCATGGTAAAAGATCTGAGCTAGGTGCCATCTGGGTACACCATGGTACGGGCATTTTTAGAGAAGGTCGTGAAATCGGTCCTGGGCATCATGCAACTTCTCCCCAGCTCCTTGGGAGAAAGTTTTGATTACACACCTCATCGTGTTCGTTCGACCGATCGGGAAGAACTTTTGCAGGAATTCATGTTGTAATTCCAGCCAGGTTCTAATTGGCTTCCCGATGGTCTTGAACCAGTACGAAGCTTTGTCCCTCAGAGAAAATGGGAAAAGCTTCATCAGAACAATCCTAAGATCAACATTCCTGGGTCGAACCATTTCTGCGAGTCGACTCAGGTCCTCTAACTGCTGGAACGGACTTTCGTTTGAGTTTCCATAGAAATGACTACTGATCAAACCAATCACATTAGGTTTGAGCTCAAATGCATCTCCGCCTACGGGGATTCAGAGCAAGGGTGTGATGATCGGTGCAACTGTATCATAGAAATCCCGAAGTTGTTCTCCTCGCGGTGGATGCTGCATTCTGTCAACCGTTGTCAAGATACGGTTCATGCTCTGCTGATGCCGCTCCTCTGATTCAACAACCCGGGCCTCTAGACGGACCATCGGGTCCAAATTACTTGCATCCTGACCAGGTCCAGGTCTAGGATTAGGGTTAGCCATCTCGACTAAGGGAGTAGAAGAAGTGGGGGGAGAAGATGGTCCTGGCGAGGTGACTCGACTCCTTGGGAGCGGCTCCCAAGGTCCAACCAGTCGAGGTCTGAGTGACCTCCTTCCTTGCATACACCACCCAACCCCTGGGTTGGTGTAGCCAAGCCAGACAAGGCTAAGGCCCTGTTAATCAGATGGTCCTTATGATCAGATGACCAGATTTTTCATTTTAAGTTCGAATTCCTGAAGAAAAATTTATCCTGCAGCCGACTGAAAGTGATTCCTGCCTCTCAAGCTAACCTAGCCAGTCTGGTTACGAGGGGACTAAGGGGAAGGTTCTTCCTTCGGCTCATGCTTTCGGTTCCATTACCCTCGAGCCGTAGTCGTTTGACACTACCCTGCAGACTTATTCACCAGGTTCGGCAAGAGAGGTTGAAGTTACCCAGTAGTACGACAACGAATTCGGGTTTGCTTATGTGTTTTAAAATTAATTTTAACCTATTTTTCTTCAGTTGGGATTTGTGGTGAGTGGCCCACAAGGTAACCAAGCTCACCAGCTAAACACTAGACTTGACTAAGTCTAGGTTAGCCTAAATGTGGTCTCTAGAATGTAACCCTAAAGGTATAACCTAGGGTTCAAGCAATTCTAGGGTCTTTTTTTATTTTTTGTAGACCACAAGAATAAAAATAGTTCTTTGAACAAAATTGGAATCCAAATAAATTGAATTTTGGCAAGTAGATTCCTTTTTCAATTATCTTTTCAGAGAATATTTTTTTATAATTTTTACAGCTTCAACTAAATTTATAGGGATTTTTAATTATCAGGGGGTCAGATCTATAAATTTTGACCCCTTGTCGATTTTTTGCTTTCAAATAGTATCACATGATTTTCAAAAATTTCAGAAAAATATGAAAATTAAAGCTAATGAGATTAGATTTCAAACCCCACCATTTTTAGTCAAAATAGATTCGCGAATTGCTTGGAATTAATTTTTGAATTTTGAAAATTTTCAAAGCTGGGTTAGTCTGACCCCCTTGTACTTCACGAATTTTTAAAATTTTTGTACCTAAAATTTTTCAAATGAATGGTGCCGTTTGAAAGGTGGTTTAAAAATGAAGGTCTAGCCAAAATTTTAGAATTTTTCACTCATTAATTTTTTGGTAATTGGATTTTTAAATCAGAATTTGAAGCCTAGCCAAAAATTAGAGCGTGGTGGGGAAGCTTTTGAAAAGGTGTTTGAATTGTAAATTCAAACTTTTCACCAAAACGATCTTGTTTAAAAAAAAAGATTTTTTTTTTCTTTCAAAAGATTTTCAAATTTTCTTTCTTTTTTCTTGCTTTTTTTTTCAAAACTAACTAATCGTAAGATTCAAAAAGGGAAACCTATTCTAACTACCTAATGTTTTTTGATTTTTTTTATCATGAAAATAAATAGATTTTTTTTTTCAAATGAAATTTCTAGAAGGAAATCTAACCTAAGGTTCAAATCAAACCTAGACTAAGAAAGATATGATGTGCACCTGGTATTTTTTTTTCCCATTCCTGTTGTGTGTGCAAATCCCGTTTTTCCTTATTTTCCTGCACATCAAAAGACAAGTAGAGGAAGATTTATCAGTGATAATTCTAGAGATTGAAATAAAAAATGACGTTGCCTCCCCGGCAACGGCACCATTTGTTGGGTTCGTAGAGTACATATTTGATTAGAAATGCGTCGTAGTACAGTTGCGAAATACGACCAACAAAAATAATTTCTAAGATAATGTAACTTGAGTCCCGGTCGTTCGTCTCTACAAGGCATTTTGGAAATGCAAATTCAAATTCGATCTCGCTCGCTCTACTTGTTCAAAATCGCATGTCGATTTATACTAATTACGTATTGATGTACGGAATGCGATTGCTAGAATATCAGAAATTGAAAGCATGCAACTTTAATCACACCAAAAGATGATAATCAGGCACATGGTGATTTTCAACATATAAATATATATAAATATTTTCATTAAGGCATGATGGTGGTTACAACACAGGTAGCGGAATGCTTGTACAGGGAAATTTAAATCTAGCTAGCAGAAAACGACTACATACATGAATCTATGGGGGAGATTATGTATGCATCATTGGGGGAGAATATGGAGCTACACTACTAAGCAGTAAATAAAGCATTGAATCTATGGAAAGCTATAAACTAGTCTACCAGAACTAAGGGCATTCAGAGGTGGGCTCCGATGGCCTTAGAATGGGTGAGAAGTGAAAGAGAGGCGACCAATGGTGCTTAGGTCGGCCCTTGGAGAGAGGTTGGAGAAGTTGATCCTGGTCTAGGCTTGGCGTGGAGGTGGTGGCATCATGGTGGAGCTTGTGAACATGAAGGTGGAGGTGGAGATGGCTTATGGAAGGTGGAGCTATGCTAAAAGACCAAGATGGACTGAATGGCCACCCCTTAGGTCTTTTTATAGACCTAAGTGAGCGTCACTAGAGAAGTGTGGAACTCTCTAGAGAGGCATATGGTGGGATCTCATGGGAGAGTGAGAGAGAGGATGGATGGGTGGTTTTTAGATCCACATTTGGTGGATCTAAATATTGAATGCATCTTGGTTGCTATTTTTATCAATTAAGGCAACAACATATGGTAGAGAGTTCTAGAGAACTCTAGGCTAGGTATTTTCGTGTAGATGGTGTGTGTAGGTGTGTGTGGGTGTATGTGGGTTGAAACGTAGGTGACTAAGTTGATTAGGTTACGTTCTAGTGGGTTTAGGTCAAGGTAGGTCTCAAATTAGGGTTGTAAACCCTAATTCATTAAGGTAACATGCAATTAAACTTGATACAAGTTTAATTGTATGTGTGAAATCCTAATTAATAGCAAAACAACTTAATTAAGTTAGGTCTATGTCAATTGGACTCTCACTGAGTCCAATTGGATAGTGTGTGCTGAGATCAGGGCTCAATTGGACTCAATGAGTTCAATTGAATAGACTGAAGAGATTGACCATGATCCAAGTCAATTAGGTTTAGTGAGGACCTAATTAGGTCCATAGGGAGGTCTAGAGGTGATGTACTAGGGCTAGAGCACCTTAATATAGGTTCCTAAGGGGTTAGAATTGGGTTTAGGGAGTTAAAGATCCAAGATCAAGGCTTGAATTAAAAAATAGGAACTAGAGAGTAGTTCTGGACGTCCAACAAAGTTATTAGACGTCTTATAGTGAAAAATCAGAAGTTCAGACTTATTGTCTGGATGTCCACTCAGAGTCAGCAGGGATTTTAGGTTCTGTCTTGGGTATTCTACAGAAATTGGACGTCTGACCAAGTGTCTGGATGTCCAATTTCACTGCAGAAGTGGGTTTAAGGTGTGCGGGAGTTGCCTAAGGGTTCTGGATGTCCTATAACTCATCTAGACATCCAGATAGAGGCTGGAATTAGGGTGTTAAGGTTTCTTAGGGTGCGGTGACCTAATCTAAGGGTGGCTAAGGCTTGGGGAAGCTTTTAGGCTGTCCTATGGCTAGGATGGACCTAAGTTCTTCATAATTTATTGCTTTATTCCTACTTAATAGAATATCATACCTTAACTCCCTTACATTATAATCTACTACATCGAATCTAGGTCTTCCGCTCTAGCTCTGCTGCAACACCAGTTATTCTTTATTCTTCAGATCCAGCTTCAGGTCTAGCTTCTGATCAGCTTATTACTTGCAATTGGCATAATGCACCTAATCATTAAATTATAGTATTATTTTATGTATAGCTAAAAGAAAGTAGTAAAGGTGCTAGTAATGCTTATGCATGCATGAATTACCCTAACTTATGCTAAGTCCTAGCCTAATTTAGGTCAATTAAGACCTATTATTGCTGCGCAATCACTTCCCTCATGCGAGCTCTCGGCTGCACCCGCTGCAAGGTGCCTACGCGCGCGAGCTCTCCGAGCTCGTGCTCGTCTGCAACGCATCCAAGGTCCCCGAGCTCCCATGGCTCTCGGCCGCGCTCCTCTCTCCCTCGTCCACACTCTCGCGCACCCACCCTCTTCCTCACTCACACTCTCACCCTCTCTCCTTCTCCTCCTTGTCCCATCCCTCTTCTTCCTCCCCACTCGCTATGCTGGGGGCGAGGAGAAGATGGCGGCCGGCAGGGGGAAAGGGGATGGAGGTGGTGGTTGGTGGTGATGTGGAGAAAGAGGAAGGGTGTAGGGGTTTAAATAGATGGGTTGTTAGGGTTTTGGGTGAGGAGGCTGAAGGGGGGGGGGGGGGGGGGAGGGCGTGCGTGTCGCATGTGCGTGGAAAGGAAAAGTACGTATGGTTTTCCTTGCTTTTAGACGTTCTGCCATCTTTCCAGACGTCTGGACAAACGTATGGCGAACACTCCTGACGTCTTATCCAACCAAAAAGTGGCGGGTCATTTCAGCAGTGATTAAGTCATCAAGGAAAATAGTCAGAAGCGAGTGTAAGGTGATGAGAGAGATCAGGGGATCAATACGACAATGAAAAACCACCTGTCTGATCTGAATTAATCAGAGAGGGTGAAGTGGACTTAAATTTATCTACTCCTAATCAAAGCTAATCAACCATTAAATTTGCTATTTAATCTACTCCTAACTTATCTACACTACACTAACAAACACTACAATTATCCTAGAAAGCAGTAGATCCTAAACTAATTGAAAGAATGGGACCTTTGAAAAGATTTGCAGCTGCTAGCTACTACGAGGAAGGAGGGAGGCACTCCGGCGGAGAGAAAGCCCATTAGTGGAGTTCTGGGTCATCTTTAGGTGTTACACAATCCTTAGTGACAAGGATAGTCGTAGAAGTGGAGCTCCATCGCATTAGTAATTGTGCTGGAGGCAGAGTGAGGGGAGGAAACCAGAGGGAAGTGAATGACCGGCTCGAGGGATGTAGGAGGGGGTCGATCGTCACGCACGAGGGCAGAGGTGCTTCCTATATAAGTGAGAAAGAGATCTGGTGACTGTAGTGGTGGGATTAGGCAGGGTTGGGTTTAACGGTGAGATGAGAAGAGGAGACGTGCGGGAACTTCTAGGACAAAAACTAGCCGTTGGAGCAAATCTAAAGGAGGTGAGATTGCACTGTGCAAATGTGCGCTAACAGTGGAAGATGATAGACCGTTGGATCAATGGAATCGATGATGGACAAAAGTTGCTTCACGAGTTATTGCTTGGGAACAGTGTGTGAGCAGGAGATCCATGCAGCAGGTATGTGGGTAATTTGCAAGGGAGCCCTTGAAGCGAAACAGTGTGAGTTTTATGAAGAAACGAGTAAGTGCTAGAATAGAATATAGAGTAGTCCCTGATCACTTGCAAAAAGGCCCTTGCAACTTTTCAAATAAGTCCTTGGAGGTTTTAAACTTAAGAAAATGTATATAAATGAGGACCTAAATGTAATGCGATGGTTTCAAGGTCTTATTGATGTCCAAATGTAACCAAGTTTTTATGATAAATTAATTGAACATTTTAGAACATGATTTCACTCTTAATTTGAACTTTTGAACTCAAAAATGTGTTTAATTGGCAATTGGATTATTAATTTACCTTTGTGAATAGAATATCTCATAAATTTAGCTAATTATGCATTTTTAACCCAAATTTGATGTTTTAGGTTTTTTTTTCCATAATTTCCACACTTAACCTATTTATTGTGTTAATTAGATAGTATTTAACCTTATTTCTAGCTTAACTTGGGCATTCTAAATATGATGAGCCACAACTCATCAGTAGGGTTATAAGTCTAATCATCTAAAGAGATCTCATTAATTTGCTCTTGAAGTTGTACGGCCATCAAGGATAGAAACAGGGTAGCTTGAAGGTGATTTAAAGCCTCCTTGATTGTGACAAGAGGAGTGATGTTTTTGGGAAGGTCTTTTAGAGGAGAGTTACCAATCCATAGATCCAACCAGAAATCAGTATTTCCAGCATGGACCTCCAAGTGAATTAGGGAGAGTAACTGAACAAAAGCTTATTGGAGAAGTAAGACTCATCTTTGGGTAGCAGACTGTGCGAGATTACTGTAAAGGTTTTTGAAAAGATTCCCATATAAAGGGTCTCCAAACATGATATTCCAAGCTCATTTCATTCAAAGAGCCTAGAGCAGGAGGTCCAAATCACGAATCCCAAGACCACCTTATTTGAAAGGTTTTGATATTTTTTTCCAAGCAATCCAATGCCTTTTAGTAGTGCCTTTAGTGGAAGCCTATAAAAAATTGGCAAATAAGGACTCCAGCTTCCGAATAATGGCTCTAGGGACCTCCATGACAAAAAAGACGTGTATGGGGACAAATGAAAGGATATGTTTAATAAGGAGCATTCTAGCAACACTCGAAAGAAAATTGGCTTTCCAAGCCGTCAGCTTAGATTGAATTTTATCAATAAGCCCATCAAAATAACTTATCTTCGCCCTTCTAGGAAATATAGGACAACCTAGGTATTTAAAGGGGAACGATCCGAGCGAATAACCCAGGGTCCTAAGGATTATTGTGGTTCCCCCAATAGGTATGTTCTTCCCCAGAAAATAGAAACTTAGTCAAACTAACCTTTTGATGAAAGGTAAGTTTGTAATCATCAATAAAGCGAGCAAGATTTCTGGCAGAGTTGAGATTTCCATTCAGAACAATTATAATATCGTCAACGTAGAGGAGAGTTATAGGAACAGGGGTAGCCACAAAAGGAAATATCTTACTAGTAAAGGCTAACTCTTTGAGACCCCGAATCAGAGGCTCGACAAAAATGTCAAATAGAAATGGGGAAAGTGGATTGCCCTGGCGAAGACCCTGAGAAGCCTTAAAGAAGGGGGCAGAGACTCCGTCGACCAAAATAGAGGAACCCTCATGCTCCACGCAAGCCCTAATCAAGTCTATAGCATCGGAGGAAAACCCAAAACAACCGAGGATATCATACAGAGCCTTCCACTCAACCCTATCATAGGCTTTTTGAAGATCAAGTTGGAGGATTACATTATAGCCATGCACCTTACGATTGATACGTTGAGCGAGCTCAAATGTAGTACCAATGTGATCACTAATAGACCTACCCTTAATAAAATCCGCTTGCTCAAGGGAGATGATTTTAGGAAGAATATTCAAAACCAGCGAGCCAATAATCTCATAAGTGATCTTATAACAAACATTACATAAACTAATTGGTCTGAAATCAAAAATATTCAAAATAGTGGATTTTTAGCAATGAGTGATATGAAAGTGTTGTTAAAGGCCCGAGGCCCTTTATGCCTGATGAAAAATGAGGAAATAGCCTTGACTAAACCCTCCTCGACAATATCCCAACAGTTTTTATAAAATTCTGCATTGAAACTATCAGGACTTGGAGAGCGATTAGGTGGCACTTGGGAAAATATATTGAAGATCTCACAATTAGGTGGGGGTTGGGTTAAAGCATTGGATGAGTAAGAATGGGGGGAATATATTGGAGAATTCTTCATTCAAAGTATAACCCTCAGATGACAAGAGAAAACATATGTGCATGCATGCCTACTCGGTGCACCCTCATATACTACTTTACCTCTCTATCTCAACAAGAATGATGGATGCATTGGCATGAACATGTCCCTATACAAACTTCTTTAACATAGTCTCTGCCCCAGTATCATTTAAAAATGGCAGGGAAAATGGACCTTTCTCCTTAACTCTCAAGAAAAAAGGGGCATTCTCTTAATTTTATTAAGGCAGCACACAAAAAAGCCAAAACAAAAAGAAAAGAACTACAGTAGTGTAATAGTTCCATAAAGTTCCTCTGAAAGGAAATTTCCTCCCAGTATTTGGGATATGAATATTTTCGTCCACGTTTTATTGGGGACCAAAAATTGTTCTGGAGAGGACCACAGATTTTCTGAAAGGACAACTGTAGTTCCTGAAGAAACGTCCGGATCGACCCATTTCCTTGTACAAAAACATAAACATACCTGATAGGGAATAGGTTTGATCACATATAAAAGTAACAATTCACTGTGCACTTCCTTCCTTCCATCCAACGTGAATAATTAGTACCTGGAAGGATCTCGATCGGGTCTAACTTCAGGTTTCTCCATACGTATATATCAAACATCAAAAATATCATATTAATTATACGATTGAATTGAAACAGTCCCTTGGATATATATATTAGAACGGGAAAGGGTGAAAAAGGGGGAAAAAAAAAAAGGTCCATAAATTGACCGCAAAACTCAGCGTATATAATTTAGGTATGCTCAAGGTTGGCTTATTTTGTTAGCTAGCGTTCGAGGGAGATCAATGAACCAGGAAGCCACCTTTCATTACCCAATTGACTAGGTTGAGTCCAATTAAAAATGTGATCTCAGCTCAGTAGGGCAGGCATGCATGACACATAGAACTTAGGACCATAATAATTTGCGTGGAGATAAATTTTTGTTCGAATTTCCAATGTAATTTTCTCCACCACAACTTTTTAAAATTTTAAGCTGAAAGAAATATCGGTTACTTCCACAACTAGAGTTATTACATCTAACTCGCTACTTATGTCATCAAAGAATAATACATTTAGACTGTATTTGTCCCACTAGCCAATTTATCCTGATCATAATTAACTTATAATTCCACTGCCAAGCACGATGGTATATATATATATATATATATATATATATATATATATATATATATATATATGAATCAATGATGAAATTGCCAAGTAAGTCTCTAACCGGTGACTCAGCTGATAAGGTCATTATATCACTTACGCAGGAACAACGTCGTTGGTTTGAATCTTATTAAGTTGAGTTGCTTGAGATATCGTGAGGTTTATCTTACAAGAGGATTGTTTATCACAAAAAAAGAAAAAGGGTTGATTTTGCCCGGTGCAAGCTTGCAACCTCCGGTTGATGGCAACTTGTAATCAGGTTTTCAGATGAAACTCTTAGCTAGCTTAAGCTCAATGATAATTTTGCCTTCCGGCATGAGTTCCTGGTAAAGTTCCAATACAAAGCTACTTAATTTAGTGATCCCAACTAGTTCCATTTGCATGGAGTTGTTCTGTAGACAGCAACTCAATAATATATGCTTTCGACGTAGACATGAAAGGGAGATAGAACTTGCAAAAGAGTGCTCTTCAAGAAAAATACGTGTTGTTTTCTTTATGCCTCCTTACAAAGGGAAAATACTTCACGTCAGATATAAGAGCAATGATTTTTCTAAGTAAACATCCACGTCCGATCTCAAGCACGAGATTGGGCGCATCTATCTTGAGGAACCTCAAAGCAAGGGGTTGCGGGGCCCCTAGAGGAAGTGGGCACTGTTGCCACATAAAGGGGAGGACGTCGAATCTATCTTCGATTAAAAGTTTCTCTAGATATAATTTGCAGGAGAACGGTTAATCGATCTTGAGTAGACACGCACTCCGTTGCAATGACATTGAAACCATAGTTCATCCTTTTTAGGATGAATGGTGCCCTTTTACATCTCGACTTCTTTCTCGATTTCACTCGTTGGGCTAATCCTATTAATCGTTTCCCCGCTAATTATGTAGGCTTTGTTTTTCACGGGGATAATATGTAGATTATCAAAGGAATATAATTTATTTTACTTTATCAATCAATATCTATATGAAATTATTTTAACTAACATTAATATATATTAAAATATATTAACTTAAATATAAAATATTTATTAAAATACATTTTAGGTATAACATCAACTTACTCACAATCGTATTATAATATTATAAAATTATTTATATCACCACATCAATCATTTTATCGTACAACTTATCATACCACCTAAATAAACATCCTAATTTATTTATCCTCACATTAATTTCTCATGTGATAACCCTTACTTCGTGGTGAAATGCAACCTTATAATGTAAAATTGATTGGTTTACTTTTGTAGTGTCAACAACTCCTTAACGCATGTAGAAAGAGACGTTTTTACTCGGACTACGAATCAAAATGTTTCTCGTGTCTTCTCCCTATATATCCAAAGTCTTCTTACAAGATCTTGAGTTAATTTGGGGAATTAATATTGATCAGGCAAAGCTGAATAACTTGTTACACAATATTATACCCTTATCTTACAGGGCCCTCTCTTCTATCATCGGGCTTTCACTTTCACATGAGAATTTGTTGAGCAGAGTACATGCATCTTCTGCAGGAGCAAGTTTGATGCCAAGTTTCTTCTTTTGTTCCCTCTAGTTCTAGTATCTCCTATTTGGTCGTTTCTATTTTTCTATCGGGTTCAACCAATGGTAGCCTAACGTCTGTTAAAATCCTTTGCAAACCCCCAATTGCATCTGATTTCACCCAAGATCGAATGAACAAACGACTTTGGCTTAGGGCCACAATTTCCTGCCAAATTATTTAACAAATAAAAACGAGAAAAAAAGAAGAAGAAGGAGAACACAACACTTTCGTTAAAAAAGAAAAAAAAACAAAGTGTAAAGCTCAAAACCTGCTTGCTTTCGCTAGACAAAAGAAAAAGGAAAAAAAAGGGAGAGGGAGGGGGGGCAAAATTTTTGGAAACCCTCGTGGCTGCAACATTGACATTAAATGTCACTGGATGTTTCTGTGCTTTGAAGCCTATTCCTTTTGGGGAAATGCAGAAAGATAAAGGAGCGTAAGGGAGAGAGAGAGGAGAGAACACGATGTGACGTCTCTTCTCTGTGAATAGATTCGTCAGACAGACCTGTCACCACCACGAGCTCACCCCTCCCTGTACGTATATATGTATGTGTCTACGCCTCTCTCTCCCGTCGGGTCCTTCACTCCTCCACTCTCCACTCTCTACTCTCTCTATCTACCGACCTCTCCCCTCCCATACCCCACCTCTCCCTCTCTCTCTCTTCCCCCGCATTCATATCACCACCATCACCCATCCGTGTTTTCGCTGTTACCCTTTGGCTCAAAACACCTCCCTCAAACCCCTCCCACCCCTCCGTCCTCTTCCGCTCTCCACCACGTTCCCCTTTCTGTCCTCTGTCCTTCCCCTCTCTCTCTCTCTCTCTCGGTGACCAACTTCCTGCAGGTGCTCCAACAGCAAACCCTAGATCTCAGATATCTGCAAACCCTAGACTATATATATATAATCTTCCAACATCAATGGCTGAATTCGCAGTGCGGGAGATCGATCGATCGATGTCGATGACGAGCACGAACTCGGACAGCTCCGGTGGGGTGGTGGGGGAGCCGCCGTGCGTAGTCGCCTCGGCCTCGGCGAAGCCCCTGAGCCGTTACGAGTCGCAGAAGCGGCGGGACTGGAACACGTTCGGGCAGTACCTGAGGAACCACCGGCCGCCGCTGGTGCTGTCGCGGTGCAGCGGGGCCCACGTGCTGGAGTTCCTCCGGTACCTCGACCAGTTCGGGAAGACGAAGGTCCACGTCGGCGGCTGCCCCTACTTCGGGCACCCGCAGCCCCCCGCCCCCTGCCCCTGCCCGCTCCGCCAGGCCTGGGGCTCCCTCGACGCTCTCATCGGCCGCCTCCGCGCCGCCTTCGAGGAGAACGGCGGCCACCCCGAGACCAACCCCTTCGGCGCCCGCGCCGTCCGCCTCTACCTCCGTGAGGTCAGCCAAGTCAGCTGAAACGCCATAACCCTAACTCCATCGCCAGCTTCATCGTTGCACTCAATAAAACAAAACAGAAAAAAGATAGATGTTAGGGTTTCATCATTGTTTGCATGATTAGCTCCCACCTTACGTAATCTGTAATATACGATGTTGATTTGACCTAAGCATGCTGAAACCAATAATTGCAGGGGATTCGTGCAATAACCACAATCTGTTATTTGGTTTGACGTAATTGAACATCGTTGTGCATGATCTGTGGTCCTGTAGGTGAGGGAGGCGCAGGCGAAGGCGCGGGGGATCGCGTACGAGAAGAAGAAGCGGAAGCGGCCGCTGCAGAAGCCGCAGCAGCATCCTTCTCCTCCAGCTGCTGCTGCTTCTGCGACAGAGGAGATGGCGGGGGCTTTGGGGGCGATGACGCAGATGCCGTCGGGCCTGGCGGCGCTGCCTATGTTGCAGGTGGCGGAATGGAACCGCCAGGTCTATGGTGGGGGTTACCCGTACCAGCTCTACCAATACCACCTTCTTGATCACGGCAATGCATATATGGCGGCGGAGCCTATGGCGGAGGCGGGGGAAATAGCGACGCATAATACTGTTACTACATGAGTAAGGTTGTGGTTGTTGCTGTCTGCTGCTGCTCTTTGTTAAGAAGCGTGGTTTTGGTGCTGGTGGGTTCAACTCCTTCAGTCAACTGCTGCTATTGATTTTCTTATTTTTTGTACTTTTTTTTCGGAAAAAAATAACTCTTTTTGTTTTTTCTGTTCTAATATGTGTTGCGCTTGTTTGGCATGCATGCGTGTCCTTCGTTGGGCCTTATTGGAATCGTATGTAAACATGCATCGATGACAACATGTATGAGTGGTTAATTAAGTTGGAGTGAGCAAGATATATATATATAGGTGCGTGTCCATGTTAGTGTGGTCGCAAGTGATGTTAATGAGGTTCATTTAATTGGTACTCTAGATTATATATAGTGGCACTTAAATTCGATTCTAAATTTGGTCGTTACCCTATCGATTATTGCGTGCACTCCGCTTAAATTTGGGTTATGAATGTGAATATTCCAGTGACTACTTCATTTACAAATGATCTTTCTCAGTACTTCATCATTTAATATTGTCATGAATATGTATCGGTTAATTAATATGTTGCTAATATCTGCATTTGTCAACACAGAAAAATGCACCGATTTTATTTAGAATTCCGAGTTTTTTTTTAATCATAATGGTAACATGTGACTCGAGATTTCTCAGATTGGCATGCTTGAGGAGTTGGGGACAAGGGCAATCTTATTTTTCTTTCATTTTTGAAGGGGAAATTATGTAAAAATAAAACACTACATCGAGATACTTAACGGTGTTCACAATCTCGTACTTTTTGGGAAATGTTATGTGGAGGACCATATCCACAAATGCATGTAAGTTCGACTTTCATTCCATTACAATTTTTTTTTGTATCAAAATGGTCGCTTCGTTGCACACATCTCTCTTAAAAAGGAAAATTTAATTTAAGATACAAGATACGGAAGGTTATGTGGCTGTTTGAGGTATATATACATATCACTTCATACTTAATGTGATCTTCGTTGCAAATAATATTCATGCTATTAATGTACAAGTAGTTTACGATTAAAATGGGACAGTGGTAAACACATCTAAAGATTTCACACATGGAGGAGAATAAGATAAAATAGGGGTTGATTTTTTTGTCTCGGTCTTGGATACCAATGACTCAGATTTCATGGATAGGAATTTAGATAATATCCGTTTCTTCCGAAGGTAGACGTTTGTTGAAGATTAATTTCCATTTTGGAAGCGGGTTAAGGAGAACTATAAATATTAGTTCATTTTTCTCTGGTAATAAAGCACGAACTACGAAGCATTGCTGCATCAAAGGTTCAACCCCAAAAAGTGCTATAAAATGCATGAACAAGGTTTTCCCTGACGGACCTCGATCGATGCATGGTTTACATATATTTGCATCTTTGTTTGGCAGCCACAGACGTACCTAAATTCTTGAACGGACCCTTGGTTTGTGGTGTTGGATCAGAGGGATCAAGAGGGAGAAAGGGAGCGGTACGATCGAGTAGTCTAAGACCTGTGTCAAAATGCAGTGGAAATGGACAACCAGCCTTCGCTCTTTACTAAAAGAAGTAAAAATTAACCAAATGGCAACAACCCAGATGTGATGAAACAGGCCCAAATAGATGCTTTGTCTGCTGCTGGATCTTGTCGAGGAGCATACATCACATCAACCATCGCATAATCATGAGCATACATAGTAGCCCTCCATGATGATGCATCAGGGGGCTGCCCAAGATGGACAAAGTGGACATTTAATTCCTCCATCCATCTCTGATGACCATGTTATATTTAGAAGGAAAAATGAAGGTCTACAAAAAAACGAAATAATTCTCTAAATATACACTTTGTAGACGCTGGCATCTCTCCAATTCAATTTCTTCTGGACTCTCTTTTGTTGCTCCACTCTTTTGTAGACCATATTAAGGCATAGTGTCTCTGTAGATGATGGTCCATTTTAGTTTAGCATTCATCCATACACGAAAGGAGGTTTAGGTTTGACAACCAGTATGCACAAAGATGAGTACCTTGACAAGTGATGAATCAAGCGGTGGAAGCTAATTAGTTGTTCATCGGCCATGTTTGGTAGGTGGATTATGTGTTTGTTCACCACTTAATCTGTCATCCATTTGTGTTAGAATAAGAGAATTTAACTACATGTAAATTTATTTCACCTCCTTTGTGAAATAAGTTTAACCCTCCTAAACTTGTAAATGCGAAAATCTAATTATTCTACCATTTTATTCTACTCATTTCCTATTCTACTACTTATTTGACAAATTAAACACCACGTAATTGTACAAGCAATGGAAGACTATGAATGCGTGGTATCCTTAGTTCAAGGGAGGTAGAGTAAGTGCTCTTCTTTTCTTTTTTGTGGATAATCGCTAGCATTTCATAAGTGTTGCTACCTGAACCTGGCTCCTCATGGAACCCAGAAACGGCTCGCATCAACTAATCTCAAGGCTTAGTCGTCCATCGAGGAATAAACCAAACACATAAAAATAAACATTCCCACACATACAATGTAGTTAAACATTAAACAAAAGGCAGCAATAGAAGTAGAATAGAAATTCGAAAAGGACAACATGCAATAGGCGGGAAAAACAAAATAGAGTTTGCTAACTAGCTATCACACTAGAAATAAAAGACACAAGGCAACAATAGGTTCCAACGTACTAGAAAGTACTCACTACAGTAAACAGGCCCTCTGAAACAAAACTAAAAAAGGATCGGACTATTGCTGGGCTTAGCTGGGCCCAACGCCCTTTACAGTCGGTGGTGCTGGCTACTCAACTCTCTGACCTAAACATATATACATGTATCGCTTGTTAACTAATGCTAAGTAGAGTGGCACACAAGACATTTAATACATTAAATTAGAAAGAAAGCGGTAAACCATTCATGCATCTTACAGTTATTCATTGTCATCTAGTTCCATGCATATTCAAATATGTGTTTAATTATTCGTGTATTCTAGTAAAGGCCTACATCATCACTTAATCCACATGTTCCCTAAGGGAATGATCTTGGTCCCGCGATGTAGGATGCACACGTGGCACTCTCTTGGCCGGGAGAGTACCCTGTGGTAGTTCTACACTCGATCTATCACCCCGGGGTCATGGTCGTGATGCAGCGGTGACTACGGCCTGCGCGATAAGTGCACGGGTAGCTACCCCGTACTGGCACGCAGTCGGTCCTTTCCACTAGTGGGTATGCTCTAACGTATAGCATAGAACAAAATAGGAGCCACACTCCTCAACAGTCTGCGTACTCTTGCTTGATTATCCTAGTTTGCCGAGTGTGCCTAACAGGAGTTGGTGTAGGAAGGTCATTCCTAACCCCGGGTCCCAACCCAAGGGCAGGCTAGTTCTCTTCCTATACAAAAGTGACAGTAGTTTTCTTTGGTACCATGTACACAAGGGCCAGCTCACTTTCCATACTCACATCCAAACAGCTAACCAACATGCCTGTATTGGCAAAGTGTTCCATCATACATCAATATATATGTCACTGTACTTTGATTTCCTTTCCTAGTTCCCCGTAAGGTTCGTGCATAGTATTCGTCTCATTTCAACACATGACATGTATCTCTATTCACATTGTGGTTTCGCAATCATAGAACAGGAAGCTCATGATTTAACAGGACAAGTGTTTACGTGCGAAATCGATGTTATAAAAAATGAGTTGTAGTATAAATCGAAATCGCTTGAAGACAAATACAATTTATACTTGAATTTGAAAGTTCGAGGTTGTTCACTCGGAGCAAGTATTGCAATTAATCTTAAGATCATGATATAACCACAAAGATGACCAATTTATAATGAAAAATCCATGCAAGAATGATATATGTATATTGGAATCAGCAGCAATATGCAAAAAATGATGGGGTAAAATGGTGATTTAAATCACCAATTACCCTTTACAATTATACCAAATAAATGCATAATATCACCTAAGTAATCTGACGCAAGATAAGTAAGAAGTATAGCCTCAGAAGCACAAAGTGATGGAATCAGACGTCAGATGCTTAGGACAAACAACTTAAATAGCCCGCTACTATAGTGCGTGTGCACTGTTTCTTCTTCTCTTCTCTGCTTTGCCCTTTCTCAAGTCACGCACAAAGGCAAAGGCCACTTTCCTTCAAGTGTTAGAGAGTTAGAGAGTGCGGTAAAACCCCCCTTCCTCTCTCTCTTCTCTCTTCTTTCTCTCAAACATGACTAATCGGGTAATTAGACCAGGACTGGGTGCATGCCTGTGGTCGTGATCATAGGCGAGCAGTGGGCGCTCGGGTAAGCGGGTGAGAGTGCTAGGGACCCGACCCCCGTGACTTGGGCGAAGAGATGCAAGCAGAATTTCCTCTTATGCGCCTTTGCGAGTTCGCTAGTACACGATGTGGGACTATGTCCCAAGGCTTCTTTGCGTGAGCAGCAGTATGATGCTTTCATTCAATTAGGTGATCTGCAGCTGAAGGAGGCCTCAATTGAAGTCTTGGAGGCCTTCCTAGAAGCCTTCTGCACGACCTGGAGGTGGCAGCCCTGAAGAATGTGGCTAGAACTTGATGAGCAGCGTCGGAAAAGATGGCGCGGCGGCGGAGCTCTGACCTTGAACTTGAAATAGAAAATAAAGCCTTTTGGTTGCATGAAAATAGCTAGAAGGTTCGTTGGAGCACGGCGAGCGTGGTGCTAGTCGTGGCGTGGAGCGAAAAGCATCGTGGAGGTCTGACGACCTCGAAATGGTGGTGCGAGGTCGGAGGTGTCGGGTGAGGTGATAGAGAGAGCTAAACCCCAAATTTCTTTGGGGCTTTTACTCAGTGAGGCGAGGCAATGCTCGCGGACGCGGTGGCGTGGCGTTTGGTGGTCTGTGGTAGCGGGAATGTCTTGCCAAAGGTACACCGGCGAGGTAGAAGACGGAGGTGTGGAGGGCACGTAAGGAGTTGATTTGAAGTGGCGGTGATACGGTCGTGATGAGTAGATGATAGAGAGTTGTTGAGGCTAAGTAGTGGACGAAGGGGAATGGAGGAGGCATTGGTTATGGTATGGCCGACGTTGGAGACGAAGGGTGCTCTAGTGAGAGATATCGGAGACAACGGAGGGGTAGAGGGCACCTCGTTGGTATTGTGAGGTGCGGAAAGACTTGTGGAGGTGGAACCGACCGCTTATGGCATGTGGCAGCCGGTGAAGAGGTCAGAGGTAGGGAATCGCCAGAGCGAGGTGGAGCGAGTTGGTGGTTGAGGAAGAAGAGATGTTTTTTGGCTCAAATTCCCGCAAAGGAGGTGAGTTGTCATGGGAGGTCATTCATAGGGCTTAGGAGAGCTTGGAGAATAGGAAATAAGCTCTATAGCTTGCTGGGGATTCAAGAAGAATCCCATTGGTTTCATGGGTTCATACGCGCAAATTAGAGGGAGTTAGGAGTCAAAATTGATCTCAATAGGTTCCCTAGGTGTGAACATCAATCCCACCAAATTTGGTGGGATTTGATTGATGTCTAAGTAGGATTTTGTTCGATCAAAGCTCGTCTGGAGGTTGGTTGACCTCTAATGGTGGCAAGGACTTCTTTGCAAAAAAGATGAAGAAGTGAGGGGGTATTTTGTAAAAATTTCAAAAGCTGAGGGGCTAGTTGAGAGAATAAGAGTCAGACTTGGACCAAAATGCAAACTTGGTCGAAATGATCTCATATTGGGCCCAAATTTTTGTAAAAACCTAATTTGGATCTAAGGAATCTAATGGTAAAGTCAAATTTATGTTTTGACTAAGTTTCACTGGGTAAATTACGTGGAAGCCTAAATTAGGGCAACTTTCTGTTTGTGACTCTATTTCAGCCAAAATAGGTTCTGATAGTCAAATCAAAGATTTCAAACCCTATAGAATATTTTTCTATGAATTTTAGAGGGTTTAGGAAAATTTTATCCTGACCATAACCTTAGTTGATTAAGCAGGTTTGTTTTTAGAATTTCAGATGTCCATTAATTTTTGAAATACATGAAAACTCGTTTTATTCTGCATGGATTTGCTTATTAGACATTAATGACCATATGACCTTTAATAAACCCCTTAAATATCCCGTGGTTATTCTATGTTTGTGGATTGCTGTTAATTTTGCAGAAATGACCTTGTATTCTTCTCTTCTTTTCAAAATAGGATAGTTTGCCCTTAGGACCTTCTAATGGTTATATAGGAGTATTTGTGAACTTTTTTAGACCAAATTGAGCTAGTTATGGCTAATGATGGTGTTCCCATCATACCCCATCATGGTTGGTTATATGGACTTGAGTATGAAAAGTGAGCTAGCCCTCGTGTACGTGGTATCGAAGAGCGCTACTGCTCAACGCGCGAAATTAAAATCACTTCGTTGTAATAAAGCAGAAAATAGAGCGTCAATATATACAGTTTATAACTCGAATTGAAGTTCGAGGTCGAACACAGGGAGCAAATATAGAATTCACACACTAATCTCAACAAATAATATAAACAAGCACGATTAATTATTCAAAGCTAATATTCAATGTATAGCGTGTGTATATAAAGAATCTAATGGGGTAAAAAGATATCTAAGACAAAATAATGGTGATTCGAATCACCAATTATTAGTTTAGATATATATAAACTATTACATAATGATCTAAATAAATGCACAGTGACTCAAATAATGCCGCAGTGTTATCATCAAACGACTTAAGTTCAACCCTGCTACAATGCCTCAAAGAGGCTTTTTCTTCTGTTCTTCTCTTTCTTCACTTCCTTTGGCACGACTCCTTCCCTTAGCTTCTTCTTTGGCTTCTCTTCCTTCTTTTCCTGCCTTCAACTTTAGCTTCTTTCCCTTCTCCACTCATGAGCCTTCTTCTTCTTCAACTCTTCTTTACGCACAGGGGAAAGCACTCTTGAATTTGGCTAAGTGTTAGCCAATGCACAGAGCAAAACCCACCCCTTTTCCCACGCTCTCTTTCCCTTTCCCTATTTATCTCTTCCAAACTAGGCTCAATCGGGTAATCGGGTGAACGCGTACTAGGGACCAGGGCTACCGGCCGTGAATGGCGGCCAAGGTGTGAGTATAGCGTAGGTAGGTCGGATCATGTGCAGGTGTGAAGGGTAAGGGGACCTCACCCCCATGTACTGGGGCAACAAGGCACATGCACAAAAAACATTTATGCGCGGTTGTGTGCTCTTCTCCCACGGATGTGGGACTAACGGTCTCACTTCCTTCGCGTGCAGCAGCAGTTAGCAGCTCCTGTTCAATTGGCTTGGGGTAGCGGTCAATGCCCCCAATTGATGGTTCGAGGACGTTCCTAGAATGATTCCACAGTGTCTGAAGCCAACACCTGGAGTAGGGACCTCAAGAACAGGGTCTGGAGCTTCGCGAAGAAGCTCCAACAATGGCGCAAATAGGTCCCATACCTAAAATCAAGAAGACGGTCTTTTGACCACGTTAAACCAATTCAAAAGGTCCGCTGGAGCACGGCAAACGTGGCGGTGGTGGTTTCATGGTGTGAGAGTGAGTGTGGCGGTCGGACGGAGGAGGATATGGAAGTCGGTAATGGGTGTGTTTGGGGGTGGTCGTGAGAGCGTGAACGGTGAAATAAAGAGAGGGCTTTTGTTCATGAAGTCAAGGCGAAGGTGTAAGGCATGGTGGTGAGGCAGATGGAGGGGTGTAGCAGTAGGGATGCCTCGCCGGAGGAGCGGCCGGAGATAAAGAAGACGAGGGTGAACGGTGGTGTCAAGGGCTTATTTTTGGGTTTTTGATAAGGGAAATTAATCTAAAAAACTAGAGAGACCTAACTACCTACTCTAAGGGTCGAAAAGGATAAGGGGGACGCCAGGTATGGTATGGCCGACGCCGTGGAAGAGAACTACTCCGGTGAGGGTAGGACGGCGAGGACAATGGAGAGACGTCGGCTGGTATGGCACGACGTGGAGGAAGACAAGGAAGGAGAATCCACCGCCGGTATTGTGAGCGGATGATGAGGGAGGTCAAAAGAGGTCGCCGGAAGTCGAGGAGCAATTCGACCGGAGAGGAGGGAGGAATTGAGGGTGATTCCATTCGAATTCGAGCGTGGGAGTTCCGGCATACCTTAGGGGTCTTTATATAGGCATCATGGGGTCGGTTGGAGCTTGGAAGCCAAGCTTTCAAGCTTGGACGGTTTGCCGGACTTGGAAACCCATGAGATACTTAAATCACTCATGCATACACATGGGAGATTGGGAAGGTTATAGGATTCAAGGTTGGGTGTGTTGGAAAGAAAACTCCTCAAGGAATCTCCCTTCCAATTTTTGAAGGGATTCGTTGATTAGAGGAGTTCTCTTCAATCAAAGGTTGTCGGAGAAGGATTCCTATTTGCAAAGAGTGAGGACAAAGATAGGGGCCTATTTGTAGGGATTTTGAAAGTTAGGGTCATGTGTGCGAGAGAAAAGAGTCAGACGGGACCAAAATGCGAACTATGTCAAGATGATCTCAAATTGGAGCCAAATTTTGGTACAAAGCTAATTTAGACATAAGGAAAGTAATTGTGAAGTTGGATTATTTTTTTGACCTAGTTCATATGGGTAATTTATGCAAAAATTGAAATTGGAGAGTGTAGCCCACAGGTAGTGGAGGGCAATCAGAGGCCAGTAGGGGAGATAGCCGTCGTGGGATCAGTTCGTGGCTCTCTTCTGCGAGCAGTACTTCCTGTAGACTTGACAGGACCAGAAGAAGTGGGGGTTCCACACTCTCCCCAAGGGGGCGATGGTAGTTAGTGCATACCGCACGTGTTTCTTGGAGTTGTCACGTTTCGCCCCGGCAACTGTGGCTATTGAGGAAGGAGCGCCTATGGAGGTTTACTGAGGGGCTTCGACTTACGATTCGGGGGTATGTGAAACCCCTGAAGCTGCCCACTTTTTCTTGCGTGGTCGATGCGGTTATGACCTATGAGGAGACCAACCCGACCGCGCGGGACACTGACGGTGGATGGAAGAGGCCCTACCAGCCAGAGTACTCACAGGGTCGTTAGGAGAGGAGGTAGACGGTGCCTGCAAGGGAGTCGTCTCATTCTGTGGGGCCACCAGTGGCCTTTGGGAGCCTTAGACAAGGACCAGCTACCAGCACCGGATCCCCGCTCAGCCACCAGCAGGGACCGATTGAGGGAGGAGGTCGTGCCCCTCTCTGCTACCAGTGTGGGCAGTCGAGCCACATCAGGGGGGACTACCCATCTAGGGTCGGAGCATAGCAGATGCTCCTCGCACCGAGCACTGGAGGATGATCTAGCGGCCGCGGTCGCTAGGCACGTGGAGGAGGACAGCAGTCACGAGGAGGGTACCGGCCCACTATTGCTCGCCCGACCCAGAGCATGGTCGCTTCATCTGCACCCAGGGCTGAGGGGTGAATCAACGCCCTAACACACAGAGACGTCAGGGCTTCAAGTTTTGTGATGGTAGGTATGGTTATCGTTTCTGGCAGATTAGTCTATGTTCTTTTCGATTTTGGTGCCACAAACTCTTTTGTCTCCTCGAGTTTTGCCGTCAGTTTAGGATTGAGCAGTTTGTTGTTAGAGGCTTGTTCCTGGTTAGAGGGTTTAGTGGACAACTGTTTATAGCAGAGGAGGTCTTTACAGACTGCAAGGTCACTACAGGGGGACACAGTCTTCCCGTGGACCTGATAGTGATCCCGATGAAAGACTTTGGCGTGATCCTAGGGATGGACTAGCTGTCTGCCTATCATGCCCTAGTGGACTATTTTGGGAGGAAGATCGTCTTCTCCATACCGGAGTTGCCTCCCTTTGAGTTTCATGGCCAGCCGATAGATGGAGGTTTCAGGTGCATCTCCACTCTTCGGGTAGCAAAGCTTTTGAGCCAGGGGTGTGAGGGCTTCTTAGCTTGTGTTGTAGAAGAGCCTAGCCCCGTGACCGACTTTCAGAGTATCCCGATGGTTTGCGAGTATCCCGACGTCTTCTCAGAGGAGCTGGCACGACTACCACTTGAGTGTGAGATCGAGTTTGAGATCTTACTAGCACTTGGGAACAGCCCCATTTCTACTGCACCGTACAGGATGGCACCACTTGAGTTGTGAGAGCTTAAGTCACAGTTACAGGACCTGTTGGAGAAGGGCTTTGTGAGGCCTAGTGCGTCCCCATAGGGAGCCCCAATATTATTTGTAAAGAAGAAGGACGATACCCTGCAGCTTTGTGTTGACTACCGACAACTGAATTGAGTCATCGTCAAGAACAAGTACCGGCTGCCTTGTATCAACAACCTCTTTGACAAATTGAGGGACGCCCTAGTGTTCTTTAAGATAGATTTGAGGTCATGTTCCCACAAGTTGAGGATCAAGGAGACCGACGTCTCCAAGATAGCCTTCCGTACTCGATACGGGCACTACAAGTTCTTGGTCATGCCGTTTGAGCTAACCAACGTCCCTGCTGCTTTCATGGACATGATGAACCGTGTTTATATGCCACACTTGGACCAATTTGTGGTGGTGTTCATTGATGAAGTCCTAGTCTACTCTCAGGATCACGCACAGCATGGACAGCATCTACGTATGGTCCTGGATACCTTGAGACGACGCAGGTTGTACGCCAAGTACAACAAGTGCGAGTTTTGATTGAGACAGGTGACTTTCTTGGGCCATGTGATTTCAGGAGACGGATTGGCTGTGGATCCAGCCAAGGTCGAGGCCATACTTAGGTGGGAGAGGCCATGCACAGTGATAAAGATACGTAGCTTTCTGGGACTAGCAGGCTACTACCGGCAATTTATTAGAGGGTTCTCTCAGATCGCGTCTCCTATTACCCAGCTGACCCGGAAGGGCGTTACCTTTTCTTGGATGGACGGGTGTGTGGCGTGCTTCCAGGAGTTGAAGGAGAGACTAACTTCAGCTTCTGTGCTTATCATCCCAAACAACAGTGGCGGGTTTGTGGTTTACCCCGACGCATCGTTGCAGGGGTTGGGTGGTGTGCTTGTTGTCAACGTTTTGTGCGGGTTTAAAGGATGTCACGTTGTAGTATAACCGATAAAACGTCTAAACAAATATAAAGAATTTTATTACTCGAAGACCGGAGTATCCGAGGTCGATCACAGGGAGCAAATGGAATTTACTACTAGTCAAAATGTAATTGAACACTCTAATTTACTCAAAATATCAATTCA
This sequence comes from Thalassia testudinum, assembly GCA_037157565.1. Lineage (NCBI taxonomy): Eukaryota > Viridiplantae > Streptophyta > Magnoliopsida > Alismatales > Hydrocharitaceae > Thalassia > Thalassia testudinum. The sequence goes on along the minus strand of JAZHRO010000059.1, from coordinate 5,635,379 downwards.
ACTATGAATGTATGCGATTAAAAGTAGTTAGGACAAAAAGAAATGAAATTGGACGTCTGATCACAAGATCAGACGTCTTAAAAGTAGGTTCCCTTTTCTTCTTGATTATTCTTCTTCCTTAGCAGTCTCTCTGTTTCTTCTTTTTCTGCTGCTGTGTTTGCTTTCCTTTCTTCTCTTTCTTCTTCTCCTGCGAAGGCTTCTTTCTTTCTTCTTCTCTGCCTTGTTTCTTCTCTGGCTTGCTCCTTCTTCTTCTCTTGTGAAGGCTTCTTGGTCTCTCTGTTCTTCCTGCCTTTCCTTCATCCTTCTTTCTTTTCCTTCTCGCGACCAAGTCTTTCTTCCTCAACGTTCAGCCTGTGCCTACACAGAGCAAAACCTATCCTTTCTCCCTCTTACCCACGCGTCTCTCTCTCAAGCAATTCACTCAGGGACGCTCTCCCAGAGCCACACGGGTAGTCGGGTCGGGTTCACACCCGGCACCAGACGCACCGGCAAGTGATGATGCGCGAGGATCCGCCAGATCCGCGAGGTCAAACCGCGGACGAGGCATGTGAGGGCAGTGAGGGACCTCACCCCTGTGCTTACGGAGGCAATGAGAGTAAAACACAAAAACAACTTATATGGTACCTGAGTGTTGCAATCCCACGATGTGGGACTATCTGGTCTCGCCTTCATGCACGCCCGCAGAGTTTTGTCGCTCGATTGCCCAAGTTGTTGACTCCTCTGCGCTACTGGCTGGCCTCGGTTGCTTCGCGACACTTGAGAGAGTCTGCTGCACCTGCCGCCTGGGAAGCCTGACGCCTGCTGCTGCTCCAAGCTCCCTGCTGCTTCGGCTGTTAATGGCGGCTGGGGTGTACACCTAACATCCAATAGAACGGCCTATTGGCCCAATCAGAATAGCTGGAAACCTTCGCCGTGGCACGGCGAAGGCGGTGGACGATGCTGTAGGCCGCAGGTCGGCCTAGGCGTGCGTGCCTAGGTCAACCTGTGGCCGAAGATGGTGGGTTGGTCGGGGGGTGATTATGGAGGTCTGGAGTGGCAGTTGTGGGGTGGAGCGAGTTCTTGGTGGTGAGCGGAGCTCTCGAGGTGGTTGGTGAGCCGTGTGGGGGGCTGGAATGGTGGAAGCGGCTCGTCGGAGGTCGGTCGGTGATGTCGAAGATGAGGGTGGTCAGCGTCGGTCGAGGGGTAATCAGATGAGATAACAGGGGGAAAAGAGAGAGGAGAGGATGGAGAGGAGTTCTAACCTAATTGTAAGGACGAAAGGCGGACAGCAGTACCTGCTGTCGCCGGAGAAGATGATGCCCAGTGGGGGAGAACGGCGGCGACGACGGGGCTGAGGCGGCGTGCGCGGGTACTACGCGACGCGGAGGGAAGTCAGGAAGCTAACTCTGCCACTGGTTTTGTGGCAGAGCGAAGAGGGAGGGGAGGGGGGCTTGCCGGAGCTTGCTGGGACTTTTGGCCGGGTAGGAGGAGACGAATTGGGGGTGGACACTCGGCTAAATCAAGCTCGCCTTCTGCGGCAAGGTCTGGGGGGTGTTTTATAGGTGCTGGTCGCTCCTATCAGCGCGTGGAGAGCGCGCAATTAGGTCTGCCGGCTTGCCGGAGTTGGAAGGAAGGTGGATACCCAAATCTCTCGTGTGTTCGCACGAGAGATTGGGTTCACACCAGCGATTGTAATTGGCTTTATAAGGGAGGGAATTCCTCAGAGAATCCCCCTTCCATTTCTGGGAGGGAATCTCTGAGGGATTAGAGAGCAATCCCTCTCTGAACCTCGCCGGAGCTCGGTTCTGCCCTAACAATGGCGGCATGACCAGATTGCAAAGGGGGCAAAGAACTTGGGGGCTCTTTGCAAGGATATTCAAAAGATAGGGACCAATTTGTGATTTGGGTGTACTAAATTACAAAGTAGGTCAAGATGACCTCTCCTTAGGTCCAAATTTTGGTACAAACCTAATTTGGGCCTAAGGAATCCAATGGTGAAGTTGGATTTTAGTTTTGACCTCGTTTGACTGGACATTTTACGTAAAAGTCCAAATTAGGTTAATTGAGGAGCTAGGACCCTGATCTAGGTCAGACTAGGTTCCAAAGGCCAAATTAAGTGTTATAAACCCTAGAGGATATTTTTCCATGATTTTTAGAGGGTTTACTTGCTTTTTGTTCTGACCGGAACCTTGTTAATTAAAGCGGGTCTGTTTTAGGGTTACCAGGTGTCATTTAATTCCTAGATTGCACATGAACCCATTTCTGATTGACTCAACCCTCTTTTTATCTCATTTAGACCATTTAACCTATGTTTTTCCTCTGAGAAATCCCGTTTATGTACTGCAATGGTAAAATTGCAGTTTTAACCTTTATTTCATGTTTTCTTCTCAGAGCACTTGTTCCTTCAGTTAGGCCTTCTTCTAGGTTATGTAGGAGCTTTTATCTTCTTCATTGGGTCAAAATGAGCTAGTTATGGCTCATGATGAGGCTCTCATCAGTGCTCATGCAGTGGGGTCACATTATCGCTTACGTTTCCTGGAAATTGAAGCCCCATGAGCATAGCTACCCTACCCATGACTTAGAGCTGGCAGCAGTTGTCTTCGCGCTGAAGACATGGAGGCACTACCTGTATGGTGAGCCATTCGAGATCTTCACATATCACAAGAGCCTCAGGTACCTGTTCGACCAGAAGGAGCTCAACATGAGACAGTGACATTGGTTAGAGCTTTCGAAGGACTACGATTATAGCATCTCCTACCACCTAGGGAAGGCCGATGTGGTGGCTGACTCCTTAAGCCAGAAGGCACTTGCCCACTTGGCCAACTTGCAGGCATAGAGTTGGAGACTCATGGAGAAGGTGGGCAGTTGGCAACCTCGGGAGTCACGAGGGTACTGCAGGGCAGTGACAGTGACGCGACAGGTACGACCAGAGCTGATAGACCACATCATTATAGGGTAGATGGCCAATCCATATTTACAAATATTACGAGACAGGGTGTTGAGGGACCCAGAAGACTTTTCCTACTCTGACGAGATACTGTGCATGAGAGGACGCCTATGCGTTCCTAGAGACGAGGAGCTGTTGAGAGAGCTCCTGACTGTGGCACACGGGTCCAGGCTCACCATACATCCTGGGAACACAAAGATGTACCACGATCTGCGACGCGACTTCTGGTGGAGGGATAAAGTGGGATGTTGTTGAGTTTGTTCAGCAGTGCTTGGTATGCCAGCAAGTGAAGGCTGAGCACCAGAGGCTTGCAGGGCCATTACAGCCACCTCCTGTGCCAGAGTGGAAGTGGGAATGTATCACCATGGACTTGCTGGTGGGTCTGCCAGTCACACAGCGAGGACACGATGCAGTTTGGATGATAGTAGACAGGTTGACGAAGACGGCATGGTTCCTGCCGATCCGAGTCACCTTTGGGCTAGCGCAGCTAGTAGAGCGATACATCAGAGATGTGGTGTGCCTGCACAGATCGTATCCGATAGGGATACTCGTTTCACTTCCCAGTTCTGGGCAGAGTTTCAGCAGGCATTAGGGACACGTCTGAGGTTCAGTATCGCCTACCAACCCCAGACCGATGGACAGTTGGAGAGCACCATACAGACACTCGAGGACCTTCTTCATGCTTATGTACTAGATTGGAGAGGCTCCTGGAAGGAGCATTTGCCTCTAGCAAAGTTTGCATACAATAACAGCTATCTTTTGAGCATCGGCATGGCACCTTACGAGGCTGTGTATGGGAGGAAGTGCACTGCACCCTTGAGTTGGGTCGAGGTGGGGACCAAGTGGGAGGTTGGTTGCAGGCTGATCCATTAGAGTCAGGAGGTAATAGAGCAAATTCACAGACGTCTTTGTACTGTTAAGAGCAGACAGAAGAGCTATGCTAACAAGAAGAGCAGAGAGGTACAGTTCAAGGTTGGGGATCACATCTTCCTCTGTGTTTCACCCATGAAGGGCTTGCAGCATTTTGGGGTGAAAGGGAAGCTTGCGTCGAGGTTTGTGGGGCCCTTTGAGGTCTTGGAGTGAATTGGACCTGTTGCTTACGGGCTTTCCCTTCCTCCCTAACTCTCTGTAGTGTACGACGTGTTCCATGTGTCCAACCTCAGGAGGTACGTCGTCGATTCCAGCCACGTTATGAGCCACGAGAGCGTCGAGGTGAGAGACAACTTGACCTATCCCGAGAGGCCAATATAGATACTAGACAAAGCCATTCGAAATTTGAGATGGAAGCAGGTACCACTGGTGAAGGTCCAATGGAGAAACTAGCGGTGTGAGGAGGCGACTTGGGAGCCTAAGGCGGCAATGCGAGACCAGTACCTGGAGTTTTTTGAGAGTACATCTCTTTTGACCTACTTCGGTCGTCTTTAAGTTTTTTATGTACTTTTATGTTATTTTCACACCCTACTTAGCTAAAGTTTCGGGGTTGAAACTTCCTTTAAGTTTGTTATGTTGAAATGATCCTTTCCAAGGACCATTCAAAGTTTTCCATAAAGTTAGGGGCGTAAACAAAATTTTTGAACTTTTGAGTTGAGTTTGTGGGCTTTGCAAGAACAAGAGAGGAAGGCGGGGGGAGTTTCCGCAATTTTTCCCTCTCTCTCTAGCTTCCCACACACACACACACGCACACACCCATGCACACCTCTCCTTCCCCCTCCCCTCCCTCTACTTAAACCCCACCACCCTCTCCATCTTCACACCCTTACGCCACCACCTCCACCTCCAACTCCTTCACCGGCGAGCAACTAGCTCCTTCCCGTCCCCTTGCAGCCACGAAAAGGAAGGAGAAGGGCAGAGCATGGAGGAGAGGGAAAGAGAGAGTGAGGGAGAGAAGAGAGAGAGCTCGAGGGAGCTTGGGAGTGCACGACTGAAGGAGCTTGAGCGGGAGAGCTCGCGCGCGTGGAGCGCCCTTACTGTGGGTGTAGTGGCGAGTGCCCGGAGTGCTAGGGAAGGAGCCACGGGGGCCTAGAGGAGCTTGTGCGGGAAGAGAGAAGGACGCGCACAAGGAGAAGGAGCTCATGGAGGAGAGTTCCCGACCTCCTACAGCCGTTGGAGTTGCTGTTGCTGCACTGTTGGCAAAGCGAGCAAGAAGACAAGTGTCCGGGAGGAGTTTCTACATACTCAATTTTTCTAGTATCAGACGTCTGGAATAATAGCGAATGTCCAGAGCTGAAGCCGGACGTTTGAAAACTCATGGAGTGCCGAGGTAAGCGTCCTGAACGGCCATGCATGAGCGTACGTGAGGTACGTGTCATGCGCTATCGTGGTTTTGAACCTGTGAATGTATGCGCAGGTATAGGCCTTGGAACGGCATGCAAGCACGCTCTTCAAGGTGATTTAGGATGTCTGGACGTCTCCATAGATGTCTGATAGACCTATTGGATGTCTGGGTGTTCTGACAGACATCTGGAAAGACCTAAGATGAATGTAAAGGGATTCCAGATGTCCGCCAGCAACGTAGGGAAGCAAGGTGAGGTTCTGAGATTGTTTAAGACATCTGGGTCTAGTCCCATACGTCTGATTTTAGACAGTATGCACGTTTTTGTCCTGTTTAGGGACCAAACAAAGTCGGATTTACACAAATGAAATACCTTTATTTTCTGCTCTAGTTTCTCTACATGTTAGTGTTAATTATATACTATTTTGAACTCATCTGATGTGACTTAGTCACTAGTATAGGTCTCCAGCCTGTAGCGTGTTCGGGGCCCATGGAGATGACAGGACCTGCGGTTCTAGCCCTCATTCCTCCCGTGTTTTTCGGTAGAGTAGTTCACTTTAATATTAAGATTTAAATAAATGAAGTGTATGTTTAGAATAACTTGATTGAACCCTATGATGTGAAATAAACCCTTGGGCAGAAGCGAATGAACATTGCTTGAACTACACTATTTACTTTGAGATGCATGTTAAACCTTAATTGCTAGCAAGTGTATTAATTACTTGATGTGATGCTTTCTCAGTTATTAAAATACGAGTTTCCTATTATAAAAATGAAACCTGGGATGTGAACAGTGAGATCTGAATGTTGAGAAATGGAATGAAAAGAATACAAGCATGAACCCTATAGGGAATTATGAGAAGAACTCCTATATATGGAAAGAACCTTGTAAGTAAACGGGAAGTGAGCTGGCCCTTTTGTACACAGTGCCAAGGAGAGCAACTGTCTCTTTAGAGTAGAAGGGAGCTTGTTGCCCCTTGGGCTGAGACTCGGGGAGGTTTTGGCCACTCTACATCGACTCTTGTTCGGCCCTCGCGTACTTGGTACCGAGGTGAGTTACTTAGTGTAGGGAGGGTGCTAGCTGCTCCACGGGGCCCGAGGTTAGGACTAGCCACCCTACACCGACTCAAGTTAGGCCTATTGGGCAAACCGGGATAGTCGGACGAAGGTACGTGGACTATAGAGGGGCGAGACCCCTGTTTTGTTCTAAGGGGAGAGATCCCTATTCTAACAAGGTAAGGCCCTGTGCAGTTTCGTGCTGTACTTTTAGGTGTACCCGCCAGCAGAAACAAGTGACCGCGTGCTAGTGCGGGGTAGCTACCCATGCACTTATCGCGCGTGCCGTAGTCACCGCTACATCACGACCGTGACCTCGGGGTGGTTGACTGGGTGTAGGACTACCACGAAGGACTATCCCAGCCAGGAGAGCACCATGTGTAGATCTTACATCACGGGAAAGACTACAATCAAGGTCGTCCCCTTGAGGGACAGTCAAGATCGAGGAATGACTTGATACTAATAGAATAAATTAATCAGAACCACTTAGTTGAACTAACTGGAAATGAATGGTTAATTAGTTGCTTGTTCTTATGTAAATTGCATGAAAATGGCTTAACCACCACTCTACTCAGCATTAGCTAACTACGGATTTTATAACCTTATTCAGGTCAGGGAGTTGAGCAGCCAGTTCCACCAGCTACAGAGGGAGCTGAGCGCACTCGAGCCCAGCCATAGTTGTTACTTTCCTGTTCCAGCATGTTTTTTTGTTGTAGTAGTGAGTATTTGTTATAAGTAATACTATTTCTATTATGTTTCCGCTTTATTTTTCGCTATTGTAGTTGTGATGGCATGTAAAATTGTGAGATATTTCGTTCTGTTTCCTTTACTGTCTTTTGATTATTTCTGCCTAGTTACATTGCATGTGTGGTTGTGGAATATTTTTTACTTTTGGATAATTCTTGTTGGATGACTGGGTCTTGGGATTAGTCGAGGCGAGCTGGTCTCGGGAATGGTAGGGATCTGGGATCGGGTCTTAATAAAGATGGTATCAAAGCAAGGTTATCTTGGTCAATGAACCAAATGGTCTGAAAGTAACCACTCACGTGCATGTAACTAGGATAGCCATCACAACATATCGCTTTGACCTTTGCTTCCGAGTCTTATTTCTTTATGTAATCATGTATCATTGATAGTTCCTGTTCTTTCTCTTGTATCACCGAATGGGAGATGCCTCGTTAGCGAGCCCTTAATGTGGGCCGTGGACATGGTTGTGGCCGTGGGAGGGGTCGGAGGGGTGGACGTACTGGACCTGAGGCACCAGTTGACCCACCTCTCCTTCTGGGCATGCAGGCCCAGGATCTCGCGTAGTTGATTCGGGATATAGTACGAGATGAGCTCCAACATCCTCCTCGGCCACCCCTCCTTGAGGACTTGGAGGGGGAGTCCTTTGTGGGATAGGGGAACCGCCGCAGTGCTAGACGAGTTGGAGGGGGAGAGGGTGATCCTCCATGTTGACAACCGAAATCGATGTTTTAAAAGCTGCGTCGTAGTATAGGTCAAAATCGCTTGAAAATAGATAAATTTTATAACTCGAATGAAAGTTCGAGGTCGTTCGCTGGGAGCAAATAGGGAATTCAATCGCTAATGGAAAATAAAATTTAATTGAGCATAAGAATCAAGCCAAATAATACTAAGAAATGAATAATAATTACTCAAAAATGATAATCAATGTAAAGCATGAGTTTAACAATAGTTATGCATGGAAAAAAGAATCTCAAAGCAAAAACAATGGTGATTTAGATCGTCAATTATTCAATTTAAGCGTATATGCATTGAGTTCAAATAATGCAACAGTGCCATCAACCGTTCAAACTTAGGTACTCAAATATATCAAAAGTATCAATCGTTTTTACCCAAGTCAGACGTCACCTTAAGCCACCAGATGACTTAAACATGTGTTTGCTACATTACTTTCCCCTTTGTTTCTTCTCTTCTCTGTGTGACTCTTCTGCCTTCTTTCTTTGCTTCTTATTCTTTCTTTTCTCTCTTTGGCTTCTGTTCTTGACGCACAGAGGGAGGCAATCCCTCCAGCGGCTAAGTGTCAGAATCTCTTTGAAGCAAAACCCCCCTTTTCCCCACTCTCTCTTTCTTTCTCTCTTCCTCCTCTCCTATTCTAGGTAATCGGATTGGGTATTCAGGTCAAGCATGTACCCGGGTCTAGGGCTGTGGGTGTGATCGTAGCCGAGGAGTGAAGGCACGTTTGGCGGCTTGGGTTTGGAGCCAGACCCACGTGGAGTAGTGTCGTGGGTGAGGCTTGAGGGGTGAGCGAGGGACCTAACCCCCCTGTGTTACTTGAGGCGGTAAGCACAGTGCAGAAATTCAATTTATGTGATGTCGCACGCCTCTCCATGCCCAATGTGGGACTATCCCTATGCCTTCCTTCTCGCGTGAAGCTGCAGCTGTTGCTTAGTTCAATTGGGTAGCTGCAGAGGTTGGCGTCCCCAATCAAAGACCTGGGAAAGGTCTTGAGCCTGGTCCGCAGCACCTGAAGGGTGCGCCTAGGGTGTTTGTTGCTTAGAGCTTGAAGAACGAGGTTGGAGATGAGCAATGGTGGCGGAGCTCCGACGATAACCTGAAAAGAGTAACACGGGCTCAAAGGTCCCAACCAAATAGTCCAGGAGTATCGCCGGACTGCATGGATTGCGGTGGTGGTAGTCTGGTGGCATGAGAGTGCATGGGGTGGTTCGTCGAAGTCAGAGGAGCGTGAAGGTGGGTGAGTTCGGTAGGTGGTTTGGGTAGGCAAAAAGGAGAAAATAGGAGAGGGCTTTTGGTCATTGTGGAACAACAGAGCTTTTAGAAGTGGAGCGGAGTGATTTGGTGGTCTGTCGTGGTGGTGCGGTCTCGTCGGAGCTCAGCCGTTCGTGGGGAAGATGGTGAGGGAGACTGTGAACGGTGGTCAAAATTGGGAAGTTAAGGAGTAAGAAAGGAAGTAGAGGGGAAGAGGGATCGAATGAACCTAAAACTATGGACGAAGGGGGTAGGGCGGCGTCGGTTGTGGTTGGTCGGTGCCGAGGATGAGGAATTCTCTGACGAGGGAGACGACGAGGAAGAAGGGGCCAGGGCGCATCTGAGTTGACCATCGAGAGGCGAACGAAGGAGGGGCGGAACGTAGCACTCCCAATTTGGCTGTTGGGGGGCCGTAGGACGACGGAGGAGGAGGCTCACCGGAGCAAGGGCGAAGATGGCCAGGGAAGGAGTTTGAAGAGGGTTTTTGGGCGAAAACCTAGCTGAGAAGATGCGAAAGTCCATGGAGGTCCGTTTATAGGGCTCTAGATGAAGTTCCAGGCTTAGAAACAAGCTTGGACACTCCGAGCTCCTCGCCGGCATAGGATACCTATTCAATAAAATCATTCACACGAGGATTCAGGAGAGATTTAGGATCCCTGGATGGGCTCATTTGGAAGGCAATTTCCTAAGAAATCTTTATTTCAAATCTAGGATTGATTGATTGAGAATCGAGTGAGAAAACCTCGCTCGAAACTCAACGGTGGAGGTTTGACTTTCCAAACATGGCTTAGGGACCTATTTGTGAATAAAATGATAAATTTTGGGGGCTATTTGTAATAAATTCAAAAGTTAGGGGCATGAGTGTTAGATAAAAGAATCAGACAGGACCAAATTGCAAACTAGGTCAAGACAATCTCAGATTTGGCCCAAATTTTGGTAAAAACATAATTTGGACCCAAGAAATCTAATGGTGAAGTTAGATTTAGGTTTTAACCAAGTTTGACTGGATAAATTGCATAATTACCCAAATTAGGAAAAAGTATATCTGTAGCTTTATTTTAGGTCAAGACAAGTTCTAATGGTCAAATTGAAGGAACCTGATGAATCGTGATGTGAATTGATGGAATCCATTGTGTGACCATCCACGGTTCATAAAAAAATATGTCGTTGTTGTTGTAGTATGTGTCGGAAATACAAACCATTATCACGTCCATTTTATTTAATTACCTAATTTTTATTGGTTTATTCTAAGTTGTTCACTGGGAGACAGTTATTGATATACACCACTCTCTAGGTCCAAAATTATTCTTTAATTTAAAAAATAAATTTTATGTCCAACAAAGAATGAATGAATGGATGCTTGATTTAATTATGCATAAAGAATCAATTAAAATACTTGCAAAAATTAATTACAAACAAGCATCAAATATTTCATAACTATACTCTAAATTATCTACTTAGTAGTTATACTATCAATACTTTCATCTATATATCATACTAACTAATAATACATACACTACTTAACTTCATATGTTAACATATACAGTAACAGATATAGTAGCTACAGCGACAGATATAAACATCGCTGGACCCTAGAAAAACTATGTACAAACTTTAAGAAGGAAACAAGGGTCCTTAGTGACATCTATTTCACCTTCAATGACATTTTATTTTGTCAGTAAAAATATGGAGTTATATATATATATATATAGCTATACTACGTATACATATACACATTATTTGTCTTATACATATTTATTTACAAATACTATCTATACAGCTATCTGTTATACATATACACTTACTCCTCTCCTCTCTCACTCTCTAGATTTATCACAGTGTTTCTTCTTTATCTTCTCTTCGTTTGACACTTAGGCAATCCTTACTTACATTCCTCTATGTTTAAAGTGTCATTACTGTTCTTTACTTAATAAAAGTTTGTTTAATTTGCAGGCACGCTTTTCGAGGGATACACAACACCTAGAGACTGGGTGGGACCAAACCTCTACTAAGTGTGCCCTAATTGCTTAATTAGGCTGCTTAATTATATGTTTTAGTGCACATTCTGGCTTAACCAAACCCTCGCATACACAGGCCCCCGGCCCCCCACACACACATGTTCACAATGCTCAGAATATATAGGACGATCGGTTGTTTGGGCACCCGGTGCCTGTGACGAATGATCGTCCTATAACACAAATTAAAAATATAGTGCTGCGGAAGCTCGGTTGCGACCGATGTGGCGCTATCTGAGCACTTGTGCTGTGGAGGAATTCCAGCAACCATGCAGAAATTTGAGATTTTGGCCCTCAATTGGATGGCCATAATTTATTGTAAAATAAAAATAAATTATGGGATAATAAAGTATTTGCATAGTACTTCTTGATTGTATAATTAATTTAGATTTTTAATTAGATTTACTATATAAATAATTTCAATAAAGTATATTGTTTGTACACACAGAATTATAGGCTTTATTCCTTAATTACATATAAATTAGTTGATATATGGTCTAAATGACCCTATACAGAGTTAGTAAATATGTTAAGGTATATAATATATATTTTTATTGTATTTTACAACTTTTATTCCTATTTTATTTACATTTAACTAATTCACTTTCAGACCGTTTTGTGTATAATTTAGTTTACATAGTATTATACATTATAAATGACTTAAATTAGCTTAACTTATTCAAATTACATTAGTGTAACTATACAGTATAGATTAACTTGGTTCTGACTTAATCTACTAATTTATTTTAATTTAGACTACTAACTTAGCTGTTTACTTAATAAATTAATTATTTATTCTAGATATATAATTAAATTAAAGTACAGGGATTGATACATTTATTATATACATATAAATATGTATATATAGAATTATAACTTAATATGGCCGTTTATAGTTTTTATTACTTTATATGGCTTATTGTACATATACTTTAGTATGGTTAATAATTACTTATATAATTAAGATATATATAGTATAACCTAACTTAAATATTTAGTTTACATACTATAATATATACATAAATTATTGATCTTATAAATATGAATAATCTACCTTATAGCTAAGTTGGCTTATTAAATAGCTTAAATATATACCTATATACATATTATACAAGTGATTCTCATTATTTTTTAGGGTTTTTTCAATTTTTATGATTTTTATATATATGTTAGAAATAGGAGATGAGAAGGGAAGAGCTAGATGAAGAGAAAGAATTATTTTTGGTTCTTTTCAACTTTAATTCATTTTATTGAATTTCATGGTATATAGAACCATCGACTGGTAAATTCTACCAAGTCGGAGGTTCTGATTACCATGAAACTTGGTGCACATGTAAAGAAATACTCATTCTACAACCAGACGTGTTTATTTTAATTTTTTTAGATTTTTTTCTAATTTTTATCTAATTCTGAACCTCACCTATCCTAAACCTTTTAAAGGTTTTTAAATGAATCCTAAAGGCTTAGGATGAATCTCAAAGGGTCTAAAAAGGCATTCAAATGCTTCAGTGGTCCTATCACACCATATGAACAAGAGACAAAAAAGTTTAACATGCAGATCACAAGAATTACAATTAATTGAAACAGTGATCAGTTGGGTTTCTTAACTAGCTAACAAAAAAAATTCATTTGGAGTAATACAAGCATTGAAAGGATATAAAAAAGTTCATTTAGTTTATAGGAAAGCTTGTACAGAAGTCGAATACAACTTTCTACAACAGGCAGCTATTTAAAACCTAGGCTAATGTCCATATGAATTATTCAAATCTAGAGTTTCTACTGAACAGCGAAAACAAGCCAATTATACAGCATTAGCAGATCTCAACAGAAGCTACTGAATCAGACCCCATCATCAGATATCACTCTAAAAAGAAACAAGTCTGCAACAAGAAGAAGAGGTTAATTCCAACATGTATTTCCTGATTTAGCCCCCTTCTTATATCCTAGATCAAATCATGGACAACCTGATCAGGGATTTGAAGAGATTATGTCACGACCCGATCCTAGATCCCTACAGGATCTGAGACTGGCTCGCTTCTGTTTATCTCAAGATCTAGTCGTCCAACAAGAAATAACCAAGTAACATTCAACAAACCACAATCACACAAGTACAGCAACTAAGCAAAAAGAAAGTTTCAACAGGTGGAAAGAGAACAATGATATTATAGCCATCATATTAAAGAGTACATGTAACAGAATACAAACTATAAAACTCACTATCAGGCAGTAGAACTAAAGCTAGGCTCGACTAAGCCCAACGTCCTCAACAGCTGGTGGCTTGGGCTGCTCAAATCCCTGACCTGTACAGAATATATTTGACTAGAGTCAGCTAAAGCTGAGTAGAGTGGTAGCTAAGAAGTAACATGCATAAAGTTTTTTTTCCATTTTCTAATTATATTATACATGTGGGTGCGTAGAGATCTCTAATTAAGATTTGTTAATTTATCTTCTGGTTCCCTATAAGAACGATTTTGCTTGCAGCTTCTCGTGATATAGGATGCCCACTTGGCACTCTCCTGGCCAGGGGAGTCCTACCGTGGTAATCCTATACTCGGTCTACTACCCCGAGGTCATGGTCATGACGTACCGGTGACTACGGCACACGTGATAAGTGCGCGGGTAGCTACCTCGCATTGGCACGCGGTCAGTTTCCGCTAGCGGGTACGCCTCAATGGACAGTGCGGAACAGTGTAGGGCCTTGCCCTCTTAGAACAGAACAGGGATCTTGCCCCTCCTTAGTCCGCGTACCCTCGCCCGACTACCCCGATTTGCCCAACAGGTTGACGAGAGTTGGTGTAGGGTGGCCATACCTAGCCCCAGCCCCCCTTGGGTGGATAGCTCCCCCCTACACTAAGTAGCTCACCTCGGTACCATGTACACGAGGGCCAGTAAGAGTCATTGTAAAGTGGCCAAACCCACCCTGGGTCCCAACCCAAGGGCGGAAAGCTCCCCTCTACATTACAAGGGATAGTTGCTCTCTTCGGTACTACGTACACGAAGGTCAGCTTACCTCCCTTAACAGCTGTCCGTAGGCAGCAAATTCCCAGAACCATCTAGTTCTTCGAGGTACGGAGTTGATGTTTACATTCCCTGTGGGGTTCGTACAGAAATCACTTTATCACATCCGAGTTGGAATGTTCGGGACAATAGTTCAATTTTCATTTTATTACAGTAAGGGTCCATTTTAGCTAAAAACAGGCAGCTTTCGATTACTCAATTATTCACATGCAGTAGGGGTCCATTTTAGCTAAAAACAGGCAGCTCTTGATTACACAATCATTCACATGCAGTTTCTTCTAACCCTAGTGTTCATGCCAAGACTTAGGATTCAAGAATTTATTCTCGAATATACATTTATTCTTTCCTAGGGTTCATCTCAAGTCCTAGGGTTACTTACTCGCATGAATTAAATTAGAGATTAAGGTTGTAACCACTCTACCTGGGTAACCGGGTGGAATGGGGGCTCGTACAGTGACTCCTGACGTTTCCACAAGTCCCGTACACCCAACGGACTGGAGACCTAAAACATGATTGATGGGCCAAAAGGTTCAGAATGATATAAACGAGGTATCATTATACAGAGAAACTCGTATGGAAAACAGAGACGGTTCGTTCACGAAAAAGCGATAATGATATGGCCTTACATGGCCCAAAATATGCTATCAAACGGAAATCAGACATCTGGGAAATGTCCCAGATGTCTTAATATAGTTCTCAGGGATACCTCTCTTGGTATTTCGCTATCAGACGTCTGGAACTCGAAATCGACGTCCAAGGACTTTGCCAGACGTCTGGGGGTGCTCCCGAACGTCTGAAACTACCTCGGCTACGCTCCCGCCCTTTGACACATACGCGTACGCTGTCAGGACTTGTCAGAGAGGAAAAGTACGGAAAGTAGATCTCTACCAGACGTCTTGCCATACCCTCGGACGTCTGGTGAGATGTTTGGGTGTCTCTTCGACTGTCTGATTCCACGGAAAACTGACTTCCGTGGAATCGCTCTGGCTCTCCTTGCTAGCAGAACGACGTTGTGCCCTCCTTTCTCGCACTTCCTTTCACCCGGGTGCTACGCTCTCACTCTGCACTCGCTCGCTCTCGGCTATGGGGTGGCAACGAAGAGGAGGAGGGGAGGTATATAAAGGGAGAGGAGGTGAGGGGAGTGGAGAGGCGGTATGCAGCGGAGTGGCGTCGCAGGAGAAGGCGCGGTAAGGCGCAGTGAGGGAGGAAGTATGGCGCTCGTACGTTCCGTGCTAAAAGCATTTCCAGACGTCTAGTGAACATCCTAGACGTTCGGACAGACGTCTAGTGAACATCCCAGAAGTCTTAAATGGCCAAAGGGGTGGCAGATCGTTTCAGATTAATCCAAGGAGCACATGTTGGAATTAAGGGGACGGGGATGTAGCTGCTTCTACAACAAATTGCAATGCATCTGGGATTGAAGACCAAATCAGAAATCACTCTAAGAAAAACTCTACCAAGGATATTCTTTCTCATAAAAGTCACTCATGAATATAATTCATACTCAAAATCCCTTGTCAATAAAATCTCATCATTCAAAACAGAAAAAGATCTAATCTAGCTCTTTCTAATGCTATAGACAACATGTAGAAGGAGTTAGATCAGTCTATTTAAAATAGAAACTTAAATCCCAGATATCTAAAACCTTAAGGAGCATTGAGGACTCCTTGGGTTGAAAATCAGACTTCTAAAACAAATAACTAATGAAATATAGGATAGGACTTCAAATCACCAAAGTGATTTTCCTTAGCCCTATCATGCATTCAAGGCATTAAAAACCTCATGAAAATCCAAATCAGATTATAGCTCCTCTGAGGTGAATTCTAACTTCAGAATCACCTCAGATTCCTAGCCCATCAATGAATCAACTAAACATAAACTCAGTTTGCTAGATCAAAGAGTTTAAAGCTCATAAACATATAAAACATTGAAATCTGACTTCATCAAACAAATTTGGCAAACTGGTTCCAATTCAAGCTCAGATTAGGGGCTTTGTGGCAAAACATGAGATGAGTGAGAGCCCCTAAAAATGAGTGTTGACGGTAATCTCAGATCTGAGGTTGTAAACCAATTAGATTTGAGATTTGGTCTCATGAGTGGGTGGAATATGGAAAAACCATTGAGGAAATCAAAAGTAAAATAAAACTATGCATAGAGGGAGAAAACATAGACAGTAGCTGAGGGAATCTACTCCCTCTGATCTGGAATGATAAGAGGAAGTAAGAAAGAAAATAGACTAAACTACTCTACTTCTAATACTATTCTAACATGCACAACTGATCAGAATAAAATCTATATCTAATTCTACTACAAATCTATCTAACTAACACTAAAGCTAACTACAAAGCAGTAAACTAGTCTAAAAGGAGGAAAGGGACCTATGGGTCCTTAGTCGGTGGCTAAGGAGGAAGAAGGGAGGCAGTGGAGCTCCAGTGGAGTGAAAAGCTTACCAGTGAGGCTTAAGGGTTGTCCTCAGGTGCTATGAGGTCCTTAGCGATGAGGAGGGTCAAGGAGAAGTCGAGAATTCCACAGTCGGTGGTTGTGAAATCAGGGATGAGATGAAGAGAGGAAATTGGAGTGGAGGAACGATCGCTTAGAGAGTAGGAGAAAGATTTCCCCCGCGCGCACTGCCACAAGGGCGCTTAAATAGCGATTGAGAAGAATCCAGGCATCGCGCGAGTGTGTTTACTCGACGAAGGCACCAGCGGCAGGGATGGAAGGAGAGAACGCGCGGGCCTCTAAGTTCAAATCAGACGATAGGATAGGATCTGGGGGAAGGGGTGACTGCACGCGCCGCTTCGCGCAAAACTTCGAGTCAGATCGAGCTGTCGATCAAGACTTGAGAGAAGATGGACGGTCGAGAATGCACGTGTTCTTCGCATGAACAGTGCACGTGCGGGAGGAGGTGTATGCAAGTTCGAAGGGGAAATTTGCAGGGTAATCCCTTCAGTGAAGAGGTAGAACAATTATAGGTAGGTCCATAAGTGGTAAGAAGTGATAACCAAACAGACCCTGAGGGCTTTCAAAGAGGTCCCTACGGGTTACAAATAGGTTCGGGAAAGTTTTCTAAAGAAGTAAATGTGATGCATAAAGGACATAAATGTAAATCTTTGATTCCAAGGCCTAAATGATGTCCAAATGCTTCCAAGCTTTTATATATGCTTAATTAAATACTTAAGAAGTTAATTATACTTTTGATTTGACTTTTTAAACTCGTTTGTATGTTTAATTAACACTTGGATCACCACTTGACCTATTTTAAATAATATCTCATTTATTGACATATTATGTAATTTTAACACAGAATTAAGATTTTAGGTCTTTTTCTTTGATTCCCACACTTGACCCTCTTGATGTGTTAGTTTAATATTGTTTAACCCAGTTTCTAGCTTAACTTTAGCTTATTTAGCTATGATGAGTAGTCACTCATCAGTACCAAACCCTAGAGAATATTTTTCTATGAATTTTAGAGGGTTTAGGTAAATTTTATCCTAACCATAACCTCATGTAATTAAGCGGGTTTGTTTTTAAGGTTTCAGAAGTCATTTAATTCTCAAAACACGTAAAAACCCTTTTCTGTCTGTACTAACCACTTGTTAGACTTTTAAGATCATTTGACCCTTAATTAACCCCTAGAGAAATCCCGTGAGTGTACTGCAATTGAGATATGTTGTTAAAACTTTAGTTTTACCCATGTTTTACTGTATTTCCCTTAAAATGAATTTGCAGTGAATTACGTCTCTCTGGCGGTTATGTAAAAGCATTTAATCCTTGATTACGACTAATTAAAGCTAGATATGGTTGATGACTACGTTATCATCATACCCCCATGCTTAACTTTTGCTGGTCCCTTAGTAAAATCTCATGGAATTAACTCAAATTCTAAACCATGTGTTAAGATATCTGATGTGTGCTTTTTCTTGTAGATTAGATCAGAATGCTAATAGTAGGCCTATAGGTACTCAATTACTGACCAATATCCAGACCTGACCAGCTTTAGCCTCAGTCTACCGTGAAGGTTTCTAAGGCCCACAGGAACTACCTTAAGGTTGGTTGAACTCCGCTATTAAAGCACCCGTGCTTAAAACATTTTTAGTCTCGGTTCAGTTTGCAGTGTGTTTTTGTAAGAGAGAGATAGAAGATTTTTTTGCATTTTTGGTGAGTTTTCTCTCTCTTTTTCTTTCTTTATTTCTAGCTTTGGATTGACTTTACAACACGGTCTGTATTGGATTCCCAACTCCCACCATCAATCCTCACAGGGTCTCTTGCAATTGATGCTTCGAGAGAGCACCACCCATGACAACCCCCAGAACCCTGGCTTTCAACACTTCGAGATAATGCTGCGCATGGCATTCTGTAGCTAAATTCAGACACTGGCAATCGACATTTCATGATAATCCTGCCCATGGCACCCGAATTAACACAAGGTGCTTACATGCCCCCGGTAGGATATTTAGATATCCAAGGAGATAAGCACCGAGGGGACGGTATGTTATTGCACATCTTCGAGGGGAATTTCCCACCTCTCTACATCGAAAACTTTTCCAAATCAACTTGTGTTGATAAGCCACTCCCAATCTAGGTAGCTTTTTAGAATAGAATTAACGCTTTTGCATGATTTTGATGATTAGGCGCACTGAGCCAGACTGTGTGTGGCAAATCAGATGTCAGTTAACGAGGCCGAATAATCCCTATGCCTTCGACCTAATACTTAAGCTTCGCATTTTCCTCAACCTCCTGAGGACTATCCAGATCTTAACAAATACTTGAATTTTTAAGCCTAAAATACAACCCAAGAGGCCTAAGATCAGCGTTCATACTAATTTCTGTATCTTTTAGCACCTTTTGTCTTTTATTTCTTTCTTCTGATTTGGTCTAGACTTAAGTAGGTTCCATAATCTTTTACTAATGACTAACTCTTTTTATTTCAAATTGATTGCTCCTTTTTGACATTTAAATTACATCCTCTTTTCCTCTTCTCAAGAATGATTTGCATTTAATTCTTTCAAAATTTCCTCCCCTTTCTCCATTTTTTTTTTGGTTCTTTTTCAATTTTCTATTTTTTTGGTTTTTTGGAATATATATATATATATATATTGTGAGAATTCTTCAGAACGTTGAATTTTTATGTGTTTGCTCTTTAACACCCCCCCATGCCTAAGTTTTTCAATGTCCTCATTGTAAACGAAGCGTATGAAACAGTTAGGGTTCAAGAATTAGATCAGGATAATCGGGTGGGCGAATGGGTCAGGATGACTGTTGCGGACGATTTCAAGCCTTGGTACAAGTACCAGAGGTGGGATTGACTATTCTAGCATCAAACTCAGAGTGCAATAGACGTGAAGTACAAAAGGATAATCAGAAGGGTCTCAGGTTTTTAGAATGATGAGTTGCCTCCCTTTAAGTACTAAATTCATTGCCTTCAGCCGAGCAGAACATGTATGGAGGAGTGGTCAAATCAGATGAATTTTGTGGAACAAGCACCTTGATTGAAAGCCTAGTTGGTCCAACCAGGTGCTTGTTTAAGTTAACAGGTTGATAATGCAGCCCAAACCCAATCAATCTGGTGGGTCGATAGATGTGGATCAAAAGATGTGGTGGACACCAGATACTGTGAAGTTCGAGAAGATGTGGAAGTGTGAATCCAGGGTTTGGCTGAGTCGAATCAGCCTGGTTAGAGTAGAGATCCTCAAATGAAAAGGAATCAGTAGAGGATGTGAGATCCCTACAAGGATGATCAGAGAAGGATGGGGCGAGATTTGTAGTTTGATCGATGTCCGAAACCCGATAAAAATGTGGAGGAGAATCACGTGCAATCGGCTCATTGAGACGAGAATCAAAGTAGAAATTAAGTACGGTTGCGGGTCGAGGTTGAAAACAGGTTTTAGAAGGTTCTATATGTGTAGAAGAGGTGGCTTCTTTCAAATCATTGACCTCAATGTCAGAATCAAAAGATGGATTATGGATGCTAAGGTCGTAGATTGGCTCATTATCATTAGGAAACAACAGTTCTCCGATATCAGGGTAAGATTCAAAATCGTCAGTGAACTTGTGAGAATCATGTTCTGAATCTGATTCGGGATCAGAGGTTCCACCGTAGAGTAAATCAAAAGATGTAGAATCAACAACCTAACTTGGATCTAACCTAGTTTCAGATTCCGAGCTCGAAAAGGTGTGCCTATTAGGCATGGGCTCAGGTCCTTGGCTTGTAGGGAAGACCCAATCAAAATCCAACTCTTCCAGCTCAATTTTTGTATCGTAGATCAGCGTGACTTTCAAAAAATCAATCTGTATCTCTGAGGAGGCTGAAGAGGTTACTCATCAAATATGTGCCCAGAATTGCAGTTCAGATTCAAAATCTAATTCATATCACACGGGGCCTTGTAATCATCCCAGTAAGGCTCAAATCTAGATTCTAGGTTAAGGGTATGGGTTGGATTACTAGAATCTAGGTTGGACTTTATTGGGATGTCAGAATCATCCTCGAGAATTACCTTAATAGGATAAGGCTCGGGATTTGCATTGAGGAGTTCTGTTTTAAGTTCATCATTACAGGTGCTTGGGAATTGAAAGCTAGGTGAACCAAGTTCTCGTATCCCTATGGCTGGCTTGAAATCGGGAGCACCTACAATTGGATTGTCCCAACCCAACTCAAGATTAGGCGTATCAGTCTGTACATAAGTTGGATCATAATTCATCTGGGTTGGGGATTTACAACAACCTTGATTCTCGAATTTGGGATTTGGGAAATTAGATTGATCCTCAGTAATGTTCCAAGATGTTTCGCTAAATGTTTGGGGAATGTATGGGTATTTTTTATTGATAATCTATTTCAATAATTTTATCATCCCATCTCATTTTTCAAGATCATCTTGGTGTCTTTCCCAAAGTACAGGATTTGTCATGCATTGGAGATATTCAAAGTTATGCAATTTCTCTAACTCAATGTATCCTGTCATGAGAATATCTCGGGTTGATTCATTTGTTACTTGTGTCATTATTAATTGGGCACAGTCTATGATGAAGGTTGTTGTTACCAGCACATTAACCTGAATGTCGTCAATTAGATTTGAGGTTTTGTCATCAATCTCATAAAATCAAAGGACATCCTCAATCATTCTATCTCTCATGGATATTCGAGATTCAGGTTTCTTAAATAGTTTTCCTAAATTTCCAATCTGCATCTTCAAATTAGGTGGTGAAATCAGGATTTAGAATGAAATTCAGGTTCAAAATGAAGTGATTCGATCTGAAAGGAGACTCCCAAGGAGATCTACTGAGGCCTCTTAGGTTAACAACCTAAGGACCCTCCTATGTGTGTGTTCTAATGAAAAGATGAGGGACTAGATATGAATTGGACCCAATCAAGGCACCCAAATATTTTTGGATCACTAAGGAAATTTTAAGGAGGATGATACTTCTGAATCAGAAATTCGCACACTGAGAATTACCTGAGCAGCCAGGAAGGGAGAGCCCTGCAAAGACCCTTACATGATAGAGCGTCCCCACGGGTTATAGGGTTTCCCTCACCCGAGCTTCTTTATCACTAAGGGTCCAAGTAGACTGGAATGTACAAACTTAAGAGCTTAAGTCTACCAATTTTATGTCCTAATTTGTGCCTTGAGTTTCAATTGATTAGAAGTTAATTCAACTTGTGACCTAATTTAGAGATTGGTTGGCCTATGATAACACTACATCTTGGGGTGATAAATCTGTCAATTGGGGTTTATCTTAAGAGCAAAATGCACAAATAACACATCATAAATAGGAATAGGAGCATCACATGCATTGCACATCAAGATTGCTTATAATACATTATTAACGGCCATGTCTACAAGGATATGTAAAAACAGGCCTCTGATAAGCAATCGGACTACACGGATAGATTCAGAGCGACGAACGAAGTCCAACGGACCCAAAATCGACCAAATCTGACATTCGGAGAATGCCACACCATCACCAGAGCCATTGCTACACTGTTTGCCCGCAGTAGATCACAACCATCGGATCTCCATCCAACGGTCGGTAGCAGCCGAGCATCGACGCACAATCGCAACCATCCATACAAAGCAGCGCAGCGGTCGTAGCGCTCACCTGCGCTCATGCGATACGGGATCGAAACACACCGCGCAGCAAATCGAAGGCGAAGGTGCGCCCGGGCAAAATTGGACCGTAGATCGGCGAGCGGACGGGTGCGATTGCGAGACGTGGTGCCCGCAGATGCACCTTGACCAGACGCGTGTGATGACGCACGCGAATCGATACAGTGCCCCGCGCAGAAGCTCAGCCGTCCGATCTTTGATCGGACCACTTACGACGCGTGCACGTGGATCAGGCGCGAAGAAGAACGGACGCG
Organism: Thalassia testudinum; assembly: GCA_037157565.1. Lineage (NCBI taxonomy): Eukaryota > Viridiplantae > Streptophyta > Magnoliopsida > Alismatales > Hydrocharitaceae > Thalassia > Thalassia testudinum. The sequence goes on along the minus strand of JAZHRO010000059.1, from coordinate 5,613,006 downwards.
TGCGTGTGACCGGTGGGCAGGGACCTTCACCGACGTTTTGGGAAGGGTTTTAGCGACGTCCTGGACATCGTTAAAACCCCTTCTTCATTTGAAAAGCCCTTCTTCCTATTTAAACCCCTTCCAACCACCCATGGGAGGATTAACTCCACTTGCAAGTGCTCTACCCCACTCCTAGCCACCATTAGCTCTCTTTGTAATCGCTGGAGACGACGAGCCATCGATGGAGCCCCGCTCCACCGCCGTGGCTGCCTCGCTATCTTCTCTCTCTCTCTCTTTCCTTCTTTATCTTAAGCTTTATTTTACTTATGTTCAAGCATTTATCTAGTGTTGTAATTTTGAACTAAAGTTGCATGTCAAATGAAGTTGTTTCTTATCTAGTTACTTGCCCTCTTTTATGTTTAAAGTTGCATGTGTGAATGAAACAATTCTAACCCTAATCGCTCTTTCTCTCTCTCTCTCTCTCTCACTCGCTTTTCACCGACAACTTTTTGCAAGCAAAAACCCGTGATTTCCGTGGCATAAATTGACAAGAAAAATCCAGTTTTCACGCCTCCTTGAGATTGACACTTGGACTCACGTCCATTTCTTCATTTTAAAACTGACGTTGTGAGTGCAAGCTATAACGACTCTTTTAAACACACACGCTCCACGCCACGTCAGTTTTTGGCGCCGTTGCCGGGGAGGCAACGGATTTATTTTGTCACTCCCATTTTACATCCATGCTCACATCGTCTAACGCCTTGTCTCCTTCTACTTGATGGTTGCAGGAATTTGATGCTTGGACGATGAAGCAGCGCAACTCGTGACGGTAATAAGGGAGTAAGCGCAACAAGGACCGGTCGTGAGTATTTCTTCACCCATAGTTGTTTGCTTGCTTAAAAATCTAAAAAAAAAAAATGTAAAACTAAAACAAATTGGCGTGGTGCATGTTTTCCTGATCCACATCCTTAACACATCACCCAACAAAAAGAAAATACACTTTAACATTCTGAATAATCTAAGATTCTTGGAGTGTTCTTTTTTCTTTGAGTGGTGTTTGCGAAGCCACCTTGAATTGACTTGGGCCGCACCACTCAACTCTAAAATCGACTCATCTAATAGAAGCTGCATGATCACTAGGATGAGTATAGTGACCAGGTGGCTTGTTCGTGTTTACGTTTATTATAGTTTAAGTACAGTCATTATAGTATGTAATAAGACAGCTACCAGATTACTACAAATTTTTACTCGGAATACAAAGTTTTCCCAAGGTCTAACTCAGGGAGCAACTAGAATTCTAGAAGTAATAAGTTCTCAATTAGGTTGCAAAAATAAGAGAGAGAGAGAGAGAGGGCTAGAGTTCTCTTGGCTTCTTCTTCTTCTCTCTTCTTTTCTTTCTTTCTTCTGCAGAGTCTTCTTTTCTTCTTGCCTACTTCTTCTATTCTTATCTTCTCTTTTCTCTTTTTCTTCTCTGTGGCAGTGGTGACCTTCCTCTTCTTTTTCTTTCTTTCTTTTCCTTCCTTGCTTGCGGCTTATGCCTTCTTTTCTTCTTCTTCTTCTTCTTCTTCTTCTTTTCCTTCCTGCCCTCTGCAGCTGTGGTGATTCCGACGTCTGATGCTGTGCTCAGACGACTTATTGTGGCTTTGCTACAGTGCCTACCTTCTTCTCTTCTTTTGTTTCTCTCCTTCTTGCACTCTTCTTCAGCTGCCCTGAGCGGCTACGGCTTCGATCTCCTCTCTTCTTCTTCTTTTCCTTCTTGCCTTCTTCTTTCTTTCTTCCTGCATGCTCACACAAGGGTCAAAGCAAAACCTACCCCTACCCTTCCCCACGTCTCTCTCTTTCTTAGATTTCTCTCTTAGGACTGCTCTCCCAGAGCCGTGTAATCGGGTGCGGGTGTCGCGCCAGGGACCAGGCCCACCGACGTGCGGTGGTGGGCGAGGAGTGCGTGGTTTGGGTAATCGGATCCTGCCCAGACCCACAGGGCGTGAGCGCGGGCGAGGGCGAGCAAGCGCGTGGCGCGCAGCGTGCGGGAGAGGGACCTGACCCCTGTGTTCGAAGGCGATAAGCCTTAGGCAGTTTTTCAATTTAAGTGCGGGCGCTTGGCCACGCACTTCCGAGGTGGGACTAAAGTCCCACCTCCCAGATTGGCGCCCGCAGGCGAGCTACCTGCTGCCAATTGAGGCAATCCGCAATGCCTTTGCCCCAGCTGCAGGCCTGGGTGCCTTCACAGAGACAACCCGCGTGACCTGGGATGCGCACCTTGGCTGGAGGGCACCTGCAGCTGCAGGTGAAGCTGCTGCAGCTCGTCGGCAATGGCGGTGAGGGGCGCACACTTGAAATCACAACAACGACCTCTCGGCCTAGTCAGAATACGCAGGAAGCTTTGCCGAAGTGAGGCGAAGCTTGTGCGGTGGTCGGCAGGGTGTGGGAGTGCATGAAGAGGCTGACCTAGGTCAAACTGTGGCCGGAGAGGTGGGTTTGTTCGGGGGGTGGTCGGGTGGCGTTTGGCAGTGAATGGAGATGGGGAATCGATAGAGTGGAGTGTGAGGGAGCTTGTGTGATGGTCGGCGAGGTGCGGGAGTGTCTGTGGTCGTGAGATGGTCCCGCCGGAAAGGGTGATCGGAGGTGGAGTGGGTGGTTTGGACAATGGCGGTCGGGTGGTCGAAAGGGCAGTTTAAAAGGGGGGAAATGCAAGGGAAATAGAGAGGAAGCTATTTACCTAAGTATTCAACGAAGGGGGAGGGCAGAGTAGCCGGCTTGTATCTGTCGGAGCTGGAGATGAAGATGCCATGGAGGAGCGTTTCGGCGACGAGGAAGCAGGCGGAGGGCGTCGACGGTTACAGCCCGGCGCAAACGATGGAGCAAGGCAAATCCTACTGCAGGTAAGGCAGCAGAGCGACGAGGATGAGGAGGAGGAGTTCGCCGGAAGCTTCGGGCTCTCTGACCGGAGGTGGAAGGGATGAAGAGGGGGGTGATTCTCTGTCAAAGGAAGCTTGAAGGAGCCGGCAAGGTCTACCGGTCCTTATAAAGGGTTCGGCTCGCAAAGAGGGGCGAGGTGCGAAGGGGGTAGCCTCGCCGGAGTATGGCCGGAAGGGACACCCATACCTTCCGCGCATTCGCACGGAAGGTATGGTGGTCGGCAGAGGGCATGGGCGGGTTCCTGTGACGGAGGACGTCGCAGGGAACCCCACTTCTGCTTTACAAGACGGTAGCCCTGCCCTGCGTGGCGCCATGCTCCGCACAAGGTCTCCGGAGTATGGCGCTGCGGAGAAGTTGCAGGGAGGATCGTTCTGCAAAGAACGATGAAAATATGGGGGCCTAAATGCAAGGGTTTCAAAAGATAAGGGTTAGAAAGTAAATGAAGAGGACCAAATTGTAAAGTCGGTTAAGGAGGTCTCTTCCTAGGCTCAAGTTTTTATACAAGACTAATTTGAACCTGAGGATTTTAATGGGGAATTTTAATTTTAGATTGGACTATGTTTGACTGGTCAATTTGCGCAAAAATCCAAATTAATTATTAATCGGGCATGATTCTCTTTTTACGTCAAAATAGGTTTCTAAGGCCAAATTGAAGGTTCTAAACCCTAGAGAATATTTTTCTATGAATTTTAGAGGGTTTAGTTGATTTTTATCCAGCCTCGAATCTCGTGAATTGAAGTGGATTTGTTTTAGGGTTACAGAATGTCATTTAATTTCTTGAAGTTGCTACAACCCTTTTTAGATCAGATAATCCCACTTTCCTTCTTGTTAGGCTTGTTTGACCTGTGTTTGGATCCTTAATTATCCTGTTTGCCAACTGCTTTGGTGAAATTACAGTTTTACCCCTTATGATTTGTTTTATTCTTAAACTCAGAATTCTCTGAGTTAAGCCTTTCTTTAGGTCATATAGGAGCTTTTTCTCACATATCTAGGTTAGATTGTGCTAGTTAGGGTTTATGATGAGGTTCTCATCAGAGTACATTAGGGTTTTAGAGTCTCTACACAACAAAAGGAAATCTACTTTCACCGAATTGTGTGCAAAACTTGACGTGCCCACTGAAACTTGTCTGAAAATATTAAGACACGTCAATTCTAAAAAACACAAAAGTAAGGATGAAACATTAAAAGACACCACACCTTAAAAAAATAATTGCTTGAAAACCATGTTTTGATAGGAGCACACACATTGAAAGTGGAAAACTAAGAGGCACTACCCCAATCAACACCTCATCACATAACCTTAGCACAAGCACTGTCCTAGCCCTTTTAAAATGGAGTAGACGTGCCCTAGGCAGGACTGGGTTAAGTCTCGAGAGGCGGGGTTTTGTTCGCTAGGCACTTGGCTTTCATTTCTTTGGTAGAATCTGGTGACTAGGCTACGGGGCAGTGTCAAACGACCGCGGTTGTGGGGTCTATGGAACCGACGACGTAAGCCAAAGGAAGAACCTTCCCTGCAATCCCCTCGTAATCAACCTGGCCAGATTAGCTTTGGGAAGGGGAGTCCAGTGCTTACGGACTTAATCACCCTTTTGGAGATTTCTAGGTCTCCTAAGGAATACACCATAAGGACTAGGCTTGTTTGCTTGATTGAACACACACTTCTCGCATCTGTTGCTCTGCGCATCCCCTCCTGTTCTTCTCTAGTGTATGCACGGGAGACGCTCACTGCATCCCGAGTTGTTTGTTTTGGGACGGGAATCCAAACGACTTGATTCTGCTAGAAATATGGCTGAACCTAGGGTAGATGAGGTTGAGGAACAACCCCCACCAGACACAATGGCCATTATCCAAGCCCAGATTAACACAAGCCACTAGCTTCAGCAACAACAGATCCACACTATCATGCAAGCCATACACCAGTTGCAGAACCCATATGGGCAACCACCACCACCTTTCCAAGGCCCACAAGAGCAACCGCCACCTGATCTACCACCATTCCAGGACCAACCGAGGCCCCTCCGCGATTTCTACAATCCTTCCGCTATGAGAGTCGAGCCGCACCTTAGGATCCCCAAAGGGGGAGATGATTTTTAGCTAAAACCAAATGTCTTGAGTCTGATTCAGAAACACTTCCATGGAAGCTCAAATGAAGACCCCTTCCAGCACCTAGAGGATCTTGACCGGATAGCCCGAACTGTGAAACCTAGGAACATTAGCCTTGACACTGTTTTGATTAAGATGTTCCCCTTCTCGCTGAGAGACAAGGCATCTCACTGGCTTAGAACCCTAGGTAGACTTATCACCACCTGGGAAGAACTGAGGCATGCATTCTTAAAGAAATTCTTCCCCATAGTTAAGACCAATGCCCTCAGAAGAGCCATTACTACCTTTACACTCCAGGGTGGGGAACAGTTCCATGAGGCGTGGGAAAGATTTAATGAACTCTTGAGGAAATGCCTACACCACGAAGTACCAAGGTGGCAATTGGCCCAGATCTTCTACCACGGTCTGGACAACAACCTACAGAACTTTGTCGATGCCTCATGCGGGGGGAACTTCCTGAATAAAGACGAGGAGAGCGCGTTTGACCTCTTTGAGTCTATGAGCGAAAATTCGCTCAACAATGCCTCCATGACCCATTTTAACCGATCCAGTCAACCCCGTGGTGGGATTTATGAGGTACAAGCAAATTCTAGAATGGTTGACATGGACATCATTGCCAAGAAATTAGATTGAGTGGAATTGGTGGATAAAAAGATAGATGAGCTATTGAACCAGACCAGGAACCCGTTACAGACCTTCTCCATAGCAAAGGGAGCTCACAATATTGACCTGGTCCAGCCCTTAAGCCAATTGAACGTGGAACAAACCCTGACCACGTTCCAGGGAGGGACCTTTGCTCCCTCAACCCTTGATTACTCTCTTCCCTTCCCCTCGACATCTGCTATCCTTGAAGATGTACAGGCTGTCCAAGGTTATGCTAAACCTGACCCTTTCTCTAACACTTACAACATCGGCTGCCGTAATCACCCCAACTTTGCTTGGACAAACCAGAAACCACCTCAATTCTAGAACCAGCCCAGGTCAAACCAGCAGCCAAACTTGCCCCCTATCAGCAAGGACCACCAGTTAGAGCCCCATACAATCAGAATAGGGCGACCCCTCCCCCGCAAAACCAAATGGACACCCTGATAAAGATGATGGCTGAAAGGAACCAGAAACATCAGGAGGAAATGGCCTTAGTAAAGGAATAGTTAAGCCAACTATTGGACTGTAAATAACAAGGATCCCTACCTTCCCAGCCACAATCGAACCCGCGAAACATGATTAACAGAGGCCCCAATTCGCAAGGGTTCCAGGGCAATCTTGAGCAAGCTCACATGTTCCAGCCCGCCCCACAAACACCCCCTGGGTTTGGTGCCTCTTCATCCTCGTCTTTTCAAGGGTCAACCCATGGTCCCAATGCCTCTGCGAATGCGGTAACCTTGAGAAGAGGCACCAAAACCTAAGATCCCAAATGGCTGACTCTCCCCAAGAGTTCACCAGCTGAAACTCCCGACTCAAAAGAGACACCAGAAAAACCTAATGACCCAGAAGTAGATCCTATCCATGTTTAGACACCATACCCTGAGGCCTTGGAGACAATCAAGAAGAAGAAAAGTGTTGTGGAAACTGAGGAGCTTTTGGAGATCTTTAAGCAAGTTCAGATTAATATTTCGCTCCTCGAAGCTGTTAAGCACATCCAGGCTTACACCAAGTTTTTAAAGGATGCCTGTACACCCAAACGTAAGCCAAGACCTCAAGGACCTAGGAAGGTTGTGCTCTCCGAACAAGCAAGTTCCGTAATATCAAGCAACCTTCCACTCAAGCGAACTAACCCAGGAGCACCCCTGATATCCTACAATATCGGGGACATGACATTTGATAGAGCACTTCTAGACTTAGGTGCTTTCATTAATCTGATTCCAACAACCCTGTACCACCAATTTGGTTTCAAAGAGTTGACACCCACACCTATCACCATCCAGCTAGCTGATAGATCTGTGAAGACCCCGATGGGGGTTGTCGAGGACGTGATTGTGCGGGTCAAAGACTTCTATTTTTCGATTGACTTCTTGGTGCTTGACATGGAAGTCCCTGAAAAACTACAGAACGCACCCATAATCTAAGGGAGACCTTTCGTAGCTACGGCTAAGGCAAACATTGATTGTGACATGGGATGTATGGAGATCTCCTTTGGAGACAAGAAAATGCAGTTGGATATCTTCCAAGCGACCAAGTCTTTTGATTGCGATTGTGTTGAGGAACATGATCCCATGGAACCTTTGGTCGAGGAATGTCTCACCCTTAGTTCTGTCTCAGACCACCAATCCTGTAACGACTATTTTGACCCGTCACCATCGCTGCCCATGGACCTCTGTAGGGCTGATTACCATCAACAACACCATTTGAGGAGATTGATGTTGATCAACTCCCGCCTTTCCCTTTCCCTTCGACTGTTGTTCCACCCACACCCGAACTAAAGCCACTACCTGAGAATCTCAAGTATGTCTTCCTAAGACCTAACCAGACCTTTCCTGTGATTATTAACTCTCATCTAACCAAGGAACAGGAACTCAGGTTGATTGTGGCCCTTTCGGAACATCGGGCCGCCATTGGATGGACCATTTCAGACTTGAGAGGAATTAGCCCCGCCTATTGCACTCATAAGATTTACCTGGAAGACGGGGCACGACCCTCCCGCTAGATGCAGAGACGGTTAAACCCAAACATGCGGGAGGTCGTTAAGAAAGAAATTATCAAGTGGCTTGAAGCCAACATCATCTATCTCATCTCTGATAGCCCCTGGGTGAGCCCCACTCAAGTGGTTCCAAAGAAAGCCGGGCTCACCATTGTTACCAATGAGCATGGCGAATCCATCCCCACCTGCACCACCATCGCATGGCGGGTGTGTATTGATTACAGGAAGCTCAATGAAGCAACCAAGAAGGATCATTTCCCCTTGCCATTCATTGACCAGATCCTCAAAAGATTGGCAGGGCAAAAGTATTTTTGTTTCCTGGATGGATATTCAGGATATAACCAAGTCGCAATTGCTCCTGAAGATCAAGAGAAGACCACATTCACTTGCCATTCGGGTTATGCAACACACCCACTACCTTTCAGCGTTGCATGCTAGCCATTTTTTCAGAAATGGTGGGTGAATACTTGGAGGACATTATGGATGATTTCTCTGTATTTGGGAATTCATTCGACCACTGTTTGAGCAACTTGGAGAAAATCCTGAAACGATGTATCGAGGTTAATTTGGTGTTAAGTTGGGAAAAGAGCCATTTTATGGTTCAAGAAGGAATCGTCCTTGGTCACATCGTATCACATAGGGGCATTGAGGTGGATCGGGCTAAGGTTGATTTGATTTCCAAACTTCCTTCGCCTAGCTCGGTCCGGCAAATCTGTTCATTCCTGGGACATGTTGGCTTTTACCGAAGGTTCATCAAAGACTTCTCCAAGCTTTCCAAACCCTTAACCGACCTTCTGGCTAACAACGCCATATTTCACATGACCTCTGATTGCATCCGGGCTTACCACACCCTCCGGGACTTAGTCTCCACAGCACCTGTACTTCAGCCCCCAGATTGGTCCCAGAACTTTGAGATTGTGTGTGATGCATCAGATTTTGCCATAGGCGTTGTCCTGGGACAAAGACAAGACAAGAAACCCATGGTGATCTATTACGCGAGCAAGACGTTGGACGAGGCCCAACGAAATTATACGATCACATAGAAAGAATTGCTCACTGTAGATTTTGAACTTGAGAAGTTCTGACCTTACCTGCTGGGATCCCACGTGACCATCTATACTGACCATTCAGCCATCCGGCACCTGTTGGCTAAAAAGGATGCAAAGCCCAAGCTCATCAGATGGATTCTGCTCTTGCAGGAATTTGACCTGGAAATCCTCGACAAAGCCGGATCAAAGAATGTGGTGGCTGACCACTTATCCAGACCTCACCCAGACCACATTGGACCCTCCCTGCCTTTATCCGACACCTTCCCCGATGAACACATTTTGGCTGTGCAAGACTAGAAACTGCCATGGTATGTTGACTATGTCAACTACCTGGTTGTAGGACAGACCTCGCACAGCTGCTCCAGACAGCAATGGGACAGGTTCTTGGCCGAGGCCAAGCACTATTTCTGGGATGATCCCATGTTGTTTCTCTTTTGTGCCGACCAGATCATCAGGAGATGTATCCCTAAGGACGAAGTTCAGAGTGTGCTATCTTTTTGTCATGACCAAGCTTGTGGTGGCTGCTTCTCAGGAAAGAAAACGACTGCGAAGGTCCTACTATCCGAATTTTATTGGCCTTCCTTATTTAAGGATGCACACAACTTTGCCAAGACTTGCTCGCACTGCCAAACACTGGGGACCATGACCAAAAAAGATATGATGCCCCTCCAGCCCATTTTGATTGTCGAGATTTTCGACGTTTGGGGTATTGATTTTATGGGCCCCTTTCCACCATCGAACGGCTATGAGTACATCCTAGTTTCGGTAGACTATGTCTTTAAATGGATTGAAGCCGTTGCCACTCGTCGATGCGATCATAAGATTGTCATGGACTTTGTTAAGCAGAACATCTTTTCCCGGTTTGGAATACCAAAGGTCATGATCAGTGACGGTGGAAGTCATTTTATTCACTCCCAATTCCGTTCCCTACTTAGAAAATACGGGGTTAACCACCTCATTGCTACCCCGTATCATCCGCAAACAAATGGGCAGACCAAGGTCTCAAATAGACAAATCAAAAACATTCTACAGAAAACTGTGCGACCTGACAGGAAAGACTAGTCTACACGACTTGATGATGCCCTGTGGGCATACAGGACCGCTTTCAAGACCCCGATAGGCATGTCGCCTTATCGCTTGGTCTTTGGCAAAGCCTGCCACCTTCCTGTAAAATTGGAACACTGGGCTTAATGGGCTGTCAAGCAGTGTAACATGGATTCCCAGTTAGCCGGTGCGCAGAGGATGCTCCAACTCTCTGTGTTTGAAGAAATTCGTCGGGACGCCTTTCAGAATAGTCGACTGTATAAGGAGAAAATGAAAGTCGTCCACGATCGACTCATCCATAGAAAGACCTTTGAGCCTAACCAGCAAGTCTGGCTTTTTGATGCCCGCCTAAAACTCTTTCCAGGAAAGCTCTGCTCTAAGTGGACAGGACCATTTAGGGTGGTCAAGCCTCACTCCAATGGGGCGGTCAAAATTGCTGATCCGAACACTGGGTACACTTTTACAGTCAATGGCCAAAGATTGAAACACTTCCTAGCTCAGGTTCCCCCAAAGGAGAGTGTCACCCTCATCGAAGGATGACACGAAGCACCACCCAGCTGGAGGCGTTAAACTCAATGCTTCCTGGGAGGCAACCCAAAGGATTCAGACTGATCAGGTATTCTACGTCACTCAGGTAATATCTTTTCGAACCCCTGTTGCATCCATGTATTTGTCAATGAGGACATTGTCCAACTTAAGCATGGGAGGTGGTAAATTACATGATCCTGAGCTCATTTAATTAGTCTGAATAAAATAAAATTAAAAAAAAAAAGAATTTAGGAAGAAAAACGTAGGCATTAGAAATTTGTCAATAGTATGAAATAATACGGAAAGAACTTGAACACTTAGACTTTTCAGGCCTTCAGGCTTAATTAGCCCTGGTATTCGTTAAAATATGGATTTAGCTTCAAATCCTTGCAACCTTAAGCAACTCTAATCTACTAACTAAATAAGGTGATAAGTATATGACTTATCAACTCACCCTCTAACTCAGAATGACTTTTAGTCTAAGCATCTGCACACATTTTTGCACAGACTCACTCGGAGATTTTGACAGAAATTGGGTAGCTAATGAACTCTCTAGGGTGGTATGGCTAGCAAGTTGTCATGGGTAACAGCCCATTGACAGGTTGTCTAGAGCCCAGCCATGGGACCACCTCTTATTCATTGCCTCTAGGTAAATTTGAGATTAGGGAAGTCACCTACCAAATAAAAAAAAAGGGAGAAAGAAGAGAACAAAATAAACCACACTTCATCGCACGAGTATGGCTGGCAAGTGATCGTGCGTAATAGCCCATTGGTCGATTGTCCAAAGCCCAGCTTAGTAAATACACAAAAAGAACCAAAATGCTTAAGGAAGAAGTGGGGAAGTAGAGTAAGCCGGGGAGATATACACTGGAAAAATCCTTATGTTGACCCCAATCAAAACAAACGTAGGGAGAAAGCTACCGATCAAACAAATACACCTTCAAGCAAAACATTTTCTCTTACGGTCACCTAGGGACGTAAAAACCCGAAGTCTGCCTAAATTACCATTGAGTGAGCCTATCACAATCTTCACACCAAGATGCTTAGCACTTAGAGTTTTGTTCGAGTTTTGGGTGGGTTGGATTGCCATAAAAAATTACCAACACACTCTTAACTCCAAAAAAAAAAAATCTAAAGAAAAAAAAATATATATATATATATATATACATTAAAGCAAGGATTCAGGCGATTCGTATTTTGGCAGACACCCGGGCGCTACTTATTCTTTGTAGATTAAGATCTTAGTATATTTCCTTCTATTGACAAGTAACGAAGTGTCTAAGTAGTTACTTCTTAAATTGTGACTAGAAATAAAGGCTAGAATAAACCTTGCTAGGGACTAATAAGGACTAAGCATGGGGGTATGATAACACTGCATCTTGGGGTGATAAATATGTCAGTTGGGGTTTATCTTAATAGCAAGATGCACAAATAACACATCATAAATAGGAATAGGAGCATCACATGCATTGCATATCAAGATTGCTTATAATACATTATAAATGGCCATGTGTACAAGGACATGTCAAAACAGGCCTCTGATAAGCAATCGGACCGCATAGATGGATTCAGAGCGATGAACGGAGTCCAATGGACTCAAAATCGACCAAATCTGACATCCGGAGCTCCCACAATTAACCTAGGAAGTTATGGCCGTTGATCTGATGATCAACGGCTCACAAAGCACCACGTGGTGCCCGATCCGCGCCCATACACCTCGCCCAGCCCCCTCCATCAATCGCAGAACGATCTGAGCCGTCCAATCTTTGATCGGACGGCTGAGAACGCCACACCATCGCTACACTCTTCACCCACATCAAATCACAACCGTCGGATCTCCATCCAACGGTCGGCAATAGCCGAGCACCGACGCACGATCGTAACCATCCATACAGAGCAACACAGCGGTCGAAGCACTCACCCTCACTCACGCGATGTGGGATCGAAACACACCGCGCAGTAAATCGAAGGCGAGGGCGCACGCGGGCGAAATGGGATCGTAGATCGGCGAATGGACGGGTGCGATTGTGAGACGTGGCGCCCACAGATGCACCTTGACCAGATGCGTGTGATGACGCACACGATCTACGCCAGTGGCCCACGCGGAAGCTCAGCCGTCCGATCTTCGATCGGATGGCTTACGACATGCGCACGCGGATCAGATGCTAAGAAGAATGGACGCGCACGTGCGACCGTTGGGCAAGGACCTTCACCAACGTTTTGGGAAGGGTTTTAGCGACGTCCCAGACGTCGCTAAAACCCCTTCTTCATTTGGAAAGCCCTTCTTCCTATTTAAACCCCTTCCAACCTCCCATGGGAGGATTAACTCCACTTGCAAGTGCTCTACCCCACTCCTAGCCACCATTAGCTCTCTTTGTAATCGTCGGAGACAATGAGCCGCCGACAGAGCCCCCTCCACCGCCATGGCTGCCTCGCCGTCTTCTCTCTCTCTCTCTTTCCTTCTTTATCTTAAGCTTTATTTTACTTATGTTCAAGCATTTATCTAGTGTTGTAATTATGAACTAAAGTTGCATGTCAAATGAAGTTGTTTCTTATCTAGTTACCTGCTAATGCTGGATCTCGTGTTTCGTCTTTAAGGTTATTATTATTTACAATCGTTGTGGTATATGACAAAACAGCTACCAGATTATTACAAATTTTTTTACTCGAAATAATAAGTTTTCCCAAGGTCGCATTCAGGGAGCAACTATGATTCTAGAAGCATAAATGTTAACAATTATGTTACAAAAATAATAATCAAGAGAGAGAGAGAGAAAGAGAGCTAAAGTTCTCCTTTTTTGTTGGCTTCTTCTTCTCTCTTCCTCTTCTCTCTTTTCTTCTTCTTTTGCTGATATTTCTCTTCTTCTATTCTTCTTCTGCTTTGGCCGTTCCTCCTCCTCTTCTTCTTCTTCTTCTTTCTTCTTTTCTTCCTGCCTTCTTCTTTGTTCTTTAGCCTGCGGCTGTGGTGATCTTCTTCTTTCTTGTTTTTTTTCTGCTATGCTTTTCTTTCTCTTCTGCTCTGCTTCTTCTTCCTTTCTTCCTTGCAGCTGTGTCTTTTTTCTTCTTCAGCCTTTCTTTCTTCTTTCTTCTCTGGCCGCTAACCTTCCGACGTCTGATTCGATGCCCAGACGACTTACCTATGGGTTTGCTACAATGCGGCTTCCTTTCTTCTTCTTCAGCTCCTCTCCTTCCTTTCTTCTTCAGCTGCTCAGTGAGGTTAAGTCCTCGGCCGCACCTCCTCCTTCTTCTTCCTTCGCCTGTTTCTTCTTCTTTTTCCTTCTTCCCTGTGCACACACACAATGATCAGTGCAAAACCTACCCCTACCCCTTCCCCGTGTCTCTCTTTCTCTCTGAATCTCTCTTAGGAATGCTCTCCTAGAGCCGGGCAATCGGGTTCGGGTAGCGCGCCCGGGACCAGGCCCACCGGTATGCGGTGGTGGGCGAGGAGTGCTTGGTCGGGTAGTCGGATTCGGCCTAGACCCGCAGAGCATGAGCGCGAGTGAGGGCGGGCGAGTGCATGGCACACTGCGTGCGTGTGAGGGACCTAACCCCTGTGTATCGAAGGCAAACAGCCTGATTCACTTTTTCAATTTAAGTGTGGGCGCGAGGCCACACACTTACGAGGTGGGACTAAAGTCCCACCTCCAAACTACGTGCCCGCAGTCATGGAATTCATTGCCAATTGGGGCAGTTGCGAGGCTTGTATCCTAAATTGCAAGCCTGGGCGCTCTCACGGAAGCAGTACGCACTGCTTGGAGTGGGAGCCTGGGCTGGAGACAGCCTGGAGCTACTTGTGAAGGAGCTTCAGCAGCTCATCAATGGCGGCGAGGAGGTGCTGACCTGAAAACGCAAGGAGAGCCTCGCGGCCGCATCAGATAGCGTAGGAAACTTCGCTGGAGTGTGGTGAAGCCAGTGCGGGGGTCGGCGAGGCGCGCGAGCGCCTGTGGAGGTGTGCGTAGGTCAGACTGTGTGCGCGGAAATGGGTCTGTTCGGGGGGGTGGTTGGGTAGTGAATGGCGATGTATGGAGTCGGGGAAACGGTTGAGTGGAGTGAGGGGGAGCTTCTGGGCTTGATGGCGAGGGGTGAGGTGGTCTGTGGAGGTGGAGTGACCTCACCGGAGAAGGCGACCGGAGATGGGGAAGGTGGTGATGGACAGTGGCGGTCGGGTGGTTGAAAGGGCAAATTAGGAGGGGGAAAATACAAGAGAGAGAGAGAGGAAGACTCCTACCTATTTAGTCGACGAAGAAGGGGAGGAAAGCGTCCGGCTCGTGCCTGCCAGAGCTGGGGACGAAGGTGCCCAGGAGGAGGTTATTAGCGACGAGGAAGGGATCTGAGGACGCCAGCTGGTTCGGCCTAGCGTGGGGAAGATGGGGTGGAGTAGACTCTGCTGCAAGTAGGGCAACAGAGTGACAAGGAGGAGGAGGAGGAGATCGCTGGAAGCTCGGGCATTCTGACCGGAGAGGGAAGAAACGAAATGTAGGGTGTTTCTCCATCAGAAGAAGCTTGAAGAAGACGGCAGACCTTGCCGCTCCTTATAAAGGCCTGGTCAAGGAGAGAGGGCCGAGGAGGCGACGTGCCTACCTCGCCAGAGAGTGGTCGGAATGGATACCCATGCCTTTCGTGCATTCTCTCTCTCTCTCTCTCACTTTTTACCCACAACTTTTTGCAAGCAAAAACTTGTGATTTCCGTGGCATAAAGTGACAAGAAAAATCTAGTTTTCACGCCTCCCTGAGATCGACACTCGGACTCACGCCCATTTCTTCATTTTAAAATCGACGTTGGGAGCGCAAGCTATAACGACTCTTTTAAACACACACGCCCCACGCCACGTCAGCCTACAATGTAGACCAACTTCACCTGGCCTACCGTAAAGATGGTAGAATGAATTCTAGGTCAAGACCTAGAATTCACCCTAATTGACTCTCAGGTTACTAGGTCCAAGATTTTTGGATTCAAGTGAAATTAGAGCCTATTTTTTTAGGGTTTTCTTGATTATATTTTTTTCAACCAAGGGCTTCAATATCACAGAAATGCAGGGGGGTTTGTTTCATTTTATGTAGGTAAGTGTAAACTAGCACTCCAAAACCCTAAAATTGAAACCCTAATTGGCTCTATTCTGCATCCAATTTGATCTTAACTTGTTCACCTTAGGCTTCAAGCAAGAAATGTGTTAGCCCACAATGATTTAGAATTTAACCATATTCCCTAATAGGTACAGGAAATCATGGATGGGATCTCTAAATGGAATAGCTTTGACTTCAATGAGATTTGAAAAAAAGGTAGGTGATTCCTAATTGATTGTTTCCTTTTTTGTCTTCCTAAGATTATAAGGTTGATTACGAAAGAATAGAGAACTTACCTACCTTGGAGTGGTTGATTTGCGCGGAAGATCTCCTCGTGAAGTACCTAGCAAAATCACAAGAAAGCAAACCGGACAAGTCAGTGCTCAAGTCAGGATGACTGAGGGAGGAGGTCGTGCCCCTCTCTGCTACCAGTGTGGGCAGCTGGGCCACATCAGGAGGGATTGCCCATCTAGGGTCGGAGCACAGCAGATGCTCCCCACACCGAGCACTGGAGGCCGATCTGGCGGCCGCAGTCACCAGGCGCGTGCAGGAGGATAGCAGTCACGAGGAGGGTACCAGCCAACTGCTGCTTGCCCGACCCAGAGCATGGCCGCTTCGTCTGCACCCAGGGCTGAGGGGCATATCAACACCCTAACACACAGAGATGCCAGGGCTTCAGGTTTTGTGGTGGTAAGTATGGTTACCATTTCTGGAAGATTAGTCTACGTTCTTTTCGATTCTGGTGCAACATACTCTTTTGTCTTCTCGAGTTTTGTCGTCAGTTTGGCTTTGAGCAGTGTACTGTCAAAGGTCCTGTTCCTGATTAGAGGGCCAGGTGGACAATTGTTTGTAGTAGAGGAGGTCTTTACAGACGCAAGGTCGCTATAGGGGGACATAGTCTTCTCGCCGACCTGATAGTGATCCCGATGGAGGACTTTGGCATGATCCTAGGGATGGACTGGCTGTCTGCCTATCATGCCCTGGTGGACTGCTTTGGGAGAAAGATCGTCTTCTCCATACCGAAGTTGCCTCCCTTTGAGTTTCATGGCTAGCCGGTAGACGGAGGTTTCAAGAGCATCTCCGTGCTACGATCTGCAAAGCTTTTGAGGCAAGGGTGTGAGGGCTTCTTAGCTTGTCTTATAGCAGAGCCTAGCCCCGTGGCTTCTTACCTTGACGTCTTCCTAGAGGAGCTACTAAGACTACCACCTGAGCATAAGATCGAGTTTAAGATCTAACCAGTACTGGGGTCCAGCCCCATTTCTATTGCATCGTACATGATGATACCACTTGAGCTACGAGAGCTCAAGTCACAGTTATAGGACCTGTTGGATAAGGGCTTTGTGAGGCCCAGTGCATCCTTGTGGGGAGCCCCTGTAATGTTTGTATAGAAGAAGGACGGTACCATATGGCTTTGTCTCAACTACCGACAGCTGAATCGGGCCACTGTCAAGAACAAGTACCCGCTGTCTCGTATCAACGACCTCTTTGACCAATTGACGGATGCTACAGTGCTCTCTAAGATAGATCTGAGAGCAGGTTACCACCAGTTGATGATTAAGGAGACCGACATCTCCAAGATAGTCTTCCATACATGGTACGGGCACTACGAGTTCTTAGTCATGTCGATTGGGCTGACCAACGCCTCCGCTACTTTCATGGACTTGATGAACCGTGTTTTCAGGCCATACTTGGACCTGTTTGTGGTGGTGTTCAACGACGACATCCTAATCTACTCTCGGGATTAGGCACATCGTGGACATCATCTATGTACAGTTCGAGAAACCTTAAGATGCGTGGGTTGTACGCTAAGTACAGCAAGTGCTAGTTTTGGTTGAGACAGGTGACTTTCCTAGG
Organism: Thalassia testudinum; assembly: GCA_037157565.1. NCBI lineage: Eukaryota > Viridiplantae > Streptophyta > Magnoliopsida > Alismatales > Hydrocharitaceae > Thalassia > Thalassia testudinum. The sequence goes on along the minus strand of JAZHRO010000059.1, from coordinate 5,595,828 downwards.
CTATGTGATTTCAAGAGACGGATTGGTTGTGGATCCAACTAAGGTCGAGGCCGTACTCAGGTAGGAGAGGCCACGCACAATGACAGAGATATGCAGCTTTCTGGGACAAGTAGGCTACTACCGGTAGTTTATCAGAGGGTTCTCTCAGATCGCGTGTCCTATGACCCATCTGACCCAGAAGGGCGTGCCCTTTTCTTAAAAGGATGAGTGTGAGGAGTGCTTCCAGGAGTTGAAGGAGAGACTAACTTCAGCTCTTGAGCTTACTATCCCAGACAATAGTGGCAGGTTCGTGGTTTACACCGACGCTTCATTGCATGGGTAGGGTGGTGTGCTCATGCAACGAGGTCACGTTGTCGCTTACGCTTCGCTGCAACTGAAGCCCAATGAGCACTTCAAGGCACTTTATGACATCTGGAGACCATGTCAGACGTCTTACTTCTCTTCCAAATGACTGAGAGTGGTGTTAGATGCCTAGAAGCTCCCTCAGACAGCTTCAAAGGGGTTCAGGAGTCTGAAAAGGACGTAGGAAAGCAAGGTAAGCTTCTGCGACCATTACACAAGCGTCTTGGATGTTCTCAAGGGTCTGGATGGTGCGCTTAGATTGTCCGTCGGTCTGGGGGTGGTAGGCAGTGTTGAACTTTAAGCGGGTCCCCAAGGCCTGCTGGAATTTTGCCCAAAACTAGGAAGTAAAACGTTTATCTCTATCAGATATGATCCCACGAGGGACTCTGCGAAGGCACACCACCTCCTGGATGTAATGCTCTGCTAACTGAGCTAGTCCAAAAGTGACTCAGATCGGCAAAAATCGCGCCGTCTTCGTCAATTTGTCTACTATAACCCAAACGACATCGTGTCCCCGCTGTGTAATCGGTAGCCCCACTACCAGGTCCATAGTGACACTCTCCCACTTCCACTCTAGCATAGAAAGTGGCTATAGCAACCTTGCAAGCCTCTGGTGCTCGGCTTTCACCTACTGACATACTAAAGACTGCTGCACAAACTCACCAATATCCCACTTCATCCCTGTCCACCAGAAGTCACGCCGCAGATCATGGTACATCTTGGTGTTCTTGGGATGTATGGTGAACCAGGACTCGTGTGCTTCAACCAGAAGCTTCCTCAACAGCTCCTCATCTCTAGGAAATCACAAATGTCCCCGCATACGCAGAATCTCATCAGTAAAAGTGAAGTGTCCTGGGTCCCCTGTCAACACGCTGTCTCGCAGCGTCTGTAGATACGAGTCAACCATCTGTCCAGAAATTATATGGTTGATAAGCTCTGGTCGTGCCTGTCTCGTCATTATCACCGCCACTGCTCGTAGTACCCCCGTGGCTCCTGGGGTCGCCATCTGCCTAGCTCCTCCATGAGTCTCCAACTTCGTGCTTGTAAGCTAGCCAAGTGGGCGGGCACCTTCCGGCTCAAGGTGTCAACCACCACATTAGCCTTCCTTGGGTGATAAGAGATGCTGCAATCGTAGTTCTTCAGAAGCTCTATCCAATGCATCTACCTCATGTTGAGCACCTTCTGATCAAACAAGTACTTAAGGCTCTTATGATCCGTGAAGATCTCAAAGGTGTCACTGTACAGGTAGTGCCTCCATATCTTCAACGCGAAGATAACCGCTGCCAACTCTAAGTTAAGAGTGGAGTAGTTATTCTCATGGGGCTTTAGTTTCCGTGAAGCCTAAGTGACAACGTAGCCCTGCTACATGAGCACACCACCCAACCCCTGCAACGAAGCGTTGGTGTAAACCATAAGCCCACCACTACTATCCTGAATGGTGAGCATAGGAGCTGAGGTCAGCCTCTCCTTCAACTCCTGAAAGCACAACTCACACTCATCTGTTCAAGTGAAAGGCACGTCCTTCCCAGTCAGCTAAGTCATAGGATGCGCAATCTGGGAGAATCCCCTGATAAACCACTGGTAGTAGCCTGCCACGCCTAAAAAGCTACATATCTCTGTCACTATACGTGGCCTCGCCCACCAGAGTACGGCCTTGACCTTGGCCAGATCCACAGCATTCCCATCTCCTTAGATCACATGGCCTAAGAAGGTAACCTGTTTCAACCAGAACTTGCACTTGCTGTACTTGGCATATAGCCTGCATCATCTTAAAGTGTTTAGAACCATGCGTAGATGTTGTCCATGCTGCGCCTGATCCCGAGAGTAGACTAGCACATCGTCGATGAATACCACTATAACTAATGCAAGTACGTCTGAAGATGCTGTTCATTAGGTCCATGGGCGTTGGTCAGGCAAAACGGCATGACCAAGAACTTATTGTGTCCATACTGAGTACAAAAAGCCATCTTGGAGACATCGGTCTCCCTGATCCTCAGCTGTTACGAACGCACGCTTCAGACGTCTTTTAAGACGTCTGGGAGGTGGCCCAGACGTCTGGGAATCGGTTATTTTTGGCACGCGTGTTTCGTCTGCGCGCCTGAGTGCGCAGACCTGCGTACGCTCTCTCTCCCTCTCTTTTTCCCTCTCTCCTGCGGCCGCAGACCCACCCTGTCCTCTCTCTCTCTCCTCCTCGTGCGGCCTTAAAAGGCCACGCCGGACTGCTAGGGCCGGCAGGCGGGGGGGCGCAGCAAGCGCGGAGTGACGCGGGGGGGGACTGCTGCAGTTGAGCAGCAGGCGGACGAGACGCGGCGCGGCCAAGCGTCGTGAGAGGAGGGCGAGTGGCACCCTGATTCTGGAAACTTTTCCAGAATCAGACGTCTTGGAGTCTAGCCAGACGACGGGGACGACGTCTGGAGGACTGTCCAGACGTCTGAAAGGTGAGTTATTTCCGTCTTCCTTCCTTTTCTTCGACTGACTGTACTGAGAGAGAGGAAATGGGTACGCGCAGGTTCTGATCCGCCACCCAACACGAATCAGACGTCTGGCTGCAGTGGCAGACGACTGGAGCGACTTCCAGACGTCCGGGGTGACCATCGGACGTCTGGGAACTAGGCCAGACGCCCCCACAGGTTTCTGGACGTCTGAGAGACCACGCAGAGCAAGGTAACCCCTGATCCACTTTTTAAGATGTCTGGAATAAGTTCCAGACGTCTGATTTTGCACTGTTTCGTCGTTTTCGACCCGTTTAGGGCCCGTTCGAGGTCCGTTTTCCGCGTTTCGAGTTGCGTGCTTTTCGGAATTACATCCTCTACCTGTCTATAGTAGCTGTATACTATTTTGAGAAATTCCTTTGTTTGATCCTTGTGATAGGACCCTGTTCCGTTGCAGTCTCGGGGGTTACGGAGGCACGCGGGATTCCCGACCACGCCCCCAGTTCGCCTGTTATAACCGGTAGAGTGGCTTTAAGTATAATCTGTTAAATTATGAAACCATAAATAGAACCTAGGACATTGCATGAATCCTAGGAATGAGAAATAGATTGAATGGTAGATCCTAGGGTGTTGCATGAATCCTAGGGCTGGAAAACTAGATTGTATGATAGATCCTAGGATATGGAATGAATCCTAGGATGGGAAAACTAGTGGAATGTATGAATACTGCAGTCTTGGAAAATGTGGAAAGGGATTAATAGCTGCCTGTGAATTGAATTAACAGCTGCCTGCTATGAATAAATAAACGTGATTGAGAACATGGATTGTACGAACGTGAAACTGGAAAGGTGAAACCTGATTGTGTTGAGTTAAAAGAGCTGGAACCCTATGGAAAATTAGGAGTAGAACTCCTGGAAGGTGAATGGAATAGAATTGGGGAAGTGAGCTGGCCCTTGAGTACGGAGTACCAAGGAGAGCGACTGTCCCCCTGTTTAGTGAAGAGCGGAGCCAGCCGCCCCAGGGACCCGGGGTTAGGACTGGCCACTTTGTACCGACTTGCTGGCCCTCGTGTACGTAGTACCGAGGAGAGCTACTAGTGTAGGGAGGGCACTAGCTACCCCACGGGCCCCGGGGTTCTGCTAGCCTCCTACACCGACTTGTTAGGCCCACTGGGCAAACCAGGGTAGTTAAGCGAGGGTGCGCGGACTGTGGAGGGGCAAGGCTCCTGTTTGGTTACTGTGGAGGGGTTGGACCCCTGTTACTGAGAGGGCTCTGCCCTATACTGGTTCCGTGCTGTGCTTTGGGTGCACCCGTTAACGGAAACGACTGACCGCGTGCCAGTGCGGGTTAGCTACCTGTGCGCTTATCGCGCGTGCCGTAGTCACCGTTACGCCTATCCATGACCTTGGGGTGGTTGACTGAGAGTAGGATCACCACGGGGGACTCTCCCAGCCAGGAGAGCACCACGTGCTACTTCTACTGTTCGGAAAAGACTGCAATCAAGATCGTTCCCACGAGGAACATTCGAGATCAAGTGAAGGATCTGAGAAATAGATAAATTGTGGTAAAATAGAAAGACGTAATTAAAGAAAGTAACAGAACATAACAGCCACTGTACACTTTACTGTTTCTTTTGTTCTAGTTGTCACTCTACTCAGCGTTTTGCTGACGTGTTACACTCGTTATCTTTCAGGACCAGGTGTTGAGCAGCCAGGGTCAACGGCTGCAGAGGACGCTGGGCCGAGTAGGGTCCAGTAGAGTTACCACTGTTCTCTTATACCTCTTTTTGGTTCCACTGTAGTGAGTAGTTCTTGTTTCCGCTGTACTTTTCTTTACCTGCAGTTCATATTATGTTATGGATGTTGTTCTACTGTTGTGGTAGTACATACTGTAGTGGTTTCTTTCCTTACTGTTGTATTTTCTTACTGTTAGTTATATTCATGTTGAATGTGGTTTATTTTACTGCTCTTTTGGTTATTTCCTCATTGGACGACCAGGTCTTGGGTTTAGTCGAGTCGGTCCGGTTCTCGTATCTCGTAGGAACTCGGGAATCGGGTCGTTACATCAGCTAATGGTAACCTGACCTCAGGTCTATCTTGGAGAACACCATGGCGTCTCTCAACTGGTCAAAGAGGTCGTCGATGCGGGGCAGCGGATACTTGTTCTTGTCGGTGACCCGACTCAGTTGTCTGTAGTCAACACAAAGTCGCAGGGTGCCGTCCTTCATCACAAACAACACAGGGAGCCCCATGGGGATGCACTGAGCCTCACAAAGCCATTCTCTGACAAATCCTGCAACTAAGACTTGAGCTCTCGCAGCTCAAGTGGAGCCATCCTGTATGGTGTAATAGAGATGGGGCTAGTCCTTGGTATCAATGAGATCTCAAACTCGATCGCACGCTTAGATGGTAGTCCTGGTAGCTCCTCTGGGAAGACGTCGAGGTACTCGTAGACTACCAGAATACTCCATAAGTTAGTCACTGGGCTGGGCTCTGCCACAACACAAGCTAAGAAGCCCTCAACACAGTTAATTAAGTTATTTAGGCTTAATTAATTGCATGAGAAAGTAACTTAGGTTAACTTAATTTTATGACGGTTGTGTAGTATAGAGTCAAGCTAACCTAACATTTTAGATTTTAAGTTCTTTTTAACTGGTTGAGTTCAGGTCATTCACTAGGAGGCATAACTTATCTTAATTCACCGTTAACTCCTAAACATAAATTACTAATTATTTAATCAATCAGAATTATAATTAGATTACTTTAAGTACATGAATCTTGCATAAAAGATATTCACTTAAAAGAACATGCAACATTCTATAAGGAAAAATATATTTACACATGTAATCTCTCATAAAGAACCAAGTAAACATGTTTATTCACTAATTAAAACTTATTTACAAAAGAGTAAGGCAAGAAATAGTTATTCAAATAAATACAAATGGCCTATTACATTATTTAAGCTCAAGATATTCTAAGTTACAAGGAGACATGCTATTACAATGGAAATGTAAAAGTAAGGTTAAAAAAAAATTACAAAATCTTCTTTCTTCTCTCCAGCCCTTTTCTTCTTTTATTTTTCTTATCTATTCTTCTGTTTCTCTTTTCTTTCACTCTCTCTTTTCTTCTTCTTCTCTTCTTCTTCCTCTAAGCCCTCTCTGTTCTTTTATCTTAAATCTCTTCTTAAGTTCCTCTTCTCTTTTACTTCCCTTTATTTCTCCTTTCTTCCTTTCTCTTTCGATTCTTTAACTATGCGAACTAATCCACACTTAAACCACATTAACATTCTTAGCTAAGCCCATTAATTTCTTTTTACTTCAAAATTATATTTATTTAATGAGTGGCCCGACCTTTTGAGGATGCACAGCACCCCTCTCAGGGTGGGACCAGACCCTACTCAACCGAGCCTAGTTTGGTTATTATGTGGCTTATTTTCTGTTCAAATGGCACAGTATATGGCCTCCCAGGCCCACACACACGTTCGCTCACGGGCCCATGCACACAGGCATACACCTGTGGACACACACGCACAGGCACGTGCCCGCACACAAGCCAATTTCTCTTTCCGCCCAACGTTGATGACCGAAACGTCCTATACACTATTTCGTATTATACCAGTGCAGCGACTCACTATTTCTCGAGGTGGGACTATTTAAGTCTCCTCCAGGCCGAACTTCAGCCGATGATTTCTAGCAGCACAGAGCTCCAAATTAAGCAATCAAAGGCTCGTTGGAAGGCTCTATAAGTGCTCTACGAGATTATAGCATCAATTTGATGCTTAGAATAGATCTTGCCCTTCCATTTGAAGGGAGAAAGTGGAAGGTTCGCATGGCCATTCATGGCCTACAGTAGGTGATCTCAGGTCTTTTGACCTGCAGGGAAACCTCTAACCTCTATTTGAGGTCTTGAACAATCTCAGTAAATGATTCTGCATCAAATGGTGAAGGAAAAGAATGATGTAAGGCTTCAGGAAGAGGAAGAAGCTCAAGAGCTTCTTACAGGAGCTTTAGAACTCCATTTCAAGTTCTGATCAGTTCAACAGAAAGAGAAACCGCTTCTGAAGATTCTGCACAACTCCAAGAAGTTCTAGCAAACTGATCTGTGTGGAAATTAGGTTAGAATCTTAACAAATAGACTCAATAACAGTTTTGGGTTCAAAAGAACCCAAACTATGCAGTGACAAGATTTGGCCTGAATCTTCAATAAAACAACTTAAATTTATTCCAACAACATTTGAATCATTCTGCCATTAGATTCAACTCAATATATGTCAAATTTACTCCAGAATTCTCTTCATTAGACCTGAGTTTGACTAGAAGGCTCCAGAAATTGATTCAAGGTCTCACGAGGTAATTTTAACCAGAAATCCAAAGGTTTCAAGACTTGTCGCCTGAGATCCTAACTGAATCTGTTTGACAGAACAAACTACAGTTTCTCTAAGTAAGCAGTCAACAAGAATGCCTTCATCATGCCTTTCTCAAGCTTCTGGACCTCTTAAATCGAACTGAACCGTAACAAATAGTCATCTCCAACTCTGCTGGAGTTGGAGAAGACAGAGACCTATGTAGAGTTCCAGACCTCAAGACATCAAATTAACGATCGGAACAGAATCCTCAGATCATTAGTAATCAAGCTGGAGCTCTGTACAGAGTTCTAAGGACTGAAGAACACTTTCGGTTCGCTGGAGCTCGCCGGAGCTCCGATGAGTTCAAAAGAATGATTGACAATGCATAGAAGGCCTTAAAACTAACCATTAAGAATTTGAAAAGTTTCCTGAGGTCGCAAGGAACCTCAGGAGCTCATCAATTTATCAATTGTAAGATTAAAACAGAAGATATGCAGTGAATTCAAAAAAATTGTGATATGAGTTCGCTGGAACTCAGATCGAGTTCTCTCACTCAATTGAGTAGAGAGAACTAGTTAATGGAGTGTGGCGATGATAATAGACTATTTAATTAGATAAATAATTCATCTCTGAGTCGCCATTGACAGTGAGCTCAGAGATAAGGTGAAATTTGGGCATTTACTTTGTAAGAGTTAATTATACTAATTAGGTGTAAAATCGGAGCCCTTAGAATATGGATGGGTGATGGAAAGCCCCAATGCATGTGTTCTAACCTCGGAAGCCTCCGTCGTGGACAACGGAGGCCATCAGTGAAGGTGGAGGTGGATTAGGTGTTTGAGTGATATAATCAAGAAATTGATACGTCAGAAATGATCATGGAAGATTATGGAGTGTGATCAGTGATTTAAAAAGATAAAAAGATGCTTTAGTCGAGCTCAGAGAACTCGCCGGAGCTAAGGAAGGCGACGGAAGGAATTAACTTTTAACCTAACTAAACTACCTAATTAACTAAACTAATTACTCTATCTTACCTATCCTACTATTACCTGGATGAAGGGGGTAAAGAAGTCTCCATCGATGATCATAACGGAGGAGGAAATCAGAGGGGCAGGGGAAGAAGTCTGGCAGGCAAATTTGCAGAGCAGAAGCGTAGTCCAGAGTCATCACTTGATTAGAGGTGCGGCGAAGGACAGCGAAGCTCAGTGAAAGATGGAATTGATCGAAAGAAGTGTGTAGTGGTGGAAGTAGGTCACTGGGAAAGGAAGGAATAGCCTATCGGGTAGAATCAGTTGGGGGAAGAGGGAAGGGAATCTAACCATTGAAATTGGAGAGGTGAAGGGGTATTTATAGCTTTCGACGGCTGAAAAGGAGGTTGAATCTGGACGGTATAATGTCTAGGTGCGAGGTAACCACCGGTGTCTTCTCCGATGTCGATGAGATTATTTTCGAACCCTAATTAGGATTATAGCTTCATCCAGACCGATGGATGGAAAGGTGGCAGTGAGCGCAAGCTCCAGAAGCTTAATGAGGGTGGACAAACGTAGGATGGATGATGATCGGAGGGTGACAGCACCGCCTGTCGTTCAAACGACTGAAGAAGAAAAGAAAAAGAAGATGTTTGCAGGGACCTACAAGCAATGAAAGATGAGGACCAAGGTGAAAGGAAAGGACTCGGATAAAATGAAACCTAAGGATTAAAACGTAAACTAAGGTTTTCAAGGGTTATTTTAATTTAAATATTTTTCAACTTTTTATATATGGTTATAAATTAGGTAAATATTATATATAAACCTTGGATTTACGTTTTTGACCTTTTTATCTTAATTTATTTAATTAAGTAAAGTTACTTAAGTTATTACATACTTAGGTATAAATTAAGCTTAAGTTAATTTAGATACTAATTAGATAACTAATTAATAATATTTTGGGTTCATTTATTAATTAAATTATTAATAATATTAATTGGCTAACAATTTAGCATTTTTAACCTATTTTAAGGTCCTTTTATCGCTTATTCTATAATTAACCCTCATATATACATATTCCTAGCTAATTAACTAGGGAAACTGGTTAATTAGGGGCAGTTAGAAGCCATGATGAGCCTCTCATCAACAACCCTGACTCAGTAACCTCGCGGCCCGAAGTGCGGAGATGCACTTGAAACCTCTGTCCACCGACTGGCCGTGGAACTCAAGGGAGGCAGCCCAGGTATGGATAAAATGATCTTCCTCCCGAAGCAGTCTCCCAGGGCATGATAGGTAAACAACCAGTCCATCCCTAGAATCACGCTAAAATCTTCAATCTGGATCACAATCAAATTAGTAGGGAGGCTGTGTCCCCCTATAGTGACCTCACAGTTTATGAAAGCCTCCTCTGCGATAAACGACTGTCCACCTGGCCCTCTAATCAGGAATGGATCCTCTAACAATACGCTATCCGGCCCCAAACTGATGGAAAAACTCGTGGAGATAAAGGAATGCTTGGCACCAGAATAAAAAAGCACATAAACTAATTTGTCGGAAAATGTAACCATACCTGCCACAACAGAACTTGAAGACCTGGCGTCTCTGTGAGTCAGGGCGTTGACACGCCCCTCAGCCCTAGGCGTAGAAGAAGCAGCCACTCTCTGGGTCGGGCGAGTAGCAGTTGGCCAGTACCCATCTCGTGACTGTTGTCCTCCTCCTTATGCCTGGTAACCACAGCTGCCAGATCGGCCTCTAGTGCTCGGTGCTGAGAGCATCTAGTTTGCTCCGGCCCTAGATGGCAGTCTCTCCCCCTGTGGCCCGACTGGCCACACTGGTAGTAGAGAGAGGCACGGCCTCATCCCTCAGTCTATCCCTGTTGGTAACTGGGCAGGGGTCTGGTGCATGCAACTGTCCCCTATTTGGAGCCCCCAAAAGCCACCGGTGGCCCGTCAGAGCGAAAAGACTCTCTTGCGGGCACCGCGTGCCTCCTCTCCTGTTGGCCCTGTGAGCGCTCAGGCTGGTAGGTCGTCTTCCATCCTCCTCCATCAATGTCTCGCATGATCGGGTTGGTCTCCTCGTAGGTCGTGGCCGCCTCAACCATGCGAGAGAAGGTAGGTAACTTTAGGGGCTTCACATACCTTCGAATAGCAGGCCAAAGGCCCTAAGTGAATCTCCATAGGCACTCCTCTATAGATGCAGCCGACGGGGCGAAGCGTGACAGCTCAAGGAAACGCGTACGGTACGCGCTAACCGTCATTGCCCCTTGGCGGAGAGTGTAGAACTCCCACCTCCTCTGGTCTTGCCAGGTCTGTGGGAAGTACAGCTCGCAGAGGAGTGCCACGAATCAATCTCACGATGGCTCTCTCCTCTCCTGGCCTCTGACTACCCTCCACCACCTGTGGGATGCACTCTCCAGCTGGTACATGGCGAAGGCCACGTGGCACTCTGTAGGATGTTGGAGAGTATCGAAGACCTTCTCCAGCTGCTAAAACCTATCCTCTGCCTCAGACGGGCTCTCCTCCCCCTTGAAAAAGGGGGGCTTCAGCTTCCGAAACTAGGCGAAAAGCTCGTGGTGGAGTCACAACAGGGGAACGGGTGCACCTCTCGGTAGGAAGGACTCGTGCTCAGTAGTGTCCTAGGGTGGTAGGGGTGCTTGAGGATCACCCCTCCCCCTCCAGCTTACCTGGCACTGCAGCAACTCCCCTGTCTCACAAAGGACTCCCCCCTCCACGTCCTCAGGGGGAGGTGGCTGAGGAGGAGGTTGCTAAATCTCCTCCGACACTATATCCCAGATTAGCTGGGCAAGGTCTTAGGCCTGGATGCCCGGGAGGAGGGGTGGATCAACCTCTGCCTCAAGTCTGGCACGTCCGCCCCCACGACCACGCCCACGGCCATGTCCGTAGAGAGGCTATTCCTAACCCTGAGTCCCAACCCAAGGAGAGGCTAGCTCTATGCCTACACAAAAAGTGATAGTAGCTCTTCTCGATACCACGTACACGCGGGTCAGCTTACTTTCCATACCCATGTCTAAACAACCAACCAACATGCCTGTATAGGCAAAGTGTTCCATCATACATCAATATTCATATCACTGTACTTTGATTTCCTTTCCTAGTTCCCTGTAGGGTTTGTGCATAGTACTCATCTCATTTCAACACATGGCATGTATCTCTATTCACATTATGGTTTCACAATCATAGAACAGGCAGCTCGTGATTTAACAGGACAAGCATGCAATCTTATCAAATTAACTATACAAATTCTCACAGTAGGAAACTGTAACAGCATGAATTCTCAATTTATAATCAACGAGGTTCAAGTAATGCACATACACCATTCTTAGCCCTAGGATTCATCTTATGTCCTAGGCTTCAAGCAGCTATTTCTAATTTATCATGGACTTAATAAATTAAAACACAGGAGTAGAGAAGACCACTCTATCAAAGTGTACGGGAGATATGGGGGCACAAATGATGGAACCTAGTGTCTCCGCAGGTCCCAGGTGCTCTATGGACTAGAACCCTTGAGCTCCTATTTCTGTTCCAGTCGTCTGTTGCCCATCACAGCTGTCTGAGGGTGTCTCTAGGTGTTTGACACTACTCCCGGTCGTCCGGGAGAGCAGTCGGACGTCTGGCGATGCTTCCAAACATCCTAAAGTGCCTTGAATGCCATGCCAACGTACCTTCCCAACATCCCTGGTACCTGCGGGCCACCAGACGTCCTGAGCTCCCTCCGGACATCCGATGATCCCTCCAGATGTCTGGAGAACGTCGCAGACATCTGATAATGCAGAAAAATGACCCCCAGCTTCGTGTGCAAGGCCTTCCTCGCAACGCCTCTCCTCCTCCACTCCCCAACCTCACCCTCTCTCAATCTCCTTCATGCTCTCCCTCTCATGCCCTCCCTCCCTCGACTGCACACCTCTCTGCGGTAGGGAGGCGTCGGTGGATGTGGGAGGAAGGCTGTTGTGGCGAACAAAGTGGAGGAGGGGTGAGTTTTAAGGGTGCATGGGGGATGGGGGGTATGGTGGGGGTATGGGGTAGGGTGTTGTGGGGTCGGGAAAATTGCACCCAACCTCACAGGATAATTCTTGGGGGGTTTAAAATTGCGATAAACCCCTCCAGAAGTTTAAAATTTCGCATTGGGTCTTTTGGTGTATAGAAAAATTACAAGAAAACCCCTAAAATTTCAGAAAACCCCAAAAGACCCTTGGGAAAGTTCATTTCAATAAGAATGAAGGAGTATAACATTTCATAGAGTATCCTTAATAGGCCACCAGAGAAAGTAAAATGAAGGAACTAAAAGAAAGTAGAAAAATCAAACTTGGACATCACTGAGAATAAAAGCTTGGCTACTAGTAAGAAGTAAATCCCTTAGAGTATGGAAAGTGTCAACTATGATCATAAGGAATCAAGGGGAAAGCTAAAAACAAGTAGACAAGATGGAAGGGGTTGGAGGAGGTGGTATAGAGGAGAGCACCAGCAAAATTGTGAACCTAGGTCCGAAGTCCTTATGTTGATGCTTTGGTATGGTGATTTCCTTAAGTCACTCTTGAAAGTTCCCTACTTGGAGGGGTGAGATCAGCGTGACAAAAAAATGCGGAATTGAACTATATAAAGCAATATCACAAAAATAAGCAATCACAAAATGTACACAGGTATTTTTAGGTGGAAACCCAAACCGGGTGAAAACCACCACCTAACCCTCTCGAGTTAGGATTTTCCGATCAACCTAGTTGATCAAATCCACTAAACCGAATCACTTAAAACGAGGGTGATTCAACCTCAATACAACCACGCTACAAGTACGAGGGTAGCGTTCCTCAACCCCTTCTCTCCACGAGAAGGATTTTGTCCCACGAAGGAGACGGGAATTCGCAAAGCGAATACCCAACCAAAAGACAAAGATAAAATAAACAATAGTCCTATAGAGCCAACAAAATAATTAAACCTAGCTTCTATAGGAAATAGGAAACTCCCCTTTGCAAGGAGTGAGTCGACGATGACGCGGTGCGTGTGCCACGCGATGGCGCTACGTCGCTCTCGTGAACAACAGCGGGTGCGCAAACTGAATTTAGCTCTCAAGATATAGAACTTGAGCTTAGAGAGCAAGAGAGACACAAAAGAGTGGAAAGTATGTTGCTTAGGTGTGTCTTGTGTTTTTCTAGGTGTATATCTTGTGTGTTTTTTTTTTGTGTTGCAAAGGCTCCCCTCTATTTATAGAGGCCTTAGGAAGGCTTTGGAAGGCTTAAGAAAGGTTCTATAGCCGTTGGGTGCAAAGCTCAAGAGAATCAGGCCGAAATCAGGACAATGATTACATTTGACAGGGTTATCAGACGTCTAACTCTGGCATCAGACGTCTGGAAGGCCACTTTAAGACGTCCGATTCCAAGGTCAGACGTCTAATTCTATGCGGGTTTCTCCCTGACTTGAATCAGATCTAAACAGGGTTTTTACGCAAGTCCATCAGACGACATACAGGACGTCTGGCACTATGTCTGGACGTCTGGAAACCTACTTTTACTGTGGGAATTGATTTCCAAACGTTGCAACGGCTAGAAAATATCTGAGAAGAGATTTTAGGTCAGCCGAGGCAAAACGGTCATTTATCAGACGTCTGGAAAGTCCTATGGACGTCTGATAAGGCTCTAACGGTCATAATCTTGAGTGTTTTCTAAGCCAGCCAACGGTCCACTAATTGGACGTCTGGTAAAGTCATCAGACGTCTCCTAAGACGTCTGGTCTAAGGTCTGGACGTCTGATTTCATCAGACATAACTAACTATGTCCAGCCTAACAGTTATCAGACGTCTGAAACAACAGTCAGACGTCTCAAAATTCTTTATCAGACGTCTGATTTGGGAATTAGACGTCTGGAAGTGCTGTTTGAACCCTATATTGGTTTTCTAAGTATTCTACAGAAAACCTAAGTATCCTAGGGTTGTGCCGGTGTTCCTAGGACTACTGTTAGGGTTCTTTGAGGCTCTTTAACATGAAATATCTAAGGAAATAAAGAGCAACAAAAGAAACAAAAAATACAACAAGTACAAAAGAAGGAAATCTATCCTATTCTTCATTTCCTTCCATCTTCAATCTTTCGCTCCACGCGAACCTCCTCTGTTTTCCGTCAAGCTCTTCCAATCCGTCCTGGATGCGAGCTCGAACTCCGTCTAAACACGTCCTCATTTGCAATTGACCTGAAATCTATGACTCAAATTGCAAATGTTAAATAACACGTGTTTTGTTATCATCAAAACAAATGATCGTGGTGCTCTAGCACCAACAATCTCTCCCTTTTTGATGATGACAAAACCGTAAATAATAATGCATAAAAATCCTCCCCCTTTTTGACATTATCAAAAAGGTTTAATTGATTTTATATTTCCTATAACTCCCCCTTAAAACATGCTCTTCTATGAGTTTCTTTTGATAAAGGTAATGTCCTCCCCCTTTTTGTAACAATGCGATAGCTATTATTTTTCCCCCCCTTTCTAAAGGAAATTTAGCTACCTTATATCTCCCCCTTAAAAATTGACAATTAGCTCATTCTTTTTTAACTCCCCCTATCTAAATGTTTATGATAAAAAGATAGGGTAAAGGGTTTTACCTCACCTACCATGGCCAATAAAATGGCCCGAATGGTGGTGGTGGATGCCACATCGGATGGGGCTCCCATCCGTAGCTTGGAGGCCCGGGCATTGGCGCCGGTCTCCAATCTGGTGGTCGACGCGCGGCAGGTCCGTCGTTTGTTCGCCGTCTCGTCGGTCTTCTTGTTCTCCTCCTTGGTCTACTCCTTGGTTCTCCCAATTCGAGTTGACCAGCCTTGAGCTTGTAGGTCCAGTCCCTTATGTTGTAATTATCCCTGAACCCTACAAAACAAGATTCTAATTCTTTTTTCGGTATCCAAGTGGGCTTGGATCCGGATTTGTTAGAAGGTCTCCTTGATGGAGATCCTTTATCAACCTTAGGGCTATAAAAATCATCTACTTTATTGATTAGTTTGTTAGAGTTTTCCCTAAGACATGCAATTTCTTTTTCTATAGTATTCATCTTAGTCTTTAAATCAGAAATTTCTAACTTAAGACTATCATTTTCCTCAATCAACTTATTATTTTCATTGATGAGGTTATGATTTTCTAATAACAGGTTATTATCCTTAGCACTAGTTTCTATGTCCTTAAGTTATTTTTCTAACCTATCATTTTCAGATTTAAGAAAACTAAGGTTCTTTTTAATACTTTTGTTTTCTATTTTAAGTGATTTACTAATCTCAAAAAGTTCATTAAATGCTTCTTGAAGATCGAGATTTACCTCGTTGTCGCTGTCGTCGCTTCCACTTTCGCTGTCGCTGTTGGTTCCTCTGGCCATGAAACCAAAGCAAGCGGTTTCTTCTTCTTCTTCTTCCTCCGAGCTTGTCTCCTCATGAGTGCCTTCCAACCTCCTCCATATCTCGTGGGCGGTGGTGCACTCTTGGATTTTCTCGAACTCTTCCGGACTCAACGCGCAATACATGGCATTCATTGCCTTTGCGTTGAGTGAAAGCTCTCGAATATGCTGCTGCGAGTATCCTCCCGCGGGTTTTTCTGGGATGTCCAAAGGCGTCTCGCATCTGGCCCAGACCGTGAAGTCGGTGGCTTGAAGCTAGGTCTTCATCCGCAACTTCCAGTAGGGGTAGTTGCTCCCGTCGAAGTACGGCGGACGGGTTGTGGACTGCCCCTCGGAGATCCTGATTGCTGATGTGCTTCCCTCCATTTGATCTCTTGCCGGGTTGTTACGCCGAAACAGCAAGACCTGCTCTGATACCAATTGAAAGTTCCCTACTTGGAGGGGTGAGATCAGCGTGACAAAAAAATGCGGAATTGAACTATATAAAGCAATATCACAAAAATAAGCAATCACAAAATGTACACAGGTATTTTTAGGTGGAAACCCAAACCGGGTGAAAACCACCACCTAACCCTCTCGAGTTAGGATTTTCCGATCAACCTAGTTGATCAAATCCACTAAACCGAATCACTTAAAACGAGGGTGATTCAACCTCAATACAACCACGCTACAAGTACGAGGGTAGCGTTCCTCAACCCCTTCTCTCCACGAGAAGGATTTTGTCCCACGAAGGAGACGGGAATTCGCAAAGCGAATACCCAACCAAAAGACAAAGATAAAATAAACAATAGTCCTATAGAGCCAACAAAATAATTAAACCTAGCTTCTATAGGAAATAGGAAACTCCCCTTTGCAAGGAGTGAGTCGACGATGACGCGGTGCGTGTGTCACGCGATGGCGCTACGTCGCTCTCGTGAACAACAGCGGGAGAGCGGGTGCGCAAACTGAATTTAGCTCTCAAGATATAGAACTTGAGCTTAGAGAGCAAGAGAGACACAAAAGAGTGGAAAGTATGTTGCTTAGGTGTGTCTTGTGTTTTTCTAGGTGTATATCTTGTGTGTGTGTTTTTTTTTGTGTTGCAAAGGCTCCCCTCTATTTATAGAGGCCTTAGGAAGGCTTTGGAAGGCTTAAGAAAGGTTCTATAGCCGTTGGGTGCAAAGCTCAAGAGAATCAGGCCGAAATCAGGACAATGATTACATTTGACAGGGTTATCAGACGTCTAACTCTGGCATCAGACGTCTGGAAGGCCACTTTAAGACGTCTGATTCCAAGGTCAGACGTCTAATTCTATGCGGGTTTCTCCCTGACTTGAATCAGATCTAAACAGGGTTTTTACGCAAGTCCATCAGACGACATACAGGACGTCTGGCACTATGTCTGGACGTCTGGAAACCTACTTTTACTGTGGGAATTGATTTCCAAACGTTGCAACGGCTAGAAAATATCTGAGAAGAGATTTTAGGTCAGCCGAGGCAAAACGGTCATTTATCAGACGTCTGGAAAGTCCTATGGACGTCTGATAAGGCTCTAACGGTCATAATCTTGAGTGTTTTCTAAGCCAGCCAACGGTCCACTAATTGGACGTCTGGTAAAGTCATCAGACGTCTCCTAAGACGTCTGGTCTAAGGTCTGGACGTCTGATTTCATCAGACATAACTAACTATGTCCAGCCTAACAGTTATCAGACGTCTGAAACAACAGTCAGACGTCTCAAAATTCTTTATCAGACGTCTGATTTGGGAATTAGACGTCTGGAAGTGCTGTTTGAACCCTATATTGGTTTTCTAAGTATTCTACAGAAAACCTAAGTATCCTAGGGTTGTGCCGGTGTTCCTAGGACTACTGTTAGGGTTCTTTGAGGCTCTTTAACATGAAATATCTAAGGAAATAAAGAGCAACAAAAGAAACAAAAAATACAACAAGTACAAAAGAAGGAAATCTATCCTATTCTTCATTTCCTTCCATCTTCAATCTTTCGCTCCACGCGAACCTCCTCTGTTTTCCGTCAAGCTCTTCCAATCCGTCCTGGATGCGAGCTCGAACTCCGTCTAAACACGTCCTCATTTGCAATTGACCTGAAATCTAGGACTCAAATTGCAAATGTTAAATAACACGTGTTTTGTTATCATCAAAACAAATGATCGTGGTGCTCTAGCACCAACAACTCTAAGTTATCCTAGAATTTCTTCCATATGATGCGTCTTCTGTAAATAAGTTGAGGTGGGACGTTGGAATGGGTATATGATAGTTAATTCAACTTTAGTGGAGTTTTGGTGAATGCACGATGAAGGTGGGTCGCATGCAATGGTGGCAAAAGAGCTACCTTTGAAGGAGGCAAATCACATGTGATGTTGGTAGGGGAAGTGCACTACGAAACTCAACCGCCAAGGAGTTAACATATAACCAAGTATTATGGTAGAGGTAATGGAAGCGGGGAGTTGGTCTAGTTTGTGACATCACCAAGGATGGCAGTGGTAGCAATGGAAGAAGGGAAGTAGTTTAATTCATGGTGTGAAGATGAAGAAGACAAGGTCAGGGTGGTGTTAGCCACATAGCTAGGATGGTGAAGACTTAAGAGACCATAGCACCATCGGTGATTGAGGCCTAGGGTTTCTTGACCACTGGGCAATAGATAAAAGTCACTTTTGGTAATCAAAGACCCATGGAGAAAATGAACGTAATTGATGTAGAAAGGGTTGGCTAGGTCAGGATGGTTGCTGAAGATTGGAGAAGAGTTAGGTTTATTATTCAAGGACTTAAAAGTTAGACCTTTTGAAGGATCTAATTTTGAGATTGATGCAAATTAGAAAACGCAAAAGCTGACACAAAAGTTGATGTATAGCAGTGTGAACGTAGTCCTCACTTGATATGTCTCCTTTTTATGCAAAAACAGTACTGACATATTGTGGGATCCACCACTGTTGAAACTAACAAACCACTTTTGTACAGGTACAAATCACTCCAATCACTTTCGGAATCACTTTGCATCGGTACAAAACCACTTTTCACCTTCAAAATAATTTTACACTGATGCAAAGTAAGATTATACCAGTACAATCTTACTTTAAACTACTTCGCGCCGGTGCAATCTTACTTTGCACCGGTGCAAAATTACATTTCGAGTGTTTCTTCACTTATGACAAGTGATTTTACAGTTAAAAGGTGATTTTTCCACCTTAGAGTTTAGTGTTTTGTCTTTAGTCCCTAAATCCTAAGTCATAAACTCTAAGGTGAAAAATCACCTTTCAAGTGAAAAAATACTTCTCATATGTGAAATCACTTTCCATAAACCTAAACCCTAAATCCTAAACCTATATGTCAAAATCACTTTGCAAAGGTGAAACCACCCTTGGAATAATTTTGCACCAATATAAAATGAGATTTCATCAGTGCAAAGGCACCTTAGAATAATTTATCGCATGTGCAAAATCATTTTGTACTGGTGTAAAATCACATAGAATAATTTATCGTCGATGTAAAGTTATTTATCACCTGTATATTTTATGTTAAAGTAGTGTTATGATTTTTTTTTAATGTAGTGAGACTCAGCACGTAACAAACCTTACGTTCTTTTATTTCTTTACATTAAATATCAATTATCAAGTGAACTAACACTCACAATAATGTGTAAATCACAAAAACAGTATCTACAAATTCTTCCGTATCATTTTTTGCATCATTAATAATATTTCCCTACTTTTTTTACTTTTGAGATTATATAAGTTCTATGGATGAAATCACAAGTCTATATTAGGTATCCGCATGAGATAAGAAGATAAGTTCCTTAAAATTAGGAGTTAGCGCTACAGCATACATTACGAAGCTAGGAAATGTAATAGTGGCAGACTTTAAATGGTGGGCCATTTTCTCGGGAGAGGAGACGGTTTACATGGTACGTACGCGGAGGCATATGCTTACCCGTGAGATTTGACGATTAGAGACATCTCCTGGGATTCCATATTAATGCTTTATGGATGGAGGGAAGACCGCTCACTGTACGCCTAGAGTGGTTGTGTAATAAGGCAACTAAGCCAAGGTTCAAATAAATTATCCTTAGTGCAAAGTTCTTGTTTCGGCGGTCATTGCTTATTTATAGCTCTAGCAAAAGATAGCCTAATTTCTAGTATAAGTCGGGGCTTGTTACTTTGATAATAAGTTCTATTTTAAAGAAAATATTTATCAAGACACATTTTCCAAGGCATATATTTATAAGATAATATTCCCTAGACTTTTTTTCATATTTCAATAGATTTCTAAGGTGCCTTTCTAAAATCGTCTATTTTATTTTTTAAGCATGGAGTTGAGTTGGAGGCTTGAAATTTTTGTAAATGAAGACCTAAGGTTGGCTCAAGGCCTATGTTAGCGGGCCTTGGTCGGGTTAGATTAGATTCAATTTCAATGTTTAGATAAGGTTTTTGGATCAGAAAAATCTATTAAAGTTCATTACCTGGAAAATAGAAGTTTATCCATCTATATATAAAGAGTAATTTCCCTATTAGTAGATTTTCAATGTAATATAAAAGAAACAAAACTTTGACATGATAGATCAGATGATTTTACACTATTAAATTTTCTTACAAGCTAAACTCTTGATTTTTAGCTATCATTAATTGAAAATAACGTATTTGTAGAGCAGACGTTGATATTAAAATTAATGTTTTAAAAATTAAATCATTCATGTACTGGTTTCATTTTTTAAGTAATATCAATTAATTTTCTAAAGTTATATGTACTTTTTTTCTTACTTTTTTTTATTTTTAAAATAATAATCAAATCGAATGGTTGGTTTAATCAGATCTATCGATTTGTTCCGATCTTGATAGATTTATATCCATTTTAATTTTTTTTATCCAAACTAAATGATCTAACCGATAAGGTTTGAACTGATTTATTTAGTTTGATTTTTAAAATATTGATAAAAATAAGCCAACGGGCCACCTTGACTTTTTTTAGGTTTAGGTCGACTTGGACCTAGGTTTAAATTTTCATAAAAATCAAACCTCTACGTAAAATTTAGGTTAGGCCCGATGAGATATTCTTTGGGTTGAGTTTGAATCGACCTTAGTTTGAGTTGACCTAACGCTCCACCCTACACATACCCTGCAAGTGTCTCCTTAACCCATACCGACTCTTCCTACGCTGAAAGATTAGCCAATGTTATTCCATCCGGTTAAAGATGTTCGTAGAACTGATTAGCCAGATGTCTCATGGCATGTCAACACTCGTAAACGCATAACAAGCTTCTATCATAGTTGATACATACATAATGCATCAGAATAGCAACAATCCAGTGTTTTTGGAGATAGATTTTTGTTGATCACTCGAGGACATTCCATGTTACGTAACGGTGTAGATTGTTCCACATAGCTCTCCAGAAATGTTGACCGAAAATATATATCTTGTGCCGAACTTTCCCCAGGTAGGATATCCACGTGGAGGGAAACTCTTTCGGCACTCCACGCTTTCCCAGAACGTTTGATGTTCAACGCCTTGTTTCGTCCATCAAACTCCTTTCTCTGCACTTCGTGTTGTCTTCACCCCCTCTCTCCCTTATGACACGATGTCCAGATTAGATCTCTCGTGAAAGGCAACTCCCTCCAGAAGCTACACGTAAAAAGACCCAAAAAAAACTACGGTCAACCCCTACCATGACGTAATTAAAGTTAGCATGCGTCAGCGGAAGCACATCAGACAACTTTTCTTTTCTTACAGACTTCATATCAGATCGAATAAGGAATTGAGCAATCAATAGCGCCACGATTTAGCCTGGGGGACCGCAGGAGGCTTAAGCTTGGGCTGAAAAGTTGATGATACAATAAATGATCCCCATTTTATTACATTTTTTTTTTTTTAATGTATGAAATCCAAGGAATAACGCATGACAATCGTCTATTCTATGGTAAAATCTTGCACCTGGAAATTAAGATACGTGACATGTATTTGCAGAGACATGTGCCATCCTCTGCTCGCTGCTGAGCTGATACATCCCATCGCAGTACCCAAAATTAAGAATAATTCGCAGTAAATAGTTATTTATTTTCTTTGACTGGATGATGGACGTGACAGGTCAAAAGGGCTCTCAGAAGTCAGAAACGGCCACTCCCACGTGTTTTGATCTCAGGCTTCAGGGGTCTCTACACGTCACACTTCCCAATTCTAATTGGTATGCCCAAATTTAGCAGACTCGGCAGATGTGTGAGATCTGGGAGGGAACCCATCTGCAATTTTGAAAACCGTGGAACACGGGAAGAGCAGAAACCATTGTCTTAGCCTGCATGGCAGCAAGTATACCCCACAATTAATTCCTTCAGGACCATATAAAAGTTGATGGGTTACGAGCAGCTCAAAGTCTAGGCTGATTTACTTGTAAGATTAATTCTTTGGAAGAGAGATTAACTTCATTTGTTTTACTGTTTAACCTTCATTTATTAATTTGAATTTAATAATTTTAATACGAATTTATTTAATATCAATTTCAATTAATATTAATCAAATCCATATTAAATCAAGAATACTATATGTCATGACCCGCATCCTCTTAATTTGTACCGATGAAGAATGATCTGGGGGGGGATGTGATTCTAAGCTAGCTAGAGACCAGGTCCAAAAGCCATTGTCGAATCCACACAAATATTAACAGCCCATTTTATTACATGAACCACGGGGACAACTACTTGAACACGGTATAGGTCAAGTTGGATTCAGGCTGTAAATAATTACAACCTTACAATTAAAAGAAAAAGCATTTTGTTTACAACTACAGCTCCCATTCATGAAGTGAAAATTGACGCATTCATATTTATGCAAGTGCAAGTGGTATTTACCAAGAGGCAGAGAGATAATGGCATTACAACTCGCAGCAACTAAGTCAAAAGGTCCCTTGATTGCCAAACCCATGAGACGAGTGGTAGACATATGAGTACTGTGATTAATATGCGTTTGATCTCATTTCTGCAATTTCTTCTTTATTAACTAATATTCAAGAGAGTTTAACCTTAGTTTATTAACAATTAGTAAATCTCTTTTCTTTTTCTCGTTAGTTCAATCTCTCATGCAGTAATCCATCTATATACCGGTGATCAAGGGATTCGGACAATTGACGGTTCCTTCTCATATGAGCTAGCAAAGTTTTGCTTCACTCGTTACCTATATATATTCTATACAAATACACACATCCTCACCATATTTTAGTACCGCATTTCTAATAAATGTATATTAAGCTACTTCTCAGTACTGCTTATACCCAATAATTATCCTTAACTTGGTGAAGATTGGTTGGGCTGCCAGGAATGATAAAGGAGAGTTTGTTAAAGCGGTTGCAGGTTATTTTTCAGAGAATAGTAGAGAGAAAGCATTGATTAAGGCATTCTTCCATGTTCTCACCCATATAGAGGCCTCTCTTCCTATTTTTCTGGAGACAGTTTCCATTCTATCAGATTTTTGGCGGAAAGGAAAGTTGAATCTCCCCCACTCAATTAGAAAGGATTTTTGTGCTCTTCATGCTTGCAGAAATAGAGTTGTTGGCTTCTACCACGTCCCCCCCTCTGCAAACGCCCTTGCTAGTCATTTTGCAAGCCTATATGCAGGCGGCTGGAAGATCTTCCACGATTTTGATGTACTCTCAGTTCACACGAAGGGGTTGATTCGACTGGACAAGCTCCACGTTCCCTATATTCACATGTTGGAGTGAGCTTTGTTTTGGATTTTGTTCTTGTTATTTTATCTTTTGTTTTGTCTTAATTTTATTTTTTGCACTAGATCACGGGTCGTGATCCTTTTTCTTATATGAGGTAAGTTTTGATTTAATCCTCTCATCTCTTCCTTTTCTATGATTTTCAGGGATCGAAGGATGAATAAAAATTGGGGTGCTGTTTCCTTAAAAAACAAAAAACTAAATAAAATTATCCTTAACTTGGTATTCGCTGATTGGTCTACGCATGCATGTCATAATCTAGAATGTAACATAGTCATGCATCGTGGGCGTGAGGTTGATCTTAACGCAACAACCTAAGGAAGAAACTAACGAGTCACTGCAAGAAAAATATAGCTACAAGTGAAGGATATATATCAAGGAATGTCAAGGGTAACTCTTAAAAGAGCAATTTAAAGTAAGGATAAACGTTTGGACTCTTGAATTCTACGCTTTGACTTATGGGGGCTTTGACTTATGGGGCTTTTTTTTTTTTTTCAGTTGCCAACAAGAGTTCTGACAGATGTCAATTAATTTAAATGTACTTTTTCTTTAGATGGATATAGATTTTGATTTGCAAATCCAAATAGGTACAGCATGATGTATGGTTTGGGAGTTTGTCCATCTACTGAACGATATCATACATTTTAACTCAAATAACAAGTTATTGTTACATTGGAATCAAAATATATAGCAAGTATTCCACACAAGGAAGGCATATAAGATCCTTGCTTTCAAAGGCTTGTCTATGCTTATACTCAACTACTTTGGAGTAACTTCTTCCAAACCAAAGTCACCTTCTTCCTTCGTTTCCTTCTGGAGGGGAAACTCATCACCTTTAATAACATGGAAAAATAAAAAGATTTTCACCTATAGAATATTAGATGTTCCCTTTGGGAAAGAGGTGAAGAAAACAGATTTCAGCTCTTCTTATCATGCTCCTTCACATGTCAAGCACCAGAGGATTTAAACCTTAATGATGTTCCCACCTTCTCCGAGGCTCCCAAGGTTGGTCAACGAAACATCAGCTATGTAGAAGCACATGCTTACCTAAATGCCATAATAATCTAGATTTCACCTTTACTTACGTAATTGCAAGAATCGGCAATTATGTAAACAAAGCGATATCTTTTACGAAATTTACGTCAATATAGATTTTTTTACGATATTGAAGTAATTTTGAAACTTCTTTGGTTGCATTTAAAATTTGATTATTATCAATTGGACTCCCTTATAAATCGCATGGACTTACAAAGTCTTTTCGTTTTTACACAACTCCTTTTCCCAGGTCTATTGGAAAAAGATTCTAAAAAAATGGTCTTGATGGAAGACTCGGCTGATCGGAAATCTGGATTAAATACGGACATTCTCTCAGACTGTCGCTATTTCCCTCTATTTCATTTTTTTCTTATCTCTGCGTTTTACCATAGTTTCCCTGACTCTTTAAACGTGGCCCATTGGGCCTCCTGTTGCTATGAAACCATCGGGCCTATGGACATTCTACTGCTAAAAAGAACAGAAACCAAAGATTAATTATTGCATCTCCCTTTCAGGCAACCAAAAGTTTTCTGCAGAAATTAATTTAGATGGCCCATATAGAATGAGGTCAGGTGAGCCCATTTATTTTAAACATTCGGAGCTTCACTACCGATACCTTCTCAGGCCCACCAACCGATCCTCCTTATATCAAAGTCCATGGACTTTCGGCAACTTAGTCGATATTGTCTTTTAACATTCGCAGAACATTGACGTGGGAAGATAGGGAGGAAGATGTGAGAATTATATGCAGGGTCTTTCGATGTTTCATTATCGAAGAATAAAATCGCATGAATACGATATTTAGGACTTTGGTCCTAAGGCTTACTCGAAACTAGCCATCTTCCTATCAAAATTATTTAATTTTTGTTCATGAGTGATGAAGGAGTAAAAGCCAAGTCCAAAGATTAGCCTAACAAGTCCAACATACGCATAAACAAGTTAGCTTATGACCCAAAATAAGCTAACCTGGTGCAAGATAATCGAACTTGTGCCGCCAAATTCACTAACCTACCCGATCAACTGGTCAGCAGAAGGGGTCTAGCAAAGAGCCTAGATGGAGTGGTGCTGGGACAGCAGGAATGCCATTGATGGATCTAGGTCAAGAATTTGGGCGAGATGATGTGAGCTTAATGGGAGCACTCGAAGGAGAGGTAGCTCAATATCAAAATCGAGCAAGATTTTCGCCTAAACGCTGAAATAATGAAATCCAAGTTGCACGAACTGAAAAGGCGAAACGACACAAAAACAAAATATGTCCTCGAAAAATAAAGAAGACGTTTATCCTTCCCAAAAAGGTAAAACGATCGTATGTAATTAATATAGCTAATGACCCATATAGAAAAGGTTTAATATATACATGAAAAGGTTAATTATGTTCATTGCATTCAAAGAAAATTATTAGTGCATCGTAAAGAGTTGAATCTCTTCTTCAAATGTGTATTACACCGGTGAAATTAGGTTATCAATGTTTATATCTTGTTAACGTGAGTGATTGTTTTCTTAATTAAATTAAATATATCATGATTCGGTCAATAAGAGACCTTATCAAAATTCGCATAGAAGTTATCTCTGGCGATCTAGATGTTTCCCACCGTTAATGGAAATTTGGCTTTTGTGAAAGCTGTGCTCCTGTGGTTCAACACCCCTGGAAGGCCGACGTTTATACGTATACTAGGAAATTAGACCTGCTCTTCACGCTGAGAATAATATTACTATCTATTAAAATATAAAATATATATAATATAATTTATTAAATCAACAAAATGTGTACAGTCATTTTTATTATAATAATTAAAATAATAGTTTTTTAAAATAATTCACTCTTATAAGTTTTTTTAAATAATTCACTCTTATAAATTAAAAGAAGATTTTCCTCTGGATTGAAACTTTCGCTTGTTATTGACTAAATTTTTTCAATATTCATTAATTATTTTTTCACGTTAGAAATGACTGTAGCTCGGAGACGTAACTCCCTAAGAGGAGATGTGATATTTTATGGACGTGCTTTTTTATTCAATAAATAGAAAATTTTATTAATTTAAATATATTCTAAGGTATTTACCAACTTATCTTAATTGTCCAGAAATAAAAGAAGCACCTAAGAATCAATCACATCAAAAAATTTAATATGTTGAGTTGAGTTACGTACTTCAGTTTAAAAAGTTTAGAAATATAGTTACTCAAGGGGAGTGGAGAGTCGAGGGGCGTCAAGTTTAAAAAATTTGGAAATATATGGTAAAGGAGTGAGAGATGGGATCGATAAAGGCAAAGGTGTGGAGTCCAAGTTCCTTACAAAGAAAAAAAGTAGGGTGGGCTTTGGAAGCAACTTAATTTGCCTTTGGGATATGAAGGGGTGCCAGGGAGGGATAGCAGGGAGTCGGGGGTGCTGACACGTGTTTTGGAACAATGTGCGTGTTTTCGATCGTAAAAGTTGTGCCGGCAGTTGCGATGGATGTTGTTGGGGGGTAATCCATGATTTGTGTTTGGATGTGATTACGGAAACATACGTTGTAATTTTACAACGTACAGTCAAGAGTTAATTTTCAATTAATTAAATATTAAAATACATTAATTAAAAATCATAATATATCAGTTAAAAATAAAAGTATATTGATGTATTTTATTTTTTTATCAATGAAAGATAATTTTTTACTTGGAATATGATTTATCACTTATAAGAAGTGATTTTTTAATTAAAAAGTGATTATTTTATTGGTGAAAAGTGATTTCCACCAGTGAAAAATCAAAATACATCGATTGAAAATATCATTCTCACACGTGTATTCCAAAACACATTTCAAAGTATATTTGTTTACTTTTCCTCTTTATTTTTTGTTACTTTTGGGTGTTTAGAGATCGATACGTGAACTTGACTTTTACGTTGTAAACTTCAGGTCTAAACGTTAGTTTAAAAAGTTGAGGTTGACATTAGTTATGCAAGTTTAGATACATGTAAATGTGTGCATATTGTTTTGATGAAACTTGATTATTATAAAATCAAAATTCATCCTCTTTATTTTTGATTACTTTTAGGTATTTAGTGACCAATACGTGAACGTGACCTTCAGATCTAAACGTTAGTTTAAAAGGCTTAAATTGTCGTTAGTTATGTAAGTTTGGATACATATAAATGTATATATTATTATTAAGACTCAAGGATGCCAGCAAATAAAATGTTAGGTGCTCCAAGAGAAAGTGGCGAAGGAGGGGGTTTGATTCGTGTAGATTTGAAGTGGTAAAAATCTTAGGGGAGTAGAGGGGAGTGGGATGAAAATATCTTGGGATCTGAGAGGTGCTTGGGAGGGGAGGTGCACTGAGTCTGCTGACACTGGGCGAAACCCCACTTTAGTTATCAAGTATAGATATAGATGTCCATGGGCCTTTTGGGCTTTGCTCGACATAATATCTGCATGAAGTGAAACGTTGATTGAGTAAAATTTCATAGAAATTGTAAATTTTTATCTAACTCATACCAAATGGTAGCATGATTGGAAGAGAGGGAGAGAGAGAATCAGTACATCTAATGTTGATCTCGTACCTCATGCCGAGGTTACAGGGAAAAAATCTACTGTAACGTTTATTTAATGTAAACATAGAACAAATAAACGTGGCTAAAAGTTCTCGTTGACGTTTAATAGACGTCACTATAGACATCTCCCTAACTGCGTTGTCTTAGGTTTAGATCTAGATCGACATCCAACTCGAAGCGTCGCCTATGAGGTTAACAGTGGGGAGGATCCATCTTCTGGGCAATACAAAACGTCAAGATAGAGATTAAGGGAGGGATAATGGATTACCAAGTAGCAAAAAAATGGACAAATTATTAAGGAAGAAAGGAGTACACTTTGTGTTTCCCATGTTGCCAAAAATTGGATATTCTAAAGTTATCACTCGAATCCGTCGAAGTGGAAGTACCAGCTGGTAGAGATACGCTTCGTCTGATTTTTCATATGCCTATAATTTTTTAATTTCAAAAGTCGATTTCAAGAGAACCAATATCAAGTATTTTCACAAATTACTTCTGGATGTCCGTTTAAGCTCACATACTAGTGGCTGGTACATCCCCATGAATTGCATGGGCAAATATTAAATATGTATAATTTTCGTGTATACAATGATGATTGCATGGCATACACATCAACAGGTCCCAGGAAGTCAAACTCTTAAATTTGACATTATATGTTCTCAGAATTCCAACACCACTTTTTCCCCCTCAAAGTAATAGATGCGAGATGCAACATGAAGAGCACCGAAATTATTAGCTTTTTAATCAAGCACTGGTGTTTTAATAGATCATAAAAATTTGATCAAATTTTTAACTGTGGTATAGATCAACGTTGATTTTTGAATTTGTTTAATTTTAATTTATTTGAAAGATTAACCTTTTAAAATAAATGTTAATTTCTATTTAATTGACTACTTAATCTTTTATTTGTTAATTTAGGATTAGTAACTTTAACATGTGTTTGTCTAACATAAATTTTAACTAATGTTAGTTAGATCTATGTTAAAATTCTACACCACTTATATTTCTGACATCTCTTATGTTTTATATATCTAACACACTACCAATTAAACATCATAGAAGTTAACACTACAACTTAATACCAATTCAAGTAAACACAAATAAGTATTAATAATATACCGCAAGTAAACAACATTACGGATTAATACCAGTTTCATATTTCTTAACATTACTTTCCTAATCCTTCAACTAAACAAGCCTTTAAAGAAGGTTTACCGGGAACATGAATTTGGACTTCCTTTTTAACTCATACTTCTCTCCCTCATCTCTCTTTACAAAACGTATGTACGATCATGCATGCACTTCTTGGCCCCCACCTCCCTATCAATACCTATTTGATATTATTACATTATGTATATTTTTTATACATTATATAATATAAAGGTATGTAAATGGATAAGAAGTTTCTCAAAGAAAATTTGAAGAATGGGATTCCAGAACAATAAATGCAAAATGCAACTTGCATGAAGAGCACCAAAAATGTTAACAGATAGCAAATTCATATATTTGGCTAGTTGTATATATGTTTTCATAAGCCAAATGATGAAATAAAAGGTATGTACGTAAATGGAGTATCAAAAGTGTCTCAAGCAAAATTTGAGGCGTGGGGATCGTTTGAGGGCGGCGGATGTGGGAATTTGCCACGTTGATATAGTTAGAAAGTTCTGGAAAAAGGCCAATGGACTACAGCGTGCGGAGCATAGAATAAAGGGGGCACATGTAAGGTCCTATTTAAGAAATTAAATGAGCTCCCATAAGATATTTTTTGATCATTTATTATTTTCTATTTGGTCAAAATGCCTCATGGCCAGTTTGATATCTATGACTTCCACGGGAATTGATGCCTGCTCTATTGCAAATAAAGGCCAAATTTAAGTCAAATGGATGGAGGAGAAAGGAAGTGCAGGAAGGAACAAAGAATATAATGCAAGCTCTATTCCAACTGCAACTTCGCCTTGCTGTCGGCCAATGACCTCCAAGTAGGTGTAGAGCAAGATTCAAACAGATGCCTTTATTGCTAAAGTCAGTGATATAGATTTAATATCGGTAGATCACATCCTGAAAGGTGCACAGCCTTCTTCTCTCGAGAGAATAAAATACCAACTTTCCATGAGGTATTTGAGAAGGTAAAACATCCCCTAAAAGTCTTTTCTTGCTTTTTTAAGCAGTCGAAACTTTGTATTCCTTTTATCCAAAATCTCCAATGCAGCAATAATTGTGCTCATCGACCATCTTAGTTGAAGAGGGATTTCTTGAAAAATACTGTACATATTTATGTTCTTCTTGGTATGTACCTATGCATATGGTCACATTGAACTTCTAAAATAAAGTGTGATCTATCAAACCTCTCCCATATATGGGCAGCCAAAAAAATAGATGCTAGTTTTACATACTTATTTATTCTAGTTATTCATATGATATGCTGATGCCTTTAAATTTCTTTATCTAGAGCTTTTAGTACTCTTCCATTGTTTATATAATAATAATTACATTAAGGTATGGTTTGATTGTTTTGTTGTGATAAAAAAGAGTGCTCATTGCTTAGAAAATCGATTTTCTTCTGAGCATTGTTTCTCCAAGTCTTTACGGTTTCAATGGCATTATGAAAGGAAGTTTTACGTAACCTTCAATACCTATTCTTAATGTCATTGGCTCCTTAGTATTTGTTTTACTTTTGTTTATTTATTGCATAAGGTACATAGCCTATTGACAGCCTTTCTTCTTTTCTTGAGAAGATAAATTTTACTTTGAGAAGGAATCCATAGATGGCTTTATATTGAGCTCGAGTTATCCTTGATTAAGTAACTTTATTAGTTGATCTTGACTAAATGAATATGCCAAGAAAAACTTTAAGTTGAGATGACTTAATAGAGGATTTAACCATTAAAATGGAAATCCCTTTAAAATCTCCGCATCATTTGTGGCTGCTTTTATAATTATTGCACATTTATAATTTGAGATCATTTTTTATTGAAGTTGACTCTTCATCTCGCTTCTTGCCCGTGCCGTTTTACGTTATTTCCAAGTTGATTTAACTTAATCCATGTACAACATTGATTTCAACTACAACAGGCCATTTGCAAATTATTTGACGAAATAAGTAACGTATGACATTCTTATTATCTATATATACCATCTGTTTGCTTCTACAAAAAGTTGTTCTTATAGATGCATCAATGCAAGATTAAAAAAATATGTTAATCAAATTTCAACGTTAGCATATCATTTGTAGCATACTATTAGCATGCATACCACTACATCATTTTCTCTACGTTAGAATTTAAAAATTGATATCACATTATAATATCACAATATAATAATATCTACCATACGTAACCTAAGGGGCAAGGTCGGTAACTAATTAATAGAAATCGCCATATAAGCATTCATGCATGTCTATCTTGTGAAATCATCTTTGCCCGTTCTTTGTAACTCTTTATTATTTATTTTCTGCTCCTGAGGTGGATTGTAATTGTTGTATTAATCGGATGCTACGCACCTGACTTTTTTTAGCTGATTGGCTTTTTCAAGTAAAAGTTACCTACCATTAAAAAAAAAAAAAAAAAAGAAGCATAAAATGGATGGGTTATATTTACCTATTAAAAATTGTTGAATGAGACCACCAGAGCCTTAAATGCGCTTCGTCTCGACCTCAACCCCCCACGCAAAATCAACCTCTTTTATTGCAAAGCTCTGCTATTGACCCAAACTTATACGTCTCTCCCTATCAATTCCACACACACACGCACACCCTCCCTCCTTTGCCCCCAACGTAACGTTTGACTTATGGAAAACTATCACTGCTGCCATTCGGAAGATATAAAAGGAGAGGAATGCAACACACATCATGGAGGGGCGGTCGCTCCTCTTCAAGAGGTGGCCTTAATTATAATTTATGATGTGAATATTTAGATTTACTGTTCTACTTATAGACTCTGTACTTTCAATTCTTAACGCACCTTCTTTACTAAGACACCACCTGAATATTTTGACTTTCGTACCACTTATTACTTTGTTAAGATCGATCAGCAAACTTGCGGGATTGACGAGTTCTTCTGAGTACGAGCAGATCTTAATTGGACATGAAGTCGACCTCTCATTTGCCTTCTCACATGGCAAAGGGTAACTTCTTTTTATTATTATTATTATTATTATTATTATTATGATCCAGAATTTGACGACTCTGCAATATCAACCCTCCGGATAATATGAGGTTGGAATTCGAACTCAGATGGCCTTTGTCGTAGTCGGTGAATACCATCAAGTGAATTGTACCACGACGGGTGGCAGAGCGTAACGTTGCGTTGAATAACCAAGTGAATTGATATGCAGTATTAAATATAGCGATTACGACAAGATTGAAATGATGGATGAGACTTGAGGATGTAGTTTAGTTGGATTAACTCTTGCGGTAAGTGAGGGTTAAGTCTCCAATAAATAAAGATTAACCTTATTTACCATATGAGTTAATTCAATTTCAATTTATCTCTAAAATTTAGGATAAATTAATTTAGAATTGGCATGAGATTAAGTTAACCTTCCTTCCTAATCTATAATTTTTCTTTCTGCACCTTGACACATCATTTCCATTCTATCATTTTTTCTCTTTTTTATTTGATGGATTAATATAATTCATCCAATAAATATTTTAATATAGTTAATGTATATTTAAATAGTTAACTTTCTTTAAAAATATACTTACATCATAATAATCTATCAATTCTAGCAAATAATCATATTTTTAATATTATAAAATAATTACTAGCTATAGTAACACATATTTCTTAACTAGCATATAATCGTAACATTATAACATGATTACTATTACAATATAATTAAAAATTGTAACGTAAAATAGTTGCTTTACAATAATAACAAAAATTATTATTTTTTTATCAAATTAATTTGTAATAATTAATATATTATTAAAAATCGTAGCTACTACATAAATATAGTACTAATTTATTTATAATTTCAACATATAGTTAAACTATATTATTATCGCTATAAATTAATTAATGACTAATAAAATTACTACATACTTCCTATCTAGTAAATAACATAATTATCAATTACAATATAAAATAATTAGTATTTAATAAATAAAATAATTACAACCACTGTTTCATTGATATAGAATATAATATTCTTTGTCAAGTGATATATAGTTATGAAAAGAAATATCTTCGGTGATATTATAATAAACGATTCATTGATAGATTATATTATATTTATTTAATATAAAAAAATAATTCACTAACTAGTATACCAACCATCTCAATGTTAAACATGTCTTTTTCCATCTAACTAACCTTCATTTTAACCCTCATAACCAAGAAAATACTCCTCTTTCGTATCACACGTTAACACCCATTCCTAACTTCCGTTCAATAAACACAAATAAGGGTTAATCCATGATCTTAAGTAAATACAAACATAGGTTACTCATGTTGTAAAGATATTAACCTGTATTCACTAACCTTTATCGTAAACTAACCCTAAGAGATTATGCACCGAGTCCCTTAAACCTACCAATTATGAATCTTAACCTTATCCTAGAAATTGAGATAGTATAATTAATGTTTCATTTTCCATAAAAAGTGGCTCCATTCTTTGGGTCTTGTGCGACGATCGCGATATACTTTCCTTTTAGTATGATTTTTTTGTTAAAAATTATAAAAATATATCGTACAATGTATTTTGCAACAAATTGACATGGTACATCGATGTAAAATGATTCTGTATCTATACAAAATGATTTTCGATGATTTGTATTGATGCAAAATAGTTATAAAGTGATTTTGTACAAATGTAAAGTGATTCTAAATGATTTTGTACCAATACAAAATGATTTATGATGATTTTACGTCGATAGAAAATAAACATTGAATAATTTTACATCGGTACATCACGTCAAGACATTATAAAATACATCAACTTTTACATATTTATACCTACATCTTTTCTTTTCCCGTAAATGACATGTATGACTTCATACTTGCTTGCTTATTTTTTAATCTAAATTGATTGTGTTTTTCTTATTTGTGTTGGATCACCTCTTATGTGTTAAGGGTATTAAAAGGAAATAAACAAGTGAGGATTTTTTATTTTATATGATAATTTTAATTGATGTATTTTTAATTTTTTAATAATAAAAATTATTATTTATAGATAAAAAAATAACTTTTAAGGAGAAAATCACTCTTCGTATGTGTGAAAATTGATTTTTTATCGATAAAAAGATAAAATATGTTAATATATTTTAATTTTCCATTCAATCAATAATTTTGATATTCGATCAATGAGAAATTACGTCCAAACAAAATATTTTATTTTTATCAACACTGATGCGGCATATTACTTTCTTTAAGTAGTAATAAATCCCACGTACATAAGTTCCTAGAAATATATAACCTGATTTATAATGCAATCAAGGAATGTTCTCCGGATGCCAAATTACTATCTTTTTGAAAAAGTATATATTTGTCGACACGTTTTTATATATCAAGGTACGTCCCTAACATTTGTAGTGTCATATTCCTTGATTATTGCTATCTACTTAAAACCCCTCGCACATATTGTTAGACATATTCTGTTGAATATATCTTGTTAGCTTATACTCTTTTTTCCTTTGGAAGGATACTGCAAACAAGCAAATTCATCACCCTTAGATGGCAAAGGGTTAATTTCTAGAGAGAGATTGGATGTAATTCCATGAGATACAAACTAATAATTAGAACGCAAAATGTATCAAAATTATTTTGGACAACATATATACCTAGGCGTTTTAATAGGGATGATTGATACACCAGCAAATAATTTATTTTAAATGATTGAAATTATTCGGCTTAATTAATTTCAACGTTCACGACACCTCGAAAGAAACGCACAAATGCAAACGCTTTCCTTCAGATCCAAGAATATTATTACTGGAAATTTCTATTGCGTCCTGAATTGTCGATAACTTAATGTCCATACCCCCCATTCCATTTTCCACCAAGCAAACTCTTGCAAGTCAAACATTATTTTATCGTGTGGAAGTGCTTGATGTTGAGATCTTGATTGGGATTTAGCGAATTTAGATTAAATCAAATATCTTAGAATTCTGATTTTTATTGCCACTAATTAAATTTCTTATGAATATCTGATTTATCATTTGAAGTAGGGTTAAGCCCTGTTTACATAAATTTATGTTCCTCGGAAGGAGAGGTGAGAGTTGGAATTGGTTAACGGCTGAGAGGAAAGACTTGAGTTTGATGCTATATATTTTCCTAATCACTTCCAAACTTGAGTTGTAGTTGATGATTGGTTCGCGGAATGAAGCCCCCAATTTTCGATATGAAAATTTTTATTCTAAAATACATTGATGTTGAAATTATAACCTTAATTCTAGATTTAAGTAATTTCATCCCACCTTCATCTTTTCATGAAATTATCTAACTTCTCTTCTTAATTTTATCTGACCTTCCTTTTTAACTAATTTTTTATTTATTTCACTGAATTATTCTATCAAGTAAACACTTTAAGAGAAATAAAACTCGATGATTCCTTTAACAAGATAATAAATCCAACCAAATACTAAAATCTCTCGATTCTTCCTACTTTTAATAATTTTCCTTGCCAAAACTATCAAAAAATTGGCTTTCTTTGTCACACCCTTATTTGATCTCATCCTTTAGGTTTTAATTATGTATTTATTGTAGTATTATGAAAGACAATTATCACTTTAATTTATTTATTACTCGAGATTTTGAAATATCCCGAACTCGAACTTAGGGAGCACACGTCATTCTAGAAACATATGAACTCAAAATTAACTATATAATGTTTTACAAAAATTTAAGAGAGAGAGTGAGCAAAAATTTCTCTTTTTCTTCTCTTGGCTTCTTCTTCTTCTTTCTTTTCTTTCAGCAGCTTCTTCTCCTTTCTTCTTCTTTTCTTTCTCTTCTTCAGTCAGCTTCTCTGCCTCCTTCTTTCTTCTACCCTCTGCTGCGGTTCTTCTTTTTCTCTTCCTTTTCTCTGCTGGTGCTTCTTCTTTCTTCTTTCTACTGCATCTTCTTCTCCTTCTCCTTTCTTCAGCAGCTCCTTCCTTCTTCTTCTTCTCTTTCAGCCTTTCCTTGCTCCGGACGTCTGATTCTTCAAGTTGGATGCCTTATCCACCCTGTTGCTACAGTGCCTACCTTCTTTTTTCTTCTTTGGCTGCTGCGGCTTCTCCTTCACCTTCTTCTAGCTTCTCGCGGTCAAGTCTTCGCCACCCGCTCTTCCTCTTCTTCTTCTTCCTCACCTGTTCCCTGCACACACGCGACGCAAAACTTACCCCTACCCTTTCCCGCGTCTCTCTCTCTCTCTGAATCTCTCTTTGGTACGCTCTCTCAAAGCCGGGTAATCGGGTCGGGTCGCGTGCCTGGGTCCAGGCGCACTGGCGTGGGTGTGGTGCGCGAGGAGTGCTCAGGAGTGGGGGTAGTCGGGTCGCGGGTCAGGTCCACATGGGCAGTGTCGCAGATGAGACCCGATGGATAGGTGAGGAGGGACCTCACCCCAGTGTTTCGAGGCGAATAGCCAGGAGCACTTTTTCAATTTATGTGTGGGCGTGCGCCCACACACTTCCGAGGTGGGACTAAAGTCCCACCTCCGATATCAGGCGTCTGCGGGAGGAAGGTTCGTCCAATTGGGGCAGCGGCAGAGGCTTGCGACCCCAATTGAGGTCCTGAGTGCATGCGCGAAAGCCTTCCGCGCAACCTGGGACCTATTGCCTGGGACGAGGAGAGCTGGGTGAAGCTCCCAAGCAAGCTTCACTCACTCGACAATGGCGGCGAGCACCTGGGTCCTAAAAACACTAAAACGGCCTCGCGGCCACGTCAAAAGGCTCAGGGAGGTTTCCCAGGTGTGGCGAGTGTGCAGCGGTGGTCGGCGAGACGCGAGAGTGCCTGTGGCCGTGCACCTAGGGCACACTGCGTGCGTGAGAGTGGGTGTGTTCGGGGGGTGTTCTGGAGGTGTGGCGTGGTGAATGGAGTACAGATTTAGGGTCAGTGAGGTGTCACGGTGCTTAAGAGGTAGCTGGCGAGGCGGATGGAGGCGTTGAGTGGCGGCAATGCCTCGCCGGAGGGAAGCCAGAGATGGAGAAGGTGGTGATGAACAGTGGTGGTCGGTGGGTGGAAACAGCAAATTAATAAGGAGGAAATAAAGGGGACAGTAAGGGGAAGAGTTTTACCTACTTAACTGACGAAAGGGGAGGAGGCGCTCGGCGAGTGCCTGTCGACGCCAGAGGCAAAGATGCCCAGAGGGGGGTAACGGCGACGAGGAGGGGATCTGGAAGGCGCCAGCTGGTGCAGCCTTGCACGGGAGGACGAGGCGGAGTGGACTCTGCTGCAGGTATGGTAGCAAAGCGACGAAGGGGAGGAGGAAGGGTCACCGGAGTCTGCAGGTGCTTGACCTGAGGAGGAGGAGACGAAGTGTCAAGGAATTCCTCGGCCAAATCAAGCTTCCGCCGAATGAAGAGCCCTACCGTCCCTTTTATAACAGCAGGCGAGAGGAGAATCTCGAGGAGAGATCGTGGAGAGCTTGCCGGAGTTGGTCGGAGATGGAGACCCATTCCTCTCGCGCATTCGCACGAGGGGAGTGGGCGATGGCAAGACATGGGAGGGGGTCCCTGCGAAAGAGGACAACGCAGGGAACCCCCCTTTCGTTTCTGAGAGCGGCTCCCATACCCTGCGCGGCGCCATCCTCCGCGCAAGGTCGCCGAAGGTATGGGCGGCTGCGTGGGGTGGCAGAGGGACCATTCTGCAAAGAACGAAAGAGAAGTTGGGAGGCAAAATGCAAGGGTTCAAAAACATAAGGGTCGAAAAGTAATTCAAGAGAACCAATTTGTAAAGTAGGTCAAGATGGCCTTCCCTTAGGTTCAAATTTTGGTATAAACCTAATTTTGACCTAAGGAATTCAATGGTGAAGTTTTATTTTTGGTTTGACCACGTTTAACCGATCAATTTGCATAAAAATCTAAATTAGGTCAAAAATTAGGTATGATTCTCAATTTAGGTCAAGATAGGTTCCAAAGGCCAAATTGAAGGTTCTAAATCCTAGGGAATATTTTTTCATGAATTTTAGGAGATTTAGTTGATTTTTATCCTACCTGAAACCTCGTGAATTAAAGCAGATTTGTTTCAGGGTTACAGAATGTCATTTAATTCCTAAAAGTTGCTATAATCTTTTTCGGATCAGGTCATCCCACTTTCTTTCTTAGTAAGCCCATTTGACCTGTGTTTAAACCCTTAGACACCCATCTGTGTACTACATTGGTAAAATTACAGTTTTACCCCTTGTGAATTATTTTATTCTTAAATTTAAAATTCTCTGATTTAGGCTTTTCATTAGATTTTGTAGGAGCTTTTGTACACTTATTTGGATCAAAATGTGTTAGTTAGGGTTCATGATGAGGCTCTCATCAACCCTGTCTTGAGGTAAACTTTACACTTGTAGCTTTATTAAGGATTGAAGCTACTGATTGCAAATGCTATCTCATTCTAAAAGAAATCCACGAAATATTAACTTAAAAAAAAAACTATGCTAATTCTAGCCTCACATGCTTAAAACACTTATGAAGTAACCTAACCTAAATATAGAAAAGTACAAGATTTAGAAGTGAGCAATTGCTACCTGTGGTAGTAAACTTTCTATAAATTAAGGTAAGAGTTGTGTTGTTATAGCTTGTTCTTATCTAATGTTTACACTATTAAGCATGATTACTGGGTTAACACCATTCTTATAACTTTTACAAAAGTTTGCATATCAAGTTAATTATGCACACTTGACCGACCTTGTAGATTATCCTACCTATAGAAGAGCCATTACTATGAATTATGAGATGTTCTCTCTCCACGTATAGTTTCCTGCAACAACAATTCATTCAATCTTTCAAAAGAAAGAGGCCTTGCATTGGAATGATTTCACCTTTAAATTGCATATCTAGGGCATGATTGATATTTTGTTCTTACAAACTATCTAGTTTAAGCCCAAATGGAAGCTTTTTGCATCCTATATCCACTCTAAAAATTTCTTTGACACATTAGCCTGCAACCTTATCCTCCTCTTTTTCTATAAATTTCTTCATCTCTCCTGTTTATATGCCTCGAATACGTGCTCTAACTCCCCCCATCCTCTATTACCTCATTTCCTTAAGACTAGAACCATTACGTTTGCAAATTTCTAGAAGAGAAAGCTTAAACTCACTAGATAAACTACTATCATGGCCTTGTCTAATTAGCTCAATTCCTAGTTAACTAACTAGCTAAAAAGAATCCTCTGAGTTTTTTTGCATAATTTAGAATATGCTATGATTCTAATAATCATTTTTCACTTAAAATCATCCTTTATTTAGCTCGAGACCTCTCTAAGGTTATGTAGTTATTATTTAATTTTTTTGGCACTATGTTATTGCAAATGTAGGTTGCCAAAACCTTGAAAATAAATTGGTTTAAACCCTACTCTAGAGGCCTAATCTCCCAAATAATTAAACTCGTCTTAAAGTCCTAATTGAGTAAGGAGATGTTTGACTAGGATCCTATACTTGGCTTAGGGAAAGGAAATCCCCTCATTACGAGCATTAGGAAGTTGAGTTGAGATGTGATCAAGAGATATATTTGAAAGGTCTTTGGGTTTGGTTAGGAAGAGATGACTCTCTTGTAGCAACTAGAGTAATAATCTTAAACATGATGGATCTCTAGAGCTTGCATATGGTTTTTTTCTTCCTATCTAGAATGGTCACTATGTAAATTTGATGTGTTCTTCGTGACAACTTGCAATTCCTTGAGTGCATATGATGATTGATGTGGTATCTTGATCTTCATACCTAATAATCCATGTGTTGAATGAAGACAACCCTTTTATAATTATAAGGCAACAATTAGTATCACAACCTTCAATTAAACTCTCGACATTCTAAGTCATCCTTGAATAGGATAAGGAAACATTTTTTAATGTGAACATGGTAGAGATTGAGAGTTTCCAATGGGAATGTGCATTAAAGCTAGGAGGAGCTCACAAAGGCCCAAAGGATCACAACTAGCTATACTCAAAAGCTACAAGAATCAAGCCATCAAATTGAGATGCAAATAATCACAAATTAGAGTAGTGTGGCTACATTGGCTAAGCACATGTGGAAAGCATATTCACATAGCCAGAGAAGGTGCACAAGAAGCAATGAACGACCTTAAGCAAGCAAGTTGTGGTTGTAAGAGTTACGAGCTATGACCTTGGGCCATCTCATCAAAGAAAATAGATGAATGAAATTAAATGAAGAGATTTTCATGAATACCCTTTTCTTTGTCTACACTGAAATAAGTAGAAAAATCAAAAGGAATGCACTTTAATTTATCTATTTATTAAAATGTATGCAATCTTAATATAGCAACAAAGGAAAGGAGGATGTTATATTGTCATTGCTAGATGAATGGTTCACCTAGGATATCGTGAAAGGACAAGAAAAATGAGTTTAAAATTTAATACAAAATTGATTCAATGCCTGAAAAATCGATCAATGGCCTAATACCAGAACTACAGGGGAAGAATTACTTTCATCCTGTTACTTTTCTATTTGTTGTTCTATAGGTGCTGTTATGATAATGCTTCTACAATTCAATGTGAAACTCAAAACTTATGTCCAAGTTCACATAGTCCGATTGCATGCATCCATTGAGCAAGAAGCACCTCCATCAAATGGGAGGAAATTTTATAGTTTCATCCTTATATTTGTCATCGTTATAATTTTGTTGATTGAATGCATTTTTTTTGTCGCAATTAATGTTTCATGTATTAGCTTAAGTTTGCTGATTAAAATACTTTTGGCCAATTACTTTCATGGCAAATTGATGAAGCTAATTTAACATGGTAATCCTTATCTTAAGAGGGAGAAGTGAGGTATCCACTTCCTCTTACTTCCGCAGGTAATGTCTAGGAATTCAAACATGTACTTCTCAAATAAGATAATGTCTACGAACTCAAACCTAGGCAAACTTGAACAAGCCAATTTATTAAATGTGTGAGCGAAAACACCACCATGAGTTAGCTTGATTGAATTTGTTAGCAGAACGTTATCATGAGTTGACTTTTGTAACTCTAGAGCATCATTTACGGAAGTTTCATAAGACTACAAATGACTATCTCTCTTTCTCTCCAATTTATCTCAGTAGTATCAAAAGAAATTTGATAGAACTTTGAAAGCAGGACTTGGAAATAATAGAATTTGTTTCATTTATATCTCTTGATTTTAAGATGAGGATGAAAAAAGTACGAAAGTATCCTTTTTTGGACAAATATGAGAGTTGGTCTCAATTGGAAACATGGAATTGGTTCCAATTTATATCCCGAGTAAGAGACATGAATGATCGCAAGTACCGAATTAAATTAGATGTGAGACCATCCAGCTTTCATATTATTAAAGTTTGGTCTCTACTTTCAAATGGAAGTACCCAATAAATGTTCCCTACATTATGCTTCTATAAGCAGTTAGCAATCAACATCAAGTAATTACAACCAATTACAAGGTTTGGTGATCTTAGATTTGAAATTGAATTCTTTATATATGTCCACACATGACGCAGGTGCCTATTTAATTTTTTTTTTGCTCTACTCTACCTCGAAGTAGAAACCCTACTTTGATATGGTCAGAGGGCACTTTTGGTGAATCCATTAAATTAAAGGCCTAAGCTCCTACAAGGGGAGATATATTTTTACACATTTGTGATGGTGATATCTCAAATTAAGGCAACATTGTTCCTTGTCTTTTTAGAGATCGTTGGTTGGCACAAAGGTTTGCATTGACGCCTAATAATAAATGCCGATGGATAGCTATCATATACATGTGAGCATATCATACAATAGTATTCGGTTGGGATATTGGATGATATGGGGGAATAAATATTGGAAGAAAAAGAAGGATAAACATAAGGTTCCACACGACCCCGCCCCGCTTCACACCCCCCTCCCCACCCCCCCCCCCCCCCCTCCCCCCCATTTTTTTATTTTTGGATATCTTCCATTGCCAAAGATATCCCTATCCTTATGGAGGGCATCCCTAAAGAAGTGGCAATAATGAGGGATGTGAGGTAGGGGGGTGAAAATGTAACTCTCACTTCAATTGTTAGACATTTTTAAAGGTCTTTAAAGTATGATTTTAAGTAGATTGTGTAATATCTATAGTGAGGTTTAATTTGATTCTTTTAAAGATGTGCAACAATTCAATTATAGTCATTTAATAACAAATTTTTTGGAGTTAATTATGTAATAAATTAAGTTTAGTCAATGATGATTTAAGGTTACTTGGTTCTCTTTCAACGGTTTATATATACATTGGCTCATGGCAATATTTATGGTGCATTTAAGATACACAAAATTACCTATTATTGGACTTGGAAAGAAAATAGGAATAAGAAATAATGCAATGCAGACAAAGTGGGACCTATAGTTCAAAGGGTTAGAGCACATTGATACAAACCACAATATTGGGGTTTTGAATTCTTCCTCACCCACAAACAATCCAAAAGGGAAGGATCATTACTTCTAGGGTCTAGGGTAGATAAACCATGATCGAGGTCACTAATCGAAATGAAGCATGCAATAGAGCTATGAGGAAGAAGTTCTGGGAGTATATGTAGCAAGACATGAAATAATCTACACCATAAATGTCAAATTAAGAACTATATATATAGTAAGACATGAAATAATCTACATCATACTTGTTGAATTAACAACTAGCATTGAAGAACTAAACTTAGCAAGAAGCATAATTTTCCAGGTAACATGATTACACATTTTGACTCTAGTACAACTACTATCAATTCTAAAAGCTTGATAATGCATGTTCAAGATGTAATAACTAGTGATATTGGATTTGGGCTAATACCATGAGTTGGTATTGTAGAGGATAAGAGACCAGAAAGTAGATAGAATGAGGTTATAGTGATGACTTTTAAAGGATACATATTTGTGAGGAACAAGCATGTAGGAATTTGGGATTATGGGTAATGTAACTTTGGCTTTGAAGGAAATAAGACTTTAAAAGTTGGGAGATATAAAGAAAGTATCATGGGATGGGGTAAATAATTTTGGATGCATATGAGATTGAATCTACATGTCGCCCTTCATCATTTCGTAAGATATGAATATTCCAACTATTTGTCAAACCTTTATTGGTCAAATTGAAGTAGTCAAGGTTGAAATATGACAATTAAGGATTGAAGAGAGAACTTTGACAATGCTACTATGGGAGTTTCTCTAGAACGAAGAGCACTTTTATTTGGAAAACTCAAAGATATATAAATAAGGGGAGTTGTCTCTTTATATAAAGAGGCCAATCTTACTTCAAATTCTAATACAATCTTCTATATAAAGAAAAACATATCTCAAACCAAATCACATCAAATCCTGAACAAATTTCATAAGGAATAATGTCAAATAGAAAACATAAAAATAGAAAAGGATAAGTTAGCAAGTGGATGATTTCTTCTTCTCTACTCAACGTGAAGATCTCATAGAATCACCAACACTCCCCCTAAGTGAGATGTGCATGATCCAACTTGAAGAAGTACTTTGCATACGTTCCCCTCTTCTAATGTTGGTGAGGCTGAAGCACGCATGTAGATCATGCACATTTTCATGCTCATAGACTTCTTCTTTACGCATGCAAGTTGTCTCTCTTCATCAGGGAACATACAACACCCTTGGAGTTGGAGCAAAAAATCAACTTAGAGACTGTAATTGGAAAAGGATTCCAAGTACTAAAATTGATTTCACGACTCAATCCCAAGCACGAGCTTGAATTCAATTGAAACTTGAACACATAATTGAATACTTTAACTAAACTTGAACTAAATATTGAAATCGGGGTACATTCCTAAGAACCAGCAGTCACCCATCTTTTATAGAAAAAATTATTCACACTAAAAGAATAGAAGAACTGAGTCCAGGCATTTACAAATGGGGTTGAGCCTGTGGCTCAATTTCCTCACCACTCATCAATGAAGATGCCAATCACTTGTACTGAGGTCTCATTAGTATCTTTCAAACCAAACACTTGTTGAGCAATGATAGACAAGTCAGTAGCAGTAGCAATAGCAACACCAACAACTGCTACAACAGTAGTAGCATCAACGATAGCAACAACCGCAGAATCAACAGCCATAGGAGCAGTAGTAGTAGGCGCAGTAACAATGGCTGCAACCATAGCAACAACAACCAACAACAGCATTAGCATCATCAACAACAGTCACAATAATATATATGATGGTGATATCTAAATGGAGAAGCCTTGCCAAACCCCTGAACCAAACTGAAATAGGCCCGGCAGTCTGATCAGACTTCTCACGTGGCACAGCCCAACCACACAACATTCCTTGCTATAGGATAGGGGCCTACGCAATGATGTAGGGATCGAATTGGGTCCTTTTGAGCGATGCTGCGTTGGAGATAAGCCAAGCTTAGATGCTTGGTAGAGCTTCAGGTGATAGGAAGGACAACACAAAGAGGAGAAGCAGAATCGAGATGAAGAACTCGGCAGTAGAGCAACACATGATGTCACAGATAGAAGCCAACGGGCTACACATACATCTTAAGGTAGGGAGGTGCTATCAACACCCCTAAGGTATGATGAAACATGCTAGGGTCTCAGAATAGACCTACTCTGATATTATGTGAAACTTTCTCTAAAGTATAAAACACTTTTATTATTGAATAATTCAAAGAAAAATAAGGAAAGTTAATTTCTTTTATATATAGAAACCAATTATACTTCAAATTCTTAAAATAATATTCTAAATAAAAATAAATGTATTTCAAA
This sequence comes from Thalassia testudinum, assembly GCA_037157565.1. NCBI lineage: Eukaryota > Viridiplantae > Streptophyta > Magnoliopsida > Alismatales > Hydrocharitaceae > Thalassia > Thalassia testudinum. The sequence continues at coordinate 5,551,279 of JAZHRO010000059.1, read as the reverse complement.
CCAAACTGCATCAAATCCTAAATAAAATCTCTAAAAGGATAATATCAAAGTAAAAAAACATAAAATGAGAAAAAAGATAAGTTGACAAATCCGATTTCTTCTTCTCCATTCAAAGGAATTTCACGTGTAGAATCTCCGACAGCGACCGTACAAAAAGCAAATAAAGGTGCGGTCCTTCCTGACTCCCCTAACTATGCTACTGGATTGGAGGAAGGCCTCCAAAGTCTCGTAAATAGAGTCATGACCGCTTATTATATTTTTATTTTTAATTTTTTGACCAAAGCAAATTCATGAGTAATGATATTCTCTGTCATTGGAATCCGCACAACTAGAACAAATCCATGGATAATTGTAAGTTTAATGTTAAGCCTTCAATTCAACAAGGGGCTACCCTTAAAAGAAATGAGGATCAAAGTCAACGAAAAACTTTGCCTAGAAATTTTCTCGCAAAAATAACATTGAACTTTTTAGTGTGAAAACCACAGCCCTATTCGTTGACAATGCAACTTCAATTCAACATTGTTGGTTGACGCATTGGAAGAGATCAAGTCACCATTTTGAAATATAGAGATCTCTTTGCGTATTCCAAGTGATCATTCAGTGCAATCTTATAACCTGAACCACTTCTTAATTTCCACATGATCTTTAGGAGTGGTGCAATTTTCTCAACATGGACCATCCGGAAAGAAAGAATTCAGCATCTTCATTATATATGGTTTAGCTTTGTCCCGCTGTTCCTTTCTAGATGTATTGGAGCAAAACTGTTATTATTAATTAATTTTGTCTCGGGGGCTTTCTTATTACACCTAACTAATTAATTATGTGTTGGGTTCTCATGCCCAAGATCTTTTTGAGAACGGAATTGCCTCCTCTCGAAAATTTTTTTCAACATGTCGTCCACCCATCCTCCTACAATCAGCTTTCTAATTTTGATAAAAAAAAAGATCAAAATTCAAGCCCTCATCCTTATATAACCCAGGAGATCAATAGCAAAGAACAACGAACTTTTCTTCGGTTTGCTTGGGTTTGAAAAAAATAATAAAACGAGAGAGAGAGAGAGAGAGAGAGAGAGAGAGAGAGCTGACTTTCTCCTCTTACATGCATCTCTATTAGATTTAGGTGTTCTGAGAGATGAATAATTTGCACATTGACTTAGATTAAAAAAACAAAAAAAAAGAAAAACTAGTTAAAAGTCGACCTTGAAAATTGTAACGCTTTTATTTAGTAAACTCCCGTTGCCATCCTTTTGGGTTTGATGTACGAATGTCATCAATACACCATACCATATTAAACAGATAGAATTACCCACCACAGATCACCAAAACTCTCCCCCAATCAATGCGCATACCTATCAAGGAAATCAAAGCGGGAATAAATGCCACCTGCCCCCACCCTTCCTCTTCCTCTTGTAGACTAATCAGAAGCTAATTACATTTCTTTGGAATTAATAGAAATCCCCACCCCATTTATTAATTATATCTCCCATTGATTGCAACATATCTTTATTGCGATTATTTTTCAGTCCCCCACCATTAATTTATGGCTATATAACAGATGTCTCCTCCTTTCTCTTCCCACCTCCACCCTCATTGCTCCTCGACCCTCTCCTCCTCCTCCTCCATCTCCAAGATCTAAACTTTAGGCCAATCGTGAGAAAACAATAATTGGGGTAGTGATCACTGGAGGGTTTGGGTTCGGACCCATGCTGATGGCGGCAGATGTGAGCTCCGTGGTGAGCAGGTACAGGGAGGAGAAGGGGGAGGAGGAAGGGAGTCTGGTCACAAGGGACCTCCTTGATGGGTGCAACCAACTTGAGAACAAGGAGTTGGATCTTGATCTCAAGGTCCCAAATGGTTGGGAGAAGCGACTCGATCTCATGGTAAGAAATTTTAAAAGAGCTGTTCAGGTTCCTTGCTTAATTTCCTTACGTTTCTGGAAGTTTCTAAATTCTAATGCCGTTCTTCTTTGGTCCAGATTGGTGAATTGTGTTATACTTCATGAGTTTTTGATTGACTTAGACTCAAGATGTTCAAATCCACGTGTCTTTAAAGAATTTCTTTTCTTAGTACCCAGCTTTGATGATTGATTGTTTTGTATGAATTTTTGTTGATCTGAGATCAAAAAATGGTAACTGACGGAAATTTCTATCAGTAACACACACATGATCATAAATTTCGTGAAAGCTAGAACTTTTTCAAGTGAGAAACTGCCGTTTGATGCATGTTAATTTTAAGGAAACAAAGGTTACCCATGATTTAATTTAGCGTGAATCATTTCACTTTAAATTTCTACTAAAGGAAAAGAGAACCCATGTATTCAGTTATGCGTAACCTACAAGCGAAACTATCTTCTGAACATATAACAGTAGCGCATGGGCTCATACACTGACATATTTAAGATATTTTTACGCAGGTAACCATCCCAGAATCATTTGCAATTATACAAATACACTTTACTTCTTTATATTTGAATAGATATCCTCAAACTTCTTCGTCTTCTAAGAGCTACGCCTCTATCAAATATGCCGTCAAAATTAAAGAAGCCGATGAGCTGAGCTTAAAGGGATAAGACCATATCGTGTTCGAAATCCTGCAAAATGCTACTCTATCAACAGCCGAGAACCGTAGAGATATCGTGATCCTTTCTCTATCTACGGTCCAAATTAGTTCTTACCAAGTATCCAACAGAAAGGCTTGTATATATATATAAAACACAAAACGACTTCAAAATATATACATAGACGCCAAGAATGAGGATTACGTGAACGATTTCAAATAACTTCGGGGGCATCCATGTCAAAATCCCACATCTTCATGGCGACTCCAGTCTTCATTCCCCAACTCGCACGACATGCAATCAAGTCTCTTCACCAACCAAACCCATCATACGATCCACGCGCTGTTCCTGATTTTGCCCCTAACGATCTCTTTTATTTTCCTCTCCTGCAGTCCGGCGAGGTCTACTTCCACAGGAGCTCCACCACCGCCAGAGATCACCACCAGCACAACCCCTTCCACGGCCTCACCTCCCCGCCCCTCCCCACACGCCCAACCCCCAACCTCGACCTCAAGCTCCTCCCGCCGCCCCCCTCTGGCTACCAGAGCGTCTGCACCCTCGACAAGGTCCGCTCCGCCCTCCACCGCCTCGAGGCCACCGGCCCCTCCGCCGCCCACAAGCCCAAGGAGCCTCCCCGAGGCTCCCCGTCCCCTTCGACGTCCACCGCCTCCACGTCGACGGCCGAGGAGGTGAGCGGCCGGGCGGCGATGGTGGCCGCGGGGTGCTCGAGCTGCCTGTCGTACGTGCTCGTGACGGAGGGGGGCGGACGGTGCCCGCGGTGCAACTCCACGGTGGAGGTCGCTGCCGCCGGGAGGAAGCGGAGGCGGTGCGGCGCCAACCGTGGCATCGGGGTCGATCTCGATCTCGATCTCGGCCTCAGCCTCGGGGGTGCGGCGGGGGACGGAGGAGGGGAGGGTTTGCTTTGAGGTCTTGCGTACGTAAGTGCATGGAGGTACGGAGGACGTACGTACGTACGTACGTTACGTCGCATGGAGCGGCGAGAAAATGGATGTGGAGGGAAGTGGAAGATGTAAGTGCTGGTTAGGGTCTTTGGGACCCCAAAAGTTGATCATAACGGACCCTTTGTTCTGATCTCGGCGATGGTGTTGGAGGGGGGTGTTTGTAATTTGATGATACTTTGAGGGTGTAGTTAAAAGGGTTGGAACGTACAACATGTAATTTTGAGAAAGGAAAGGGGACATAATATGAAAAGGAGCCACGTAAAATTTGACTTTATGTTAGATTGTTTGGTTGCTTTCGAGAGGATGTGTATATGACCGCAAATAAAAAGGCCAAAAAAAAAATCATGTAAGCAATAATTGTGGTCATTCTAGTGGTGGTGTGGTTATCAAGAGGCTACGTACGCAGGCGCTCATCGTCTTATATAAAAAGAATGTTTCCATCTATGTTTTAGAATTTTTTTTCAATTACATTTATCTCCTCGTAAAACTTTCATTTACTTTTACTATCATCGTTTATAACATATATCTTTTCATTATTACTTAATGATACAATGCATTAAATATAGTTGAAATGTGATGCATGGTTGAGAGAGGAGGGTGGAGTACGTGATATAGGAAGGAGGAAGAAAAAAAGAAGAAAAACAATGAAAGTACAAGTATAATTTTTAGAATTAACGGAATATTTCAGCTCAAGGGATGATTTTTTGACAATAAGTTACCCTAGAGGCATATCTTGCACTAGTTAAAAACATTATGAGCCTATAAAAGTAAATATAAGATTTATAGGAGTATAAATGTAATTTAAAAAAGTCAAAAACATAAATGTACAAAATTTATTTTTAATTATAATGCAATGTAGCTTTTAAGTCCTTAATCTTTGATATGTTTTGTCGTATGACCTCTTTTAAATTATTTTAGTAATCATAAACTCCAACTCCCATCCTTCACCAAATCAGAACCTTAGCTGCCGCACCTAGCCCGGTGTCTAAACTTCCCATATTTTGTTGTGGGGATTTGAATACTTAATCAAGTAATTGAGAATCTAAGCCATGAAAGAATTTAGAATAGAGGACCATTCGTGACCATTCTTTTGTAGTAGTTTATAAACCATTGTTAATACATACTATCTGTCATGGTTATAGATGAGACTGTCGTCGATAGGTTTATCAAAATGCCATGAAAGAGACTATCGTAACAGTTTGAGAACCATTGCCAATATTAAATGTTAAAATCCCTTCTACAATGACTTTGTTCTTAAATTGTTGTTGAAAATGGAAAAACAAAAAACTTCTTAAATGTATTCGGCAACGATTGATTGTAAACCATCACTAAAAATAATAACAAACTCATTATAAAATTTTTTCTACAGTGAATTTGTTTAAAATTATCGTTAAAATGAATAAATGACATTTTTTAATTATTTTCAGCAACAATTTAATTTACGACAGTTTCAAAAAGAGGGAATCTATTCACCTTGAAACCTTGCACTCCCTTTCTTGCCTCTCATTCCAAAAAAAAATCCTCACATGACCTCTCCCTCCTCCTCCCCCTCCATTGAACCCCCAACCCCTCTAGCAATCTCCCACCCCTTACCTACAACTACTACTCCTTGATAACCTCTGACATGCCAACCTCATTCATCAGGTAACTCCTCTTCCTCCTCCTCCTTTGCCAACTCTCCCACCCTTCCTCCCTCCATCACCCCCCACCTCGCCACCCCCTCTCACCACGACCACCTCCTCGATCTCTCCCTCCACCTCCTCCTCTTCTTGCCGTCCATTCCTCCTCTCTGTCTGTAACGACTCGATTCCTGAATCCCTACGAGATATAAGAATCGGACCGACTCGACTAATCCCAAGACTCAGTCGTTCAAAGAGAAAGTAACCAAAAGAGCAGTAAAATAAATCACATTCACCATGTATATAACTAGCAGTAACAAAATACAGCAGTAAAGGAAAGAAATACTACAGTATATACCACCACAATAGCATAGAAATAAACATGTACATAACATAAAGTTTTCGGTAAAGAAGTACAGGGAGTAACAAAGAAAACTACTCACTACAGTGGAAGAAAAGTACAGAAAGTACTACAGGTAACCCTACTGGACCCTACTAGGCCTAGCGTCCTCTGCAGCCGCTGACTCTGGCTGCTCAACATCTAGTCCTGAAAAGGTAACAAGGGTGACACGTCAACGAAACGCTGAGTAGAGTGGCAACTAAAAGCTAAAGAAGCAGTAGAGTGTACAGTAACTGTTATATTCTTACTTTCTTTACTTACGTCTTTCTATTAATTCACTATTGATTTATTTCTCAGATCCTTCTCTTGATCTTGAATGTTCCTCGTGGGAACGATCTTGATTGCAGTCTTTTCCGAAAAGTAGAAGTAACACGTGGTGCTCTCCTGGCTGGGAGAGTCCCCCGTGGTGGTCCTTCCCTCAGTCAACCACCCCAAGGTCGCTGACAGACGTAACGGTGACTACGGCACGTGCGATAAATGCACGGGTAGCTACCCCGTACTGGCACGCGGTCAGTCGTTTCCGTTAACGGGTGCGCCCAAAGCACAGCATGGAACCAGTATAGGGCGGAGCCCTCTCAGTAATAGGGGTCCAACCCCTCCATAGTAACCAAACAGAGGTCCTGCCCCTCCACAGTCCGCGCACCCTCGCTTGACTACCCTAGTTTGCCCAGTGGGCCTAACAAGTTAGTGTAGGAGGGCCAGCAGAACCCCGGGGCCCGTGGGGTAGATAGTACTCTCCCTACACTAGTAGCTCTCCTCAGTACTGTGTACATGAGGGTCAAAATTCGGTACAAAGTGGCCAGACCTAACCCCGGATCCCTGGGGCGGCTAGCTCCGCTCTGCACTAAATAGGAGGACAGTCGCTTCCCTTGGTACTTCGTACTCAAGAGCCAGCTCACTTCCCCGATTCTATTCCATTCCCTTTCCAGGAGTTCTACTCCTAATTCCCCGTAAGGTTTAAGCTCTTTTAACTCAGCCAATTTAGGTCTCACCGTTCCAGCTTTACGTTCATACCACCCATATTCTCAATCATACGTATTCATTCATAACAGGCAACTGTTAACCAATTTACAAGAAATTATCATTTCCTTTCTACTATTCCAAGACTGCAATATTTATATATTCAACTAATTTTCCAGTCCTAAGATTCATGTTGTACCCTAGGATCTATCATTCAATCTAGTTTTCCAATCCTACGATTCATGCAATACCCTAAGATCTATCATTCAATCTAATTTCTCAGTCCTAGGGTTCTTGCAATGCCCTAGACTCTATTAATTGTTTCATAATTGTAACAAATTTTGTTAAAATAAATTAAAAAGCCACTCTACCAGCAAAACCGGGAGTACTTGGGGCGTGGTCGGCAATCCCGCCCGCCTCCGCAACCACCAAGACTGCAACGGAACGGGGTCCTAACAAAGGATCAATCACAAGGAGTTTCTCATAATAGTATACAATTATTGTAAACGGATAGAGGAATTAATTCTGGAAAGAACGCAACTCGAAACGCAGAAAACGGACTCTGAACGGACCCTAAACAGGTCAAAAATGACAAATCTGTCCAAAATCAGACGTCTGGAACCTCTTCCAAATGTCTTAAAAGGAGGGTCAGGTCGTACCTCAGTTCTGCATAGTCCTTCAGACGTCCAGAAGCCCGCTGGAACGTCTGGCCTTGGTTTCCAGACGTCCGATTATCACCCCGAACGTCTGGAGGTTCTCTCCGTCGTCTGGCACTGCGACCAGACGTCTGATTCTCGTGGGATGGCGAGCCCACGCGCCCACCCGAGCAGAACCTGCACACACACTCCTGCTCTCAGTACGACGAAATGCAGAAGAAATCGCGGTGGACGGCTGCATGGCCGTACACGCGAAAGAAAGAGAAGGCAAGAAATATCCTACTTGTCAGACGTCTGGACCGTCCTGCAGACGTCTTCGGCGTCGTCTGAACGTAAGTCCAGACGTCTTATTCTCAAAAATTTTCCAGAACCAGAGCCCGATCCGCTCTCCGCCCGCGACGCACGGCCGCGCCGCGCCCTGTTCGCCTGCTGCCCGAGCTGCAGCAGCTCCTCCGAGCTACCCCACGCTCGCCGTCCTCCCGCCAGCCGGCTCTAGCAGCCCCGGCAGGCTCGCACCTTCATGGTCGAGCTTCTACTTCCTCTCGCAGTAGCTTCTCCCCCCACAAGCTCGCAGCAGCCGCTCTCTCTCGCTCGCGCTCTCGCTAGCAAGGAGGAGAAGATGGGTGGAAGGGAGTGGGGTGGTGTGAGGGAGAGGAGGGGTATATGTAGGAACGGGGGGGCTCTGCAAGTCGGTGGGGAAGAAAGAAAGAGAAGAGGGCGGCTGGGAAATCAGTCTACGCGCGCCTGCGTGTAGATTCGCTTCTGTACACAAGCAAAATTAATTTCAAGACGTCTGGGAAGGCGTCCAGACATCTGATCAAACGTCTGGGCCAACTCCCAGACGTCTTAAAGCGGTCTTGGTGCCTCGGGTCTTAACAACATAACAAACTCAAAGGAAATTTCGTTCCCGAAACTTGCACTAACTAGGGTGTGGAAGGGAACAAAATATATAGATAACAAACTCAAAGAGGACCGAAGCCGGTCCGAAAAGACGTACCCGCAAAAAGCTCTGGGTACCGCTCCCGCATTACCGCATCAGGCTCCCAGGTGGCCTCCTCGTACCGCTGGCTCCTCCACAATACTTCACCAGGGGTACTTGCTTCCGTCTCAGACTGCGGACGGCTCTGTCAAGAATCTGCACTGGCCTCTCGGGGTATGTCAGGTCATCGCCCACCTCGACACTCTCGTGACTCAGGACGTGACTGGGAATGGCGATGTACTTCCTGAGGTTGGCCACGTAGAACACGTCGTGTACACCAGAAAGCTGGGGAGGGAGGGCAAGCCTGTAAGCAACCGGTCCAACCCGCTCCAAGACCTCAAAGGGCCCCACAAACCTCAGTGTGAGCTTCCCTCTCACCCCAAACCACTGCAGGCCCTTCATGGGGGAAACACGAAGGAGGACGTGGTCCCCAACCTCAAATTGCACCTCTCTGCGTTTCCTATCCGCGTAGCTCTTCTGCCTGCTCCTGACAGTGCGGAGTCGCCTGTGGATCTACTCGACTACCTCCTAACTGTGTCGGATCAACCTGGGGCCAACCTCCCACTTGGTCCCCACCTCAACCCAACTCAAGGGTGCCGTACACCTCTGTCCGTACAGAGCCTCGTAGGGAGCCATGCCGATGCTCGAGTGATAACTGTTGTTGTATGCAAACTCCGCCAGGGGCACGTGCTCCTCCCAAGAGCCCCTCCAGTCCAGTACACAGGCACGCAAAAGGTCCTCAAGTGTTTGTATCGTGCGCTCAGACTGTCCGTCCGTCTGGGGTGGTAAGCTGTACTGAATCTCAACCGCGTCCCCAGGGCCTGCTGAAACTCAGCCCAAAACTAAGACGTAAAGCGGGTATCCCGGTCGGATACAATCTCCCACAGAACTCCGTATAGACGTACCACGTCGCGGATATACCTCTCTGCCAACTGTAACGACTCGATTCCCGAGTCCCTACGAGACAGGAGAACCGGACCGACTCGACTAATCCCAAGACCTAGTCGTCCAACGAGGAAGCAACCAAAAGAGCAGTAAAATAAACCACATTCAGCATGAATATAACTAGCAGTAACAAAATACAGCAGTAAGAAAAGGAACTACTACAGTATATATCACCACAATAGTAGAACAACAGTTATAACATAATATGAAGCTACAAGAAAAAAAAAATACAGAGAGTAACAAGAACTACTCACTACAGTGGAACAAAAGGGGTACAAAAAGAACTGCGGTAACTCTACTGGACCGTACTCGGCCCAGCGTCCTCTGCAGCCGCTGACCCTAGCTGCTCAACACCTGGTCCTGAAAAGTAACGAGTGTAACACGTCAGCGAAACGCTGAGTAGAGTGGCAGCTAAAATTAAAGAAGCATTAGAGTATACAGTAGCTGTTATATTTTCTTTCTTCCTTTATTTACGTCTTTCTATTATTTCACAATTTATCTATTTCTCAGATCCTTCACTTGATCTCGAATGTTCCTCGTGGGAACGATCTTGATTGCAGTCTTTTCCGAAAAGTAGAAGTAACACGTGGAGCTCTCCTGGCCAAGAGAGTCCCCCGTGGTGATCCTACTCTCAGTCAACCACCCCAAGGTCGCTGACAGACGTAACGGTGACTACGGCACGCACGATAAACACACGGGTAGCTACCCCGCACTGGCACGCGGTCAGCCGTTTCCGTTAACGGGTGCGCCCAAGCACAGCACGGAACCAGTATAGGGCAGAGCCCTCTCAGTAACAGGGGTCCAACACCTCCACAGTCCGCGCACCCTCGCCTGACTACCCTGGTTTACCCAGTGGGCCTAACAAGTCGGTGTAGGAGGCTAGCAGAACCCCGAGGCCCGTGGGGTAGCTAGTGCTCTCCCTACACTAGTAGCTCTCCTCGGTACTGCGTACGCGAGGGCCAGCAAGTCGGTGTACAGTGGCCAAACCCACCCCGGTCTCAACCTGAGGTGGCAAGCTCCCCTCTACACTAAGAGGTAATGTGTGCTCTCTTTGGTACCACGTACCCAAGAGATAACACACTTCCACGTTTCACTTTCTCAGTTCCATTTTATTCTCTTTCCAGGAGTTCTACTCCTAATTCCCCGTAGGGTTCCAGCTCTTTTAACTCAGTACATTTAGGTTACACCGTTCCAGTTTTACGTTCATACAACCCATGTTCTCAATCATATCTATTCCTTCATAACAGGCAGCGGTTAAATCAATTTACAGGCAGCTATTGTTTCCTTTCCACCTTTCCAAGACTACAATATTTATATCCATATCACTAGTTTTTCAGTCCTAGGATTCATGCCATACCCTAGGATCTATCATTCAATCTAGTTTCCAGTCCTAGGTTTCATGTAATACCCTAGGATCTATCATTCAATCTAGTTTCCAGTCCTAGGTTTCATGCAGTGCCCTAGACTCTATTAATTATTCCACAATTGTAACAAATTTGATTAAGTAAATTAAAAGCCACTCTACCGGCTACAACAGGAGTACTGGGGGCGTAGTCGGAAATCCCGTGTGCCTCCGCAACCCTCGAGACTGAAATGGAACGGGGTCCTAACACAAGAATCAAACACAAGGAGTTTCTCAGAACGGTATATAATTACTGTAAACGGGTAGAGGATTTTATTCTGAAGAGAACACAACTCGAAACGCGGAAAACGGATTCCGAACGGGCCCTAAACGGGTCGAAAACGACGAAACTGCCCAAAATTAGACGTCTGGAACCTCTTCCAGACGTCTTAAAATGTGGGTCAGAGCGTACCTTCGTTCTGTGTAGTCCCTCAGACGTCCAAAAGTCTGTGGGTCGTCTGGCTTAGTTCCCAGACGTCCGATGGTCACCCCGGACGTCTGGAAGTCCTTCCCGTCGTCTAGCACTGCGGCCAGACGTCCAATTCACGTGGGATGGCTAGCCCTCACGCCCTCCCGAGCAGAACCTGTACGCGCCCACACCTGTTCTCAGTACGACGAGTCACAGACGAAGGCGCGGCGGATGGCCGCATGGCCGTACATGCGAAAAAGGAAGAAGGTAGAAATATCTTACCGTCCAGACGTCTTCACCGTCGTCTGGTTGGAAGCCCAGACGTCTGATTCTGGAAAAACTTCCAGAATCAGAGCTCGACTCGTTCTCCGCCCGCAACGCACGGCCGTGCCCCGTCCGCCTGCTGCTCGAGCTGCAGCAGCCCCTCCGCGACACTCCACACCCGCTCCTCCCTTCCGGCCGGCTCTAGCTACCCCGGCAAGCTAGAGCCCTCACGGTCGAGCGTCTCCTCCCTCGCGCAACACCTCCTCCCGCACACTTGCCGCGGCCGCTGCTGCCACCGCTCACTCGCGCTCTCTCACCGGCTGGGAGAAGAAGAGGGACACGGAGGAGATGAGGGTGAGGGAGAGGACGAGGGGCCTTTTAAGGCCGCGCGGGGGGAGAGAGAGAGAGGCGCCGCGCCCTGCAGGAGGAGAGAGGGAAAAGAGGGAAGAGAGAGGTGGGCGCAGGTTTGCACGCGCATGCGCACAGACGCAACCCCGTACGGCGTAAAAATTAAATACCAGACGTCTGGAAAGGGTTCCAGACGTCTGGTATTTAATTTTTGAGGCGTGCGGGGTTGCGTCCAGACGTCTGGTCAGACATCTGGGCCACTTCCAAGACGTCTTAAAAATCGTCTTGAGGCCGCGCTCGTAACAATATAACAAACTGAAAGGAAGTTTCGTCTCTGAAACTTGTGCTAACTAGGGTGCGGGAAAGAACGACATATAAAAACATAACAAACTCAAAGAGGACCGAAGCCGGTTCGAAAAGACGTACCCGCGAAGAGCTCCGGGTACCACTCCCGCATTGCCACCTCAGGCTCCCAGATAGCCTCCTCGTACCGCTGGCTCCTCAACAAAACCTTCATCAGGGGTACTTGCTTTCGTCTCAAGTTGCGGACGGCTCGGTCAAGAATCTGCACTAGCCGCTCGGGGTAGGTCAGGTTGTCGCCCACCTCAACGTTCTCGTGACTCAGTACATGACTGGGATCGGCTACGTACTTCCTGAGGTTGGACATGTGGAACACGTCGTGCACACCAGAAAGCTGAGGAGGGAGGGAAAGTCTGTAAGCAACGGGTCCAACCCGCTTCAAGATCTCAAAGGGCCCCACGAATCTCGACGCAAGCTTCCCTCTCACCCCAAACCGCTGCAGGCCCTTCACGGGCGAAACACGAAGGAAGACGTGGTCCCCAACCTCAAACTGCACCTCTCTGCGTCTCCGATCCGCGTAGCTCTTCTGCCTGCTCCTGACAGTGCGGAGTCGCCTGTGGATCTGCTCGACTACCTCCTGACTCTGCCGGATCAACCTAGGGCCAACCTCCCACTTGGTCCCCACCTCAACCCAACTCAGGGGTGCCGTACACCTCCATCCGTACAGAGCCTCGTAGGGAGCCATGCCGTTGCTCGAGTGATAGCTGTTGTTGTATGCAAACTCCGCCAGGGGCAGGTGCTCCTCCCAAGAGCCCCTCCAGTCCAGTACACAGGCACGCAAAAGGTCCTCAAGTGTCTGTATCGTGCGCTCCGACTGTCCGTCCGTCTGGGGGTGGTAGGCTGTACTGAATCTCAACCGCGTCCCCAGGGCCTGCTAAAACTCAACCCAAAACTGGGACGTAAAGCGGGTATCCCGGTCGGATATGATCTCCCACGGAACTCCGTGTAGTCATACCACGTCGCGGATATACCTCTCTGCCAACTGTGCTAGTCCCAAAGTGACTCGGATCAGCAAGAATCGTGCCGTCTTCGTCAGTCTATCCACAATTACCCAGACTGCGTCGTGTCCTCGCTGGGTAACAGGTAAGCCCACCACCAAGTCCATGGTGATGCTCTCCCACTTCCACTCTGGCATTAGAAGCGGCTGTAGCGGCCTTGCAGGCCTCTGATGCTCGGCTTTCACCTGCTGCCACACTAAGCACTACTACACGAATTCACCCACATCCCGCTTCATCCCCCTCCACCAAAACTCGCATCTCAAGTCATGGTACATCTTCGTGTTTCCGGGATGTATGGTGAATCTGGAACCGTGTGCCTCAGTCAGGAGCTCTCTCAACAGCTCCTCGTCTCTGGGAATGCACAACCGTCCCCTCAGGCGCGGTACCTGGTATGTGAAAGAGAAGTCCCCTTGGTCTCCTAACAATACTCTGTCGTGTAGGGACTGCAAGTACGGATCGACCATCTGTCCTGTGATGATGCGGTCTATCAGCTCTGGCCTAGTCTGTCGTGTCACAGTCACTGCCCCACAGTGCCCCCGTAACTCTAGGGGTCGCCAATTTCCCACCTCCTCCAAAAGGCTCCAACTCTGTAACTGTAAACTGGCCAAGTGTGCAGGCGCCTTCCGACTCAAGGCGTCAGCCACCACGTTGGCCTTTCCCAGGTGGTAGGAAATGCTGCAGTCATAGTCCTTCAGGAGCTCCAACCAACGTCTCTGTCTCATGTTGAGCTCCTTCTGATCAAAAGGGTATCGAAGGCTCTTGTGATCCGTGAAAATCTCGATGGTCTCACCGTACAAGTAGTGTCTCCCGGTCTTCAGCGCGAAGACGACAGCTGCCAGCTCCAGGTCATGGGTAGGGTAGGTATGCTCATGGGGCTTTAGTTACCGCGAAGCGTAAGCGACAACGTGACCCCTCTGCATGAGCACACCTCCTAACCCCTACAAGGAGGCATCCGTGTACACAACGAACCCACTACTACTGTCAGGGATGGTGAGCACGAGAGTCCAAGTCAACCTCTCCTTCAGCTCCTGAAAACACGCCTCACAGGCGTCTGACCAAGTGAAGGGCACGTCCTTCCGGGTCAACTGTGTCATAGGACGCGTAATCTGTGAAAAACCCTTGATAAACTGTCTGTAGTAGCCTGCCAATCCCAGGAAACTGCAAATCTCAGTGACTGAACGCGATCTCTTCCACCTGAGCACTGCCTCGACCTTGGCTGGGTCCACCGCCAAGCCGTCCCCAGAGATCACATGGCCTAAGAAGGTCACCTCCCCCAACCAGAACTCACACTTGTTGTATTTGGCGTACAGCCTACGTCGTCTCAGTGTGTCCAGAACCATCCGCAAGTGCTGTCCGTGCTACGTCTGATCTCGAGAATAGATGAGTACATCATCAATGAATACCACCACGAACTGGTCCAAGTACGGTCTAAACACCCGGTTCATCAGGTCCATGAAAGCAGCGGGGGCATTGGTCAGCCCAAATGGCATGACCAAAAACTCGTAGTGTTCGTACCTGGTGCGGAAAGCTATCTTGGAGACGTCTGCCTCCCTGATCCTCAACTAGTGGTATCCAGACCTCAAGTCGATCTTGGAGAACACCGTGGCACCCCGCAACTGGTCAAACAAGTCGTCGATCCTCTGCAGCGGATATCTGTTCTTGATGGTGACCCTATTCAGCTGTCGGTAGTCCACACAAAGGCATAGGGTACTATCCTTCTTCTTCACAAACAGTACCGGGGCTCCTCAGGGAGACGCGCTAGGCCTCACGAAGCCCTTATCCAAACGATCCTGCAACTGAGACTTGAGCTCTCGTAGCTCAAGCGGTGCCATCCGGTATGGTGCAGTGGAGATGGGGCTGGTCCCTGGTACTAGTGAGATCTCAAACTCGATCTCACGCTCGGGCGGTAGTCCTGGTAACTCGTCTGGGAACACGTCAGGGTACTCTCTGACCACCGGGATGCTCTGGAAGTCTGCCACAGGGCTGGGCTCTACCACCACACAAGCTAGGAAGCCCTCACACCCCTGGCTCAAAAGTCTCGCCGCCCGAAGTGCCGAAATGTACCTGAAGCCTCCGTCCACTGGCTGTCCGTAAAACTCGAAAGAAGGCAACTCCGGTATGGAGAAGACGATCTTCCTCTCAAAACAGTCCACCAAAGCGTGGTAAGCAGACAGCCAGTCCATCCGCAGAATTACGCCAAAGTCCTCCATCTGTATCATAATCAAGTCAGCTGGCAGACTATGTCCCTCGACCCTGACCTCGCAACCCGTGTACACCTTCTCAGCCACAAATAGCTGACCACTCGGACCTCTGATTACGAACGGATTCTCTAGCAGCGTATAGTCCTGGCCCAAACTAACTGCGAAACTGGCTGCGACAAATGAGTGCATAGCGCCGAAATCGAAAAGTGTGTAAACGAGTTTGCTGGAAACTAAAACCATACCTGCCACCACCGATCCCGAAGCTCTGGCATCCCTGTGTGTCAGGGCGTTGATACGCCCTTCAGCTCTAGGTGCAGACGAAGCAGCCACACTCTGCGTCGGACGGGTAGGTGCTGGCCGGTACCCTCCTCGTGACTGCTGTCCTCCTCCTCGCACCTGGGAATCGCGGCCTCCTGCTCGCCCTCCAGTGCTATGTGCGGGAAGTATCTGCTGACCTCCTGCCTTAGACGGGCAGTCCCTCCTGATGTGGCTCGGCTGGCCATACTGGTAGCAGAGGGGAACCCGACTCCCGCCCTCCGTGGGTCCCTGCTGTCGGCTGGGCGGGGGTCCGGTGCTGGCGACTGGCCCCTGTCGAGGGCCCCCAAAGGCCACTGATGGCCCTGCAAAACGTGACGGCTCTCCCGCAGACACCACGTGCCTCCTCTCTCGCCGGCCCTGTGAAAACTCTGGTTGGAAGGGCCTCTTCCGCCCGCCGTCAGTGTCTCGCGCAGACAGGTTGGTCTCCTCATAGGTCATAACTGCCTCAACCACCGTCGAAAACGTAGTCAGCTTCAGGGGTTTGACATACCCCCGAATCGCAGGCCGGAGCCCCTTGGTGAACCTCCAAAGGCGCTCCTCCTCAGTGGCTACCGCTGTCGCTGCAAAGCGGGACAGCTCCAGAAAACGCGTGCGGTACGCGCTCATGGTCATTGTCCCCTGGCGGAGAGTGTGGAACTCCCGCCTCCTCTGGTCCTGCCACATCTAGGGAAAGTACTGCTCGCAGAAGAGGGTGACGAATCGGTCCCAGGTCGGCTCGTCCCTCTCCTATCCCCTGACCGCTCTCCACCACCTGTGTGCCGCACTCTCCAGCTGGTACGTGGCGAAAGCCATGCGGCACTCCACCGGGGGACGAAGGGTGTCGAAAATCTTCTCGAGCTACTCGAGCCAATCCTCTACCTCGGTCGGGTCCTCATCCCCCTTGAAGGAGGGGGGCTTCAGCTTCCGGAACTGCCCGAAGAGCTCGAAGTGGCGCTGTAGTGGAGATGCTGGTGCACCTCCAGGCAAAGGTGCCTCGTGCATAGAAGTGTCGGAGGAAGGTGGGGGCCCATCCCCTCCCCCGAGTCTAAAGCCGCATCCGTCGTGTGGTCCCACAAAGGACTCCCCCTTCGCAACCCCAGGGTGAGGCGCTTGGGGCGGTGGGTGGAGCTCCTCTCGCATAATGTCCCGTATCAGCTGGGCGAGGTCCTGGGCCTGGATGCCCGGGAGCAGTGGCTGATCCACGGAGGCGTCGACGACGGCACGCCCACCTCGCCGGCCTCGTCCTCGGTGCGCCCGCGGCTCGCCTCGCCAGTCCCGCGATGAGGCATCTCCTGCTAGGAGACGCGAAACAAAACGGAAACACATCAATACGGAACGATATCTAACGAAAAACGTCTAAGAACTCATGTCAAAAGATATGTTGTGGTGGCTACTCTAGTTACAAACATGTGAATTGGTTATTTTTCAGTCAGTTGATTCACTTCTCGGGACGACCTTGCTCTGATACCATCTTGTAACGACCCGATTCCCGAGTCCCTACGAGACAGGAGAACCGGACCGACTCGACTAATCCCAAGACCTAGTCGTCCAACGAGGAAGCAACCAAAAGAGCAGTAAAATAAACCACATTCAGCATGAATATAACTAGCAGTAACAAAATAAAGCAGTAAGAAAGGAACTACTATAGTATATACCACCACAATAGTAGAATAACAGTTATAACATAACATGAAGTTACAAGAAAAAAAAAATACAGAGAGTAACAAGAACTACTCACTACAGTGGAACAAAAGGGGTACAAAAAGAACTGCGGTAACTCTACTGGACCGTACTCGGCCCAGCGTCTTCTGCAGCCGCTGACCCTAGCTGCTCAACACTTGGTCCTGAAAAGTAACGAGTGTAACACATCAGCGAAACGCTGAGTAGAGTGGTAGCTAAAACAAAAGAAGCAGTAGAGTATACAGTAACTATTATATTTTCTTTCTTCCTTTATTTACGTCTTTCTATTATTTCACAATTTATCTATTTCTCAGATCCTTCACTTGATCTCAAATGTTCCTCGTGGGAACGATCTTGATTGCAGTCTTTTCCGAAAAGTAGAAGTAAAATGTGGTGCTCTCCTGGCCAGGAGAGTCCCCCGTGGTGATCCTACTCTCAGTCAACCACCCCAAGGTCGCTAACAGACATAACGGTGACTATGGCACGCGCGATAAACACACGCGTAGCTACCCCGCACTGCCACGCGATCAGTCGTTTCGGTTAACGGGTGTGCCCAAGCACAGTACGGAACCAGTATAGGGCAGAGCCCTCTCAGTAACAGGGGTCCAACACCTCCACAGTCCGCGCACCCTCGCCTGACTACCCTGGTTTGCCCAATGGGCCTAACAAGTCGGTGTAGGAGGCTAGCAGAACCCCGGGGCCCGTGGGGTAGCAGTGCTCTCCCTACACTAGTAGCTTTCCTCAGTACTGCGTACACGAGGGCTAGCAAGTTGGTGTACAGTGGCTAAACCCACCCCGGTCTCAACCTGAGGCGGCAAGCTCCCCTCTACACTAAGAGGTAATGTGTGCTCTCTTTGGTACCACGTACCCAAGAGACAACACACTTCCACGTTTCACTTTCTCAGTTCCATTCGATTCTCTTTCCAGGAGTTCTACTCCTAATTCCCCGTAGGGTTCCAGCTCTTTTAACTCAGTACATTTAGGTTTCACCGTTCCAGTTTTACGTTCATACAACCCATATTCTCAATCATATTTATTCCTTCATAACAGGCAGCGGTTAAATCAATTTACAGGCAGCTATTGTTTCCTTTCCACCCTTCCAAGACTGCAATATTTATATCCATATCACTAGTTTTCCAGTCCTAGGATTCATGCCATACCCTAGGATCTATCATTCAATCTAGTTTCCAGTCCTAGGTTTCATGCAATACCCTAGGATCTATCATTCAATCTAGTTTCCAGTTCTAGGTTTCATACAGTGCCCTAGACTCTATTAATTATTCCACAATTGTAACAAATTTGATTTAAGTACATTAAAAGCCACTCTACCAGCTACAACGGGAGTACTGGGGGCATAATCGAAAATCCCGCGTGCCTCCGCAACCCCCGAGACTGAAATGGAATGGGGTCCTAACACAAGGATCAAACACAATGAGTTTCTCAGAATGGTATATAATTACTGTAAACGGGTAGAATATTTTATTCCGAAAAGAAAGCAACTCGAAACGCGGAAAACAGACTCCGAACGGGCCCTAAACAGGTCGAAAACGACGAAACTGCCCAAAATCAGAGGTCTAGAACCTCTTCTAGACGTCTTAAAATGTGGGTCAGAGCGTACCTTCGTTCTGTGTAGTCCCTCAAATGTCCAGAAGCGTGCGGGGACATCTGGCTTAGTTCCCAGACGTCCGATGGTCACCCCAAACGTTTGGAAGTCCTTCCCGTCGTCTGGCATTGCGGCCAGACGTCCGATTCACGTGGGATGGCGAGCCCTCGCGTCCTCCCGTGCAGAACCTGCACGCGCCCACACCTGTTCTCAGAACGACGAGTCGCAGACGCCACATGCCTCCTCTCTCGACAGCCCTGTGAAAAGTCTGGCTGGAAGGGCTTCTTCCGCCCGCCGTCAGTGTCTCGCGCGGACGGGTTGGTCTCCTCATAGGTCATAACTGCCTCCACCACCCTCGAAAACGTAGTCAGCTTCAGGGGTTTGACATACCCCCGAATCGCAGGTCGGAGCCCCTTGGTGAACCTTCTAAAGGCGCTCCTCCTCAGTGGCTACCGCTGTCGCTGCAAAGCGGGACAGCTCCAGAAAACGCGTGCAGTACGCGCTCACGGTCATTGTCCCCTGGCGGAGAGCGTGGAACTCGAAAGAAGGCAACTCCTGTATGGAGAAGACGATCTTTCTCTCAAAACAGTCCACCAAAGCGTGGTAAGCGGACAGCCAGTCCATCCCCAGAATTACGCCAAAGTCCTCCATCTGTATCATAATCAAATCAGCGGGAAGGCTATGTCCCCCAATACAGACCTCGCAACCCGTGTACGCCACCTCAGCTACAAACAGCTGACCACTCGAACCTCTGATCACGAACGGATCCTCTAACAGCATACAATCCTGGCCCAAACTAACTGCGAAACTGGCTGCGACAAACGAGTGCGTAGCGTCGGAATCGAAAAGCGTGTAAACTAGTCTGCTTGAAACTGAAACCATACCTGGCACCACTGATCCTGAAGCTCTGGTATCCCTGTGTGTCAGGGCGTTGATACGCCCCTCGGCCCTAGGTGCGGACGAAGCAGCCACACTCTGCGTCGGACGGGTAGCTGCTGGCCGGTACCCTCCTCGTGACTGCTGTCCTCCTCGCACCTGGAACCCGCGGCCTCTTGCTCACCCTCTAGTGCTTGGTGCGGGAAGCGTCTGCTGACCTCCTGCCCTAGACGGGCAATCCCTCCTGATATGGCCCGGCTGGCCGCACTGGTAACAGAGGGGAATCCGACTCCCACCCTCAGCGGGTCCCTGCTGTCTGCTAGGCGGGGGTCCGGTGTTGGCAACTGGCCCCTGTCGAGAGCCCCTACAAGCCATTGATGGCCCTGCAAAACGTGACGGCTCTCTTGCGGACGCCACGTGTCTCCTCTCTCGCCGGCCCTGGGAAAAGTCTGGCTGGTAAGGCCTCTTCTGCCAGCTGTCAGTATCTTGCGCGGACGGGTTTGTCTCCTCGTAGGTTATAGCTGCCTCCACCACCCTCGAGAACGTAGGCAACTTCAGGGGTTTAATGTACTCCCGAATCGTAGGCCGGAGCCCCTCGGTAAACCTCCAAAGGCGCTCCTCCTCAGTAGCTACTGCTGTCGCTGCAAAGCGAGACAGCTCCAGAAAACGCGTGCGGTACGCGCTCACGGTCATCGTCCCCTAGCGGAGAGTGTGGAACTCCTGCCTCCTCTGGTCCTGCCATGACTGGGGAAAGTACTTCTCGCAGAAGAGGGTGACGAACCAGTCCCAGGTCGGCTCATCCCTCTCCTGTCCCCTGACCGCCCTCCACCACCTGTGTGCCGCACTCTCCAGCTGGTATGTGGCAAAGGCCATGCGGCACTCTGTCGGGGGGCGAAGGGTGTCGAAAACCTTCTCGATCTGCTCGAGCCAGTCTTCCGCCTCAGTCGGGTCCTCATCCCCCTTGAAGGAGGGGGGCTTCAGCTTTCGGAACTACCCGAAAAGCTCGAAGTGGCGCTGCAGTGGAGATGCTGGTGCACCTCCAGGTAAAGGTGCCTCGTGCACAAAAGTGTCGGAGGAAGGTGGGGGCGGTGGCTGCCCATCCCCTCCCCAGCATCCAGCGCCGCGTCCGTCACGTGGTCCCACAGAGGACTCCCCCTCCGCAGTCCCAGGGGGAGGCGCTCAGGGAGGTGAGTGGAGCTCCTCTCGCACTATATCTCGTATCAGCTAGGCAAGGTCCTGGGCCTGAATGGCTGGGAGTAGTGGCTGGTCCACCGAGGCATCTACTGCAACACGCCGACCTCATCCTCGGCCGCGCCCGCAGCCCGCCTCGCTAGTCCCTCGTCGAGGCATCTCCTGCAAGGAGACGCGAAACAGAATGAAAACGCGTCAAAATGGAATGATATCTATCGAAAGAGTCTAAGAGCTAATGCCAAAAGAAATGTTGTGGTGGCTACTCTAGTTACAGACATGTGAATTGGTTATTTTCCAGTCAATTGATTAACTTCTCGGGACGACCTTGCTCTGATACCATCTTGTAACGACCCAATTCCTGAATCCCTACGAGACACGAGAACTGGACCGACTCGACTAATCTCAAGACCCAGTCGTCCAACGAGAAAATAACCAAAAGAGTAGTAAAATAAACCACATTCACCATGTATATAACTAGCAGTAACAAAATATATCAGTAAAGGAAAGAAATACTACAGTATATACCACCACAACAGCAGAGAAATAAACATGTACATAAAATAAAGTTTTCGGTAAAGAAGTACAGGGAGTAACGAAGAAAATTACTCACTACAGTGGAAGAAAAGTACAAAAAGTACTACAGGTAACCCTACTGGACCCTACTAGGCCCAGCGTCCTCTACAGCCGCTGACTCTGGCTACTCAACACCTGGTCCTAAAAAGGTAACAAGGGTGACACGTCAGCGAAATGCTGAGTAGAGTGGCAACTAAAAGCTAAAGAAGCAGTAGAGTGTACAGTAACTGTTATATTCTTACTTTCTTTATTTACGTCTTTCTATTAATTCATTATTGATTTATTTCTCAGATCCTTACAGTAACTGTTATATTCTTACTTTCTTTATTTACGTCTTTCTATTAATTCATTATTGATTTATTTCTCAGATCCTTCTCTTGATCTTGAATGTTCCTCGTGGGAACGATCTTGATTGCAGTCTTTTTTGAAAAGTAGAAGTAACACGTGGTGCTCTCCTGGCTGGGAGAGTCCCCCGTGGTGGTCCTACCCTCAGTCAACCACCCCAAGGTCGCTGACAGACGTAACGGTGACTACGGCACATGCGATAAATGCACGGGTAGCTACCCCGCACTGGCACGCGGTCAGTCGTTTCCGTTAACGGGTGCACCCAAAGCACAACAAGGAACCAGTATAGGGCGGAGCCCTCTCAGTAACAGGGGTCCAACCCCTCTACAGTAACCAAACAGGGGTCTTGCCCCTCCACAGTCTGCGCACCCTCGCCTGACTACCCTGGTTTGCCCAGTGGGCCTAACAAGTCGGTGTAGGAGGGCCAGTAGAACCCCGGTGCCCGTGGGGTAGCTAGTACTCTCCCTACACTAGTAGCTCTCCTCGGTACTATGTACACGAGGGCCAAAAGTCGGTACAAAGTGGCCATACCTAACCCTGGGTCCCTGGGGCGGCTAGCTCCGCTCTGCAATAAACAGAGGGACAGTCGCTTCCCTTGGTACTCTGTACTCAAGAGCCACCTCACTTCCCCAATTTTATTCCATTCCCTTTTCAGGAGTTCTACTCCTAATTCCCCGTAGGGTTCAAGCTCTTTTAACTCAGCCAATTTAGGTCTCACCGTTCCAGCTTTACGTTCATACCACCCATGTTCTCAATCATACGTATTCATTCATAACAGGTAACTGTTAACCAATTTACAAGAAATTATCATTTCCTTTCTACTATTCCAAGACTGCAATATTTATATATTCAACTAGTTTTCCAGTCCTAAGATTCATGTTGTACCCTAGGATCTATCATTCAATCTAGTTTTCCAATCCTAGGATTCATGCAATACCCTAAGATCTATCATTCAATCTAATTTCTCAGTCCTAGGGTTCTTTCAATGCCCTAGACTCTATTAATTGTTTCATAATTGTAACAATTTTTTTTAAAATAAATTAACAAGCCACTTTACCAGCAAAACCGGGAGTACTGGGGACATGGTCAACAATCCCAGGCGCCTCCGCAACCCCCAAGACTGCAACGGAATGGGGTCCTAACACAAGAATCAATCACAAGGAGTTTCTCATAATAGTATACAATTACTGTAAACGGACGGAGGAATTAATTCTGGAAAGAACGCAACTCGAAACGTGGAAAACGGACTCTGAACGGGCCCTAAACGGGTCAAAAACGACGAATCTGTCCAAAATCAGACATCTGGAACCTCTTCCAGACGTCTTAAAAGGTGGGTCAAGTCGTACCTCAGTTCTGCGCAGTCCTTTAGACATCCAGAAGCTCGTTGGAATGTCTGGCCTTGGTTTCCAGACGTCCGATTGTCACCCCAGACGTCTGGAGGTTCTCTCCGTCGTCTGGCACTACGGCCAGACGTCTGATTCTCGTGGGATGGCGAGCCCTTGCGCCCTCCCGAGCAGAACCTGTGCACACACTCCTGCTCTCAGTACGACGAAACGCAGAAGAAATTGCGGCGGACGGCTACATGGCCGTACACGCGAAAGAAAGAGAAGGCAAGAAATATCTTACTTGTCAGACGTCTGGACCGTCCTGCAGACGTCTTCAGCGTCGTCTGGACATAAGTCCAGACGTTTGATTCTGGAAAATTTTCCAGAACCAGAGCCTGATCCGCTCTCCACCCACGATGCACGGCCGCGCCGTACCCTGTCCGCCTGCTGCCCGAGCTGCAGTAGCTCCTCCGCGCTACCCCACTCTCGCCGTCCTCCCGCCGGCCGGCTCTAGCAGCCCCGGCAAGCTCGCACCTTCACGGTCAAGCTTCTACTTCCTCTTGCAGCTTCTCTCCCCACAAACTCGCAGCAGCCGCTTTGCCGCTCTCTCTCGCTCGCGCTCTCGCTTCAGGGAGAAGGAGAAGATGGGTGGAAGGGAGTGGGGTGGCGTGAGGGAGAGGAGGGGTATATGTAGGCACGAGGGGGGCTCTGCAAGTCAGCGGGGAAGAAAGAAAGAGAAGAGGGCGGCTGGGATATCAGTCTGCACGTGCCTGCTCGCAGATTCGCTTCTGTACGCACGCAAAATTAATTTCAAGACATCTGGGAAGGCGTCCAAACATCTGATCAGATGTCTGGGCCAACTCCCAGATGTCTTAAAGCGATCTTAGTGCCTCAGGCCTTAACACTATCCTTCCCTCGCAGCACCCTCCATCAAAAAAAGAAAAAGTTCTTTTCAATTTATCATAAAACCTCCATCAATCAAAGGTGATTTGTAGAGCATCATAATTATATCTCACATCAAAGGATAAGATTTCATAGTAAAAATAGCTAAGCCTTTAACATTAGTAAAAGGGTCTTTTACATGCACCATAAATAAACCATTTGCCTTAATATTCATATCCCTTACCCACTGATATTATAACATGTTTTACACATAGATATCTATATCCAACCTCGTGATGGTCTTGTCAAATTAGGCACATTACAGGAATAGGACGTACAACAACTCTTTCCCTCTCTCTCTCTCTCTACATTTAAATCATATTAATACCCAAATTAAAATACATTAATATATCTATCATATCTACCACTTACTCCACTACTTATACCATCACCTACCCAACTTATCCCATCTTAAAACTTACCCAAGAACAAATACTAACCCGCAACAGAATGAGATTAGAGTAAAGACACACGACCCTCTTCTATTAGATTTGAAAACAAGTAGATAATTCCAGACGATCTACCATCGTGGAACAACACCAGATTGACACTTCTTCGAAGCACCACCAAGAGCAAACCCAAATCTCCACCAGGAGACAAGAGTAGCCACAAAATCCATAATGATATGGATTTCGTCTGGTCACTGCAATTCAAAAATGTTGATGGAACAAGAGGAAAATAAGTGCAAACGAATTGGACGAAATCCACATCCAGTCATCGCAGCTCAAGAATTCTGGTGGAAGCCCAAGGACAAAAATGCAAAAAGAATACTGGTTTTTCATTCTAAGCAGGACCTGGAGGTAATATTATCATCTCATGATCTAAAACGGCCCTCTGGTTTATGTGCTCTTAGGTCCTTAATCATCTCATAAACTAAAACGGGCTGCACTCCATATATGGGCCCCTCTAAGGGTCTTAGGCCCATAATTCTTATTGGACTTTATGCCCAGTAATATGGTAGAAATCATTTGGCTGACCTTAGTGCCATGAAATGAAATTATCAAGTAACCAGGACGGCCTCATGACGCAGTCAAGATTTTTTTGTCATAATTTATTAGAACCAAAAACGTCTGCCATGTTAATAGAGCAGTGCAATACGGTTAACTTAAGGGAAAGAACTCCATCAAATCAAATCGTATCAAGGAACTCCAGATAGGCAGATCCAAGACAAGACGGTAACCGTCCGTGCAACCAAAAAGGATTTTATGATGGCAAGCTAAAAATCATGAAAAGTTTGGGGAGTCGTAACATTCGACAGTGGTGAGATAAGTTAAATGTATTATTAATGATTTTTATTTTTAAAAGTATTATCAAGGGTCATGCGATGGATGAGTGGATATGAGATAAGTAGTTTTCATATTTATTTGTAGTAGGAATAAGTTAGTAGAGTCAGACGTAAGGCCTATTTCATAAGGGAAACCATCCCACCTCTTCTAAACCTTCCAAATCAAAAAAAAAAATCTTAAGTTAATATTTTACAATTTCTAATTTTATCTAATGTTGAAAACAGCTCCAATCGCCATTTGATCAGACCAGAAGAATATATTGAACAAAAAAAAATTCTCCAATTAATTGGTATTGTGTCACAAGAAAAACACACAGTTGACTTAGCACCCGTGCCATTATCACTCAATGCATCTAATCTATTACCAAACTTCCACGGATAGAATACAATCAGATAAGCAGGGATAAGAAATAATACTTGATCCATAAGAAAAAAGCG
This sequence comes from Thalassia testudinum, assembly GCA_037157565.1. NCBI lineage: Eukaryota > Viridiplantae > Streptophyta > Magnoliopsida > Alismatales > Hydrocharitaceae > Thalassia > Thalassia testudinum. The sequence goes on along the minus strand of JAZHRO010000059.1, from coordinate 5,525,665 downwards.
TTTGCCCCCTTCCCCAAGTGTGGCACCCTATCCATCATGGAATATTTTCCATAAAGCAGAGATATATTCATTTAGGAGAAACATCTGACGCCAATCATTACTTTACCATAATTAGCCCTCTCGTATAGAAATCCATATCCATGCAGTTCAAAAATCAACTCAACGCATAGCAATTCAATCTCTTCATAAGTCACCTAATCGATCATGATGCACTACTGGTCAATGTTGCAGTACGTTTTCCTCTATTTGAATTCTCCATCAGTCGAGGGAAGTGATTACACACCTATGAGGTGGGAAACAGGGACAATCCCATGTGCTTAATACGGCAGGTTGGGTGAAGAAGCCAACTTGCTCACCAATTACAAGTAGATCCCATTACCAGTAAGGTTCTCCTCAGGCATCCATAGGCCCATGTTGTTTTGGAAGAGAACAGATCATCGCCCTCTATTGAGGCAAGAGGAGGGCCCATCCTTAAATTCTAACTTTCCTCTTTCTTGATTTGATCCATATTGTTCCATATCCGCTCCTATCCTCAAAGCCTCCATAAAATGAACTTGAGTGCAGGCAATAGGATTCCTCCAAATTTGACTAACTGAATTTTCCAACCCCTAACTTCTTTTGGTGAGAACAACAGGATTAGTCGCATGAACATTTACCATTTGTTGGAGTGCCTCTTTTCCCGAGCATGCATGTATGTGGGTGCACGTGCACGCAAACATGCACATGTGCACGTGCACACACAGAGATGCAAACATACACACATGCCTATCATCTATAGGCTTAGTTATATATATTTTGACTTATTTAAGTTAGGTGTGGTGTTTTTGTGAAAATTATATATCAGACCCTTATAATTTTACTAATATAAAATCTAATTTAGGCTCTCCTTACAACCTAAAAATATAATATTACAACCATTTTTCTTATGTTACAAAAAGACCTAAACTTGATGAGTATGGTCTCCTCCTTCTTCTTGACTTCGGATTTCATCGAGAAGGCTTCAACCTGAAAAATATTCTTACAACATCTAGACATAAGATTTAATTTTAATCCTAATGTTTGTAATCATCAAAATCATTATTAAAGATTAATGTGGTACCTAATTGCTTATGCACCTACATTTTTCCCCTTTTTGATGATAATAAATATTCAATGAAGACGTTGAAAGCCTCCCCCTGTCTAAGTGCTCTCCTCAAAAAATCTAAGAGATGATACACCAAGAGTACATAGCGCATAATGTAATAATAAGATTTTAGCAAGACTCAAGCACCCATAATCCCAATATTAATTCAACCTCTCATATAACATCCTCCCCCTTTTGACATCATTAAAAAAAATAATGGGATAGGCATAACCCAACACATGGGCATATGGGAGTAAGAATTCATGCACCATTCAACAAAATTCATCAACTTACATATGACATCATAGACATCATCATATATAACTCAACAAGATAATAGGAACATCAAAACCATAAGCTTTAAAGAAGTGCAAGGTGCAACAGGGAAATATAAATATTGGTTAATGCATGCCAAGAAAGTAAACTAAAAAAGTTTGTGCAACCCAAGTTTTTACAAGTACATTAAATGCTGAAGTTAGAGTACTAGGAACTAAAAATAAGTTCTTTTCTAACTATTTTATCAATTAATCTCATATTGACATGGCCTAATCTCCTATGCCATAAGTTGTTTTCTTCATTAGAGACAAGAAGCAATCAGCCATTTCTTCCTTATCAAATTCAAGAACATAGATATCTTTTTCTCTTCTTCCTTTCAAAAGAACTTCTAAAGTTTCTTTATCTGTAATTTTAAAACCATCTTCATCAAATACTACTTTAAATCCTCTATCACAGATTTTACTAACACTAAGAATATCATGTTTTAAATCATCTACTAAGGTAACATTTCTAAGTTATTTAAAAGAATTACCTACCGCACCCTTACCAATAATACAACGTTTTTTGTTGTTGCCTATAACCACATGTCCATCAGCTTTCTTAAGCTTTAGGAATTGCGTGGAGTCTCCTGTCATATGCCTTGAACAACCACTATCCATAATCCACTTGCTTATCTTCTGTAAGGCCTATAAAACAAGAGTTGAGAACATTTTTTGGTACCTATGCCTTCTTGGGTCCTTGAATATTAGAATACATTTCCAAAAAGTAGTTTCTTTTAGGAATTCATTGAAATTGCACTAGAGGGAGGTGAATAGTATGGGAAATAAAAAATATGCGAAAATAAAAATCAATCACACAATAATTACCACAAGAGACAACAAATTTTTAGGTGAAAACCCTAAGGGTAACAATCACCACCTAAGCCTCTTGACTTAGCATTTTCCAATTGACCAAGTCGATCAAATCCACTAACCAAACTACTTAAACGAGGGTAATTCAATATCAATACACCTACAGTACTACTTTAACCCGAGAGTAACATACCTCCAACCCTTCTTCTTCACAAAAAGTATTTTGTCTCACAAAGGAGACGAGAATTCACCATGTGAATATCCAACCAAAGAAAATGGAAAATACAAAAGCTTATAGAGCCCAACAAGTATGGAATTAACCTAAGCTTCAATAGGTAAGGGACTTACCTGATGCGAAAGAGAAATGAGTGAATGCACAGTGAGTTGGTACTCTCCTATGTGGAACATAGAACTCAGAGAGCAAATGGCAGAGTCTCTTCGTAAATCTCTTTTTACACTCAAGGAAGGTGGAAGTATTTTCTTTATGCATGTCTATTGCCAAGTAGAGGTCCTTTAATATTTATAGAGGCCCTAGGAATGTTCAAAAAGGCTTGTAAATGATCTTATAGCCGTTAGAGGTGATTGCACAAAAGAATGGGCCGAAAATAGAATCATAAATGAGTCTGACACCAGAATCAGACGTCTAATTTTAATGTCAGACGTCTAATGAAAGGTCTGATAGTCTAATTTTGTAGGGAGTCTTTCCTAAAATTAATTGGATCTAAACAAGGATCTAATCAAACATCTAAGGAAGACTTTTAGGATGACTGGGCTTATTTTTGGACATCTAGTTGTAAGCAGGTTTGTTCCTGGAAATGTCCAGATCCAAACAGGGTTCTAGTGTAACAAGATCAGACGACGGACTGGATGTCCGACAGATGGTCTAGACGTCTAATAGTAAGGGTGCTTTGCAGGAATTGATTTCCCGAGAAGCCAATGGCCATATGGATCTAACAAATCTTGATTTGGGTCAGATTTAGTTTAACGTCTCTTTATCAAACATCTAGGGATCTCTAAGGACGTCTGGGAATAATAATAAAATAATCTTAAGGTGATCCTCGAAGATTTTCCTCTGACAGGTTAACGGTCCTATTATTGGACGTCTAGCTATACTATCAGACGTTTGTAAGGTCGACTAGAATTTGGTCAGAACATCTGAATGGAAAGGCATAGGCTATGATGTTATGGCCTAAGTAATTGGACGTTTGGTCATAGTATCAGATGACTTAAAAATAAGTTATCTGATGTCTAGTAATAGTGTTGGACGTCGAATATATTTGTCTGATTCCTACTTTGGCTTTCTGATTCTATTCTAAGATTTTCCTAAGTGTCTTAGGGATGTGTAAGTGTTCCTAGGATTAAGGTGTTATACTTTGGGCTCCTTAACATGAATCTAAGGAAAATATAAAGAGCAAAAAATAAATACAAGTACATCGACAACACTTCTATCCTATTCTTCAAACACCTTCTTCAGGCTTTTGCTCCATGTGAAGCTCCTCCATCAAGCTCCTCCATCCCACCATGGATATGAGCTTGAGCTCCTTGCACTTGCTTACATTTGCATTAAACCTGAAACTTACACATTCAAATGCAAATGCCAAAATACACGTGTTTTGGTATCATCAAAATTAACAATCAAGTTGCCTTCACACCAACATTCATTTGTTCTTAGCCTTTTGGTTGAAAGCATATGCATGATGAGGTTGTTTTTTAGCCTTATGACTATACAAGTATGTATGATAAGTTGGTTTTTGAGTCTTGGGTAGCACGAAGGTGTTTTTACCTTTGGGCTTCACAAAATTGGTTGGTTTCTTGGTTGCAAAGGAAGATTACTACAACCAAGACCATGCTTAGAGATAGATGGCAATTGACTTGCAAGAAGCTTTTGTAAGTTCTTTCTACCATTACTAAACATAGCCAAGTCATTAATCAATCTGTTTGTGTTTATCCTAAGTGAAATTCCCTTTCTTGGAGGGGGTGAGATATGTGTAACGTAAAAAATGTGGAAAAAAAATCTCACAAAATTGGCAATCACACAATTAGGCACAAGTATTTTTAGGTGGAAACCCAACCTGGGTGAAAACCACCACCTAACCCTCTCGAGTTAGGATTTTCCGATCGATCTAGTCGACCAAATCCACTATACGAACTACTTCAATGAGGGTAGTGGTTCGCCTCTCGCCCTTCGGGTTTATACATTGTATTCGTTGCAGTATTATGACAAATGATTACCACTTTAATTTATTTATTACTCGAGATTTAAAAATATCCCGAGGTCGAACTCAGGGAGCATACGTCATTCTAGAAACAAATGAACTCACAATTGACTATATACTATTTTACAAAAATTTAAGAAAGAGAGAATGAGCAAAAGAAAACTCCTTTTCTTCTTCTTCTTCTCCTTTCCTTCCCTTCTTTCTCTTGGCTTCTTCTCTCTTCTTCTTTTGTGCCTTCTCTTCTTTAGTCGACTTCTGTGCCTTCTTTCTTCTTTTTCTCTGCTGCTGCTTCTTCTTTCTTCTTTTCTTTGCTGCGACTGCCTCTTCTTCTTTCTTCTTTCTTCTTTCTTCTTTCTTCTGCGTCTTCTTCTTTCTCCAGCAGCTCCTTCCTTCTTCTTCTTCCTTCTTCTTTTCTTTTTCTTCTCTTCTTCTCTTCTTTTTCTTCTCTCTTTTCTCTTCCCTGATCTAGATGTCAGATTCTTCGCATCGGACGCCTTATCGGTGCTGTTGCTACAGTGCCTCCTCCTTCTCTTCAGTATGTTGTCTTCTTTTCTTCTTCAGCTTCTTCCTCTTCTTCTCTTTGCTACAGCTTCTCCTTCACCTTCTTTTTCTCTGCTACAGGAGCTCTACGGCTAAGTCCTCGCCGCTCGCTCTTCCTCTTCTTCTTCTTCTTCTTCACCTATTCCCTCAACATGCGCAACGCAAAACCTACCCTACCCTTTCCCGCGTCTCTCTCTCTCTCTCTGAATCTCTCTTTGGTACGCTCTCCCAGAGCTGGGTAATCGGGTCGGGTTGCGTGCCCGGGTCCAGGCACACCGGCGTGGGTGTGGTGCGTGAGAAGTGCTCAAGAGTAGGGGTAATCAGGTCGTGGGTCAGATCCGTGTGGGCAGTGTTGCGAACGAGACTCGGTGGATAGGTGAGGAGGGACCTCACCCTAGTGATTCGAGGCGAAAAGCCTCTGTGACTTTTTCAATTTATGTGTGGGCGTGCGCCCACACACTTCCGAGGTGGGACTAAAGTCCCACCTCCGAACTTGGGCTTCTGCAGGAGGAAGAGTCGTCCAATTGGGGCAGCAGCAGAGGCCTGCGACCCCAACTGAAGTCCTGAGTGCGTGCGCAAGCAGATTCCGCTCGACCTGGGGCCTGCTACCTGGGACGAGGAGACCTGGGTGAAGCTCCCAAGCAAGCTTCACTCGCTCGACAATGGCGGCGAGCACCTGGGTCCTGAAATCACTAAAACGGGCTCGGCCACGTTAAAATGTTCAGGGAGGTTCGCCCAGGCATGGCGAGTGTGCAGCGGTGGTCGGCGAGATGTGAGAGTGCCTGTGGCCATGCGCCTAGGGCACATTGCATGCGTGTGAGTGGGTGTGTTCGGGGGTTGTTCTGGAGGTGCGGCGTGGTGAATGGAGGGTGGATTTGGTGTCAGCAAGGTGTCGCGGTGCTTAAGGGGTAGCTGGCGAGGCAGATGGAGGCGTGGAGTGGCGAAAACACCCCGCCGGAGGGTGGCCGAAGATGGAGAAGGTGGTGATGGACAGTGGTGGTAGGTGGGTGGAAATAGCAAATTAAGAAGGGGGAAATAACAAAGAGAGTAAGGGGAAAAGTTTCACCTATTTAACTGACGAACAGGGGGGGAAGGAGGCACTCGGCGTGTGCCTGCCGACGCCGGAGACGAAGGTGCCAAGAGGGGGTAACGACGACGAGGAGGGGGTCTGGAAGGCGCCAGCTAGTGTGGCTTGGCACGGGAGGACGAGGCGGAGTGAACTCTGCTGCAGGTATGGCAACAGAGTGACGAAGGGGAGGACGAAGGGCCACCGGAGCCTGCGGGAGTTTGATAGTAGGAGGAGGAGACAAAGTTGGGGGGAATTCCTTGGCCAAATCAGGCTTGCCCTAACAGGAGAGCCCTACCATTTCTTTTATAGCAGCTGGCGGGAGGAGATTCTCGAGGAGAGATCGTGGAGAGCATGCCGGAGTTGGCTGGAGATGGAGACCCATTCCTCTCGCGCGTTCGCATGAGAGGAGTGGGCAATGGCAGGCCATGGCAGGGGGTCCCTGCGAAAGAGGACAACGTAGGGAACCCTCCTTTCGCTCCTGAGAGCGGCCCTCATACCCTGCGCGGCACCATCCTTCGTGCAAGGTCGCCGGAGGTATGGGCGCCTGCGTGGGGTGGTAGAGGGGTCGTTCTGTAAAGAACGAAAGAGAAGATGGGGGGCAAAATGCAAGGGTTCAAAAAGATAAGGGTTGAAAAGTAATTTAAGAGGACCAATTTGTAAAGTAGGTCAAGATGGCCTTCCCTTAGGTCCAAATTTTGGTATAAACCTAATTTGGACCTAAGGAATCTAATGGTGAAGTTTTATTTTAGGTTTGACCACGTTTGACTATTCAATTTGCACAAAAACCCAAATTAGGTCAAAAATTGGGTATGGTTCTCAATTTAGGTCAAGACAGGTTCTACTGGCCAAATTAAAGGTTCTAAACCCTAAAAGATATTTTTCATGATTTTTAGAGGGTTTATTTGACTTTTATATTGCCAGGAACTTCGTGAATTAAAGCGGGTTTGTTTTTAGGGTTACAGAATGTCATTTAATTCCTAGAAGTTGCTATAACCCTTTTAGGATCAGGTCATCCCACTTTCTTTCTTATTAAGCTCATTTGACTTGTATTCAGACCCTTAGACACCCCGTTTGTATACTGCATTGGTAAAATTACAGTTTTACCCCTAATGAATTATTTTATTCTTAAATTTAGAATTCTCTGAGTTAGGCTTTTCCTTAGGTTTTGTAGGAGCTTTTGCACACTTATTTAGATCAAATTATGCTAGTTAGGATTCATGATGAGGCTCTTATCATACCCCCATGCCTAGCTTTTACTAGTCCCTTAGCAAAATTTTAAGGTTTTAACCCTTGTTCTAGACCATGAATTTCTTATCAAGTTTAGATAAGTGTTTTTCCTCTTGTATCCTTGATTAGGTCAGAATGCCAATCATAGGCCTAAAAGGTACTCTAGTACCAACCAAGATCCAGATCTGTCTAGCTTTAGCCTCAGTCTTTAGCAAAGGTTTTTAAGGCCTACAGGAACTAATCTAAGGTTTATTGGACTTCGTAGTTAAAGCACCCGTGCTTGAGGTAATTTTAGACTTGGTTCAGTTTGCAGTGCGTTTTGTAAGAGAGAGACAGAAGATTTATATGTTTGGAGAGTTTTCTTTCTCTTTTCTTTTTAATTCTAGGTTAGGATTGGCTTCACAACACGATCTGTATCGGATTCCTTGCCCCATCATCAATCCTCAAGGGTTCCTGGAAGTCGATGCTTCGAGATAGCATCATCCATGGTAACCCCCAGAACATTAGCTTTCGAGATTTCGAGATAATCCTGTCCATGGTGTTCTGTGGCCGAATTCAGATCCTGGTAATTGACATTACGTGATAATGCCATCCATGAAATCTGAACCGACAGAGTGCTTACATGCCCCCAGTAGGATATGTAAATATCCTAAGAGACAAGTACCGAGGAGATGATATGTTGTTACGCATCTTCAAGGGGAATTTCCCACCTCTCCGCACCGGAAACTCGTCCAAATCAGCTTGTGTTGATCGACTGCTCCTAATCTAGGTGACTTTTCAGAACATTTAAAATGCTTCTGCGTGATTTTGATACTTATGCTTACTGAACCAGACTGTGTGTGTGAATTTGGGTGCTTAGGTTACTGAGTCCCGTAAACCAAAAGTCAGTTAACGAGGTTGAATACTCCCTAAGCCTTGGACCTAATACTTTAGCTTTTCATTTTCCTCAACCTCTTGAGGAGTATCTAGATCTTAATGGGTACTAAGAGTCTATCCAAGAATACCTAAGGTTAGCGTTCTTACTAATCTTGTTGCGTACTTTCCTTTTCCTTTTCCTCAATGTGGTCTAGAACTTAGGTTAAATCCTTAATTTCTTACTAATGACTATCCATTTTCTTTTTCATTTTGTGCTCCTTTTATCATTTAGCTCTTTTTCTCCTCCGCCTTTTGTAAAATCCACAAGAATTCTTCCTCCTTTCCTCTCTCTCTCTCTCTCTCTCTATGTTGAAACCTTTTCTTATGAGTTTTTATTCATTTTGCACTTTCATACCCCCCCATACCAAAGATTTGCAATGTCCTCATTGTAAATTAGGAGAGTTTTTATTTAGCTTGGTTCATGCATTAGGACAGGTATTTTGGTGAGTGGATGGGTCGGGGTGACTATTGCGGACGATTTCTAATCTCAGATGCGAGTACCTGAGGTGGAGTCGGCTGTCCTAAAGGATGAACCTAAAGTGCAAAGAGGTGTCAGAAAAGGATTTCAATTTTTCAAAAAGAATGACGGGCTGCCTCCCATTAAATGCTGAGTTTTACGCCATCAGCTGGGCGCAATAAGCTCAGGGAGAATGGAAGATAAATGACGACTCAGCCAAATCTGTAGAGGTTACATCAATAAACAGTTTGAGTCTCTAACCGTTCACAATAAAAGGTTCGGAATCATGGCTAAGAGGACTGATTTCGACGGTTCCATTTCCAAAAACCTGTCGGACAAGATACGGTCTGACCCACTTGGATCGCAATTTCCTAGGGAAGAGTTTGAGTCGGGCATCGAAGAGTACGACCTTCTGACCAGGGTGGAAGATCTTTCTAGATATGTGCTTGTCATGGAAGGCTTTAACTCGCTCTTTGTAGATTCGCGAGTTCTCATACGCATCAAGGCATAATTCATCAATCTCACTTATCTGAAGTTTTCTGTGGGTTCCAGCCTTCGAAAGATCTAAGTTGCAGCTCCGTACTACCCAATAGGCTTTGTGCTCCAGTTCGACAGGAAGGTGACATGCCTTCTCGTACACCAGTCTGAAAGGAGACATGTCTAGTTGGGTCTTGTGGGAGGTCCTATAAGCCCACAAAGCTTCCGGAAGTCGAGACGACCAATCCTTCCTGTCAGGTCAAACAGTAACCTGTAGGATTTTCTTGATCTCCCGATTTGAAAGCTCAGCTAGACCATTAGTTTGGGGGTGATAAGGAGTAGAGATTCGGTGAGACACCCCGTATTTGGTCATTAGTGACCTGAACTGAGCATTGGTGAAATGGGTCCCTCCGTCAGAGATGATTGCACGAGGAATCCCGAACCATGAGAAGATATTCTGATGAATGAATTTGATGATGATCTTGTGATCACAGGTTCAGGTCGGAATGGCTTCGATCCATTTGGACACGTAGTCCACCGTGAGTAAAATGTACTCGAAGCCTTCCGAAATAGGAAAGGGGCCCACAAAATCAATCCCCCAAATATCGAAGATCTCGCATACGAGAATCTGCTGCAAAGGCATTATGTCGAGGTGGCCCATGTTGCCCAGAGTTTGGCAACGACTGCATGCCTTACAGTGACTATATGCGTCCTTGAAGATATTGGGCTAGTAAAAGCCACACTGGAGGATTTTTGATGCGATTTTGTGCCTAGAGGAATGGCCACCGCATGCCTGGTCATGGAAGAAGGAGAGAATGTCATTGACTTCGCCTTCTGGGACACATCGCCGGATTACTTGGTCAGCACCTATGCGAAAAAGGTACGGGTCTTCCCAGATGTAGTACTTGGCATCAGAGTGCAACTTGTCTTTCTTAGCCTTTGGCTAATCAGACGGGATCTGACGAGATGCCAGGTAGTTTACTATATCAGCAAACCATGGAAGCCTAGTAACAATAGTCAATAGGTGCTCATCAGGAAAATACTCCGTGATGGGTCCAGAAGGGTCGATGATTTCAGAAGGAAGGCACGACAAGTGGTCAGCTACCACGTTCTTTCTTCCCACCTTGTTGCGTATCTCGAAGTCGAATTCTTGCAACAGCAAGATCCATCGGATTAATCGAGGCTTCGCGCCCTTCTTAGCAAGGAGATGCCTCACAGCTGTGTGATCCGAGTAGATTATGACGTGGGAACCCAGGAGATAAGATCAGAATTTTTCGAGGGCAAATACTACGGCTAGCAGCTCTTTCTCCGTAACCATGTAGTTACGCTGAGCCTCGTCAAGTGTCTTGCTGGCGTAGTAGATGACCACGGGTTTCCCATCAATCTTCTGCCCCAGAACCGCTCCTACAGCGAAGTCAGATGCATCGCACATGATGTCAAAGGGTTGAGACCAATCAGGGGACTGTAGGATCGAGGCTTGGGTGACTCGATCATGAAGGTTCTCAAAAGCTTGAGTGCATTCTTGAAAATTTCAAAGGGTATATCCTTGGAGAGAAGAGTAGTCAGGGGGCACACGATTTTCGAGAAATCAGGGATGAAACAATGGTAAAAATCGATGTGCCCCAGAAAAGAACAGATGTCCCTGATCGAGCTAGGCATAGGAAGTCGAGAAATCAGATCAACCTTGGCTCGATCCACTTGGATGCCTTTCTCAGAAATTAAATGCCCTAGGACGATCCCCTCAGGCACCATAAAGTGGCTCTTTTCCCAGGAAAGAACCAAATTTACATCAATACAATGCCTGAGTATATGAACCAAGTGCTAGAGGCAATCATCAAATGATGCCCCGAAAACTGAGAACTCATCCATGAAGACTTCCAGATAATCACCTACCATATCAGAGAATATCGCAAGCATGCACCGCTGAAAAGTCGCGGGTGCATTGCAGAGACCAAAAGGCATCCTTCGGAACGCGTACGTCCTGAAGGGGCAGGTGAATGTGGTCTTCTCTTGGTCCTCAGGATGAATAGCCACTTGGTTATAACTGGAATACCCGTCAAGAAAGCAGAAGAATCTATTTCCAGCTAATTTCTCGAGAATCTGATCAATGAATGGTAGTGGGAAATGATCCTTCTTCGTGGAGGAATTGAGTCTTCGGTATTCTATGCAAACTCTCCACGAGTTGGCTATACGGGTAGGTATGACTTCTCCGGTTTCAGTCGTAATAGTGGTGAGCCCTGCCTTCTTAGGCACAACCTGGATTGGGCTCACCCAACAACTGTCGGAGATTGGGTAGATGATCCCTGCATCTAACCACTTAATGATCTCCTTTTTCACGACCTCCTGCAGATTAGGATTCAAGTGTCTCTGCATCTAACGGGAAGGTTGTGCGCCCTCTTCAGAATAAATACGGTGTGTACAATAAGAGGGACTTATTCCAATCAAATTATCGAGAGTCCAACCAATGGCCCTGCGATGTTGCTAGAGAACAGTAATCAGATGAGATTCCTTATCAGGTGTGAGTCTAGAGTTTATAATCACAGGAAATGTCTGATTAGAACCCAAGAAGACATATTTTAAATGGTCGAGAAGGGGTTTAAGTTCAAGAATGGGGTTATCAGCAGCAGTGGGAGGTTCAAGGTGAGTGTGAGGTATAAGGATAGGAGTTATGGGTTTGCCAATCTCAATGTCTGCCTCCTCTAATTGCGGTTCAAGATCCTCTTGTGGTTGATGAGGAATAATCATGTTGCCCTCAAGTTGTGGTTCATCAACCAGAGCTCTAACATCACAGATTTGTTCAATGACACCGCAATTGATCCCTTGTTGGGCATTAAAGATATCAATTTTAAGAGTCTGATTCCCAAATTTCAATTCTATTTGGCCCTCCTCACAACTTATGTTGGCCCTTGTAGTGGCCAGAAAAGGTCTCCGTAGAATGATTGGTGTGTCCCTTGGGTTCTCAGGTGCATCCATATCTAAGACTATGAAGTCCACAGGGAAGTAAAAATCCCGCACCCTTATAATAACATCCTCAAGAATCCCCTTTGGTGACTTGATAGATCGATCTGCTAACTGTAATGTCACCTCAGTCGGTTTTAGCTTAGATTCTTCTAGGTGGTTGAGTAAGGATGTGGGTATCAAGTTTATGGAAGCACCTAAGTCTAACATTGCTCTGTCGAACTGGGTTTCACTAATCTTGCATGAAATCAGGGGAGTGCCTGGGTCTTTTGCCTTGGGTGGGAGTCTGCTCAGGATTACAGAGCTGGCTTGCTCTGACAATACAATTGGACTCCCACTCTTGGTTCTCGGCTTACGCTGAGGTGTATACACGTTTTTTAAAAATCGTGCGTAAGCCGGTACGTGGCGAATCGCATCCATTAAGAGGATGTTTATTTGAACCTGCTCAAAGAGCTTGACCAGGTCCTCCTCAGGTTCCACGGATTTGGTTGTCTTCTTTCCCTTTGTCAAGGCCTCGGGAAATGGAACCTTGGTTGGTTCCTCTAGGATAGGTCCAGGTTTTTGATCTGGGACAGGGATAGAAACATCCTGGATGACTGCCCTAGGGTTTGGGTCACTACCAGGCTTAGAGTGGTCTGGATAAGGTGGATCTTGGGTTGCCTTACCACTACGGGTTGTTACAGAGTTAAGTCCTGCCTGGTTCTGGTTGAGGGTTGGTAGAATGGGCTGCTACTGTTGATAACCCACATAAGAAGTTGAAGCTTCCATCCCGTCAGGTGAAGGAATAGAAGAAACCTGATAAACCATGTGTGCTTGGCCCGGGTTTGGGTTCATAACGTGCCGCTGGGTCGGCACGCTATTAGGGTTAGGTAGAAGCTGAGAAGGAAGCGTGCCTGGCTGGCAAGAATTTGCCAACTGGGCCAGTTGGTTTCAAACCTCTGTGATTTCATCCATGTGTTGCTTTTGAATAACCTCATTCATTCTCTGAATGTCAGCCAAAGTCTGAAGGATGAGGGACATCTGGTCTTGATTTGGCCTGGATGGATAAGTGGGGTTGGGTCGAGGCTGAGGCGGCTGGTAAGGACGAGGTACTTGTGGACGGGGCTGAAAGGGTAGTCTCGGATTATGGGAATTCCCCGCCCACTGAAAGTTGGGATGGTTTCACCATCCAGGATTGTAGGTATTGGAAAATAGGTCATTCTGGATGGCGTTGAGGTCCTCACAGGTCTGAGGAGCCTTAGACAAGTCAGAGAATGGGGGAGTAGAGCTCCCCCAGCTAGAATAGAAAGGATCGGAGGTTCCTCCGATCCGAGAGTCAGATGGGGGTGGATACGAGTCCACCCTAGGAGAAGGTCGGTGGAAAATGTGTTGCACAGTCTCCCGTGTGGGAGGAGGCTATGCAAAGGAATTCTGCGCAGAGGTGGCTTGCTGCAAATGTTGAGTCATCTGATCCACCTTCTTCTCAATAATAGAGACCTTGTCCAATCGACTGACCATTAATTCCAGGTCGACTGATGCGGACAGGCCCTACGTCTCATGTGCTACCCTAAGGTTCGTCGATGCACGGGTATTCGTCCTGTTGAATAGTCCCATGGAGTCATTATTAATGGAGTTCTCGCACATATTCTCGAGAATCTCCCACACGGTGTCCTCATGTTGGCCCATGATATTCCCTCTGCAAGTTTCATTGACGAACAGTCTAATATCCTCACGGAGTCCCTGGTAAAATGACTGGACTTGTTCCCATTTAGGAACTCCGTGATGGAGGCACTTTCTCATGAGATCCTAAAAACGATCCCCTGCCTCATGAAGAGGTTCTCCCATCTGTTTCATAAAGTGAGTAATGTGATGGCGCAAGGCATTGGTCCAACCAACAGGGAAGAACTTTTTCAAGAACTCAGACTGAAGTTCCTCCCAAGTGTTGATCAGACGGGTCTAGGTCTGATAACAATGGACTGCCTTGTCCATAAGGGAGAAAGAGAACATCTTCATGAGTAAAATATCTCGATTATACGCATCTGACCCGAAAGTCTGGGCTAAATGCTTTAGCTATTTGATGTGCTGGAAGGGATCTTCAGAATTAAGCCCATGGAATTTAGGTATGGCATGAATCATGTTGGGCTTCAGTTTAGAATCAGGTCCTCCAGTTAGGATTCTGACTCGAGGCTCAATTGCCACCGTAGCAGGATTATAGTGATCTCGCATCATGGGATGCTGCGGTGGGTTCATAAAGTTTTGGAAGAGGTCATTGAGTCGTTGGAGCTGGTGCTCAAGATTATTCTCTTCCTCAACTGGCTGAACCATTGTGGAAGAAGAAGGTGAGTTGGGTTCAGAATTAGAGAAGTCTATGTGAAGAGTTGATTGCACAAACAAGGGTACCGAGGCTCGGCCTCGGGGAGAGTGAATTTATAGAGGAGGTTTCAAGGACCTCCTACCAAACATGCACCGATGGATTAGATGAGTTTAGCAGGTGCTGGACCCAATCAAGATACCCAAAATGTTGGGTGACTATAAAGGTTCGGGGCGGATGGTACCCCTTAATCAAAAGGTCGTCCACCTGAGAATTACCTGGGCAGCCAGAGTGGGTGAGTCCCGTGAAGACCCCTACACGGTAGAGCACCCCCACAGGTTACAGGGTTTCCCCCACCCAACCTCTCTTGTCACTGAGATTCCATGTAGACCAGAATGGGGACCTTGACCTCTTAAATCTACCACTTTTAATTAGGATCAAGGTGCTTTAGGGTTTTACTTGAACTTTAACCTTTTTAGTGCGAAGAGTGACCTAAGTTAAAGGTTGGTTGATCCAAGGGATCAACTTCACCTATTAGTTCCTTTGAGAGCTTATTAGGTCTTATCTTTTAAGGTTCAAGTGACTTAAGAGCTGAATTGCGTAGGGTTTCTCTTGATAGATGTTTTCAAGCAATGACTTGGGCACACTTCTTTTGGGAATTCTCAATTCTTGATTATAAAGTGTGTCTCTAAAACCCTAGCGTTGAGTCTTAATTTGGTTTTAATTGATCCAGTTAGTTGCCTCAAGATTAGGTAATTAGGGCTCAAATAAGAAGGTTTTAGCCCTAAATACCTTTAGTGGATGTACAGATAGAATGTGTTGAAATTTGAAAACAGGCAACTTCTATGATTTACTAGGTATAGACGATAGGTTATTCCTAATTTGCTTTTTTTTTTTTCTTCCTCTTTAGAATTTAAGGGGCTTGAGAGGATAGAAAATTACCTGTCCCTTGGCGTGGTTGTTGTGCGGCTGCTTGTTTCCTTCTTGTTTCCCTGTGCCTGCACAACAAAAGAGAAGAGATTAGGCCAGTAGTAAATCAAGAATTGTGAATAAATAGCTTCTAGAATGACTGTTGCTCCCCAACAACGGTGCCAAAAAGTGGTTTGCCTCTCGCCCTTCGGGTTTATACATTGTATTCGTTGTAGTATTATGACAGACGATTACCACTTTAATTTATTTATTACTCGAGATTTAAAAATATCCCGAGGTCGAACTCAGGGAGCACACATCATTTTAGAAACAGATGAACTCACAATTGACTATATATTGTTTTACAAAAATTTAAGAAAGAGAGAATGAGCAAAAGAAAAGTCCTTTTCTTCTTCTTCTCCTTTCCTTCCCTTCTTTCTCTTGGCTTCTTCTTCTTCTCTCTTCTTCTTTTGTGCCTTCTCTTCTTTAGTTGGCTTCTGTGCTTCTTCTTTCTTCTTTTTCTCTGCTGCTGCTTCTTCTTTTCTTTGTCACGGCTACCTCTTCTTCTTTCTGTTGGTGCTAGAGCACCACGATCATTTGTTTTGATGATAACAAAACACGTGTTATTTAACATTTGCACTTAGAGTCTTAGATTTCAGGTCAATTGCAAATGTAGACGTGTTTAGACGGAATTCGAGCTCGCATCCAGGACGGATTGGACGAGCTTGATGGAAAACAGAGGAGATTCGTGAGGAGCGATAGATTGAAGAAGGAAGGAGATGAAGAATAGGATATATTTCCTTCTCTTGTACTCCTTGTATTTTTCGTTATTTCTATTGCTCTTTATTTTTGTTACTTAGATTTCTGTTAAAGAGCCTCAAAGTACCCTAACAGTAGTCCTAGGAATACCTGCACAACCCTAGGATACTTAGGTTTTCTGTAGAATACTTGGAAAACCAATATAGGGTTTAAACAACATTTCCAGACGTCTCATTCCAAAATCAGACGTCTGATAAAGTATTTTAAGACGTCTGACTGTTGATTCAGACGTCTGATAACTATTAGGCTGGACATAGTTAGTTCTGTCTGATGAAATCAGACGTCCAGACCTTAGACCAGACGTCTTAGGAAACGTCTGATGGATTTGCCAGACGTCTAATTAGTGGACCGTTGGCTGGCTTTGCAGACAGCGTTGAATATGACCGTTAGAGCCTTATCAGACGTCCATAGGACTTTCCAGACGTCTGATAATTGACCGTTTTGCCTCGGCTGACCCAAAATCTCTTCTCAGAGATTTTCTAGCCGTTGCAATGTTTGGCAATCTATTCCCACAGAAAAAGTAGATTTCCAGACGTCCAGACATAGTGCCAGACGTCCTATATGTCGTCTGATGGACTTACACAAAAACCCTGTTTAGATCTGATCCAAGTCAGGAAGAGACCCGCCCAAAATCAGACGTCTGACCTTCGAATTAGATGTCTTAAAGTGAACTTCCAGACGTCTGATGCCAGAATTAGACGTCTGATGCTAGAATTAGACGTCTGATAAGCCTGTCAGAGCAATGATTGTTCCTGATTTCGGGCTGATTCTCTTGGGCTTTGTTCCCAACGGCTATAGAACCTTTCCTAAGCCTTTTAAAGCCTTCCTAAGGCCTCTATAAATAGAGGGGAACCTTTGCAACACAAAAACACACCTAGAGACACCAAGATACACAAGAAACAATTTGTATTACACTTTCCACTCTCTTGTGTCCTAGCTAGCTCTTGCTCTCCAAGCTCAAGCTCCATTTTCTTGAGAGCATCAAGCTGTTGCGCACCCGCTCTCCCGCCGTTGTTCACGAGAGCGAAGTTGCACCGTCGCGTGGCTCACGCACCGCGTCATCAACTCGACGCACTCCTTGCAAAGGGGAGTTTCCTAATTCCTATAGAAGCTAGGTTTATAATTACTTTGTTGGCTCTATAGGATTACTTGTTTATTTTATCTTTGTTATTTGGTTGGGTATTCGCTTTACGAATTCCCGTCTCCTTCGTGAGACAAGATCCTTCTCGTGAAGAGAAGGGGTTGAGGTACGCTACCCTCGTTTAAGTAGCGTGGTTGTATTGAGGTTGAATCACCCTCGTTTAAAGTGATTCGGTTTAGTGGATTTTGATCAACTTGGTTGATCGGAAAATCCTAACTCGAGAGGGTTAGGTGGTGGTTTTCACCCGGTTTGGGTTTCCACCTATAAATTCTTGTGTACTTGTGTGATTGCTTATTTTGTGAAGGTTGTTTATTTTATTTCCGCAATTATTACGTCACCCCCTCCTGGTAGGGCTGGAAACTACACTTTCTTCTGCGTCTTCTTCTTTCTTCAACAGCTCCTTCCTTCTTCCTCCTTCTTTTCTTTTTCTTCTATTCTTCTCTTCTTTTTCTTCTCTCTTTTCTCTTCCCTGATCCAGACGTCAGATTCTTCGCGTTGGACGCCTTATCGGTGTTGTTGCTACAGTGCCTCCTCCTTCTCTTCAATCTGTTGTCTTCTTTTATTCTTCAGCTTCTTCCTCTTCTTCTCTTTGCTGCGGCTTCTCCTTCACCTTCTTCTTTTTCTCTGTTGTAGGAGCTCTGCGACTAAGTCCTCGCCGCCCGCTCTTCCTCTTCTTCTTCACCTGTTCCATGCACACATGTAACGCAAAACCTACCCCTACCCTTTCCCGCGTCTCTCTCTCTCTGAATCTCTCTTTAGTACGCTCTCCCAGAGCCGGGTAATCGGGTCGAGTTGCGTGCCCGGGTTCAGGTGCACTGGCGTGGGTGTGGTGCGCGAGGAGTTCTCAGGAGTAGGGGTAATCGGGTCGTGGGTCAGATCCGAGTGGGCAGTGCCGTGAACGAGACCCGATGGATAGGTGAGGAGGGACCTCACCCCAGTGATTCAAGGCGAAAAGCCTCTGTGACTTTTTCAATTTATGTGTAGGCGTGCGCCCACACACTTTCGAGGTGGGACTAAAGTCCCACCTCCGAACTCAGGCGTCTGCGAGAGGAAGAGTATCCAATTGGGGCAGCAGCAGAGGCCTGCGACCCCAATTAAAGTCCTGAGTGCGTGCGCAAGCAGATTCCACGTGACCTGCGACCTGGTCATGGAGGTTCGCCCAGGTGTGGCGAGTGTGCAGCGGTGGTCGGCAAGATGGGAGAGTGCGTGTGGCCATGCGCCTAGGGCACACTGCGTGCGTGAGAGTAGGTGTGTTCTGGAGGTGCGGTGTGGTGAATGGAGGGTGGATTTGGTGTCAGCAAGGTGTCGCTGTGCTTAAGGGGTAGCTGGCAAGGCAGATGGAGGCGTGAAGTGGTGAAAACTCCCCGCCGAAGGGCGGCCGGAGATGGAGAAGGTGGTGATGGACAATGGTGGTCGGTGGGTGGAAATAGCAAATTAAGAAGGGGGAAATAACAGAGAGAGTAAGGGGAAAAGTTTCACATATTTAACTGACGAATAGGGGGGAAGGAGGCGCTCGGCGTGTGCCTGCCGACGCCGGAGACGAAGGTGCCCAAAGGGGGGTAAGGGCGACGAGGAGGGGGTCTGGAAGGCGCCAGCTGGTGCGGCCTGGCGCAGGAGGACGAGGCGGAGTGAACTCTGCTGCAGGTATGGGAGCAGAGTGACGAAGGGGAGGAGGAAGGGCCACCGGAGCCTGCGGGCGTTCGATCGTAGGAGACGAAGTTGGGGGGAATTCCTCGACCAAATCAGGCTTGTCCTAACCGGAAAGCCCTGCCGTTTCTTTTATAGCAGCTGGTGGGAGGAGATTCTCGAGGAAAGATCGTGGAGAGCATGCCGGAGTTGGCCGGAGATGGAGACCCATTCCTCTCGCGCGTTCGCACGAGAGGAGTGGGCAATGGCAGGGGGTCCCTGTGAAAGAGGACGACGTAGGAAACCCCCATTTGGCTCCTGAGAGCGACCCCCATACCCTGCGCGGCACCATCCTTCGCGCAAGGTCGCTGGAGGTATGGGCGCCTGCGTGGGGTGGCTGTAAAGAACGAAAGAGAAGATGGGGGGCAAAATGCAAGGGTTCAAAAAGATAAGGGTTGAAAAGTAATTTAAAAAGATCAATTTGTAAAGTAGGTCAAGATGGCCTTCCCTTAGGTCCAAATTTTGATATAAACCTAATTTGGATCTAAGGAATCTAATGGTGAAGTTTGATTTTAGCTTTGACCACGTTTGACCAATCAATTTGCACAAAAATCTAAATTAGGTCAAAAATTGGGTATGGTTCTCAATTTAGGTCAAGACAGGTTCTACTAACCAAATTAAAGGTTCTAAACCCTAAATGATGTTTTTCCATGATTTTTAGAGGGTTTATTTAACTTTTATCTTACCAAGAACTTCGTGAATTAAAGCAAATTTGTTTTTAGGGTTATAGAATGTCATTTAATTCCTAGAAGTTGCTATAACCCTTTTCGGATCAGGTCATCCCACTTTCTTTCTTATCAAGCCCATTTGACTTGTATTCAGACCCTTAGACACCCCGTTTGTGTACTGCATTGGTAAAATTACAGTTTTACCCCTTATGAATTATTTTATGCTTAAATTTAGAATTCTCTGAGTTAGGCTTTTCCTTAGGTTTTGTAGGAGCTTTTGCACACTTATTTAGATCAAATTGTGCTAGTTAGGGTTCATGATGAGGCTCTCATCAGGTAGTTCAACCTCAAGTACAACCACACTACAAGTGAGAGGGTAGCGTTCCTAAACCCCTCCTCTTCACAAGGAGGATTTTGTCCCTCGATGGAGACGAGAATTCGCAAAGCAAATACTCAAACCAAAGAACAATAAAAGTACATGAATCCTATAGAGCCACAAATATTAACACCTAGCTTCTATAGGAGTTAGGAAACTTCCCTTTGGTGGAAGTGCGTTGAAGTGACGATGTGGATGCGTGAACCATGCGGCGGCGCTTTGTCGCTCTCATAATCGCGGAGGGAGAGCAGGTGTGCAAATTGGATGAGGCACTTGAATGTGAAAACAAGCCTTTGAGAGCAAGTGCTTCTTCTACTTCAATTTGACACAAAATGAGTGGAAATATTCCTGTAAGGTGTATCTAGGTGTGTTTTCAAGCCAAGGGTTCCTCCTCTATTTATAGAGGCCCTGGGAGGACTTTGGAAGGCTTTAGAAGGCCTTGGAAGGCTTCCATAGCCGTTGGGTGCAAGGCCCAAGAGAATCAGGCCGTAAACAGAAACAATCATGATTCTGACAGGGTCATTAGACGTCTAGTCCTAGCATCAGACATCTGGAAAACCCGTTTAAGACGTTTGGGAACTAAATCAGACATCTGATTTTAGGCAGGTTTCCTTCCTAACTTGAATCAGATCGAAACAGGGTTCTTGTGAAAGTCCATCAGACGACACATAAGACGTCTGGCACAAGGTCTGGACGTCTGGAAACCTATTTATTCTGCGGGAATGGATTCCCAAGAAGGGTAACGGCTACAAGATCTGCCAAAGGCGATTTTGGGTCAGTCGAAGTAAAACGGTCACATAGCAGACGTCTGGGATCACTTACGGATGTCTGATAACGTCTTGATATAAGCTAACGGTCAGATTCCTCAACGTCTGTGTGGGAAGCCAATGTTCCACTAATTGGACACCTGGCAAATGCATCAAACGTCTCCTAAGACTTCAAGTGCAAATGTTAAATGACACGTGTTTCGTTATCATCAAAATAAACGATCGCGGTGCTCTAGTACCAACAATCTCCCCCTTTTTGATGATTACATAGTCATAAATAATAATGCATAAAATCCTCCCCCTTTTTGACATTATCAAAAAGGTTTTTATCAATTTTAAATATCCTATATCTCCCCCTTAAAACATGCTCTTTTATGATTGGGTTGAATTTCTTTTAACAAGAGTAATGTCCTCCCTTTTTGTAACAGTAAGATAGCTATTATTTTTCTCCCCCTTTCTAAAGGAAATATAGTTAATTTAACAAGATCTCCCCCTTAATGATTGACAAATAGCTTATAATTTTAACTCCCCCTATCTATATGCTAATGATAAAAAGATAAGGTTAAGGGTTACCTCACCTACCATGGCCAATAGAATGGCCCAAATGGAGGTGGTGGATGCCATATCAGATGAGGCTCCCATCCATAGCTTGGAGGCCTGGGCATTAGCGCCGGTCTCCAATCTGGTAGATGACGTGCGACGGGTCTATCATTTGTTCGCCGTCTCGTCGGTCTTCTTGTCCTTCTCCTTGGTCTACTCTTTGGTCCTCCCAACTCGAGTTGACCGTTCTTGAGCTTGTAGGTCCTGTCCTTTGTGTTGTAATCTTTATGACCTACAAAACAGAATTCTAAATCTTTCTACAGTATCCAAGTGAGCTTGGATTCGAATCTGTTAGCGGGTCTCCTTGACGAAGATCCTTTCTCGATCTTAGGGCTATAAAAATTATCTACTTTGTTGATTAATTTGTTAGAGTTTTCCCTAAGACATGCAAGTTCATCTTCAATAGCATGCATCTTGGATTTTAAATCAGAAATTTCTATTTTTAAACTAGTATTTTCCTCAATCAACTTATTTTTTTCAATGACTAGGTTATGATTTTCTAACAATAGGTCATTATTTGTAGGACTAGCTTCTAGATCCTTAAGTTATTTTTCTAACCTTTCATTTTCATTTTTAAGAAAACTAAGGTTCTTTTTAATACTTTTATTTTTTACCTTAAGTGATTTACTAGGTTCAAATAGCTCATCAAAAGCATCTTGTAAATCAGAATGTACCTCATTGTCGAAGTCGCTTTTGCTGTCACCCTCTATCGCCAGGAAGCCCATGCAGGCGATTTCTTCCTGGGGATTCCCTTCTTCTTCCTCCGAGCTTGAGTCGTCCCACGTTTCTTGGAACACCTTCTTCTTAGACTTCTCCTTTTCCTTCTTCTTCTCCTTCTTGAGAAGTGGGCATTCTGGTCTTAGATGCCCTTTCTCATTGCAGTGGTAGCAACGTCTTGGGTTTTCGACTCCCTACAAAACTTGGAAAACTTTTTAAGTAAAAACTTGAAGTCTTCGCCATCTGAACTTACCTCGTTATCTGATCTGGCTCTGAATGTGAGGGTCTTCTTCGGTTTTGGCTCTGGTGTATCCTTCTTCTTCTACTTCAGCTTTGTCTCGTAGGCCATTAGATTGCCTAGGAGATCTTCCATGTTGAGCTCCTTAATCGCTGGGTTTCGCGACGATATTGTGTTTTAAAAATATATTCGTTGTAGTATCACCGCGAATACGATTATCAAATTTATTACTCGAAATTCAAAAATATTCCGAGGTCGAATTCAGGGAGCAAATTGGTATTTAGAAGCCAAAAATCACAATTCTCAAAAGTTACTTGAAAGATAATGTTCAATAATGCATTGTATATAAAGGCTAGAGAGTAAAAAAGAAATAGATTTTTCTTTTCTTCCTTCTCTTCTTTCTTTTTCTTTTCTTTTTTTACTCTTCTTTCATATTTTCTGTCTTTCCTGTCTTTAGACGTCTGATTCTGTGAATCAGACGCCTTAAGTGGTGATATGCTACAGTGCTTCTCCAGCCTTCTTTGGCTTCTTTTTCTTCTTTCTTCTTTGCTACAACTCCTTCCTCTCTACGACAGCCTTTCCTCCTCTTGGCTTTCCTCTTTGGCTTCTTCTTCTTCTTCTCTTCTTGAGTTGCTGCGCCTCCTCCTTCTTCTTCTTCAAGTCCTTCCTTATCCTTCAGTTTTCCTTCTTCTTTGGCTCCTCCTTCTCTACCTTTGGCCAAGCCCTTCTTTTGCAGGCTTCTTCCTCTGCGGCTAAGTCTTCAGCTTCTTCTTCCTTCAGCTGCTCCTCTTCTTCTTCTCTTCTTCCCCGCAATTGCTTCTTCTTCCTCCTTCTTCCTTGCACAGCACAAAGAAGCAAAACCAACCCCTACCCTCCTCACGTCTCTCTCTATTTCACTCTCAGGACACAGCTCTCCCAGAGCCTTTCTCGGGTAAACGGGTCAGGTATACGTGCCCGAGACTAGGCCCACCGGTGTGCGGTGGTGGGCGAGAAGTGTGCGGGTAGTCAGGTCAGGCTAGGTCCGCGGAGGCGTGGGTCGCGGACGAGACCCGGTCGGGTGAGTGGGACCTCACCCCGTGGATCTGAGGCGATAAGGCTGGTTCACGTTTTCAATTTATGTGTTGCCTCCCACTCGTTAGCTTCCAAGGTGGGAATAAATGTCCCACCTTCTTCTCGCACGCGCCCGCAGAGGTTGAGCCCTCAATTGTAGCTGCTGTGAGGGTCCTCGAAGCCAATCAAAGGCCTAGGTGTGTGCGCACCTCAAGTCTGCACCACCTAGTACTCAACCTAGAGCTGATGAAGCCTGCAGCTGTAGCAAGCTTGCTTCAAGCTTCCTTATCAATGGCGGAGGGGCGTCGAACCTGAAAACACAAGATTGGCCTCGCGGCCACGTTAGAACGTTCAGCGAGGGTTGCTGGACCATGGTGAAGGTGTTGGGGG
The DNA here is from genome assembly GCA_037157565.1 of Thalassia testudinum. Taxonomy (NCBI): domain Eukaryota; kingdom Viridiplantae; phylum Streptophyta; class Magnoliopsida; order Alismatales; family Hydrocharitaceae; genus Thalassia; species Thalassia testudinum. Next base: position 5,501,905 of record JAZHRO010000059.1, on the reverse strand, counting down.
TGTTGGCGTGGCTCGATAGTGTCTGTGTGTGCGTGCCTAGGGCACACTGTGTGCGTGCAAGTGGGTATGTTCGGGGATAGTGTGTGGTGGTCGATGGAGAGGGGGAAAATGATCAGGGAGTGATGGTGGAGCTTCTGAGGGGTTTGGCGAGGTGGATGGAGGCGTGGAGTGGCAGGGGCACCTCGCCGGAGGTCTGCCGGAGGTGGAGATGATGGTGGTGGTCTGTGGCAGTCAAGGGGTTGAAAATAAAAATTGATAAGGGGGAAATAAAGAGGGGAGGAAGAGGTACTTATCTGGGGTGTTTAGAGCGAAGGGGGGAGGCGGAGGGCGAGTGGCGGGTGTCTGCCATCGTTAGAGACGAAGACCCTGTGGTGAAGAAGCGGCGACAAGGAAGAGGGTCAGCAGGGAACGTGCTGGTACGGTGCGGCATGGAGGAGTACGGCGAAGATGGCCCTGCCACTGGTACGGTGGTAGAGTGACGAGAAGAGGGAGGGAGAGTCACCAGAAGCTACGAGAAGTTGGCCGGAGTGAGGAGGAGATGAATTTGGGGGGATTTCTCTGGCCAAATCAAGCTTGAAGGAAGTGGAGGGATCTGGGCTTCCTTAAATAGGCGAGGGCAGAGGGAAGAGCTGCGAGAAAACGGTGGGAAGACCACGCCGGAGGTATGGCCGGGGGAGACCCATACCTCTCGAGCGTTCGCACGAGAGGTATGGGGCATTTCAGGGCATGGGGAGCTGCCCATGAGGTAAGAGGCTTCGCAGGGAGCTCCCCTTTCAAATCTGGGAGCGACTCCCCATGAGATCAAGGAGAGAACCTCCACGCAAAGTCGTCGGAGGTATGGGTCCCTGCTACGATGACAGAGGGATCAAAATGAAGAAAGAGACAAAGAAGCTGAGGGGGGATTTGCAAGGGTTTCAAAAAGTTAAGGGTTTAAATGTAATTTAGTGGACCAATTTGCAAAGTGGGTCAAGACGACCTTCCCTTAGATCAAAATTTTGATATAAACCTAATTTAGACATAAAGAATCCAATGGTGAAGTTTGATTTTAGGTTTGACCATGTTTGACTGGATATTTTACATAAAAATCCAAATTAGGTCAAATATTAGGCATAGACCCCAATCTAGGTCAAAACAGGTTCCAAAGGCCAAATTGAAGGTTGTAAACCCTAGGAGATATTTTTACATGAATTTTAGAGGGTTTTTTTATTTTTAAATTTCCTGGAACCTTGTGAATTTAAGTGGGTTTGTTTTAGAGTTACAAAATGTCATTTAATTCCTAGATTTCACAGTAACTCTTTTCTGACTGAACCATCCCACTTTTTCTCTTATTAAGTCCAATTGACCTACGTCTAGACCCTTAGAAATCCCGTTGATGCACTGCAATGGTAAAATTACAGTTTTACCTCTTATTTTATGTTCTCTTCCCAAATTAGAGATCCCTTGAATTAAGCCTTTCTCTTGGTTATGTAGGAACTCTTATTCATTTTATTATGTCAAAATATGCTAGTTAGGGCTCATGATGAGGTTCTCATCACTCCTCCATCTCGTTCCCCTCCTCGATGGTGGTGACCTTCTACTCCCATTCCGGTCCAAGGGAACAGAGTAACTTTCCTTGAAGCTCCCCCTTGATGAAGGTCTTACCTAAAGTTTTTAAACTATTTACTATGAGAGTGAACCTAGTGTTCATCTCACTTAAAGATTCGTTAAACTTCATAGAAAAAGATTCAAATTCTTGAGAAAGTAAATTTATTTTAAAAGTCTTTACCTTAGAGGTACCCTCGTGAGTTACCTCAAGTGTGTGCCAGATCTCGTATGCGGTGGCGCATTGCAAGATTCTGTTGAACTCCTCCAGGCTGAGCACGCAATACAACACGTTCATTATTTTAGCATTGAGCGAGAGTTCCTGGATCTGCTGCTGTGAGTATCCTGCGGCAGGTCTTTCCTGGATGTCGAATGGCGTCTCGCATCTGGCCTAGATGGTGAAGTCGTTGGCTTGTAGCCATGTCTTCATCCACAGCTTCCAGTACGAGTAGTTGTTCCCATCAAATAATGGCGATCTAGTGGTAGACTGCCCCTCCAGAATCCTCGTCGTGGAACTGCTCCCCTCCATTGGATCTTCCATGGATATTACTCCTAGAAAGCGGAAAACCTGCTCTAATACCAAATGAAATTCCCCTTCTTGGAGGGGGTGAGATATGCGTGACGTAAAAAATGTGGAATAAAAAAATAGAATCTCACAAAAATAGCAATCACACAATTAGGCACAAGTATTTTTAGGTGGAAACCCAGCTTGGGTGAAAACCACCACTTAACCCTCTCGAGTTAGGATTTTTCGATCGATCTAGTCGATCAAATCCACTACATGAACTACTTCAATAAGGGTAGTTCAACCTCAAGTACAACCACACTACAAGTGCAAGGGTCGCGATCCTCAACCCCTCCTCTTCACAAGGAGGATTTTGTCCCTCGATGGATATTAGAATTCGCAAAGCGAATACTCAAACCAAAGAACAATAAAAGTACACGAATCCTATAGAGCCACAAATATTAACACCTAGCTTCTATAGGAGTTAGGAAACTTCCCTTTGGTGGAAGTGCGTCAAAGTGATGATGCGGGTGCGTGAACCACGTGGCGGAGCTTTGTCGCTCTCATAATCGCGGAGGGAGAGCAGGTGTGCAAATTGGATGAGGCACTTGAATGTGGAAACAAGCCTTTGAGAGCAAGTGCTTCTTCTACTTCAATTTGACACAAAATGAGTGGAAATATTCTTACAAGGTGTGTCTAGATGTGTTTTCAAGCCAAGGGGTCCTCCTTTATTTATAGAGGCCTTAGGAAGGCTTTAGAAGGCCTTGGAAGGCTTCCATAGCCGTTGGGTGCAAGGCCTAAGAGAATCAGGCCGTAAATAGAAACAATCATGATTCTGACAAGGTCATCAGATGTCTAGTCCTAGCATCAGACATCTGGAAAACCCGTTTAAGACGTTTGGGAACTAAATCAGACATCTGATTTTAGGCAGGTCTCCTTCCTAACTTGAATCAGATCGAAACAGGGTTCTTGTGAAAGTCCATCAGACGACACATAAGACGTCTGGCACAAGGTCTGGACGTCTGGAAACCTATTTATTCTGCGGGAATGGATTCCCAAGAAGGGTAACGGCTACAAGATCTGCCAAAGGCGATTTTGGGTCAGTCGAGGTAAAACGGTCACATAGCAGACGTCTGGGATCACTTACGGACATCTGATAACGTCTTGATATAAGCTAACGGTCACATATCAGACGAGGGATGGCTCTGATACCCTTTCTCGCCACTTATGGGTCTCGCTGTAAACTTTCTACCCCTTCGCCATTTTGGGCCTCATAGCAAAATCACCTTTAGACCTGCTGCACCGTTGGGTCTATTGTAGCGGCTCAAGAACACTTGAGATCACAGCCGTCGCTTCCTTAATCCACGATCTGACGGCCTTCCCTGATTCGAAGCTTCGCATGCTTCGGTGCATGTGATCACCTTCCCCTCTAGATCTCATCCAATGATGGCATTTTGATTTGAACGCTCACGCGCTCCTCGATTCCATCTCCGCTGCCCAAGACCTAAGTGCCTAATCTCACCACTATGGTGCCCATATCAGTGATCAACCTACTTAAGCACCTGCCCTGAGTCGTGCACACACTTAATTAGCTCCTTACCCTTGAGTGGTTCCCTTCGTCTACTCCTTCAACTTCCCTACCTCCTTCCTCGATGGTTGGTGACAAAGACCATTTTCCTCCCTCCGTCAATCACCTCCTGTTAACCATCCATTGGCTCTTGGACATCTTCGTCAGCTGAAGGGTCTCATCCCCTTTCATCATCATCAGCCACCGGCTGGTGACCTTGGACAACTTATTCCCTTAGATAGATTTCCCGCTTTGTTAGATAGAGTTCCTGCTTTCTAGATTAATTGTGGTGTTAGTTAGAGAAATTTAGAAGTAGATTAAACGTTAGAATTCACCATTGATGGATTAGTGTAGTTTAGGAATGGATTAGCCTAAATTCGATCTCCACCCTCTCTGATCAATTTAGGTTAAAAAGGTGTTTTCCCACCTCCATTTTGACACATTAATCTCCCTCTTCATCTCATTATCCACATTCATTGTTTTCCCCTCGTAATTAAATCCATTAGTCACCCATTCATCAGGCAACCAACAAATCTTGAGCTTAAGGGCTTATTGATCTATTGGTACGCCAAATATCACTTGAGGGTGATTCCATTCACTACATTGGATCACAATCACCCTCCTTTAAACTGAATTGAACTCATTTTGATCACTTGAATCTGATTTAATCTCTTAGGTTGCTTTGTGAATTTATTGAGAGCTTTGAATTCTATCAAATTTAATCGATCTTATAAAGTTTGTATTTACTTGATTGGATTAATGGCAATGAGAATGGACTATTTTTTTATGGGATTTGCTACCGATGATAGTGTTCATGCTCACTTTATATTTAAGTTTTGCTCTCTAATGATAGCTAGACGCAAGGATAATCAGTTACACTGATTGGAGGCTCTGGCAATGATTCAATTGCTCTTAAGGATCACTAAACCTTCTTGAACACCAATTAATGGTGTGTAGGAGGTATAGGTGATCAAATCACCTTAGTGATTCAAGATCAAAAGGCTAACAAGGTGACTTTGCTCTTTGAGCATAATTGAGTTTTAATTGTTGAGTGATCGGGTTTGAATCAATTTTAACGAAGGTTGGGAACTCAGTTTAAGTGAATTTTCAATGACCTAATGATGAGAGCCTCATCATGAATCCTAACTAGCATAATTTAATCTAAATAAGTGTGAAGAAGTTCCTACAAAACCTAAAGAGAAGCTTAACTTAGAGAATTTTGAATTAAAGAATAAGACAAATCATAAGGGGTAAAACTGTAATTTTACCAATGAAGTACACAAACAAGGTAATTAAGGATCTAAACACAGGTCAAATAAGCTTAATAAGGAAGGAAGTGGGATGATCTGATCTGAAAAGGGTTATAGCAACTTCTAGGAATTAAATGACATTCTATAACCTTAAAACAAACCCACTTTAATTTACGAGGTTCGAGGTAGGATAAAAATCAACTAAATCCTCTAAAATTCATGAAAAAATTTTCCCTAGGGTTTAGAACCTTCAATTTGACTTTTACAACCTATTTTGACCTAAAATGAGAACCATGCCCAATTTATGACCTAATTTGGGTTTTTGCGTAAATTGATCGATCAAACGTGGTCAAACTTACAATCAAATTTCACCATTAAAATCCTTAGGTTTGAATTAGGCTGGTATAAAAATTTGGGCCTAAGGAAAGACTATCTTGACCGACTTTACAAATTGGTCCTCTTGAATTACTTTTTGACCCTTATCTTTTGAAACCCTTACACATTGCCCCCTATCTTTCTCGTCATTCTTTGCAGAACGGTCCTCCCTGCCATTCTGAGCAGGCACCATACCTCTGGCGACCTTGCGCGGAGGATGGCGCTATGCAAGGCATGGCGCCCGTTCTTAGGAATGAACGGGGGGTTCCCTGCATCGTCCTCTATCGCAGGGACCCTTCCTTGTGTCCTGCAACCGCCCATGCCTCTCATGCGAACGCACGAAAGGCATGGGTCTCCATCTCTAACCATCTCCGGCGAGCTTCGCACGTTACTCCCACAGGCCACTCTCCGCGCCAGTGCCTTTATAAGGAGCGGTAGGGGCTGCTGTCCACTCCAAGTTACTTCTGGTGGAGAAAACCCCTTTATTTCGTCTCCCCTCTCTCCGGTCAGATTACCCAAGCTTCCGACGAAATCTCCTCCTCCTCCTCGTCACTTTGCTGCCATACCTGTAGCAGAGCCCACTCTGCCTCGCTGTCCCACGCCAGGCCGCACCAGCTGGCGTCCTCAGATCTCTTCCTCGTCACCATCACTCCTCCCCTGGGCTCCTTCGTCTATGGCGTCGGTAGGTACGCGCCTGATGAGAGCCTCATCATGAGCCATAACTAGCTCATTTTGACCCAATAAAGAAGATAAAAGCTCCTACATAACCTCGAAGAAGGCCTAAATGAAGGAATAAGTGCTCTGAGAAGAAAACATGAGTTAAAGGTTAAAACTACAATTTTACCATTGCAGTACATAAACGGGATTTCTCAGAGGCAAAATATAGGTCAAAAGGTCTAAATAAGATAAAAAGTAGATTGAGTCAATCAGAAATGGGTTCATGTGCAATTTAGAAATTAAATGACATTTGGTAACCCTAAAACAGACCTGCTTAAATCAACAAGGTTCCGGTCAGGATAAAAATTAAGTAAACCCTCTAAAAATCATGGAAAAATATCCTCTAGGGTTTAGAACACTTAATTTGGCCTTTGGAACCCCGCTTGACCTAGATTATAGTCCTAGTTCATCAATTAACCTAATTTGGATTTTTACGCAAAATGTCCAGTCAAACGTGGTCAAACCTAAAATCCAACTTCACTATTGGATTCCTTAGGTCAAAATTAGGTTTGTACCAAAATTTGGACCTAAGGGGAGGTCATCTTGACCTACTTTGCAATTTAGTACACCCAAATCATAATTTGGTCCCTATCTTTTGAAATCATTGCAAAGAGCCCCCTAATTTCCTCGCCAACTTTGCAATCAGATCCTGCCGCCATTGTTAGGGTAGAGTCGACCTCCGGCGAGGTTTAGAGAGGGATTACTCTCTGATTCCTCAGAGATTCCCTCCCAGAAATGGAAGGGAGATTCTCTGAGGAATTCCCTTCCATCTAAGGCCAATCACGATCTCTGGTGTGAACCCAATCTCTCGTGCGAACGCACGAGGGATTTGGGTATCTAACCTCTTTCCTTCTCCGGCGAGTCATCAAAGGCAAAGGCGTGCCCTCCACGCTCTGAACACCCGGCCCAGTGCCTATAAAAGAACCCACACCTCCGGCCACTCAATTTCAGCTCGACTTGGTCGGACTTCCACCTCAAATTCTTCTCTTTCTTCTCTGGCCAAGTACCCAGCGAGCTCCCTTTCCTTTCCTCTTCGCTCTGCCACAAAGCCAGTGGCAGAGACATCTTCCTGATTCTCCTCCGCGTCGCGCAATACCAGCGCACGCCGCCTCAGCCCCGTCATCGCCGCCGTCCTCCTCCACTGGGCAGCTTCTTCTCCGGCGACAGCAGGTACAGCTGTCTGCCACTCCGTCCCCTTCGTCCCTGTAAGTAGGTTAGAATTGTTCTCCATCTTCCCCTCTCTCTTTTCCCCCTTTTATTTCATTTAATTGCCCCTCGACCATCGCTGACCACCTCCATCTTCCTCGCCTCCGACCGACCTCTGGCGAGCCGCTCCCACCATACCGCCCCTCCACACGGCTCGCCGACCAACTCAGAGGCTCCGCCTCACCACAAGGAACACCCTCTGGCCATCCACCATCCCTCTACGCCTCCACCACAGTCCCCCGAACACACCCACACCCCCGGCCACAGGTTGACCTAGGCACGCACGCCTAGGCCATCCCACGGCCTGCCGCATGGCTCACCACCTTTGCCGTGCCACGGCAAAGGTGCCCAGCTGGTCTGATTAAGCCGAGAGGCTTGTTTTGAGTGTGACAGTATCGAAGCCCCTGTCGCCATTGATGACGGTTGAAGAAGCTTCAAGCCAGCTCCAGGCATCAGGTTCTCCAGGCTTCAGGTGCAGCATATTCGGGGCAGCCCTGCGAAACCATCTAAATCCAGCAAGGAGCGCAATGACGTCTGCAGCTATGGCGATTGCACGAAGGTTCTGCGGGCGCGCGCGAGAGCGGGGCAGAACCAATAGTCCAACATCGGAAATCCACGAGGCGCCGCTGTAGTATAAGTTGAATTTGTGTTATACGCTCGTTGCCTCCGAACGCACGGGGGTGAGGTCCCTCACCTGACCTACGCTCGCCTCGTCCGCAGTTTCACCTCGCGGATCTGGCGGGATCCGACCCGACCCATCCTGAGCACTCCTCGTGCATCACCCACCTGCAGGTGCGCCTGGTCCCGGGTGCGAATTCCGACCCGATTACCCGTGGCTCTGGGAGAGCGTCCTTGAGCGAATTGTAGAGAGAGAGAGAGAGACGTTCGGGTAGAGGGAAAAGGGTAGGTTTTGCTCTCTATGTAGGCAGGCTGAACGTTGAGGAAGAAAGACTTAGCTACGAGGGAGAAGAAGAGAAGAAGTAGAAGAAGAGGCTGAGCAAGGTAGAGAAGAAGAAGAAAGAAAAGACCAAGGCAAAAAAAGCCTTCGCAGAAAGCCAACACAGAATCAGAAGAAGATAGAAGGAAGAACAGAAGACCAAGGAAGAGGAATAAGCATTCGCAGAAGAGAAAAGAAGAAGGAAGAAGGAGAGACTGCTGAGAAGAAGAGAAAGAAGCAAGGCAAAAGAGAGGCTGCAGAGAAAGAAATATCAGAAGAGAAGAATAACACTTTTAAGACGTCTGATCACAAGATCAGACATCCAATTTCATTTCTTTTGTCATAATTACTTTTAACCGCATACATTCATATTTGAATTAAAGTTTTGAGTAAATTAGAGTGTTCAATTACTTTTGAGATTAGTAGTAAATTCCAATTGCTCCCTGTGTTCGACCTCGGATACTCTGATTTTCGAGTAATAAAATTCTTTATTTGTTTGAACGCTTTTTCGACTATACTACAACGTGAAATTCTTTTAAAACCCGATCGAGCGCGACAAACGAAGCGCCACCTCCCTCCCTCTTCGTCAATTAGGTAGGTAAAAACTTTCCCTTCTCTCTCCTTGTTATTTCCCCTTCCTAATTTACTGTTTCAACCCACCGACCACCACTATCCATCGTCACCTTCACCATCTCCGGCTACCCTCCGACGAGGCATACTCACCACTCCGCGCCTCCATCCACCTCGCCAGCTACCCCTTAAGCTCCGCACCACCTCACTAACACCAAATCCGCCCTCCATTCACCACCTAGCACCTCCAGACCACCCCCCGAACACACCCACTCTCACACATGCAGAGTGCCCTAGGTGCATGGCCACAGGCACTCTCGCGCCTCGCCGACCCCCGCACCGCACTCACCGCACTCTGGCGAACCTCCCTGGACCTTTTTGACGTGGCCGCGAGGCCGTTTGCATGTTTCAGGTTTCGTCCTCCTCGCCGCCATTAACGATCAGCAGGAGCTTCTCCGCAGGCAGCTCCAAGTCTCCTCGGCTCCAGGCGTGAGCTCCAGGAGACGTGGAAGGAAGTCACGCCCACACCCAGAACTTCAATTGGGGTTGCAAGCGTCAGCTGCTGCCCCAATTGCTTGAAGTCTTCTCCGCAGACACCCAAGGTCGGAGGTGGGACTTATTCCCACCTCGGAAGTGTATGGGCACAAGCCCATACATAAATTGAAAAGGTGCTATCGGCTGGTTGCCTCCGATAGCACTGGGGTGAGGTCCCTCACCTACTCACCGGGTCTCGTCCGCGACACGCCCACGCAGATCTGACCCGACTCGACTTCCCACTCCTGTGCACTCCTCGCGCACCACCCACGCCGATGCGCCTGGACCCGGGCACGCGACTCGACCCAATTACCTGGCTCTGGGAGAGCTTCCCAAAGAGAGATTCAGAGAGAGAGACGCGGGGAAGGGGTAGGGGTAGGTTTTACGCTGACGTTTGTGTGTGTGCGCAGGAAGGAAGAAAGGAGAAGAGGAGCAGTGCCGGGACTTAGTAGAAGAAGGAAGAAGGAAGGAAGGAGAAGAGAAGGGGAAGCCAAGAAAAAAAGGAGAGGCTGATTAGTTAAGGCGTCTGATTTATGAATCAGACGTGGGCGAAAAGAAGAAGACAGCAGCAGCAAGAGAGGAAAAAAGAAGGAGGGCCAGAGCAAACGAAAGAAGAAGGCAGGAAGAAGAAGAAAGAAGAAGGCAGGCATAAGAAGAAGAAGAAAAGAAGAAAGAAGAAATAGAGAAGAAGAAAAGAAGAATACAAGTTGAAGAGAAGAGTAGCTGAAGAAAGAGAAGAAGAAAAAGCCAATTACCCTCTTTCTCTTTCTCTCTCTCTCTCTCTTAATTTTTGTAAAAACCATATATATATATATATATTGTGAATTTATAGGCTTCTAGAATTTTGGTTTGCTCCCTGAGTTCAACCTTGAGAAACTTTTCATTCCGAGTAATAAATTGTATTAGACTGGTAACCGTTTTTGTCATATACCACAACGACTATAATAACCACAAAGACGAACAAAGCTGTAACCACCTAATGATCTCTTCTTATAAAACTGTCTATGGTTTGATAAAAGAGTCAATTAGGTTCTTATTGGGCTTTGAAATCAGATCTGGAATTTAAGAGCTTTAAATGAGTTTTACATCTTAATTACAAGTGGTTTTTGTGATATGAGACTGTTTTTAAGATTCCTGACATTTAGTTCTGAATAATCTTTATAATGGAATGAGATTTTGTAATCACAGATTTTGTCAATTAAAATACTTGCTCAAGCAATAGTAGCTACTACTGCTAATGATTAAGCAGCAACAGCTATTATTGATGCTGCACTGAAATTTCAGTAGCTGATCTAGTAGTTGCTGAGTTTATCAGTAAAAGCAGCAGCTGTTACTGCTGAATTGCAGCTGCTGTTGTGTGCTGCAACAGTCACTGTTTGGCTGTAGCGGCTGGTCTGAATAGAGTGAGTTTTGGCTATTTTTTGGAGTTGAAAGTGAGCTAACTTGAGTTGTAATGTTTTGTATATCATTAACAAGCATTCATGTACTTTAGATTAATTAAATTTCAACTTGAACTGCTTGTAATCTCATTTTTAAATTCCTTTGTCAGCTTTCATTTGTGTTTATCTATTTAAACTTAAAATATTAATAAAATTGAGTGAAAATCAGGCTTAAATGTCTCAAAACCTTTCATGTAGTGTGATGAGTGTAGTGAAGTGTTTTAAGACCATTCCCAGCCACTCCAACTAGTTTTAGTGCCTTAAGTTCCCTTTTGAAAACCCTTTGAAGTCTTAAAATGTGTCAACTTTGTAAATAAATAAAAATATTTAAAAAATTACCAAAAATAAAATAAATCTGTCTTGGTCAAGATTAGGTATATTTTTAGATGTGTGCCAAATTTCAAGGCATTCTGAACTCCTATCTTGATAGAACATACCAGCTGATGGTTCAGTATATTATGAAACTTAATAAAATAACTCAACTTCAAAAACACCAAAAACAAATATTCTCTCTCATCTCTTTCTTTCTCTTTCATCCCTTATCTCTACTATATATATATAGAACCCATAAAAATCAGAAAATACCCAAAAACTCTCAAAAATACCTTGTATACTATGTATATACTTTTATATAGTAATTAAACCTAAGCTCTAAGTAAATATTGTATAATATGTACAAGATATCTATCAATAACTTATATATGTATTCTATGTATTAAATTAAGTAGTTAGAGTAATCTAATGTATATATAACTTTATTGTATTATTTTATATTAATTTATACAACTTAAATGTAAAATAACTAAATAATTATACAAGCCTATTTAAATGTACATATATGTAGATCATACTGTACATTCATATTTATATATGTATTATGAATAATATTATACTTGTACTATAATTTAATTATATTTATATAGTAAATAATTAAGTTATTAAGTTAACTAGGTAATTTATTAACTTAAAATAAAATAAATTAGTAATTCAAGTTAATACTAAGATAATTTATATTGTATACTTGTACTATATTATAATAAGTATTTTCAACTAATTTAAACTATATTTATATTGTATTATAGTATTTATAATTTATTTATATGTATAACTAGCTAAAACATGTATTTAAATCTATATAAATTAAAATAAAGCCTCTAAAATATAATAAAAATCTATAATAAATAATTTATTATGTATATAAATACTGTACTAAGTCAATTTGACAATTAATTAACTAATTTATACTTTAATTAGCAAATTAAACTCTAATTTAACTTGTATAAACGGTAAACTTTACCTAATTTAATTATATAATAAACTAAATTATTTTTGTAAAGTAACTACATAATTATGTAACCCTATATAAGGGCTTTACAATCCTATAATTTATTTTTAATTTAAAATAAATTATGACCTTCAAATCGAGGGCCAAAGATTGCAAATCAGACACAGCACCTGCATGCATTGCAGCGCCAATCGGGCACTTGTTTTGTCCCACATCGTGGATGGTGAAGCAAGCGCAACGCCTTTTATTGTTTTTGTGATATCAACTCACCGGTCGTCAGGTGCCGAGCACTAATACACACATTACTCCTCTTACATTGCTCTCCTTTCTGATATTGATATGCGATACTTGTGTGGGCCTAATAAAGAGCATTAAATCAGATTGAAATAAACTTAATTAAAAATTAGGGTGGCCGTAGTAGTAGTCTGGTTCCACCCAGAAATGGATGCTGTGTATCCCTCGAAAAGGTCGTCTGCCCACTAACCAAGTTTTGAACTAGTTTGAACTAGCTAAAGAACTTGCTAAGAAAGAAGGAAGAGAAGAAATTTGGCTAAGTGTTAGAGAACCCCCCTGTGCATAAGAATGAGTTCGTGTGTTGGGCATATGTGTGTGTTGTGTGCATAAGTTTTGTATGTGTGTGTTGTGTATATATGTATATATAAATATATATATATAAGGTGTATAATAAGTATGTATATAAATAATGTAATATAAGGTAAATAAATAAGTATATTGAAATATGTGTGTGTAGCATAAGTAGTGCAAGTAAGCTTGTTTGAGCTCTTATGTATATATATAACACTTAGAGCTTTAGTGACAGATGTATCCATCACCGTAGATAACTACATGTGTCAGTAAAGATAAGTATTTTACCTTACGTTATGTATATAATTTTACTAAGGTTTTGGTAACACTTATATATGTTACTGTATATATTATATATGTTACTATAAATATTAGTATGTTATAATGAGTTCGTATAGTACATATTATTAACTATTTTTGTACCTATACTTAGGTATTAACTATATTAATTATAAGTAAGTAACATAGAATAGTTGTACATAGTTTTTGATGCTTGTTTGCATACATTTATTTTCAAGCATTGTAATGTGTTGTAGTTCATTCTTTTGTACATAAGTAATCAAATTCTTTTATTCATTAATTCTTTCATTTATTTTTGTAAATAAAATCTATATTTTTGGAATTAAAGAATGTTTTTGGGACTTAGAGAGTGATGTATATTAATAACTACCTCCCAGTGAATGACCTAGAATAAACCAGTAAAAATTAAGTATATAAATAAAATTGACGAAACATCGATTTATATTTGTGGCATATACTACAACAATGGTATTTTAAAACCCCTTTTTATTACGAATCGGTCGTCGACGATCATATTTTTGGCACCGTTGCCAGAGAGGCAACTCTCTATATGCCAAAATTATTATTTTGTTCTTTTACTTGTAAATATTATTGATTTGTTTGCATATAACTATTCTTTCATTCAAATTCTTTGTCGTATGTATATTATTTTATTCATTATATTTTTTTATTGGTTTTGTATATAATTGTCTTACTGATCATTTATTATTTTGGCAGGACTTGAGGAGTAGGAGTAGTAACTTCTTCCAAGTGGACTTCTTCCTGGCTGATTCGCTGCGCTTCAGACTCGACTTCCCGGAGGAGTTTTTCCAAATGGAGCTTCATTCCCCACTTTTACTAGATAGTATAGCAATAGCTTAGACTTAGGATATTTCTTAGGACTTTGTGTTAGGCATAAGTTGCGAGGGCTTGTTCTCACACATATTTGTAATAACTTGGACTTTCTTTGGACTCTCTCTATATCTCTCTATTCATCTCTCATCAACGTGGTTTTTCCATATCACAGTTTTCCGTATCGAGTTCTTTTTCTTTTATTTTTGTTTGTTGCATTCAAAAATCCAAAAAAATTATAAAATCAAAAATAAAAAAAAGATTTCATCCCTTATCTAACAGAAGCATATTCTAGGCATCCATACTTAGGATTGCATTCTTCCTACTAGATTTTATTACAAGTCAAATTACATACTGTAGAATTACTGGAGGCAGGTATGCATCTTCTATTTTTCTTAGCTCCTGCCATCTCTGCATTTGACTTAAATTTAAAAAGACCATCTTCTGCTTGAAAAGAACTAAAAAGCGAGACGAGCTGCATAGAAAACATCTTCTAAATATTTGAATCAAATTCAAAAGGAGACACTAAAAATTGTTTGAAACCCTGACTGAGTTTTCACTGCTAAACTGTTGATTGCTATCGTGTACACACTACACGATCACATTAAGTTCACAAATACACGGGTTTCTATCTCATCTCCTTGAGCAACCACAAGATCTGAATTTGCACGCCAGTCTTATCCAGATTCCCAGTGGACTAAAGAGATCTGTACTTTGCTAGGTTATCTTTAGGATGTGTACAATTATTCTGAAACATTTTTCTGCGTACTACCATTTTCTTGTAGCAGACTCTAGGAAAAATTCGGATATCTCGCTTGCTTGTTTGACTAACCTTTTGATTGTTAAGATTGATTGGGATTTCTAATTTTCTGATTGAGATCGAGTTGTGACTGTTTTAAAAAACTCGATTTTCAAAAACCGACTCAATGAAAGGTAGGAGATCCCAAAACCCTATGCTAGTACTGCCTTTGGGCACTGATGCCCAAGCTTCAACTTCAACGCCTTCCATATCAAATTCTATACCTCCTAGGCCTCAAACTCCCATTCACCACTCCATTCATCCTGAGGATGATCATGATTCTACACAATTCGAAGATTTCGAAGAACTTCCTCCACATCTCTCTACACATCATCCTCCACCACCACCACCAAACCATAGGTTCCAGCCTCCTCCATATCCTAACTTCCCTAACCAGCCACCACCGAAGAGAGGTCCTATGCCTCATCTGCAACATCTGTTTGAAATACAACTTCAAATGAATACCCTAACACAATAGGTGCAACAGCTTGCACAAGTTGTTAATCTCTTAGCAAACCCCTAACCTCAACCTAGAAATCCTCAGGCACCACTTCAACCTTGTAGACGTCAACTACGGGATTATTATAATCCCGTAGTTGCACAACTTATGCCTGTGGTACGTTATCCTGATGGGGTCGTGCTACTGAACTAAAGCCAAACATCATAGCACTTCTACCTCACTTCCATGGTCTTGCTTCTAAGGACCCTTTTCAACATTTAGAGGAGCTGAAAACCTTACTCAAACCTTGGGTCCGCAAGGTCATGATCAGCACACACTTTTGATGAAAATGTTCTCCTTTTCATGAAAAGATAAGGCAACCTTCTAGTTTAGAACACTTGCCTGGACTACACCGATAGAAACCTGGGCTTCTTGGGAACATGAGTTCCTAAAGAATTACTTTCCTGTAGACCGCACAAATGCTTTAAGGCGTGCCATCACTACATTCACCCAGAATTCTGGAGAACAAATGCACGAGGCTTGGGAGAGATTCCATGAGCTACTTAGAAAATGTCCCCACCATGGTGTCCCACGCTGGCGATAGGTCTAGATCTTCTATCATGAGCTCCATGATGACACAAGGAATTTTGTTGATGTCGCTTATGGAGGCAATTTTTTGTGTCGGGATGAGGACTCTGCTTTTGAGCTCTTCGAAGGCATGATCGAAAATTCTATTAATAATGCTTCGATGAGTGTTTTTAATGGAAAGTCCTCTCATTTCCACTTACACATGGGGTACATGAAGCCCAATCCAGCAACAGAGATTTCGAAATTATGGCGAGTCAACTGGATAAGGTGGGCCTAATAGAGAAGAAAGTAGATGAAGTATGGAAATTCCTATCTAAACCTTCATCATCTTCTTCTCAGTCACCTACACCTCACACTTCTTCTCAGTTTCCCACAGGGAGGGAAACTGTGAACAATCTATCTGTGACACGACCTGCACTACTGGATTATTCATTTCCATATCATTCAACAGTTGGAGGAACATTTGTTTCTCCTTACACTAAATCCCCTGCACATTCTGGAGCTTCGGAGGAGCTCCACGCCATTCACAATGACCCATATTTACAAACCTATAACCCTAGATGGCGGAATCATCCAAATTTCTCGTGGTTGGGAAATTCATAGAGACCTACTTATCAACAACCTTCTGCACCACCACTTCACAACCTGATCCGAGCACCACCTCTACAACCACACGGGTATCCACCGCGTGCCTATCAGCAACCCCAACCTAAGCTCACCCAATACTCTCAACCTGAGCCTACACGAGATGATCAGTTGGGGACAATTATGAAAGCTCTTGCTGACATGCAACAATAGAACATTGCTATGTAGTGGCAGTATGACCGAAGCTAGGTTTTTTTTTATTTGTTATAGAAATGTCGTTGAGGTACAGATAGTCATTGCTACTCTTATAATTTTACTCGGAAATATCTTTCCCGAGGTCGAACTCAGGGAGCTACTAGAATTCTAGAAGTACAATGTTTCTATTACAAAAATAAGAGAGAGAGAGAAAGGTAGATTTGTTTCTTGGCTTTTTCTTCTTCTCTTCTTTCTCTCTTGTCTTGTCTTCTTTCTTTCTTTTTTCTTCTTTTTGCTTGATCTTCTTCAGTTCTTCTTCTTTATCTTCTTTTCTTCTTTATTCTTCTTCTCTTTGCTTTCAGCTGTGGCACCTTTTCTTCTCTTCTTCTTCTTTACTTTGTCTGTAGAGCTTCTTCCGTCGTCTGATTTCTCAATCAGACAGCTTAAGTGGCATCTACTACAGTGCTTCCTTTGTGCTTCTTCTTCTTTCTTCTTCCTCTTTCTTTTTCCTTCTTCTTTCTCCTGCGGTCTTCTTCTTCTTTCTCTACCCTGAGCGGCCAAGGCTTCGGCCACCTTCTTCCTTCTTCTTCTCTGCCTGCACACTCACACAGCTGGTCAGAGAAAAACCTACCCCTACCCTCCCCCACGTCTCTCTCTTTCTCAGATTTCTCTCATAGGATCGCTCTCCCAGAGTCGGGTATTCGGGTACGGGTACGGGTATCGCACCCGGGACCAGGCCCACCGGTGTGCGGTGGTGGGCGAGGTGTGCGCAGTGTCGGGTATCCGGATCCGGCCCAGACCCGCGAGGCGTGAGCGCGGGCGAGGGCAAGCATGTGGGGCGCTCGTGCGTAAGGGACCTGACCCCTGTGTTCGAAGGCAAATAGCCTCGAACACTTTTTCAATTTATGCGCGGGGACTGAGCCGCGCGCTTCCGAGGTGGGACTAAAGTCCCACCTTCCAGACTAGCGCCTGCAGGTGAGGAACTCGCGGCAATCGCAGCAGCTCGCGAGGGGTTTGCCTCAACTGCAGACCCTGGAGTCTTCGCAGAGACACTCCGCGCAACCTGGGACCAACGCCTGGGTGAGATCGAGGCTGCAGCTGCAGGTGAAGGAGCTTCACCTGCTCAGCAATGGCGGCGAAGGAGGGGAGACCTGATCACAGAAATACGGCCTCTCGGCCAAGTCAGAAGGTGCAGGGAGCTTCGCCGGAGTGCGGCGAAGCTCGTCCGGGTGGTGGCGAGGCGTGAAGCGATGTACGGTGGTAGCCCTAGGTCGGACTGTGGTCGGGAAAATGGGTCTGTTCGGGGGGTCTTTAAGTGGCGTGTGGCAGGAAATGAGACGAAGGAAGCTGTAGAGTGGAGTGAGGGGAAGCTTCTGAGGTGATTGGCGAGGAGTGAGGGGGTCTGTGGAGGTGGAATGGGCTCGCCAGAGAGGGTGGTCGGAGATGGAGCAGGTGGAGGTGGAAGTTGTGTGTGGGGGCGCGAAAATACAAATTGACAAGGGGGAAATTTAGAGGAGGAGGAGAGGAAGCTTTTACCTAAGTTTTGGACGAAGGGGGAAGGGAGTAGCCACCGGCTCGTGCCTGCTGGAGCTGAGGAAGAAGAGGCCCTGGAAGGAGAGATCGGCGACGAGGAGGCAGGTGGAGGGTGTCGGCGGGTGCAGCATGACACAGACGAAAGGGTTAGGGGAACCTTGCTGCAGATAAGGCAGCAGAGCGATGAGGAGGAGGAGGAGTTGGTTGCCGGAAGCTGCAGGCCGTCTGTCGAAGTTGGAGAGGATGAAATGGGGGGTTATTCTCCATCAGAGACAGCTTACCCTCTTTTGCTGGTGATGGCGGCCTTTATAAAGGCGAAGGCGGAGGGGTGGGCGCAGGGAGGCGACGTTCCTCCCTCGCCGGAGGATGGCCGGAGCAGCACCCCATACCTTCCGCGCGTTCGCACTGAAGGTGTGGGCAAGGACAGAGATCGTCGCAGGGAACACCCAGTTCAATGGGCAGAGGGCCTCCCTCACCCTACGCGGCGCCATGATCTGCGCAAAGTCGCCGGAGCATGGCGCTGCTCAGAGTTTTGCAGGGAGGACCTAAGTGCAAAGAACGACGAAGAACCTAGGGGCTAAAATGCGAGGGTTTTGAAAGTTGAGGGTCAAAAAGTAATAGATGAGGACCAAAATGTAAAGTCGGTCAAGAAGGTTTCTTCTTAGGCTCAAGTTTTTATGCATGACTAAATAGGACCTAAGGATTCTAATGGTGAATTTTATTTCTAGATCAGACCTTGTTTGATCGGTCAATTTACATAAAAATCCAAATTAAATCATTAATTGGGCATGGTTCGCAATGTAGGTCAAAATGGGTTCCCAAGGCCAAATTGAAGGTTCTAAACCCTAGAGATTATTTTTCTATAAATTTTAGAGGGTTTAGTCGATTTTTACTTTACCTCGAACCTCGTAAATTGAAGTGACTTTATTTTAAGGTTACAGGATGTCATTTAATTCCTTGGAGTTGTTGTAGCCCTTGTTGGATCAAATCATCTCACTTTCCTTCTTATTAGGTTAGTTTGACCTATGTTTGGACCCTGAGTTACCCTGTTTACTGATTGTGTTGGTGAAATTACATTTTTACCCCTTATGACCTGTTTTCTTCACAAACTCAGAATTCTCTGAGTCAAGCCTTTCTATAAGTTATGTAGTAGCTTTTTCTCGTAAATCTAGGTTAGATTGTGCTAGTTAGGGTTCATGATGAGGTTCTCATCACTATGCAGCAGAGACAGGACATGGCACTAGCTGAGATGAGAACCCAGCTATCGCACTTAACGGAATCTCGTTAACCACATTCACTCCCATCTCAAGCACAATCCAAACCTCCTTTGCAAGGTCAAGCACACTTCATATCACAAACCTTGCACGAACCTGAGCTTTACACTGATCCTAATTCTTTATATTCTGATCCTATTTCTTATTCTGATACGCAACCACCTGTCATACCTGATCTTGATTCATTGTCTAACCCACAATCTGATTTGAATGCCATCACTACTAGGAGTGGTAGAAGCACAATTGATACATCCTTACCAATTTTCACATCTCAACTTCCACTTCTACTGCTAATTCACCTGTTCCTGACTCTTCCGAACCTTTGATTGATCCTCTTGTTACTACTTCTGTACCTTTTCCATAGGCCTTAGAAAAGAAGAAGAAACCTAGTATGGCACCTGAGGAGGATCTGCTTAAGCTCTTTGAGTAAGTCCACATAAACATCCCCTTGTTGGATGCGATTTGCCACATTCCTCCTTACGCTAAGTTTTTGAAAGACCTATGTAAACCTAAGCATAAGGCTAGAATTCAGAAAGGGAGTGGTCCTGTCATTCTCTCGGAACAAATGAGTTCCCTTATTTCAAACCTCCATATTAAGAAGAAAGACCCAGGCACCCCTCTTCTATCCTGCATGATAGGAAACACTACATTCAATAGAGCACTGCTTGATCTAGATGCTTCCATCAATCTTATCCCAACCTCCCTACTGACACATTTCGAGGTTGGCAATCTGAAGCCAACTGAGGTGTCCTTGCAATTAGCTGACAGATCAGTTAAGACACCTCAGGTAGTATTGGAAAATGTTGTAGTGCTGGTCAAGGACTTCTATTTCCCTATAGACTTTATAGTCGTTGACATGGAAGTACCTGAGGATATCTAGAACACACTTATCATACTAGGAAGCTCTTTCTTGGCTACGGCCAAGGCAAACATCAATTGTGAGGAGTGCATTATAGAATTGAAATTTGGAGATCAGAGGATGAAAATTGATATCTTTCAGGCCCAAAGGGGACCATCCTGTAGTTTAATTGAGGAAATCTATTCCTTGGATTCTTTGGATAAGTGGGTCAAGGATACATTGATTGATTTACTTAACTTAAAACCTCAACACCCTTTGGACTCTAACTTGACTCTCCCTGAGACACCAACCTTAGAAACTAAGAACTTACCCCCTATTCCCTTTGTGGTTCTAGGATCTTCTGAGATCTCCACACCTGCTCCTTCACTTGATCCTATACCTGCTGAACTCAAACCTCTTCCAGACTCTTTAAAATATGCCTTCTTAAGACCAGATCAGACTTATCCTGTGATTCTTAATTCTCTTTTATCGTCTGATCAAGAATCATGACTCTTATCTGTCCTGAGCGCACATAGATAGGCCATAGGATGGAGCCTTTCAGACTTGACTGCCATTAGTCCTTCTTACTGCACACATAGGATTTTTACTGAAGAAGGATCTAGACCCACTAAACAACCACAACGTAGACTGAACCCTACACTTCAAGAGGTGGTTAAAAATGAGATGATTAAGTGGTTAGACAATGGAATTATTTTCCCCATATCTGATAGCTAATGGGTAAGTCTTGTTCAAGTTGTGCCTAAGAAGGCTGGACTTACCGTCACAACCACTGACTCTAGAGAAGTCATCCCTACATGGATTTCTAGTTCATGGCGAGTATGTATTGACTACCACAAACTCAACCAAGCCACGAAGAAAGATAATTTTCCACTGCCCTCCATTGATTAGATACTGGAAAAATTGGCTGGGAATAGATTCTTTTGCCTTTTGAATGGCTACTCAAGTTACAATCAGGTGGCAATTCACCCGATGACCAGGAGAAAACGACTTTCACCTACCCCTACAGAACCTTTGCATTTCATAGGATGCCTTTTGGATTATTGATAGGAAGTTCTCACTATACACTAATGGTCAGTGATGATTGTGAATTGATGTTGTTGTAGTAAATGTAGGAAATACAAACCATTATCACAACCATTTTATTTAATTACCTAATTTTTACTGGTTTTTCTAGATCGTTCACTGGGAGGCAGTTATTGATATACATCACTCTCTAGATCCAAAATTATTCTTTAATTCCAAAAGCGATAAATTTTATATACAATCAATAATGAATGAATGAATGAATCTATAAAGAATGAATTAAGGGTTCCATTATGTATAAAAAGAATCAATGAAAATGCTTGCAAAAATCTACTTACAAACAAGCATCAAATAATACAAAGGTATATTCTATACTATCTATTTATAAGTTATATTACTAATACTTACATAAATATACTCTACTAACTAATATTACATAGCATACTAACTTAACTTACTATACTGACATATACAGTAACACATATAATAGCTACAGTGACATATACAAACGTCGCTAGACCCCAGAAAAACTATATACAAACTGTAAGAAGGAAACCAGGGTCTATAGCGACAGTTATTTCACCTACAGTGACATTTTATTTTGTTAGTAAAAGTATGAAGTTATATATAAATGTAAATAGCTATACTATGTATGGATATATACTTTATTTGTCTTATACATATTTATTTACAAATACTATTTATATGGGTCTCTGTTACATACTACATACTTCTTTCTTTTATTCTTCTTTTCTTCTCAGCATTGCTTCTTCTTCTCTTAATTTCACTTATTGTTTTAACACTTAGGCATCTTTAGCTTTCTTTCTTCGCAGTGCTTACAGTGTCATTAGGGCTTTAACTTAATCAAAAATTTGTTTAATTTGCAGGCACGCTTTTCGAGGGATACACAGCACCTAGAGACTGGGTGGGACTAGACCTCTACTAAGTGCGCCCTAATTTCTTATTTAGGTCGCTTAATTACATTTTCATGCTCAGACATTTGGGCTTAACAAGTCCGCACACTCGCGGCCCCTGGCCCCACAAACAGCTCAGTACACATATGCTCAGAATGCTCATAGAGATGTTCAGTCGTTACGGGCGCCCTACCCCCATGCTTAGGGTTTGCTAGTCCCTTAGCAAACAATTCATTAAAGTGCAGAGCAATTTAAGTATCAACAAGGTAAGTGTGAAGAGATATCTTTTCTTCTTTTCATTTTTCTCAAAGTTTTAAGTGTTTGAAGATGATCTTTAAGCTGAAAGATTTTTCCGATAAACCAATTGTGTTTATGTTTGGACATTGTGAGAACCTTATTACTGAGGAAGAGTCACTGGAACTCAAGACTTAAATGACATAAACCATCTCTCAACTAACAAGAACTCTTGATATTTAAACCTTAAGTCGAATTCCAAGACTCAGGGGGTTTTACAGAGACTTAGAATGCTATGAGGTTATGCCTGTGCTTTGTGATAAGTCAAGACGAACCAGGTGAATTTTAAAACTCAATCCCGGGGTTTCACCTCTTTTTAAGTCCAGGTTGGTCCTAACTTCAGCTCATGTTTTCGGATGACTCTTAAGAAATGACGAGTACTCAAACCCAACTCTTATTGTGTTTGTGGCTCAAAGAATTTTTAGTGGAAGAACAGGGTATTTGTATTGAACCCTGAAAACATTTTTGGTGAAACTTTTGTATAAACAGACTTTGGATAATATACTTGACTTATTCTAAAGAACTTTCTTTTTAGACTTTTCTGATTTTTTTTTTTCTGTCAGTATGTCTCCGACAACTTTATTTGGTAGAGTGCACTTTATTTGGTGGGTGAGTTTTTTTTTTTGTGGAAAAAGCTTCTCCTAGACACAAGGCTAAATGTTAGGACAAAGAGTCTACCTGCACGCACAGGTAAGGACTCCACCTTCCCTAATGAACACTAGGGTTAAATTTCAGGTTCAAATGATTTTTCCTGACATTGTGTAGTGTAAGACAAAGTTACTTAGACTCCTAAGTCAAAGAAAATCAGTGAATCCTGTACTGGTGACTCAGGTACAAGAATATGTCCTAAAGTGGCCCGGCAAGTCAAACCGGCAAAGGTTGAATGTCCATAAACACTTATTCTATTTTTGTTTTCAGCTAGAAGATCATAGTTAAACACTTATTTTTCTTCTTTTAAAACTTTTTCTCTCTCTCCTTAGAAATTTCTTTGGAGTCCTCCCATGACAATAGAGTGCATGTCCCTTATTATTTTTTTGGAGCTTTTGTGTTTTGTTATTTTTTTTGTATTTTTAGCATTTGAATTTTTTTTTTTAAGCATTTTTTATAATAGCAAACTCTAGGTGTGTCTACAATTGCATTTCAGTTGAATGGTTTCACCATTTACACCCCCCCATGCTTAAATGTTGCAATGTCCTCATTGAATGAATAGGATGGATGCAAATGCATGCTCTGCTTTTCACTATCCTAGACTGGGTGATGGAAGGAAGTCGGAATGAGGAAATAAAATCTCTGTGCGGACGATTTCAAGTCTGATATAAGATCAGAGTGGACAGTCGAGCTAGGAAGTGAAATGCATGACATGTGTGTCAATGAAAGTATGCTAAAAATGCAAAGGTAGACACCTAACGCAAATAAAGGTAGAAGTAAGAAAGGTGAAAAATAGTTATATACAAGGATAGGTCTTGCTAAGTTTAATGCCCTCAGCTAGGCGTAAACCTAGTCGGTAATTCAAAATGTAGGAGCGAAATGGTGGAATTGACAAGTCTGAGATCATGTGGCTCAATGAAAGGTTTTAGTCTTTGTCCATTTACGGTAAAAGGTTCAGATTTATCAATTTCAGTGATCTCAACGGCTCCATTGTCAATAAAAATCAGAATCAAATACTTGGCACAAGGTCCAAGTAGAAAGTGGATATCAAATCAAGGTCCAAGTAGACAGAAAAAGAGTATATCCAGAAAGAATCAATAGCTCCCACCTCTTCAATCAATTAATGCAGAGTCAAGATGAAGAGGATGAATTTAGGTTGGGTAGAAGAGGTGGTTGCTGACCTAAGTAAGATGTGGATGGTTTAGAGTCATGCAAGGCTTGTGATGTGGCATGTGCTTGGCCTTGGGAAGGAGGTCTAGGTTGAACATACCTCTGGGCAGGTATGTTTCTTGGATTGGGTTTTGCTTGAGATGGAAGTGAATGTGGTTGACGGGATTCCGTCAAGTGTGATAGTTGGGCTCTCATCTCAGTTAAGGCCGCGTCCTGTCTCTACTGCATGGCAATATTCTGCTGTTACATATCAACTAAAGCTTTCATGATAGACCCCAACTGGTCATCTCGTGTAGGCCCAGGTTGAGAGTATTAGGCGGGCCTGGGTTGGGGTTGCTGGTAGGCACGCGGTAGATATCCGTGTGATTGTGGAGGTGGTGCTCGGATCGGGTTGTATTTTGGTGGTGCAGAAGGTTATTGAAAAGGTCTCTGTGAATTTCCCGACCATGAGAAATTTGGATGATTGCGCCATCCAAGGTTGTATGTCTGTGCAAAAGGGTCATTGTGAATGGCATGGAACTCCTCCGAAGCTGCAGAAGGTGCAGGGAAGTCAGTGTAGGGAGGAACAAAGGTTCCTCCAACCGGTGAAGGATATGGAAATGGAAAATCCAGTAGTGCAGATTGTGTCATAGAAAGGTTATTCACAGTTTCCCTCCTTGTGGGAAACTAAGAAGAAGTGTTTTGTGCAGGTGACTGAGGAGATGATGAAGGTTTTGAGAGAAATTTCCATACTTCATGCTGGGTTGCAAGTTCCGTCTTTGTAGTTATTGCTATTTACAGTCGTTGTGGTATATGACAAAACAGCTACCAAATTAATACAAATTTTTTACTCGGAATGACAAGTTTTCCAAGGTCGAACTCAGGGAGCAACTATAATTCTAGAAACATAAATTCACAATATAAGGTTTTACAAAAATTAAGAGATAGAGAGAGAGAGGGAGCAAAAGTCTTTTTGTTGGCTTCTTCTTCTCTCTTCCTCTTCTCTTTTCTTCTTCTCTTGCAACTGATTCTTCTCTTCCTTCAATCTGCCTTCTTTTCTCTTCTTTCTCTTTTCCCTTTCTTCCTCTCTGATTTTCTTCTTTTCTTCCTTGCGGCTGCAGAGCTTCTGTCTTCTTTCTACCTACTTAATCGACGAAGGGGGAGAGGGAGGCGTCCGGCTCGTGCCTGCCGGAGCTGAGGACGAAGATGCCCAGGAGGAGGTTATCGGCGACGAGGAGGCGGTCTGAGGGCGCCAGCTGGTACGACCTGGAGTGGGACGACGGGGCAGAGTGGACTCTGCTGCAGGTAGGGCAGTAGAGCGACGAGGAGGAGGAGGGAGGTTCGCCGGAAGCTCGGGCGTTCTGACCGGAGTGGGAAGAGACGAAATGTAGGGTTTCTCTTGGCCAGAAGAAGCTTGAAGGAGACGGCAGACCCTGCTGCTCCTTAAATAGGCACTGGCGATGGGAGGAGTTCGAGGAGACGACGTGCCAAGCTCGCCGGGGAGTGGCCGGAAATGGATACCCATGCTTTTCGTGCATTTGCGCGAGAGGTATGGTCGGTTGCAGAGGTCAGGGGAGGGTCCCTGCGACAAAGGACGTCGCAGGGAACTCCCCGCTTGTTCCTGAGGACGGCCGCCCTGCCCTGCGCGGCGCCATCCTCCGCGCAAGGTCGCCGGAGGTATGGTGCTATGCAGAAATGGCAGGGGGACCATTATGCAAAGAATGATGAAAAGATAGGGGGCAAATCGTAAGAGTTTCAAAAGATAAGGTCAAAAAGTAAATTAAGAAGACCAATTTGTAAAGTCAGTCAAGATGGTCTTTTCTTAGGCCCAAATTTTTATACCAGACTAATTTAAACCTAAGGATTTTAATGGCGAAATTTAATTTGAGGTTGGACCATATTTGACCGGTCAATTTACGCAAAAACCCAAATTAAGTCATAAATTGGGCTTGGTTCTCATTTTAGGTCAAAATAGGTTGTAAAGGCCAAATTGAAGGTTCTAAACCCTAGGGAGTATTTTTCTATGAATTTTAGAGGGTTTAGTTGATTTTTATCTTGCCTGTAACCTCGTGAATTAAAGTGGATTTGTTTTAGGTTACAGAATGTCATTTAATTCCTAAAAGTTGTTATAACCCTTTTCAGATCAGATCATCCCACTTTCCTCCTTATTAAGCTTGTTTAACCAGTGTTTGGACCCTTAATTACCCTGTTTGCACATTGCATTGGTGAAATTACAGTTTTACCCCTTATGATTTGTTTTATTCTTTAACTCAGAATTCTCTGAGTTAAGCCTCCCTTTAGGTTTTGTAGGAGTTTTTTCACACTTATTTGGATTAAATTGTGCCAGTTAGGGTTCATGATGAGGTTCTCATCACTTCATCTACTTTCTTCTCGATTAAGCCCACCTTATCTAGTTGACTAGCCACTATCTCTGAGTCTCTACTACTGGATTGGGCTTCATATACCCTCGTATGTGAGTGGGAATGTGAGGACTTTCTATTAAACATGCTCATCGAAGCATTATTAATAGAATTCTTGGCCATACCTTTGAAGAGCTCAAAGGCTGAGTCATCATCCCAACATAGGAAATTGCCTCCACAAGACGCATCTACAAAATTTCGTGTGTCATCATGGAGCCCATGGTACAAGATCTGGACCTATTGCCAGTGTGGGACACCATGGTGGGGACATTTTCTCAGAAGCTCATGGAATCTCTCCCAAGCCTCATGCATTTGTTCTCCTGGATTCTGAGTGAATGTGGTGATAGCACACCTTAAGGCGTTAGTGCAGCCTACAGGAAAGTACTTCTTTAAGAACTCATGTTATAAAGAAGCCCAAGAATCTATAGGTGTAGTCCGTGCAAGTGTTCTAAACCAAAAGGCGGCCTTATCTTTTAATGAAAAGGAGATCATTTTCATTAAAAGCATGTGCTGATCATGACCTTGCGAACCTAGAGTTTGAGTGAGATTTTTCAACTCCTCTAAATGCTAAAATGGGTCCTCAGAAGCAAGTCCATGGAAGTGAGGAATGAGTGCTATAATGTTCGGCTTCAATTCAACAGCATGACCCCCATCGGGATAACGTACCACAGTCATCGGTTGAGCAACTGCGGGATTATAGTAATCCCGTAGTTGAGGTCTGCGAGGTTAGGGTGGTGCCTGAGGGTTTCTAGGTTGGGGTGGTTGTGGTTGGGGGTTAGCTAAGAGATTAACAGCTTGAGTAAGCTGTTGCACCTGTTGGGTTAAGGTATTCGTTTGTAATTGTGTTTCAAACAGGTGATGAATATGAGGCATAAGTCCTCTCTCCGTGGGTGGGTTAGGAAGATTAGGATATGGTGGAGGTTGGAACCTATGGATAGGTGGTGGTGGTGGTGGAGGATGTGCAATCAGATGTGGAGGAAGTTCTTCAAAATCCTTGAATTGTGATGACTCATGATTATCCTCTTGATGAGTGGAATAGTGAATACGAGTTTGAGGCTCGGGAGGTAAGGGATTGGAAGTGGAAGACAAAGAAGTAGATGCAATTACTTGGGTATCCGTACCCAAGGGGAGTACTAGCTCTAGGTTCTGGGATCTCCTACCCTCCATTGAGTTATTTTTTTTTTGAAAACGAAAACAATTAGTCACAACTCAATGGAATCATTTTAGACTAATTCACAGAAAGTGGAAAATCCCAATCAAATCTCAATCAACTCAAGAGACCAATTCAAGCAAGCGAGATGAATCGAATTTTTACCTAGAGGCTGCTACGCAAAATTATATAGTACACAAACAATTGTTTCAAACAATTGTACGTGTCCTAAAATAGACCTAGCGATGTGCAAACCTCTAAAATCCACTGGGAGTCTGGATAAGATTGACGTGCGAATCCAGATCCTATGGTTGCAGAAGGAGATGAGGTAGAAACCCGTGTGTTGTGATCTTAAGTGATCGTGCTATGTGCATGATAGCAATCAACACAATGCGGTAAAATCTCAGTCAAGGTTTCACTCAGATTAAATGTCTCCTTTTGATTTAATTCAAATGATTATGAAATGACTTCTACGCTGCTTGTCTCACTTTTTAATCAATTCAATACAAGAGATGGTCTTCTTAGATTTTAAGTCAAATGCACTTATGACAGGAGTTTGAGAAAGGCAAGGAATGCATACCTAACTCCAGCAATCTACAATATGCAAATTTGACTTGGAATTAAAATCTAGCAGGAAAAATATGCAACCTAAGATGGATGCCTAAGGGTATGCTACTGCTAGATAAGGATGAGATCTTTTTTTTTTTCATTTTTAATTTTTTTGGATTTTGAATAATGCAACAAACAAGAACAAAGAAAGAAATCGATTCGGAAAACCACGAACGGAAAATCATATCGATGAGAGATGAGTCTAAGAAATAGAAAAACAAAGTCCAAAAAGTCCACAGTTA
This sequence comes from Thalassia testudinum, assembly GCA_037157565.1. Classification (NCBI taxonomy): domain Eukaryota; kingdom Viridiplantae; phylum Streptophyta; class Magnoliopsida; order Alismatales; family Hydrocharitaceae; genus Thalassia; species Thalassia testudinum. Next base: position 5,473,502 of record JAZHRO010000059.1, on the reverse strand, counting down.
TTACAATAAATGTGTGAGAACAGGCTCTCACAACTTATGACTAATAAATGGTCCTAAGTAATATACCTAAGTATAACTAAACTATACTATACTATTACTATCCTACTACTCCTACAGCTGCTCTGAGGGAACACTCCGCCTGGACATTGGGTCAGAAGCGCAGTGGTTCCACCAGGAAGATGGCCTCCACCTGGAAGGTGATGCTGCTCCTCCTCCTCCTCAAGTGTTATGGAAAAACAATAAATGATTAGTAAAAGAATAAAAGAATGTATACACAACAATGAATTAATCAATGGAAGAAAATAATTATGTACAATCAATGGGTTTGAATGAAATGAAATCAAGAATTATATACAAATAAAGAATTAAAAAGTAATTTTGGCGTAAAGAGAGTTGCCTCCCAGGTAACGGTGCCAAAAATAATGATAGGAAGAAGTTCTCATTATACACTAATGGTCAGTGATGACTGTGAATTGATGTTGTTGTAGTAAATGTAGGAAATACAAATCATTATTACGACCATTTTATTTAATTACCTAATTTTTATTGATTTATTCCAGGTCGTTCACTGGAAGGCAATTATTAATACACATCACTCTCTAAGTCCAAAGTTATTCTTTAATTCCAAAAATAATAAAATTTATATATAATCAATAATGAATGAATGAATGAATCTATAAAGAATGAATTAAGGGTTTCATTATGTACAAAAAGAGTCAATGAAAATGCTTGCAAAAATCTACTTACAAACAAGCATCAAATAATACATAAACATATTCTATACTATCTATTTATAAGTTATATTAGTAATACTTACATAAATATACGCTACTAACTAATATTACATAGCATACTAACTTAACTTACTATACTGACATATACAGTAACACATATAATAGCTACAACGACATATATAAATGTCGCTGGACCCTAGAAAAACTATATACAAACTGTAAAAAGGAAACTAGGGTTTATAGTGACAGTTATTTCACCTACAGTGACATTTTATTTTGTTAGTAAAAGTATGAAGTTATATATAAATGTAAATAGCTATACTACGTATGTATATATACTTTATTTGTCTTATACATATTTATTTACAAATACTATTTATATGGGTCTCATTTACATACTATACAAATGCATACTTCTCTCTTTTATCCTTCTTTTCTTCTCAGCACTGCTTCTTTTTCTCTTAATTTCACTTATCATCTTAACACTTAGGCATCTTTATCTTTCTTTCTTCGCAGTGCTTACAGTGTCATTAAGGCTTTAACTTAATCAAAAATTTGTTTAATTTGCGGGCACGCTTTTCGAGGAATACACAACACCCAGAGATTGGGTGGGACTAGACCTCTACTAAATGCACCCTAATTTCTTATTTAGGTCGCTTAATTACATTTTCATGCTCAGACATTTGGGCTTAACAAGCCCGCACACTCGCAGGCCCACGACCCCACACACAATATGCTCGGAATGCTCATAGAGATGTTCGGTTGTTCAAGCGCCCGGCACCCGTGACAACCGAACATCTTAAGGAAGAAAAATAATATAAAGTGCTCTGCGCGCTCCTCAACATACGATGTGGCACTTTTTTAGCGCCTGTACAACATTGGAAATCCAGTGGCGTGCACATATTTGCGATTTTGGCCCTCAATTCGAGGGCCATAATTTATTAGATATTAAAAATAAATTATGTAAAAATAAATTATTTATATAGTACTATACAATTTACAATTAATTTGGAATTTTAATTATATTTACTGTATAAATAAATTAGCTAAAGTATACAGTTTATACATACTTAATTTTATGTTTTGTTCCTTAATTACATATAAATTAGTCATTATATGGTCTAATTGACCTTATACAGAGTTAGTATACATGTCTAAATATTTTATACACATTTTTATTGTATTTTATAGGTTTAATTTCTATTTTATTTACATTTAAATAGTAACTTTTTGGATTGTTTTATTTGTAAATTAAATTTAAAGAGTGTATACATTATAAACATACTTAAATTAGGTTAACTTACTTAAAATATAGTAGTATACATATACAGTATAAATTAACTTGGTTTTAACTTAATCTACTAATTTATTTTAATTTAATCTAATAACTTAACTACTAACTTAATAAATTAAGTATTTATTCTGTATACATAATTAAATTAAGGTACAAGGTTTAATATGTTTATAACGTACATATAAATACATATATATAGTATTACAACTTAATATGGTTAGTTATAGTGCTTATTACTTATATAGCTTATTGTACATATACATTAGTTTAATTAATAATTAGTTATATAATTAAGATATAGACAGTATAATCTAACTTAAATATTTGCTTTACCTAATACAATACATACATAAGTTATTTAACTTATAAATATGTATACTTTACATTATAGATAAGTAAGCTTACTATATAGCTTAAATATATACTTATATACATATTATACAAGGGATTTTTACTATTCTTAGAGTTTTTTTTTTTTACTTTTTATGGTTTTTATATATGTTATGGAGGTAGGAGAGGAGATGGAAAGAAATGGATGAGAAGGAGATGTTTTTGGTGTTTTTAAGGGTAGTTTCTTTTATTAAATTCCATGGTATACAGAATCGTTGACTGGCAAATTATACCAAGTCGGGAGTTCAGAATACCGTGAAACATGGTATACATTTAGGAAAATACCTGATCTTCAATCAGATAGGTTTATTTTATTTTTTAGATTTTTTTTATAATTTTTATTTAAATCCAAAGTTCACTCATCCTAAGCCTTTAAAGAGGTGTCTAAAGTGTCCTAAAGGCTTAGGATGAAACCTAAGAGTCTAAAAGGTAGGGAACTACCTTAAACATGTTCAATGTAAGCTATGGAAAGGATATAAGTAGTTAAGCATGCAAATCAAGATAAATTTCAATTAATTTCACTTAGTGGACAATTGGATTTAATAGTTAGCTGACAAAGGATTAAAAAAATTCATTACAAGCATTCAAAGGATATTAAAAGTCAATTACAACATAGAAAAGATTGTATACAAGTGACACAACATTGTACATCAGTCAGCTATTTTAACAAAATTAAGCCTAAGCTACTGTCTACAGGGCTTATTCAGACTTGGGATTTCTGCTAAAATAGCAAAAAGAAGCTAGCAACTGCAGTAGCATAGCAAAAGGTAAATCAACAGCAAGTAACTGTTGAAACTCCTATCACTGCAACAGATTGGACGCTACTTTAGACGTCTTAACTGCTACTGCAGTTAAGACATCCTCCATAGAACCAAATCTGCAACAAGGAGAACTCAGAACCAGCTACCTAATAACTTAAATCAACCAATCAAATTCCAGATCAGGCTATAGACAACCTAATCAAGAATTTTAAGTGATTGTTTCAGGAATTACATAGCTGGGTTTGAGGTGAAATGTAGCTGCAATTGCAGCAAATTGCTCTAAATCTGGGATTTGTACACATAAAACACAAATATGAAATTTCCTCAATACAATCTGACAAGGGTTTCAATTCATATAAAAACCACTTGAGAATACAAATCAAAACCAAGACCCCTTGTCAGTAACATCTGATCAAATCAGAGTTAAAAGAGCAGCTGATCTAACTCTTTCTAATGCTATAAACAGCATGTAGAAAGAATCAAATCAGTCAATTTAAACCAAACACTCCAATCCTAGAATTCTGGAACCTTAAGGAATATGAAGAATTCCGTAGGTTAGGAAAACAGATTTACTCCTCAAAATCAACTAGAAGATGTAAGGTAGAGTCTCAAATCAACTAAGTGATTTTCATTGGCTTAACCATGCATTCAGGACATTTAAAACCTCACGAAAATCCAGATCAAATTATGGCTCTTCTGAGGTGAATTTTGGCTTCAAAATCACCTCAGATTCCTTACCAATCAATGAATCACAATCAAAATCCTCAGTCTGATAGATCAAACGTTCAAAGCTCAAATGAATGAAATTCATTACAATCCAAATTCAATATCAATCCAGCAAACCAATTCTCTTTTAAGGTCAGATCAGGGGCTTTTGTGAGCAAAATGGAATGAGTGAGAAGCCCCTAACATGATCTTTGACACTAATTTCATATCTGAGATTAGAAGACAATCAGATCTAAAATTAGGTCTAATGAACTGGTGAAATTGCGAGAAATAAATCGCGGGAATCAGAAGCGAAATGGAAAACATTAAGAGGGAGAAAATTCATGATCAATGGCTTTGTGAAACCATCCCCTTTGATCTGGAATGATCAGAGGAGGTGAGGGAGGGGAATTTACTCTAATTCTACTCCTACTGCTAAACTAATAGAACAACAAAGTTAATCACTTAAATTTACTCTAATTCTACTGCTAATCTACTTAACTACTGCTACAGCTAAACTACAAAGCAATAAAACTATTCTAATAGGAAGAATGGGACCTATGGGTCCTTAGCCAGTGGCTAAGGAGGAAGAAGGGAGGGAGCTGAGCTCCAGCGGAGGGAAAATCCTTCTAGTGAAGCTTCAGGGTCGTCCTCAGGTGCTATGAGGTCCTTAGCGACGAGGAGGGTCGGGGAGAAGTTGAGGATTTCACAGCTGGTGGCTGTGAAATCAGGGATTTGGTGGGGCAGGGTAGCTAGAGTGGAAGAACGACCGTTAAGAAGGTAGGAGAGAGTGATCCTTTGCGCATGCGACCACTAAGGTGCTTAAGTAGCAATCTCAGTGGCTCAGATCACCGCGTGGGTGAAGATAATCGTCGATGGAACCGGCGGCAAGGATGAGAGGAGAGGAGCGCACGGGCTGCCAAATTGAAATCTGACCGTAGGATGGGATCTGGGGAGTTGGGTGAGCACACGTGCCGCTTCGCGTGAAGCTTCGATTTAGATCGGGTCGCAGATCAAAATCAAGGGAGATTAGACGGCCAATATTCATCGTGTTCTTTGCGTGCTACAGTGCGTGCGTGGGGCAGTAGGTGGCTCAGGTCTTTTGGGTAAATTGCAGGGAGAGGCCCCTCACGAAGGGGTAGAAAAATTATGAACAGGTCCATAAGTGGTAAGAAATTAAAACTGAACGGACCCTAAGGGCTTTCAAATAGGTCCCTACGAGTTACAAAAAGGTCCGGGAAAGTTTTCTAAAGAAGAAAATGTAATGCATACAGGACCTAAAGGTAAATTCTAAGTTTTATGGCCTTAATGATGTCCAAGTGCCTTCAAGTTTTTATATGTGCTTAATTGAACATTTGAGAAATTAATTGTACTTTTGATTTGGACTTTTAAACTTATTTGTGTGTTCAATTAAGACTTGGATCACCATTTGACCTTTATTTTAAGAATATCTCGTTTTATGACCTAATTATGCAATTTTAACACAGAATTAAGGTTTTAGGTCTTTTTATTTGATTCCCACACTTAACCCTTTTTATTTGTTAATTTGATGTTGTTTAACCCAGTTTCTAGCTTAACTTTGGCTTTTTAGCTATGATGAGTAGTCACTCATCAATTATGCAATGCACTTGCTACATTTCAACGGTGTATGTTTGCAATCTTTTTCGATTTAGTAAGTGATTGCTTAGAAGTCTTCATAGATGATTTCTCGATTTTCGAGAGCACATTCGATGCATGCTTAGACCACCTGACTAAAGTCCTGCAAAGATCCATCAATGTGAATCTAGTATTTTCTTGGGAAAAATCATATTTTATGGTACCAAAAGGACTAGTTCTGGGTCACCTTATTCCTGAGAGAGGAATAGAGGTTGACTGTGCGAAGTTGAAATTGATTTATGATCTCCCTTTACCTTCGTCGGTTAAGCAAATTAGATCTTTTCTCGGGCATGTTGGTTTTTATCGCTGCTTTATAGTGAACTTCTAGAAAATAGCCCGACCTCTCACCAATCTCCTCTCTAAGGATGTAAACTTCCAAATCTCTGACGATTGTGTTCGTGCTTATATGACACTTCGTGATCTGGTTACCAAGGCACCAATACTGTAACCCTCAGATTGGTCTCACCCTTTTGATCATGTGTGATGCCTCTGAGTATGCAGTAGGGGTTGTTGTCGTGACCCACTCCCAGCATCTTACAGGACTCGAGAACGGCTCGCCTCGACAAACCCTAAGACCCAGTCGTCCAACGAGAAATAACCAAATGCATGCCCATTCCACAACCACACAACTAATATAACTAAGCAGAAAAATATATAACAGACAGTAAAAGAAATAGAACAGGAAATGACAAGGATATTACATAATACAGTAGAAAGGTTACCAAACATAGCCATCACAACAGAAACTAGTAGAATTATAATAGAAACAGTATGAAACAGTCACTACAGGCTACCAGTACTCACCATTAACAAGTGCTCTGCAGTAGAAACAGGAGAAAGACTACAGCTGGGCTCGACTAGGCCCAGCGCCTTCAGTAGCCGGGGGCGCTGGCTGCTCAGATCCCTGACCTGAACATGGTTACAAACTCCATGGTCAGTTAACGCTGAGTAGAGTGGTGGTTAAGCTATTTACATGCAATTAAACAAGCTACTAACTACACATGTATGTGTCAGTTATTATTATCATCTATTTCCATTCATCTTATTTACGCGTTTCTGAGTTGAGATCTCTAATCAGGATTCATAATAGTGCTTAATCTTCTTATTTCCTAAGGGAACGATCTTACTTGTAGTTTTCCCATGATGCAGGATGTACACGTGGCACTCTCTTGGTCGAGAGAGTCCCCCATGGTAGTTTTACACCCAGTCTACCACCCTGAGGTCATGGTCGCGACATAGCGGTGACTACGGCATGTGTGATAAGTGCACGGGTAGCTACCCCACACTGGCACACGGTCAGTCATTTCTGTTAGCGGGTACTCCCAAACGTACAGCATAGAACAGCACAGGGCCTTGCCGTCTCAGAACAGGGGTCTCGCCCCTCAAAACAGAACAGGAGACTCGCCCCTCCACAGTCCGCGTATCCTCGTCCGACTATCCCAATTCGCCCAGTAGGTCCAACAAAGAGTCGGTGTAGGGTGGCTAGTCCTAACCCCAGGCCCCATGGGACGGCTAGCTCCCTCCCTACACTAAGTAGCTCACCTGGTAGCAAGTACGCGAGGGCCAAATAGGAGTCGACATAGAGTGACTAGTCCTAACCCCGGGTCTCAACCCAAGGGGGCGGCTAGCTGTTAAGACCCGTGTTGTTAAGCCTTTTTAAGACATTCGTTCTTTGGGTCAGACGTCTAGTAAGATGTCTGGACTGAGGTTCAGACATCTGGACTCATTCCCAGACGTCTGAAAATCAAAATTTTCGTGAACGAGCTCGCGTCTGCGTGCGTGCTGTGCGCAAACAGTACACGTCCCTCGTTTCTCCTTCTTCTCTCTCCTTCCGCCATACGAAAACCCTAACCCCACACCTGATATAAACCCCCTCCTCTCCCTCACACCACCCCCACTTCCAGCCACTTCCTTCCTCTACCCTCCAGCGAGTGCAGCCGAGCGAGAGCGGCGGAGAGGAGCGTCGTGAGAGGAGAGGAGGAGCAGCGTGAGAAGGAGAGGAGAGAAGGCTTGTGAGCTCGCGTGGGAGCTCACCGGTGAGCTCACGACCGGTCGACGCGTGCGCAAGGCGGAGGAGTGCGTCGAAGAGGTCCTCCCCGACACTGCTGCAGCCGGAGCAGCAGGCGAGCGGGCGCGGTGCGACCACGCGCGGCGCTAGAGAGCTAAGGGAAGTTCTGGTTCTGGGATTTTTCCAGAATCAGACGTATGGAGTGACTGCCAGACGACGGTGCAGACGTCTGGAGGTGGTGCTAGACGTCTGAGGAGTCATCACGAAGGTATGTCTCCTTTGCAGATACGGCCATGCAGGCCGCTCCGCCGAGACACTGTTCCTTGCCTTTTTGAGAAGATTTCGGTTGATTCGCGCATGTGTTTCTTCGGGAAGGTGCGGGACATGCCCTCCCACGCACTTCAGACATCTGGGAGAGGCACCAGACGACGGGAAGCATTTCCAGACGTCCGGAGAGGTGGTCGGACGTCTGGAACTGGGTCCAGATAGTCCAGCGAAGTTCCTGGACGTCTGAGGAGTAGCGCAGAACTGAGGTATGGCTTTGGACTCTTTTAAGACGTCTAGAAGGTGTTCCAGACGTCTGATTTGAGTCAGAATCCCTATTTTGACCCATTTAGGGTCCGTTTGAGGTCCGATTTCCGCAATTAAGATACCGATGTTTCCCGTATGATTTCCTCTACTTGTTGGAATACTTCTATAATGTTTTGAGTATTCTTTTGTAATTGATCCTTGTGATATGACTTGTTTCCGTTGAGGATTCGGGGCTTGCTGAGACACGTGAGTCTGCCGTTCAAGCCCCCATTACTCCTAAGTTTATTGGTAGAGTGGCTTCCCCTTAATTTAATTATAACCTAATTGCATGTGTGTAATGAATGATAAGAACCTAGGATATGAAATAAATCTTGGGACTGGAAATACTAGATTGTCTATATTGAATGAATGAATTGCAGTCTTGAATGAGTAGATAGAATGATAACAATTGCCTGTAAATGAAAATACAGTTGCCTGCGAAATATGTAGTGGTTGTGCTAAATAATTTTTGTATGTAATTTTCCTGTCGCACACGTGAAATGACATAATATGAGCTGCATGTATATAATTTGAAAATGGAAAGGTGAATGTTGGAACCAAAAGCTACCTGCGAATGAACCTGAAATGTGAGCAATAAAGTTACATGTTACATTATTAGAACCAGAGAAATAGAAATAGAAATGATGAAACCTGGTATGGAATGGCCTGAGGAATATGAGCATGAACCCTACAGGGAATTAAGAGTAGAGCTCCTGGAAATAATTGGAATAGAACTAAAAATGTGAGTGGGGAAGTGAGCTAGCCCTTGAGTACGGAGTACCAAGGAGAGCGACTGTTCCCCCCTATTTAGTGCAAAGCGGAGCTAGCCACCCTTGGGTTGGGACTCGAGGTTAGGATTGGCCACTCTGTACCGACTTCTTGGCACTTGCGTACACAGTACCGAGGAGAGCTACTAGTGTAGGGAGAGAGCTAGCCACCCCACGGGGCCCGGGGTTCAGCTAGCCGCCTTACACCGACTTGTTAGATCCACTGGGAAAACCAGGATAGTTTTACAACCCGGTTCCCGAATCCCTACGGGACACGAGAATCGGACTAACTCGACTAATCCCAAGACCCAGTCGTCCAACGAGAAAGTAACCAAAAAGCAGTAAAATAAACCACATTCAGCATGCAAGCAACTAAAAGTAACAAAAGTACAACAGTAAAGAAATAAAACTACTACAGTACACACCACCACAACAGTAGAGAATTTAAAAAGGGTACAGAAATATAAAATTACAATAAAAGAGTACGAGAATGTAACAAAATACTCACTACTACAGAAAATGGGGTACAACTAAAGTACAACTACTGGGCTCTACTGGGCCCAACACCCTTTGCAGCCGTAGGCTCTGGCTGCTCAACACCTGGACCTGAAAAAGGTGGTAAGTACAGCACGTCAGCGAAACACTGAGTAGAGTGGCAACCAGCTAACTAAGAAAAATAGCAAAGGTGGACAGGTAGCTGTTGTTTCAATTTCTTTCTTTATTTAACTAATTATTCTTTCTCTCATCACCTGGTTTATTTATCAGATCTTTTTCATGATCTCGAATGTTCCTCGTGGGAATGATCTTGATTGTAATCTTTTCCGAAGAGTAAAAGTAGCATGTGGTGCTCCCCTAGCCAGGAGAGTCCCCTGTGGTGGTCCTACTCTCAGTCAACCACCCCAAGGTCGCTGACAGACATAACGGTGACTACGGCACGCGCGATAAATGCACGGGTAGCTACCCCACACTGGCACGCGGTCAGTCGTTTCCGTTAACGGGTGCGCCCAAAGCACAGCACTGAACCAATATAGGGCATAGCCCTCTCAGTAACAGGGGTCTAGCCCCTCCACAATAACCAAACAGGGGTCTCGCCCCTCCACAGTCCGCGCACCCTCGCCTAGCTACCCTGGTTTGCCCAGTGGGCCTAACAAGTCGGTGTAGGACGGCTAGCAGAACCCCGGGTCCCGTGGGGTGGTTAGCTCTCTCCCTACACTAGTAGCTCTCCCCGGTACTGTGTACGCGAGGGCCACAGAGTCAGTATAAAGTGGCTAGTCCTAACCCTGAGTCCCAACCCTAGGGCGGCTAACTCCGCTCTGCACTAAACAGGGGGACAGTCGCTCTCCTTGGTACTCCGTACTCAAGGGCCAGCTCACTTCCCCATTCACATTTCCAGTTCCATTCTATTTATTTCCAGGAGCTCTACTCCTTATTCCCCGTAGGGTTCATGCTCATGTTTCTCAGACTAAGCCATACTATGTTTCATCATTTTAGGTTTATTCGCAGATAGCATGTGTTTCCAACATCTAATCTTTATTTTCCAATTTTTATATAGGCAGCTAGTATTTATCTGCAAACAACTGAAATTACATGTAACAGTACTCTACATTTCACAGGCAGCTGTTATCCAATTACAGGCAATTATTATTATTCTATCTACTCATTCAAGACTACAATTCAGGCATTTAATACAATCGTTCCAGAGTTTCTAGTCCTAGGATTCATGCCATACCCTAGGATCTATCATTCAATCTAGTGTTTCTGATCCTAGGATTCATGCCATACCCTAGGATCTATCATTTATTTCAGACATGCATTTATGTTTGTAATTATTAAGGAAAGCCACTCTACCCGCCAAACCGGGAGTAATGGGGGCGTGATCGGCAGGTCCACATGCCTCCGCAACTCCCAAATCTACAACAGAACGAGGTCCTAACACAAGAATCAACCACAAGAAACCACTCAGAACAGGATAAACAACATTCCAACAAGTAGAGGAACTTATACGAAGAAGAACGGAAACTAAAACGCGGAAATCGGACCTCAAACAGATCGCAAACGGGTCAAAAAGACAACTCTGACTCAAATCAGACGTCTAGAACATCTTCCAAACGTCTTAAAAGGGGTCCAGATCCATACCTCACTCTACGTTGCTCCTTAGACATCCAGGGATCCTGTCGAACCGTCTGGACCTAGCTCCAGGCGTCTGACTATCTCTCCGGACGTCTGGAAACGCTCTCCGCCGTCTGGTGTCTCGCCCAGACGTCTGATCCGTATGGGAGGGCATGCCCCACGCCTTCCCGAAGCGAATCCTACACGTGCACACAAAATCTCTTAACACTGCACACAACATAGCTTCGACGGAACTGCCTGCATGGTCGTATCCGCAAAAAAAGAAACAGTGGGCGCAATACGTACCTCTTAGTCGTCAAGAGCCTCCTCCAGATGTCGTCTGCATCGTCTGGATGTAGGTCCAGATGTCTAATTCTGGGAAAAAAAATCCCAGAATCAGAAGCTCCTTCGTCTTCTTCCTGCTGCATGTGGCCGCACTCGTCCGCCCGCTGCTCTAGCTGCAGCAGCATCGGGGAGGACTTCCCCGACACAACACTCTGCCTCACGCATGCCCGACCGGCCGCGAGCCTCTCCGGTGAGCTCCCTGACGGCTAGTGTGCTCTCCTCTCTTCCCTTCTCTCTTTGCCCCTCTCCTCTCCGCCGCTACACTTGGCAGCAACCTGCTGCCCTCGCTCTCGCTCTCGCTCTCGCTGGAGGAAGGTGGATGAATGGATGTGGGGTGGCGTGAGGGAGAGGAGGGGATATATGTAGGCATGGGGGGGAAAAGCTCTGCAAGTCGGCGAGGGAAGAAGAAAGAGAAGAAGTCGGCTGGGCTCAGTCTGCGCACGGCACGCACGCAGATTCGTGGTCGTACTCACAAAAATTGATTTCCAGACGTCTGGAAAAGTGTCCAGACGTCTTAAAAGGGTTTTGGTGGCACGGGTCTTAACAGCATAACAATCTCAAAGGAAGTTTCGTCCCTAAAACTTGCGCTAACTAGGGTGTGGAAAAAGAACAACTTACGCATAACAAACTCAAAGAGGACCGAAGCTAGTCTGAAAAGACGTACCCTCAAAGAGCACCGGATACCGCTCCCGCATCGCCGCCTCAGGCTCCCAGGTAGCCTCCTCGTACCACTGGCTCCTCCATAAGACTTTCACCAGGGGTACCTGCTTCCGTCTCAGACTCCGGACGACTCTATCAAGTATCTGTACTGGCCGCTCGGGGTAGGTCAGGTTGTCACCCACCTCGACGCTCTCGTGGCTCAGAACGTGACTGGGATCAGCGACGTACTTCCTGAGGTTAGACACGTGGAACACGTCATGCACACCGGAAAGTTGGGGAGGAAGGGCAAGCCTGTAAGCAACGAGTCCAACCCGCTGCAGGACCTCAAAGGGTTCCACAAACCTCAGCGCGAGCTTCCCTCCCACCCCAAACCGCTGTAGGCCCTTCATGGGCGAAACACGAAGGAAGACGTGATCCCCAACCTCAAACTGCACCTCTCTGCATTTCTGATTTGTATAGCTCTTCTGTCTGCTCCTAACAGTGCAGAGTCGCCTGTGAATTTGCTCGATCACCTCCTGACTCTGTCGGATCAGCTTGGGGCCAACTTCCCACTTGGTCCCCACCTCAACCCAACTCAAGGGCACCATACACCTCCGTCTGTACAGAGCCTCGTAGGGTACCATGCCGATGATTGAGTGATAGTTGTTATTATATGCAAACTCCGCTAGGGGCAAGTGCTCCTCCCAAGAGCCCCTCCAATCCAGTACACAAGCACGCAAAAGGTCTTCAAGTGTTTGTATCATGCGCTTAGTCTGTCCGTCCGTCTGGGGGTGGTATGCTGTACTGAACCTCAATCGTGTCCCCAAGGCCTGCTGAAACTCAACCCAAAACTGGGACGTAAAATGGGTATCCCGATCGGATATAATCTCCCGCGAAACTCCATGTAGACATACCACATCGCGGATATACCTCTCTGCCAACTGTGCTGGTCCCAAAGTGACTCGGATCGGCAAGAAGCATGCCGTCTTCGTCAGTCTGTCAACGATCACCCAGACTGTGTCGTGTCCTTGCTGGGTAACGAGCAAGCCCACTACCAAGTCCATGGTGATGCTCTCTCACTTCCACTCTGGCACTGGAAGTGGTTGCAACGGTCCTGCAGGTCTCTGATGCTCATCTTCACTTGCTGGCACACTAAACACTGTTGTACGAATTCACCTACATCACGCTTCATTCCCCTCCACCAAAAGTCACGTCTCAAATCGTGGTACATCTTTGTGTTTCCGGGATGTATGGTGAACCTAGAATTTGTGCCTCAGTCAGGAACTCTCTCAACAGCTCCTCGTCCCTAGGAACGCACAAACGTCCCCTCATGCGTAGCACCTCATCTGTAAAAGAGAAGTCCCCAGGGTCCCCTGACAGCACTCTATCGTGCAACGACTGCAAGTATGAGTCAGCCATCTGTCCTGTGACGATGCGATCTATTAGTTCTGGCCTCATCTGCTATGTCACAGTCACTGCCCCACAATGCCCCAGTAACTCCAGGGGTCGCCAACTGCCCATCTCCTCCATGAGGCTCCAACTCTGCGCCTCCAAACTGGCCAAGTGGGCGGGCACCTTTTGGCTCAAGGCGTCAACCACCACGTTGGCCTTCCTCGGGTGGTACGAAATGCTGCAGTCATAATCCTTCAGGAGCTCTAACCAACGTCTCTGTCTCATGTTGAGCTCCTTCTAATCAAACAAGTATCTGAGGCTATTATGATATGTGAAAATCTCAAAGGTCTCACCGTACAAGTAGTGCCTCCAAGTCTTCAGTGCGAAGACGACAGCTGCCAGCTCCAGGTCGTGGGTAGGATAGCTATGCTCATGGGGCTTCAGTTGCTGCGAAGCGTAAGCGACAACATGACCCCTCTACATGAACACACCCCCTAACCACTGCAAAGAGGCGTCCATGTACATAACGAACCCACCACTACTGTCTGAGATGGTGAGCACTGGAGCCGAAGTCAGCCTCTCCTTCAACTCCTGAAAACACGCCTCACAAGAGTCTGTCCAAGAAAAGGGCACGTCCTTCCAGGTCAGCTGTGTCATAGGACGTGCAATCTGCGAGAAGCCCCTGATAAACCGCCTGTAGTAGCCTGCCAGTCCCAAGAAACTGCGGATCTCAGTAACTGTACGCGGTTTCTCCTACCTGAGCATTGCCTCAACCTTGGCTGGGTCCACAGCCAAGCCATCCCTGGAGATCACATGGCCTAAAAAGGTCACCTACCTCAACCATAACTCGCACTAGCTGTATTTGGCGTACAGCTTACGTCGTCTCAGTGTGTCCAAAACCATACGCAAGTGTTGTCCGTGCTGCGTCTGATCTTGAGAATAGATGAGCACATCATCAATAAATACCACCACAAATTGGTCCAAGTACGGTCTGAACATCCGGTTCATCAAATCCATGAAGGCAGCGGGGGCGTTGGTCAGCTCAAATGGCATGACCAAAAACTCGTAGTGTCCGTACCAGGTGCAGAAATCTGTCTTGGAGACGTCTGCCTCCCTGATCCTCAACTGGTGGTACCCAGACCTCAAGTCTATCTTGGAGAATACCGTGGCACCTCGCAACTGGTCAAATAAGTTGTCAATCCTCGGCAGCGGATACCTGTTCTTGAAGGTAACCCTATTCAACTGTCTGTAGTCCACACAAAGGCATAGGGTACCATCCTTCTTCTTCACGAACAATACTGGGGCTCCCCACGGAGACGCATTGGGCCTCAAAAAGCCCTTCTCCAGAAGGTCCTGCAACTGAGACTTGAGCTCTCACAGCTCAAGTGGTTCCATCCTGTACGGTGCTTTAGAAATGGGGCTGGTCCCCAGTACCAGTGAGATCTCAAACTCGATCTCACGCTCGGGCGATAGTCCTAGCAACTCATCTGGGAACACGTCGGGGTACTCTCTAACCACCGGGATACTTTGAAAATCTGCCATAGGGCTAGGCTCTGCCACCACAAAAGCTAGGAAGCCCTCACACCCCTGGCCCAAAAGTCTCGCCGCCCAAAGTGCAGAAATGCACCTGAAGCCTCCATCCACTTGCTGCCCGTGAAACTCAAAAGAAGGCAGCTCCGGTATGGAGAAGACGATCGTCCTCTCAAAACAGTCCACCAAGGCATGGTAAGCGGACAGTCAGTCCATCCCCAGAATCTTGCCAAAGTCCTCCATCTGTAACACAATCAGGTCAGCGAGAAGGCTGTGTCCCCCAACACTGATCTCACAACCTGTGCAAACCTCCTCAGCTACAAACAGCTGACTACCCTGAACCTCTGATCACAAACGGATCCTCTAACAACACACAGTCCTGCCCCAAACTAACAGCAAAATTGGTAGCGACAAACGAGTGTGTGGCGCCAGAATCAAAAAGCGTGTAAACTAGTCTGCCAGAAACTGTAACCATACCTGCCACCACTGATCCTGAAGCTCTGGCATCCCTGTGTGTCAGGGCGTTGATACGCCCCTCAGCCCTAGGTGCGGACGAAGTAGCCATACTCTGCGTCAGACGGGTAGCCGCTGGCCGGTACCCACCCCGCGACTGTTGTCCTCCCCCTCGCGCCTAGAAACCGCGACCTTCAGCTCGTCCTTCGGTGCTTGGCGTGAGGAGCATCTGCTGACCTCCAACCCTAGATGGGCAATCCCTCCTGATGTGGCCCGGCTAGTCACACTAGTAGCAAAGGGGGACTCGACTCCCACCCTCAGTGGGTCCCTGCTGACGTCTGGGTGGGGGTCTGTGCTGGCAGCTGGCCCCTATCGGGGGCCCCCAAAGGCCACTGACGGCCCCACAAAGCGTGACGGCTCTCCTGCGGGCGCCAAGTGCCTCCTCTCTCGTTGGCCCTATGAGTAGTCTGGCTGGTAGGGCCTCTTCCGTCCGCTGTCAGACTCGCATGCGGACGGGTTGGTCTCCTCATATGTCATAATTGCCTCCACCACCCTCAAGAACGTAGGCAGCTTTAGGGGTTTGACAGACCCCCGAATAGCAGGCTGGAGCCCCTCGGTGAACCTCCAAAGGCGCTCCTCCTTAGTGGCCACAGCTGTCGCTGTGAAATGAGACAGCTCCAGAAAACGCGTGCGGTATATGCTCACGGTCATCGTCCCCTGGTGGAGAGTGTGGAACTCCCGCCTCCTCTGGTCCTGCCACGTCTAGGGGAAATACTGCTCACAGAAGAGGGTGACAAACTGGTCCCAAGTTGGTTTGACCCTCTCCTGACCTCTGACTGCCCTCCACCACCTGTGTGCCGCGCTTTTCAGCTGGTACATGGCAAAGGCCATGCGGCACTCCACAGGGGGGGCGAAGGGTGTCAAACACCTTCTCGATCTGCACGAGCCAATCCTCCGCCTCGGTCGGGTCCTCATCCCCCTTGAAGGAGGGGGGCTTCAGCTTCCGAAACTGTCCGAAAAGCTCATAATGGCTCTGAAGTGGAGAAGCTGGTACGCCTCCAAGTAGGGAGGCCTTGCACTCGGAAGTGCCAGAGGAAGGTGGGGGTGGTGGAGGGACACCCCCTCCCCCATGTCCAGCGCCGTGTCCGTCTCGCTGTCCCACAGAGGACTCCCCCTCCGCAGCCCTAGGGAGAGGCGCTCGTGGAGGCAGGTGAAGCTCCTCTTGTACGATATCCCATATCAGCTGGGCGAGGTCCTAGGCCTGAATGCCTGGGAGCAGTGGCTGGTCCACTAAGGCGTCGGGCTCAACGCACCTGCCCCTCCGACCTCGTCCTTGGCCGCATCCGTGGCCCGCCTCGCTACCTCCTCGTCGAGGCATCTCCTGCAACCAGACGCAAACACAGAACAGGAAGAACGTCAATTCTATCGACATTCAACAAAAGAACCTCAGAACAGATGTCAAAAGATACGTTGTGGTGGTTACTCTGGTTACAAGCATGTGAATTGGTTATTTTCCAGTTAGTTGGTTCACTCTCAGGACGACTTTGCTCCGATACCATCTTGTTACGACCCGGTTCCCGAAACCCTACAAGACATGACAATCTGACCGACTTGACTGATCCCAAGACCTAGTCGTCCAACGAGAAAGCAACCAAAAAGTAGTAAAATAAATCACATTCACCATGCAAGCAACTAAAAGTAACAAAAGTACAGCAGTAAAGAAATAAAACTACTATAGTACACACCACCACAACAGAGAGAATTTAAAAAGGGTACAGGAATATAAAATTACAATAAAAGAGTACAAGAATGTAACAAAATACTCACTACTACAGAAAATAGGGTACAACTAAAGTACAACTACTGGGCTCTACTGGGCCCAACACCCTCACAGCCATAGGCCCTGGCTGCTCAACACCTGAACTTGAAAAAGGTGGTAAGTACGACACGTCAGCGAAACGCTGAGTAAAGTGGCAACCAGCTAACTAAGAAAAACATTAAAGGTGGACAGGTAGCTGTTGTTTCAATTTCTTTCATTATTTAACTAATTATTCTTTCTCTCATCACTTAGTTTATTTATCAGATCTTTTTCTTGATCTCGAATGTTCCTCGTGGGAACGATCTTGATTACAGTCTTTTCCGAAGAGTAGAAGTAGCACGTGGCACTCCCCTAGCCGGGAGAGTCCCCCGTGGTGGTCCTACTCTCAGTCAACCACCCCAAGGTTGCTGACAGACGTAACGGTGACTACGGCACGCACGATAAATGCACGGGTTGCTACCCCGCACTGGCACGCGGTCAGTCGTTTCTGTTAACGGGTGCGCCCAAAGCACAGCACGGAACCAGTATAGGGCATAGCCCTCTTAGTAACAGGGGTCTAGCCCCTCCACAATAACCAAACAGGGGTCTCGCCCCTCCACAATCCGCGCACCCTCACCTGACTACCCTGGTTTGCCCATGGGCCTAACAAGTCGGTGTAGGACGGCTAGCAGAACCCCGGGCCCCGTGAGGTGGCTAGCTCTCTCCCTACACTAGTAGCTCTCCCCGGTACTGTGTATGCGAGGGCCACAAAGTCGGTACAAAGTGGCCAATCCTAACCCCGGGTGCCAACCCTAGGGCGGCTAGCTCCACTCTACACTAAACAGGGGGACAATCTCTCTCCTTGGTACTCTGTACTCAAGGGCCAGCTCACTTCCCCATTCACATTTCCAGTTCCATTCTATTTATTTTCAGGAGCTCTACTCTTAATTCCCCGTAGGGTTCATGCTCATGTTTCTCAGACCAAGCCATACTATGTTTCATCATTTTAGGTTTATTCGTAGATAGCACGTGTTTCCAACATCCAATCTTTTTTTTCCAATTTTTATACAGGCAGCTATTATTTATTTGCAAAAAATAGAAATTACATGTAACAGTACTTTACATTTCACAGGCAGCTGTTATCCAATTACAGGCAATTATTATTATTCTATCTACTCATCCAAGACTGCAATTCAGGCATTTAATACAATTGTTCCAGAGTTTTTAGTCCTAGGATTCATGCCATACCCGAGGATCTATCATTCAATCTAGTGTTTCTAGTCCTTGGATTCATGCCATACCCTAGGATCTATCATTTATTCTAGACATGCATTTATGTTTGTAATTACTAAGGAAAGCCACTCTACCTGCCAAACCGGGAGTAATGGGGGCATGATCGGTAGGTCCACGTGCCTCTGCAACCCCCAAATCCGCAACAGAACAAGGTCCTAACACAAGGATCAACCACAAGAAACCACTCAGAACAGGATAAATAGCATTCCAACAAGTAGAGGAACTTATACGAAGAAGAATGAAAACATAAACGCGAAAATCGAACCTTAAACTGACCCCAAACGGGTCAAAAATGACAACACTGACTAAAATCAGACGTCTGGAACATCTTCCAGATGTCTTAAAAGGGGTCCATATCCATACCTCACTCTACGTTGCTCCTCAGACATCCAGGGATCCCGTTGAACCGTCTGGACCTAGTTCCAGACGTTCGACTATCTCTCCAGACGTTTGAAAATGCTCTCCGCCATCTGGTGCCTCACCCAGATGTCTGATCCGTGTGGGAGGGCATGCCCCGCGCCTTCCCAAAGCGAATCCTACATGCGCACGCAAAATCTCCTAACACGGCACGCAACAGAGCTTCGACGGAACGGCCTGCATGGCCGTATCCGCAAAAAAAGAAACAGTGGGCACAGTACGTACCTCTTATTCGTATGGAGCCACCTCCAGACGTCGTCCACGTCATCTGGATGTAGGTCCAGACGTCTGATTCTAGGAAAAAAATCCTAGAATCAGAAGCTCCTTCGTCTTCTTCCTGCTGCGCGCGGTCGCACCGTGCTCGTCCACCCGCTGCTCTAGCTGCAGCAACGTCGGGGAGGACTTCCTTGACACAACACTCCGCCTCGCGCACGCCTGATCGGCCGCGAGCCTCTCCGGCGAGCTCCCTGACGGCTAGTGCACTCTCCTCTCTTCCCATTTCTCGCTGCCCCTCTCCTCTCCGCCGCCACACTTGGCAGCAACCTGCTACCCTCGCTCTCGCTCTCGCTGGAGGAAGAAGGTGGATGGATGGATGTGGAGTGGCGTGAGGGAGAGGAGGGGATATATGTAGGCGTGGGGGGGAAAAGCTCTGCAAGTCAGCGAGGGAAGAAGAAAGAGAAGAAGGCAGCTGGGCTCAGTCTGCACGCGGCACACAAACAGATTCGTGGCCGTACGCACAAAAATTGATTTCTAGACGTCTGGGAAAGTGTCCAGACATCTGGACCAACTCCCAGACATCTTAAAAGGGTTTTGGTGGCACGGGTCTTAACAGGTAGTCAAGCGAGGGTACGCTGACTGTGGAGGGGCGAGAGCCTTGTTTGGTTCTTAGGGGCAAGACCCCTGTTACTGAGAGGGCTATGCCCTATACTGGTTCCGTGCTGTGCTTTGGGCGCACTCGCTAACGGAAACAACTGACCGCGTGCCAGTGCGGGGTAGTTACCCGTGCGCTTATCGCGCGTGCCGTAGTCACCATTACATCTGTTCGTGACCTTGGGGTGGTTGACTGGGTGTAGGACCACCACGGGGGACTCTCCCGGCCAGGAGAGCACCACGTGCGACTTCTACTCTTCGGAAAAGACTGCAATCAAGATCGTTCCCACGAGGAACATTCGAGATCAAGAAAGAGACCTGATAATTAAATCAAGTGGTGAAAGAAAGAATAATTAGTTAAAGAAAGAAAGAAATTGAAAACCCATAGCTACCTGTCCACCTTTACTGTTTTAATAGTTGGTTTTCACTCTACTCAGCGTTCGCTGATGTTTGTACTCATAACCTTTTTCTGGTCCAGGTGTTGAGCAGCCAGAGCACATGGCTGTAGAGGGTGCTGGGCCCAGTAGAGCCCTGATGAGAGCCTCATCATGAGCCATAACTAGCTCATTTTGACCTAACAAAGAGAATAAAAGTTCCTACATGACTTAGAAGAGGGCTTAATTTGAAGAATAAGTGTTCTGAGAAGAAAATAAGAAATAAAGGTTAAAACTGTAATTTTACCATTGCAGTACATAAACAGAATCCCTCAGAGATATAGCATAGGTCAAATGGTCTAAATAAGATAAAAAGTGGGTTGAATCAATCAGAAATGGATTCATGTGCAATCTAGGAATTAAATGACATTTGGTAACCCTAAAACAGACCCGCTTAATTCAACAAGGTTCCAGTCGGGATAAAAATCAAATAAATCATCTAAAAATCATGGAAAAATATCCCTTAGGGTTTAGAACATTCAATTTAGCCTCTGGAACCTAGTTTGACCTAAATTAGGGTCCTAGCTCATCAATTGACCTAAATTGGGTCTTTACGCAAAATTTCCAATCAAACGTGGTCAAACCTAAAATCCAACTTCACCATTGGATTCCTTAGGTCTAAATTATGTTTGTACCAAAATTTGGACCTAAGTGAAGGTCATCTTGACCTACTTTGCAAAATAGTCCACCCAATTACATTCTGGCCCCTAACTTTTGAAAACCCTTGCGAAAACCCCCCAACTTTTGTTGTCACTTTCTGCATTCCGGTCCCTCTGCCAATGCAGCAGAAGACCCATACTCTAGCGAAGTTTCGAGGAGGATTTCTCCTCGCTTCCCTAGGGAGCTGCTCTCAGATGTGAAAGGAGGGTTCCCTGAGAAGTCCCCTACCGCCTGAGCAGCCCCCCATGCCCTGATCCGCACCATACCTCTCGTGCGAACGCTCAAGAGGTATGGCTGTTGTACCTGCGGCGACCTCCGGTGAGAGCTTTGGTCACCCTCCGTGCATCTGACCCTCTGCTTGCGCCTTTAAAAGAAATCCCTGGACCAGTCGCTTGAAGCAGACTTGTCTTGGAGGAGAAACCCTCAAAAATTCCTCTCTTCCCTCTCCGGCAGGAAACCCACAAGCTCCGGTGACCACTCCTCCTCCTTATCATCGCTCTGCTGCCATACCAGCAGCAGAGCCAGCTTCGTCTCGTCTTCCTGCGTCGCGCCGCACCAAGCACACGCCTCCCTGCCCACTTCCTCGTCGCCACTCTCTCCCTCTGGGTGTTTCTTCTTCGGCAACAGTCGATACGACTACCTGCTTCTCCGGTCCCCTTCGTCCCTGCATGTAGGTTATAATTACTCCCCATCTTCCCCTCTTTCTTTTCCCCACATTGTTTCATTCAAACCGACCCTCGACTGTCCCTGACCACCATTACCTTCCCCGTCTCCGACCACCCTCCGACGTGTTGCCCCCGTCGATCCGCAGCTCCACACAACTCGCCGACCGTCCCAGAAGCTCCGCCTCATCACACTGAACGCCCTCTTCCCCTCCACAATCCCTCTGCACTCACTCAACACCCCACCGAACACACCCATTTTTCCGGCCACAGGACGACCTAGGCACGCATGCCTAGGCCGCCCCGCGGCCTGCCGCACAAGTCAACACCTTCACCGTGCCACGGCGAAGGTTCCCCAGTTGTTTAATTAGGCCGAGAGGCCGTATTCGTGTCTGACAGGTTCTGAGGCTCGACCGCCATTAAAGCCACCTTGAAGCAACTTCTTCCGAGCCCCAGGCTTTCAGCTGCTGCGGATTGGGGAGACTCCTGCGAAGGCAGCCAACAACCGACGAGAATCGACGCTGCAGCTGAGGAGATTGTGAGGAGGTCTTCCTGCGAGCACGCACGAGGATAAGCAACCAGTTAGTCCCACATCGTAAGTTCACAAAGCACCGCACTGGTTTAAATTGATTTTGTGCATACGGCTAATCGCCTCCAAATCCACTAGGGTGAGATCCCTCGCCCATCACACCCGCCTCATCCGCAGATTCACCTCGCGGACCTGGTAGGATCCGACCCGACACCACCGAACACACCTCGCGCACCATATCACGCCAGTGCGCCTGCTCCCGGGTACGCAACCCGACCCATTAACCTGACTCTGGGAGAGCTTCCTGTGAGCGGTTTGCAGAGAGAGAGAGAGAGATACGTGTGGGTAGAGGGAAAGGTTAGGTTTTGCTGTGCCTTGTGTGCAGGAACAGAGCGCGAAGGAGAAAGGCTAAGTACTTAGCCGCAGGAAGGAGAAGGAAGAAGCTCTGAAGAGAGGCTGAGCAGAGGAAAAGGCAAGGCAGAGAAGAAGCAGAAGAAGAGAGGCCGTGCAAAAGAAAAGAGAAGGAAGGAAAAAGAGAACTCAGAAGAAGAAGGACTAGTAGAAGGACTCAGAAGAAGAGAAGGAGAAAGAAGAGCAAGAGAAAGAAAGAAAAGGAAGAACAGAAGAAAGAAAGAAGAAGAAGATACTGTTGGTGCTAGAGCACCACGATCATTTGTTTTGATGATAACAAAACACGTGTCATTTAACATTTGCACTTTGAGTCCTAGATTTCAGGTCAATCGCAAATGGATACGTGATTAGACGGAGTTCGAGCTCGCATCCAGGACGGATTGGATGAGCTTGATGGAAAACATAAGAGATTTGCGAGGAGCGATAGATTAAAGATGGAAGGAAATGAAGAATAAGATAGATTTCCTTCTCTTGTACTTGTTGTATTTTTCGTTTCTTTTGTTGCTCTTTATTTCCTTAGAAAATTATGTTAAAGAGCCTCAAAGTACCCTAACAGTAGTCCTAGGAACACCCGCACAACCCTAGGATACTTAGATTTTCTGTAGAGAACTTAGAAAACCAATATAGGGTTTAAGTAGAGTTTCCAGACGTCTAATGCCTAAATCAGACGTCTGATAAAGTATTTTAAGACGTCTTACTGTTGTTTCAGACGTCTGATAACTGTTAGGCTGGACATAGTTAGTTCTGTCTGATGAAATCAGACGTCCAGACCTTAGACCAGACGTCTTAGGAGACGTCTGATGGATTTGCCAGACGTCCAATTAGTGGACCGTTGGCTGGCTTAGCATACACTTAAGGATATGACCGTTAGAGCCTTATCAGACGTCCTTAGGCCTTTCCAGACGTCTGATAAATGACCGTTTTGCCTCGGCTGACCCAAAATCTCTTCTCAGAGATTTTCTAGCCGTTGCAACGTTTGGAAATCAATTCCCACAGTAGAAGTAGGTTTCCAGACGTCCAGACATAGTTCCAGACGTCCTGTATGTCGTCTAATGGACTTGCGCAAAAACCCTGTTTAGATCTGATCCAAGTCAGGGAGAGACCCGCCCAAAATCAGACGTCTGACCTTGGAATCAGACGTCTGATGCCATAGTTAGACGTCTGATAACCCTGTCAAGTGTAATCATTGTCCTGATTTCGGCCTGATTCTCTTGGACTTTGTTCCCAACGGCTATAGAACCTTTCCTAAGCCTTCCAAAGCCTTCCTAAGGCCTCTATAAATAGAGGGGAGCCTTTGACACACCAAGAGATACCTTGTAATACACTCTCACACTCTTGTGTCCAAGAAGCTCTTGCTCTCTAAGCTCAAGTTCTACATCTTGAGAGCATCAAGCCTTTGCGCACCCGCTCTCCCGCCGTTGTCTACGAGAGCGACATTGCGCCATCGCATGGCACACGCACCGCATCATCAACTCAACGCACTCCTTGCAAAGGAGAGTTTCCTATTTCCTATAGAAGCTAGGTTTAAATTACTTTGTTGGCTCTATTGGATTACTTGTTTTATTTTATCTTTGTCTTTTGGTTGGGTATTCGCTTTGCGAATTCCCGTCTCCTTCGCGAGACAAAATCCTTCTCATGGAGAGAAGGGGTTGAGGTACGCTACCCTCGTCTAAGTAGCGTGGTTGTATTGAGGTTGAATCACCCTCATTTTAAAGTGATTCGGTTTAGTGGATTTTGATCAACTTGGTTGATCGGAAAATCCTAACTCGAGAGGGTTAGGTGGTGGTTTTCACCCGGTTTGGGTTTCCACCTAAAAATTCTTGTGTACTTTGTGTGATTGCTTATTTGTAAGATTATATTTCAATTCCGCATTTTATTACGTCACCCCTCCTAGTAGGGCCAAACCTACAGATACTGCTGAGGAAATAGAAAGAGGCAAGGCAGAAGAAGAAGAAGAAGAACAGTGAAGAAGAAGAAGATTAGAGGCACGCAACAACAAAAGAAGAAGAGAAAGAACAGCCAAAGAAGAAGAAGACTTTCATTTTAAGACGTCTGATACAGAAATTAGACGTCCAATTCTGTTCTTTTTAGGAATTCATTTTTATAATTCTCTCATTGAATCAATTGTTTTCTCAAGTCTTTAAAAGTACTTAGATTGCTCCCTGTGTTCGACCTCGGATACTCTGGTTTTCGAGTAATAAACTCTTTATTTGTTTTGAACATTTTTTTGGCTATACTACAATGTGATAATCTTTAAAAACCCGATAAAACGTCACGAAACAACAAGCCCAGTAGTTGTAGTTCTTTTGTACTCATTTGTAGTAGTGACTAGCCTCTTGTACTTTTATATTCTGTACTTTTTCGTTCTGCACATTATATTCCCGTACCCGTTTACTTTCCTACTGTTGTAGTGGTTTGTACTGTAGTAGTTTACTTCTTTACTTCTGTACTTTTGTTACTGTTAGTTGCTAGCATGATGAATGTGGCTTATTTTATTGCTTTTTGGTTACTTTCTCGTTGGATAACTGGATCTTGGGATCAATCGAATCGGTCCAATCTCGTGTCCTATAAAGATTTGGGAACTGGGTCGTAACACTAGCTCCCCTCTACACTAAAGGAACAGTTGCTCTCCTCGATACAACATACACGAGGGCCAGCTCACTTCCCATTACCAGCTTCGAACAGCCGCCCGTAGCCAACATGTTCCATGACCCGTCAGATTTTTTGCATTACCGTATTATTGATTTTCTTCTAAATTTCCCGTAGGGTTCATACATAAACTTTCTCATTGCCATATCTAATTCAATAAATGCAGAACAGGAAAGTCACGATTTCACAATCACGTCCATCAATTATTCAATACATAGCATGTGTTTCTGTTCATGTCATGGTTCATTACAGGCAGTTCATGATTTACTACTTTCAAGAAACAACAATTTAATCATTCATTAAATGTGCATTCATTTCTTTCAGCCCTAGGATTCTTTCCACATCTTAGGATTCAATCAAATATTTCTAAAGAAGCATACAATTATCTCTTTCATCCCTAGAGTTCATTTCACAAACCCTGAATGAGCCCAAAAACACAATCCTAATAGAGTGGTTCTCTCATTAATCCATTATTTAATAATTAAATTACATGCTTTAGAATTAGTTAAACCCTAGGTTGTGAAATGAACTCTAGGGATGAAAGAAATAATTGTATACTACTTTAAAAATATTCGATTGAACCCTAGGATGCGGAAAGAACCATACGGCTGAAAGAAATGAATGCACATTTAATGAATGATTAAATTGTTGTTTCCTGAAAGTAGTAAATCATGGGCTGCCTGTAATGAACCATGACATGAACAGAAACACATGCTATGTATTGAATAATTGATGGACATGATTGTGAAATTGTGAGTTTCCTGTTATGCATTTATTGAATCAGATGTGGTAATGAAAAGGTCTATGTACGAACCCTACGGGGAATTTAGAAGAAAATCAAAAATACAGAAATACGAAAAATCTGAAGGGTCATGGAACATGTTACCTACGGGCAGTTGTTCGAACCTAGTAATGGGAAGTGAGCTGGCCCTTGTATATGTTGTACCGAGGAAAGCGACTATCCCTTTAGTGTAGAGGGGAGCTAGCCGCCCCCTTGGGTTGAGACCTGAGGTTAGGACTAGTCACTTTACATCGACTCCTATTTGACTCTCGTGTACTTGGTACCGGGGTGAGCTACTTAGTGTAGGGAGGGAGCTAGCCGCCCTATGGGACCCGGGGTTAGGACTAGCCACCCTACATCGACTCTTTGTTAGGCCCACTGGGCGAACCGGGATAGTTGAACGAGGGTACGCGGACTGTGGAGGGGCGAGACCTCTATTCTGTTCTGAGGAGCGAGACCCCTGTTCTGAGAGGGCAAGGCCCTGTGCTATTCTATGCTATATGTTTTGGCGTACCCGCTAGCAAAAATGACTAATCGCATGCTAGTGCGGGGTAGCTACCCGTGCACTTATCACGAGTGCTGTAGTCACCGCTACGTCACAATCGCGACCTCGGAGTGGTAGACCAGGTGTAGGACTACCACGGGGGGCTCTCTCAGCCATAAGAATACCACATGTACATCCTGCAGCACGGGAAAACTGCAAGTAAGATTGTTCCCTTAGGAAACAAGAAGATTAAGCATTGTTATGGATCCAGATTAGAGATCTCGACTCAGAAACGGGTAAATAAGATGAATGGAAATGGATGATAATAATAACCGACACATACATGTGTAGTTAGTAGCTTGTTTAATTGCATATAAATGGTTTAACCACCACTCTACTCAGTGTTAGCTGACCACGGAGTTTGTAACCATATTCAGGCCAAGGATCTGAGCAGCCAACGCAATCGGCTGCTGAGGGCGCTGGGCCCAGTCGAGCCCAGCCGTAGTCTTTCTCCTGTTTCTACTGCAGAGCACTTGTTAGTCATGAGTATTGATAGCCTATAGTGACTGTTTCATACTATTTTTGTTATAATTCTACTAGTTTCTATTGTGATGGCTATGTTCGGTAACCGTACCTTTCCACTGTATTATGTAATATCCTTGTGATTTCCTGTTGTATTTCTTTTACTGTCTATTATATATTTTTCTGGTTAGTTACATTACTCGTGTGGTTGTGGAATGAGCATACATTTTGTTATTTCTCATTGGACGACTGAGTCTTGGGGTTCGTTGAGGCGAGCCGTTCTCGGGTCCTATAGGGAGTCGGGAGCGGGTTGCGATAGCTATCCTTGGGCAAAAACTAGATGGGAAACCTACAATCATCTATTACACTAGCAAGACCTTAGATGAAGCTCAAAGGAATTACACCATCACTAAAAAGGAATCGCTAGTAGTGGTATTTGCACTGGAAAAATTTAGACCTTATCTTTTAGGTTCCCACATTATAGTCTACACTGACCACACTGTAGTCCGACAACTTCTCGCCAAGAAGGATGCGAAATCTCACCTGATTAGATGGATCCTGCTGTTGTAGGAGTTTGATTTAGAGATTCATAATAAGGCCGGGAAGCAAAATGTAGTAGTTGACCACTTATCTCACCTTCCTTTTGAAGTGATATCTCCTTCACTTCCCATCACTGACAACTTCCCTGACGAGAAATTGCTGGTCATTCATTCTGATCTTCCCTGGTATGCTGACATTGTCAACTACCTGGCATCTGGTGTAGTGCCCAATGGTTGAACTAAATCTCAAATCATCAAAGTTAAAACCAAAGCTAGTCATTACTTTTGGGAAGAACCTTGGCTTTCCAAATCTTGCCCTGACCAAATTCTTAGGAAGTGTGTACCTGATAAGGAGATAGAAAGCATCTTGTCATTCTGCCATGACTAGGCTTGTGGCAGTCACTTCTCAGGCAAAAAGACTGCTGCAAAAGTCCTACAAAGTGGATTTTCTGGCCCACAATCTTCAAAGACGCATACGAACATACTAAGGCATGTTCACGCTGTTAGTCTCTCGGCAGTATTGGCCACCGAGACATGATGCCCTTGAATCCGATCTTAGTATGCGAAGTCTTTGATATCTAGGGCATTGACTTCATGGGACCTTTTCCAAATTCTCATGGCTTCGACTACATCTTGTTAGTTGTTGATTAGGTTTTTAAATGGATTGAAGCCATCCCCTTGAGGACCAACAATCATAGAGTTGTAACACACTTTGTTTAAGACTTTATCATCTTTAGATTTGTGGTACTAAAAGCCATCATCAGTGATTGAGGGTCGCACTTTAGGAACATCCACTTTCAGTCCCTACTTCAAAAGTATAGGGTATCACATAGGATTGCCACACCTTATCACCCTCAAACCAATGGCCTGGCAGAATTGTCCAATTGGGAAATCAAGAAGATTTTATAGACTACCATCCGACTTGATAGAAAGGATTAGTCTTCCCGCCTTTCTGGGCATATAGGACTGCTCACAAAACCCCATTAGGCATGTTTCCGTTTAGACTTGTGTACGGGAAACCTTGTTATCTTCCCGTAGAGCTTGAGCACAAAGCCTATTGGGCCATCAGAAAGTGTAACCTGGACTTAGAGAAGGTCGGTGATCATAGAAGACTATAAATTTCCGAGCTAGATGAACTGAGGAATGAATCTTATGAGAGCTCAAGGATTTATAAGGACAAATTAAAGGCCTTTCATGACTGTCACATCCGTAGGAAAACCTTTCACCTTAGTCAAAAAGTCCTTCTATTTGACTCAAGACTAAAACTCTTTTCAGGGAAATTCATATCCAAGTGGACTTGACCTTTCGAAATCTTGAGAATCTTTGACAATGGAGCCGTTGAAGTCACTGAGATTGACAAATTTGAACCTTTCAATGTTAATGGACAAAGATTGAAACCTTTCATTGAGCTACATGATTTCAAACTTGTTAATTCTACTATTTTGCTCCAAGTTCTTGAACCTAGTTCTAATGATATATCTCTCACTGGGTTTACGTCTAGCTGAAGGCGTTAAACTTAGCAACCTATCCTTTGTATCTAGCTGATTTTCACTTTTCTTGTTTTCCATTTCTTGAATTAGGTGTCTACCTTTGCATTTTTAGCATACATTCATTGTCACATATGTCATGCATTTCACTTCTTTGCCCGACTTTCCACTTTGATCTTATATCAGACTTGAAATTGGCCGCACAGAGATTTTTGTCTCCTCATTCTGACTTCCTTCTATCACCCAGTCTAAGATAGTGAAAAGCATAGCATGCATTTGCATACGCCCTATTAATATAATGAGGACATTGCATCATTTAAGCATGGGAGTGTAAATGGTGAATCATTTACTAAAATGCAATTGTAGACACACCTGTAATATATATAGTATAGTATTACCAAAAAAAATTGAAAGATTTTGAAAATTTAAAAAAAAATTACAAAGTCAAAAATACAAAAAATTACAAAAACAAAAATTCCAAAAATACAATAAGGGACTTGACCTGAACTTTATTGTTGTGGGAGAACTCCAAAATTGAAAAAATTCTGAGAGAAAAAGCAATTGAAAAGAATAGAAGTATTTAATTATGATCTTATAACTAAAAACAAAAATAGAATAAGTGTTTATGAACATTCAACCTTTACTGGTTAGTCTTTTCGGGCTACTGTAACTTGATTTGCTCAGGCTTTGGCTTAATACACTTTAAGCTTTGACAAGATAGACCACGACTCTCCTAACTTAGGACGTATTCTTGTACCTAAGTCACCAGTACAGGATTCGCTGGTTTGCTTTGGCTTAGGAGTATAAGTAACCTTGGTTTACACTACACAGTGTCGAGAAAGACCTTGTGAATTTGAAATTTAACCCTAATGTTCATTAGGGAAGGTGGAGTCCTTACCTATGCCTACAGGTAGACTCTTTGTCCCAGTCTTCAGTCTTGTGTCTAGGAGAAGCTCTTTCCACCAAAGAACTCACCCACCAAATAAAGTTGTCGAAGACATGCTGACAGTTATTTGTGAAAAAGAAAAAATCAAAAAGTTTTTGAAAAAGATATTCTTTGCAATAAGTCAAGTATGTTCTCCAAGTTGACCACCAAAAAATAAAAATATTTTTAGGGTATAATACAAATACCTTGTTTCTGTTGGTGCTAGAGCACCACGATCATTTATTTTGATGATAACAAAACACGTGTTATTTAACATTTACACTTGGAGTCTTAGATTTAAGGCCAATTGCAAATGGATACGTGATTAGACGAAATTCGAGCTCGCATCCAGGGCGGATTGGAGGAGCTTGACGGAGAACAGAGAAGATTCGCGAGGAGCGATAGATTGAAGATGGAAGGACAAGAAGAATAGGATAGAATTCTTTTTATTCCTTTCATGTACATTTGTCGTTATTTTTTTGCTCTTTATTTCCTTAGAAAATTATGTTAAAGAGCCTCAAAGTACCCTAACAGTAGTCCTACGAACACCAGCACAACCCTAGGATACTTAGGTTTTCTGTAGAGAACTTAGAAAACTAATATAAGGTTCAAACAGAGTTTCCAGACGTCTAATTCACAAATCAGATGTCTGATAAAGTGTTTTAAAATGTCTGACTGTTGATTCAGACGTCTGATAACATTTAGGCTAGACATAGTTAGTTCTGTCTGATGAAATCAGACGTCCAGACCTTAGACCAGACGTCTTAGGAGACGTCTGATGACTTTGCCAGACGTCCAATTAGTGGATCGTTGGCTCTTTTAGCGAACACTCGAGGATATGACCGTTAGAGCCTTATCAGACGTCCTTAAGCCCTTCCAGACGTCTGATAATTGACCGTTTTGCCTCGACTGACCCGAAAATCTCTTCTTAGAGATTTCCTAGCCGTTGCAAATCCATTCCCACGAAAAAGTAGGTTTCCAGACGTCCAGACATAGTGCCAGACGTCCTATATGTCGTCTGATGGACTTACGCTAGAATCCTGTTTAGATCTGATCAAAGTAAGGAAGAGATCCGCCCAAAATCAGACGTCTGACCTTATTTTCAGACATCTTAAAGTGGTCTTCCAGACGTCTGATGCCATAATTAGACGTCTGATAAGCCTGTCATAACAATGATTGTTCCTGATTTCGGGTTGATTCTCTTGGGCTTTACACCCAACGGCTATAGAACCTTTCCTAAGCCTTCCAAAGCCTTCCTAAGGCCTCTATAAATATAGGGGAACCTTTGCAACACAAAAATACACCAAGATACACAAGAAACACTTTGTAATACACTTTCCACTCTCTTGTGTCCTAGCTAGCTCTTGCTCTCCAAGCTCAAGCTCCATTCTCTTGAGAGCATCAAGCTGTTGCGCACCCGCTCTCCTGCCGTTGTTCACGAGAGCGACGTTGCGCCGTCGCGTGGCACACGCATCCGCGTCGTCGACGTACTCCTTTCAAAGGGAAGCATCCTATTTCCTATAGAAGCTTAGGTTAAATATTACTTTGTTGACTCTATAGGATTACTTGTTTTATCTTTGTTATTTGGTTGGGTATTCGCTTTGCGAATTCCCGTCTCCTTCGCGAGACAAAATCCTTCTCGTGAAGAGAAGGGGTTGAGGTACGCTACCCTCGTCTAAGTAGCGTGATTGTATTTGAGGTTGAATCACCCTCATTTAAAGTGATTCATTTAGTGGATTTTGATTAACCTGGTTGATCGGAAAATCCTAACTCGATAGGGTTAGGTGGTGGTTTTCACCCGGTTTGGGTTTCCACCTAAAAATACTTTGTGTACTTTGTGTGATTGCATCTTGTGAGATTGTTTATATTTTATTTCCGCAATTATTACGTCACCCCCTCCTGGTAGGGACGAAAATTTCAATTTCCACCAAATATTCTTTGAGCCACAAAGCAATAAGAGTTGGATTTGTGTCTTCCTCGTTTTTAAGAGTCAATCCGAAAACATGAGCTGAAGTTAGGATCAACCTGGACTTAAACAGACGTGAATCTCGGGATTGAGTTTTGAAATTCACTTGCTTAGTCCTGACCCATTACTAAGCACAACCATAACCGCTTAGCTTCTGAGTCTTGTAAAACCTTCTGAGTCCTGGAAATCGCACTTAAGGTTTAAATATCAAGAGTCCTTGTTGGTTGAGAGATGGTCTATGTCATATTAGTGTTAAGTCATGGTCAGTCTTCCTAAGGAACAGGTTTTCACAATGTCCAGACATAAACATAGTTGACTTATCGGGAAAAATCTTTTCAGCTTGAAGATCATCTCTAAACACTTAACACTTAACAATTTGAGAGAAAAGAAAAATTGATATCTCATCACACTTACCTTGCTGATATTTAAAATGCTTCGCACTTTAATGAGTTGTTTGCTAAGGGACTAGCAAAACTTAAACATAGGGGTATAATGAGGTGTGGCTCATCATAACTACAATGCCCAAGTTAAGCTAGAAATTAAATTAAACACTACTGAATTAACAAATGAAAATGGTTAAGTGTGGAAAATAAAGAAAAAGACCTAAAATATCAAATATGTGTTAAAAATGTAAAATTAGGTCATTAAATGAAATATTCTATTCATTAATATAAATTAATGATCCATTTGCAAATTGAATAAACATTTGAATTCAAAACTTCAAATCAAAAGTAAAATTAACTTCCTTAATATTCAATTAAGCTTAAATAAAAATTTGGTTACATTTAGATATCATTAGTACATTTCATTTATTAGATTACATATAGGTCCTCTGGGCACATACATTTTATTCATTTAAAAATCTTCTGGGGAACATTTTGAAAGCTGTAGGGGCCTCTTTGCAAATTCTAGGGATAGCTCCGATACCCTTTCTGTGGAAATAACATATGAGACTCTTATAATTTTGCTAATATGAAATCTAATTGAGCCTCTCCTTATAACCTAAAAATATAATATTACAACCAATTTTCCTATGTTATAAAAAGACCTAAACTTGATGAGCATAGTCTCTTCCTTCTTGGCTTTGAATTTCATCAAGCAGGTTTCAACCTGAAAAATATTCTTACAACATTTAGACATAAGATTCAATTTTAATCCTAATATTTGTAATCATCAAACCCATTATTAAAGGTTAATGTGTTAACTAATTATTTATGCACCTACAACTGTGCTAATGGAGAAAATAATAAACTTTAAATTTTCATTTTAAAATCTCTTTTTGAAATCTTACATTAACTAATAGAAAAATACATACAAAATCGTATATTATTAAAAAAATCTAACCTAATTTGAACCAATCCAAGTTTTTGTGAATTGGATTAGATCGGACTGAAGTTGACCTTGAACTAAATTGAATTGGATCACCGAAATTTAAATTATAAAAAGGTAGATTAAATTATGAATTTAACAGAATTCAACCCAATATTCAAGTGTTATGCTGTTTTTAGTACTTTTTTTAATTTACATGATAAAATAGTTCTGAGGAAGGATTTTTTTTTTTTAGTTTCTCTTGATATTTAATGTTCTTGAGTTTTAATGGTATATTAACGTGAACACTCATCTGAAATTGAAATCGTAAATCTTGTATGAATCTTATTTGGAAAACATTTTAAAGAGAATCTTAAAAATATATCCAAAAAATCAACGAGAAACCATGTGTGTAATTTGCTCATATAACAAAAAAATACCAATCCCATTATAATCATGTAATTGATGAGGAATTAAATTAACCCTCACAGATAAGATCAAGAAGCTCATAAGCTTACTATGCCAGGCCTGAGCTCAAGAGGCTCAAAGGAAAACAACCCCATTGAGTGGCAAGTAAGCAACCCAAGTTGCTAGAACAAACCAATTCGCCTGAAGTGGTCGACCCACTTAGATTGGTTCGTCTGCCAAAGTTGGTTAGTTCGCTTAGATCAAGCAGCCAGAGTTGCTAGAAACAACTAGTGTACCTAAGCAATCCACCTAAATTGGTCAAGCCCTAAGTTGAATTGACTAGTCTACTTGAGTTAGTCAATCCACCCAACTTTAGTAGTCTACCCAAACTACCTAAGTTTGCTAGAACTCGCTAGTTTACCTGGGCCAACCTGCCAGAGTTGGCCAACCTACCCAAGAAGACGAAGTGATGCACAATGAGTATCCTGAAAAGGCGAATCTAGCTATCATACTTCCTTGAAAAAAGAAGTAAGTATACCTTATTATTATATCCCAAAATACCTTATAAAAAGGACTTTTATGTATATTATTTAAGAGATGATGGAAGATCTTATATTCATAAACACATAGTACATTCTTGAGGATCATATCTCCTTTCCTCACAAATATAAATTACCAACTTTTCACATCCGATAGATATTTAGATGTTATTTTATTTTATTTTTTTAATATTTCATATCGCATGTCGTATAAATCTTTTGACGTCTTTTCGGAGCCTGAACAACAACCCCCAGACGTCATCAGTAATTGGAATGCGACATCATCCCATAGCCAATCATGCATGCGGATTCCCTCCCCCGAAATCGCCCGCAACCCACCATATGCTAATCGGGCACGCCCGGATCCGCCAACGCCCACCGGAGAAGTCTTCCCCTTATCCACCCCCGGGGTCCTCCCACCACACCCCCGTCGCACTCTTAATTCTTATCTGCGCCCCACCACCACCCCCACCCGCCGGGTTGCGTGGTTGGTGCCTCGTCTCCGCCCCACGACATCCATCAGATCTTGCCCCGCGCGGGCCCCACGCCCCCGCCAAAAGGCTTAAAAAAAGTATCCCCCTCCCCTCCCACGGGGACACCTCCGCCATTTCCAAGAACCCCAGGGGCATCCCACGTCATTGTCCCACACCCACCGGGCCCTACGCGCCCACCCCACCTCCGCTCTTTCGCCACATCCCCGCAACCTAAGCACCTCGCAAAGAGAAGGGAGAGGCGAAGCACAAGAGGAAACACAGTCGCGTGGCGCCGTAGATCGTAGCGGATCGCAGCCAATAGCGCGGGAGCCCCCGGATCGGTGACGTGGCAGGTGATATTTCCATTTCCCGCCCAAACCCCTCCCGCGTTTCTTAACCCCGCGTTATTTTTGAGATCTTTAGTTTTTTCACCCCTCCGAAAGCCCCCTTCTTAGCCCCTCCCCACCCCACTCCTCTTTGCACGCACCACAGCCATCCCAACCAACCAACCCACCCACCCCCTCCTCCCAAGCAGGTGGTCATCTCCTCTTCGTGTTCCTCTGCGTTGCAGGGTGTTTGAGATGGTGAAGCCAAAGGCCGACACCGCCAAGAGGCCTGACAACAAGTACGCGGCGGTCGTGCGTCGGTGTTTCGGGTCGATGGGTTTTCCCGTGGTAGCCATGTGGTGAGCTCATGGGTTGCTCGCATCTGTGGTTTCTATTACAGGCTCGCGGTGAAGAAGAAGGCCCCCGAGAAGGCAAAGAAGCCGGCCGCGAAGAAGGCCGGGAAGGACCCCAACAAGCCCAAGAGGCCCCCCAGCGCCTTCTTCGTCTTCATGTGGGTTAACTCTAAATCTTTCGCGCTTTTACGGGTTTCTTCGCTATGCTGTTGATGTGATGGTGTGTGTGTGGGTCAACAGGGAGGAGTTCAGGAAGCAGTACAAGGAAAAGAACCCGAAGAACAAATCCGTCGCAGTGGTAACTTCTCGCTCCTCCTTAGGATCTCCTTCGAAGTGGGCTTGCGATTGATGGTTGGCTCATGGTGTGGTTTGCGATTGTTTGTTTGGGTGTTTAGGTGGGTAAGGCCGGTGGAGACAAGTGGAAGGCCATGTCCGACGCGGTGAGCAGCCTCGATCTAAGGTTACCCACTTCGTGATTTGGGTTTCTAAACCTTACAAGTTGTGATCTTGCGTGCGCAGGAGAAGGCCCCTTACATCGCCAAGGCCGAGAAGAGGAAGGCCGAGTACAACAAGGTCATGGCCGTCTACAAGAAGAACCTGGTCGCGCCTCTGTTTTCCCTTCACTGCCTTCTTAAGATCCCTCCCGTATCGTTTTATCGCGATCTCAGCCGTTGGATTGCGATTCGTGCTTTCAGGACTCCGGGAGCGCCGCGCCGGCAGTGGACGAAGACGAGGAGGAGTCCGACAAGTCCAAGTCTGAGGTGAACGACGGAGAGGACGATGAGAGTGGAGAGGTGTTTGGAAAGCTTGGGGGCTATCTATAATCAAAGAAAAGGCGTCACCTTCTTGGATTTGGGTTGACCTCTTTCCGTGTTTTCTCTGTTCTTGTGCCTTCTCTCTTGCAGGAGGATGATGATGGGGACGAGGAGGACTAGGGAGGACAAAGAGCTCGAGAAGGCTTCTTCGGTGGCCGTTGATGGGTTATAGATTTCTGCTCCACGTGGCATGTTGATGGCGGTGGTGATCATATGATTTGCTGCGGATGCCCTCGCCATTACTATCTTTGTACTTAAGGAAAAAAAAAAAAAAAAGAAAGAACCATAAGCGACCGTTGTAGCTCTCTCTCTCCCCGTTCTTTTCACAGTTCCGCGCAATGGAATCGAATTCGCCTGTTCCCGACTTGGGTTGTAGTGGTGATGATGGTGGCTCTCAAAGATGGCATCTTTATTGCTCTGGTGCACTCGTGTGTGTTGCCTTAGCTCGTTGGATTTGGCGGTGCGGTGGTTTGTGCCAATCTTGGTGTTGGCAGATCTATATCGCTATTTTGGCTCTGCGAGATGATGACGATGACGATGATGATGATGATGGTTTGGGTTAGTTTAGTGCGCAATGATCGGCTGGCTTTATATAAACAAATCTGGCGGTGGCTTTTGCATGGGGTTGCTTGTTGCGGTGCACGTTGGATTTAGTAAGGCTTTGCCGCTGCCCCCGCTTGAGTTGCGTTATTGGTTGGAAGTTTTTTGTTGCTGGTCGTCTATTGGTGGTGATGTTACTGCTGGACGTCATGTGGGCGTCTGAACGAGAGCAGGATTTTTCTCTTCCCTCTGGTTCTGTGGTTGTGGTAGATGGTTTGCGGTGATTTTTGCATGGATGGTCCCATGAATGTTTTAAATATGTGCTGTTAGGTTTATCTTAGATATTTCGATGTCCTTGCAAAGTCTGATTTTGCAACTTGGGTTTGGTAGTTTCCATGGGTTAGTTTACTATAAGAGTTAGTTAATTTAATTTTTTTTTTTTTTTTTTTTTTTGCAATGGGAGATGATTTTTCTGTGTTTACTTGGAGGTTAATTGATGTTTGCAGTTTTATTGAATGCGGGTTAATTTGTGATGTGGAAGTAGAATGTTTATTGGGATATGAGGTTTTAGAATGAAGGATAAAGTTTGCAAAGACATGCTTTTTTTAGGATGTTAAATTGGTTGATTTTTTTTATTTATAGTGAAATGGAGACATGTAAGAGGACATGGGAAAAGAGAGAGAAAATGAGGGTCAACTCGTGGGTTATCTTAACTCTTCTCCTTAACATGGGTTGGGATAACATTAGTAAGTTAAACTTTTCTCCCTAACATGGGTTGGGATGACATTAGCAAGGTAAATATTAGTTGAATTGTCCTTTACTCTAAATTAGACCTATATGGTTGGATCCATCTTCGAGGTTGTTGGATGAATATCTGGTTGCTTGGACTCTTAGAAATTATTCCCTTTCTTTAAGAGGGAGTGGGGTTTCAGGTCTTAGTTGTTGGATTTTGATTTAATGGTTTTATCTCATTAGATTGGGGATATTAATTAGAATTTCAATCTAAAGGTTAGTTTACATAAGTTAGAAAAAGTGGATATTTCTTGTTAGTGTTTATGACATTAGTAAGGTAAACTTTTCTCCCTAACAGGGGTTGGGATGACATTAGTAAGGTAAATATTAGTTGAATTATCCTTTACTGTAAATTAGAATTATAGGGTTGGATCCATCTTCAAGGTTGTTAGATGAAGATCTTATTACTTGGACTCGTAGAAATTGTTCCCTCTCTTTAAGAGGGAGTGGGGTCCTAGGTTTTAGTTGTTGGATCTTCCTTTAATAGCCTTACCCCATTAGATTGGGGATATTGACAAGAGTTTCAATCTAAAGGTTAGTTTACATAAGTTAGAAAAAGTGGATATTTCTTATTGGTGTTTATAACATTAGTAAGGTAAACTCTTCTCCATAACATGGGTTGGGGTGACATTAGTAAGGTAAATATTAGTTGAATTATCCTTTACTGTAAATTAGACCTATAGGGTTGGATCCATCTTCAAGGTTGTTGGATGAAGATTTGGTTACTCAGGCTCTTAGAAATTGTTCCCTCTCTTTAAGAGGGAGTGGGGTCCCAAGTCTTAGTTGTTGGATCTTCATTTAATGGCCTTACCTCATTAAATTGGGGATATTGACTAGAGTTTCAATCTAAAGGTTAGTTTACATAAGTTAGAAAAAATGGATATTTCTTATTAGTGTTTATTTGTACGTTGAGGAATTTTTGCACTATTGTTTATGTAAGAAAGCGATCGAGTGAAAAGTATCTTTTATTTTAAGGTATGAAAAGAGGGGTTACCTTCTAACCCTTTAACAATCTTGGGTTTGGGTAAAATTGGATCCACATTTAAATATAGCTTGGATTTTTTTTTTTATCAGCAAGCAAGGAATGTCTCTTGAAAAGAGGAGAGTCCTTCCCATAAATGGGCCTTAGGGGTTGAGGAGATCAAAAATATTGAAGAATCAAGCAAAAGATGGAAGAATTTAGTTAGAGATGAGATGCATTTCAAAGTTTGGGTGAATTTGTTGCGCTCAATGTGATGGTGGGTAGAAGTAATATTGGTTTGTGATGAGGGATAGAAATTTAATCCTACTAAAAATTAGTCGATGATGCATGAGCAGGCCTGAATTGGATCGAAGCGGGAGTTGCCCTCATCTTAAGGTAAGGTAAGCTTGTGGCATTGGTCAAGATGGGAGGCCAATGTCCTGGGTGGATTACTTGAAATGAGTTGGTTGATTTACTTGTCAAAAGCACCTAGAGCGACTCGATCACTTACTTGCGTGATACTTGGACGATAGAAGATCGTCTGGAAGACTGAGGTTGCCTAACTTGCCACCACGTCAAGTTTGACAATGTTGATTGGGAAAATGTGTCAACGACACAAGGATTGAGGTGGCTATGTAAGAAGCGAGGTGACGATTAAGAAGGTGAGGCAACCCATGAGTATCAAGATGCAATCAAAGAATTATTAAAGAAGTAAAAATTGAGAATTAAGGGAGCGATGTAAGAAGTGAAAAAGTACATGCAATCAAAGAATTATCACGATGTAGAATACCAAATCCAATCCAAATTTGAGAATAAATAAATCATAAATAACATGGGGCACCTAGTTAGCAAACTCAATCCAACATTCGGAGGGTTTCACCCTGGAGCTTTTCTTGCGAGATTGTGGAAATAAAGGCCATATATATATATATATATATATATATATATATATATAATGAACTGGCGTGATAGTTATTCCTGTTGAAAAATTTTCGTCAACCTCTCTCTCTCTCTCTCTCTCTCCACAAAGTACGGGAGTAACGATGGTCGTCCCTACAGTGGCATGGTCTTGAATTTGTATTTGGGTACAATCAACCAAGGATGTCACCATAGTGACAACATACTTCTCATGCCAGTTTTTTCTAGCATAACATGCATCATGAATATTATAATAAAATGGTGAAATTCTACGAGCACTATCATCAAGCATTTTTAACATTTCAATTACAGTGAAATGACACAAATACCCTTATACTAAATACATGTTATCAAATATATTTATATACATAATTTATAAGAATACTACGATATTTATGTGAGACTTACGTACTGTAATAGATACAAAAAATTTAGTTGCGCTCTCACAAGTATTATAAATTCTTAATCATTTTAACATTTATATTATGATAAATTTGCATAAGCATCCTTATAGTAAATATATATTATCAAGCATGTTTGCGATTTATATTATAGTAAAATTACACAAACACCCTCACAAACACCCTTATACTAAATACATGTTATCAAGTATATTTATTTACATAATTTATAAGGATACAATGAATCTATTTTCATCGTTTATCTTTGATATATTCGTACTACATTATTTAAGTTAGGCTTGTATATTATAAAAGATTAAAAAAACTATCCATATTGAGTATTATAAATTGTTAATTATTTAACATTTATATTATAGTCAAATTGTACTATTATTTTAACATGTATATATAGTGAAATTAAACAAGCACCCTTGTATTAAATAAATATTATCAAGCATGTTTAATATTTAAATTATAATGAAATTTCACGAGCATCGTTATATTGAATATATATTATCAAGTATATTTATAAGAATATAGTAAATCTATTTTCATTACTTATATTACTTTAATTCCTACTTTTTTATGTATTCTTACTACATTATTTGTGTTAAGCTTCCATACGATAATAAATAAAAAGTATCCTTATTGAGTATTATAAATTGGTAATTATTTTGACATTTATATTAGAGTCAAATTACACAAGAACCCTTATACTAAATATATATTATCAAGCATATTTTACATTTAAATTATAGTGAAATTGCACAAGCATCCCAAGTTGCCATGGAGTTGCACCTATAATATTAGGTCATCAATATATATACACACACTATTAAGCATGTTTATATATATTATTTATAAGGATAGGATAAATCTATTGGATATGATATATATTGGATTGAGACCCTAATTAATCTATAAATTTACTGAAGTTGATTTCTCCTTTTGTTTTTATTTAAATTTTTAAGCATATCATTGCCTAGAATACAAAATGTACATTTTAGTCGCTAATTGCAAAATGTTTTGATTCTAGTTTTTAGAAGATTTTTTTTGATAATATAACTAAATATCTCCTTAAATTTTTTCTTGGAATTTCATAACATCCTTACTTTTATACTAGTAGTCTAAATATCTGGTACATAATGCAATCTCATATCCATGCAAAGCACAAGACTAAACACTAGTTATTAAGAGTATAAAGCATAATTTGACTCCAAATTCCCTTCCTATCCTTCCTTTCTCTCCTTTGTGCTTCGATGAGGGGTAAAAAATACCCTCAGATTCAAAATTCCACACATAACCTGACAGAGGATCCGACTACTCGACTATAGGGTATACAAGCGAAACCGGCATCGCCTGTCCCACCTGAGGTCGTAACCCACCCGACCTGCCAAAAGATTCAGCGCAGCAAGGGTAGAAGATACGATATGATGGATCTAACAACCTATGCTCTAGCAGCAGAAAGGTAGTCTGACAATAGAGGTACTAGAGGCCATCAAGTGCGGATTTTCCCCAAGTTATAAATAGATTGAAAGGCCCCCAATGAGAATGAGCCTCCTCCCCAGCGAGGGAGATCAAATCTTGTAATCTTGAAAATTCTAATGCATAGTTGGGAGTACCATCCTCCTCCTAGACGTACACCCATTGCGGTGAAACTAGGTCACCAAATCTCTAGTTTCCTTTGTGTTTACTTGTTGGTTGTCGATCTCCCCCCTATGCGTTGAATGATAATGGTTAAATAGCGCTCCATACTCGTATAAATCTTTTGATGGCCTTCCGAAGCTTGTCAAATGGCACTGTCTGTGGAAAATGTTAACAAAAATGTCATGCTCTTCCGAGCATCCAGTCGCTAGAGGACAGCACCTCCACAGTGCCCCACCTCGGCTTCTCTGGCAATGAGAAGGCGCAACCAAGTCCTCCTACCTACCACTGGTGCATCCTCCTTAAAATATAAGGAGAGAAAGAGATGGCCGCAAGGATAACCCCTCCTTGCAGGTGGGTGTGCCATCACCATCAAACGCCCCTTGCGAGCAGGTGCCCCTCCTTATGTGCTCTCTTAAGGGCACATCAAGAGCGTTTGTCACGCCCCAAAACCTAAAACCCCAAACGAGGGTTAAAGTCTCGAGGGACGGAAAAGAAAGAGATGCTGGTTTATTTAATTCGGGTTGCACCTAACTAAGTCAAGCTATAAAAGAGTTCCACTCACAGCATAAAATGGAAGAAAATCCGAAAAGAATGGCACATAATTGATACAAGAAAACAATAACAAAACATAAACTTGCTGTAAACGAAAGCATAAAATATACTTGTCAATAGAGCATGCACAAACTTGCGCAGTGACAAATTCCGTACGTCGACAACTCGTAATGACAACCTGAAAGTAGGTTACAAAGTAGGGATGAGCCAATTGGCTCAGCAGGGAACAATCATTTACTGTATCTCAACCAAACAAGATAGTGTACAGTTTCATTTACTGGCTAGTTCCTAGCCCAAACCCACACTCTAGGTTCT
The DNA here is from genome assembly GCA_037157565.1 of Thalassia testudinum. Taxonomy (NCBI): domain Eukaryota; kingdom Viridiplantae; phylum Streptophyta; class Magnoliopsida; order Alismatales; family Hydrocharitaceae; genus Thalassia; species Thalassia testudinum. The sequence continues at coordinate 5,431,374 of JAZHRO010000059.1, read as the reverse complement.
AGTTTCTCGAACCTTACCTGATACGACTAATCACCTTGGTCCAATAACCCATTAACAAGTTACCCAAGTTCCTTCCTCAATTTGGTGTAATAATTTATTCCCTCACTCACCTCAATAATCAGATTTTGGAAATTCATCCCTCTCTACTAGAGGAGATTGAGACGCATCCTTTCCTTTGAATCCCAGCCTGATAGTCTCGCCCTGGCCAAGGGAGAGATTAGCAGTCTGTTAATCCTATAGAAAGGCGTGCCCGTTCTCGATGTATTAAGAACGTTGCTGACTCCAGTCAGAAGAGTCAGGCCTCTTGGGAGCTACCCAGGCCTATGACTTGTGATCATGAAACACGAGCCCAAATGGTGTCCAATAAGGACTAGTCACAGAACAATCAGATCATTATCGTAGGATTGGCTAGAATTGTCAAGCCACACCAATGCCCTTGCTATGAACAACTCCCTATAGGAGCGTAGTCCTCGGGTGTGCCCTCTCAATCCACTGTCGGACGAGATCTCAACCAATTCATCTCAGTGCCCTGGCTATCTTCGCATACGCGGGCGCCTAGTGAGCCTCTTGCTCGAGTACCTTTACATCGAGCTGGATTCGGGTACATCCAAGTACTAAACACCAGTTGTTACGACCTGATTTCCAAATCCCTACGAGACAAGAGAATCGGACCGACTCGACTGACCCCAAGACCAAGTCGTCCAACGAGAAAGTAACCAAAAGAGCAGTAAAATAAACCATATTCACCATGCATATAACTAGCAGTAACAAAATACAGCAGCAAAGGAAAGAACTACTACAGTATATACACCACCATAACAGTAAAGAAATAAATATGTACATAAACATGATGCTTACATTAAAAGAGTACAGGGTAACAGAAACTACTCACTACAACAGAAGGAAAAGTGCAGTGGGTACTACACAAGTAACACTACTGGGCTCTACTAGGCCCAGTACCCTCTGCAGCCGCCAACTCTACCTGCTCAACACCTGGTCCTGAAAGGTAACAAAGGTGACACGTCAACGAAACGCTGAGTAGAATGGTAACCAAAAGCTAAAAAAATAGTAAGGTGGACAGTAGCTGTTATATTTTTAATTTCTTTCTTTAATTTTTCCACTTATTCATTACTGAATTATTTATCAGATCTTTCTCTTGATCTTGACTGTTCCTCGTGGGAACGATCTTGATTGCAGTCTTTTCCGAAAAGTAGAAGTAACACGTGGTGCTCTCTTGGCCGGGAGAGTCCCCCGTGGTGGCCCTACCCTCAGTTAACCACCCCAAGGTCGCTGACAGACGTAACGGTAACTACGGCACGCGCGATAAATGCACGGGTAGCTACCCCGCACTGGCACGCGGTCAGTCGTTTCCGTTAACGGGTGCACCCAAAGCACAGCACGAAACCAATATAGGGCAGAGCCCTCTCAGTAACAGGGGTCCAGCCCCTCCACAATAACCAAACAAGGGTCTTGCCCCCCCCACAATCCGCGTACCCTCTCCTGACTACCCTGGTTTGCCCAGTGGGCCTAACAAGTCGGTGTAGGAGGGCTAGCAGAACCTCGGGGCCCGTGGGGTAGCTAGTGCTCTCCCTACACTAGTAGCTCTCCTCGGTACTGTGTACACGAGGGCCAAAAGTCGGTACAAAGTGGCCAGACCTAACCCCGGGTCCCTGGGGCGGCTAGCTCCGCTCTACACTAAACAGGGGGTGTAACGACCCGATTCCTGAGCCCCTACGAGACATGAGAACCGAACCGAGTCGACAAATTCCAAGACCTAGTCGTCCAACGAGGAAGTAACCAAAAGAGCAGTAAAATATACCACATTCAATATGAATATAACTAGCAGTAACAAAATACAACAGTAAGAAAAGGAACTACTACAGCATGTGCCACCACAACAGTAGAATAACATTTATAACATAACATGAACTACAAGTAAAGAAAAGTATAGAGAGTAACAAGAACTACTCACTATAGTGGAACAAAAAGGGCACAAAAGAACAGTGGTAACTCTACTGGACCCTACTCGGCCTAGCGTCCTCTGCAGCCGCTGACCCTGGCGGCTCAACACCTGGTCCTGAAAAGTAACGAGTGTAACACGTCAGCGAAACACTGAGTAGAGTGGCAGCTAAAACTAAAGAAGCAGTAAAGTGTACAGTAGCTGTTTTATTTTCTTTCTTCCTTTATTTACGTCTTTCTATTGTTTCACAATTTATTTATTTCTCAGATCCTTCACTTGATCTCGAATGTTCCTCGTGGGAACGATCTTGATTGCAGTCTTTTCCGAAAAGTAGAAGTAACACGTGGTGCTCTCCTGGCCGGGAAAGTCCCTCGTGGTGATCCTACTCTTAGTCAACCACCCCAAGGTCACTGACAGACGTAACGGTGACTACGACACGCGCGGTAAACGCACGGGTAGCTACCCCGCACTGGCACGCGGTCATTCGTTTCCGTTAACGGGTGCGCCCCAAAGCACAGCACGGAACCAGTATAGAGTAGAGCCCTCTCAGTAACAGGGGTCCAACCCCTCCACAGTCCGCGCACCCTCGCCTGACTACCTTGGTTTGCCCAGTGGGCCTAACAAGTCGGTGTAGGTGAGCTAGCAGAACCCCGGGGCCCGTAGGGTAGCTAGTACTCGCTCTACACTAGTAGCTCTCCTCGGTACTGTGTACACGAGGGCCAAAAAGTCGGTACAAAGTGGCCAGACCTAACCCCGGATCCCTGGGGCGGCTGGCTCCGCTCTACACTAAGCAGGTAACAGGTGCTTCCCCTGGTACTACGTACCCAAGAGACAACACACTTCCACGTCTTTCATTCTAAGTTCCATTCCATTCTCTTTCCAGGAGTTCTACTCCTAATTCCCCGTAGGGTTCCAGCTCTTTTAACTCAGCACATTCAGGTTTCACCCTTTCAGTTTTACGTTCATACAACCCATATTCTCAATCATGTTAATTTATTCATAACAGGCAGCTGTTAAATCAATTTACAGGCAGTTATTATTTCCCTTCCACATTTTCCAAGACGGCAATATCTATATTCATATCACTAGTTTTCCAGTCCTAGGATTCATGCCATACCCTAGGATCTATCATTCAATCTAGTTTTTCAGCCCTAGAATTCATGCAATACCCTAGGATCTATCATTCAATCTGGTTTCTCATTCCTAGGATTCAGGCAATGCCCTAGGTTCTATTAATTGTTCCATAATTGTAACAAATTATGTTAATAATTTTTAAAGCCACTCTACCAGCTACAACGGAAGTACTGGGGGCGTGGTCGGAAATTCTGCGCGGCTCCGCAACCCCCGAGACTGCAATAAAACGGTGTCCTAACACAAGGATCAAACATAAGGAGTTTCTCAGAATAGTATATAATTACTGTAAACGGGTAGAGGATTTTATTCCGAAAAGAACGCAACTCGAAACGCGGAAAACGGACTCCGAACGAGCCCTAAACGGGTCGAAAATGATGAAACAGTCCAAAATCAGACATCTGGAACCTCTTCCAGACGTCTTAAAATGTGGGTCAGATGGCACCTTTGTTCTGCGTAGTCTCTCAGACGTCCAGAAGCCTGCGGGGGCGTCTAGCCTAGTTCCCAGACGTCCGATGGTCACCCCGGATGTAACGAATGTGTGCCCCAAACATCTTTTAAGACGTCTGGGAGGTGGCCCAGACGTCGGACCAGACGTCTGGGATCACAACCAGACGTCTGATAAGACGTCCGGGATCGTTTACAGACGTCTGGAAATCCATTATTTTCGACACACGCGAGTCGCCTGCGCACCTGAGCGCGCAGACCGCATATTCCCTCTTTTTTCTCTCTGCGGCTGCAGGCGGCCTGCCACCTCCTCTCTCCTCCTCGCGCGGCCTTAAAAGGGCCATGCCTCCCCTCCCATCTCCACAGTCTCCTCCTTCTTCTCCTTCCTGTGCGCGAGAGCGAGCGGACGCGAGGGCGGCAGCGACGGCCGCAGTGAGCTCGGAGGTGCGGCGTGCGAGGGCGGAGCTCTGCCGTGAGGGCGAGCTCGCCGGAGTGGCTTGGCCGACTGGCGGAGGGCGCAGGGGGCGCGGAGCGACGCGGAGAGGGACCTGCTGCGGTCTGAGCAGCAGGAGCACGAGGTGCGACGCGGGCGGCGTCGCGAGCGGAGGCCGAGCAGGGTTCTGATTCTGGAAAAATTTCCAGAATCAGACGTCTGGGTTGATAGCCAGACGGCAAGGTCGACGTCTGTAAGATCATACAGACGTCTGAAAGGTGAGTTTTCCGCCTTCTTCCTCCTTCTTGTCGATTGACCGTACTGACGGAGGGGGGTTGGCTGTGCGCAGGTTCGCTGATTCGCCATCCTTTGCGAATCAGACGTCTGGAAGTTGTACCAGACGACGGGAGTGACCTACAGACGTCCGTATGGACCATCGGACGTCTGGGGTATAGGACAGACGTCCCCGCAGACTTCTGGACGTCTGGGAAACCACGCTGAACAGGTAATTCTCTGATCCACCGTTTAAGACGTCTGGAAGGAGTTCCAGACGTCTGATTTTGTACAGTATCGTCTTTTTCGACCCGTTTTGGGCCCGTTCGGGCTCCGTTTTCCGTGATTCGAGTTGCGTTCTGATGTAAACACATTTACACTACTTAAAATGTCTATTTATGCATGTTCTTAAGCATAGGATTGCATTTCATGATATAAATATTGCATTACATGCATCATCTTGCATTTAGAGTAGTTTGAATAAAATGGAGGTTAATTGTCTCCTTTTATGTGCTTGGACAGGGCAAATATTTTATCGGGGCCTCGGATCAAAGATCCAACCGTATGGATATGATCAGGGCGACGATTGGAGTTCAACGACTCCAAGATCGCCCTAATCAGGCATCCGTAGCATCAGATAGAGACCGGGGAACCCTAGAAGATCAAGGGCCAGGATGGTGTAAATCCGCACTTCAGATGGAAAATCCGACCACACGGATGAATTCCGATCGACGATCGCAGCCGAACGACACAAAAATCGAGTCAATCCGACATCCGTGGCACCATCTACAACTTCCAGAAGATGGACGGCCAAGATAGCGCCACGTGGCGCCATCCCAGCCGCCCAATCGGCCGCAGGAGTCCTGTGAAGACCGCGCACCGTCTCCTCTCCGCCGTTGGATCTCGATCCAACGGCTGCGGTCGCTCGCGTTTAAAAACGTCCGCGCGACCATTTCGCCCGCGTAGCGCAGCGGCGACGCAGCCGCGGGCGAAGCGGAGGTCGCGGGTTCGAGCCGCGGTGAGGGGGTCGAAGGCGCCAGCCGAGCGGGCGCGCGTGGGCGCGGCGGCGACGGCGACGGTGGGGCTTTAGCGACAGTTTTATCCGTCACTAAAGACCCCTTATTTATTATTTTGAAGATGTAATGTCCATTTTGCCCCCACTCCTTGCAACTATAAAAGGAGACCCCCTCCATACGAAATTTTCATCCCTTCCTTCTCCTCTCTACCTCTCCAAAGCTCAAGAGAAGCTTGTCCCACACCCGGGATGCTTCTCTCGAGATAAAGTCCAAATTTTCGTCCCCCTTCGGAAGTGGATCCCGCGACGACGACGGCGTGCTGCTTCGTTCCCATTCTTCTGCTTCGTCCTCCTTCGTCCCGCTTCGTTCTCCTTCGTCCAGGCGTCGTCCCGTCCGGCTCGTCCTCCAAGCGACCGTCGAGGAGGATTCTCTCTCCCTATTCTTTTTACTGCTTTCTAGTATAGATTTACTGCTTTCTAGAGTAGTCTATTCGTCCTCCGAGCGATCTTCGAGGAGGACATTTCTCCCTCCATTCTTTTAATGCTTTCTAGAGTAATTGTTTTATGTTTTCTAGTTGTAACGAACAAACTCTTTTATGATAAATTCCTTGTCTATTCTACATCTCATTTTGATTTCCATGTATAGTATTCTTTCTCTCTCTCTTACTCCCTCTCTCTCTTTTATTTGTTGTACATACTTAGATAGTTTAAATTGAATTTCTTCGTGACAAAATAAAAAGAAACACGAAGTTTTTAAATCAAACGTTCGCCTCCCTGTGTTCGACCCGGAATTTTAATTTCGGTATAAATTTTATTTGTTGAACACGAATCCTTCGCTTTCGAACTACAACGACAGGTTTTCCAAAATCGAACACGTTAGCGTAGCTTCGTAAAATAATCGTTCAACATTTTGGCGCCGAGAATCTACGCTAACGTGTTTGGTTTTGGAAAACCGTCGTTGTAGTTCGAAAGCGAAGGATTCGAGTTCAACAAATAAAATTTATACCGAAATAAGAATTCCGGGTCGAACTCAGGGAGGCTACGTTGATCTATATTCGCAATTATGTTTTTTTTAGGATTTTTGATAAATAAGGCGAAATAATTACAATGGAGCTATCAAATTGAGAGAGAGAGAGAAAGAGAGAGAGAAAGAGAACATGCATTCAATATTTCAATTGTTTATACAAGCAAACGAAATGAAAGTTACACTAGAAAGCGGGAAATCAATTACACTATAAAGCAGGAAAATTCTACACTAGAAAAGCTGTAAATAAGAATGGGAGAGAGAAGTTATCCTCCTCGACGGTCGCTTGGAGGACGAGCCGGACGGGACGACGCCTGGACGAAGGAGAACGAAGCGGGACGAAGGAGGACGAAGCAGAAGAACGGGAACGAAGCAGCACGCCGTCGTCGTCGCGGGATCCACTTCCGAAGGGGGACGAAAATTTGGACTTTATCTCGCGAGAAGCATCCTGGGTGTGGGACAAGCTTCTCTTGAGCTTTGGAGAGGTAGAGAGGAGAAGGAAGGGATGCTTCTCGCGAGATAAAGTCCAAATTTTCGTCCCCCTTCGGAAGTGGATCCCGCGACGACGACGGCGTGCTGCTTCGTTCCCGTTCTTCTGCTTCGTCCTCCTTCGTCCCGCTTCGTTCTCCTTCGTCCAGGCGTCGTCCCGTCCGGCTCGTCCTCCAAGCGACCGTCGAGGAGGATAACTTCTCTCTCCCATTCTTATTTACAGCTTTTCTAGTGTAGAATTTTCCTGCTTTATAGTGTAATTGATTTCCCGCTTTCTAGTGTAACTTTCATTTCGTTTGCTTGTATAAACAATTGAAATATTGAATGCATGTTCTCTTTCTCTCTCTCTTTCTCAATTTGATAGCTCCATTGTAATTATTTCGCCTTGTTTATCAAAAATCCTAAAAAAAACATAATTGCGAATATAGATCAACGTAGCCTCCCTGAGTTCGACCCGGAATTCTTATTTCGGTATAAATTTTATTTGTTGAACTCGAATCCTTTGCTTTCGAACTACAACGACGGTTTTTCCAAAACCAAACACGTTAGCGTAGATTCTCGTTCAACATTTTGGCGCCGTTGCCGGGGAGGCAACGCTCTTTGATTTCTCTTCGCATTTTGTAACTTACAAATCATTTACCTCACTTTTCTCCTTTCTTATTGTAATTGCAGGTACTCTTTCGAGACAGGCAAAAGCGGTAGATCGGAGTAAAGTGCTGTGAAAGGTTTTGTAAGTTATCCCCCACCTCCCACCCATTAGATTTCATTTCATCACATAATAATTCAAACATCAATCAACCTAGGTGTTCTTATAAACTCTAAGGTTAGATTGTTTGTTGTTTGACATCCATACTCACTCCAACCCCCACATTAAAAAAAGAAAAAAAATAAAAAAAATCTTACAGAGGTACACAACCTCATCTGATTTTCTAACTCAACCGGTAAACCAATCTTAGGAGCCGGTACACACATCCAAACACATAATTGAGTAAGAAATCAGATTAGGTAATCATTTGTGTGCCTAATTAGGTGGTGCATCAGGCCAGTTGTTTGAGTTATTTGGGTCGCACCACTTCAAATAAAATCAACTCATCTAGTAGCTGCCAATTAGGTTCAACTCTTAGGGATCTACCAGGCACTCCACATTCTTTTTAAACTTTTAAGGAAAATATCTTCACCTGTGCTTGCAAAACCTGGTGTGCCAATGAAACTTGATTGAAAACACCTAAAGTTGAATCCTAAAAGCTACTAAGCAAGATTTGAACCTTGAAATTCATCACATCAAAAATAATCTTGCTTGAAAACCACTGGTTGTGCACGCACAGACAAAGCAATCAATCTTTAAGGGCACAACCCATTTAAAGGGCCCATCACATTCCAAAGCACATTCAAACCTAGCCCTAAATAAAACAGAGTAGACGTTGGCCTTAAGGATTGGACTCGCTCTTCAGAACTCAGAACGAGATTATTTTCGATTAGTCTGTTTCTACTGTTCAATCTGATGTCTAGCTAGGGGAGCAGAGTCAAACGATCGCGGCTGGGGGGTACACTAGGAACCGGAGGCGCAAGCCGAAAGAAGAACCTTCTCCCCAGTCCCTCCTTTTAACTGGTTGGATTGAACAGACAGAAGTAGATCAAACCGTTCCTTTATCTCAAGACAGGTTTTGAGAGTCTGTAGGTCTGTAGGCTAACCCATTTAAGGACAGGTTTGATTGTTTGTATTGCAGGGCACCTTTCTTCCTCCCGTGTCTCATGAATCCTTCCACATATTTCACGCATTCCCGCTCTTTCCCTCCTGTTGTAAATTATCCTCAACATGACGATTATCCCAACTCGTATTGTAATCGACCATCAGTTAGTTGGGATAATTCGGATTGGGGATACAATTCCGGACCCCCGTGTTTAGGGTCTAACCCTGAACACTTTGATTCTCAATTCTATCCTTCTCAGAGTTGCATCGATTATAGATCGTCCTCCTTTCATGAACAACCTAATGCGATCTACAATCAAGAAGGATACACTGATCCTTACCCATCCTCTGATTTCACTGCCTTTAGGTCATCTCCATCTTTTGAACAATCTGAAATGACCTATTATCAGGATGGGTATAACGAATCTCAATTCGTTAATTCCTCTACATTGATGTCAAACCCGCCCAACCCTGAACCAACTCATTTGGTTCAGGTTAATCAGGTTCAAGATAAGGTTCTGGCTAACTTGAGGAATATCATTCAATCTTTAGAAGTTCAGCCAATACCTTGCATTGAGAGATTGGAGCCCCTGATTGAAATGATTGATGATTTAAACAAGTCTTTGTTGGATTGGCTCCAGGATGTTAAGGATAAGAACCCGGGTGAGTTTCTACTTGGGAAATTAGCGAAATTGAGGATGAGATTCGTGGTTGCTTTGATTCAATCTTGGAATAATTCCCAGGATGAACTCTCTTCAGGAAAGCCAATGACAGAACCCGCTCAGGCACCTGTTGGGGGGGACACGTGTTACGAAGCTGACCAGATTGAATTAAAACAACCAATTAAGGATGATTTGATTTCTTCACCTGAAATCCCTGAGCCGGGTTACGAGGAAACGTATGTCTCCTTGGAACGCAAAGTGACAAATGATTTTGGGACATACATTGATACGGATCCTGATGGTGAAGATTCAAGTTGCGAAGTCTCACACGAGTTTTCAGATCACGATTTTTGTGAGACGATTGGGCCTGAGGAATCTGATAGATCATTTGATAGCCCAATAACTGAGGAAACTGATCTTATTAGGGCACACGATACGGATCCAGAATCGCATTTTCTGGAGGAATTAATTCAATGCCCTGATTATCAGTTACACCCTGTTGAGCTTATTGATGATTCTAATTCTGAGATAATTAGACCCAAGTCAATTTTGATTTTGCCACATCATCTAGACTTGGAGATTTCAGACGGGGTGATGAATATACAAGAGGTCATGGAATTTGATATGCCGAATGAGGAGGATAGGAGCTGGGAAATTCTGATTTGGGAAGTCAATTTTGGAGGAAATGGAAGATTGAGTCGAAGGGTTCCTTTTAAGCTGAAACCATCAAATCAGAACCCTTACGACATTTATTTCGAGGATGTCAAACTCAAGCACACATTTAACGATTATCCTTTTGAGCTTCAATTCTCTGTAACACGACATTTTGGCCTTGGGTTGCATCCTCACAAATCGCAGGCCCGACCCCGCTTGCATTCTGATTTTAGGTTTTGGGTAATTTTTATCCAGAACCTAAGATATTCTCGATTATGGGGTGTGGGTCTGCACCACAATCTGGTCCACATCTGTGGACCTTTGCTGACAGGTCAGAGGATTCTTCTGTTCATTCTAATTCTGACCTGCACATGTGAATTCTTCATTTCTTTTCTTTGTATAGTGTGCCTAGCTGAAGGCACTAAACTCAGCACATATACAGTTCTTTTTCATTTTCATCTCGGAGCGGACCCGATATCCACGCAATTCAGGTGCTTTCTACGCTTTTCCACTCTGTTTTATGTCTTTTTAATACAATGAGGACATTGCATTAGATAGGCATGGGGGGATGGATATTTATCTTTGAATTCATTCGTCAGCTCCGTAGATTTGTTTTATTTTATATAAAAAAAAAAAATCAAAATTAGGAAAGAGAATTTGGGTTTAAGAAAATTTTCGATCTTAAGAAATACTATATTATGGTTTGAACACAAAGACCCTTCAGGTCTTTGGACTTAATCAGCCTATGTATCCACTAAAATGTGGATTTGTTTTTCGAGTTCTCGCCAACCTGAATTTTATTATAATTGGAATAAATAAGTTTGGGTGATAAGTACACGACTTGTCAACCCACCCTCTGATTTAAGGGAATTTTGAGTTTTAAGCATCTACACACTTTCTTTGCACTGACTCGTTGTTTGGCGATTTTAACGGAAATTGGGTAGCTAATGAACCTTCTAGGGTGATATGGCTGGCAAGTTATCGTGGGTAACAGCCCATAGGTAGGTTGTCCAGAGCCCAATCGCTGGACCTTTCTCTTTTTGCTGCCTTTAGGTAAATCTTAGACCAGGAAAGCCACCTACTTAAAAAAAAAAAAAAAAATCAAAAAGGAGAAAAGAACAAAAAGAAATAAGCCACACTTCGCCGCACGAGTATGGCTGGCAAGTTGTCGGTGGTAACAGCTCATCGACCGGTTGTCCAGAACCCAGCTCAGAAAATGCACTAAAAATTCCCAAAACACTTAGGAAGAAGCGGAGAAGTAGAATAAACCGGGGAGATATACACTGGATTCACCCTTGTGTTAACCCCGTTAAAAAAATAAAAGTAGGGAGAAAGCTACCGGTTGTAAAGATACACCTTTAGGCAGAATTCTTTTTGAGGTCACCTAGAGGCGTAGAAATCCGAAGTCCGTTTTAATTGCCGGTCAACGAGTCTATCACAATCACAATAAGATGCTTAAAACTTAGGGTTCTCATCAAATCTTGGGTGAGTTGAATGGCCGTAGAAAGCCACTCTTAAACCCTAAAATTTGAAAATCCAAAAAAAAAAAAAAAAAAAAGTAAAAACAGAAAAAGAAATTTTTCTTTGAATAAGGCGAGGCTTGAGGCGGTCTGCATTTTGGCTGATACCCGGGCACTGTTGTGTCTTTGAAAGTTCAGTTCTTAAGTAGACAATTTCTTAATGATTGAAAATAACTCAGGTCCAAATAATCTAACCTAATTCTTTTATAAATAGCATATAGTTTTTGCTAGGGACTAGCAAAAGATAGGCATGGGGGTATGATGTAAACACATTTACACTACTTAAAATGTCTATTTATGCATGTTCTTAAGCATAGGATTGCATTTCATGATATAAATATTGCATTACATGCATCATCTTGCATTTAGAGTAGTTTGAATAAAATTGAGGTTAATTGTCTCCTTTTATGTGCTTGGACAGGGCAAATATTTTATCGGGGCCTCGGATCAAAGATCCAACCGTATGGATATGATCAGGGCGACGATTGGAGTTCAACGACTCCAAGATCGCCCTAATCAGGCATCCGTAGCATCAGATAGAGACCGGGGAACCCTAGAAGATCAAGGGCCAGGATGGTGTAAATCCGCACTTCAGATGGAAAATCCGACCACACGGATGAATTCGGATCGACGATCGCAGCCGAACGACACAAAAATCGAGTCAATCCGACATCCGTGGCACCATCTACAACTTCCAGAAGATGGACGGCCAAGATAGCGCCACGTGGCGCCATCCTAGCCGCCCAATCGGCCGCAGGAGTCCTGTGAAGACCGCGCACCGTCTCCTCTCCGCCGTTGGATCTCGATCCAACGGCTGCGGTCGCTCGCGTTTAAAAACGTCCGCGCGACCATTTCGCCCGCGTAGCGCAGCGGCGACGCAGCCGCGGGCGAAGCGGAGGTCGCGGGTTCGAGCCGCGGTGAGGGGGTCGAAGGCGCCAGCCGAGCGAGCGCGCGTGGGCGCGGCGGCGACGGCGACGGCGGGGCTTTAGCGACGGTTTTATCCGTCACTAAAGACCCCTTATTTATTATTTTGAAGATGTAATGTCCATTTTGCCCCCACTCCTTGCAACTATAAAAAGAGACCCCCTCCATACGAAATTTTCATCCCTTCCTTCTCCTCTCTACCTCTCCAAAGCTCAAGAGAAGCTTGTCCCACACCCGGGATGCTTCTCGCGAGATAAAGTCCAAATTTTCGTCCCCCTTCGGAAGTGGATCCCGCGACGACGACGGCGTGCTGCTTCGTTCCCGTTCTTCTGCTTCGTCCTCCTTCGTCCCGCTTCGTTCTCCTTCGTCCAGGCGTCGTCCCGTCCGGCTCGTCCTCCAAGCGACCGTCGAGGAGGATTCTCTCTCCCTATTCTTTTTACTGCTTTCTAGTATAGATTTACTGCTTTCTAGAGTAGTCTATTCGTCCTCCGAGCGATCGTCGAGGAGGACATTTCTCCCTCCATTCTTTTAATGCTTTCTAGAGTAATTGTTTTATGTTTTCTAGTTGTAATGAACAAACTCTTTTATGATAAATTCCTTGTCTATTCTACATCTCATTTTGATTTCCATGTATAGTATTCTTTCTCTCTCTCTTACTCCCTCTCTCTCTTTTATTTGTTGTAGATACTTAGATAGTTTAAATTGAATTTCTTCGTGACAAAATAAAAAGAAACGCGAAGTTTTTAAATCAAACGTTCGCCTCCCTGTGTTCGACCCGGAATTTTAATTTCGGTATAAATTTTATTTGTTGAACACGAATCCTTCGCTTTCGAACTACAACGACAGGTTTTCCAAAATCGAACACGTTAGCGTAGCTTCGTAAAATAATCGTTCAACACGTTCTTTTCAGAATTAATTCCTCTACCCGTCTACAGTAGCTATACACTGTTTTGAGACACTCCTTGTGTTTGATCCTTGTGATAGGACCTCGTTCGGTTGCAGTCTTGAGAGTCGCGGAGGCACGCGGGATTCCCGATCACGCCCCCATTACTCCCGTTGTACCTGGTAGAGTGGCTTTAAGTATTAATAAAATTTGTTAAAATATGGAACCATAACTAGAACCTAGGACATTGCATGAATCCTAGGAATGAGAAATATATGGAATGATAGTTCCTAGGTGTTGCATGAATCCTAGGGCCGGAAACTAGATTGTATGATAGACCCTAGGATATGGTATGAATCCTAGGATGGAAAAACTAGTGGAATATATAATAATGCAGTCTTGGAAAAATGGAAAGGAATATATAAAGCTGCCTGTAAATTGAATTCACAGCTGCCTATTATGAATAAAGAAACATGATTGGGATCATGGTTGGTGATGAGAGCCTCATCATGAGCCATAACTAGCTCATTTTGACCCAATAAAGAAGATAAAAGCTCCTACATAACCTAGAAGAAGGCCTAACTGAAGGAACAAGTGCTCTGAGAAGAAAACATGAAATAAAGGTTAAAACTGCAATTTTACCATTGCAGTAGATAAACGGGATTTCTCAGAGGCAAAACATAGGTCAAATGGTCTAAATGAGATAAAAAGTGGGTTGAGTCAATCAGAAATGGGTTCATGTGCAATCTAAGAACTAAAAGACACTTGGTAACCCTAAAACAGACCCGCTTAAATTAACAAGGTTCCGGTCAGAACAAAAAGCAAGTAAACCCTCTACAAATCATGGAAAACCATACTCTAGGGTTTAGAACACTTAATTTGGCCTTTGGAACCTAGTTTGACCTAGATTAGGGTCCTAGCTCTTCAATTAACCTAATTTGGGTTTTTACGCAAAATATCCAGTCAAACGAGGTCAAACCTGAAATCTAACTTCTCCATTGGTTTCCTTAGGTCCAAATTAGGTTTATACCAAAATTTGGACCTAAGGAGAGGTCATCTTGACCTACTTTGCAAATTAGTACACCCAAATCACAAAGAGGTCCCTATCTTTTGAATATCCTTGCAGAGAGCCCCCTAGGTTCCTCGCCTTCTTTGCAAACCGGTCCTGCCGCCATTGCTAGGGCAGAACCGAACTCCGGCGAGGTTCGGAGAGGGATTGCTCTCTAATCCCTCAGAGATTCCCTCCCAGAAATGGAAGGAGGATTCTCTGAGGAATTCCCTTCCTCATAAAGTCAATCACAATCGTTGGTGTGAACCCAATCTCTCGTGCGAACGCACGAGAGATTTGGGTATCCTAACTCCTTTCCATCTCCGGCGACCAACCTCAGGCAATTACGTGCCCTTCACGCCCTGCACACCAAGTCCAGCACCTATAAAACACCCCTCGGACCCGGCCACTCATCTTGAGCTTGATTTGGCCGAGTTTCCCCCTTCAATTCCTCTCCTCCTGCTCGGCCAAATACCCCAGCTAGCTCCGGCGAGCCCCCCTCCCCTCCCTCTTCGCTCTGCCACAAAACCAGTGGCAGAGTTAGCTTCCTGACCTCCCTCCGCGTCGCGCAGTACCAGCGCACGCCGCCTCAGCCCCGTCGTCGCCGCCGTTCTCCCCCACTGGGCGTCATCTTCTCCGGCGACAGCAAGTACTGCTGTCCGCCTTCTGTCCCCTTTCGTCCTTACAATTAGGTTAGAACTCCTCTCCATCCTATCCTCTCTCTTTTCCCCCTGTTATCTCATCTGATTACCCCTCGACCGACGCTGACCACCCTCATCTTCCACATCACCGACCGAACTCCGGCGAGCCGCCCACACCACTCCGCCACTCCACACGGCTCGCCAACCACCTTGTGAGCTCCGCCTCACCACCAGGAACTCGCTCCACCCCACAACTGCCACTCCAGACCTCCATAACCACCCCCCGAACAACCCACCATCTCCGGCCACAGGTTAACCTAGGCGAGCACGCCTAGGCCGACCGGCAACCTGCAGCATCACCCACCGCCTTCGCCGTGCTACGGCGAAGGTTTCCAACTATTCTAATTGGGCCAATAGGCCGTTCTGTGGAAGTTCAGGTAAACGCTCCGGCCGCCATTAACAGTCGAAGCAGCAGGAAGCTTGGAGCAGCAGCAGGCGTCAGGCTTCCCAGGCGGCAGGTGCAGCAGACTCTCGCAAGTGTTGCGAGGTGACTGAGTTCAGCAAGGATCAGCAGCAGGGCCTTCAGCGTGGGCAATTGCACACGAGAGTCTGCGGGCGCACGCAAAGGAAGGGCGGAACGTTTAGTCCCACATCGTGGAATCTCAAGGCACAGGTATGGTATAAAGGTTTTTTGTGATATACGTTTACTGCCTCGAAAGCACAGGGGTGAGGTCCCTCACTGACCCCACCCGCCTCGTCCGCGGCCTGACCACGCGGACCTGGCGGATCCGACCCGACCTAGACCTACGCACTCCTCGCGCATCACACACCTGCAGGTGCGCCTGGTCCCGGGTACGATCCGCGACCCGATTATGGCTGTGGCTCTGGGAGAGCGGTTTGAGTGAATTGCTTGAGAGAGAGAGATGCGCGGGTAGAGGGAGAAGGGTTAGGTTTTGTTCTCCTGTGCAGGCAGGCTGAACGCAGGAGAAGGACTTGGCCGCGAGAAGGAAAAGAAAGAAAGAAGAAGGAACGGCAGAGAAGAATAGAAGAGGAAGAAACAAGGCAGAGAAGAAGAAGCAAGAAAGAAGCCTTCGCAGGAGAAGAAAGAAAAGAGCAAGCCAGAAGCAAAAGGCATAGAGAAGCCAAGTGGAGACTTTGCAGAGATCAGAAGAAGAAAAGAAAGAGCAAAAACTGCAGAAGAAGAAGAAGAATAATCAAGAAGAAAAGGAGAAATGCTTTTAAGACGTCTGATCTTGTGATCAGACGTCCAATTTCATATTTTCTTGCCCTAACTCCTTTTAATCGCATACATTCATACCTGAATTGATATTTTGAGTAAATTAGAGTGTTCAATTACATTTTGATTTAGTGGTAAGTTCCATTTGCTCCCTGTGTTCGACCTCGGATACTCCGGTCTTCGAGTAATAAAAACTTTGTATTTGTTCGAACGTTTTGTCGGTTATACTACAACATAATACGCTTTAAATCCGCACGAAACGTCCTTGAACATTTTGGCGCCGTTGCCGGGGAGCACTGCACAATTTACCACTAGTCTCTACATTCTTTTTATCATATTGAACACTAACTTGCCCTACTTTTCTTTGATGTGATCTTGCAGTTACTTCATGAGAAAATCTCTCCTGCAAGTCAACCACTCCAGGGCAGGTAATTTCTTTTCTTCCTTAATCATCCCCTAATCTTTGAAAGACAAAAGGAAGAAAATCAAGTTAGGAATCAATTGCCTTCTTTATATAGTAATCACCATCTCTAAGGCAAAACATTTCTTGATTTTGCGAAAATTTCTGCAAATATTCTTGAAGTTGGAGTGATTTTTTTTCCATCCCACAAATTCTTGTGCCTAATTGAAAATAAACGCTTAATCTCGGCGGACCACACACTTCTTGTTTATAAGTCCAAAGAGAACTTTTGAAAAAGAAAAAGAGGATTGGAAATAGAACCAAATTAGGGTTTCCACATTAGGGTCTTGAAGCGCTAGTCACACATGCCTGTGTAAAAAGAAATAAACCCTCCCGCATCAGTGTGCTACCCAAGCCCTTGATTGAAGAAAGTTAAATAAGACAAACCCTAAAATTGAGCTCTAAAATCACTTGAATCTTAAAATTTCTTTTGACCTAATAACCTGGGAGTCAAATCAGGGTGATCTCTAGGCTCCGAGCTTAGAATCATTCTGCCATCTATAGGACAGGTCAGGTGAAGTTGACCCCTTGGGTCAACCAACCTCTAAATTAGGTCACAATACCAAAAACATCTAAAGTTCAAGTGAGAACCCTAAAAGCACCTTTGAAATAAAAAGTGATAGACTTAAGAGGTCAAGGTCCCCATTCTGGTTTACCTGGAATCTCAGTGACAAGAGAGGTCGGGTGGGGGAAACCCTGTAACCCGTAGGGACGCTCTACCGTGTAGGGGTCTTTGCAGGACTCTCCCTCTCTGGCTGCCCAGGTAATTCGCAGGTGGACGATCTTCGGATCCAGGGGTCCATCCGCCCCAAACCTCCATAGTCATCCAAACATCTTTTGGATGTCTTGATTGGGTCAAGAACATCTCCAGTCCTGCATCTTTTCTCTGTAGAGCACACACATTCATTTTCAGTGGGACTCGTTATTCAGATCTGATTGCTTCATAACACATCTTGAGTCAAACTCTGATCTTGATTCCACCACCTGATCCAAATATGCAGCCGAACCACCTAGGACTACCAGTCGAGAAACCTGAATATCAGAGATCCATGAGAGATAAAATGATTGAGGATGCCATGAGATTTTATGAAAATGAAGAAACCTCAACAACAGTAGGAAACATTCAGGTTGATGTCCCAACAACCACAACCTTTGTCATAACTTGTGCCCATGTACTATTAGCAGAAGCCAACAAAGGATCAACCCGTGACTTGCTCATTACTGCATACATTGAGATAGAAAAATTGCATAATAGTGAATACCTTCAATGTATGACAAATCCTCGACTTTGGAAGCAACACCAAGATAGTCTTGAAAAACGGGAAGAGATAATGAGATTAATAAAACAAGTGATTGATCAGAAATACCCGTACATACTGCCAACAGAGGATGAACTATCTTGGGACAACATCGAGGATAAATCTGATCTCGATTTTGAGGCACAAAATGGTTGTGGATTCCCAACCCAGATGGAGTATAATGCACCTAATATTGAAGAAGGTTGGGAAGCTCCAAATGCAGGAAAAGACCATGATGAACCCATTTTAGAATCCCAAGACTCCTGCAAGTATGAGAGTAGAACTGAACCTCTCGCGGGTATAAATTCCGTCCCTTATTTTGATAAGGTGGCCCGCGAAGGTTATTCAGACCTAGATTCTAGTAATTCCACCCACATCCTAAGCCTAGAACCTAGATCTGAAACCTATATTGAAGATTTCAAGGCCCCATATGAAGAAAATCAATCTCTTAATAAAGAATATGATTCTGGGCCTCGATTTGATGAATATCCCTCGTCAACCTCCTCAGAAGAACTAATCGAGTTTTCGGAAGTCATGCCAATCTACGATACAGAAATCGAGGAGTTGGACGAGCAAGGTTTCGATTGGCTCTGCCCTACTAACCTTGAATCTGAGCCTCTACCAGATAGGGACACCTTTGTAAGCTCAGAATTAACATTTAGGCTAGATCCCAGTCAGGCTGCTGAATATACAACATATGATTTATTCTATGGTGGAACTCATGATCTAGAATCTCATTCAAACTTTGATTTTCGCAAACTCTCCAACAATCTCGAATCTGACCATAACATCGGAGAAAATCTGCCTCCTGATTATAACATGTCAATCTTCTTTGAAGCCACCTGCTCCACATATACAGCACCAATCAAAACCCGTTCCCCACCTCGACCCGCAACCGGACTCAATTTCTATTCTGATTCACCTCTCAATGAGCCGATTGCAGATGATTCAACTCCGTATCTATACCGGGTATCGGACACTGATCAGACCACAAATCAGGAGCCTCCATCCTTTGACCGTCCCTGTAGGGATTCCACATCTTACATTAATTATTTTTCGGAACCCTACCCCCACCAGGCTGATTCGACTGAGCCCGAACTCGAGTTTTCACTTCCATATCTATCAGAACATCACTGCATTTGGTGGGTCCCACATCTGCTAATCTACATCTATCAACCCACCAGACTTATTGGGTTTGGGCTGCATCATCAGCCCACTGATCTGAACAAGTACCTGGTTGGACCAACCAGGCTCTTAATCAAGGTGCTTGTTTTCCAAAACTCCATTGATTTGACCACTCCCTCTCCACCCCATTTTCCGCCCGGCTGAAGGCATTAAATTTAGCGCTTAACGGGAGGCAACCCGTCATCTCAAAAATAGAGACCCGTCTGATTAGCCGTCTGTACTCCACGTCTAATGCACCTTGAGTTCAGCCTTAGACAGTTGATCCCACCTCTGGTACACGTATCAGAGCTTAAAATCATTCGCATCACTCATTCCCGACCCATTCACCCACCCGATATATCCTGTTCTAAGCCCCTGACCTCAACACTAATTCCCACCCTCTGTTTACAATGAGGACATTGCAAAACTTAGGCATGGGGGGGGTGATAAAGTGCATACATACAAAACCAAGAAAAAATCAGAAGGATTCTCACAAAAAAAAATTCACATATGTCAAAAACACAAAAAAATTGAAAAATTACGAAAAAGAACAAAAAAATTGGGGAGGGAGGAAATGTTGTGAGCCATATAATCATAAGGAGGAGAAAAAGAGCAAAAATGAATAAAGGAGCACAAAAGGAAAAGAAAAAGAAAAAGTCATTAGTAAAAAGATTAAGGGGTTAACTGAAGTTCTAGACTGAGTCAAGAAAAAGAAAAGAAAAGTGCTACGGAGATATAACAAGAGATTAGCGGGAACGCTGGTCTTAGGCCTCTTGGGCTAGATTTTTAGCTTAAAAATTCACGTATCCGTTAAAATCTGGACAATCCTCAAGAGGTTGAGGAAAATGCGAAGCTTAAGTATTAGGTCTAAGGCTTAGGAAGTATTCGGCCTCGTTAACTGACCTCCGGTTTGCGGGATTCGGTAACCTAAGCACCCCAAATTCACACACAGTCTGGTTCAGTGCGCATAAATATTCAAAACACGCAAGAGCGTTTAATATTCTGAAAAAGTCACCTAGATTAGGAGCGGCCAATCAACACAAGTTGATTTGGACAAGTTCCCAGCGCGGAGAGGCGGGAAATTCCCCTCGAAGATGCGTAACAACATATCGTCTCCTCGGTGCTTGTCTCTTAGGATATTTAAATATCCTACTGGGGGCATGTAAGCACTCTGCTGGTTCAGATACCATGGGTGGCATTATCACGAAATGTCGATCGCCAGGGTCTGAATTCGGCCACGGAACGCCATGGGTGGGATTATCTCGAAATCTCGAAAGCCAGGGTTCCGGGGGTTGCCATGGGCGGGATTATCTCGAAATCTCGAAAGCCAGGGACCTTTGAGGATTGATGATGGGGACGAGGAATCCGATACAGACCGTGTTGAGAAGCTAATCCGAAGCTAGAAATAAAAAAGAAAAGAGAGAGAAAAGCTCTCCAAACAAATAAATCTTCTATCTCTCTCTTACAAAAAACGCACTGCAAACTGAACTTAGGCTAAAAATATCTCAAGCACGGGTGCTTTAACCGCGGAGTCCAACAAACCCTAGGTTAGGTTCTGTGGGCCGTAGAAACCTTTGCAGAAGACTGAGGCTAAAGCGGAACAGGTCCGGATTTTGGTTGGTACTTGAGTACCTCTAGGCCTATTATCGGCATTCCCACCTAATCACAAAAGAAAAGGAGAAGCACTTATCAATGTTGACAACATTCAGGGTCTAGAACGGAAGTTAAAACTTTGAAATTTTGCTAAGGGACTAGCAAAAGCTAGGCATGGGGGTATGATGAGAGCCTCATCATGAGCCATAACTAGCTCATTTTGACCCAATAAAGAAGATAAAAGCTCCTACATAACCTAGAAGAAGGCCTAACTGAAGGAACAAGTGCTCTGAGAAGAAAACATGAAATAAAGGTTAAAACTGCAATTTTACCATTGCAGTAGATAAACGGGATTTCTCAGAGGCAAAACATAGGTCAAATGGTCTAAATGAGATAAAAAGTGGGTTGAGTCAATCAGAAATGGGTTCATGTGCAATCTAAGAACTAAAAGACACTTGGTAACCCTAAAACAGACCCGCTTAAATTAACAAGGTTCCGGTCAGAACAAAAAGCAAGTAAACCCTCTACAAATCATGGAAAACCATACTCTAGGGTTTAGAACACTTAATTTGGCCTTTGGAACCTAGTTTGACCTAGATTAGGGTCCTAGCTCTTCAATTAACCTAATTTGGGTTTTTACGCAAAATATCCAGTCAAACGAGGTCAAACCTGAAATCTAACTTCTCCATTGGTTTCCTTAGGTCCAAATTAGGTTTATACCAAAATTTGGACCTAAGGAGAGGTCATCTTGACCTACTTTGCAAATTAGTACACCCAAATCACAAAGAGGTCCCTATCTTTTGAATATCCTTGCAGAGAGCCCCCTAGGTTCCTCGCCTTCTTTGCAAACCGGTCCTGCCGCCATTGCTAGGGCAGAACCGAACTCCGGCGAGGTTCGGAGAGGGATTGCTCTCTAATCCCTCAGAGATTCCCTCCCAGAAATGGAAGGAGGATTCTCTGAGGAATTCCCTTCCTCATAAAGTCAATCACAATCGTTGGTGTGAACCCAATCTCTCGTGCGAACGCACGAGAGATTTGGGTATCCTAACTCCTTTCCATCTCCGGCGACCAACCTCAGGCAATTACGTGCCCTTCACGCCCTGCACACCAAGTCCAGCACCTATAAAACACCCCTCGGACCCGGCCACTCATCTTGAGCTTGATTTGGCCGAGTTTCCCCCTTCAATTCCTCTCCTCCTGCTCGGCCAAATACCCCAGCTAGCTCCGGCGAGCCCCCCTCCCCTCCCTCTTCGCTCTGCCACAAAACCAGTGGCAGAGTTAGCTTCCTGACCTCCCTCCGCGTCGCGCAGTACCAGCGCACGCCGCCTCAGCCCCGTCGTCGCCGCCGTTCTCCCCCACTGGGCGTCATCTTCTCCGGCGACAGCAAGTACTGCTGTCCGCCTTCTGTCCCCTTTCGTCCTTACAATTAGGTTAGAACTCCTCTCCATCCTATCCTCTCTCTTTTCCCCCTGTTATCTCATCTGATTACCCCTCGACCGACGCTGACCACCCTCATCTTCCACATCACCGACCGAACTCCGGCGAGCCGCCCACACCACTCCGCCACTCCACACGGCTCGCCAACCACCTTGTGAGCTCCGCCTCACCACCAGGAACTCGCTCCACCCCACAACTGCCACTCCAGACCTCCATAACCACCCCCCGAACAACCCACCATCTCCGGCCACAGGTTAACCTAGGCGAGCACGCCTAGGCCGACCGGCAACCTGCAGCATCACCCACCGCCTTCGCCGTGCTACGGCGAAGGTTTCCAACTATTCTAATTGGGCCAATAGGCCGTTCTGTGGAAGTTCAGGTAAACGCTCCGGCCGCCATTAACAGTCGAAGCAGCAGGAAGCTTGGAGCAGCAGCAGGCGTCAGGCTTCCCAGGCGGCAGGTGCAGCAGACTCTCGCAAGTGTTGCGAGGTGACTGAGTTCAGCAAGGATCAGCAGCAGGGCCTTCAGCGTGGGCAATTGCACACGAGAGTCTGCGGGCGCACGCAAAGGAAGGGCGGAACGTTTAGTCCCACATCGTGGAATCTCAAGGCACAGGTATGGTATAAAGGTTTTTTGTGATATACGTTTACTGCCTCGAAAGCACAGGGGTGAGGTCCCTCACTGACCCCACCCGCCTCGTCCGCGGCCTGACCACGCGGACCTGGCGGATCCGACCCGACCTAGACCTACGCACTCCTCGCGCATCACACACCTGCAGGTGCGCCTGGTCCCGGGTACGATCCGCGACCCGATTATGGCTGTGGCTCTGGGAGAGCGGTTTGAGTGAATTGCTTGAGAGAGAGAGATGCACGGGTAGAGGGAGAAGGGTTAGGTTTTGTTCTCCTGTGCAGGCAGGCTGAACGCAGGAGAAGGACTTGGCCGCGAGAAGGAAAAGAAAGAAAGAAGAAGGAACGGCAGAGAAGAATAGAAGAGGAAGAAACAAGGCAGAGAAGAAGAAGCAAGAAAGAAGCCTTCGCAGGAGAAGAAAGAAAAGAGCAAGCCAGAAGCAAAAGGCATAGAGAAGCCAAGTGGAGACTTTGCAGAGATCAGAAGAAGAAAAGAAAGAGCAAAAACTGCAGCAGAAGAAGAAGAATAATCAAGAAGAAAAGGAGAAATGCTTTTAAGACGTCTGATCTTGTGATCAGACGTCCAATTTCATATTTTCTTGCCCTAACTCCTTTTAATCGCATACATTCATACCTGAATTGATATTTTGAGTAAATTAGAGTGTTCAATTACATTTTGATTTAGTGGTAAGTTCCATTTGCTCCCTGTGTTCGACCTCGGATACTCCGGTCTTCGAGTAATAAAAACTTTGTATTTGTTCGAACGTTTTGTCGGTTATACTACAACATAATACGCTTTAAATCCGCACGAAACGTCCCTGAACAGTTGGTAAGAACGTGAAACTGGAAAGTAAGACATAAGATGTTCTGGAACCCTACGGGGAAGTAGGAGTAGAACTCCTGGAAAACGAATGGAATAGAATTGGGGAAGTGAGTTGGCCCTTGAGTACGGAGTACCAAGGAGAGCGACTGTCCCCCTGTTTAGTGCAGAGCTGAGCTAGCCACCCCAGGGACCCGGGGGTTAGGACTGGCCACTCTGTACCGACTTGTTGGCCCTCGTGTACGTAGTACCGAGGAGAGCTAGTAGTGTTAGGAGAGTACTAGCTACCCCACGGGCCCCGGGGTTCTGCTAGCCTCCTTCACCGACTTGTTAGGCCCACTAGGGCAAACCAGGGTAGTCAGGCGAGGGTGCGCGGACTGTGGAGGGGCAAGGCCCCGGTTTGGTTACTGTGGAGGGGTTGGACCCCTGTTACTGAGAGGGCTCTGCCCTGGTTCCGTGCTGTGCTTTGGGCGCACCCGTTAACGAAAACGACTGACCGCGTGCTAGTGCGGGCTAGCTACCTGTGCGTTTATCGCGCGTGCCGTAGTCACCGTTACGTCTGTCAGTGACCTTGGGGTGGTTGACTGAGGGTAGGATCACCACGGGGGACTCTCCCGGCCAGGAGAGCACCACGTGCTACTTCTACTTTTGGAAAAGACTGCAATCAAGATCGTTCCCACGAGGACATTCGAGATCAAGTAAAGGATCTGAGAAACAAATGAAATAGTGAGAAAAATTGAAAGATGTGAATAAAGGAAGTAATAGAACATAACAGCTACTGTACACTCTACTGTTGCCTTTAGTTAGTTTGCCACTCTACTCAGCGTTTTGCTGACGTGTTACACTCATTACCTTTTTCAGGACCAGGTGTCGAGCAGCCAGGGTCGGCGGCTGCAGAGGACGCTGGGCCGAGTAGGGTCCAGTAGAGTTACCACAGCCTTTTGTACCTCTTTTGTTTCTGTTCTAGTGAGTAGTTTTTGTTTCCGCTGTACCTTCTTAACCTGCAGTTCTTGTTATATGATAAATGTTGTTTTACTGTTGTGGTGGTACCTACTGTAGTAGTTTCTTTCCTTACTGCTGTACTTTCTTACTGTTAGTTATATTCATGCTGAATGTGGTTTATATTACTGTCTTTTGGTTACTTCCTCGTTGGACGACTAGGTCTTGGGATTAGTCGAGTCGGTCCGGTTCTCGTGTCTCGTAGGGACTCGGGAACCGGGTCGTTACACCGGACGTCTAGAAGTCCTTCCCGTCGTCTGGCACTGCGGCCAGACGTCTGGTTCACGTTGGATGGCGAATCTCAGAACCTGCACGTACCCACTCCTCATTCTCAGTACAAACAGTCGCAGAAAAGGAAGAAGGACGAAAATAACTCACTTGCCAGATGTCTGGACAGTCCTCCAGATGTCTTCACCGTCGTCTGGTTGGAAGCCCAGACGTCTGGTCCAATAGAGTCCGCCTGCTGCTCGAGTTGCAGTAGCCCTCCCGCGTCACTCCACGCCCGCTGCTCCCCCGTCGGCCAACTCTAGCTGCCCTGGCAAGCTCGAGCCCTCATGGTTGAGCTTCTCCTCCCTCGTGCAACACCTCCTCCCGCAACTCGCATCGGCTGGAAGAAGAAGAAGAAGGAAGCGGAGGAGATGAGAGTGAGGGAGAGGGCCTTTTAAGGCCACGCGGGGAGAGGGAGAGAGGGAGCGCAGCCTGCTCCTGCAGGAGGAGAGAGGGAAAAAGAGGGGAGATGCGGCGGTTGCAGGTCTGCGCACGCCTACGCGTAGACGCAGCCCCGCACGCCACAGAGAATAAATCCCAGATGTCTGGAAGGGGTTCCAGACGTCTGGTCAGACGTCTGGGCCACCTCCCAGACGTCTTAAAAAAATTTCTTGGAATGCGTTCGTAACAATATAACAAACTCAAAGGAAGTTTCGTCCCTGAAACTTGCGCTAACTAGGGTGCGGGAAAAACGTCATATTAAAACATAACAAACTCAAAGAGGACCGAAGCCGGTTCGAAAGGCGTACCCGCGAAGAGCTCTGGGTACCGCTCCCGTATTGCCGCCTCAGGCTCCCAGGTAGCCTCCTCGTACCGCTGGCTCCTCCACAAAACCTTCACCAGGGGTACTTGCTTTCGTCTCAAACTGCGGACGGCTCGGTCAAGAATCTGCACTGGCCGGTCGGGGTAGGTCAGGTCGTCGCCCACCTTGATGCTCTCGTGACTCAGTACGTGACTGGGATCGGCTACGTACTTCCTGAGGTTGGACACGTGGAACACGTCGTGCACACCAGAAAGCTGAGGAGGGAGGGCAAGTCTGTAAGCAACGGGTCCAACCCGCTCCAGGATCTCAAAGGGCCCCACGAACCTCGGCGCGAGCTTCCCTCTCACCCCAAATCGCTGTAGGCCCTTCATGGGCGAAACACGAAGGAAGACGTGGTCCCCAACCTCAAACTGCACCTCTCTGCGTTTTTGACCCACGTAGCTCTTCTGTCCGCTCCTGACAGTGCGGAGTCGCCCGTGGATCTGCTCGACTACCTCCTGACTCCGCCGGATCAACCTGGAGCCAACCTCCTACTTGGTCCCCACCTCAGCCCAACTCAAGGATGCCGTACACCTCCGTCCGTACAGAGCCTCGTAGGGAGCCATGCCGATGCTCGAGTGATAGCTGTTGTTGTATGCAAACTCCGCCAGGGGCAGGTGCTCCTCCCAAGAGCCCCTCTAGTCCAGTACACAGGCACGCAAAAGGTCCTCAAGTGTCTGTATCGTGCGCTCAGACTGTCCGTCCGTCTGGGGGTGGTAAGCTGTACTAAACCTCAACCGCGTCCCCAGGGCCTGCTGAAACTCAGCCCAAAACTGGGACGTAAAGTGGGTATCCCGGTCGGATACGATCTCCCGCGGAACTCCATGTAGTCGTACCACATCGCGGATATACCTCTCTGCCAACTGTGCTGGTCCCAAAGTGACTCGGATCGGCAAGAATAGTGCCGTCTTCGTCAGTCTATCCACAATTACCCAGACTGCGTCGTGTCCTCGATGGGTAACAGGTAAGCCCACCACCAAGTCCATGGTGATGCTCTCCCACTTCCACTCTGGCATTGGAAGCGGCTGTAGCGGCCCTGCAGGCCTCTGATGCTCGGCTTTCACCTGCTGACACACTAAGCATTGCTGCACGAATTCACCCACATCCCGCTTCATCCCCCTCCACAAAAACCCGCGTCTCAAGTCGTGGTACATCTTCGTGTTTCCGGGATGTATGGTGAATCTGGAACCGTGTGCCTCAATCAAGAGCTCTCTCAACAGCTCTTCGTCCCTGGGAACGTATAACCGTCCCCTCAGGTGCAGCACCTGGTCTGTGAAAGAGAAGTCCCCTGGGTCCTGACAGTACTCTGTCACGCAAGGACTGTAAGTACGGATCAACCATCTGTCCTGTGATGATGCGGTCTATCAGCTCTGGCCTAGTCTGTCGTGTCACAGTCACTGCCCTACAGTGCCCCCGTAAATCTAGGGGTCGCCAACTGCCCACCTCCTCCAAAAGGCTCCAACTCTGTAACTGCAAACTGGCCAAGTGTGCGGGCGCCTTCCGGCTCAAGGCGACAGCCACTACATTGGCCTTTCCCGGGTGGTAGGAAATGCTGCAGTCGTAGTCCTTCAGGAGCTCCAACCAACGTCTTTGTCTCATGTTGTGTTCCTTCTGATCAAAAAGGTATCTGAGGCTCTTGTGATCTGTGAAAATCTCGAAGGTCTCACCGTACAAGTAGTGCCTCCAGGTCTTCAGCGCGAAGACGACAGTTGCCAACTCCAGGTCATGGGTAGGGTAGGTATGCTCATGGGGCTTCAGTTGCCGCGAAGCGTAAGCGACAACGTGACCCCTCTTCATGAGCACACCTCCTAACCCCGACAAGGAGGCGTCCGTGTACACAATGAACCCGCCACTACTGTCAAGGATGGTGAGCACGGGAGCCGAGGTCAACCTCTCCTTCAGCTCCTGGAAACACGCCTCACAGGCGTCTCTCCAAGTGAAGGGCATGTCCTTCCGGGTCAACTGTGTCATAGGACGCGCAATCTGTGAAAAACCTCTGATGAATCGTCTATAGTAGCCTGCTAGTCCCAGGAAACTGCGAATCTCAGTGACTGAACGCGTTCTCTCCCACCTGAGCATTCCCTCGACCTTGGCTAGGTCCACCGCCATGCCATCTCCAGAGATCACATGACCTAAGAAGGTCACCTCCCTCAACCAGAACTCGCACTTGCTGTATTTGGCGTACAGCCTACATCGTCTCAGTGTGTCCAGAACCATCCGCAAGTGCTGTCCGTGCTGCGTCCGATCTCGAGAATAGATGAGTACGTCATCAATGAATACCACCACAAACTGGTCCAAGTACGGTCTAAACACCCGGTTCATCAGGTCCATGAAAGCAGTGGGGGCATTAGTCAGCCTAAACGGCATGACCAAAATCTCGTAGTGTCCGTACCGGGTGCGGAAAGCTGCCTTGGAGACGTCTACCTCCCTGATCCTCAACTGGTGGTATTCAGACCTCAAGTCGATCTTGGAGAACACCGTGGCACCCCGCAACTGGTCAAACAAGTCATCGATCCTCGGCAGCGGATATCTGTTCTTGATGGTGACCCTATTTAGCTGTCGGTAGTCCACACAAAGGCGTAGGGTACCATCCTTCTTCTTCACAAACAGTACCGGGACTCCCCAGGGAGACGCACTAGGCCTCACGAAGCCCTTCTCCAAAAGGTCCTGCAACTGAGACTTGAGCACTCGTATCTCAAGTGGTGCCATTCGGTATGGCTCGGTGGAGATGGGGCTGGTCCCTGGTACTAGTGAGATCTCAAACTCGATCTCACGCTCGGGCGGTAGTCCTGGTAACTCGTCTGGGAACACATTAGGGTACTCTCTGACCACCGGGATGCTCTGGAAGTCTGCCACAGGGCTGGGCTCTGCCACCACACAAGATGGGAAGCCCTCACACCCCTGGCTCAAAAGTCTCACTGCCAGAAGTGCCGAAATGCACTTGAAGCCTCCGTCCACTGGCTGTCCGTGAAACTCGAAAGAAGGTAACTCCGACATGGAGAAGACAATCTTCCTCTCAAAATTGTCCACCAAGGCGTGGTAAGCGGACAGCCAGTCCATCCCCAGAATTACGCCAAAGTCCTCCATCTGTATCATAATCAGGTCAGCTGGCAGACTATGTCCCCCGACACTGAGCTCACAACCCGTGTACACCTCCTCAACTACAAACAGCTGACCACTCGGACATCTGATTACGAACGGATTCTCTAACAGCGAATAGTCCTGGCCCAAACTAACTGCGAAACTGGCTGCGACAAACGAGTGCGTAGCGCTGGATTCGAAAAGTGTGTAAACGAGTCTGCCGGAAACTGAAACCATACCTGCCACCACCGATCTCGAAGCTCTGGCATCCCTAT
Source organism: Thalassia testudinum (assembly GCA_037157565.1). Lineage (NCBI taxonomy): Eukaryota > Viridiplantae > Streptophyta > Magnoliopsida > Alismatales > Hydrocharitaceae > Thalassia > Thalassia testudinum. The sequence goes on along the minus strand of JAZHRO010000059.1, from coordinate 5,402,521 downwards.
GTGTCAAGGCGTTGATACGCCCCTCAGCTCTAGGTGCGGACGAAGCAGCCACACTCTGCGTCGGACGGGCAGGTGCTGGCCGGTACCCTCCTCGTGACTGCTGTGCTCCTCGCGTCTGGGAACCGTGGCCTCTTGCGCGCCCTCCAGTGCTCTGCGCGGGAAGTATCTGCTGACCTCCTGCCCCAGACGGGCAGTCCCTCCTTATGTGGCCCGGCCGGCCACACTGGTAACAGAGGGGAACCCGACTCCCGCCCTCAGTGGGTCCCCACTGTCGGCTGGGCGTGGGTCCGGTGCTGGTGACTGGCCTCTGTCGAGGGCCCCCAAAGGCCACGGATGGCCCTGCAAAACATGACGGCTCTCCTGCGGACGCCACGTGTCTCCTCTCTCGCCGACCCTGTGAAAAGTCTGGCTGAAAGGGCCTCTTCCGCCCGCCGTCAGGGTCTCGCGTGGACGGGTTGGTCTCCTCGTAAGTCATGGGTGCCTCCACCACCCTCGAAAACGTAGGCAGCTTCAGGGGTTTGACATACCCCCGAATCGTAGGCCGGAGCCCCTCGGTGAACCTCCAAAGGCGCTCCTCCTCAGTGGCTACCGCTGTCGCTGCAAAGCGGGACAACTCCAGGAAACGCGTGCGATACGCGCTCACCGTCATCGTCCCTTGGCGGAGAGTGTGGAACTCCCACCTCCTCTGGTCCTGCCACGTCTGGGGAAAGTACTGCTCGCAGAAGAGGGCGACGAACCAGACCCAGTTCGGCTCGTCCCTCTCCTGTCCTCGGATCTCCCTCCACCACCTGTGTGCCGCACTCTCCAACTGGTAGTGGCAAAGGCCACGCGGCACTCCACCGGGGGGCGAAGGGTGTCAAAAACCTTCTCCTGCTGCTTGAGCCAGTCCTCTTCCTCGGTCGGGTCCTCATCCCCCTTGAAGGAGGGGGGCTTCAGCTTCCGGAACTGTCCGAAGAGCTTGGAGTGGCGCTGCAGTGGGGATGCTGGTGCACCTCCAGGCAAAGGTGCCTCGTGCACAGAAGTGTCGGAGGAAGGTGGGGGCGGCTGCGGCCCATCCCCTCCCCTGTGTCCAGTGCCGCGTCCGTCGTGTGATCCCACAGAGGACTCCCCCTCCGCAGCCCCAGGGTGAGGCGCTCGGGGCGGTGGGTGGAGCACCCCTCGCACAATGTCCCGTATCAGTTGGGGGAGGTCCTGGGCCTGGAGGCCTGAGAGTGGTGGCTGGTCCACCGAGGCGGCGACCACGACACGCCTACCTCGCAGACCTCGTCCTCAGCCGCGCCCGCGGCCAGTCTCGCGACGAGGCATCTCCTGCAAGGAGACGCGAAAGAAAACGAAACACGTTAATATAGAACGATACCTAACGGAAACGTCTAAGAGCTCATGTCAAAAGATATGTTGTGGTGGCTACTCCACTTATAGACATGTGAATTGGTTATTTTCCAGTCAGTTGATTCACTTCTCGGGACGACCTTGCTCTGATACCATCTTCTAACGACCCGATTCCCGAGCCCCTACGAGACACGAGAACTGGACCGACTCGACTAATCCCAAGACCTAGTCGTCCAACGAGGAAGTAACCAAAAGAGTAGTAAAATAAACCACATTCAACATGAATATAACTAGCAGTAACAAAATACAGCAGTAAGAAAAAGAACTACTACAGCATGTACCACCACAACAGTAGAACAACATTTATAACATAACATGAACTACAAGTAAAGAAAAGTACAGAGAGTAACAAGAACTACTCACTACAGTGGAACAAAAAGGGCACAAAAGAACAGTGGTAACTCTACTGGACCCTACTCGGCCTAGCGTCCTCTGCAGCCGCTGACCCTGGCAGCTCAACACCTGGTCCTGAAAAGTAACGAGTGTAACATGTCAGCGAAACGCTGAGTAGAGTGGCAGCTAAAACTAAAGAAGCAGTGAAGTGTACAGTAGCTGTTTTATTTTCTTTCTTCCTTTATTTACGTCTTTCTATTGTTTCACAATTTATTTATTTCTCAGATCCTTCACTTGATCTCGGATGTTCCTCGTGGGAACTATCTTGATTGCAGTCTTTTCCAAAAAGTAGAAGTAACACGTGGTGCTCTCCTGGCCGGGAAAGTCCCCCGTGGTGATCCTACTCTCAGTCAACCACCCCAAGGACACTGACAGACGTAACGGTGACTACAGCACGCACGGTAAACGCACGGGTAGCTACCCCGCACTGGCACGCGGTCAGTCGTTTCCGTTAACGGGTGCGCCCCAAAGCACAGCACGGAACCAGTATAGGGTAGAGCCCTCTCAGTAACAGGGGTCCAACCCCTCCACAGAAACCAAACAGGGGCCTTGCCCCTCCACAGTCCGCGCACCCTCGCCTGACTACCTTGGTTTGCCCAGTGGGCCTAACAAGTCGGTGTAGGTGAGCTAGCAGAACCCCGGGACCCGTGGGGTAGCTAGTACTCGCTCTACACTAGTAGCTCTCCTCGGTACTGTGTACACGAGGGCCAAAAAGTCGGTACAAAGTGGCCAGACCTAACCCCGGGTCCCTGGGGCGGCTAGCTCCGCTCTGCACTAACTAGGTAACAAGTGCTTCCCCTGGTACTACGTACCCAAGAGACAACACACTTCCACGTCTTTCTTTCTCAGTTCCATTCCATTCTCTTTCCAGGGGTTCTACTCCTAATTCCCCGTAGGGTTCCAGCTCTTTTAACTCAGCACATTCAGGTTTCACCCTTTCAGTTTCACGTTCATACAACCCATATTCTCAATCAAGTTCATTTATTCATAACAGGCAGCTGTTAAATCAATTTACAGGCAGCTATTATTTCCTTTCCACATTTTCCAAGACTGCAATAGCTATATTCATATCACTAGTTTTCCAGTCCTAGGATTCATGCCGTACCCTAGGATCTATCATTCAATCTAGTTTTTCAGCCCTAGAATTCATGCAATACCCTAGGATCTATCATTCAATCTGGTTTCTCATTCCTAGGATTCAGGCAATGCCCTAGGTTCTATTAATTGTTCCATAATTGTAACAAATTATGTTAATAATTTTTAAAGCCACTCTACCAGCTACAACGGAAGTACTGGGGGCGTGGTCAGAAATCCCACGCGCCACCCCAACCTTCGAGACTGCAACGGAACGGGGTCTTAACACAAGGATCAAACACAAGGAGTTTCTCAGAACAATATATAATTACTGTAAACGGGCAAAGGATTTTATTCCGAAAAGAACGCAACTCGAAACGCAGAAAACGGACTCCGAACGGGCCTTAAACGGGTCGAAAATGACGAAACAGTCCAAAATCAAACGTCTGGAACCTCTTCCAGACGTCTTAAAATGTGGGTCAGATGGTACCTTTGTTCTTCGTAGTCTCTCCGACGTCCAGAAGCCTGCGGGGGCGTCTGGCCTAGTTCCCAGACGTCCGATGGTCACCCCGGACGTCTGGAAGTCCTTCCCGTCGTCTGGCACTGCGGCCAGACGTATGATTCGCGTTGGATGGCGAATCTCAGAACCTGCACGTACCCAATCCTCGTTCTCAGTACGAACGGTCGCAGAAAAGGAAGAAGGACGAAAATAACTCACTTGCCAGACGTCTGGACAATCCTCCAGACATCTTCACCGTCGTCTGGTTGGAAGCCCAGACGTCTGATTCTGGAAAAATTTCCAGAACCAGAGCTCGACTCGCTCTCCGCCCGTGATGCACGGCCGCGCCGCGCCTCGTCCGCCTGCTGCTCGAGCTGCAGTAGCCCTCCCGCGTCACTCCACGCCCGCTGCTCCCTCGCCGGCCAGCTCTAGCTGGCCCGGCAAGCTCGAGCCCTCACTGTCCAGCTTCTACTCCCTCGCGCAACACCTCCTCCAGCAACTCGTCGCGGCTGCCGCTGCCGCCGCTCGCTCGCGCTTGCGCTCTCGCACCGGCTGGAAGAAGAAGAAGGAAGCGGAGGAGATGAGAGTGAGGGAGAGGGCAAGGGCCTTTTAAAGCCACGCGGGGAGAGAGAGAGAGAGGGAGCGCAGCCTGCCCCTGCAGGAGGAGGGAGGGAAAAAGAGGGGAGATGCGGCGGTTGAAGGTCTGCGCGCGCCTGCGCGCAGACGCAGCCCCGCACGCCACAGAGAATAAATCCCAGACGTCTGGAAGGGGTTCCAGATGTCTGGGCCACCTCCCAGACATCTTAAAAAAATTTCTTGGAATAAGTTCGTAATAGGGGGACAGTCGCTCTTCTTGGTACTCCGTACTCAAGGGCCAGCTCACTTCCCCAATTCTATTCCATTCACTTTCTAGGAGTTCTACTCTTAATTCCCCGTAGGATTCATGCTCTTTCAACTCATCCAATTTAGGTTTCATCATTTCAGCTTTATATTTATATAGCCCATGTTCCCAACCATGATTATTCATTCATAATAAGGCAGCTGTTAACCAATTACAGGCAGTTATCGTTTCCTTTCAACTTTTCCAAGACTGCAATGTATATGTATTCAAGCTAGTTTCACAGTCCTAGGATTCATGCCATACCCTAGGATCTATCATTCAATCTAATTTTCCAGTCCTAGTATTCATGCAATACCCTAGGATCTATCATTCATTCTAGTTTTTCAATCCTAGGGTTCATGCAATACCCTAAACTCTATTAATTATTTCACAACTGCATAATTTCTGATAAATAATTGAAAGGGCCACTCTACCCGCAAAATCGGGAGTAATGGGGGCGTAATCGGCAAGCCCGCGTGCCTCCGCAACCCCCAGAGTCGCAATGGAACGGGGACCTAGCACAAGGATCAAATACAAGGAGCTACTCAGAATAGTATACAATTACTATAAATAGGTAGAGGAACTAAATCTGAAAAGAACGAGACTTGAAACGTGGAAAACGGACTCCGAACGGACCCTAAACGGGTAAAAAATGACAAGTCTGCCCAAAATCAGACGTCTGGAGCTTCTTCCAGACGTCTTAAATGATAGCTCAGGTCATACCTTGATTTACGCGGTCCCTCAGACGTCCAGAAGCCCGCTGAACCGTCTGGACTTAGTTTCCAGACGTTCGACTGTCACTCCGGACGTCTGGAGACCCTCTCCGTCGTCTGGTGCTGTGCCCAGACGTCCGATCTATGTGGGATGGCATGCCCTTGCGCCTTCCCTAACGGGTCCTGCACACACACACGGCCGTCCTCAACATGAAACGATGCAGAAGCCTTCGGCAGAATGGCTGCATGGCCATACACGCAAAAGAAGAAGAAGGTAAAAATAACGTACCCTTCAGATGTCTGGTCCTTCCTCCAGACGTCTCCTGCGTCGTCTAGATGTAAGTCCAGACGTCTGATTCTGGAAAATTTTCCCAGAATCAAGACCTCCTCGCCCTCCGCCCGCAGCACACGGCCGAGCCGCGCCGCGCCCGCCTGCTGCTTGAGTTGCAGCAGCTCCTCCTCAACACCACACACCTGCTGCGCAACCGCCGGTCAGCCCTGGCTGCTCCGGCGAGCTCGCAAACTCGCGATCGAGCTCTCCCTCCCTCCCGCAGTAGCCCTTCCTCCCACGCACTCACAGCAGCCGCTGCGGCTGCCCTCGCCCGCTCACGCTCTCGCCGACAGGAAGAAGAAGAAGGCGGTGGAGTGAGGGTGAGGGAGAGGAGAGGGGTATTTGAAGGCAGCCGCGGGGAGAGAGAGAGAGAAAAGGGCTGCATCTGCACGGAGGGAGGAAAGAGAAGAAGGAGGGTGGTGGTGCAGTCTGGGCGAGTATGCGCGCATACGCGAACCCGTACGCCGAAAAAATTAAATTCCAGACATCTGACCAGACGTCTTAAACGACGTTTGATGTCCTGGTTATAACACCAGTGACAGCCCCAAGGCTTGTCACTAACCTAGGAACCTTCCTGTTCCGAGGCAAATCTCCTTGGTAGCCTCTTGCTACCGCAACAGCTCAGGTCTTCTACCCAAGCAGTGAACTCGTGGTTCACCAAGCCTATAGGGTAGTGGTGGCGACCTTCCTCTATAGTTCTATTATTTCGTCGTAGTATAGTATAGAGAGGTGATTACCAGTTTAATACAATTTGTTACTCGAAAATAAAGAGTTCCCGAGGTCGAACTCAGGGAGCAAACTGTATTCTAGAGATACAAATTCTTATTACAAAAATAAAGAGAGAGAGAGTTTGTTGGCTTCTTTCTTCTTCTCCTCTTTTCTCTTTGCTTATCTTCTTCTGCTTGGCTCTTCTGCTTTATCTGTAGCAGTAGTGATGCTCTTCTTCTTCTTTCAGTTCTTGTTTCTGCTCGTCTCTTTCTTTTTCTTCTCCCTTGCGGTCCTGTTCTTCTTCTTCTTCAGAGTCTTCCCTTGGCCTCTCTGTGTTCTCCTCTGCCTCGCCTTCCTTCTCCTTCTTTGCCTTCAGGACGTCGTCTGATTTTCCAATCAGACAACTTAAACCGCCGCTGCTACAGTGCCGCTCGGTGCTCCTCCTCCCTTCAGCTTTCGTCGGCCTTCTTCTCTGTTCAGCGGGCGTCTTTCTTCTTCTCTGCCTGCACACTTGCACAACTTGATCAGAGGGGCAAAACCAAATTCTACCCTCTCCCCCGCGTTTCTCTCTCACAGAAGCCACTCTTACTAAAGCTCTCCCAGAGCTGCCGGGTATTCGGGTACGGGTTGTGCCCGGGTCCAGGCCCACCGGCGTGCGTGGTGGGCAAGGAGTACAGGTCAGTCTAAGTCGGGTCGGGCCAGGTCCGCGGGACGTGGTCGCGGACGAGGCCGGGTTGAGCGAGTGAGTGAGAGGGACCTCACCCCGTGCTCAGGAGGCAACGAGCATAAGGCACTTTTTGCCTTTATGCGGGCGCGCTCCTCTGAAAGGTTACGAGGTGGGACTAAATGTCCCACCCCAATTTGGGTGCCTGCGCGGAGGAAGCAGCGGCAGTCGAGGCGAAGCGCGGGGGCTTCGCGCGAGAGCTTCGACTCGATTGCAGCCTGGTACTTCGCGAAGACGCCTCGCACTGCCTGGGAGCATGACCTGGGCGTGGCGCACCTGGGGCAGCAGGTGAAGAAGCTGCTTCGCTTCAACAATGGCGGCGACGAGCGGAGGTACCTGCCCACAGAGAAACGGCCTCTCGGCCCAATCAGAAACGCGGAGCACCTTCGCGGTGGCACGGCGAAGGTGGTAGGGGGTCTGGCAGGCGACGGGGCGGAGCGTGAGGGTTGCCCTAGGTCAAACTGCGGGCTGGGAGATGGGTTTGTTCGGTGGAGTTGCAGAGGGTGATTTGGGGGAAGTGGAAGGGCGGAGGTTGATCAGGGTGAGGAGGTGAAATGCTTGGTTCGGGACAACCAGGTTTTATTGTTATAACGTTGTAGTATAGCCAGTTATTACCAACATTTCAAATATATAAATTTTTTTACTCGGAAAATAAAAGAGTTCCCGAGGTCGAACTCAGGGAGCAAGTTGTATTCTAGAGATATACATGTTTCTTTTACAAAATAAAGAAAGAGAGAGGGAAAGAATTTGTTGTTCTCTTTGTTTTCTCCTCGTGATGTTCTTCTCTCTTTCTTTCTTCAGATCTCCTACTTCTTCTTTGTTCTGCAGAGGTGATGCTCCTCTTTCTTTCTTCAGATCTCCTTCTTCTTCCTTGGTTTCTGTCTTGGTCTCTCTTCTTCTTTTTCTGCAGTCTCTTCTGTGAAGGTTTCTTCCTGTTTCTCCTCCCTGCAGCTAAGTGTCAGCTTCTTCTTTTCTTTTTCAGCCAGGGACGTCACCCCTCCTTTCTTCTTTTCCCTTCAGGCCGTCGTCTGATTTCCAAATCAGACGACTTAACTACCTGTTGCTACAGTCAGCTTCCTTCTTCTTCCGCGGGTCTTCTTCTTCGCCTGTGCCTGCACACTTCAGAGTTTTTCGTCAGAGGCAAAACCTACTCTACCCTCCCCCCCCCGCGTCTCTCTCTCTCTCTGAAACCACTCTTGGGAAAGCTCTCCCAGAGCTGCCGGGTAACCGGGTTCGGGTCAGGCCCGGGTCCAGGCCCACCGGCGTGCGTGGTGGGCGAGGAGTGCAGGTCAGTCTTAAGTCCGGTCGGGTCGGGTCAGGTCCGCGGGGCGTGAGCGCGGACGAGACCGGGTAACCGGGCGGGTGAAGGGGACCTCACCCCGTGTGCTGAGGCAGTAAGCCTCCAGCACTTTTGCATCTTATGTCGCTGCGACTCTTCAGGCTTTTCCGAGGTGGGACTAAATGTCCCACCTCAATTGCGCGCCCGCAGCGGGGAAATCAGCGGGAGATTGCGGCGTCACGCGAAGCTTTCTGCCTTAGCTGCGAGCCTGGTGTTTTGCCAAAACGCCTCGCAAGGCCTGGGAGTTGAATCTGGGCGTGGCGCTGAGCGTGGCGCGCCTGTAGCTGCAGGTGGAAGCAGTTCCTCCCGCGCGGCAATGGCGGCGGAGGTCGGGTGGCCTGTTCACAAGAAAACGGCCTCTCGGCCTAATCAGAAAGTGCCAGGAGCTTCGCCAGGGTGCGGCGAAGCTCGTGTGGGTGGTGACGAGGCGCGGGGCGGCGTGCGAGGGCTGCCCTAGGTCGGACTGTGGGTCGGAGGATGGGTCTGTTCGGTGGGGTTGCAGAGGGTGATGTGGGGGAAGTGGCAAGGCGGAGGTTGATCAGGGTGAGGAGGCGGAGGTCCTGCAGTGGTCGGCGAGCCGTGTGGGTCGCTGAGGTGATGGGAGCGGCTCGCCGGAGGGTGGTCGGAGGCGGAGAAGGTGAGGGTGAACAGGAGCGGTCGAGGGTTTAATCAAATAAAAGACAGTGAGGAAAAGAAAGAGGGGGAGATGGGGAGGAGTCCTGACCTAGCTACGGAGACGAAAGGGGCCGGGGCAGGGCGACAGTCGTATCGACTGTCGCCGGAGAAGAAGATGCCCAGGGGAAAGGGCGGCGGCGAGCAGAGGGCTGGAGAAGCGCCAGCTGGGTACGGCGTGGCGCTGAAAGAGCAGGGGAGGAAGTCTCTGCTGCTGGTATTGCGGCAGAGCGAAGAGGAGGAGGGGGAGGAACCGCCGGAGCTGGTGAGCGTCTGCCGGAGAGAGAAGAGAGGAAAGTTGGGGATTTTCTCCGTCAGATCCAAGCTGCCCCGGTCGGTGGAGCAACGGGGGGTATTTATAGGGATTAAACAGGGAGGAAGGCGGAGGGAGACGACGTGTCTCCCTCGCCGGAGGATGGCCGGAAACAAGAACCCATACCGTCCGTGCGTTCGCACGGCCGGTATGGTGGGTTATAACGATCAGGGGGGTGTCCCTGCGACGGCTGACGACGCAGGGCACCCCCGGTTTACTTGCCAGGTCCCCCCCCTCACCCTGCGCGGCGCCATGCTCCGCGCAAGGTCGCCGGAGCATGGTGCTGGCAGGTTTTGCAGGGGGGACCTGATCGCAAAGAACGAAGGAGAGTTAGGGGCCAAAATGCGAGGGTTCAAAAGTTGAGGACCAAAGAGTAAATATATGAGGACCAAAGTGTAAAGTCGGTCAAGGAGGTTTCTTCTTAGGCTCAAGTTTTTATACATGACTAATTAGGACCTAAGGAATCTGATGGTGAATTTCATTTCTATATTAAACCTTGTTTGACCGGTCAATTTACGCAAAAACCCAAATTAAGTTATTAATTGGGCATGGTTCTCAATGTAGGTCAAAATGGGTTCTGAAGGCCAAATTAAAGGTTCTAAACCCTAGAGATTATTTTTCTATGAATTTTAGAGGGTTTATTCTATTTTTACTTTGCCTCGAACCTTGTGAATTGAAGTGGGTTGTTTTAGGGTTACAGATTATCATTTAGTTTCTTGGAATTGCTGTAGCCCTCGCTAGATCATTTCATCCCACTTTTATTCTTATTAAGCTGCTTTGACCTATGTTTGGGCCCTGAATTACCCTGTATGCAGATTATACTGGTAAAATTGCATTTTTACCCCTTATGACTTGTTTTCTTCTTAAACTCAGAATTCTCTGAGTTAAGCCTTTCCTTGAGATATGTAGGAGCTTTTATCCTTTGTATTAGGTCAAAATGAGCTAGTTATGGCTCATGATGAGGTTCTCATCAGGAGGCGGAGGTTCTGTGAGGGTCAGCGAGTCGTGTGGAGTGGCGGAATGACTGGAGCGACTCACCGGAGGATGGCCGGAGGTGTGGAAGATGACGGTGGTCAGGTCAGTCGAGGGTTTAATTGAATGTAAAATAGCAAGGAAAAGAAAGAGGGGGTAGAGACGACTAATTCTAACCTAACTAAAGTGACGAAGGGGACGAAGTGGCTGCCGGCTCGTACCTACCGAAGCTGGAGAAGAAATGCCCAAAGGGAGAGATCGACGGCGACGACGGGGCTGAAGCAGCGCGCGCCGGTATTGCGCGACGCGGAGGAGAATCAGGAAGGAGTCTCTGCTGCTGGTATTGCGGCAGAGCGAAGAGGAGGAAGGGGAGAGGCTGGCAGAGCTGGAGGGCTGCCTGTCGGAGTGGGAAGAGAGGAAGTGGGGGTCTTTCTCCGTCAGGTCCGAGCTGCTCAGAACGGCGGAGCGACGGGGGTATTTATAGAGGCGGAATCAGAGAGGAGGGCGGAGGGAGACGACGTGTCTCCCTCGCTGGAGGACGCCGGAGATGGAGACCCATACCATCCGTGCGTTCGCACGGCCGGTATGGTGGGTTGCAGCGACCAGGGGGGTGTTCCTGCGACGGCTGACGACGCAGGGCACCCCCGGTTGACTTGCCAGACCCTCTCCCTTACCCTGCATGGCGCCATGCTCCGCGCAAGGTCGCCGGAGCATGGTGCTGGTCAGGTTTTGGCAGGAGGGACCTGAATGCAAAGAACGAAGGAGAGTTAGGGGCAGAAATGCGAGGGTTCAAAAGTTGAGGGCCAAAAAGTAAATATATGAGGACCAAAGTGTAAAGTTGGTCAAGAAGGTTTCTTCTTAGGCTCAAGTTTTTATACATGACTAATTAGGACCTAAGGAATCTGATGGTGAATTTTATTTCTAGATTAAACCTTGTTTGACCGGTCAATTTACGCAAAAACCCGAATTAAGTTATTAATTGGGCATGGTTCTCAATGTAGGTCAAAATGGGTTCTGAAGGCCAAATTGAAGGTTCTAAACCCTAGAGATTATTTTTCTATGAATTTTAGAGGGTTTATTCTATTTTTACTTTGCCTCGAACCTCACGAATTGAAGTGGGTTTGTTTTAAGGTTACAGATTATCATTTAGTTCCTTGGAATTGCTGTAGCCCTTGTCAGATCATCTCATCCCACTTTTATTCTTATTAGGTTGCTTTGACCTATGTTTGGACCCTGAATTACCCTGTATGCAGATTATACTGGTAAAATTACATTTTTACCCCTTATGACTCGTTTTCTACTTAAACTCAGAATTCTCTGAGTTAAGCCTTTCCTTGAGTTATGTAGGAGCTTTTATCCTTTGTATTAGGTCAAAATGAGCTAGTTATGGCTCATGATGAGGTTCTCATCAGGTAGCCTTACGAGCTCGCCTAGTTGACTTACCATCTCATCGATTTCATTTAGGTTCCATGCTCGGAACATAGTCATAAGGACCTAGTGGATCTCCTGGGGTCTTACTCAAGACCTTAGGATCCAAGCATTTCCTCTTATTAGACTTAGATTGAGTCATAGGTGCCATCTCGTGGGATTCAAGCTATTACTTAGTCAATTCAGATTGCTTTTAATGTGTTTAGGGAGCTTCATGCTCAAATTATAGGTGTACACACACATACACACACCCATACATGTGCTTCACCCCTCTAGGGTTTAATTGCAATTTTTTCCCACTCATCTCTATCCATTGGCGTTCCTACTAGATCCCCAATTAGGTTCTAACATATCACGGTATTTCTAATTGTCAGAATCACACAATTCAATACAATTATTACATTTAAAAACTATCAAACATTAGGGACCTTCTCCTTATCATTAGTACACTCAAATAGCATACATCTGTTATCAGGCAATCCTGACATATCATTAAGTCAAGATGCATGTTCAAACTAGGATTGCAAAACCCGCCTTTCATGCCTGAAACCTATGTTTTGCACCACTAAGATCCTCTGTAATCCAAACCTCCAATACACGCACACGTCTGTACTTAGAACTCAAGAGATCCTTGATCTCAATATTATGGTTTCACCCTTAACCTGATCTATTCAATTAATCTCTTCACAGAGTCAACGATTTAGAATGAGCACACCAGTACCGATCCTAGTCTTAGGTACCGGTGCTGGGCACCCCTGCTGCCATGGCTACTAAACTCATGCAGTATCGGTGCAGGTCACCAGTACCGATACAAGGTGCCTTCAATACTAGACTTAAGTCACTTTTTTTTTAAAACTTATTTCGATTCAATAAGTACCGATAACTGCCATTGCTACCAGTACTGGGCGTTTGCCACTCCCAAACCCCAACTTAAACCCTCCGTTTGATTATCCAAATTATACAACTAACAGAGGGGTGGATAAGTCCTGCAACATCTCAAGATGGTTGTCCCCGTGTAGGGGCAAAGATTCACATGAAACCTGTATTTGCAGCCTATTGTTAGAGTCGATCTTCTCCTCATCCAGGACCTACACTGGGTATAGGAGTACCTCCCGCGACATACGATTAGGACCTTAAATCTTTATTGTTACAAAAGTTCCTAATGGAACTTCCCTTCCACCATTACAGGATTGCGCTTATCTAGCCCGTTAGGATTTCTATACCTTTACCAAGATCCATTAGGTTTAGTTTATACCACGCATTTTGGCTTCGCGGGTATTCTGGCGACATGGCCTCATGCATTTACTTTAGAATCTTCTCTTTATTGTTTCCAGATTATGATTTGTATCACTAGAGGGTCTGTTTTATTTCCATTTAGGACCAACCACCCGGGGTCCTAATTATGCCCAAAATCCAAGCTTCCTGACATTAAATGTTAACCATGATTCTTAGCTTACATTCATGGTTACTAGGATGGGGTTTAACTAATTAGATTAAGCTCCTGATTCCCATGGGAAATTTTGTGCGAAATCGAACCACAAGAATCAAATTGGACGTACAACATCATGTGTCAGACGTCTGAGAATAACATCCCACTTCCGGCAACTACTGGTGACTGGTTGATTCCTTAGCTAGACATCCGAATCGAGCATATTGGGCACTTGATGTAATATCAGGCGTCCAATTGCTAGGACTTAGTCCCTGGAATGGCAATCCGGTTGTAGGGACGTCTAACCAAGGGATCAAACGTTAAGATGAAGGGTATCAGATGCCTAATGGATCATCAAACGTCAGATAACCTACTCAGAATTGCATCTGAGTTCAGGATGAGCTACTAACATCCAAAAGCCACGCACAATAACCTTTACTCGAAGAATTATTGTTTACAACCTGAATTCAATTTATAACTGCATACAACCACATGTATTTGCACATTCTGTCCTCAAACTCAACTCGGCCAACCAGTACCAGTACTAAGCTTTAGTACTGGTACTAAGTAACCCCAGTACCAAATTCACAAGTTCCAACCAGTATCGATACTGGGCACCAATATTGGTACTACGTGCCATCAGTTTTGTATCAACATAACCCAGCCAGTATTGGTACTAAACACCAGTATTGGTACTGGCACCACCAACCTTCTACCAAAAAGCCAGCCAGTACTGGTACTGAACACCAATACTAGTACTGGGCAGCCCCAGTTCACTGATTGGAATCATCCAGTACCAGTATTGATCACCAATACCGGTGCTAGGTGCTCTCAGTCCCCTTTTTAGTGCATTACATTGTGGTGCTAGGTCAACTAGTATCGGTACTAATCATTAGTACTGGTACTAGGTGCTCTCAGCACCTAGTTAAACATATCAAAACACCCAGTCAACCCTGATCCAAACCACCATTTACGACTACGACCCGGAAGCAATGGTAAACACGTAAAACCACATGAATTTATAGACCTCAACATCAATTTCAACCCACAATGGAAACCCTTCATTGGGCATTCCCAAGATTTAGCCCATAACTAGGGCATAACCCAACCATTATCACAAGCAACATGGAAATTTTAACCAAAACAACCCTTTTTTGCTACTTTTAGTCGTGGGAACAAGAGGATGAAACAAGAGAATCAACCCTACCTTAATTGGAGCTCCTTTCTCTTCTCCTAATCGCAACAGCAACAGTAGTCGCAGCACCCACAGCAGCCAGCAGCAGCGTCCACTCCTTCCCTTCTCCTTCATTCTCTTCTCCTGCTTTTTCTATTTCTTTCATTGATGGCCAAATGAGGAGGAGAGGGGACAGCACCGGCTATCTTAGACAGGAGGGGAGAAATGAAGATTTTTCTCTTTCTTTTTTTTCCCACCACTTATATATATGTGTTGAACATTTACACCCAAGTCCTTTCACTTTTTACTTGGGCTCCAAGAAAGCCCTCCAAACAAATTTTATTTACACATAGCCCCTCAACCTTCCATTTATTAACATTTTCTTAATAACTTAAAGAATTTTGTTTAATCCCAAGGCTACCATTACTAAATTAAAGTTCCCGAAGCCCTTAATCTCACATTAAGCAACTAATTAAGGTTTTTAATTAGCCTATTAAGAGTATTACAAATTCGGGGCATCACAACTACGGAAGATAAAAAAAAGGGAGAAAAGAGGATGGAAGAAATCATGGCAAGGATAGCCTCTCCCAGCAAGCAAGTGTCCCATCACCTCATTACATACAATGCACCTTGCCCATGATGGTGAGTCTTTCAGCCCACGTCAAGACTATCCAACATGCGCTAGGCAAATGCCTGCTAAGGCATGAAGCCCACAGCTTTCTCCTCCCGCTCCTTGTCCGGAAGTGAGCGCTGCAATGAGCTCCTCTCATTCCTTGCCTTGCTCAACGCCAGATAGCGAGCACCAGTAACGTCGTACACCTGGCAGTGAGCTCTTCCCGCTCCTTACTTGGCTTTGCTCTCGGCAATAAGCATCGGTAATGCCATATGACTCCTTCGGCTCTACACCCTGTGAAACGACCCTTTCCAAGGGCCATTTTGATTTTTTTTTCCCGAACTTTAGGGGCCTTATCATAATTTCTACGCACTAAAAGGTTCCGTGTGGAATATGTTAGTCCTTAGGGGGTTTGATGCAGAAAACCCCCACCGTACCCCTACACTATACCCCTCCATGCCCATGCTTCCCCCCATCCCCATACACCTCCCCCATACCTCTCTCCATTCTCACGCAACCATACCTCTCCCCATCCCCCACCACTTATAAAACCCCGCTCCTCCTCCATTTTGCTCTCCACCAGAGTAGCCGAGAGGGAGGAGAGGGAGAGCGGGGAGCAGGAGGAGATCGGAGGAAAAGGCTGTGCGTGCGGAGAACTTACAAGGGGGAGACTGAGGGTGCTGTAGGAGCTACTACAGCTCTTAAGGCGAGAAGGAAGCTCGCGAGGAGGTTTTGCGAAGTCATTTTTACGCAGATTCAGACATCTGCAATACTTGTCAGACGTCTAAAAAGCACGCAGAGTGCTGAGGAGCCAGAGATGTTGGGAAGGTGTGTTGGCATGGCATTTGAGACACTTTAGGACGTCTGGGAGCATCGCCAAACGTCTGACTGCTCTCCCAGACGACTGGGAGCAGTGCCAAACGTCTGGAGACACCTTCAGATGGCAGTGAAGGGTTCCAAATGTCTTAAAAAGACGTAGAAAGCAAGGTGAGATCCCGCGCTCATTTAAGACATCTGGGACTCTTCTCAGACGTCTAATTTGGTCAGGATGCATGTTTTTTGGCCGATTCAGGGCCCAAATGGAGTCGATTTTTCGCAAACCAAGTATCGTTGGTTTTCTTTCGGAATTCTCTACATGTAAGTATAGTGTCTATTCTATTTTGAGCTTGCTTGACACACTGGTCAATAATATAGGTCTTTAGTCCGTGGTGCACATGGGACCCATGGAGACATCGGGATCTACCGTTCGAGCTCCCATACCACCCATATACCTTGGTAGAGTGATCCTGTCTTCTTCTGTGGTTTGAATTAGTAAAGTGCATGTTAATTTAGAAATGTTGTGGACCCTTACTAAAAATCGAATAAGAAGCACAGATATTTTAAACAAAAAACAAATAATATTACATAACTGGAAATTGTATGATTAGTTAGCTGCTTGTTCCTTTATGTTTAATTGCATGTAAATAACACATACACCACTCTACTCAGCGTTAGCTGACCACAGATATATGTAACTTGTTCAGGTTAGGGAGTTGAGAAGTTAGCACCATCGGCTGTAGAGGGTGCTGAGCCTAGTTGAGCCCAGCCATAGTTGTATCTTCACTGTTTCCATTTCAGAGACTTCTTTCTGTTGTTAGTAAGTGTTTTTAACATGTAGTGTCTGTCTCTGTTATACCTCTAGATTGTGATGGCTATGTCTGTAATCGTACTTTTCTGCTTGTGGCATGTAGTACCTTGGGATTTCTACTCTATTTTTCCATTACTGCTTATTATTTATTCTCTACTTAGTTACATTACCTGTGTGGTTGTGGAATGATTGTGCATTTGATTACTTCTCGTTGGACGAATGAGTCTTAGGGTTAGTTAAGACAAGACGTTCCCGGGTTCCACGAGGGGCCAGGTTCAGGTCGTAATACCCGGCAACGAGCTCTTCCCGCTCCTCGCTCAGCTCCTCACTAGGCAGCGAGCATCGGCAATGCTGCATGGCTCCACACTCGGCAGTGAGCTCCTCCAGCTCCTCGCCCAGCTCAGTGCCCGACAACGAGCACTGGCATCACCGCATAGCTCCTCTTGCTCCTCGTCCAGAAGTAAGCTCGGCAGTGAACTCCCCCCACTCCCACAATTAGGAGAGTAAGGCCGTGAAGCCCCAACCAACAGTGCTTTCCCCTTGTATTTAAAAAAGAATGGGGCAGGGGTAAGGGGGAAGGAGGAAAAAGGAGAATGTTGGAGCCAACATGTCCGCCTGCTTCTTATATATAAAAAAAAATAGAGAGAATGGAATGGATGGAGAGTTATCCCATGCCATAGCTTGCCTAGAGGGGCATCCAATTTCCCCACCCACTTGATGGTGCCTGGCAGATCAGGTGGACATCCATGAGCACTAGCCCCTGCCACCATTTTTTTTTTAAAAGGGGAGTGCGATGGCAAATTGTCATCCACCCAGCGAAGCAGTTTTGACTGATAAAAGGAATGCATCTCTTGGCTACTTACTCTCATATGCCAATCGAGGCTTCTGGCCAACATATTTTTTCTTTGCCGAAGCCTCCTCCTGCTTGTATGATCTTATTGCCTACAACTGGAAACGATCTCGACGTCTAATCCGAATGAATGCTTGCACAATAAATACCCCCAAGGTTGCCCATAAGCACAAGCCACTCGCATGGGACAGGCTATCAGCGGCTACCAAGCCAAAGCAAACCCTAGGCCCCCTACGAAAGTCAGTCCCATGTGAGGAACCTTGGCAGGAAAGCCCGGTACTCAAGTCTTGTCGGCACGGACAGTGGGTCAAGACCAAGTTAAAGTTAGGGAATGAATCCCCACTTGTAATGACTCGTTACCTCTTAGCCTTTTAAGACGTCTGGAGTTTCAATCAGACATCTATCCAGACGTCTGGATACGTTCTCGGACGTCTGAAAGTGAAATTTTTCGTACTGCACTTGTGCGCAGGCGGCGCGTAGAGACCCGCTCTCACCTTCACCCTCACTCTGTAAAATCCTAAACCCTCTTATATATATACCCCCCTCCTTTCTCCTCTCCACTCCACACTGCACAGCCACCACCACTTTCAGTTTCTTGTGCGGGAGTGGCCAGAGGGGGCGAGTGAGGGAGAATGAGAGAGAGGAAGGAGGAGAGCATGGAAAGTTGGAGGACCTTCGGGAGCTTGGCGGAGCTCGCACGGCCGACGGCGGGCACATGCACGAGGAGAGGGCTCGGGGAGGCTGCCTCCTAGCCCTCTGCAGCGACTATAGCTACTACGGCGCGTGGCGAACGAGAGGAGCGAGCTGCGAGGAGTTCCTGATACTAGAAATTTTCCAGTATCAGACATCTGGAGTGGAGTCTAGACGACTGGCGAGGCATCTGGACGTCCGGAGCTAAGGCCGGACGTCTGAAAACATGAGTTTGCACGAGGTATGTACGTTCCTGTGCTGATCTCTGCCATGCAGAGTATCTCAACGCAGGAGTTGTGGAACTGATTTCTTTGCTGCGTCTTTCGTACGCAGGGCAGGCTTTGGGAAGGCACGCGGTGTGCTTTCCCAGGCACTTTTGGACGTCTGATCACATCACTAAACGTCCGGAGGTGCTTCCAGATGATCGGAGATATTGTCCGACGTCTGGAACTATCTTCAGATGGTCGCAGAGAAGGTCTGGACGTCTGATTAGTCGCATGAGACACAAGGTAAGATCTGACGCCTTTTAAGACGTCTGGGATTATTCCTAGACGTCTGATTTTGAATAGTAGGCACATTTTTGACCTGTTTAGGGTCCGATCGGGGTTCATTTTACGCAAACAAAATAGCTGTACTTTCCTCTCGAGTTCCTCTACGTACTAGAGTCTGTTTTACACTGTTTTGAACTCTCCTTTTGTGATGTATTTCCTGGTATAGGGTTTTAGCCTGCTACTCGTTTAGGGCTCGCAGAGACATTTGGGTCTGTGGTTCAAGCCCCCATTACTCTCGTGTTTCCTGGTAGAGTGGTTTAATTCAGTTATTAATATTTAAATAAGAATGTGCTTGGTTGAGATAGTCGAATGGGACTCTAGGATGTGGAATGAACCTAGGGTAGAGAAATGAATGAACCTGTTTGTACTGTATGGTTTACTTACATGCGTGATTAAGATAAATTGCTAGCAAATGCCTGTAGTATAATTACGAGTTGCCTGTATTTAATGAATAAATACCTGTGAAACCACCAGTTGCATGTATTGAGAATTGAATCATGAAAACACTAGATGCTTGTATATGGATGAGAAATGAACTATGAAAGATGAGATCTGGATCTGGATAAATGAGATGAGCATGAGCATGAACCCTACGGCGAATTAGGAGTAGAACTGCTATGGAAAAATGGAATATGGAATGGTAGACGGGAAGTGTGCTGGTCCTTGTGTATGTGGTACCAAGGAGAGCAACTGTCCCCTTTTAGTGTAGAGCGGAGCTAGTCTCCCTTAGGTTATGACCCAGGGTTATGATTGACCACTCTACACCAACTCCTATCGGCCCTCGCGTACGCAGTACCGAGGCATGCTACTAGTGTAGGGATGGAGCTAGCCACCCCACGGGGCCTGGGGTTAGGCTAGCCAACCTACACCGACTTTTTTGGCCCTCTAGGCAAACTAGGGTAGTAAGACGAGGGTGCGCGGACTGTGGAGGGGCGAGACCCCTATTCTGAAAGGGCAAGGCCCTATACTGTTCCATGCTGTACTTTGGCATACCCACAAGCGGAAACGATTGACCACGTATCAGTGAGGGGTAGCTACCCATGTGCTTATCACGCATGCCGTAGTCACCACTACGTCTCGACAGTAACCTTGGGGTGGTTGACTGGGTGTAGGACTACCATGGGGGACTCTCTCGGCCAGGAGAGCACCACGTGTACCTTCTACTCTACGGAAAAGAATGCAATCCAGATCATTCCCACGAGGAACATGCAAGATCAAGAAATACTTGGATACTTGAGAAATAGATGGAATAGAATCACATAAATGAGATAAATAGAAATGAGAAATAAACCTACTGTTGCTTTTACTGTACTTACACTTAAATAATGTAAACATTACTCTACTCAGCGTTTACTGATTCTGTCTTTTCGTAACCCTGTTCAAGACCAGGAGTTGAGCAGCCCGAGTTTACGGCTGCAGAGGGTGCTGGGCCCAATCGAGTCCAGTCATAGTTTTTCTTTAGCACTTTCTTTTCTCTACTATTGTAGTAAGTAATGGACACTTAGTCATTATTCTGCTATTTCTGTTTTCTTTTTGCTTTCCGTTGTTATTGTTGTGGTATGTACTGAGACAGCTGTTCTATTTCTTTACTACTTTATACATTTCTTCTACGTAGTTATATTGCATGTGTGAATGTGATTTATTTTCCTGCTATTGGTTATTTCTTGTTGGATGACTAGGTCTTGGGATTAGTTGAGGTGAGCCGGTCTCAGGTCCCGTAGGGATCCGGGAACTGGGTCGTAATAAGATGGTATCAGAGCAAGGTCGTCTTGAGAAATGAACCAATTAGCTTGAGGATAACCACTCACATGCATATAACTATGATAGCCATCACAACATCTAATTTTAATCTTCGCTTCCAAGTCGTATTCCTTCATGTATTTTGGTGTTATTAACGGTCCTTGTACAAGGAGATGCCTCGTTGTATGTGTGGGGCCAACGTGTCAGGCTTGGGATCAGTGCTGCCCCGCCTCTCCTCCTGAGCGTCCAGGCCCAGGATCTCATCCAGTTGATTCAAGAAGTCGTCCGAGAAGAATTTCAGCTTCCGCCGACTACGCCGCCCCCTCATGTTCCTTCTGAGGGTGCGGAGGGGGAGCCTTCCATGGGACGGTAGAGTCACCGTAGCTCCGGGCATGTCAAGGGAGATCAGAGGGGGCCCTACCAGTTGAGGCACTCACAGGGCCGTCCGGAGAGGAGGCATACGGCGCCTACAGGAGAGCCGTCTCGTTTTGCGGGGCCATCAGTGTCCTTTAGAGGCCTCAAACCCCCGCCCAGTCGCCAGCAGGGACCTACTGAGGAAGGAGGTCGTGTTCCCCTCTGCTACTAGTGTGGCCAGCTGGGCCATCTCAGGAGGGACTGTCCATCTAGGGCCGGGGCCCAGCAGATGTTCCCTGCACCGAGCACTGGAGGCCGGGCTGGTGGTCGTGGTCACCATGATGGATTTTGTAGCTTCTGTCTGATGAAATCAGACGTCTAGACCTTAGTCCAGACGTCTTAGAAGACGTCTGATGTTTATGCCAGACGTCCAATTAGTGAAATATTGGTTACCTAAGCATACACTGAGGAAAATGACCGTTAGTCTTATATCAGACGTCTGTAAAGGACCCCAGACGTCTGATATGTGATCGTTTCGCCTCGATTGACCCAAAATCTCCTTTATAACATTTTCTAGCCGTTAACATATCTTGGGAATCCATTTCCGTAGTACAATAGGTTTTCAGACGTCCAGACCTAGGGCCAGACGTTCTGTATGTCGTCTGATGGACATGCACTAAAATTCTATTTAGGTCTAAACCAAGTCAGGAAGGAATCCCGCCTAGAATTAGACATTTGACTTAGTTCCCAGATGTCTTAAACAAGTTTTCCAGACGTTTGATACCTGGACTAGACGTCTGATGACCCTGTCAAAATCATGATTGATTGTGATTATAGACTGTTTTGCCTTGGGTTCAACCCCAACGGCTATGGAAGCTTTCTAAGGGCTTCCAAAGCCTTCTTAGGCCCCCTATAAACAGAGGAGGACCCTTGCCTTGCAAACACACACCAAGACACACCTTGAATACCATTTCCACATCTCTTGTGTCTAAAAGAAGTAGAAGATCATCTAGAAGAAGTTCTAGCTCTCCAAGCTTTTGTTCCACATCTAGAGAGCTTGAATCCAGTTGTGCACCCACTCTCCCTCCGCGATTACGAGAGTGACGAGGTGCCCCTGCGTGGTTCACGCACCCGCGTCATCATGCCGACGCACTCCCTTCATCAAAGGGAAGTTTCTTTACCTATAGTAGCTAAGTTAATCTTTGTTGGCTCTATAGATTGTGTTGTAATTCTTTCTTTATAATTATGTTAGGTATTCGCATTGCGAATTTCTGCCTCCTTCATGAGACAAAATCCTTCTTGTGAAGAGAAGGGGTTTTGAGGTACACTACCCTCGTTCAAAGTAGTGTGGTTGTAAGAGGTTAAGTCACCCTCATTGAAGTGACTTGTTTAGTGAATTTGATCGACTAGGTCGATCGGAAAATCCTAACTCGAGAGAGTTAGGTGGTGGTTTTCACTCAGTTTGGGTTTTCACCTAAAAATGCTTGTGTACTTTATGAGATTGATCATTTTGTAAGATTGTTATCTTTTTATTCTGCATTTTATACGTCACACATATCTCACCCCCTCCTGCAGGAATCTACACACAGGACAAGCTACCAGCGGGTACCCCAACTAAAGTGGATCCCGGCTCCCTCGCGAGCGGCGGCCACGTGCAAGGAACCTTATCATCCTACTGTGGGCTACCTCTTAAGGACCCAGGGAGTATCTGGTACTCCAGTCTCGCCAACGTGAATAGTGGGTCGAGATCAAGTTTGAAGTCAGGAACTAAATTTCCACACTTCTATTGAAATTTATATTTTACTAATCACCTGGTTTTTCAGGAGACGGTTCCCGAACAAGCGAATGAGCGGGGACAATTGAAGCCCCTCCCCCTCCTCCCTCAAGAGGTGAGCGAGGGCATGCAAGCGCCAACCCTCCTCTCCCCATGAGGTGAGCGGGGGCATCGAAGCACCTATCCCCCGGTACTACTAAGCAATAGCTGCTGGGGGCAAGGGTGACCTCTGTGCGAGGGCAAAAAAGAAGTATACTCTCCCTCGAGCGGGGACAATCGAAGCCCTTCCCCCTCCCTACCTCAGGAGGCAAGCGGGGGCATGCAAGCGCCTACCCTCCTCTCCCCATGAGGCGAGCGGGGGCATCAAAGCACCTATCCCCCGGTACTACCGAGCGATAGCTGCTGGGGGCAAGGGTGACCTTGGTGCAAGGGCAAAAAAGAAGTATACACTTGTAGTCGACATAGCCGGACTACAAGAGTCGGGGCTTATAATGTCGAACAAAAATAACCCTCGCGAAGTAAAGCACAATCGGCCTTTAGATCTGAGTTCGCCTGCATCTTGCCGGATCTGGACAAGCCCGACTTGCCAGAGGACCCTGTTTTACAGAAGTCAGAGAGGCGATGGAAAAAGTATAGCTGGGTTACACCCTCAATAAATGCTAATAATGACAGTCGCAATAAATAACCTGACCAAGCGCACACCTTGTCAGGTGGCGTATTTGGTCAGAAGATCTCATAAGATCTTCTCCGGGTGTAATAAGACATTTCCTTGTATTACAAATAAAGGAGAGAGCCCCTCCGGGGCTCATTCCATGCACCCCTAGGCAATAGGATTCGGGGCTCTGTCGTAGAGCGATCCATATAATGTAATCTGAGAGAGAGAGAAACTTTGAGAGATTGTAATACCACCATTTCTAGTGGATTTTACGGGAGCCTTGCTCTCCCCCCAGGCGTACACCCCCTATGGTGGAACTGGGTTATCAATCTCATGCCTCTTGCTTGTAATTGCTTGTTTGTGGCTACATTGCATTTCCAACATCAAACAAATTCTTTAATGGTCTCCCGGGGCCTTGACAGCATCCCACTTGAAAGCTATTAAGGTAAGCAGGGATTCTCTGCCCTTCCTTTTGCCACCTTGCAAGGAAAGCTGTAAGCCATTCAAAGACAAGTCATTCATGCCCAAATAATGTTGCCTCCCAAGGTCGACACGGGCTCGGGCTTATACGCCCCATGCCAAAGTGATGCGGCCTCCTCAAGCCGGAATGGGCTCGGGCTTATATGCCCTACGCCCAAGTAAAGCCACCTCCTAAGGTCGGTGAGAGCTTAGGCTTATACGCCCCTAACAAAGGACCTCTTCCAAGCAATAGGAAGTAAGCGAAAGCCACCCAGCTGCTCCATCATAAATGTTCCCCCCACTAATACACAAATCTCTGGTTTCCTTGTAGTATTTGGGAGTATCATCCTCCCCCCAGATGTATACCCCTTGTGGTGGAACTAGGTCATCAAATCTCTGATTTCCTTTGTGTTTGCTTGTTGATTGTCAATCTCCCCCCTATGAGTCAGATGATAATGCTAAGTAGCGCTCCCTACTCGTATAAATCTTTTGGTAGCCTTTCGAAGCCCATCATGCTCTCATCTTTTTAGCCCCACAAAAATTGTTGACTTGCATCCATGTGCTTGGAGATTATGGTGGTGTTTGGTAAAGGAAACAGATTTGTAGAATAAGTAGAGTAATAGAGAACAAATGAAATAAAATGATCGAATAAGTAGGGTTTAGGGTTTAAGTCCTAAACACTACCACTAGTTTTGATCCCCTCACTAGCTCTTAGTTGTTGCAATCACTTCCTCTTTCTCCACCTCTCGCAAAAATATGTAGAGAATTAAATCCGACATTATACTCAAAATTATGATCATTTATCAAAATTTTGAATTCTAAAAAATCAATGAAGAGCATGTATAGCAGGAGTCTAAATTGTTCTTAGGAAGAAAAATTAATCTAAAACACTAATTTTTACTTAAATTATTTTTTTGATTTTCTTTAGAATTGTTTTTCTTTGTTATGATTTTTGGAATAAGGATAGACATTAAACCTAAAGCTAAGGATTAAACTGCAAAATAGGCGTTGGAATGTAAGTTGTGAATAAATAATTTTATGAAAAATATAATAATTTTGAAATGAATTAATGAAGGTGAAAGCTTATGGAAAAAAATTACTTACAAAACTTCATGCAAAACTAAGAACTTGATAACTTGCATCAAATTCTTAACTAAATTACGAGGACTCATTTGTAACAATGTACGGATTGAAATATAAATAAATTTTCATTTTTTTTTACTACAAAGAAGCTATAGATGAAGTTTGACACGAATCTATGAAATAACTTTGGGAAACTTTGGAGGCACATATGCAGAGAATGAAATAGGAATCGTGAACTACTCAAAACATAAAATTAAACGCTAATTAATTGCTAAATATGAAGTAAGTGAATGAAAAGGGCAACTAAAGAAAGCTTTAATTAGAGAACTAATGTAAAATACAATGAAATTAGGGATTAAAACTAAGACAAATAAAATCCTAAATATAAAAAACTAAAGAACAGAAAGAAGGAGGACAAAGGGGCTAGGTGGCTTCGTGGCAAAGGCATAGGAGAGCAAAGATGGAGATGGAGGTAGAGAGACATGGGAAGATCACCAGAGAAGCCGCACACTTGGAAGTGAGGGAGAGAGAGTGAGAACTTGAAAAATGAATGCATTTCCCCCTTAGCCTTCAAGGCTTTTATAGAACTAAGAAAGGCATTGGAAATCCTAAAATTGGTTGGGATTAGTGCAATTTGGTGACCTTGATTAATGTGAGTTTTATGGGAGCCAAAACACTTGAAACCCATTAGGATTGGGATTTCCCCCTAAATTTCACACCGACTTTGCTCTTAGGCTACCACGAGTTCATTCAGGCTTTTTATTTGATTTTTCTCTCTTCTTTTTTTTTTTCTTTTTTTTCAACATTGGCTTGCTTAAGTTTTCAATCCCCTGAAAGTTAAAGACGTAACTTCCCTATCTTTTAAATCCTCCTCTATTAAGTTTAACAAGGCAAAGGCACACTGGCGCAGCGGTGCAACTTTCTAAGCGTATCCACGTATATACTGTATACCGTGAGGTAGATAGATCTTTTCCAAAATTTTTAGGAACATATATCGAATTTCTCGAAAAAAAAAAAAAGGACATCGTCCATATTTATTTATTTATTTATCTTCAATTTCTTTCCACCAGCTAAAAAAGTTCAAAAAAAAAAGATTGCAGCTTGCAGTTGCAGCTCCCTCTGGATTCCCCCACACACAGAGAGGAGAAGAGGGTCGACCTCATCCCAATCTCCAGATGCTGACGCTGGTGGCCATATCCCTCGTTCTTGCCGTCGTCGTTGGCCTCGTCCTCAAACTCTCCACCGCAGATGGTGCGTCTCCCCTCGAACCTTCCCCACTTTGTTGATCGATAGATACCAACAACATCACCGATCACCTTCTCTTCCTCTTCTTCCTGTAGCGGACTTCACCTTGATGTCCAGAGGCGGCCCAATCCAAGAGGAAGTCGAAGATAAGGTCTCATACGATTGTGTTCTTTCTTGGGTCACCCCCCCTTTTTGTTTAATAAAATTTGGGTATTCACATACTGCTATGGAATTTGATGGTGGTGAAGTTTTTCCACTTGCTCAGGTTGTGTGGATCACCGGCGCAAGTCGTGGAATTGGTATGCCTTTTATAAAATGTCCATCCTTGTGTGTGTGTGTGTGTGTTTTTGTTAGCTTGATATGGTTTGCTTCCTGCATGTTTTTTGGTATTCGTGATGTTTTTCTTTTTGGGTTCTGCTTAATTGTGAAATTTTGGTTGAATTAAGTGAAACCTAATTTTTGTTTCTCATTTTCGTGTAATATAAATATGATATAATGAGAAAGACTTGTTTAAGGTGATTGAGGCATATGGAGAGAAGGCATGTTGATGCAAATGGGTACGCTAGATGTTTTGACTTGGCATAAGTGGTCGGGGAATACAGTAAAAGTGTTGGAAAGGGAACTATCATGCGTGATCTTGGTTGTTTGGACTTGATACCTAGAATGATTGTGAATAGACATGTATAGCGTAACGACTCAGTCCTAGATTTGAGTCTAATTGAGAAACATTGACCTTAACAACTTCTTGGGTATGAGTCTAATGAATCCAAGACAATCATCCAAAATGTTTAAGCTTAAGCTATCAAGTAGTAATTCTCAATCATTTATATCTCACTATTCATTTTTATCAGTTTCCTATGTGAGTCTATTTTTTAGGGTATTAAAACCCCCCTCCTCAACTTGAAATTCTAATATCCTTGTTAGGGTTCGATCAATCAATTAATATACTTTCAGTAGTAGTGGTGGCTTCCCCTCATGGCACACATTTTGGCCATCGCAAGGCAAGGGATTGGTGTAGCCAATTCCACTTAATGTGGGAAAAAAGCTTTGGTGGCAGGTTTTGCTGTCATTTCCTTTTTACGAAACCAAATCGTCTTCTTCCCATACCAAGATTTAGTTCATCTCATTTTCTTTCGATAGTGGTTGTAATTTTATGTTTTGCTCAATTGTTACGGTATTTGGGTCAACCATTTCTGAAGTTTGTTACTCTTTGTTCACTTTTTTCGAGTGATAAGTGAACCTACCTGCTTTCCACAGTGCCCTAAAGGTGAAAATTAATAGTGTGGAAGAAATAAACTGCTATGTCACTGAAAATAGAGTTCTGTGACCTCCTTATATAGAAAATCATGTGGCAAAAATTACATAGTAGTCCTAAAGAAAATAAGAAATAGCAAACAAGAGGTAGAAAGTATACCAGGACTCTGATGTTATTATTATTATTTTTTGAAACAGACTTATCCTAATTGAAACAACCCATAACTAACTAAATCTAGTAACTCTAACACTTCCCCCAAGTTGGAGCATGCAACATCCAACTTGTAGGTGGGAAACAAAATGGACTTCCCCCTAATAATGACTTCCTTTGGTTGGAGGAGTAGGCAGGCAGGTAGTTAGGTAGACAGAAGTAGTCACCTTAAACCAGTGGAAACTCTTCTCGCTTGGAGGAAAAAAAATTGGGAAGAGGCATGCATGCAAAAATAGCAAGCAAGTGGGAGGCAACGGTAGGTAGTAGTTAGGAGGCAGGGGTAGAGGGTTGAGCATGACATTTAATGTCCTCACCAATCATCAACATCATCTGCATCTTTGAAGGTAGATGCATCATCAATATTAAGGATGGTAGCGAAGCCTGAAGCGACATCAGTAGCAGTTACAATAGTAGTAAAGGAGAGCTCGCTCCTCAATAGAGTCCTCAATTCCCATGAAAATAAAAATCCAATCTTCCAGTACGAGGGGGCAGAGTCCCCTTATGGTATGGATCGTTCTCGTGTTAGCCATCAAGAGGAGGAGATCTCTATGCTAGATGCACCGGCTGAGTGGTGGTTTGTAGAGGAAGGGGGGACTGAGTGGCGATGCCCTCGACAGTAGTGTGCACAAGAGAGGGAAGAGAGGGCAGAGGTGGTCTGGTGGCGGTGGTAGTGGTTTGATTAGGAGGAGAAGAGGTAGTGCCATGAAGAGAAGAGGAAGGAAGGGGAGGCGGCGGTGATGCCTCTGCTTCCCCAAGCAATGGCAAGACAGAGAGGGAGGATGCCCGACAACGTCACTCCTTAGGCATGAGAGGGAGGGACGACGACAACCCCTTCCTCTAGGCAATGGCAAGACAAAGAGAGAGAGAAGAGGTCGACGATGATGCTCCTCCCTAGGCAGAGAGAGGGGGGCCTAGGGTTAGGGTTTTCCATTCTTTGATACCATATGGAAGAAGTAAACTATTGTCTCATTGAAAATAGAGTTCTATGATCTCTTTATATAGAGATCCATGTTGCAAAACTTATGCAGTAGTCCTAAAGAAAATAGGAAATAGCAAATAGGAAATAGAAAGAAAACTAGGACTCTTAGTCTAATTGAGACAAATCTAAAACTAACTAAATCCAGTAACTCTAACAAATAGGAAATAGGCTATTGAGATTAATGCAAGCATGGCAAGGTTAGAGTGAGGTGTGTAATTTGTGTTGTATTGTGCAAGTTATGGTCCATTTGTTATTGAGGAAGAACTATTAGGATAGAAAGCTTAGCTTTCCATTTTCATTTTTGACTAGAGGGCGGAGTAACATGATAGGCTTCCATTGGCGTTGTATGGGTCATGGGATCAAATCCATGATTATTATATTTACCTTGCTCAACAAACATAAAAACAAAAAGAAAATTGGCATCTGTGTTATATGCTAATTTTGTCTCCCTAGTGGAACATTTGAAGTTTCTTCTGGTCAAGCCATGATTGCAAAGATGGCCTGGTTTTTTCATTCACATATTCAATGGAATTCCACATATGTGTATTATCATTGTTAAGACCCTTTTGTTCTGCATGTGGTGGTTTTCTAGGGGAGGTTCTTGCTAAGCAGTTTTGTAGTCTTGGAGCAAAATTGATCTTATCTGCACGCAACACGTCTGAATTGGAACGAGTAAAGAGTGAACTTGTTGGTACACAATTCTTCTTCCGGTGCTAATGTAAATTAAAGCTGCTGGATTGAGGTGGCAGCTAAATATAATTTTTAATCATATTTTGCAATATCATCTGTCTTGCCTTTGATAATGCATACAGGCAAACATGCATCCAGTGCAGAAGTTTTGCCTCTGGATTTGGCATCTGGTGAAGAATTACTAAGAGAAGCTGTACAGAAAGCAGAGTCATTCTTTAATTCTGCAGGCATCGATTACATGGTCCACAATGCTGCATTTGAACGGCCTGTATGTTGAAAAGAAGTGATATGGTACTTACAACTCAATCTTTTATGTCCCATAATTTTTTCTACCAACTTTCCAATTTCTTTTTAATGCAGAAATCAACAGCCTTGGAGGTACCAGATGAAGTCCTAGAGGTACGGATTGTTCTTCTTCAGGAATATGAATCATAAGACAGTTTATATGCTAATATATCTTGAATTATATTTGTCAACCAGAAAGCTTTTAGAGTAAATGTCCTAGGGACCATATCACTTAGTCGCCTTCTAGCACCGTGCATGCTAGAAAGGGGGCATGGTCATTTCGTTGTGGTAATATTTATATATCATTCCATTTTTCTTGGTAATGTATTGCTGATTAAATACCTGCCATTATATTGATCAGATTGCTTGCTCTGTTTGCTCTTAAATATGTATTATCACAGATGAGCAGTGCTGCAGGAAAAACCCCTGCACCAGGCCAAGCTGTCTATTCTGCTACCAAGTTTGCACTAAATGGATACTTTCACACGTTGCGTTCTGAGGTAAATCAGTAGGCCACAAACAAGTCAATCAGGCGTAGACTTTCGATTTCTGAGCTTTTCTTTTCATCTCTTTAATGACTTCTTCTGTTCATATGGTACTGTGCAATTTTACATACTTGTTCAAAAAAAAGTTCTAATCTGGTTTCTGATTTTAAATCAAGCATATAGATCATTTTTATTTTTATGATTTCTGTTATACTGATAAAGTCTGTACTGAGAGATAATTCTTGATTGCAGTTCTTTCAAAAAGGGATCAAAGTTACCATTGTCTGCCCTGGACCAATAGAGACCTCCAAAATTTCTGGAGCTGGTTCATCTGGAAGTAGTGCCTCCCCAGAGGTGATCATATGTACCTATCTTGATCTCGTGTCCCTTGCATTAAGCTCAAATATGCTCCTACTTTGTTCAAAAGATAATTTTACCTTGTATTTGGTGATTCCTGTTGAAACTTAGCAGTATATCTGAAGATTTGGACATTGATAAGTTCCATGTAACAATCATAGTTGCTCTCCACATAAAGCCAATCAGATTTGATTTGGATGCTCTCACATGGTATCAAATTCACACTGGTCTAACAATATAGATTAAACTCTACATCACTCCACATGTAGGATCCAATGAAGGCTATTTGTGATGGGACGTGTCGAAAAAATAGTACCTCATCTGAAGGTGTAGAAATTGATGACTGATGTATGTTGATGGCTGCACTTGTCCAATTAGTTTAGTTGGGTTTTAGTTGGATGCCCTTGCAATCCTTATTGTATCTGATGGACTGGTGAGAAGAGCCACGTGGCAGCCATCAGGCTACGTGGCACATGCCACGTGGCAGCTATCCAAGGGCCAATAGGGTCATCGGTTTTGGAGTTCAAGAAGTCAAGTAGGAGTTGTTTTTTCTTAGTTGGCAAGTAAGCCTAACTTAGTTTATTTATTTTAGGAAATATTTTAAGATTTGGTTTTACCAAATCTAGAAGATTTGATTAGATTTTGTTAGGATTAGATTTGTTTGTAAATAGGAATATGTACTCTCTATTTAAAGAGAGCCTTTCCTATGATTTAAGATTTGAGTCAATAGAATTATTCTTCCAACAATAACAAAGACTCCTCTCCTGTCTCTCTCTATCTCTCTCACTGGAGATCACCATCGCTGGTCACCTTCACCGACAACCACCACTGCCGGTCAACCATCCTGCTGGTGAATCAACCGGTTAGTCCAGTTGGACAGCAAGGAGTAATTGCTCCTTCACGTTCATCGTCGCCTTCTTCCCAGACTCTCTGATCTCCAAGATCAGACGTCTGGTAGAAGTTCCAGACGTCTTAAATGCACAACTCAGTGTTGTGTGTGAGATTTCTAGATCTCTCTACGCACAGGAGCCTCCACGCTCTGATTGCGCCAACTCAAAAATCTCTGGTATCTATTATATTGTTTTTGGAATTATAATTGACGGACTTGGAGAAAAGAGAGGATATCATCTCAAGGATTTTTTAGTATAGCTGTAATTCTTTCCATTTCCAAGGTGTAAATATGGTAATGTTTTCCATTCCCAAGAAAGAGCCTTTCAGTAGGTCTAGGAGCTACACACCAAAAGGTATGTAAAAAGGATATCTCCATATTCAGAAAAAAGGAACTCTCCAGGGTTTTTTTGGACCATTACTTCATTAAGATTCCCGCCAGGTAATGATTAGACACAACTCATGTTGCCTCGATAGACTCCTCTATCTTGGCATCTTGGTTAATGTTGGGACAACATGATATACCATATAGTAGACGTGCAGGATAAGGGTCATCAACTACTTAGTCTATTTGATGATGAAATGTAATGAGTGGATAAAAGGTTTTATTGACCTATTGTCTTTTTCAAGATAATGTGATGGTGATGTGATGGTGCAATAATAAGGTTGGTGGTTTCGGTTAATGAAAATTTGGATGGTGGTTATCTCCACATAACTGTGTGTGAAATTCGGTGAAACATGGAGGCCTTGGCGTGCTTGAGACAATCTACAATGGGATTGTTTCTGCGTGAAACAGTGAGAGAGAGGGAAAGAGTAGGTGATAGAGAGGAGAGGAGTTGGTGAGGTATTTGAAAATATAATTGCATTCAACTCAACTTGAAATGTTACATTGGTTCACTTTTTATAGAAAGAACATATTACAATCCTCTTAAACAAAAAATAAAGCAAATCATAATTTATCCCAACTGATTTGACACTTAAGATTTACTAAAAATAGAAACTTGACTCCAAAGCAAACTCGAAAGCATATCCCAAAATTGGTGCCCCTTGGGTTCCAAGACCGACTACCACGTGGCCCTTATTCTTCACACTCCCCCTTAAGTCGAGGCTAGGAGGTCGATGGCTTGCTTCTCTATGTGGAGCTAGATACCCTACCATTCGCCTTCTTCTTCGAGCTTGAAGTTCTTGCTTGAAGGAGTTACAGTGTAGTCTCATGTGGCCTCTGAAGTTGTTTCTTTAGCAACCTTAATAGCCATCGGGACGGCCGCTATAGTCTTCTTTTCCTTGTCTTCTTGGAACATATAGCTTGGATTTTCTCAGGATCGGCTAGTGTGAGAAAGTTCACGTGTGAGGTACTAGTAGCCCTACGTGGAAACTTCTGCATCCTAGATCTTTAGGAAATGATCTTCTTGGATCATAAAATATATGATGTTTGATATCTTTTCTCTGGGAAAATCTTCTCTTTTGAAGGTGAGTAAAATATCGGATATAAAGTGTCAATATGAAGATCACAAACCATATAACTTGATAGATCTTCTCTACCCTTTTTTGGGCCTCGAACTTCGCCATCTTTGTCGACAATGTGGCTTCGGTGTCGGATGTATCCGTCATCTCCTCCAATCCATGATCCTCCTCCTACTCCGCATAAGACGTTGAATGCCACGAGGAAGAGGATTCGGTGAAAATCCACACACGATTCCTCTGTCCTTATGTATAGCCCCAAGATCTTCCAAGGAATTCGTAGCACGAATTCCTACGTTGAAGGAGGAAAAGCCACACGTGTGGCATGATTTGTTGATTCTAGAACTCACACACAAGTGCTCTTGTGCGTGAATCCTTCTCCTGATCTTCTCTCCAAATGTACATGCCAAGAGCCTAAACCGTAGGCTCTGATACCATGTGAAATTCAGTGAAGTGTGGAGGCCTTGGCGTGCTTGAGACAGTCCACAATAGGACTGCTTCCACGTGAAACAGTGAGAGAGAGGGAGAGAGTTGGTGGTAGAGAGGAGAGTTGGAGAGGTATTTGGAAATATAATTGCATTCAACTCAACTTGAAAGGTTACATTGATTCTTTTTTTATAGAGAGAACATATTCCAATCCTCTAAAACAGGAAATAAAGTAAATCCTAATCTAATCAAATCAATTAAAACAAATCTTAATTTATCCCAACTGATTTAACACCTAAGACTTACTATAAATAGGAACCTTGACTCCAAAGCAAACCCCAAAACATATCCCAAAACCGACACCCCTTAGGTGCCAAGACCAATTGTCACGTGACACTGCCACGTGGCCTGATTGACTTGCCACATGGCACTGCTACATGGCCCTTATTCTTCACACAGTGCAATCCTTCTATCATCCTTATAGTTTAGAGGCTTTCTTCACTTTCTGTTGTTGAATTCAATTCCATGTAACAACAGCCAATAACAACCAAGCCTTTTTCCACATGGAGTGGCTCATCTAATTCAATATCAAGGTACTGTATTTTGTCTTTCTTGTTTTATTCTTGTTATTTAGAGTTTGAAGATTCAACTTTTGAGACTTTGCTTTACTGAAAATGATACAGTTGTTTTTGGGGATTTTGTGGCTTAATTGTTCTTGAGCTAAACATTTCCATTTTCTTGTAGAAACGTGTGACATCCGAAAGGTGTGCAGAGTTAACAATCACTGCTGCTACACACGGACTTAAAGAAGCTTGGATTTCAAACCAGGTTATTTTCCTTGAACTGCCTTTTTCTCCAAGTTTGTGAACCAATGGAATCTGCATGAAGAGAACACATGGATGGTATTTTATGGAAAATGAAAACACTAACCAATATGCATTTTCCTTTGCGTAACATTTAATGTGGTAAGCTTTTCTATCCTTATGGTGAGTCAGTATAAGGGTGATGTAAACTTAGCATGTAGATCCTCTCAAGAAAAAAGGGAAAAAGAAAAAGGACAGAACTGGTTTCAAAATGCTCAAAGCAACCTTCAGAACAGTATTTCATGTCTTATGGGATGGCGGTGCCAAGATAAACTAACCTTAGATCAACGTCAACATCAACCTCTATTCTGAAAAGCTGTGAGGGAATCGTATTCCAATACTAGCTAAGAACATTTGATGCACTTCCTGGAGTTGAGGGCATGCTGTAATAATGTTACAAATTGCTTGCAATGTGTGCAAAAGTTTATTTATATTTGGAACATAATGATTGTCAGCATAAACTTGAAATTGCTTGAATATATCAAAGCATTTTATTTCTTATCAAAAAGTTAATGATTGAGCAAGGTGCAACAAGCTTTCTTCATTGTTTGATTGAAATCCCCTTTTCCAGGGCATTCCTTGACAATGCTATAACTTTGCCATCTTTGCAGCCAGTGCTTCTTGTAATGTACCTGGTGCAGTACATGCCTACTATTGGCTATTGGCTCATGGATAAGGTACACATTTCGATATCCAAAGTTCTGAAGATTTTGTGGAAATACAAGAAAACTTTCATGGAAATACAACTTGGCTTTATATATATATTTTGGTATATGCTTTTGAAGATAAATCACGTTCAAGGTATCTGCACTTTCTTTACTGAGTGTTATAGGATTTGAACTCTAGTTGCTCTGATTTCTTCTTCTTTTTAACCACCAGAAAACTTAAGTGTATATCCATACTTAAGAACTGAGGTTAGAGCCTTCGCATAGACCCACTGGATTCCCATGTTCTTTTTGCTCCTTAGATATCCTTGCCTTTCCATTTCCTTGTAAGTATTGATGAGTTGCTTGGATAAATTCCTTGAACAATTACAACCTCAATCTGGACTGAGCAAGGATGAGGAAAGCTGTTCCTTGGATATCAATATTCCCATTTGCACATTATGGTATCCTGCCGGGAACCTTGTAATATGTTGCCTGTAGTTAACTCTTTATCTCTCATTTTATTGCACTGAAAAGTTACCTATTCTTTGCACTGGTGTGTTTGTTTAACCAAGAGTGCTATCAGCCCCTCAAACTGGAGTACTTGTAACGTATATCTTATCTCGATGTTCCTTGTATATAATAATATTAAGATAACAGAATCATTCATTAGTTTTGTCAAGATTTGCACAATCCGGAGTGTGGAGGCTCTTTATGCGTGGGAAAACAGCCCCAACAGTGGGCTGTCCATGCATGTAGACAGGGAGAGAGGAGGTGGAGGTCGGCAGCCTTGGGTGGCCGGCAGTGGTGGCTGGCTGCTCTTGGTGATGGCCGGCAGTGATGATGTTGGAGAAGAAAGAGGAGAGGAGCCTTTGGAATAGGAAATATTATTGATGCTCAAAATAAATTACACGGGAAGACTCTTTTATAGAGAGAACATATATCAAACATAGGAAACAAATCCTATCTCTAAAATAAGAACGATTTTATCTCTAAAAACAAATCACATCGCAAACTATTTTTCCTAAAATAATTCTACTAAAAATAGCAAACTTAACATCTAAACAAAAACCCAAAATTGGTCCCTTTGGACCTCAAGCCACCGGCCCTGATGGGCCCTTCAGATGCTGCCACGTGGACCGTCCATGTGGCCCTTATTCCTAACAAGTTTCATTTCTGCCCTCAATTGTTTATACATGTTAAAATGTTGATGTAATAGTGAAGTTCGAGCACCGAGCACGATACTGGAAAGAGTGTAACTTACCCCTATGTTCTCCAAATTCTTTTCATCTTTCTTTTAGAGGCTATATATTTTGGTTTTCAAAAAGTTTATAGGAAAATCAATTTTGTTATATTATGGTATAGTTATTTCTTTTCTTGGGTAAAATTGTGGTCTTCCAGATCGGCCATTGCAGGGTAGAAGCCGCTGCAGCCAAGAGCAGTACATACAGTTGGAAGCTGCTTTTTGGTACAAGCAAGAAGACAGCATGACAGAGAAATTGTGCTGCTATTATTTGGTATAGCTTTTTTTTATAATGTAACTATTCTACCAGAAGCGATGAACGTAAATTCTTTGGCTCATTTCAATTGCTTCTTCCCATGAATTTTAGTAGTAAACTTTTTGACTTGCTATTCTATGGTCTTTTCTTGTTACTTTATGAAAAGTAGATATTGTCTTCCTTTTTGTAGTGTGCAACTTAAAAAGAATGTGCATATAGTTTTCTTCCAATTAATTGAAGTAATTATCAAATATTTAGAGATATGAGCACCTTCTTTGTGACAAAGTAATTAGGTAGTTCTTGGGTTGAAATTATTTAGATAGGCTTACAATCAGCATTACCATAGTTGATAGTTTGCCTTTAACATAGGGGAGTAACTGTTTTGAAGAAGGAAACAAAAGGTAGCCCCTTATGCTCTCATGAATGGAATGATGATTTTTTTATTTTGGAGAGCATATTTCTAAAAGGGAAAGAAATAGATGAATATAGTCTGCTGGGATTCTTCTTTGAACATCTTCCAGATTTGCCTTGATTGTCAGAATCTCATTGGATTTACCTTGGGGATGAAATCTCCTATAGTTGACATAATTGATATGGCAATTAATCATAAGGCAATGTCTTTGATCATGAGAATTTCACATAGATGACGTATTTGATATACATATCAAATCACAATCTCTTTGTGCATTCTCTCATAATTGGCATGAATGATGTCGATATGCAATTCTATCTCTTAATTATAGGATGCATCCATAAGTGATGTAGAATTCAAGTGTATAACCATGTTTGTACTCCATTGAATTGTATCTTTTCATCTTCAAATGGTGAAAATACTACTCTCTTGCATGTAGTCTTTACCCTTTTTTCTTTGGAGGGTTTTCACATTATATTTCTTGTGTTCTTGTGGTTTACATTCTCTTGATCTTTATTCGTCATCTAATTTCTCATTCTCAGAGGGATCCAATCCTAGCAATCACATTGGGATCGAGTAAGACTTCTTTGGATTACCACATTTGGGGACCATGAAGTTAACAACTTACATGCTCTGATGAGTCCTAACCATAAATTGTGAATACCCTAATGGCTTGGAGCTTGGTCTATCAAGAATGTTAGACTAGGAACTAACAATGTATAAGATGAAAACGTGAAGAAAAAACCATGTGATTGGTAAAAAGCATGTCTATCTCTAAATGGCCAAAGAATGGATTATTTGATCCATATTGACTCAATGCAGCCAAATGAAGACTAGCGCCACTAAAATAAAAAGGAGCCGCTGATGGAGACTAAAAAAATGATTTAAGGTGGCATTCTCCATGGATAAACCACCCCAAAGCCAAGTAACTATGGTATCTCCTACTATAGGTATGTCATTAGCGAAGCCTATAATGGCCACTACTCTCCAAAAGGTCATTTGACGGTAAGATGGTACTTCTTCAGGTCTCCTTTAAAAGCTATCTTGATCATTAAGAGGAATGTGACAACTTTGATACACCAAACAAATTCCCTAGGACTACTAGAATCGGCATGATATAGACCACCGAAAATATGATGGTAAATCACAATGGACAAGATACTTGTCCCATTAGCATGCATATAGCAAAGTAACTATCCCCCTTCCACATCTCTCATAGTGTGTTCTACATTGTTGAAACCTAGATCCACAAGGTGTACAATGCATAGCTAAAGAAACACTGATCACTATAGGAATGGTTACATAAATACCAACAAACTTCAATTAATGAACTTGTTGG
Source organism: Thalassia testudinum (assembly GCA_037157565.1). NCBI lineage: Eukaryota > Viridiplantae > Streptophyta > Magnoliopsida > Alismatales > Hydrocharitaceae > Thalassia > Thalassia testudinum. Next base: position 5,365,049 of record JAZHRO010000059.1, on the reverse strand, counting down.
GACGTGGAGAAGATGACACGTGGACAATGCCACATGACACATCAGGCCAAGTGGTAGCAACAGCAGCAGCCATCTGGCCCCTATTAGGGTCAGTTGCAAGGGGTCCTCTTAGATCAGATTTGGTGCACCAATATTGGTGCTTATTTATTTTTAGTAAATTAGTTTTGTTAGGAATTAAGTTGTAGGATTTGGTTTTGTTAAGAGATAAAATCTTTCCAATGAGAGAAGATTTTATCTCTTTAGGAAACAAGATTATTTGTTGCTTTATTTGTTGGGATGTGTTTTCTCTATAAATAGAGAGCCTTTCCAAGTTATTTCTTTGAGTCAATGAATTAATTCTTTCCATCAACTCCAAGATTCCAACTCTTTCCTCTCCTCTCTATGTTACTATTCACGTGAACAGTACCCATACTGTTCAATGTGAACAGTAATAGCCAACCACCAACAGATCTGCTGGCCACTGCAGGCTGATCTTCTCCCACTGCCGACCACATTGCCGTCCCCTTAAGGAGGCTATTGTATTCCCTGTTCTCTCTCCCACGTAGAAGATCAGTCCTTGCAACCTCTGCTAGACTCCTCTACACTCTACTTCCGCGTCAATTCTCAACATGGTATCAGAGCAGTAATGCTCCATGAAATTATTCTCTAGGCCGACGTTCTTCCCAGCCCCAATCCAAGTTCTTTCTGGTTTCCTCATCATCCTCTACTCAGGTCGAAGTTCTTCCTGACCTTCTCTAGAGTCGACGTTCTTTCCAGCTAAGTCAAAGTTCTTCTCGACCCCAACCAGAACCGAAGTTCTTTCCGTTTCAAACTATCTTGGAGGATGGTGGCGAAATCAGAGATACAAGTTTCCGGTGAAGAAAATAAGAAAAATGATGGGGCATATAGCCTTACATGTGAAGAGCAAGTCATCGGTGTCCCGACCTCCGACTTGAGGGGGAGTGTTGGGATGTGGAGAAGATGCCACGTGGACATTGCCACGTGGCAGCAGCCATCTGGTCTCCATTAGGGCTAGCTGCAAGGGGTCCTCTTGGACTAGATGTGGTGCACCAATATTGGTGCTTATCTATTTTTAGTAAATTAGTTTTGTTATGAATTAAGTTATAGGATTTGGTTTTGTTAAGAGAGAATCTTTTCAAATGAGAGAAGATTTTATCTCTTTAGGAAACATGATTATTTGTTGCTTTATTTGTTGGGATATGTTTTCTCTATAAATAGAGAGCATTCCCAAGTCATTTTTTTGAATCAATAAATTAATTCTTTCCATCAACTCCAAGACTCCAACTCTTTCCTCTCCTCTTTATGTACTGTTCAACATGAACAGTAATAGCCAGCCAACAACAGATCTGCTGGCCACACTGCTGCCCCCTTGAGGAAGCTATCGTACTCTCTGTTCTCTCTCCCACGTGGGAGAACAGTCCTTGCAACATCTGCTAGATTCCTCCACACTCCGCTTCCACGTCAATTTTCAACAGAACCAAAGCCCCGCTGATACGAGATACCTGAGATTGCTTGGTGGAGAATGCCACCTTATATCATTTTTTGCAGCTTTTTCGTATTGCACCAAAAGCATATTCGTACTCCTGAATGGAGAATACCCATTGTATGCTTCTCAGAGAATGAAGAAAATCTCTGCTCTAGCAAATTCATATTCCTGAATTGTAGCTTTGCACCAAGAGCATTGGAGGATGCTTCTCTGCTCTTGCCAACAAACCCAATCAGGATAGCTTGCAATGGAGTACATGTTTGTAGACAAGCTTGTCATTAACAATCAAAATAATTACAAAAGTACTCTATTCTCGTTTTGTCACTAACCAGGTCCCTGTTTGCATTCATTACCGCTCTCAAGCCATTGAGTTGAACTATTAGTCTGCATAAATATTTTGAGTTCAACCCTGAACTTCGTCACCATTAAGCTTTGTGCTTTCAGAATTCATTTGGTAGAATTAGAGAGGGAAAGCACCAAAACAGTATAATCAAATATCGTATAGATGGATTTCCAACTCAAAAAATATATATATGGCCAGAATATTTTGTTTTAACTCTGTGTCTTCAATTCTGTGTTTTCACACTTTAGGAAAGAGTCCATTTCTATATGCGGTTATTACATTTTGGCAGGAGAGAGGATATTTGTGTATATGCAGGTAGTCATTCCCTGTAAGGTTTTATAACTAAGGAACTGTGGCGTGCTCGTCACTTTTGGTTTTATCAAGTGAACTCCCATGTCTGCATACCATTGAGATTCTGGCCCGTAGCCTTTTCCTTTGCAGAAGCAAAAATGAGGAAAGATTGCAGGACATGGATAGATAGTGAACTTCCTGGCTCAGCAGAATTGGGCACCATGTCGGGGATGTGCTGGTAGAACTTTCTCACCATCCGAAAGAAATATTTGAGGAGAGCCAGAGAACATGCCACCCCACGTATAGGGAAGAGGCCTTGGAAGCTGCTGAGATGAAGGTGTTCTGAGTCCAGCTCTGTGCTCTTAGAGCTGCAATGCCTTCTTGCCAGCCATTTGTCATGGATTCTCTGGAGTTCAACGTTCTCTGATAGGGTCAGGATGGCAGTTGACATTGTCAATGGCTAATGGAGAGTCTTGTGGGAAGACCTATTAGAGAATCACAAGTTGAGAAACTTCTGAACTATCAGAACATAAAATAGCAAGCGCATTTATAATCATGAACATGACTTGCTTTAAGTTGAAAGAGTTGACTGATTACATTGTTTCCAGGGAGATGAGGAGAAGCATGGTAAATCTTGGTAAAGTGCAAAAATTACCCTTGAATCTGGGTTTATTTTTTGTAGCCTCTAACTCTAGGAAACGACTTTGCATCTCTCAGGGCCCAATGCCATCTTTCGATGATAGAATGTTGCTGTGTTGTCACCAGTGTGTACCAGAGGCATTCTCTCCCATTTACCTGGGGTGGAAACCTAGGAATATTCCTAGTCTCCATTTATTTTTTATCATTCAAAGTTAAGGGAGTTTTGAGTTCCTAGAGGGCCATTGCAGCATTTTTCCATCTGGGGTTTGACTAGCACTCAATCAGGAAACAAGAGAGATGGGAACACTTCTAGATGCCTAAATATGTCCAGTTTCTCCATGATGAAATGTGGTAACTTTGCGATTAGTAAACTTTAAAGTTTGGAAATCTGCCCATAATTTAGTGGATATTTGTAAGGGAACTTCATGCCCATTGTGATCCCACAACAAGCAGGATATTAATTTAAGGAGTCTATTGAGTGTGTGATGAAGGCTAAGCTTTTTTGGTGAAGCACTTGCAAAGTCCCATCCGGTTCTGGTGAATTCCAAGCCAATGACTGAAGTTGGACTAAGTTGATAGGAAGAGATTGATGTAAGGTTGCTCGTCGACTATGGCAGCAACACCCCCCTTTTTGGGGCCAAGCTCGAGGGTGTTCGCGTAATCCTCTGGTGCGTAAAGAACTTTTAGTCTGGACTTGGAGATGCCCATCTCTTCTACCATGTAGTTCTCAGCAAAAGAGCCCACGTGGAATCCAATGGGTTCATTGCTTGCTATCAAGCTGTCAATCCCCTTTATTGGAGATGAGAGCTGCTGCACCGAGAGGATGGAGCTGAGATTTGTGGTCTAACTCGGTTGAATAATAAGGACCACGAAGAGCCACATTAGCAGGACGAAGAACCCCAACCGGCTCAAGGTGTTCTCTCTTGCTTATTATGGTTAAGAGAGGAGCATACTTAGCCAGTCGCTAGCGTCTAATGACAAGAAACATATAGGTAAAGAAAAAAGTTTACTCACCGTGTGCAAAGAACAAAGTTGTGAAGACATTTTAGAGATTAATTAAGATATCTTGGAACGGACGTAAGAGTTGGTGGCAAGAAAAAGCAAGGCTGCAAGAGCAGATAGCATCATAGGGTCAAAGAACATCCAAGATGAGAGATCAGACTCTGCAAATTTGGCTAATGTTCTATTATATGTTCTATTATGTTATGAATGGTATGATCATAATATCATTTGAATGTTGTAATCAAATTTTTTTTTTGTTTGACTTTATTGTTAGTATGATTTGATTGCAAGATCCATTTATAAATAGATACCAAAGAGGCTAATGGCACGCGATGGATAGATGGGTATGGAGTATGGGCTTAAGTTTTCTTACTCAATGGATAAATAGGTAGAATATGGATATAGATCTTGTAAATATGTACGGATATGGATTTTGCATCCCTAGCCGGGAGGGAGGCTAATTTAGAAAAATTGGCATTGCATCCCAGAAATAGGTAATATGGAACGTGAGTGCTGGGGGTGTAAGAATTGGGGGTGTTAAGACGGGCTTGCTAATTCAAAGGATTTGAATTTAAGCTTTCATGACATGGAATTTTTTCTTTTGCCTGCAAATAGCTGCTTCCGATACCTTATTCCGCTATTAGTATATTGCATGTAACCACGTGACATATCACCACCTGCCGAAGTCACTTGGAGGGTTAAGGAAATGATGTTAAGAAATATGAAATTGATGTTAACCTTCAATTGTATTTACTTTTAAGGTGATGTTAACATCAATTTGTATTTACTTGAATTGATGTTAAGTTGAAGTGTTAATTCTTGTGGTATTTACTTAGTGGTGTAAAGAATTTGAATCAGAGATCATAAGAGTACAATAAAATTGTGGGACTTAAATACGGATTTGCCTGACACCAGTAACAACTGATGTTAGATAAATCAGTTTTGAGAGTTCTTAATCAGTGTTAATCAAAAGGAGGTTAACTCTCAAAGTAAACAATAGTTAACCTCTTAAGTAAATTAACCCTTAATGGACAAATTCCTTTGTAATGACTGTATATTATTCAATACACCTCAATCTCTCTCATTTTCGTCGCGTGTTAGAGTTAGCTATAGCGGCAGAAGATACAGAGGATTAATCAAGTGGTAAGGAAAGAAAAGAGTTAAATAAAGGAATCATTTTGCATGAGTTCAAATTAATTTTCCATCCCATCCACGTAAGAAATTTTGTATTTCAATTTAGCCCTTCTGCCCCCGTTAATCGACTATAATCGTAAATTAGCTCTTTCCAAATTATCTTCGGTGATATCATCAATGACGCGGTGGACCATTAACGACTTTGGGATGTTCCAAAACAAATGTATAGGTCCGACTTTGCGAGACAACTTGGGATGTTTTTATACAGTTAAATAGGTTGACTTTTGTGAGGAGGCTCCTTAAATCATGCTTAAGGTGGGAAGTTGGGAACCAGAAGCTAGAAAGCGACGTGGTTGGACTTTGGGGCTTAATTTAATTTATTGTCTGCGTTTGCCTCATCATTGTGAAGTCCACGTGGGGAAAGCGCATTTGATGGGAATTTATTTTTTCTTTTTATGACCCGACCTTGTGGATTATTTAACACTAAAAGTTAGTTAATTTGAGTTTTTTTTTTTTTTTTTAACGAAAGGATAAGTTGTATTTGTGTTTAGTTGATAACAAGTTTTAACTTCTTATTTATCTTTAATAAATAGAAGTTGAGAATGAGGGTTAGGTCTCTTCATGTGAAAAGAGTGTATTTACTTAAATATGAAGATTAGAATAAAGGATAAGGTAAGAAAAGATGTATTTGTTTTTGTGAAATGATTAGTAAGTTAGTTGTTATTTTTTTTATTTATATTGAAATAGAGGAGTATGCTGGGAAAAAGTACATGCTGGAAGGGTGATAAAATGAAGTTAACTTGTAAGTTATCTTAACCTCTACCTTAACATAGGTTGAAATAATACGAATTAGTAGGATAAAGAAGAGTCGAATTATCTTTCAAGATAATCTCTAAAAATAAGAGTCATATTCTTACCTAAACTAAGCTCATGGGCTAATTCTTCGTGATAAACAGGAAAAGGTAGGGATCCCATATACAGCTATCGCCCATAAAGTAGGGAGGGAGCGAATTGATGGGAATTTAATGTTATGCAATAATGTCTCACTTTAACCGCCAATAGAAAAATGTATTGTGGTTAATTTACTCTAAGTTTTACAATTTTCTCACACGTCCCCTGAAAATTAACCATCACTTATGCTTTTTTCATGCATTTAGTTGTATGCTATTATTACAGGTGATATTTATATTTAGTTATAAAGTTAAAAATCACATATGATATTTCTTTGCAGATTAAAATATCATTAATGATATTTGATGCATAACTAAGTGTTATTAGTGATATATTATGAAAATGCTGACGTTATCTAGTTATACATTAATTAAATATCATCAATAATGTTTAGATCAGGTGAGAAAATTGGTTAACATACATTTGTGCTAAAATAAAAGAGAATCACAAGCTGTATTTTGAGATAATTAAAAGAGTTTCTTCTCGTTTATTTTAGAAAATGGTAAGCTATGAATAACCTGACCATGCAACAAGGTTAAGTTGCACAGTGCCCCGAAGATAGATTGAGCCCTATGTCGAAATGTAACCATATTAATTAAAAGTAAATTGCTATCGAGCTTAAACAGAAAAATATTATCAAATTGGCCTCCAATCTTTCCTAATGCTTCGGTAATTAACCACAACTTGGTTGCTATTAATTATTTTGGTAATGCCAATGTTTTGAACAGCTCCAGGACTAGATTCCTCGAAACTATTTCAATGTGTTCTCAAGTTTTGTATAATATATAAATATATTATTATTTCAAATTGGCTCCCCCTCCCCCATAGCAATCAGCAATAAGGAAGAACAAATGATAGTCAAAAAGGACCGGCAGTAGTGCTTACATCATCGCAAATGTCAGAAAAAGTTTAAGCGCTTAACAGAAAGATCCTTGTCGAGGAGAGGTCGATCCGAGTGGTTACGTTAGGGTTACGGCGCAACTTAACTTAAAAAGAATACATGTTATTAATGATATTTGTTATCTTATGTTAGTGATAGTTTAATTTTATCAGTGATATTTAATTTGCAATTAAATATTTCGGATACAATATGTAACTTTTGTATGTGGTATTTGATTTAAAATTAAATAATATAGTGTAATTTAATTGATAATTGAAAAATAATTAGAATAATTTAAATTAGTCAAAAAGTAGGAAAATATAGATTGTGACGTAAAAAGTGATGTAGGTACTATTTTCGTACATTATATAATATTGAGAATGTTTATTTATTTGATAATTGATGTTTAATGTAGAGAAATAAAGGAATATAAGGTTTGTCACATGATAGTCTCTACTACATTTAAAAAAATCATCATATTATTTTAATCTAAAAAATGTATAAGTGAAAAAAATTTTTGTATCAATGATAAACTACTTCGCACCGGTGATAGATTATTCCAATGGTAGTTTCACCTGTTCAAAGTGATTTTGCACATGTCTAAAGTGATTTTGACCTATGAGTTTAGGGTTTAGGGTTTAGAATTTATGTTTATGGAAAGTGTTTCACGTATGAGGAGTGATTTTTCACCTTAAGATTTAGAGTCTAGGATTTAGGTTTTAGCAAAACTAACCCTAAACAATAAAGAGTAAACTTTAAATCCTAAGGTGAAAAATCACCTTTTAAGTATAAAATCACTTGTCATACGTGAAGAAACACTTAGAATTTAATTTTGCACCTATGTAAAAAAATATTACTCTGGTGCAAAGTAATTCAAAGTAAGGTGTAATATTACTTTCATCCATGAAAAAATATGTTGCACCTATGAAAAAAAAATTACACTGATGCAAAGTAATTCAAGGTAAGGTGCAATCTTACTTTGCATCCGTATAAAAAAATATTGCTCCAATATAAAGTAGTTTAAAGTAAGATTACACCGATGTAATCTTTTACTTTACATCCGTATAAAATTTTTTTAAAAGTGTAAAATAATTTTACACAATCAGCCACTCTTATAAAAATATTTTATTATTAATTTCAACACTAACAGATTCCATTATATATCAACATTTTTTTTATATAAAAAATAAAAGAGATCATACTTACAGTTATATGCCAACTTTTACAATTGTTCAACGCACGTACTTTAAATTGAAGGTAAAATATCACTATGTAATTAAAATTCACGAGAGAATCCGTGTTGCTTTTAGCGTGGGATTTCATGTTTTCCTACATTTAAAATATATTAATTATGTAAACGGTTCGTGCAAATAGCGAGCGTCATCAATTTAAAAAATTTAGGGTCTGGCCGTCAATTCAAAGCGTGAATCTAATTGATCTTATCAGGCGACAAAATATGCGACTGCAAGTGACCTGCATGACCTTATGATGCCCGATGGTTTCGTAGATACCAAAATCAGGGTTGAGCATCAGTGTTGCGTCGTCTTGGCCTCACTCTGGTCTCCGCCCACCAAGTCCAAGCTCATTACTTTAAGGGTTAGGTTTAGGTCAAAATTTTTATCATTAATTAAATAGGTCAAGATCTGAACTTGGGTTACCCTAATTTTGATCCGACCAAGTATCTAATACCTTTAGGGGACACACACACATATATATATATATATATATATATTTATTTATTTATTTAAATTTAAAAATAGTAAATATTAGAGATAATTTAGTAAATAGTACAATTCTCCTTAATTTCTTCTTATTCTTCGAATATTTCTTGTCTCTTCATTATATTTTTAAAATTTCAGGTAAGCATATTAAAGTTAAAAATTTATAATTTTAATTATTTTCTTAGTCTAATGATTAGCACTTTCGTATTTAATATCAATTAAAATTAACTTACATCATTTTTTAAAATTACTTTTAAACTTCTTATTTATTAAATTACATAATTTATTTTGAAATGATATTAAATTACATATTTAATCCTTCTTTTTAAATAATAAACGAATTTGACCTATCGAAACACTAACCTATTTACTTTAGATTGAACTTAAACTTAGATCATGATTTTACAAATTAAATAGGTAACCAATGGATTCGCTTGATCAAATGAACCTGGGTGCAACCTAAGTTAACCCTAAAGAGTCAGGCCCATTACTTGACCCTAATCAAAATATCGCAAGCCTCGGAACATAAGGCGAGGGGGGTATGTTAAATACTGAGAGAAAAAGGTTGAATTTAAAGGTTATGGTATATGATTTTTAAAGAAACACAGAAGATTATGGAGGTCAACGGCTCCCACTCGTCTCGTTCCACCATTGAGAAAAGATGCTATGCACCATCAATCCATACGATATTCGGTGGAGATGTGATTATGCAAAAATTTATCTTGGCGTTTGATCGTGAAAACCAGAATTGGAAACATGGAACAAACCATCATCGTACTCCAAGATGTATTGAGGATCCAAATATGGATCAACGATCTAGAAGATGCATTGGATAATTAAAAGCAGGTCGTTCCCCACCAACATTGCTTGGGAAGGGCATGTACTTCGCCTTCCATACTTCCTCTACTTGTTACCTGCTTTTTTTCCTTTTCTTTTCTGAAATATCTTTACTTGCTACCAAATACAAAATTAAGGATTCTATTGAATTTGAAAGTTTAATTACATCAATCAGAATGTAATTATTATATGGTGATGTGAAAATTCATGATAAAATCAGTGAGATTTATGAGAGATTTTTAGTCTCATACTAGAAACAAATAAATTTCTTAGTGGGTATAAAATATTTCTGTCTCACATGACTTATGTAGTAAATAGTGAGAGGTAGGATTGGGGACCACACAAGCATGCGTACACACCCTGCCCCTGCTCGAGCTCGAGTGAGAATCAATTTGGAACTTGGACTCTTTTGCTACGTATTTTTAATCTCACAATTTTGACCTAAATTGGTCCATCAAAAGGTAAAATTGATGGGTCAATTGTTTATGATCAATCAATAGGTTTACTTTGATCGACCAAAAAGTCAAGTTTTATCGATCAGTGAGACTAAATTGGTCGATCAATTTCTGTATTTCCATAAAACGGGAATTTCCACAAACGTCAGGTCGTGGACTCTATATAAGGGCAACAAGGGGGCTCTTATTTGACATACAACAAGAGCAGAAAAGCTCTCTCCACTCGCTCTCTCTCTCTCTCGTTCTTATCTCTTTTTCTTGATGCGTTCGTTCGACATGAGATCGGTAGAAAAATCTTCAATCAATTTTATTGATCTTGTACAAGGTTGAGAGTGATCTACGAGAAGTTTTTAATTGATCAAACCAATTAATTGGTAGATCAATCGAGAATTTAATTAACAAACAAAATTACTTCGGCTTCATTCTCTTGAGATGGTTTTGGAGGACATCTAAGTTCGGAGTGCACCGAATCTTAGAGGTGGATCGTCATATCTTGGGAGAAGTTCATCAAACCTCGATGCATCGATATTGTTGGGAGCGATACCTTCTCTAAGGGAAGTCCTTAATGGGTGTTTCGATTGAAGTAAAATATAATCCCTTCTCGTTTTGTTTATTTATGCTATTACATGTTCTTTGTGCTTTATTTTATTCTAGATTTTGCCAAATCATATTTAACTTGCTTGATTTAATATTTTTGATATATACGAAATAAATGAAAATGCATATATTTTTATTTACTTATTTCCCATCTATATTTATTTCAACAGATTTACACAGCTTTGTATATAAGGATTTACGTGAAACCTGACATGATATGGAACATGTCACGCCATGTTGATGTGACGCATACGTGTCGTTGATTTGTCGTGGTTATTGTAGCCCGTTACTATGAGAGGATATTGTAATTCCCTACAGGAGGGGGTAAGATATGCGTGACGTATAAAATGCAGAATTAAAATAAACAATCTCACAAAAATAAGCAATCACACAAAGGCACAAGTAATTTTTAGGTGGAAACTCAAACCGGGTGAAAACCACCACCTAACCCTTTCGAGTTAGGATTTTCTGATCGACAAAGTCGATCAAATCCACTAACGTACTACTTTAACGAGGGTAGTACAACCTCAATTCTAACCACGCTACGAGTATGAAGGTAGCATTTCTTAACCCCTCCTTTTCACAAGGAGGATTTGTCTCAGGAAGGAGACTGGAATTCGTAATGCGAATATCCAACCAATAACAAAAAAAAATTTACAAAGTAACCCTATAGAGCCAACAAAGTATATGGTTAAATCTAGGTATTATAGGTAAGGAAACTTCCCTAAGATGGGAGTGTGTTGGCATGACGACGTGAGTGCGTGAACTACGCTTTGGCACAACAATGCTCTCGTGGTGTTGGCAGGAGAGTAGGTGCGCAACTGGAATGAAGCTCTCTAGAAGTGAAATAAATGCTTGGAGAGCTAAAGCTTCTTCTATATGATCTTCTACTTCCTTTTGACACAAGAGATATGGAAATATGTTGCTTGGGTGTGTCTTGGTGTGTTTTTGTAAGGCAAATGTCCTCCTCTATTTATAGAGGGCCTAGGAAGGCTTTGGAAGCCCTTAGAAAGCTTCCATAGCCGTTGGGGTTGAACCCAAGGCAAAACTGATTGTAATCAGAATCAATTATGATTCTGACAAAGTCATCAGATGTCTGGTCCAGGTATCAGACATCTGGAAAACTTATTTAAGACGTCTAGGAACTAAGTCAGACGTCTTATTCTAGGCAGGTTTCCTTCCTGACTTGGTTCAGACCTAAACATGGTTCTAGTGTATAACCATCAGGCGACGTACAGGACGTCTGGCACTAGGTTTAGACGTCTGGAAACCTATTGTATAGCGGGAATGGATTCCCAAGATAGGTTAACGACTAGAAAATCTCGCAAAGGTGATTTTGGGTTAGTAAAGACAAAATGGTCACATATCAGACATCCGGGGTCTTCTATGGACGTCTGATATAAGCCTAACGGTCATAATCCTCGACGTTTACTATGGTAGCCAACATTCTACTAATTGGACATCTGGCACAACTATCAGACGTCTTCTAAGACGTATAGACTAACGTCTGGTCGTCTGATTTCATCAGACAGAACCTTCTAAGTTCAGCCTAAGTTATTGGACGTCTGAGTCAATAGTCAGACGTCTGATTTCTAGATTAGACGTTTGATTAGGCAGATAGAACCCTATTTTGATTTTCTAAGTTATCTACAGAAAACCTAAGTATCTTAGGAATGTGTAAGTGTTCTTAGGACTAATTTAAAGGCACTTTGAGGCTCTTTAACATATATCTCAACACAAAAATTAAAGAGCAAAAGAATAATAAAAGAATATATGAAAAGAGAATTTATCATATTCTTCTCTTCATGCTTTTGCTCCTCGCGAAACTCCTTCTCCATCAAGCTCTTCTAATCCGCCATGGATGCGAGCTCGAACTTCGTCTAAATACTTTTCCATTTGCAATTTGATGTGAAAACTAAGACTCAAAAGTAAATGTTAAAAGACATGTATTTTATTATTATCAAAATAAACAATCGTAGTGTACTAGTACCAACAAATATGAAATATGACATGTCACATGATGTGTCCCATGACCCACTGTCGTTTTTACTACCAAATCCACGTACACAATCCTCGCCATTCCTTACCCCACTCCCCTCACATCTCCCTGACATCATTTGCAAGGAAATGTGTGCCCCTTCAATATATATATTGAAACCCCATGTGGGATTCGGTCATTGAATTATTGTAGCATGTAATATGTATTTATTTCTCTAAAATAAATAATTATTATTTAAGTAACTATTAAAGCATAACATCTGAATTGATTATCAACGTAGGCTTTACATAAGAGTTGTAACGTTCTAAGGTTGTAAGTTTAAATCTGACGTGGTACACCTCAAGCATTTCTCTTTTCTTTCTTTCTTTTTATTTTTAATTTTCTTACCTCTCTCCTCTTTCTTTTTATAATTTATTTATTTTATTTTTTTTCTATTTAACATATACATTTATTTTAAATTTTATTTTTATTATCGATCTCTTCGTCTTGTATTTTTTCATTAAAGATCAATATTGAACGTGTTGCTACAAAAATATTAAATAATATATAACTAGATTGATATTTAATTAAATATATCGTATAATATATTTTAAAATGATGTATTTTAATTTTTAATTAATATTTTTAATTTCCTACCGATCAAAAATTATGATACATGCATCTTGATTGTCAAAATAAATCTTTACATTATGTCTTTTTAAATTTTTTTCTCAAACAAAATTATAGTAAAATTTTGAAGTGATTTTAATTTTTATGATCAGCAACAAGTCACAAATTGAAAATTAGTTCTAATGATCGAGGGACACGAATTTGACAGCGAAATAAGGAGGTGGATTTATCATTTTTCTTTTTTATTTTTATATATGTGCACGGCAGATACGATAACAATATGCAACCAATGGTCAACGTTCGAATACTACCCCCGCACATGCCAAGGCTCCTATATATGCCCACCTCACACATACACCCCCGAAACCAAAGCACCAGCCTTTCCCTCCGTCACCCTCTACACACAAACACCGACACGTACATCTCTGCAAGCAACGACGTATACATTCCCCCAACGTAAAAACAAAGCACCGCCTCTCTCCCCTCTCCCCTCCTCTTTGCTTCCACGACTTCCCTCTTCACCTCCATGGCCACACCAGAAGACGTGCCATGCTGGAGCTCCACCACCCGTGGCGTTGAGCTCGGCAGCGGCTCCTTCCGCGACCCACTTCATCACAACCACCAACCAGAACAGGGTCCCGGGAGGGAGATTGAGGCGACGTCGATTGAAGGGAACGGCGGGTACCCACGTCGCGAGACGGGGGTCCTCGACGGCGACGATGGGCAGGGCGTGTTCCTGACGTGGGAGGACCTGTGGGTGATGGCGCCAAACAAGAATGGTGGGAGGAAGGCCATCCTCCAGGGGCTGACGGGGTATGCACAACCCGGTGAAGTCCTCGCCATCATGGGGCCTTCCGGGTGCGGCAAGTCCACCCTGCTCGACACCTTAGCAGGTGAGGAGGAGGTGGCTATTAGCTCTAGTTTGGTCATTCTGCGTGGTTTTGTGTGGGGAGGCATTTCGTCGAACAGTTGCTGAGCGTTTGTGGTTGGTGTGCGCAGGGAGGTTAGCGCCGGAGACGAGGCAGACCGGGGAGATCCTGATCAACGGCAGGCGGCAGAGGATGGCCTTTGGCACGTCGGTGAGCACTGCCTTTTGAAATTTACTAATATGCCTACGTTCCGACGCCATTAGTAAATTAATAATCATACATAACGATGGTGACGATAATTTGAAGGTTAGCTGCATATAATTTGGGTAAATTTTAGTTAATAATTATTACTAGATGTAATTTTTTAAAGTAAAATTTTGAAAATTGAGATTACTCGGTAGAAAGATATTCTACACAACATTTTAAGGTAATTCAATACTTGTACCTTCTACATTGAAGGAGATTCAATTGGTGTTATCCTAAGTATTATAAAATTTAATTTTATTTGATGGAGGTATTATAGTTTTCTGATTTTGATGAAATTTTTTATCTTTCATATTTTTGATAAAAAATTTTATTTTGAAACATCAGTCGTGTGCTATGATATTAACTAATCTGCATGTAATTTAAGTGCAGTGATCTGCATGCTCACTGCCTTCTAATTGTTGTTATTTACTTATAACTAAGAATCCAAAGGCTACTCAGCGAGGCTGGATGCAATTTAGTTTTAGGCCCGAGATAAATTTTAGGAAGTGGTACTACATCTGAAATGACAAGATTCGTAGTGGGATATTTTTAATAGATCCCATTGTGATCGATGATCACCTTGGTGGGACCCACAAGTTACCAGAAAGGTAGACTAGTTTACGCTCATATTTTTGAGGGTTATCCTGGGTATCTATGGTGGGGGAAAATCTAACTTTTATTTATCTTGTTAACCCATGTTATCCTAACCTATGTTAAGGTGAGGGTTGGGATAACATACACGTTAACCTTCATCTTGTCTCTTTTTTTTCATTTTCTTTTTTGCATGTATTTTTTCTCAACATATCCCTCCATTTTAATATAAATAAAAAAATACCAATTTACTTAACTATCATCTTAAAGATAAAATATATCTTTTTTAATCTTATCCTCTATTCTAACTCTCACATTTAAGTAAATACTCTCATTTTATATCATAAGTTTACCTCCATTCTAAATCTTTATTCAATAAATATAAATAGAATTTAACCCTTATTCTCAAATAAGTACAAACAGGGATTGTCCCATGTTACAAAGAACCTAACCCTTATTGTAAATTAACCCTCAATCCGTTTAGTAAGTGGAATGGGACCTACCTGTTATTGAGAACCTTGTTTCCAAATATCAATTACAATCCGCCCGAGTTATTTCCTAACAAGTTATAACTATTTATTCAATAATTCTCCATACTTTGCAAGCGTAGGGTTCCTTAAAATCTATACATGAGAAGAGCCACAGGGATGTGGCTGCCATATGTGGTGCTTTTTCTCCCGACCTTGAAATTTAGTTCAACTCGAAATATTTTTGTAGATTAGTGCCGTTGAAAATCCCATCTTGTTTTTGGAGAAGTTCCTGATCCCTCCGTAAGGGGGACAAACATTCAACAAATCAGTGCCATCAAAAATAAAAATAAAATCTAAGAACTCATGTCCATTACATCAACGTATGCGCATATATATATATATATATATACAGAAAAAATGTACAAGGAGAAAAATTCGAGAACTTTTACTCTATGATGGCGACCTCGAATTGTCCTTTTGTTTGTACTTTAATTGTCTACGCAATTTTCCAACTCGAATCCAGCTATGGCGAATCATAATAAAGTTCCAACTTTTTTGTATGGTCATTACTGCTTCAAGTATCAGTGACGCTTCCTGGTCAACGTGTGTGTATATACATATATACACACGTATTTTTCTTCGACGGCTAATATATATATACACACGTATTCTTACAGGCCTACGTGACGCAAGACGACGTCCTCATGACCACGCTGACGGTGCGCGAGGCCGTGTGTTACTCGGCGCAGCTGCAGTTGCCGGACACGATGACGGTGGCGGAGAAGAAGGCGAGGGCAATGGAGACCATCACGGAGATGGGCCTCCTCGATGCGGCGGACACGAGGATCGGCGGGTGGGCGGTGAAGGGGCTGAGCGGCGGGCAGAAGCGGCGGGTGAGCATCTGCACGGAGATCCTCACCCGCCCGAAGCTCCTCTTCCTCGACGAGCCCACCAGCGGCCTCGACAGCGCTGCCTCATACCACGTCATGAGCCGCATCGTGCGGCTCGTGAGACACGAGGGCATGACCGTCCTCGCCTCCATCCACCAGCCGAGCAGCGAGGTCTTCGACCTCTTCCACTCCCTCTGCCTCCTCGCCTATGGCAAGACCGTCTACTTCGGCCCCCCGAGGTTGGCTAGCGAGGTACATGCTAATTTTTATACTAATCAGCGGAAGTGTAAACATACACTCAATTGCACTACAGGTGTTTGGCGTAAAAACGTAAAAGTTGACGCATTTTTTTATGGTATAACTTATCTTTCACCACGGTCAAACAGGGCCTTATAATAATCAATGAAGTGTAAATGTGATCTCACTTGCACTTTAAAACATATCCTCTTCTGATAAGAAAATAGCACTCTGTCACAAAGTTACCACGAATATGCCACCAGTGGATACAAATAGAAGAATAATTTTGAAAAGGAAAATGTTTGGGGTATGCAAAATTTCATCAGAAATAGAAACCCCCCTCTACCTCCGAGATGTGGACTTACTATTAGAAGTTTGATCAATCTCTATATTATCACCTTCCGAAAATACGATGACTGGCCTTCATTAAGGTGGGAATTTCTTGTGTTGTTCTTATGTGACAAACAGCACTAACGCAATGATGCATTTTTCAACGACAATGGTACAAGTTACAAGCACATTAGATATGTGCGTGTATCTTGTGAAATATTGGATAATGTAAGCCTCGGTGTAAGAATTTTTCTTCGGTGAACACAGCCTGTTAAATTTTTTCATAAAAGATTTTAAGGGTATATATGTGTGTGTGTGTGTGTAAAGGCCTCTTTCAGGAAACGATAAATGCGAAACAATCGTTTATGCTTTTCAGCTATTTAAAAACTGAGATGAGATCGATTACTGAAAGAAAATCGTCGTCTTTCGAATTAAAAAGGATCAAATTTTAAAATGCAATAAACCAAGGAAAGCCTACATACGATATCTTTTTGACAATATGATCAGTTTTCTTCCATCCCAAAAGAATCATTATCACATAACTCTAATTGCATGCATGCTTATTATATATATATCGGCAGTTCTTTGCTGTGAATGGCTTTCCCTGCCCTTCCCTGAGCAACCCATCCGACCACTACTTGAGGACAATCAACAAAGATTTCGACAAGGTGGGCAGCAACAACACCAACTCCTTCAATCTTGATATATGAAAACCACTGATTTTCTATAATTAGTCCATCATGAAAAAAAAACCATTATGGATGATGCACAGGACGTAGAACAGGGGCTCGACCAGGAGCAAGGGACTGCTGCCAAAGCCATCAGCATCCTCACACGGTCCTATGCCTCTTCCAACACTCGCCAACAAGTGGTCGGCCGAATTGCACAGATTTGCCAACAGGTATACACATAGAAATGTCAACAGGTATACCTATTCCTGTGCAGGTCATGGTGTGCTACGTGCATAGAACTTTTTCCAAGTAAATTTATAACTTGCGCATGCATAAACTATGGTCTTAGTCTAATCTAACGTGATTTGGTTAACGCAGGAAGGGGCGGTGGTTAAGAAGAGAAGTCAGGCGGTCTTCCTAACACAGACGATGGTCCTCACAAGGAGATCGCTCGTGAACATGTATAGGGATCCGGGCTACTATTGGCTTCGCTTCGCCATCTACATTGCTCTTTGCATTTGCCTCGGCACCATCTTCTACGATATTGGCCATAGCTATGGATCCATTCAGGTGAGCATATATATATATATTACTCGTAAGTGTGACAATATCTTTTACCATGAATAATATTTTGAATTGAAAATTTAAATATTGAGATCATTAAGTACGAATATATATTTTTTGAAAGGATACATACCAATATGTTATACATTATATTTGAAGCAAATCTAATACTTTTAACACATATATCCAACAAGATCGAATTTCGTGATACTTAAGTCGTAAAAAATGAACCACATTTAATATATGTGATAGGAATGTCGGATTGACTTCAAATTTAATGCATAACATATTCATATGTAATGATCTTAATCTCCAAATTTTAAATCTAAAATATTACTCATGGTGGAAGATATTGCTGCACGTATACGTAACTTACATGCAGATCACCTGTACTCTCTCAATTATATATATATATATATATATATACCCCATGCAAACATATTTATGCGTGAATATATGCAAGGTTGGAGTAGAGGGGGTTCGACAGGAATAATCGCCCTCATATCCAAGACTTTTGAGGTTAATTTACTTGATAGGTTAACTTCTTTCATTTACTCGATAGGTTAACCTGCATAATCAAAACTCAAATTTTGGTATCATTAACATCGATTTTACTAGCACTAGTTTGGAGGAATGTTAGTAAAATTAGTGTTAACTTCGTATCCTTCCTAAACCTCCACCCTCCCAAAAGTGTTAACATCAATCAAAATAAATAGAAACTAATATTAACATTATATTATAAATAAATAAAAATAAATATTAACACTAATTTTATCTTAAAACGCGGATTCCTTGACCTCCCAAATAAGCTAATTCTTACATTTCTTAAATAATTGTATGCAACAACCTTTAATTTTACCCAATTTTCTTCTATTTAAAACTATTAGATTAATCCTATCAGTAAGCACAACCTTGCTAACTATTAAATTCCTATTAGCAAGCAGAACCCTATTTGACTTTAACCCCCCCCCCCGCCCCCCCCCCCAACTACATGTTATCCTAAGGCCTTGTTTGTTTGTTGTGAGTGGGTGACTTATCTCTCGTTTGGCACCCTCAAACCTTGCATTGAAATAACGTGAGTTTTAGCTCATAAACCTGAGTTGATTTCATCCCATGGGGGAGGTGGGATGGAGTAATTCCATCATTTCCTCCCATGTAGGATTGAACACTCTCTACACTATCTCACTAACAAATATTCTAACTAATCAAATAGAGAATTAATTTATCCAATCCCTTTCTTGATCTAAAAGTGTAAACAAATATAAAAAACATCACACTCCTGATATTACCTTACAATCTCACGTATATAATTTACAACCTCTCAAAATCAATCTCTACAAATAAACAATCCCTGAAGCACCAAGCGAGATGATTAGTGATGTAATATATGTATCATCAGCATCCCACTTGACGTCCAATTTTTCATGAGATGCGTAATTAATCTCATATGCCCATCGGATTGTAACTCAAGTAGAATATGCATGAGTTTACCAAATTCTAAACAATTGGATGTAATTAAATGCATATATGGTATATATCATTATTTAAAAAAAGATTAAAGTGGTCGCTTAGACGTGCGGTGTCTGCTATTTCAGGCGAGGGGTTCGGCGCTCATGTTCATAGCTGCTTTCTTGACTTTCATGACGATCGGTGGATTCCCCTCTTTCGTGGAGGACATGAAGGTGAGACCAATCCTCTATCATATGTAAAATATTTTGTATTTGCCAATCACTTGCCGTATTGAACTCATAATCACATGATTGTCATGTCTTCGTCCCTTCGGCAAGTTGCAACTACCTACGTTGAGCGTACCCGTATATTTGAATGGACGTGATTACGTAAATTACGAATTTTACAATGCATGAATTTTTATTATCAAAATATATCATTTAAAAATAAAAATATACCAATGAAAAATAATTTTTTACTTAAAAAGATAATTTTATATCACCTAACTTTACTGATTTTATATGATGTCCTTCCAACATGGATTCATGTAAACATCGTGTCACCATACGAACATTGTATGTAGGAGAAATATTAGATCCAAACTAAGAAATGTTGCACCCATTTGAAATGAGTGCATGTACATCACACCTTCAACGGTGGTTGTCAAAGTTTCAAGTGAAGTCGAAATAAGTTATGGATTTGGATCTATCAAATGAAAAGAATACCTATGAGATTTCATCATAAATCACTTGATCCCAGTTGTATGTAAATCGCCCCTTCACCCCACCCCTTCACTAAAGTGGTATGGAAGGGGGTTCTTTTTTATCTCAAAATATATCAATTAAAAATAAAAATACATCGTTGAAAAATAAATTTTCACTTATAACCTCATTTTCACCTATATAAGATAATATTTTACCAATGAAAAGTGATATTTTATTTATAAAAAATAATAATAAAAAATTAAAATATACCGATTAAGATCATCGCTCTAATGGATATGTGCCTCCATCTTTTGTAAGGGGAGGAGGCTTGGATTTGGGTGTCGGAAGAGCCGGTAGGTTTTTCATTTTATCATTTAAGTACGATTCATCGACGGGTGGCAAACGTTTAAAAGGATAAGGAAGCGTCCAATTGATTGAAACTAATTTTCAATGATAGAAAATTTACGGTAATTTCCGCAAAGCAAATGTGAGCTTTCACATAAATGTCCTCGTAAATATTTGGAATGTCTATACATACTCAAATATCATTACAAAGTTAGCTTAGTTTTCATGCACGTGCCTCTTGGTCTATCTCCACCAGCTAATAATACCTGTTGCTGTTAATGATTTTAGATCTGAGATCAGATATGAAATCGTTCGACCATACCCTACGTCTATTTTGTAGATATTTGGACGGGAACGACTAAATGGCCATTACGGAGTCAGCTCGTTCGTAATTGCCAACACCCTCTCCTCTGCTCCATACCTCGCCCTCGTCTCCGTGATCCCTGGAGCCATTGCTTACCATCTGGTAGGGTTGCAGAAGGGGTTCGATCATTTCGCCTACTTCGCCCTCGTCCTCTACGTGACCATGATGCTCGTCGAGAGCCTCATGATGATCGTTGCTGGAGTCGTCCCCGACTTCCTCATGGGGATCATCACCGGCGCGGGCATCCAAGGTATCATGATTCTCAATGGAGGCTTCTTCCGACTCCCCAGGGACATCCCCAAACCCGTATGGCGATACCCGATGTACTACGTTGCGTTCCATCGGTATGCCAACCAGGGCTTCTACAAGAGCGAGTTCATCGGGTTGACGTTCCCCAACGATGTTCCTGAGCCACCCACCATCGACGGAGATACCGTCTTGAGGAGCTTCTGGCAGGTGAACATGAGCTACTCCAAGTGGGTTGACTTAGCCGTGCTGATCGGGATGGTCGCGCTCTATCGGCTACTGTTCTTGGGCATCATCAAGGCCAAGGAGAAGAAGTCCATGATCAGGGCAATGCTGGCAAGAAGGAAAACCAAGATGCTCGGAGACGAGCAGCGGATTGCACCGATGCGAACCGAGCAATAGATAGGTGGGCTCAATCGGATTGGATTGGATTCGGAGGGGATTGGGCTTTGTTTCAATAATCAAAGATTCTTGTTTGAAAGAAAGCATGCATGCACCATTGAGGTCATGAAATTGAGCTTGAAGTCAGCAATAGTTAGACATATAATTCACTTTGTCTGCTCGTAAGAGGTCATCGTAAATTTGGTTGTTGTAATTCACATTATTCTGTTGGGTGTATTCCTATGAAAGCTTGGTATTTTGGAAAAGTTCTAGAGTTTATCTATTTTACACCGTAGCAGAAGGAGAATATTTTTTTTATTTAAAGAAAATCAACAAAAAAAAAAAAAAATTGTTGATGACTAAACTCTAAAGTAGCCAGGAGGATGGAAAAGAAATTAAATGGTTTGGAGAAGATTTTGTTCCTTTTCAGCTGGAGTAAAAGCAGAATAAAGTGGAATGATTTACGCAACGGTACTCTGTCATTTAGATGATGACAATATTTATTTGCTGGATTATTTATAATATTTTTATTTAATTAGCAAATAAAATTATGAAAGATCAACTTATTGGTAAAAATATTTGTGAAGATGGCAAGCATGGAAAAGGGGGAAAAGGTGGCTACCACAACGTGGGAGAATGGACGTACAGAGAATGGTGTTGATCTGTAGTGTTGCCATGAACTGACTAAGTTGATTTACTGAAAAGGAGATGTTAGGTCCGGTGAATTGTAATAAATATTGCAAGCTCCCAATAATCTGTTGATAAATAGTTTGGGTCCGTTAACGGTGTACCAACAGTCTTAGTTTGGATAGCATTGATGGTGCCATAGGGGTTTTGACAGGCTTCAAACCATCGAGCTGAGTTTTGATGAGCAAGCCAGCAATGTAACATTGCCGTGAGAAAATGGCTCCTTTGGAGTTATATGAAATTTGCACACCAAGGAAAAATAAGGGTTGCCCCATATCTCTAGCAATAGAGGCATCAGATATATAGCTTGCTGAGAATATCTTGGGCAATAGTTTTATTTGTACCAATGAGTAATATATCGTTGACATAAATAAGAAAGTAGGCCTCATATTGTTATGTATGCAAGATGAAAAGTGGCATGTCTGTTGGGAAGCCCACAAATCCAATGTAGGATGGGAATTGAGGTAATCTTGTAAACCGTGCATGAGGTGGAGTCTGTTTGGTTATCCATGAAAATATCTTCGTCAAGGAGGCTATGCAAAAAGGCATTATATATGTCGAGTTTGGAGCATGGGCCGCTTGTTCGTGATAGCAAGTGTGTTAAACAAACACACCGTTGTTGCTTTGATAATTGGGCTAAATGTGCCCTTGTAATCAACATCGAGTTGCTGGTGATACCTCTTGGCTATCAATCGTACTTTAAGATGATTGAGAGAGAGATGTCTTGATTGCGTTTGATTCGATAAACCCATTTCACCCCAATGACATTCACGGCATAAAAGGTGGGTTTGATTTAGAATGTTGCAAGTTCGATAGGTGGGAGATGTTTGGTGGCAGCATAGATTTTTTCTTTTTGAAAATCCCAAGCATCGATCGATTTTGCACGGGAGATGTGTTCTTATTGTTGGTGTGTGTTGACTTGATGGAGGAGATGTTTAGGTGGCGGTCGAGGAGGATGGATGATTAATTAGTGGTGAAGGAGGTGAGTTAATCGATGGAGAAGATGAAGGTAGCTACTACAATAGGTAGTTATAAGAATGACAGGCATACCAATACATTATAAATTTTACAAAGTATTTATTTTATTTAAACGTCATAAAAATCTTTTAAAATTATTTAAATATCATTTATTTCATTATATTATCCACTGTATCATTGAAAAACTTCTGTTACTTTTATACGTATCACTTAGTTAGTTATAGTAATTAAATTTAATAATTTTAAATTTAAATGTAATAAAAAATTAATTTTTAATCTTTAAATATTATTTTTTCTTTATACACTCCCACACCCCCCCCCGCCCCCCCCGCCCCATTCCCAAACACCTCCTCCAGACCTAACCACGTCCTCACTTCCACACTTCGGAGAGAGAGAGAGAGGGTGAAGGAGATGGTCGGAGGGGGTGGAGGAGGTTAGGGAGGTGAAGTGTAGAGGAATAACGTGAGTGAAAGTAAAAAATCAAATGTTGAGGGTTAAAAAATAATTTTTATTATATTTTAATTTAAAATCATTAAATTTAACTAATAGAGTATCAAATATAAAAATATTGTAACTTTTTAAATAACATAATCGGTAATACAATAGAATAATTGATATTTAAATAATTTTAAAAAATTTCGATGCCACTCGAATAAAAATCCTAAGTATATATGACATGTACATGTATGATGTAGCACATATCCATAATATCTATTAAGGGGCATGTGAGATTGGGTCAGTACGTTATTGTAGCTGTTACTGTAGCAACTGTTGCTGATGGCAGTTGATGTAATTATCAAGAAGATTAAACCCGATTCCGATTCCAACATCCGTGTCCGGTTCCTCCATCTGATGCTCCTGTTCGTCGTCCCCGTCTCCGCTCTTTGCTCCCCTCCTCTCCCTCTACCCTTGCTTCTCTCCACTTCCACGCCCTCCCCCTTGATGCTGCCACCCTCCCCCTCAACGCCAACATGCCCTCTATGTCCGGCCCTTCCTCCCTCTTGCCGACCCCGCACCACCAGCAACAGCGACGGCTGCAGCTCCCCTCACCCCATCTACGCCATGGCCTTCCCTCGTCCACCCTCCTCTCCATCGACCTGTCCCCGGACCCCTCACTCTCCTTTGAGCACCCCTCCCTCCCCCGACCAAGCTTCGCTTCGCCCCCACCCCTACCCATTCTCTCCTCACCAACAGACACGACCACAACCGACCATCAGTCTCTGCGATCGCGAGCGCGTCCTTGGACTCCTCGAGCAACACCCCGGTGATCAATCTCCGCGATCCCGAGCGCGTCCTTTCCCCTCTCTCGGCCACTGCCACCTCGCAGCCTCTGCCCTCTCCCTCTCCTCTCCCCCCACCCCACTGCCACCACCACCGCACCCTCCCACCTCAAGTCCCTCCTCCTCCTCCTCAAATCTCCTTCCTTCACTCCCTCTCCCTCTACTCCTTCCACCCACGCAGCCACCCCCACCACCTCACGACCCCTCCTCGGAACCCACGCGGCCCCTCCCCTCTCTCAGCCACCGCCACCCCACGACCCTTTCCCTCTCCCTGTCTTCTCCCCCCACCCTGTGGCCATCGGTGCCGCACCTTCTCACCTCCACTTCCCCTCCTCCCACCAGACAGCCTCAACCCGTGGGTACAGCAGGCAACATCCGCCTCCTCAATCCTCCACATCACCTGTGGAACCGATCTTCCACACCCCCACGTCGTGCTCGCCCAAGAAATGCTCCTCAGTGTCGACCCCCTGCGGCAGCGCCTCCGCCGCCTCTGCTGTTAGTGTAACTTCTCCCACTTTGGTTTCTTTCAAGGTGTGTTTGTTGATGTAGGTTTTGCTTAAAAAATGAGATTTTGATTGGTGATTTGTGGTGATTTATTGGCTTGGGATTTTGGATATTCTGATTTTTTGTTCGAAGGGCAACTACATTTCACATCCCCTTATTCTTTTGGGATTGGTGATTTGTGGTGATTTGTTGGCTTGGGATTTTGGATACCTTCTGATTTTTTGTTCAAAGGGCAACTACATTTAACATCCCCTGATCTTTTTGGGATTGGTGATTTGTGGTGATTTGTTGGCTTGGGATTTTGGATGCCTTCTGATTTTTTGTTTGAAGGGCAACTACATTTGACATCCCCTAATTTTTTTAGGCTACATTTGAGTTTATACATTATGAGTTCAGTGTTGGACTTCTCCTGTTTGTTCCCCTTCTTCCTCTTCTTTGCCATTGACAAGGTTGGAAGGGGTTTTTTTCTTTGCCATCAACTAGGTAAAGATCCTCCTCCAACTAATTGTGATCCTTACTACTAATTTCAACACTTCTAGAGGAAACTTAACCTACCATTGACAAGATTGTTGAATCCATTCACACGTGAGATTAAACATTACATGTTCTGAGTATGGCATCTTAAGATCCATTTAAGCAAACTTGTGTTTTTATTGTGATTTTATCGGGAAGTGAGAATAAATCTATAGCCTTACATGCTGTAACTACTTAGGAATTGGAATAACATTGGACAGTGTTGGTTTAGGAATGAAGCAAAGTTGTGAACGCTTGAGGGAAGCTTTTTGTAATGAATTTGAAAGGAAGGAGAAATATTTGAGTTTTGGACGTCAACTATATACCTTTCGAGATGTTTATTTGCTATACAAAATTGGATATAGGGAGAAACTTGGAGAAGGGGTTGCATGCTAGGGAATTCGAGGTTAGGAAGTTGACTTTTAGCTGAATAAGGCAAGGGGATAGTATTTGTTAGTAAGTGGAGTGTGTTGATTTTGATTGTGGAGTTTAGCTACTATTATGATTTTTTTCTTTCTTTTTGGCTATGAAAGCGGGTTATGTCTTCTTTTGAACGAAACTTGGATGAAACTGATAGGTGTTGCATGAATGAGACGTGAATGGTTAAGATCTTTAGGTGCAATGTTTTCTAGATATTTTTATTGTGGATTTGGAAGTAAGTAGAAATGTTCGACTTTTTGATGTCAATTGCCTGTCTTTGGAGAATTCGTTTGGTGTTAGAAATCAAAAATAAGTTTAGGTGCTTTTATATTGTAAGCTATAGCTAGAAACTTGGAGAAGTGATTGCATGTGAGCAAAGTTGGCTTAAGATGTCTAATTTTAACTAAAAAAACTAAGTAGGAGTGTTGGTTATTGCTACTTTCCAAAGAAATTTGGATGAAGTTGATAAGTATCACATGGGTGGGATTGTGATTGTGTGGATTTGGTATATGCATGGGTAAATTTGTAAATAGCTAAGAACTTTTTGGTGTAATGTTTTCTAGATATTTTTGTAGTAGATTTGAAATAACTAGAAATGTTTTTCTAGATGTCAATTGCTATGGACAAATTTATTCAGTGTCAGAAATGATCCTACTATAAAAACTTGAAGGAAGTGTTGGACATCACAAAAGTTGGGGTTTAGGAAGCCTATTTTTAACTCAATGATCAAAGAGATGATAGTGGAGTATTTCCTTTTCGGCTATAGAGATAATTATTGCACTTTTCTTCCTTTTAGGTTATATGAGTTATATATGATTTCTGAAGAAATTTGGCTAAAATTGATAACTTTTGTACAAATGAAATAATCGTTGAACGGTATTACCTTACAAATCGGTTGAAGTTGCAAATACTCGAGGACCTTTTGGTATTACATTTTTTCAATTTTTTCATCGTGGATTTGAAGGTTAGTCCGATGCTGATAAAAGAGACAAAAAATGATAAATATTTCAAACACACACACACCTAGCACCCTCTTCTTTTGAGGTACATAACTTCATTTCAATTTCTGCAGCAACATGCGGGCTACAAACTAGAAAGCATTAATATGTTGATAAAGCCATGAGACAAAACTAAGAGCATCCCCTTTTCTTGGGGGATAAAACTGCCTTTATCTTTGCGAGTCTTTAAAGCCCATGACACCTAATTGGGTATTATCTTTTCTTTTTCTTTAACCAGATATCTATATAGGGAAGACTGCTAAAATTTCAGAAATGGCAGGTTAGTATTCTAGAGATGCTAGGAGAAACCAACAAAATAAATTGAATGGTTTTTCTTTTATAATTTTTCTTACTATATTATAATAGAAGAACAAGATCATCCACCTTAAATCATACCATTTTTTAGCACTTTAGAAGAAAATAGAATAGGATCTTGCATTTGATAAAACAAATAAGGGAAGAAAACTAAACAGACTTGACATTTTAATCAGTGTAGAAAAAAGAAAATTAACTGTGCAAATTCATATTTACTCCATTCTCTTTATATATATTTTGATTGGATGTAAGAAATTTACATATTGACTTGATGATAAATATGTACACCTTTGCATAGGCATGGCTGTAACTACAAGGTGCATATTCACCTCCATTTAGAACACGTGCATATCATGGAATGATATTTTTCATCTTATATATTTTATTCAAATTTGTTACCGTTGTTGTTTATAAATATAAAATCATAATTTCAAATTCCTCTACATATATACATAGTACACCCTACATGTAATTTTACATAGAGGTCAATCCTATCAAGGTTTCTCCATGTTCATTCAAATCCTCTATTACCAAGTATCATCTATTAGCCAAATCATGTGAAGCAAGATCATTTTACAATCTATTCATAACTTTTGAAAGGGACCATTTATCCATATTTGTTCATTTTTGCCAATCTAAGGCAACTTTATATCTTAACCAACTTCAACATAGGATTGGAACTTTTTAATCAGTTTGTTTTTTGAGCGATTTTTAGACCTTTTATACTATATTATAATTCTCCAAATTTTATAGCCAGCTTCCTTTTTAAAGGATGGATCATTAGCAGCAATGAGACTTTTTAAATATCAAATTGCATAGGGAGTCCCCAACCCTCTGCAATTCCAAGAGATGATTTTCATTGCCATTGTAGCAGCTGATATAGCTTTGTTGTCATAAGCCCCAGATTCCCTTCTACTAATGCATCATTAGGTTTAATTTTTTTGGCCCTAACCAGAGTAGATTCTTCTATCCTTTCAGTCATAGGTCTCTTTCCCTCAATAGTCTTCTAAGCAGTCAACATTATAGTATCTTCTTCAGTTATAACTTCCCTTGCCTATCTTTTGAATTCTCTCTTATTTTTTAAAAATGATTACCTTTACAACTTCATTACCATTTCAAGCACCTGTATGTTGTACTATTTTCTTATATTTTCAATTTTCCTTTTCAATTCCCTAGCATGACGCGGGCTTCCAACTAGTATAATGCATAAGCTGTGGTGCCATTTCTACATGAGAGAATAAAAGCGGCTCCTATTCTACTATTTACTTGTCGGATATTATGCGAATGGTATTATTATATATGCATGCAATATATTAGTTGTAGGTCCTTGTGAATTTGATCCATTTTTCAATATAATGTTATTGTTGGCCACAGTATGCATACATCAACAACGAATATAAGCTGATGTTTTCTTAAGTATCCGAACTTATTATCAATTCTAATTTACGGTCATTAGTAATTAATTTACTTAACAATACAACATGTCTATGGGTGATTATCTCAAAACTCTAAGGTCCTGTTTGCCTGGAGGCTATCCTAAGGGTTATCCTCCTTTTAAAGAATTATAAAAGTAAGTTAAAAGAATTATTTCAAAAGTTAAAGAATACAATTTATTTTACTTTATCAATCCACATTAACATCAAACTATCCTATTACATCACAACAACATCAATATACAATAAAATATTTATTTCAATATAATATACACATTTAAATATATTTATTATATGACATCAACCTACTGATACCTCTATTATAATATTAAAAAATTATCCACGAACATCACATCACACTACCAATCATTTTATCTCACTACTTATTCTTATACCATCAATCAAACATCCCTCAACTTATCACTACAGCACTTTATGTTAATATAAATCTTATCCTTCTACCAAACACACCTTAAAGAAAGCAATGACATTTGCCACTCTCTTTCTTTCCTGATTTCTTAAGGCATTGTACACTTTTAGATAGTTATTTGGAAAAATCTTTTCTCCTATTGTCATATGATACAACCAATCTTGCGACGATTACATCCGTTCAAATTACAACAAACATTGTAGTATATAGATGGATGGAAATACATATATCACGAATATTTATAAGGTGGCATTGCGAAGTTACCTTATAATTCTATTCCTGCCATCTATAAATAAAAGTGAAACGTTCTCGAGGAACTTGTTAAAATATTATTAAAAAGTTTGGAGACTACATGTGGTACGTTGCTTCTTATTCTTTATTTTAAGATAAGCATTTCATTAAAATAGTAAAGCGCCTAATAGGATAGGACGTTACCTAACAGGGAAAAAGAAGAAAGAGATCGGATTTCTCTCGTAAAAAAGGGAAGGGGAATCCCTTAAAATGGAGATAAATAAAATTACAGAAATAAGAAATAGAAAATATAATAACAAAAAGAGAAAGACATCTTGTGAAAGGATTTCATTCGTGTTCCTCCAATATTTGAAAGAGTTGCAAATCCTACACTTATAAGAACGATAGTGGCACCAAGATGTAATTTCAACGATTGGAAAGATTTGTGCTAGTAAGAAGGCTAATAAACATCGACATCCAACAACGATCGGGAGACCTCGATCGTGATTGGTATAGGATCTTGCATAGTCCTGAAGATGTCGTCCCCTCCATCTTCGATAAGACTATAGCACCACTAGTCAACTAACTCGACCCTCTCTACAACGAACACCATAACGACCAGCTGAAGCATCGCAATGATGAACGACAACAACCTGATGACCAGTGACACATCCTCAAGCCGACGTTGTACCATCAACTACCTCTCCAGCGACAATGTTGAGGGAGAGTGGAGGTGAGCGAACCAATGTGGCGAGGTCGGAATCTAAATCTACGAAGACGGGGAGGCTAGAGAAGGAGAGGAGGGAAAGAAGGAAGAAAGGGGGGGCTCGACTAGCAAGGTCGACCAAAGCCCGGGACAGTAGGGTTTGAGCGAAACTTTTGGACACACTTGAGGGAGAATGGAGTGGAACTTTTTTGAAGGGGAAATTGGTGGAATATGTTGTTAGTCAACTACAAGATAACTACTATTGCCTTTAATTGAAGTGAACTGAATTGAGTGATGGAGTTATGTATACATGTGTAATTATTTGGTTCCTCCAATTAATACTACTTCATCGTTGTCCGATAAGTTGTTAGTTATCACTCTCATCGTCAATCTACTTGCAAAATGTTAAGGCGTACATATTTCAAAAACGAAAGGGAAGAAGTTGAACACAGAACATGGGATTTCATGTGGGTGATCACTAGAGATGAATGATCGGTGAAATCACACATATGAGAAGCAAAAGGGCATCCATAATTTACAATTATAACATGCATTAGTTTAGCATAACTAGGGCCGTCTAACTTCATAGGCATTCTGCTATAGACAGTACCATATCTATGCAATTAACAATTAAATAATCATCTAAGAATTATTCGGGCAATGGTCCAAACCAAATGCCAAATAAGCTAAATAAATAGAATCATTGAAAGCATACAAAGTTAGCAGAATCTTATGTCATTACGTATGAATTTTGACTTAAGAGAAATGGTGGTGTTATAGCGATATATACCAGTTGATATGTTTAAATACACACCGAACCTTACCTCTCCCTCATCAACAAGCAGTGGATCAGTGCACTCTTTCGTATGCAAATTGGTGTCTTACAAAAGTTTTTCTTGCGGAAAAATCCGATCTAAACCCGACTAATTAACATCTCTTCGCCTCTTCGTAAGGAAAACTTTTTATAAGAGTATAGATGCAATATTTCGTGTTTATGTCTTTTCCTTGGTAGCGGCCCACAAAGAGGCGAAACCACTCCACAGCCCCACCGAGATGGCCACCAGCTCCAACATCAACACCTCGATCGGAGAACCACTGGGAGATTCGAAAGAGATGGATCTTAAAGACGAGGAAGAAGCGCGGATCCTCCAATTCGTCGACTCCATGGACGCCTACGTCGCCCTCCACCACCTCCTTTCCTCCACTCTTCGACAGGTATGTAACATATATATGTTCACACGCCCAAGACCAATCCCAGCACTTGATCCTGTAGGTTCTTACACGTCGCGTGTTCTTGATCCGATTGGGTCGATACCACTTTCGGGTAGAGAGGTTTTGCGACTCTGGGGCTGCCAAAGTTTCCATCTTTTTGTGTTCCGGTCATCGTTTTTTATCTGCCATGAATCTGCGATGCGTTGTAGGTGGACTTGTTGGCCTCCCCCTTTTTGGGTTAGCTAAACAAATGGTTCTTTTTTTGGTGGTGAACTTGGAAAAAAATGATCTTGGGCTGGATTTTAGTGTCAATTTTCATGTCTATTTATGAGGGCCTTGCAAGATTTCTGGCTCTATCGATAAGATTCAGGTGCTCGACTTCCTGTCTGATTGCTAATAATTTTAAGCGTTAACTGCTGTAAACTGTTGACACGTGTGTAAGTATCCACGGAAATGTCTGATATGTGATGGATTTGAGAAGTTTCCTACCGGAGGTTATGGAATAACGAGTCACAATCTTACCTGAATCCTCTTAGGCTTTGGTTGATGCGATGTAATCAGACTGTGTAGGGTTGTCATGTGATATGATTTCTTGCGAATAATGTGATTTCTCCTATGATATGATTGCCATATCGTGTGATAATTCCTATTAAAAATCAGTGCATAGGTTAGACTAATGCAACAAACTAGTATCCAGTTGTGTTAATTATGTTAGTGTTGAAGCAAGTATGCAGCAGGATAGTTGGGACCATATAAGACTTCATTGCTTGCTTAAAAATGGGGATTGTGCTACTCACTTTGTTATCCCTGGCTATTGTTGTCTTGATACTGTCTTTTCCCCTTAAATGGGGATGAACTAAGTTGTTTGGCTATTGTAAGATGGTTCTCCGATGAATTTTAGATTGGGTTTACTAATTATGTTATTGAAACTACAAGAATGGTGATGGTTGAGGATATCTCCCATGGAATATCTTTCATAGTTAGTTGAATTTCTTTGAAACTGTTATTTGTACGCAGTATTCCAAACATGATTTCAAGAATCGGCAAAAAAAGATTTTTGTTGCGGTATACAATATGATGCTCATTATTGCCCACATTTTGAAACCCTTTCAACCATGATAAGAAGCAAGCGAGATTTTTCCAAAACCAGATATTTGGTGGTTTACTTTTAGATTTAGTTTTGATAAGAAAATATACAATCTAAACGTGATCCTATTTGATAAAATCCCAAATCTTGCCTGTTCAATCAAAACCAAAAGATATTTAATATATTAGAAGTGATACTGTGCACCTGTTTGAAAATCAGAACAGTGGGATTATGTTTTGCACAATGGAATATACATGAATTGTTCTGATTACTTTTTGCAACATCATTTTGTACATTGTTAGTTTGTACAGGAAACATCTTCCTAACGATAATTTCTCCAAAATTGAACTTCGTCATCAATTGGAAGATTCCTTTTCAAGAGTCTGTTCAAGTTCTGTCCTATTTATTTTCTTTAATATTTCCTTCTTTGAATGCAAATCAGCTCCTCGGTTAAATTGCTGAGGATTTATAACTTCTTATTATTATTATTATTTCCATTGACTATAACTAGCTTCTTTTATTAGGGATGGCTGGAACTTGCCAGTGCTCGTCATTCTATGGGCACTTCACGAATATCAAGTGTATTATATGACCTTAAGGAGCACGAGGCTTCCAGTATTGTGCAAGTAAATGAGGTACAAGGTGTGGAATTTAAAGTACCTCAAGACCACTTTATATTTGTGAACCTTATACCGTTTTCCACTGCTTGATGTCACTTCTCTTATAACTAGGCAACCTGTTATGTAAATTTTATCCTGTCATCTCAGAATGCAAAATTGATTTTTATCATTTTAAGGAGCAAGTTTGGACGAAAATTCAGCAACCCGACCACAGTTTACTTTGGTCAAATGGGGCTCTTACGAGGAAAGCCACCATTCATCTGGAGATGTAGAGCTCAAGGGACAGCTGGGTCAATCTGCTGGTCCAAAACTTAGACACCAAGAAAAAGATTCTTCAGGTATCAGTCTACTGCCAGCAGTTCAGAATCACGTAAACAACTAGAATAGCTTATCAAGGGAGTCCATTACGATAAACTGATGGCTCATTCTTTGGTTCTTTTAGGGGCCCATGAAGTGCATCCTGCAATAACAGGATCTTTAACAGTTGATTCTCAAGTAAGTCATGTGGCTTCTTGATGAAATTGTGGACGGTGTTGTACACTGGGTAGCCTTGCAACTTTTGAATTTTTGCATTACTTGTGATTTTTTCGGTCTTTGCAAATTGATTTATCATTTTTGCAAACTAAAATTACTATAGATTGAAACTTACTTTCTGATAACATGTTCTATGGTTAAAGTTTACAGACTTAAATCTGGGAGCCATTTTCATCTGAGAAAATTAGTAGTAAGCAAGCAACTATGCCCACTTTTAGATCGCATAACCCTCTTCTTGATTGCTGTATTTGCTTGAGCCTACCTTAGCTATTTGTTGGCGTGGATGTAGTCACATGTACTGGCTTTTCAATACTTATCCTTTCTTAATTGCCTTACAAGCATGAATCCACACTGGAACAAATTTGGAAATTTACTGAGTCATCCATTATACTGCATAAATGAATAGTTACACATCCTTTTGTATTAAATCCCTCAAGTTATATGTAGCATTTTTGTGGAGCTACATCTTAGCAAATTCCCTATGCAATGTGACTACTATACAACAATGTGACAGTGTCTTGTAAGTTTGCCTCGTGAACTCAAAGTCCTAGTTTTTTCTTTCAGAAGATATGGTGGGCATGAGATATGTATTCTTTTTCAAAAAAAAAAAGATCTTTTGTATTGATACAGGTCCAGAAGCAGAGATCCAAGTCACTATCTGTCTTTGGTGCTTTAGTTTCTCCAAAGCTTCGATCTGCCCAACTGTCATTCGAGAAAGGTTCTTGTGTTAACTGAAAATGTTCATTGGATTCTATGGCGCATGACCCTTTTAAGCGTTGGTTTTCTTTAACTAATATTTACCTTTTTTTTATCACCACCTTTCAGCATTGGAGATACTCGGGCAAATAGCAAATGTGCAATCTGCAATGCAATCTGCTTTTGATCTGATCCAGAAAGATGGTGCTCATGATGATGGCACTGCTGCTTTCAAGGAAGAGTGACAGGTGAAATTATGGCAAGTTTTTTGCGATCCTTCGTCGTAGGGGCATTTGTAGGAGACGCAATGATGCAATCTAGACCTATAATTCATGGGCTGATAAGATGTATGGAACTTCCATTTTGCTGGAGGTCCATCTGTACCTGAATTTTGTTGATATATCAGATTTTACTGGGACTGTGCTGATTCAATTTCTATTAAGATGAAATGAAGGTTACCATTTCTTCTTGGCATTATGATGATCAGGGAGGTATGGGGTTGAGGAATGATTTTCTCTCACAAGAATGCAGACATGAGATCACCTGATGCTGTTTGTTCTTGTAGTTGATTTTCATTACGGTTTTTGGTCTGCTATTTGTTACATCGAGGACGATATCTTCGACAAATTAGACCTTAGTACTTTTTTCTAAAGCGAGCTATACCAGCTTTTGACGAGATTTTGCTTTGCAGAATTTGGTAGATTGAGAAGAAAAGTTAAGCCATCCAATTTGGCGGATGTGCCCGAAAATATAACCTTTAGAAGCAGTGGAGGATTCCATGGCCATAGGAATAATATTATGGTCTATACATTCGTGAGAAATTGTGAGAAGATTTTGTACCAGTTGTATATGTTGAACCTAGTCATATGGATTAAAAGAGTTAAGATTTAGATGAGAAGTCCACGAAAAATTCATCAAAATCCAAGATGTGCAGCATGATAGAGCAATTTTAATATAAATATCAGGGGACTTCTAGTACAAATGTGCTTCAGAAGATTTGCTATATGCATCAGATTTGGGTCATGTTTCATAGGTGTCTTATCTAAATGATGTCTTCATTTTTTATAGGTGGACTTCTAATAAGTTTTTTACATTGCAAGTTGTGCTGTACCTTACGTATCTTTACTCCTTCACTTCCTTGAAAGTGTGAAAATTATTAGAAATGATGATCGATGAGTAGCATTCAATTTTTCTACCTTCCGTGCCGGGGGAATCTTCCTTCCTGATTAGCTCATACATGGAGATAATAACATCCATCTTATCCTCATCATGGGTTTCATGGCTTTCCTAATTGAGATGAGAAGAGGCATGAATTGATGGTGTTTGGCTATATCATTTGAGTGTGAAATAATCGATATTAATCTACTTAAATAATCTACCGTTCGAGAAGAAACTCTTTTCACCCAGAAGATACTCAAACTTGACCACATTTGATTTGGTTCACTTATTACATCGAAAGTTGCAATCAAGAAAGAAAATATACTTTTGTGTTCGTTTCCTCATTACCATTACATTTTACTGACGCAAGTTGATCCTGAGGCAGCAGAGAAATTTTGCGATTGGGAGTGTGTCTGTCTGCTAACACCTCGCCCTGAACGTTCCTTTGGACTCTCTCGATAACTAGTTTGTATTTACATTGATTGTGCCAAGCATGAGAGGAATATTGTGTCGGCTCATCGATAAAAGAGAATAAAACCCAATTGGAACCTTCATGTTGAATCTCGCACTACTTCAGAGAACCAACTGATGACAAAGAATACATGCAGCCAATCTTATCATGGACAAAGGCTCTCTTGTTTTGAAAATTGGATCGCCATTGAACCATTCAGGTTTCAATTTGTGGTTTTAATGGTCCGTTGGATGATTTGTACAAGTTAAATTGGTGATGATGTCACCCCATAAAAAAATTTTAAAAAGAATTAAATCATAAGATCTTTGATGTAATTTATATTAGTTTAATCAGGTTGAATCAATATTTAATAAAAAATTCAACGAAGATTTGTAATAAGAAAAAATATTTTTCAACTTTAATTACACTATAATTAACATACTTTTGTCAAGTTACTAAATAAAAAATAAAATGTATAATCAAAATTAAAAGTTTAAATCCAGAGGTTTTTAAATCTTAGGTTCTAAGTTCCAACCTCCTATTTTGATGGAAGTCATACTATGCAACACAAAGGTAACAACATAATATTTTAAAGTACTTAATGTTAAAACAATCGACATAGTCATAAAAATTTCAAAACATTTGACACAAATTATAAACATCAAAATATTAAATTTCAACATTGCCAAACATACCCATAACAAAGAAATATTACAAAATAAAATACAATTCAAAAGGCATATCCAAGTATCCATGATACGTTTAACATGACCACTACAAGCACAAAAGCAACCTTAACAAATGCAAACTTAAAAATGAGAGCTATTCCCCTTGATCTTCAAGACATACAATCAATCATCATTGATTTCTTGAAAGGAAAATAAAAATAAGCACCATAAGAATAATTACAAGTAAATCTAAAGTATTTAAATTTATGTACATCACATGTCAAAACTACAATTACCTAATTTTTTGTGACTTGATCCATCCAAATTTACAAGTCTTTACAAGTCTTCTTCAAGAATATTTTTTTTATTCTTCCACTCACCTTGGAACTACTTTCATTCCATCAAAAGATATAGGATTCCAATTTTCTTTCTCTTGCTTTTCCCTTTATAAAAGTTAAATTCCAAAATATGAGAAGCGTAATGTATTCATGATTTTATTAAATTTATAATATAAAATTTCAACCATACCCAAATGTTAAATTAAACCCCACAAAAATAAGATCATTTAACATTTTATGAAGTAATCCATTCCTCCTCGTAGTGTGGGTGCTTTCAAAAGTGCTCAGATTTCTCTCTCAAGCCAAAGCACTCCAAGTTTGACTAGGTAGTCAAATAGTCAACATTTTTTAATGTTGTGCATCTATGCCAAAATTTTACCATCACTCATTTGAATATAATTATAAATATATGTATATAATATGAGATAAAAAATAAATTCCATAAGATTATAAAACTATAAAAGTTTACCTTGAGAAATTTGATTCCAATCCCTAGTTGCCATCATGTGTGTCCAAACATCCCTCTTCCACTATAGTACATGCCAATTTTCCTATTGATGTTATCAATATCAACGTGTTGCGCAACATGCATCCTAATGATGACATCAAAAAACCAACTAATGATTTTGTATTCCCAATTAATTTCCTCCATTTTCTTGTAATGGAATTCAGGATTAAGAAAGTATGTTGCAACATGGAAGGGATGAAAGAGCTAATTCTCCCACTTCTAATCAATTACTTTTAAAAGTTCTCCATATTCACTTTGGTTTCCCTCAAAAGTAGCCTTAATGATTACCTTTGCCACGCACGTCCCTGCATAAATATAGCCCACGAAATGATATTCATCACTATCAACCTTACATAACATCTTCACCAAAGGTTCCAGTATCTTGATCACTTTGAAACAAGAATCCTAAAAAAATGAATTTAAAAGTAATTCTTTCACATCTATGACAATTCTTGCCTTGGAAATTTTATGGTCTAACCACTCCTTAGATGCAACCATAGGTATTAATAAATCATTTTGTTTACACGAACTCGGTAGTGTCAAAAAATTGGTTGCAAATCTTGGTGTAGTGTTACGACCAGAGCATCAAGCGTCGTTTAAGACATCTGGGAAGTGGCCCAGACGTCTGAAAGCCTTCCCAGACGTCTGGAATTAAATTTTTTCGACGTACGGGTTCGCGTCTACGCCCATGCGTGCGCAGACTGAACCTGCAGCCCTCCTTCTCTTTCCTCTCCCTCCCTGCAGATGCAGCCTTTCCCCTTTCTCTCTCCCAGCGGCTGCCTTACAAATACGCCGCTCCCTCTCCCTCACCCTCACTCCACCGCCTTCTTCTTCTCCCTGTCGGCGAGAGAGCGCGTGGGCGAGAGCTGCAGCAGCGACTGCTGCGGGTGTGTGAGGAAGAGGAGCTGTTGCGAGAGGAAGGAGCTCGACCGCGAGGGTGCGAGCTTTCCGGGGCAGCTAGAGCCGACTGGCGGGAGAGCAGTGAGCGTGTGGTGCCGCGGAGAAGCTGCTTCAGCTCAGGCAGCAGGCGGGTGCGGCGCAGCACGGCCGTGTGCTGCAGGTGGAGGGCGAGGAGGTCCTGACTCTGGGAAAATTTTCCAGAATCAGACGTCTAGACTTACGTCCAGACAACGAAGGAGGCGTCTGGAGGCAGGTCCAGACGTCTGAAAGGTACATTATTTTTTTATCTTCTTCTTTCGCGTGTACGGCCATGCAGCTGTTTCCTCCGAAGTCTTCTGCTTCCTTTGGTGTTGAGAGCGGGCGCGTGTGTGTGCAGGTTTTGTTCGGGAAGGCGCAAGGGCACGCCATCCCACATAGATTAGACATCTGAGCACAGTACCAGACGACGGAGGGGGTCTCCACACATCCGGAGTGACAGTCGGACGTCTGGAAACTAAGTTTAGACGTTCCAGCGGGCTTCTGGACGTCTGAAGTACTACGCAGATCAAGGTATGACCTGAGCTGTCATTTAAGACATCTGGAAGAAGTTCCAGACGTCTGATTTTGGGCAGACGGGTTGTTTTTGACCCGTTTAAGGTCCGCTCGGAGTCCGTTTTCCGCGTTTCAAGTTTTGTTCTTTCCAGATTTAGTTCCTCTACCTGTTTACAGTAATTGTATACTGTTCTGAGTAACTCTTTGTGTTGACCCTTGTGTTAGAATCCCGTTCCGTTGCGGCTCTGGGGGTTGCGGAGGCGCGCGGAATTGCCTACCACGCCCCCAGTACTCCCGATTTTGCGGGTAGAGTGGCCCTTTCAATTATTTATAAAAACTTATGCAATTGTGAAATAATTAATAGAGTCTAGGGCATTGCTTGAACCCTAGGGCCGAAAAATTAGATTGAATGATAAATCCTAGGGTATTGCATGAATCTTAGGACTGGGAAACTAGATTGAATGATAGATCATAGGGTATGGCATGAATCGTAGGACTGGAAAACTAGTTGAATATATATATACATTGCATTCTTGGAAAAGTAAAAAGGAAACGATAACTACATGTAAATTGGTTAACAGCTGCTTGTTTATGAATGAATAATTACTGTTGAGAACATCGATTATATGGATATAAAGCTGGAACGGTGAAACCTAAATTGGCTGAGTTAAAAGAGCTTGAACCCTACGGGGAATTAGAAGTAGAACTCCTGGAAAGTGAATGGAATAGAATTGGGGAAGTGAGCTAGCCCTTGAGTACTGAGTACCAAGGAGAGCAACTGTCCCCCTGTTTAGTGCAGAGCGGAGCTAGCCGCCCCAAGGACCTAGGGTTAGGTCTGGCCACTTTGTACCGACTTTTGGCCCTCGTGTACACAGTACCGAGGAGAGCTACTAGTGTAGGGAGAGCACTAGCTACTCCATGGGCCCCGGGGTTCTGCTAGCCCTCCTACACCGACTTGTTAGGCCCACTGGGCAAACCAAGGTAGTCAGGCGAGGGTGCACAGACTGTGGAGGGGCAAGACCCCTGTTTTGTTACTGTGGAGGGGCTGGACCCCTGTTACTGAGAGGGCTCTGCCCTATACTGGTTCCGTGTTATACTTTGGGCGCACCCTTTAACGGAAACGACTGACCGCGTGCCAGTGCGGGGTAGCTACCCATGCGTTTATCGCGCGTGCCGTAGACACCGTTACGTCTGTCAGCGACCTTGGGGTGGTTGACTGAGGGTAGGACCACCACGGGGGACTCTCCCGGCCAGGAGAGCACCACGTGTTACTTCTACGTTTCGGAAAAGACTGCAATCAAGATCGTTCCCACGAGGAACATTCAAGATCAAGAGAAGGATCTAAGAAATAAATCAATAGTGAATAAATGGAAAAATATAAAGAAAGAAATTAAAAATTATAACAGCTACTATCCACCTTACTGCTTCTTAGCTTTTAGTTGCCACTCTAGTCAGCGTTTCGCTGACGTGTCACCTTTGTTACCTTTTCAGGACCAGGTGTTGAGCAGCCAGACTCGGCGGCTGCAGAGGGTGCTGGGCCTAGTAGAGTCCAGAAGTGTTACTTGTGTAGTACCCACTGTACTTTTCTTTCTGTTGTTGTGAGTAATTTTTGTTACCCCTGTACTCTTTTCGTTGTAAACTTCATGTTTATGTACCTATTTAATTCTCTATTGTTGTGGTGGTGTATACTGTAGTAGTTCTTTTCTTTACTACTAGATTTTGTTACTGCTAGTTATATACATGGTGAATGTGGTTTATTTTACTGCTCGTTTGGTTACTTTCTCGTTTGACGACTGGGTCTTGGGATCAGTCGAGTCGGTCCGATTCTCGTGTCTTGTAGAGATTCGAGAATCGGATCATTACATGTAGGTCAACCAAGTTCTTTTTGGCAATGCTTCCTCATTAAATTCAAAATGAATTTATGATTATATGTAAACTTGGTGATTTTCTTTCCTTCTACAATGATACCTTGAACAGTAGGTTATTCATCAAATTTTTCCAACATCAGATCACTGCAATGACTTGCGCATGGTACCCACTCTATATGACCATATTCACACTTCAGCAATCTCCTAATAGCTGAGTAGTTTACTGCATTGTCGGCCACAAAAAGAACAACATTCTTCATATCAATAAACTCTATAACTTTTTTTTACAATCCAAGCAAGTACTCTTGCATCTTAGGATAATCTGATGCATAAATTGATTACAGAAAAAAAGTCCCTTCAAAAAAATAAGGTAAAAAATTAATTAAAGTTCTTTGA
This sequence comes from Thalassia testudinum, assembly GCA_037157565.1. Taxonomy (NCBI): domain Eukaryota; kingdom Viridiplantae; phylum Streptophyta; class Magnoliopsida; order Alismatales; family Hydrocharitaceae; genus Thalassia; species Thalassia testudinum. The sequence goes on along the minus strand of JAZHRO010000059.1, from coordinate 5,324,286 downwards.
CACTTGTTTGTCCACTCATCAACCATAAGAGTGCATCCACATTTTCCTAATCTTTTCTAAATGTTTCAATGTATTGAGGCATGTTTTTAGCACTTTCTTGTAGCTATGGTCCACTTATTTTATATGGTGCTAGTGTTTTATAATCAAAATAAATAGAATTTGAAGTATCCAACGTTACTTGAAACTCTAATAAAGCAATTGCGTTGAATAATATGTGAGCTCTAACCAACCAAGTGGTAGCTGCACAATTGACGACATGGACAAGTTCCTTTGGAGCCCAATCACTCTTCACCGAGGGCTGAAGAATGATACTTGGTGGGAAAAGGCTTTTTATATTGGTAGCACTCCTTTTGGATGCTTGACCACCCATGTTAAAAAAAGATGAAAAGTCAAAACTATATAGACTAAATGCAAATGTTACCTCAACCTCCCTTTTTTTGTTAAATTTCTTGGATGTCAAACACGTTGCATTTGATATTCATTGTGACTTGGTACATTCATACACGATTCAACTTACCTTTTTACTTTAGCCAAGTGCTCTTTTAACCCAGGTATGCCTCCTTCACTAATAGTTTTGAGGCAGTAATTGCATCTCACTTAGAAAAAGAAAAAAGATAAACATATACAACAATCTCATGGAGGATCTCGTTTTTTTCTCACAAATCTTTTGTCCACTTGCTAAGTTTGTTCGTAGGAACTTGGAATCGAATTTTGTTCATTTCTATTGACATCTATTGTAGATTTCTCAATGAAACATAAATAATCAAAAAACAAAATAAAATGTACATCAGAAATAATTACATGATATCAAGTTACATGTAATGCAAGAATTCTTAATATCTTTCATATATTCAATAAATACAAAGTTCAAATGTTGGACGATGAAACACCAAAACTCTGACTAGCATGAAGTAGGTAAATGCATATCTCTGTTGAGGTTCATCAAGAGTACTTTTCACAATTTCCCTTTCGAGACAAAAAAAAAGTGAAGACATAACCGTATAGGAGAACAAGGCCACTATTTTTCCCTTTCATAAAAAATTATATGTATAAATATTAAATGTGCAATAAATTGGAGCAATAAAGGTGCAAAACTTGATCCTGCAGCAAGGTGCTTACATAATAATTCTCATTCCGTTACCTACGCGGGGAATATACTCGACAATAACAACATTCTTGCAAAGATTGCCAAATAATCCTTCGAGAGATGCACGTAAACTCATGAAATTAATAAGGGAAAAAAAAAAAGCGTTTTTAAATCAAAGATTGATAGTATAACTGCTAGACATAAATTTGTTTAATATCTTACAACAGAAATGGGGATTCAAGAAAAAGTTTCTTCTTCAAGATCAGGATTGAGGCACCGAACGAGGCAAGCCGTGACAATTGGACGCGGGAGAGGTCGGAGTTACTTCGAAGACTAAGGCACCGTCAATGAGAGGAGTCCGATGAGCACCAACACGGAAGCGGTGCAGAACGACATCAAGGGGCATGAAATTAGGATTCATTCGGTGCAAAGAGAGCAGCTACCATTGGGTTATATGGTATCGGGTTGGGTGATTAAGGCATGCATTTCTTTTTTATTAAAAAAAAAATTACCTCTTAAGAAACAATCAAATCAAATGATCAACTTAATCAAGCTGATCAATCCAATCCAATTTTAATAAACTCAAGTTCGTTTTAACTTTTATTACCCAAACCAACCTATCTGACCAACAAGGCACGGTTTGATTGGATTCTTCAAACATTGCTTTAAAAACTGGTGGCCCCACTTAGCATAAAGACTGCAATGTTTCACACTAAGCTGGTGCAAAAATACCACTCAGCAGGTAGAGATTATAGAATTAGAAATAGGAGGATATCACCCTGCCATCCATCCACACTGATTCTGTGCTTGCGAATAAGATAGAAAACTAAGCAAAAGACACCATAATTTTCATATCAGTTTGATGGCAAGAAGATGGAATCTAGAGACAAAAAACGTCACCCAAAAAAGGAAAATAGGAAGGAGAAAAAACGACAGATATTTAAGTGTGCATCTCAATACATAATAAAAACGGATGTAGTTAATCAAATTGATTAACTCACCCAGTAAACTAACCCATAAGGGTGCACCTTTATTCACGATACAAAGGGAAGATGGTACACGTCCAGCAACGAATCAACAAATAATATCAACATATGATATAAAGAATGTATGATAAGCATACATGAGATACGTTGGGAAAAACTGCCCCATACCACAGGCCACAGTGAAAATTGGATGACACACAGCTAATTGAAAGGGTAGAAGAAATCAACCAAAGCACCACCACCTATGAATATTAAACATCGAAGTATGGATATCAAACATCAAATTACAGTTCATTCTAGAAGGCACTCCACCGGTCCGTGGAATGCTTCGGCGTGTTGCTGTCTACGGGCTTGAAAGGACCAGAGCCAAAAGGATCTGAATCATCAAATGACGAAAAGCCATGGCTGTAGTCTGAATCTCTTGTACTTCGCATGGAATCAAACCTTGCAAAGCTGCTCTCGTTCTGCGTGAAAAAGCCACCACTGTCGGAAGGTGTGGTGCTGCGCATGGAATCAAACCGTGAAAGGCTTGGCTGGGCATTGAAGGAGTCAAACCTAGACATATTTCCCTGGGAATTGAAGGAGTCAAACCTAGACATATTTCCCTGAGTATTGAAGGAGTCAAAGCGGGAAAAACTGTCGAAACTCCTGTCTGCTCCATCACTTAACCTGGGTGAAAAGATGGAGTTGAAATGAGGGGTTCCGGGGACAGAGTCTGCAAAGAAAGATCTCTCTCTTCCAATTTCACTGGCCATACTAGGAGACCCCATCCCGGGCGCATCGTTGAATCTTGGTGAAAAGACAGGGTTATAAAATGGGGTTGCAGGGGTGGAATCTGCAAAGATAGAGTTTTTCTCGTGTCCATAATCATTGGCTGGTGTTGTCGGGACAGAATCAGCAAAGAACAAGCTTTTATCCTTTCCAATGTCAAAGGAACTAGATGTAGTTCCCGTCTTTATTGGGTTCAGACCAAAGTCACCGGATCCAGAGAAAAGGTCGTCAAAGTTGCTTTCGTGACCAGGGACCTGAAATTGAAGAGTGAAGAAAGCACCATGAATTTCAACCTCATATGTAACTTTATAACAATACAAAAAAGAGGATCCAAACCATGAGAGAATGACATCAATTGATTACCTTATCATCAGAAGGAATGCTCCATGGTGGTTTTTGGTCATCATGAGTATCAAAAGTTGGAGGCCAATGACCAGGGCCAGTAAATTTACCATCAGATTTATCAGATTCAAAGATGCCACCTTGCTCACTGGACAAGAATTTTACAATGACACAGTCAAGTTTCCCAGAATGTAGAATTAACAGGCATGCATGCATATGATAAACGAGAGGAAAAAGAGATTTTTCTCAATATATAACATGAAACCTTAATGTTTCAATTTTCTGCATCCCACTCTCTCTCAGAAGTTGGTGGAGTTTTAGTGGGAAGATACACCAGCATTGAGGAACAGTGAATGATCATTGAGCACAACCAGAAAAGATTGTCCTAATTCGATGTAGACATACTTGGTGTCACAAAAATTCAAATCTGCTCCATCTAACCATTAATTTATAATTTTGGCCCACAGAGAAATGGAGAACAAAGAAGAAAGAATTGAAAAAATTGGGCTAGGTAATTAGCCGTATCGTGCACTTCTGACACCCACATGAACCAAGTACAGCAACTCGCCACTGTCACTGATAGATGGCAATTAATTGACCCATTAATTGGCCATGCAAAGAAGTTTCAAATCTTATTTGGCTGTTAATCAGAAGCAACTTTGTTACTCAAAAGTTAAATTTCAACTTCTTGGTGCACTGCTAATACAGAAAGTCAAGATAGAAGTATCCATCTTATATAAGTGCTCATAAAATGCCCCAGTTTGGCAAGTTTAAGGAGAGCATATATAACTTTTAAGGTATAGATTTCCCATTTTTCAGAAGGTTACAGATTACTCAATCTTAATTTGTTAGATATCTTGTTTAGCTTGTTAGTTACAAAGTTATGGCATATGGCTAGTTTATTTTCTGTGTGATTTTCGTCTGTATGCACATGCACACAAAGTAGGAGCCACCCAGCGAATGGCTCAAATAGAAATCTGAGCGAAGGGACCTTGTCCTCTGATTTTGTCATCTATTTGACCTATAAAACCTCCTTTGATCGATGATGGTTTTGGGAAATCTAAAAACAACATTTTTGTGAGATTTATGAAATTTCAGTTCCTAAAATTGAATCATTTCCAAATTATTTTTAGCATTTAAATTCCCCTCAATCCCTCTCCCCCAAATGCTTTTAGCTGCATCAGACATGCTACGTAAAATGCAAGTTGAAAGTGCATTCCAAACCATTTCAAACGGGTCTCTTTCAATTTATTTTCTTTTAGTTTTGGATCCACTCATGTGTCGCACATCTACCTCAACACCTTAATTTCTGCCACATGCATCCTTCAAACATTCCTACAATTGACAACCTAGACCCATATAACAAGGTGAGTCTTATTGCTTCAAGCTTGCACTTGCCCTTTATATCTCCTTGTCACATAGAGCACTCAAAGGTCATATTTACTTCAACCAACCCTGCATTGATTTCATGTGTAACATCCCATAAATTCATCCATATTGTTTAAAATTAAGCCCAGATTTTTTTAAATCTCTTCACAATGGAATGTGTCTCAATTACCCATCTACGTGTCCAATTGTTTGTCCTAGTTCATCAAAAGCCCTTAGATTCAAGAGCCTCTCTCCACCAAGTAAATTTGCCATTTTACTCATTGTTTGGCTCAACAATTAGCTCAGCCTCTCTCCATCACTTACAATTTGCTATTTACTCATTGTTTGACTCATCCGATGGCTCAATGTCATCTGCAAAAAAACATGCACCACAATGCTCATTTGATGGACAAATCAGAAAAGAATTGCCTAGTTATTAACCCATCATCAGTAACCCCCTCCCCCCCACACACACAAAAAAACCAACCCACCCACACACAAAAAAACCCCTGCATGCAAACACACAACAAACCTCACTAGATCAACCCCAGATACAAATCTCATCATATATCATCACTTCCGCAGGAGAGCCAGCAGTCTAGCTGAAATGATACTCCCTTTCTCAAGTATAAAAACAATAGTTATTTTTGAAAGAACTAATACAATGGTTATTCAAGGGTGATATCTAACCCAAACCACAGAAAGGATTAAAATTCATTGCATCAAGAAAAATCAGGCACCTCACAGCATAAACCATAAATCCATGCAACCTCAGGCCCTCTAAAGAAGCTTCAACATAAATTTCACTTTCAAAATCATACTTTTCTCAAGAAAACGAACCACAAAATTGTAAAGAACACAACTCTTTTCCTGCATGAGATGCATTGAAGACTCCTACCAACACTACCCTATAACAGGTCCCAAGACAATGGCCAATAACAATGACCAACAATTGAGCCTCCTTCAGCCCTTAATACTTCTTCTTACCTGCAAGTGAGGTTGAAGAAGAGATGCTGTCTTTTCTAGTGCAACTTAGGCATTCCACGACACCAAATAATAATTACCATTGACAAGAGCTTCAGTTGCATGGACAAGGCTCACCAGCTCCCCTGATTTGGTTGCCTATCTAGTACTGAATATAACAAATGGCATTAATCCACACCATCAATAACCCAGAAATCCATGAGTTCCTCTGTTCAGAAGCAATTCTGTTTATGACTTGAAGGAGACTTCCAACATATCAACTCAAGATTGGACTCTTCAACCTTCCCAGATTAACTTCCATCACAACCTCCGGAAGAATGATCTACCCCCATAAACAGTGACCAACCAAATTGTTTAGAAGCATATGCTTCCATCACTTCAGGGATAATCATTGCATTCTGTGCCCACCTCCATCATTCTTACCTTCTTCAATGGACTAATTGCATACAGACACAAAGTAGGACAATGGACAAAGCCATCCCCACCTTACACCTCAACTGAGACCTTTTTATCTTCTTCCCCATTGACCCAGAGAAATTCCCTCTCTTGACCAAACAGTTTCATACTTCAGGTATTGTCCCCTAACTTGTCTCTGAAATTTCACACCTAAGATTTCTTACAAGAAGAAATATCCATCAGTGCTTCATAAATTCAGGTTTCATAGAATCCTTAGATAAAGGCAACACTCATTTGAATTTTGTTTTCAGTGCTTATAACTTTGCTTTGATTATATCTGATTTGAAGTTAGAAATTAAGCCAAAACTATGTCATCTAGATAAAGAAAAGGACTATTTCATCATCTTGCACAAGCAAAACAAAAACTAAAGAGTTAAACCTTCCCATCAATGTTGGAAGATTGTTTCAGCAAGCATGTCATTAACAGAAAGAACACCGGGAAGAACGAGGTATCAACTTCATAACCTGACACCTGAAGGTCCTAATCCGTCAGTTTGTAGTGCTATCACTTTCTTGTGTCCAAGCCAGGACAGTCGAAGTAGAAATCAGACCATCCACATACATATTCAAGGCAGATTAAATTTTAAAGTTTCCAAATGTAAAATAAAGAAGATTGGGGATGGGGGAGGCCATATTTGGTCATTTACTAGTTCTTTCCTGGTGGAAAAGTCGAGTCACCATTGATTATCTAAAGATACCATTTTTTTATTCCCACACGAATTATGATAAAAGGAATAAGGAAGCATATAGCTGGTAGGAGATAGGGAAAAAAATCACCAAGTTTTTCTTTTTTTCAAAAAGAATCACAGAGAGAGATTTAACAGAGAGAGGGTATGATAACTGACTAAAACACAGAGTTTCAGAGCCTCAACCTTTCCATTGTAAACCTGTTGTTTTTTCTAGGCTTTTATCATAATAGTTACAGAAAATTGAAAGGGAAAAAATCAATAAATAGGAATCAGAAGAACGAAACACTTTTTTTTTGTTGAGAAAGAACAAAACACATTAAGAACATTTTATATTACTAACAAAAATACCTGTGGATATCTTTAGCATGTGGTGAACCATCATCCATTCTGAATGAGAGTGAGTCGAACTTCGGAGATGGAATATCCCTAGTTTCTTTTCCTGGAGGACTGTCAGGAGCTGTGCCTCCTTTTCCTTCAAGGACGGTAGAGGTAGTAGCTTCTTTTCCCCTAGGGGGGCTTCTTTCCAAATTGTCTTCATTCTGAACATCGTCTGGTTCAGTTTTGACTTCCTGCTCATTAGTAATAAAACGCATCTCCATTTTGCTATATTCTGAAGCATCGGCAGGTAAAGACTCATTGGCAGATAAAGTCTCATCCTTGATACGATTGTCACTAGATACAGCGGAAGACTTGGACTTGGGAGCAGCTATTATATTTTGAACATCAACTGTAAGCTCCTTAACAAGCTCAAATCCTGCCCAACACATAATTGTAAGTGTGGAGTTTTGAGGAATAGAAACTTTTATTAACAAAACTCAAGAATAAAACATAGTGTTTGGTCATTTTATATGGAGAAGGTACCAATCCTAATTTAATTCTATCACAAAAGAAAACAAACTAAATATCTCCGAATCTCATCAACTTATCTCGACCAACTTTCAAAAACTAAAAATAGAAAATGCAAAATAGGAAGTGGATAATTTCCACTCCTAACGTAGGATTTTTCTCTAACACTCCCCCCAGGTTGGACTTGCAGGAGTAGTACTTGGTAGACCCTCCCCCAATTTGAGGTAGTCGAGGCTGGAGCACGCGTGTAGACCTTTTCATGCACATACTTTGCCTTTAAGGGGAGTTGATCCCAAGCACGAACTTGATCTGGGCTGGAACTTGAACACGAAAATACTTTAACTAAACAGGATAAGTTATATTGGGGCACATTCCCAAGCACTTGCAGTAGCCCATATCCAGAGAAAAAACTCTTCACACTAGGAGAAGAGGAAAATTGGGTTCGAGCATTTACGGATGGGGCTGAACCTGTGACTCAGTTTCCCTATCACTCATCAACATCTTCTGCATCGATGACACGACCTGAGGCTTCAAAGCTTTCTATCGGGTCAGGTACAAGCTACATAAACAATACTTCTACAACATTTGTGTCGATAAAAAATTCGGCAACAAAAAATGAAGGCTATAACAGAAGTAGCAAACCACATATGGGAAACTTTTCAAATAGTAGTAAAGGAGGAAATGCTCCTTAGTAGATTTTTTTTTCTTTAGTTTCCGAGCGGTACGGATCTACAGCGATGCCTATAGAAGCAACAACAACCGTAGAGGCAACAACAATAGGGCAACAACGATAGCATTAAGAATCGCCTAAGGCACAAATTGTCAAATGAAGCAAAGTTCACAATTCCTCAGACTGGTCATCAAGGCTTCGTTTGCATTGAAATCACGATCGGCGACGCCACCCAAATAGGTTTTCTGCTAGATCCCACCTTGTGGTGACCAAATTCGATCACTAGAGGAGGAAAAGGGGGATCGTTGGGCCTTAGGCTACCCTCCACAAGGTAGCAACAATAGCAAGAGCTATAGAAATAACGGTAGTAGCAGCAGAAGTAACCACAACAACAATAGCAAGGGTTGCCAGAGGTCAGCAATGCCACCAGGAGGGTTACTAGAGGTGGGCGACCTCAATGGCCAGCCATCAAGGTCCTTTGGCCAGCCGAAGACAGGTGAGAGAAGCCTCCTAGGGTTTGGTAGAGGTCAAGGTCTTCTTAAGAAAAACCTACTCTGATACCATGTGAAGTTTTACGGAATAGAAACTTTTATTAAGGAAACTCATGAATAAAACATAGTATTTGATCCCTTTATATAGAGAGGGTACCAATCCCGATTCTATCACAAAAGGAAACAAACTAATTCTCTCGAAATCTCATCAAATCTCTAATAATCCTAACATATCTCTAACAACTTTCAAAAACTAAAACTTGAAAACACAAAATAGGAGGTGGATAATTTCCACTCCTAACATGGGATTTTTCTCTACCAGTAAGGGTTGCTAATTGGCAGCAGCGCTGCTAACTCTACAGAGCTACCTTCTATTTGTTTGAATATTTAAATACTCTACATTTCTACACAAGCAATATGCTTCTGCTGTTTCCCAGATGAGGGAAAAAATTTTATTTGAGAAGGATAAATATTGCAATGAGTTTGATCTCATGGCCTCTAGATGCTAATTGGGAGGTATTACCATTCTACCAAACCCTTGGTGGTGAACAAAATTATTAAATACCAAGTACTTTACACCTGCAATCCAAGGCATATATTTCTGATATTTCCTAGATGAGCAAAATTGACATGGCCAGAGAACCACTTCAGATGACAGCACTAAGGTTTTATATCATGACGCATAAATTTCTTTCACATATTTCCTTTTATAGTAAAGTAATGACTACATTGAGATCAGTAGTCACCCATCTTCACTGAAAATATGCAATAAATATAATAATAGAAAGAACACTATGAGACAGCCCTCCAGAGAAGATAAAATCAAGAGTACACCTAACAACATTCTCCATATAAACTATACTAATGTGATTTCCGCTGGCTAATTGGCGAGGATTTCAATGCCACATTGCACTTGAATGATAGACCGGATGGTTGTCTGGTCCGTCATGGGGGCGCTGAAGAATTTAGTGATATTATTTCAGAACTAGAGTTAGATGTTTATCTGTTATCAAATTGTCGATTCACTTGGTGTAGCTCCTCAACAAGGGACACATGCTCTTTGTCTTGCTAGATTTCTGGCTTCTGTTCCCTTTATGATGTATTCTGATGCACTGTCCATTGTCTGACCATACTCCCACCTGCTGGAGATCTAATCCAAAATTTGCGGTGTGGCATTTATTTCAAATTTGAAAAGGCATGACTCCTAGAACTGGGTTTCAAGGAGCTTATAAGAACAATGGAATGCCGTCCCACCACAAACCTTTGCAGCTCGTACTTTGGCGGCTAGACTTATAGCCCTTCATACTTTCCTTTGAGGTTATCCAAAGTGCTTTAAGGAGGAGAGGATGAAGAAGAAAGCCGACTCCCTTGAGGATGTCACATGTCTGGATAGGCTGCAAGATTCAAGGGCACTTACTACGGAGGTGGTAGCTGAGCATGTACAGCATCAGCTAGTTGTTTCAGAGGAGGAGCTGGCATGGCGCCAGTATTCCAGATAACATTGGGTTCAGGAGGGCAACACCAACATGAAATTTTTCCATGCTTGTGCAAATGATCGGTTAAGTAAAAACCATATTCATCGTTTGCTGGTCAGATCCAACAAGCTTTCATCCAGAGAGCATCTTGGGATGCATTTAGCTAACCACTTCCACCATTTCTATGATAGACAATTGCCTGGTAGGTGGCGATGGCAAGGCAGAGAGGTCACTGTCTTGGCACAAGCACAGAAGGATGGTCCAATCACTTAGTTATCTGATGAGGAGGTCCATCGTGATGTCATGGACCTGTACTCTGATGGCTCCCCAACTCCAAATGGCTTTCTGGTTTTTTTTTCTTTGTGGAGTTCTAGACCCTTCTTAAGGACAATGTGGTGGCTGTAATTACAGAATTCAAGATGGGCAACTCCAAATTCGACAAACTTAATACAAATTTCCTATTCCTTTTGCCAAAAAAGGACAAGTCAAGACAATTGACGACCTCAAGCTAACTGCATTGTCCAATGCCATCTACTAAATTGTGGCACAGGTCTTGGCTAATCGTCAGCGGCATATGGACTATCTAGTTTCACCAGTAGAAGTTGCCTTTATTAAGGGTTGCAAACTCGCAGATTGTTTTGTCATGGCTATGGAGACTCTCACTGACTGGAAGAGGAGAGGTACTAAGGGATTTCTCGAAGGTGGATTTCGCCAAGGCCTACAACTCTGCTGATTGGCAATTTCTTTGGCTATCTCTTGTTCACCATGGATTCCCAAAAAACTGGATCCAATGGATGAAGAAGTGCATCACAACCTCTTATGCAGTTTTGCATAATGGTAATCCTACTGGTGGATGGGTCCAACTAAGGCAAGGGGTGCATCACGGTTGCAGTTAGCTCCATTATTCTTTGTTCTAACGGTTGATGCTTTGGCAATTACATCATTTGCTGCTTCCTCTTCAGGTCTTTTCCATGACTTTTCAAGTGCCCCACAGGTTGGAGAGATTCCTCTACTCCAATATGCGATGACACAGTATTCTTTATTGAAGGCTCTTTACCAGAAGTAGAGAACGTGATTGCTCTATTAATGCTCTTTGGGGAGGCAAGTGATCTTTTTATCAATTACCATAAGTCATCTTGTGCCACTTTCGGTATGAAGTAGGCTGAATCAGTGGTTGTATGCACTATGTTATCTACACCCCAAGTTTCTTAATCAATTTGTTATCTTGGGCTACCCCTTTTTGTTGGATTGCCATGCATTTGGGATTTCAATGCTTTGATGGAGAAGCTTGAGAAAAGGCTAGCTTCATGGTGAGCATACTTGCTATGCAAGGGAGGTCAATTGGTCTTGTTAAAAGCAATTCTATCTGCCATTCCGATCTTCTTCATGTCCATTTTTTGGCTTCCAGTTCCAGTTGAGGTTGTCACCAGTATTGAGGTCTCATGTCGTTGCTTCTTATGGAAAGGGACCTCTGAACTTGGAAAGGGTGGATATTTGGTAGCTTGGAACAAAGTTTGCTGACCATTCTCAGAAGGAGACTCGAGTGTCCATCACTTACAAACTATGAATGATGCTTTACTTTGGAACTGGTGTGCCAATATTATGTGTGGTAATGATCACTTATGTTCTCAACTTCTGTGTTCACTCTATGGCAACACCCTGTTGGAATCAACGTGCAGTTTTCTCCGGTGGTGAATCGGCCTTTTTGGAGAGGTCTTTCTCACCTATTTCCACACTTTGCTCGATTCTTCACTCCAAGAGTAGGTGCTGGTGACGGGTTCCTTTCTTGGATGAATTCTTTGTTGCCTTCAAGCCCTTCAGTGGCTTCCTACCCACGCCTCTATGGCCTGACGCGTGCCCTAATGCTACTCTTGCATATTGTTGATCTCCTTATATCAATGGTGCAGACAGTGGGGAGCTGGACACCAACTTTTTGGGGAGCTTTGTCTGCAGCTAAAGAGTCTTCAAACTTTTGGCTTCTATTAATTCCATCGCTGTGCAGCAGGAATAATGGATGGCTAGGACTGGGGAGTTGGGCATTTCTTCGTGAGCAAGGAGGCATATTTGTTGCTACGGGAACCTTTACAATAACTGGATGAGGATTTCCTTGCTAATTGTCATCTATTATGGTCAGCAAAGACCCCACACAAGGTGAGATTCTTCATTTAGGAGTTGCATAGAAGATGTCTTGTGACTAAAGTCCAAAGACATACTCGGATTCCTGATATGGTGGTTACTTGTTCCGTTGGTGATGGGGTAGATGAAGGTGACGACCACTTTTTTTTTCATTGTCCTTTCTCAAGATCAGTTTGGGAGGCCTTCCACTTTGATTGGCTTTCATTGGATTCATTTTCAGATTTCTGATCTTCTTTCAGAAGAGGACAATGCACACATGGTCCTACTATTTTCTAACAAAGGTTGAGCGAGCTGCTCCTTTATTGGTCCTTTGGTGTGAGAGAAATGGGACAGTCTTTCTGGGGTTGCATTTTTATCTAGAGAATGTAGTGCAACAGGCTAAATCTTTGTTGGCAGAATGGTGTCCCTCTTGATGTAGCACGTTTACATTTTAATGAAGTTGGTGGGGTACTATACTAAGTAACTCTCCTTTTACTTAAAAAAAAAAAAAAAAAACATTCTCCACATAAACAGAGATGTTCACAAAGATACCAAAATGGTTACATCTCTATGGGCAAACTGCCCAACGAATGGTAAAAGGTTGAGATTCAAGAACAGAAAGTGAGAACCTGATGAGCTGCACCCCATTACCATGGCTCCACTAGAAGTTGTTGAATGTTGAAGCAGCTATTCAGTCACACTACCGTGGTGTAGCAAAGTCACGCCAAAAGAATAGGTGAACAATGTTATCTGAGTTGCCTCAAAATAAAGCAGTCTCAAATAACCTCCGGTTGAGCTACTTAACAAAAGCCCGAACCTTGAGAGAACCCTTAGTCTTCCACAACATTTTCAATCGGACAAGAGCACCATTCTCTCAACTTAGTTGACCCTTCAAAGGCCAATAACACTTATTCAAAACCACTCCCACCCCACTCTCAACAGTAAATAAGGAATGGGCAGGATGTGGGGAAGAGATACTATCAACTAAAAGAAACAATTCCTTGATCTGTTGGTCACAGCAGAATACCAACCAAACATGCATGGCAATATAGTTGCGCAATTTAATGATAGCCACCTCTCATGGCGACCGAAGAAGATAAAACTTCCACTATGAGGAAAAAAAAGCAATACAATTCCTCTCTTTTCTCTCTCCAATCAGCACAGCAGAATCTGGAGGCTCCATTCTTCTATTTATAGGCGTAATAAAAGACTCACAAATCATATTACTCTTAAATGAATCAAGAATTCTAAACTTATTATGACTCCTAATTACTTGGAAATCAAGCTAGATAAAAATAGGAATAGCCTCAAGTTCTCATCAATCACCTCCCTCGAAACTTGAATTTCACCACACAAGCCATCTTCTCATTGAGTCTTGCATCGATCCCTCTTCATCTACAAGTAGGGATGCAAACAGGTTACGTTTGGGTCAAATTTGGCTAAACCCATATCCATACCTATCTACAAAATCCACACATATACCTTACTCATTTACCCATTGGGTAGAAAAACTCAAGCCCATACCCATATCCATCTACCCATCGGGTATACATCAGCAAATCAGATACCTATTTATAAATGGGCCTTACAATCAAACCATGCCCATAATAAAGTCAAACAAGAAAAAAAACTTGAAAACATGATTCATTACCAGTTTGCAACAAGATTCAAATGATATAATGATCATACCATTCATAACATACATAGAACATATATGATTTTTTCACCAATAAAAAAGTAACATATCATACATAACAAAAAAAGGCAAAATATATGCATAATATATACGGGTGGGGTTAACAAATATGGACCCAAACCCATACCCAAACTTGACCAAGTTTTTTTAATAAAATCGAAACCCGAATTCAAACAGGTTAGATTTTACCTATTTTTTTGAGTTGGTTCAAGTCAGGTTGACTAAAACTTGCATCCCTATATGCAGGTCCTCTCCTGCAAAGCCACACCCTCCTATAGGTGTTGTTCCCATCTAAGGTGTGTGCGCACCTCAACCTCACCACACCAGCTGATGTGGCACCATCAATCTCCCATGACTAAAGAATGCACAATTGTCTTGATCTAAAGCAAATTTCACTCAGTTCTCGCACACGTGCAATAGAGATGGCGATATTCTATTGCTTACTTCCTATACTATTTGCTTAGGGAATGATTGAAGCTCCATCATCTATCACGGCTCTTTCCTTAAGCATGTACACTCTCTTCGACATCCTTTCGTGTCATCAACATGTGTGCTTTTGCTCTGAGAACTCGCCCTTCAACAAAATCAACACCCCTCAAGCTTTAGAGCTTCCAACCAAATTAGATTCTTTTCGATAGTAGGCACATGCCTGATACATCACAAAATTCGCACCTTCCCTTCAAACATGTGAAATCACACTGATATCTATTCCTATGACTTTGTAGACCTCTCCACCTGCCAACCTAACCATGCTTCCTTCATTGTATATTTGATATGATTTTAGTGCTCCAACATTGATGAGGCGATCGCCCCAGGCAATCGAGCGATCGAGCAAGGTGATCTAGTAGCTCATTGCCTTAGATGATCATCAGTCAACAATCTTCACTCAGATGATGCACCTCAATGTCTCATTGCCCCATTACCTCGATGATTAGGATTAGAAATAGGTTTAAAAAAAAAATGACAACGATTAGTTTTGCAACTTCCAACTCCCAAGTTCCCTATTCCCTACATACAAAGTGCTCACCAACCTCCATCACCCCAAACCCAAACACTCCAGCCTCTCCTCTCAATCGCCGATTCACCACCATCTCCTCTGATTCACCACCATATCCTACGATTTCCTCAACCACTCATCGCCCAAGTCAGTCCACATCACTTCCTTCTTCAATTGCTCTTTTTTTTTTGTTTGGACAATGACTGCATCACCTCCTCCTCCATCTATGCCATTCTTCTTCTTCCCTACTATTGTCATCTAACCCATCTCCATTGTTAAAGCTCAAGTTCCTTGTTTGCTCTTTTTTTTATTATTCTTAATGTTACTCATTTACTGTTAAGGTTATGTGATTTATGACCCAACTTAAATAGTTAAATTACATGTTCCTGTTACGTTAATGTTATGCAATTTTTTACTTTTGAAAGATTCAAAAAATAAGTTACAAATCTTAGGATTACTGTGTTGAAGTTATATATACTTAAATGATAATAATATATAGTTTATATTATATATTATATTGTATTGCTAAATTGTAAGCAATTTAACTTCTTGCAACATATTAAATAAGCTACTGTTACTAATAAATTATAAATTACTGTTGTGTTACTATATTATATAATATAAATAACATAAATAAGTTACTGTTCTAATAATAAGATAAATATTAAAAAATACATATGTATAGAAAAGACATTGTTATTAATATTAAATATTCCTGTTATACCAATATGGTACTATATTATATAAAGAAATTATGTAACCTATATTTGTGAACATTATTGGTTGACATTTTTTTTTTGTTCTTTATCTTATGTTTGATTTCTTATATTTTGTATTTTATAACTCACAAGTTCTATCATCTGTGTAATTGTTTGCATGCATTTTGAATCTTATAGATGGCTAAATCAAAGAAAAAGCATATATGTTAGAAGTACGTGACATTAGAGGATCCTAATGACACAAAGTGCAATTTTTATGGTAAGATAGCAAAAGGAGGGATTCACAAAGCTACTGGACGCATCACTGATGGTAATAAGTGTGGAGAATAAATGCCACATGGCAGGTTGTCAGGCCATGCGACAGGTCCTGAGTGCACCCAAGGGGCGTCGACCATAAAGGAATTTTTAGGTTTTGCTTAGAGCCCAAGTTTTCTATTTTTAGTATGATCATGTGTCTTTTATTTAAGTTGTTAAGAGGATTTGTTATTTTCCTATTTTAGGATATCTGATTAAATTATTTTCCTTATTTAAAGATTAGGAGTATCTCTCTAGATAAAGAGAGAAATATGTAATTTCTTTCTTGAGTTAATGCAATATATTTCCCAACAACTCTCTCTCTCACCCTCTTATCTCTACCACAGCCTCTCTCTCTCTCTCCATCGCCCACCAAGGTTCACAAGTGGACCATCCACGTGTCAAAGCTCTCTCGACACTGCTCCAAATCCTCATAATAATAATACAGTAATCTGTCTAAAAGAGCCACAACATGTTAAAAAGGAGTTGAAAGTGTATCAACAAACTAAAAAGGAAAAGAAAGACTCATGAGAGATTTTGTGTATGATAAGTCACTTTGTGATGATAATGATGGAGAAGAACGAGAGGTAGAGGAAGTGGAATGTATTTCGAAGACCGATGGACAAATTCACATCGGGAAGAAAAAGAGGAAATCCCACACAATCACAGGCAAAGAAGGCTTGTCTCATTACAGGTGCTGGTAGGAGTGGAAGTGGCGTCGGACCTCCCATGATGAAGTTCCACGGATCAATGGAGAAGTTTACTAAACTTGACCTGGAAAAGGTGGTTCGTAAGCGAAAGAGGAGATTGTTATCAAAACAAAGTACAATTTCTAAGGTTTTTAAGGAGGGAAGAGATATTGAGGCAATTAGTCTTTTTGGGCCTAGATTGAAGCCTCCTTATCATGAAGTAAGTTCCTCTACTAAAACATGTCAATGACACTCAAGACTTTATTACCAAACACCAAGAAACTTGGAAGAAATATGGATACATGTTGATAGCAAACAGACGGACAGATAGAAAGAGTAGAACACTTATTAATTTTTTGGTCAATTCTTCCATGGAAATTGTCCACTTAGAGTCCAATGATGCCTTCTCGTACACAAAAAATGAGAACCTTTGTGAGCATATAAGTGGCATGGTTGCTCGTGTTAGGGAACAACATGTGATCCAAGTCGTCAGTAACAATGCATCCAATTATGTTCTTACTCGTAATATATCGCTACTTAAAATTTCATTTTAACATACATATTTTTGGTAGGATAGTCAAAGGAGGGATTCACAGAGCTACTGGACACATTACTGAGATAATAAGTGTGGAGAATAAATGTCACGTGACATTGTTAGGCCATGCGGCAGGTCCTAAGTGCACCCAAGGGGTGCCGACCCTAAAGGAAATTTTGGATTTTGCTTAAAGTCCAAGTTTTCTAAATTTAGTATTGTTATGTGGGTTTTAGTCAAGTTGTTAAGGGGATTTGTTCTTTCCTATTTTAGGAGATTTGATTGGATTTGTTTCCCTGTTTTTACATTACGATTTTCTCTCAAATAGAGAGAACTTATTTAATTTCTTTCCTTGATTTAAATGCAATTTTTTCCTATTAGGATTTGCTCTCTTTAAATAAAGAGAACCTATTTAATTTTTTTCCTTGATTTGAATGCAATTGTTTCCAATATATCTCTCTCAACTCCTCTCCTCTCCTCTCTCTTTCATTGCCAACTCTCTCCCTCTCTCTCATTGTTCACATGTGGCCTGCTCATGCATGCCAACACGCCAAGGAGCCCTCCACGCTAGCACCAATCCTCACAATAATAATATTATAAATCCTAAATATTCAAAGCTTATTATATAACTTTTTTTTCAATGGAGTGGTGAAATCTCTTCAGTGGTTTTCCACCAAACTTGGCAAAATTGGCATTTAAAGTGTTAGGTCTTACTTGTAGTGCCTTGAGATGTGAAAAGAATTGGAGGATATTCAAAAATATAAGTTATAAACTAATGAAATGTGCATTGCACTAGTTTTGTTAAGACAATTTATCTTAATAATTTGGTAATCTCTATAGATTCACTCGAAGAAGAGAAATTCCTTGACACAACAAAAATTGAATGATCTTGTGTTTGCAAGTACAATGAAACTTTGAATGATAGATATAAAGATAAGAAGTATCCCAATCCCATTTCCCTTCGGGAGATTGATGATTCAAATGAATTGTTGTTAACGAGAATGGAGGATGACGTGGAATATGCATAGGATGATCTTATTTTTAGTGATGATGATCTTACCTGAGGCATGGTTGAGCCTGCATCAAGTATCAACGAACAAGTCACTTCTCAACATACTCATGCCACTACAAAGAGGAATGCTCCTACATGTGCAAAGGGAAAAAGGAAAGCTCCAATGATCATTGAAGAAGAGGAAGAAAATGTGGATAGTGAAGATGAAGAAGAGAAAAAGGAGATTGAAGAAGTAAAGATGGTGAAGATCATGATTGTGATTATTTGAATCTTAGTGATGACACTGACAACTAATGAATTATATCATTTTCATGACAATTTTATTTTTTTTCTACCCTGATTAGAGGATTTTCTTACTTTGACATTAGAAATTATGTAAAATAATTTTTTGGAAAGCAATTCTTATCTTTTTCTTTTACATAAGTACTATTATTAGAAATGTTATCAACTGAGTTACCAAGGCATATATATTTTTAAAAAAAACAAAAAAATGGATCGCTTCAATTCAATCACCTTTTTGTCACCTCTCGCCTCGAGCAATTACGGGACTTGTCACCTTGGTGTCGCCTTTTACATTAACAACATTGAAGTGCTCCCTAAATGCGTATATGTAATCTTAGCATGCCAGTCCAATAGTTATCCTGAATCTGACTTCCTTTCAATCATCAAACAAGCTGCCACATCGAACAAGATCACTGACAAATTTTCTCCATTTCTTTCTTTTAACTTCTTATCTTCCCAAGTCTCGAACAATTGAATACAATGAAACCCTTGCTCATCATAATCGAAGCATGTTCAAAGTCCATGTGATTTGTATCATCCTCCCCTCCCTACCTCAGCCTTTGATCTCTCTCAACTACTCTTAGCAATTAGCATTCAACCATCTCTAAATGTTGCTTCGCCTACATCCTTTCTTCGTGACTCATTCATCAACAACAAGACAATAGTCACGTCCATTGTGATCATCTCCTTCCCATAGAACAACACTATCACTATGTCATCAAAGGTGGAAGCAAACTCAACAAAATCAACGCTTTGTCCTCTTTAAGAGATGTCTCCCCTTTCTTGATCTTCTCGTCAAGGGTGACTACATCTGTCACAATCTTATTGAATTCGTCCAAGTATGCCTCCAATCTAACCCCATTGGCCATCCTTAGACCATATGACCTTTCTTCACTAACAGCCTAGGGGGTTGTTCTCCAAGAACAATTGTATCATGCTGCTTGCAAGATCTCTCTTATCTATAGCATTGTTCCTAGTCCTAAAATCTATATAGCATTGTTCAGTCCTCAAATCCAAATTTTTCAAACCTCATTTCACAGGTATACTATGGTATCACAGGCAACGAATGGCACCTTAATGGCTCCAGACCAACACCCACCCCTCCATCACCACACACACACACACACACCCTCCCCCGCTTCAACCCTCAAAAAAAAAAAAAAGTCAAAAAAAGAAAATAATAAAAAACCCTAGATAAACAGCCTTCATATAGAATCTAAGCTCTTGTCAACTTCAACTGCCCTAGGGAATGCAGACTTGAAGTAAAAGCACAATGCTGTCAAAACCAACTGAACAAGCACAGATCACCTGCCCTGAATAGCAACCATGCACGCCAACTTTCTACACTTCTCTCAATATGTTCAGCTACTTGATCCATTAATTTAGTTCTGCAAGGTAGGGCTCACATGGGAGTCCTTGTATATCTGTTCATTTCATAATTTTTTCAATAAAAAAGACATATGAAACTGTAAGAAGTTCTTAAGCCCCTTCTTCCATGCACACAAAGGAACCACCTTATGTAATAAATCATCTCTTCTTTCCATTCCTCTACGGAGTAGTTGAGTGGTCCTACCAGGCACTATACGAAATGAACCGTATAAATTTCGTTCATATTCTCCCACTCTCTTCAATAGCCAGCTTGTTTTTTGTCTTTTTGGGGTCATTTGCATGGAAGAGGGAAGTTTTGGCATCATCAAACATCTCACAGTGAATACGCATGGAGAGCATAACAGTATACACACGTGTGCATATATATATATATATATATATATATATATATATAATCAAACAAAAACAAATAAATATCCATACCTTCTTGGAATTTGTCCCATTCTTCATCCCAATCAGCTGCACCTTCTTGAACACCAGGCTGCCAACCTTTGGAAAGTAATATCGGAGGTCACTTAATATAAATGAACAATAAAAATTAGAATGCAGCACATCAGGAGGCAAAACATGGACACAATCTATTCCTTCATTCTGTTCAGCAATAGGTGACATATTCAGTGATGAGACACAAGCCCAAGGACATGATACAACCTTTTCTTCTCTGAAAGAAACAGTGTAAACTAAAAAGGTAGTAAAAAACAATGTGCATTTGTAAATGATCCTAGTTACGATCTTGGTTTATAGGGCAGTGTGTTGCAGCATAACACAAGATTTTAAGAGCCGATATCGACGCCATGCCAATAAATTTCCAAGTGCAGGTATCAAAGGCATGCCGAGGGTACGTTGTGAAAATGCATGTGTATTGACGTTGGATTATCGAGGTTATCAATGTCCCAAAAATTCTCCATATCGAGCACATGCTGAGGGCACGCAGATAAATGTCGACAAATTCACTTTAATGATTAAAATTGCAAGTAAATCACAAATTACCAACTTAAAACCTTAAAATGTTATACAGATACATGTGACAACACACATATTGAATTAATGCATACTAAAATAAAGCATACATATTTGAAGTAACCCACCACCTTGCAAGCATGCATATAGCAAGTGTCTCTCTTTCTCATTTATTCCCTTCCCAACAAGACCCCCACCTATCATATTCCTTACCCACCGAACAACCCCCATTTCTTCATCCTTTTCCCTCTCATCACCTCATCTCCTTCCCCATCCTAACCCACCACCGTGCTTCACCAACAGACCCTCCACCTTCTCCCCTCTCCTCCATGTGACCCAACAAACCCATCACCTCTCCTCTTTCCTCCCTACAAGCCACACCACCATCATCTCCACCACTCACCTCAAGGCTTGCGCCACCACTCTAAACCATCTTCGAACACCACCTGCAACTGCAAGAGCAGCAGCAACACGGACAATACAGTTGGCACAGGCAATATATCATCAATACAATCAACATAACACCACCACAAGCCCTTCACCCAAAGCCCCTTGTATCAACTGCATGCCATCAGCATCTTGAACACTAGCATAAAACAAGTTACAAGAACTTCAAGGGTCTGAGAGCAATTTTGTTTAATGTTCTGACTCAATAAGAGTCTCATTGTAAATTATATTATTTTACTTTTAGAGTCATGGTCTCCATTAGAAAACTGTTTCTTTTCTGGATTCCCTATATTCCACAGTGGAATTAGGATTAAAAGTTTGAATTTTCTTAGTCTTTTGTAAACCCCTCTTTATATTTTTTTTGGTAAACACCTCTTTATAAATAGGGTGATGCCTGTTAATGAGGCAATCAGAATATTTTAAGTACAAAATCTCCCATCTCAAGATGTAGGATCCCCCCTCCTTCCCAGCAAACCTTCTCCCCCTTCTTTCCCTTCCTCCACCAAGACTCACAACCACCACAGCAACTTCCGCCATAGCAGCACCACCACTCTTTCAGCCTGTTGTTGTCCCTCCTTCCTCGGCATCAGCTCCAACAACAATGTTTTCCTTTTGCCACCAATCCTCTGCTGCCCACGACAAGCACGACTCTTCCACTGATGCTACTTGAGTTTGTGGACTGCAGTCTACATCTGCTGCACGGTATTCATTATCCTCAACTATCAGATTTTCTCTATATCAAATCCATATCAGTTGGATAACATTCAATAGTCATCCATCCAGATTTTGTCTGATCAGTCCTGGTGCGAGGAATTAGATTCAATTTCGGTTCTCTGATTGTAGTCTCAGCGAAAAACAATTTCAAGTTTATTGATATCAAATAAGAAGATTCGGACTTCACTACTGAGTTATATTATCTCTTTGTGAAATTTGAGGTTGGGTTGATCGTTTAATTTGTCATTCATTTCCTTCTGGACCCAACATTTGGGTGTATTTATTGGAAATACTTGCATTATTTTTACTGCCAAGTTTTAGGCTCTCTAAAGCCATATACGTCATTTCATTGCTAAGATAACAGTACCCTGCACTATCGAGAGACATTGAAAAAGGTTCCCTTAACACTTTCTGATGACATTTATGTCACAAGCAGGGATGAAAAGGGATGAGCATATAGGTTGGATACAGGTACTTCCACATCCCTCTTTGTAATCTTTATTATGGCACAAATTTAGATGTATATCTAATATGACTGTCTACTGCCACAACGGAGTCAAATTGGAAGTCAATCTGTATCAAACTGGAATATGGGTCAGGTATTGATCAATTACAATATTGACATTAATGAGTCTTTCTAGATCAACTAAAAAGGTTGATGGACGTCTTTGAATTAAACCTGTATGACAATAAGCTACATTACTTGTAATAATGGTTTACAAGCACCAACTCCAAGTTCTCACAAGATATCAATGTTTAGCAAGAGAAAAAAAGGTCCCAAGAACCCAAAATACAAAGTAAGTTATGTAAACTCATGTTTCAAGCCTTCTCACCATGGTCGGGTACCCAACTTCACATTCAAGCTTTTTTGTCATACCAATAAATCAACAAATAAGAATTTGCATTTGATTTCAATTAACTGAATTCAAATATTTTAACTTGGCAATCAAGATGTTCAAATTCCTCCAGCCTGTTCTACAAGACATTGTCATGCACTCCCCCAAAATTCCCCTCTGAACCACATGTACAGATGATATCTTATTTGGATATCAGATTTTAAGACATTCGGCAATATGCATTGTTTGGACTCTCATTAATGTCAATGCCTCCATTTTTAATATTTTTCTTTTCAATGGTGGGAGGAGGATCACTCGAGACTACTGATCCTTCAATTAATAACTCAAAAAAGAGTTACAAGAGAAGGAAGGGCATATTCCCCTAGTACAAAGAATACTGCTCCCCAAAAGACAACACATCATTGAAGCCATTATCAACATAAAAGCACTCCTCTCTAAAAACATTTTTTCACAGGACGTTCCCCTCAAAAAATATCACATTCTGCTGCATTCACAAGGCCTAAAATATTGCCAAAGGATTTGCTCGGTCATTTATCGATCTAAAAGTGCCACCACCAAATGAACTCCAAAAGTCAGCCATCTAAACATAATCTATCCAACTTATATTAGCTCCAGCTTCACTACTAACTGGATCAACAATATAGGGCAAAGGTATGTCTATTTCAAAGTTAGTGCCCATCAGCAAAATCAACAATCAAGCCTTTTCCCATGTCAACTAGGGCATTTTGCCAAATGTAATGCCAATCGAAAACAGAACTCGTATATTCAAAAAAATCAATGAGAGTAAATTCTCATTCTGAAAATGGGATAATAAATGTAGGGATCTTCAATGATGACAGGGAAATTCAAAAACTTAGACTGAAAGATGGTCAAAAGCTATTGCCAAATTATCCAGCATGTTCATATATGAAAAAGGCAATAAGATTTGTTCCAACAACTTTTGCAAGGAAAGGTCATTTAAACGTGTAGGTTGTGATTGATAACATTTGGAAAAGACCATCGGAGTTTCTAAGAGTTAAAACTCCAAAATGAAATATGAAAAAGAGATGCTATTTCATGCTGTCAAGACTCGGCGTAATTCGGAGCGTAAAGGCTCCCTGTGCATGGGAAAACAGTCCCAATGGGGACCATCCATGTACGTGTAACAGGGAGTGCAGCCTCCTGCCACAAGTGAGGCAGACGGCCTTCTCAGGGGCCTACAGAGGTAGCCGGCAGGGAGGAGGAGGCCAGTCTGCAGGTGGCTGGCTGTGCTGGCCTGTGGGGCTGGCTATGCAGGCCGGCAGGAAGAGGGCCGGCTGCCCCTTGTGGTGGTCGGCTGTTGTGGTTGAAGAAGAGAGAGGAGATGAGCTTTTGTGGTAGCAAAAATTAATATTGCTCAAATGAAAAATACGATGAAAGATTCTCTTTGAAAGAAAGAACATATCCCCACACTTGGAAACAAATCATATCTCTAAACAAGGAAAAATCTTATCTCTAAAAAAAAATCAAATCCCAACATATTTTTTCTAAAACATATTTACTAAAAATAACCAAACTTGCGCCCTAAGCAAAAGACTCCAAAATTAGTCCCTTGAACCCTTGACCGCTGGCCCTAAGGCCCTCCTAGCCGACTGCTAAGTGGACAGTCCACGTGGCTTGCTGACTATCACGTGGCTGTCCATGTGGCTTTATTTTTTGTCTTCCTAACACTCCCCTTCAAGTCGAAGGCTGGGAGGCCAACGACTTGATCTTCCACTTGTGAGGCTAGATGCCCCACCATTCATCTTTTTCGAGAGCCAAGCGCTTGATCTTCTCCTTTTGCAAGTCAATGGCGAATCCTCTTGCGACCTCCGGAGTTGTTACTTCTGTAGCAACCTGAGTAGTCATCGCGGCGGCCGCCGTTGACTTGTCTTCTCGAAGTAGAGCTCGTAGCTTCTCAAGATGTTCATGGGTTAAGGAGTCCACATGTGATGTGCTTGTAGCCCCACATGGTGGTCTACCGAACTTCTCCCAACACTTATCTTGTGGATAATTATTATGTCCACAGTGTTGACACTTCGGGTAAACACAGCTACGTCCACGTCCATGCCCCACACCTACTTCTTGAATAGCAAGTGTGGAGTTCTCACCTTTTAACGTGTCTTCATCCTCGGGGATCTCCATCTTGAGGAGACGACAGAAGATCTCAAGATCCATCTTCCCATCGAAAGCTAGGATTTGATCTTGGGTGGCTCGATAACGGGAATACAATCCCCATAAAAACTTGACGGATTGTCAAACCGCTCTTATCTCCCCCTGCTTATTGCAACGTAGCAGCTCATAGATATCTAACTCCTCAAACAATGCCTCCAACTTCTTGTAATACTTGGTCAAGGAGAGATCTCCTTGACTGGTTGTCCAAATGCAAGTGTAGAGATCAATAATACGTGTGTTATTTAAGATTCAGGCATACCTTTTCTCGAGGGTTGTCCAAATCTCATATACACTCTTTTTGTAAAGCACATTTGAGGCAATGTACAGATCTATCGAGTTTATGAGTCAGTTCATGACAACATAATTCTTCTTCTCAAACTTCTTGTCGTCCATCAATTTTGGTGGCTCCTCAAGGAGAATGCTCAGTTTCTCCTGACCTCTAACAAATATCTTGAAAGCACAAGCCCATAAAACATAGTTGGATACACCACTAAACTTGATGGTTATCCCAGAGACAACCACCTTACTTTCTCCTGGACCAAGCATGACATCTCCAACCGTCGTAGTTAATTCTGTCATCTTCTCTAGCCTTCATTCTCCGCATAAGGTGCTAGATTTATCGATGAGAACTTTCTAGACACGTGAACCACCAACGTGTAGTCAAATAACTCACACGCACACGGAGCCTAGATCGATGGCTCTGATACCATGTCAAGAATTGACGTAGTTCGGAGCGTGAAGGCTCCTTGTGAGTGGGAAAACAGTCCCAATGGGGACTGTCCACGTGCGTGGAACAGGGAGTGCAACCTCTCTGCTGCAAGAGAGGCAAATGGCCTCCTCAGGGGCCTGCAGAGGTAGCTGGCAAGGAGGAGGAGGCCGGTCTGCAGGTGGCCAGCTGTGCTGGCCTGTGGGGCTGGCTGTGCAGGCTCGCAGGAGGAGGGTCGGCTGCCCTTTGTGGTGACCGGCTGTTGTGGTTGAGGAAGAGAGAGGAGAGGAGCTTTTGTGGAAAAATTAATATTGCTCACATGAAAAATACAAGGGAAAACTCTCTTTTAAAGAGAGAACATATACCTACACTTGGAAACAAATCATATCTCTAAATAAAGAAAAATCTTATCTTTAAAAACAAATCAAATCCTAACATATTTTTCCTAAAATACATTTACTAAAAATAACCAAACTTACACCCTAAGTAAAAGACTCCAAAATTGGTCCCTTGGACCCTTGACCACTGGCCCTAAGGCCCTCCTAGCTGACTGCCACATGGACAGTCCACGTGACCTGCTGAATGTAACGTAGCTTTATTTTCTGCCATCCTAACAATGCCAAACATGGCTTGTACCAGAACCCTCATTTGATATAACCAAATATGCCACAATTCAAAGAATAATTTTCGACAGTAGCCTGTATTACAGCACTCTAGGACTTGTGCTACCATATGCTAGTCTAAAAGGGCTGTTTAGATGCACTGGTTCCTCTGGATAACAGCTTCTACCATTGAACAAATATTTCTCTAAATAGCAAGACGTGGAGGCAAAAGAATTACATACCAAAAGGAAGTTCAACCAATGTAGTTGGTTTGGCTCGTAACCCATACTGCTTGCAACGATCATTCAAGGATCTCACCAGCTCTTCAAGATCAGACTGTACCTGCTCAGCTTGCACCTGTAGCCATCACATCCATATTTGCATGAAATTCCTGTCTACGAGAATGAATTAATATCAAATTTGGGATTACTTTAACCTATATTAATTAATTTCCTCTTTGATTTGAAACCCGTTTGCCCTTGTGTCTCTCCCTGTTCTAGAGCCCGGCATTTTCTTGCACAATGGGCCCACTAGATTGCTCTAACATCTGAAGATTAAGGCCAAGGCTTATCTAAAACATGAAGTCTAAGGGTTTGTCTCCAAGAGAACTGCAAGAAACTACAATGACAGCTCTTATTGTCAAGTTAATTCAACAACTCAGCCTTTCTTATCAAGGGAATGAAATGAAAGCTCATTGTTTAAGTGGTGAAGCATATGCCTATTCATGGGCAAGGAACTATCTGCATAAGATGGGAGCAAGCTAAATCACTGCAAAAGTTCTTTGAAAGGCAACACTCTCAAGCAGGCACCTGAGCATAGTTCAACTTTTTGTTTTGTTTTGACTAACAGAAGAGAGATTTAAAAAAAAAAAAAACAGACTTCTTGTGGATCAATTATCATTCTCAAACAAGTCCATCTGTCAGTCTTTTTCCTTACACGTGTACCACTGTGGGTATGAATTTCTTCTAAGGGAGAGGTAATTGATTTTTTTTTTTGGAAAGGTAAAGGATGCCTGCTTCATTGCCTGAAATAACATAAATTACAATATGTTCGATCACAGCCTACAAAAGGACAGATGCACCCCCAAAAATCACCCTGTTTTCTTCAAGCCAAAGAGTCCAGGAACCAGCTAGACACCTAATCCACAAATTTGAATCATCTTGAACCCCATTTCTAATGCTCTCCAAAAAATCAATCAGTCTAGCTCCAAGGCTGGTGACTGAGGGTGCCTCACATGTGAAATCACATATGAGAAATAAGTAATCTAGATCTTCCTCATGAAATCATTTTTTTAAAGGAAGGAGGGTGGCTATCTTCCTCATGAAATCATTGAGCGCACATCTTCTCCGTTACACTTTCGTAAGTAGCTTCGACCTCCAAAGGAGCCACAACTAAAAATCTTAAATTTCAGTCTCCGTCTTCCAAATCACCATGCAACCAACACCAAGGCTAGCATCACCCTTGCAGCCTCACTCCTAAGCAGAAGAAAAGCCTTCTTAAGGAAGGAACCCCTACACTAGGAGAGAAGAGTCAGGCATGCCCTCCTTTGGCCAGAAACATTCAACCTTTGCTAGGAGCACCTGTAAGACCTCCAACTTTGCCTCAGAAAGAACCTCCTCAATCCACAGAAGCCCAATCTTGCCTGTAAATGTATTTTATTATAAAAGTACATCCAAATTCTGAACAGGAAAGTCAAAACATGGCAGCGACATATGATATATAAATGCGATAGACTAATGCCAAAAATACACACTTGAATGTCATCACTGCTCACTTAATAAGGGGAACTTAACACATGATGAAAAAAAGGATAAGCAAATCTTTCAAGAGCAAAGGAAAGGATTGTTCAAACAATACAAATCTTGGCAACTAATCATTAGATCACAGTTTAAGAGAAAAGTGCCACTCACAGGTGATGAATGATGAAGAGCTTAAACCATTTAGGATGACAATAGCCTGCCTACTAAACGAGGTCATAAGGTCTTGATTAAGATGAAAAAAGGAATGAAACGGTAAGCTGATGGATGGAATGGATCAGAACCAAACATGGGGTCGCCTGTGTAAACTATTCCTGGGTCATGATCACACCTAAACTTGGCTCCAACTAAGCAATATCATGCTTAGATTAGTGCTTGCTTCTTAAAGAATTCCTTCCAACAATTTCCCAGTCTTTCAAGACCTTCTATGACATGCATTACCCAACTTCTCACACACTCCATCTCAAAATCAGTTGCTCTTCTCAGCAAAAGCCCAAAACCTGTAAGGCATGCCTCTATGGTCCTGTCTTCAGTAGATGCCACAGAAGCTTTTTTCATTAACAACTTGTCATAATTCCTACAATTTTCCCTTGGCCGCAGTTCCAACTTAGCACCTCCATTTTTGCCACCACTTCTGCAACTCATGTGTCAGCACATTTAGGGAGACAGATCTTAATATTTTGATAGGATGGAAGTGATATATGAGGAGAAGATTTACTTTCTAGTATACCATGATTTACTATAATAGTCTCTAATTTGTACACACCCATTTCCGAGCATGGGAAAAACAAAATAAGTAATTTTGACTATCAACATCCAAAGTTTCTTTTTTGTTCAAAGATATACCATGAAATAAGAGTCATATGAGAATTCGGTATTCAAGTGGTTATTAAGAATGTTGTGTCATTCAAACTAGTGAAATAAATAGTAAGGATCCAAATTCATGGATCAACCCTGGCCGGTCTATAGTCTAATAAAAAAGAGCAGAATTTGCATCTTTGAAACCTCTTAAAAGGGGCATTGGCCAAGGGCTTGTCAATCTACAGCATTTTCTATCTACCTACAGGCTGGATAGTGATCAGGATGCTCTTTACTGGGATTCAGATGATTTTTCAGTAAGAGATGCATATAAATTGCAAGGGCAGCAAACCTTTTTAGAACAGGATACAAATAGAGATCTAAAAGTGATTTGGGAGTCAAAAGTACCTCTCAAAATTAAAAGTTTTGGATGGCTTTTACAACGAGGAAGGGTCATGACAAAGATGCTAAAATCAAGATGGGTCAAGAATGGAGACACCACGTGTTGTGCTCAATAGGCAGGAAAATGTGAATTATTTATTTTTTGAAGGCAAATTTTCACAAAACGTGTGGAAAGCATTGACCATAACTTGGATTGACACCTCTGAATTCTCCAATGAAGAGAGCATCTGCTCATCCTTTAAAAATTGAGGGAGACATCCTGGACACTGCATTTTCAGATCAAAAAAGGAGAGGGCAAAGATGTTGGCTGCACTTTGGGGGATTTGGCTTGCAAAGAATGGCATCATCTTCAAAAATATCCGCCTTATGTCGAAAACATTATTCCCTTGTATTGTCCTTGTCTTCCTCTTGGGCAGACGTTTTGTAATCATGATAGATCTTATAAGATCTGATTTTTATTAATGAGCTGGGTTCCAATCACCTTGATGGCCACCCTTTACCCAAAAGAGAAATTAAACTGCCATAAGCCCTAGAAAACCTATGAGGTGTTCAGAAACGGTTGAACTAATTGAATATATTGACTATGACTATAGCCCTTGGTAGATTTACCAAAGGAAATGATTTATGTGATATTTACGGATGACAATAGCCCTTGTAGGTTGCTCTTTTCCTTGGACTTATTTTGCTTTAGGTGGTTGGTTCATGGGTAGAACTGTTGTCACTTCAAAAGAAAAAAGATCAAAAGACAAAAGTTCACAGGCAAAACTGTATGGGAGTGGAACAACACAGAGAAAAAAGGCCCTGGCATTTCAAGATTGAAAGTAGTCCCTCAGTCTATGAAATGGTTAAGATAACCCCCCACAAATATATAAGGAAATATGGACGATTAATGTAGACTACATATGTTAAAGAAGAGGAGAGAATCTAAAACATCTAAAGCACATAAAATTGAAATTGACATACATCTATGATAAAATTGAAATTGACATAGATATATGAGTTCTCATAGCATACGCTTAGACTATTAGAGTCATTTTGGTAGAGGTTTAAAATTTAAGAGTAGATTCAGTTTAGGAAGTCTCAAAGAGTAGATGTGATAGTTGAACTAATATGCTATTATTGATTTTTGTTTTTATTTATTTTGGGAGTGGGTTAGTAAGATAAATGTGATAGATGGTAGTCCGTTGGTGGAGGTAGATGTAATAGGTGGGAGTGAGTTAGTGAGGGTAGATATAATTGGTGAGGGATACATGTGATGAATGGTAGTAGATGTGATGAGTGGTGAATAATACCTTTATACTGTTCACCTATTGTAGCTTGTAACCATGACTTGTAAGACAAGCCCGCCTATTAAAACTCCACCAAATAGACCCTTATGGTTTTTCAAGGCATCCACTTGCTTTTTGCTACTACTTGCACTGTAAAGTGACCCAAGATAACTAAGTCTTATACCTTCCATGATGGTACTTGCCTTGTAATCCTCATAATTGTAATTCTTAGGAAGAAAAAAATGCATGACCATTTTTGGTCAATCTCGTGGATTCATATAAGAGCATCTTTTTCTTTTATTGTTTTGGTATTTAAGCTTACACAAATATGATATAGAGTTCAGACCACTTCCACCATCGCTGAAAGATCTATAAAGGATCAAATCTTATGGGGCAAGCTAATCCACTATTATGGCGTACCAGACAAAGATCAAACTTACTTTAAGTGAATCACCTGCACTTCCAGCGTCCAATTTCACAATTGCATTATACAACTTTAATTTCCTCTCCTGTAATGAATTGAGAGTGAGCACTAAATTCAAGAAATTACCATATTCTGCAAGGAAGTAAATAATACCTGTATTTCACGAAAAGTAGCTTCTTCAATAGTCAATTTAGATGCAACATCTCCTACCTGCTTGCACCTCTCTTCATACTTCTTTGCCAAAATTTCATACTGAAAGCCATCAGATACATATATTTCAAATGCTTAGAACTGGTTTAGATGATGGAAATGCAAGAGATAGAGACACTAAAACAAGAGAGCAAATGCAGCCGGCAATACACAAAAGGCTACTTGCACTATTAGACTCTAGCGAAACTACAATCTTGAGAATCAACCGGTGAGATAGCTCTGGGGATTAATTGCGTTCGAAAAACTCCAAGAACTTGTTGCACTTTCTGATAAGCTTGTTTCTGTGACCTATCTCAAGATGTAAAAACTTCCGTGCTTGGTGTAAAATGCCTCAGTTTTAATTGCATAGGGTTTAAGGGTAAAAGAGACAAAAATGAAGACAAAGAATCTCACTTTTGTTTTCAACCCATGGAAGTCATCTAGTAGGAACCATACTACTTAATTACCTTTAGCTTACAGTACTTTAATCTCTTTAATTCATTATTTCATTATGTTGGGAATCAAAGAAGTGGCAACCATCAGGCCACGTGGCAGTTATCTAGAAGGCCACTTGGGCCACTGGTTTTGGGTCTATAAGACCAAAAATAAGAATTAGTTTCTTAGTTGGCAATTAACCTAATTTAATTTATTTGTTTTAAAGAGATTCGTAAAGATTTGGTTGTTCCAAATCTAGAAGATTTGATTAGATTTGATTAATTGAGTCTAATTTTAGAAATATGAATATTTGTTTGCTATATTTAGGGGATATGTACTCTCTATAAAATAGAGAGCCTTCCCATATGTTTTCTTTAAGCAATACAAATATTTCCAATCATTGAGCTCCTCTTCTCTCAACTTCTACTACAGCAGACCAGGCACAGGCGGCCCTACTGCAGCCTGCACAATCCTGCAGGCCACCCACAGCAGACCGGTTCGTTCTCCAGCCTGTGAAGCCCGGTCTGCTGTGTACTCTCTATAAAATAAAGAGCCTTCCCATATGTTTTTTTTGAGCAATACAAATACTTCCAATCATTGAGCTCCTCTTCTCTCAACTTCTACTACAGCAGACCAGGCACAGTAGGCCCTATTGCAGCCTGCACGATCCAGCAGGCCACCCACAGCAGACGGGTTCGTTCTCTGGACCATGAAGCCCGGTCTGCTGTGTGCAGACCGGATCTAGCATCTGCAGGCCGGTCTGCAGCCAGCAGACCGGCTGACTCCTGCACTGCAGGACTCCTCCACGCTCCGGATCGCCGCAAATGCCAACACATTATAATACTGTCAGTCAACTACAGATGCATTTTGTTCCACGAATCAGCCAAGAGATTTGTCACATTTCCCTATACACTTCATGCCAACACTAACTATTTTAGGGAGACAAAAAAAATTCATGCATAAAGTACTTACACATGTCTTAAATTTTGTGGAAGTAGGATCCTTTCTTTAAAATAAAGCATGACAAGAATTGCGTGTCCCATGCTATAAAGTTAAAACATTCATGTGGTTCCAGATTAGGATACAAGAACTGTTTGTCCCATTCTATAAAGTTAAAACATTCATGTGGTTCCAGATTAGGAAAAGAAATCTTGCCTTGAAAACTCAAATACCCGTTGTAAGACCATCTCCTTTCAAGTACCACAGTACCAAAACAAATTAATTATGTGAAATACAACAAATGATAGTTGAAAACATATTGGGTGGGATCAGATACATTTCGAAGGAAACAAAGTTTGAAATACAGAGTAGAACATACAACTACAAATGATCAAGCCAAAGTTTATAAAGATTAAAAACAAGAGAGAGAAGAATATCTCCATGTCAAAATATACCTCCTGTTTATTACCAGAAGACTTCTCCATAACCTCTATAAGCTTGGTGTCACACCTGCTTTTGTATAAAACCTAGCAAAAGTAACGGACGGATAACTCTACCAACTATCATGATATAGAGGCATGTCAACAAATATATCTATTTGATTCTAAACAGAAATGAAAAAGTTAATGAAAGTGCAGTTTCACACTGAGCAATCTCAGGGTTTCTTTTTAGAAAAATACAAGGATAAACCCTCTTCAAAGAAAAAAAAAATACTTGAGTCCATAGTTATATATCATTATTAGCTTAAGATAATAGGCTACACATCTCATCAAAAATAACAATCCAGGAGGGCCCCCCGCTCAGCCGCAAACCTTCCGACATGAGGACCACCAGGCAGAGGCAAGCACCACAGACTTTCCTCGGGACAGCATGGTTGCCTTTGGAGACATGGACCCTACAAGACACGCAAGGCATACAGTACGCTTATGGGGGGGGCAGCCTTGATCTGCTCAGCACTCAGTGTGGTGGGATGTGGAGCATCAAGGCTCCCCTGAAGGTGCAGATCTTCCTGTGGCGGTAACGCCTCATCACTGGGTGCTTGCGGAGACTCTTGATAGGTGTGCACCCCCAGTCATGCCCGTTGTGTGGGGGCGCGGAGGACAGCATTGGTCTTCTTTCGGGTTGCCCCTTTACTGAGGAGGTATGAAGTGTGATTTGTGGGGAGCCTCTCCCATCCTGGGATGAGATGTGGGACCAGCTGACAGATGTGGAGCATGACAAAGGTTTGAAGGCAGCAATCCTGTGGGGTGGGGGTATGGTTGGCTCGCAGTGACCTCCTCTTTCAACGGGTAACTACGTATTCAGCCAATGTGATTAGGGATGCCTAGGTGTGGATGCATTTTTCGTCCACGCATCTGTAAGTATTTTTCCTTCATTATAGAATAAAATCTGGATGCCTATTATAAACGGTAGTCATCCTTTCTTCTTTCAACAAAAAAAAAAAAAACAACAATAGGTTACACTAGCAAGTTGCCCTAAAGGACTCCTATCCATGATAAGGCCGATTGCAAAGTACAAATTACCATTTTCAGCATCAGTCCTCACTCCCTTAAAAAGAACCCCGTTCCTCTCCAGCCACAAGGACCAGAACAGCTTTCATCCTTGCCTATTGATACTCGATATTAAAGTCAACGGTAGAACAACCACTCTCCCACAACTAAAAGAAGTCCAAAATCCCACTTCTCCTGCAGTCACAATCCAAGAAATATCACAATGGACCTATACAGCTTGTGCAAAGACAGATGTGAAGAAGCAGCAGGAAATATCTAAAGAAAGCAAAGGAATAAGATGCTCCATGAAAGTTGTGTCCACTTGTGCCCACCTCCAGCAAAGCTCCTTCATGAAGGTATGCATCCAACAAATCAACCAAGACAGAACAAGGCATTTCAAGGGATATCTTAATGTCCAAATTATACAACAAACTCAGAGCACGAGGTGAATGTCAGTGGCTAAAGGTTGATGCAACCAATGATAAGCATCCTGAAGACCAAAAAAAAAAAATCTCCTCTTCCCAAGGGTAATTTATTAAGTCCCTTAAAGATCTAGCATCAACACCCAAGAAAGGTCCTTCAGCCACTGATAAGACAAAAAGGAGGTGAAAGGAGCAGTCCAAGTAGCCTTACTATATCATGGGGGCACAACCAGTACCCTGCAATTGTTGCCTTTCCGTCAAGAATAAAGCAAATGGACAAGGAAAACAATCTACCAAAAGTTAAATTGTCCCTCCAGAACAAAATAGTGCCCACTGTGACAATCTGCAACAAAGATATGAGACAATTCTAGAACCTAGATGCTCCTCTTGGCACAAAACTAAACCAACTGCCATAGCAAGCAAAGACAATCAGAGCCAATAAACCCTTGACAGGGCCCACAATACAAGAACACATTTGAAAAGAAATGTGTCATTTAAGTGTTTTACTCCAAGCCCCCTTCCCCAGCAACTGGGTGACAAGCTACATCTCCATGTTACCCATGGAAAACTTAAAACAGATAGTTGATTTCTTGTCCTTCATTGAATCTTTCACAACTCAATAGAGAATGGACAAACCAATGATTTCTGTCCCCATGTTTCAGAAAGGCATCCCTACCTGCATATCAAAAATTGGTTCAAAAGAAATCTCTCATCAGCATTTTTCACTTTGGATGGTGTGCAAAAGATGAAAAATAAGTTGGCAAATCTAATAAAAGGCTTCCCAATGACAAGATACTCAATGGCAATCCATCAAGCCTTTTCACCATTCTTCATTTTGAAAAGGCCTTTTGTCCATTCTCTCAATCAACAGTGTCCAGTCTCCAGATGTAATCAGATTGTCAAAAAGAGTGAGATCTATGTAGTTGTCAAAAAGAGTGAGACCTATGTAGGAGCTAGATTGAAAACCTTACTCAGCATGTAATGCTTAGACACAAGTGTCCACCTCCCAATTGTCCATGCCAAAATGAATGAAAGAAGGCCACTCATAGTTAATAAGCTATCATAAGGCAGCCCTAAAAGGCTCAGGGTCTACCACCTAATTCCATGTTAATGGGTGTATACTGACCAAGACACTCAAGTTGAGGGTTTTCACATGCACACCCTTGTTCTCTTGAAATTGAAAACTAATAAACTAATTTATTTCATATATCTCTGTCTCCTTTTTTCCATCCTCAATAGTTCATGAAATTTACTACTGTCCACTGATAAACACGTCTTTTATACGTCTATGTTATGATTTATTTGCAAATTCCAAACTCCATAGAAACATTGGTAGCAAAATTTTGTTCATTCATCACTCCAGATTCTTTCATTTCCATATAAAGATCATTTCCTTCACAAGTTTATTCACCTACTCCACCAAATATGAATACACCCTCATGAGTTTTAGCAATGTTTTTATCAATTCCACGATAATGTTATACCCACTCAAGGTCCTCCAAACAGTCCACTTTTTCCTCCACAATGATAAGGTGCAAAAAGATCCGCCACTTTCATCCGAGATTGAGAATTTTGCAGATAATTGTATAAAAGTAGGGCGGATCTATGAATAGGAGATGTTCTGAAAGTATCTGCAGGACATGAAATTATTGGCACTACGAATGATCATGATTTAACCAGTAAAAAAGGGCAGTATCGGTCTTTTTTCACTTTTGAGAACAAAATATAAGCTTCTCTGACCTTATTATATAAATGACAATGGTAACCATTCTCAGCAAAAAAGAGTCGTTATATGTTATTGTTTAAATAAATTCCACTTTCATTATGACAACCAAAATGCAGATCCATAACTTGCCTGGTAAAAAGCTGTTCTATTTGATCATAGCACTGTAAAGCAAAATAATCCCACTGAAAGGATCACGATTTGCTTCTTTGACACTTCAATTATATATTTTCTTGTAGCCAAATAAATCCATGAAACAAGTAATGATGAAACTTTAACATATAAAAGAGGAATCCCACCCACAAAGTGCCATGATAACAAGTAATGACGAGATTGAACGTTAAAAAGGAGTTGCACTATGAAATTAGCTTCATGCTGCTTTCTTGGCTCTTCAAGTGGCTCCAAACTTAAGCATCATTTTGACCTTTAAAAAGTCAGAAAATAACAAACGAAATTCAACTCCAAATTAATTTTAAAAATCATTGCGAAACTTGAACTAGATGGAAAATAGATTACAATTCAACCCTACTGGAAATAAATAATCCCATTTAGCTTGATGAAAATTCACACTTCAATACTGAACCCAAATGCCCAGACTTACAAGTTCTTGCATTTTGGCACGATAAAATTCAATCTTCTCCCTTGCCTCCATGATCTCCTTCTCCAGGTCTTGTACCTGAAGATAAAAGTAAGTAGTGGCACTTTGACCAGATTAAGAGGATCATAGAAAAACACAAACAGTGAAGACATCAACTATTTGATAAATGAAAAGATGATACTCATGACAAAGAAATCAACTTATTTCAAATATTATATCCACTGCCAAGCAATTTATCAAGAGAAATATATAACAAGTCAAAACAACAGTAAAGACATGGGGCAATCAAGAACACATGTTCCCAAACCTTTTTGCCAGCATCTGTTGCATCTTTGAGCTTTGAACCAAGTGCCGATTGCTCCTCATTGCTCAGTTGCTCCACAAGATATTTCTCCAGTACTGGCACAGCAGATTTTTTCTGTACTGGCTGTATTTGGTTATCAACCTGATTAAGGTTTTGAGCATGCTGTTGAGGCTTCAACATTTCTGCACGTGTTGCAGGACGAATTCCAGGCACCCCTTGATGTTGAAAACCTAAATAGGGAACAGAGAAAGCAAAAGAATAAGAAAATTTTAATAGACTTAAAAGGGCATAACATGAAATGAAAACCTATTGTCTGAATCTTAAAAAGAAAAAAAGAAAGGAAAGAAAAGAGAAAACCTATTGTCCATGATACTGAAGAAGTACCCACATTATCCAATTAGTCAGTGATTACCTGGACCTGGCTGCCACGCTAAACCACCATAGCTGGCTGAAGGTTGACCTGTGGCTTGCAACAATGAATCATCAAACATTATGCTTTTGGGAAGGGTAGATGGAAGGGTGCAACCTTCCCTGTACCGCTCCATCAAGTAAAGGGCAATGCAGAATTCCCTCAGAGAAAGCATGCTGTCACCATCCTGGTCAGATAAGTCCCATACTTGCTTTAATACCTCTGTAGCATTGTCCCCCCACCCAAAAAAAAAAAACAAAGCCATAACACAGAAAGTTAGTTCCACAAAGAGATGTGTTTAGATTAAAGATGCAATATCTCAGGAGCGATTAATCATAAAAAATGAGGAAAAATATTATGGAGCATAAAAATGACAAGGGCATAGTTTATGTTAACAAGTGATAAAAGGACAAGGGCAGAAATTTCATATCTAAATTCTGTGTGCAATGTTTATGAGTATTCGTGTCAAAATGCTAAAATGTCAGCAGAACTAAAATTAGGTGAATGCTGACTAGAAAATGGGAACTTTTTTTTGGGGGGTGGAGATGTTGACAATATTTTCATTGTTAAAATAAAGAAATGACATGAATGGGGAAATCAAACAGGGTATAATCAGCAAGAGAGGGTAGTACCTAGTTCAAAGGTGATTCCTATTAGAGGCTCGTATTTTTTTCTTTGAAACTACAAAAACTAGGGTTCTTATTGTTTATTTTGGAGAAATGAACATGCACAATCATCTACTCACTGAAAATCAACAGCATTAAGAACAAACAAAAGGAACATTGAGGAACATATTGTTACCTCTTGGTAATCTCCAACTGAGGAACAAGTTCCGAGCCTGCTCACCAGTTATTTTGCCATCCCTGTCCTTGTCAACCTCCACAAAAACTTTCATGTATTTCTGTGTGTCAGATTTGGTCATTTTTCGCCACTGAGGCTGGCTAGTTCCAGGAGCTCCAGCTACAGCAAGAGGAGATGGTGCCGAAGTGGTTGAGATTGCATCAAGTTGGTTTTGTTTAATTTGTGGTTGAGTTGAAAGAATAGGGAAACTAAATGACGACCCTGCTGAAGTGCTTGGAGGCAAACTTTGGACAGGCTTAACTGGAGTTTGGGATCCCATGGTTATAGAGGCCACATTGGATGTTACAGGTATCTTGTTTGAAGAAATTGAAGAGGAAATGTCCTGTTTTTCCTGAGTAGCAGAAAATGCATCCCCTCCGAACATTGAGTCAGAGGAAAAACCATTACTAGAGATAGCCAATGCTTTTGAATCTTTTCCATCCGGTTGTGAAGGTAATGATTTTGAACCGGGTGGTTTTGGAGGAAGGGAGGCTGACTGCCCACTAAACCAATCAGTGGACAGATTTGTAGAGATTGGAGGTCGTTGGTTAACCATATTGCCTCCTCGAGGTAACCCCGGTGTGGATTGTATTGGAAGTGAAGATAATGGTGTCGCAGTTGGACCAGTCACATTGGTGCCCCCAGGAAACCCCTGGCTTGTAGTTTGCATTGGAAGTGGCATATGCACTGGCCTCATGGTATCAGGATGGTTATGTTGCTGCCTAGCACCAGCAAAAGGCACTTGAGGAACTGCTCCATGAAAACCAGGACTCTGAAGCGAAGATGGCGGCATGCTTCCTATTTGAGCAGGCGGCATCATAGAGTTCAACTGGGGTCTAGAACCCGTGGTACCCAATGGAGTTGAAGTTGCAATGGTTTTTATTTGTGGAGCAGGAATTTTAGATGCAGCAGGTCCCCCTAAAGCAGCCATTATAATGTCCCTTGTGAGCTGCCGTCCAGTTTGTGCCACTGTCACAAGCTTCAATGCATTATAAAACTCCTCACGCCCAAGGAAACCAGCATTTTTCGTGTCACTGTGTTGCCATATCTGCAGGGATTCAACACAATGCAAGGAGAAACAGTCAGGAAAATGGTAGATTAGACTAAAAAAAATTGCATCAATTAAGTTCCATAACATCTAACAAGAGAATATATGCGGCAATAAAATGGATTCTAGGGTTTCAGGCATGCCTGGACTAAGTCCATATTACATATTAGTACAGGCCAATGAAGCCAAAGATCATCTTTTTCCAACAAGATGACGCCAAAGATCATATTGCTTGTTAGCTCAAGGAATTTGTCCGGTTAAAGGAGTGACGAGATGAGTATGTCTGTTGTTTGATGCAAAAGTTGGCTGTTTGTGGTGTTTGGGAATATGGATAGCATGTCCAAAAAATTAAGAGTGAAGTTCGAAACAGTTTGGTCCAAAAAGAATCAAGATCAGCAAAAAAGGGGGCTCTTACGCACAACTCTGAAAATTATAGTCACAATTTCACCTCAATCAAAACCAAAGAGGATGAAATGAATTGTAGTAGAAACAGAGGGGTTGGCAGACAGCTTGGCATTAACGACTCAAGAACACATAGATTCATAAATCCTGTAATGCATTAACAGGACTTATGGTATAGCATAATGGCAAGATTAGTAAAGGTCAGAATCTCCATAAGTCGAGAATGAAACACATTTCAAGAGGAACATAGGATGATTTCATATATTCGACATGGAAAAGCATGGCATTGCTTTAATGCTTCTTAGTTTTTGCTACTAAGGCTGTTGCCTTGCATAAAATCCCAGTGACCACAAAGAACATAGCAGAATTAAACCATATCAAGCTCATCAAATGTAGCATATAACATGAACAAGGTTAACTCTGACTCTTTTTGCAACGTAAACTACTTGCTCATTCCCATTGGTACCTATGTCTTTCACAATTGGAAGAACCTTAATATATGAACCAAATTAAGACAATAAACCAATTTTTACATATAATAAGACACATGAAAGTGTCCAAAACTTTCAGCCCAAATAAATTTAGGATAATTCTACACCGCTAGCCACTGGTAGCATATAGGATGTACAAGGTCATCTTATTCTGAAAGCAAGCTACACACTTGTTCGCATTTCATGATTGGATGAACAAGTTCAATAAAAAGTTCAGTCCAACATACCGGTTTCTAAAATAGAATGAGACAGGTGGCAGTGTACAAAACCACCCAACCCAACGAATTCTAGAAAATTTGGACATGTGAACTCCGTGCTGCCTCCTTCCTATAAGCTGGGATGGGTCTAAAATATATACAAATTTGAGAACTACTGCCTAGTGCCTACCAACTTGGACTCGAACATTGCAGTTTGTCACCTTTTTCTCTACTATACAGTAGACCATTTTTTTTTCCCTGAAACGCACAGTAGACCAAATTAGCTGCAACTGACCAGCTTTTTTTTTTGTGCAATTGACCTGTGTTTCCCAATCAGCCATCATACTTCATTCAGGTTGTGGCATAACACATTGTCCTAAATACTACTCAAAAGATCCAATTGACCATGTAAGCCAATCCATACACATCCAACCAACTCCACAACCCCAGTCAATACAGCTTCTGCACAGAATGACACATTCACAGTAATTCAAAGGTGAACCACTTACCACCACCTTCCTAATTGTCCATTTGCCTTCCTATGATCTGGGATAGGTTTAGAATACATAACAAATTGTGAACCACTGAAGCTTTTTCGAAAGAACAAAGCCTCCACCACATCACCTGCTCATGGAGCCTTGTATTGTAAGTGATCCAAACCTACCCGGAGCAAGCCCCCCTTGGAGGCAAGTTGGGTCTGTGATATGATGGGCAATTATCACCTGCGGAGTGCCAAATTGGACTCAAAAAATGCAGTTCGTCACTTCTGGTCTATTTTTCAATAGACCAAATTAGCTGCAACTGACCAGTTTTTCTCAATCAACCATCATACTTCACTCAGGTTATGGCATAAGACATTGTCCTAAACACAGCTCGAAAGATCCAACAGACCACCAACGCCAACTCCACACAAATCCAACCACCTCTGCAACCCCATCAAGTACAAGATACCAGTTTCTACGTATACATAGAGTGACACATTCATAGCAATGCAAACACGCGAGCTCTTTACCGCCACATTCCTAATTGTCCAAAGTGGATCTGAGCTACATAATGGGTTGAGAAGTACCACCTTCCAGCTCGGCCTCGAGCACAATGCACCAAGTTCGCAGATTTTTTATATATATAGACAAGACTAGCTGTTCCGTACCAGTTTTCACTCAATTAAACCCCCCAACCCCCGAAACAGCTACGAATCCCACCAAAACCGGCGAGAAACAACGCAAGATCGAAACATTTTCCGGTTTCCCGTCACCTGCGCAAGGACGTTCTTGGGGAGTCCGGAGCCCTGGAAGAAAGAGACAGCCTCGGCGCCGCTGACCCTCCCGTCCCGGTCGAGATCCGCCCTCTGGAAGTACGCCTCAAACTGCTCCATGTTCGGGGGCTGCCGCGGCGGCGCCGCCATCTCGCCACCCCCCAAACCCTAACGCCCCCCACCCCGCGATCGAACCGGAGGCGACGCAGATGATCCGATCGGGTAGGAGAGGGGACCCTTCCGGGGATCGCGGGGAACGAGATCGTGGGACGCGATCGGAGCTCGTGGAGTGGCGAGGGTTCGGTCGCGGTGGGGCTTTGCGCTCTCCCCTTCACGAAGAAGGGGTTGAGATCGGAGAGGGGGAGAGGAGGACGGAGAGGGAAGGGAGAGAGGTGGGGTATGTTTTGTTTCTGTACCCTTTTTAGCTCGCTGGTGCTATACTTCTCGTATCCTTTCGTGGGTGAGGTGGTGGGAAGGAAATGCCGGGCATGCCCTCCGTAAGTGGTGGGTTTTTCCGGGGATTGCCCGGCGAGTGGCGCGGGCGGGGGTGGACGACGAGTGGGGAATCGGGACGGTGGGTTTAGATATTTTCCTGGGTAACCTGCATGTGGGGTATGTTTCCAGGGGCTCGTGGTCAAAATGGACCCCAACAGTGCAAATTATTACGGTAATTAGTCCTATGCATAGCCAGTGGCATTGGGTCGGCTCTCGGCCCAACCAGCCCTTCTGGTCCAGGGAGTTAGACTTGGTTTGAAAAAAGTCTTCATCAGCCCAGCCCAACCGGGCTTGTGGTCAGACCAAATTCTTCGAGGTGAGCTCTTAACAAAAAAACAAAATAAAGAAAAAGGAAAAAACAAAAAAAACCCGAGTAGATGTGAGAAATGACCCGTAAAAGATCGTAAAAAAGGTATCTATTCTACTTTCTTCAAGCTCGCT
Organism: Thalassia testudinum; assembly: GCA_037157565.1. Lineage (NCBI taxonomy): Eukaryota > Viridiplantae > Streptophyta > Magnoliopsida > Alismatales > Hydrocharitaceae > Thalassia > Thalassia testudinum. The sequence goes on along the minus strand of JAZHRO010000059.1, from coordinate 5,281,611 downwards.
TCGATGATAATTTTTCTATAATTTTATAGAAGTAGGGTATGCTTTTATGTAAAGCAACGTGGGACTCACCATTCGATAAAGGTGGTCGTACTTAATTCTTGGCAACTGTTAGTTAAGTATGACAACTACCTCGTAAGTGTTTGCAAAAAAAGGTTATTTTTCTTTTGAAAAGGTCATGGCTTAGTAAGGTAGTTAACTTAGGGTGTTAACCATTTTTTTTTTGAGAGTCAATCTTCATTTATCCAAGTGATAATTTACAAAATCTTAATATTTATTTTGAGAATTAACACTCATTTTGCAAGCATCATTTCCATAGGATGCTAATAAAATAGGTATTAACTTTGTAACTCCTCTATATTTAAATTTTACTCTTTAAAAATTAATATTAACATCAATTTAAATAAATATTATAAGAGTTAGCACTATACCTTAACGTCAATTAAAATAAATAAAAATGAATGCTAACACCATTTTATAGTACATATAACCTTAAAAAGGTAACCTCTAACTTTCTCACTTGATCTAATAGTCCAAGGCGATGACCTTAACAACATTACATATTTTTATATATTACATACATGTATATGTACGGATACACATATAAATCCTTCCATTCGTCTTTACATATATCTATTGTACGTATATAACACTATGAAATGCAACATGAACATGATTGATCTTCGTCTTTACCTAGATGCTATCATCAAGTGTTTAACAAGTTAACGAATTCACACATTTATCGAACTTTGTCGATGGTATAAAATTTGTTATCATCCCCAGCAACTTTGGAGAAACTTACCCTTCTGTTAAAAGACTCCATAACCAAATTTGTCTCATGTAAAACTTGTATTAACAGATGCTTATTAGTTGTCCTTATGCATCCGCAAGTTCATTACGAAGGAGTGATGCTATTGATATTGACAAAAAAAATCTTCTTAGGATTCCTATAAAGGTCTAAGTTTAATAGTCCTTTTCAAATCCAACTAAACTCTGACTAACTTTATATTTATGAATGCATGGACCCTCTTAGGATTGATTACCTAGAATGATTCTAATGACATTTTGTATGGGTAAGTAACTTTTGAGGTGAGAGTTTTATTGAGGGACTTAGCAATACAAACATAAATATTTATTTATTTTTATTGGTATGTAAGAGATCGACTTCTGGAGGAAGCAAGAATCCACCTCCCCCATTTTTGATAGCAATGGCTATTTCCCACCCACCTGTACCACCGACTACTCCTCTCTCCCTCCACCTATGCTCGTCGGCTCTCCCCCTTCCCCTCACTGGCCACGTTTTCCCGAGATGACCTCGTGGCAGCAGCCATTGCAGTTGAAGCAGCTGCTGCGATCATTGGTGTGGAAGGAGGAGAACGTTGGATGAAGATCTGCCCTCCTCCTTGATCACTGTCGACCACGCTCTCTCCTCCTCCCCTGCCCGCTCGCCGATCAGGCGCAGCCGCCACCGCTCGCGACTGCCGACGCCGCTACGCCCTATTTGCGAGCCCGCTCGGGCAGCAACGGTGCAGTTGCTGCTGCTGCACTGCTGCCCGCGCGAGGTACGGCTTTGGGCGTGGCCGCTACAACTGGAATGAAGGAGGGTGCGGTTGCTTTTGGCGGCAGGGGAGGCTCGCAGCCGCTGATTGGAGGCCGTAGCAAACCCTTGCTGCCGCTATTGCTGCTTTGATCAAGAGCTCGTGACCACTGTGGTCGCGGGTGGACGGACTGCGGCTGCTACATGGGTGGGAGCGACAGTGGTTGCTGGTGACAATGTCGTGGCCGACAGAGAGGATTAGAACCCATCAAGACTTGCTTGCGATTGGTGCGTCCCCCCCCCTCCCTCTTTATTTTTACCAAATCCCTAGCCCTAGGTTGTGCAACCCCTGAGGATTTGGGGGTATTCTTAGGCGTGTTAGGGACTAATTTTTGTGGATAATTACTAATGTGTTGTCTTCGTCGTTGATGCGAGGAATTCGAAAGAACCAACCACCACGTAGAAGATGGGGTGCTCGGGTAGGGACAACTCCTAACCCTCTTTTTTGGTGTCCTCTTGAATTCTGAGCATAAGGAGTATTGCTTGTATGTGTAGGAGAGGGAACTGATCTAGAAATGAATGTCCCGTGATTTCAAGTTAGGGCTTAAGTTGGGATGGGATTCCCTTCATTTATGATAGCTCATAATTACAACTTGGGAATTGTCCATAATAAGTCCGAAACAAACAAAACCAATAGGGGTCTTGTGACTATGAAATATCTGTAGTGTGGATAATAACTAATCATGAAGGTTAGTGAAGATTGGGAATGGATGCTTGTAATATGCCAATAGTAGTGTCATGCTCATTTCATATTGGGACTTTAATGGGCGAGGATGTCATTCCATACTCGGTAACCTGTGAAAGATAAAAATCCAAATCCTTCGGGTCATGGGAAAGGTCATGCCTAGGAGGTGACCCTAGTGTTGTTCAGAGCTGGAGGTTGGAAACACCCAGTATCGGTACTAAATACCATTACTGTTACTGGATGGCCATACCAACCTGAAACATCCTACAAACTTGGATTTGGGGATGCCCAGTATCGATATTAAACATTAGCATCATCAACTCGGATCAGGATGGTAGATAGGCTGGAGACTGGGAGTGTCCAATATCGGTATTGAGACTTAGTATCGGTACTAGTCCCTTCTGGTGGCCAGTGGGCTGCGGCACTCAGCACCGATATTGGTGCCTTGGAAATTATGACAAGAGAATTGAAACTTGCCCTAGTCAACAAAGATAAATTTGAAAATAAAGAGGAAAAATAGGTCTAATTTATTAAAAGAACTACGAACATGAAAATGTAAATACCTAGTTGGTGATGAATGGCCAAGTATACTGTGCATATAGCAATCCCTAAAGAAATAGATTGAAAGCCAAAGAGTAATTGGCTACACCCAAAGTGAAATCTGGAATATTGAACCATGAGTCTAAAAAGGGAATGCTGGATCCTAAGGTCTTTTTATAAGACCCCAGGCGATCCACTAGGTCTCTAAGGTTTCATTCCGGACATGGAACCCAATGAAATTAAACGATGGTAGGTCGACTATGTGAGCTCATAAAATTGCACCATTAGACTTAGTGAACCATGAGTTCATTGCTTAGGTAGAGAACCCGAGCTGGTGCGGTAGCTGGAGGCTACTAAGGAATTTGCCTTGGAACTTGGAAGGTTCCCAGGTTTGGTGTGGCCTATCATTGGTGCTTAGTACTTGAATGTACCCAAATCCAACTCAATGCAGAGGTACTCGTGGCTCTAGGCTTTGTCTACACCTACATGCGCAACGGCGAGCATCGAGGTATGTGGTACTCATAGCTAGAGACTTATTGGGCACTCGTAAGTACGGAAGTGCCATGGTACTATGATGGATTGGTTGAGACCTTGTCCGACAGTAGATTAAGAGGGCACACCTGTAGACTATGCTCCTAAGGGTAGCAGCTCCTGGCAGGAGCATTAGTGTGGCTCGACAATTCTAGCCAATCCTACAATGATAATCTTGTTTTATCTATGACCGGTCCTTGTTGGACATAAATTGAGCTTGTACTTCATGATCACAAGCCATAGGCTTGGGTAGCTCCCAACAGACCCGACTCGTCTGACTAAAGCCAACAACGTACTTGATACATCGAGAACGGGCACGCCTTTCTCAAGGATCAATAGACTTGTTAGCCTTTCCCCTTGCTAGGGCGAGACTATCAGGATGAAATCCAAAGGAAATGATGCATCTCAATTTCCTTTGGTAGATAGGGATGATTTCCAAAATCTAATCACTAAGGCAAGTGAGGGAATAAGCAATGTGATAATAAAGCTGAATAATCACGTGAAAAAAAAAAAGTAAACGAGAAGAAAAGCTTGTAGCTAGCCTATAATGCTAATGAAACTTAGGTTAATTAGAGGAAAGAGGGAAAAGACCTGTGATTAGCTTGATACGTAACCAAGGCATATGTATATAGGGGAGTTGGCCTATAAGGCTAAAATTCGCACACTGATCTTCGTTCTTTCAATTGTTACATGTATTATGTCCTTACTAAATCACTTGGCTCATCTCTACTCTTATGACCCATTTTCAAGTATCTGTGGCCTTGAAGCAAGCAACTTTCACTCGGGATTTGAGCCCATGAGGACCTGGGTGGTTAGACAAGCATTTACTTTTGCCTCTTCTTGGGTAGATTGTTGGTATATGTAGATTGTAACATTTTTGTTAATGCCCTCTCTTAGATTGTAGCAAGTCAATTTCTGTTGCCTATCTAATGTATATTTATCCGTGAGTTTATGCTTGTAGATTGTTAGTTGATAAACTACATGGTTATGTGGATATTTGTGATGAGGTGTTAACGGTAACTAGGCTCTGTTTTCACGTTGTTTTTCCATGTTTATATTGCCTTTGGATGCGAGGTGTACCCACTTGTGTTTTACTACTTTTAGTTCTTTTGTGGAGTGGTTGTGGGGTGTACCCACCATTAAATTTTGTGGCATGCATGACAGGTACAAGTTGTAGGTACCAATTTTGGGAAAATATCGAATAAACAGGGAAAACTTTGCTGGATTTTTGGCAAGTTTCGACCTTAGGTTTAAATTAAAAATTAGCTTCCCTAAGGCATACATAGTTGATAGGATTACAAATTATAACCCAAACTACCCGGTAGTTAGGACCTTAGCGCCAGCACACCCGGTGGTCCATTTCCGATCCGTCAGGAATATTATCGAGGCGTTACAATCTTTAGTGGTATCAAGAGTCACGCACTTCTTTGGAAGTGTGTTTATTAGGTTGGTTTTGGGGTCATAGTCTGGAAATTGGTTGTAGTCCGTGGTAATGGCATACCACGTTGCTGGACCATTACGTACCTACTCTTGGATGCCTCCAAAGATCCGAGAACAATGAAGAGATTGTACGTGTGAGCCCAATCCCCTTGTGGTCATTGCTTAGTTCTAGGGTATGATGTTGATAATCTTGTGGACCCTAGTCGACTATGCGAGTAAAATTTGGGCCGAATTGGGGAGCCTCGACAATAACGGAGTTGACGGCAGTGGCAAAGGATGGATGGATCCATCGTCAGGGTAATGATCTAATTAAGCCTCCATGCGAGGAAGCACTTAATCGGCCACCGCCTGTAGCACTCACCGAGTGCGTTGAACTTGGGCAATTCAGGAGATGAAGCTATCGACCTTCTTGAGATTGAACGATCTATTGATCATGGAGGATGGAATGTAGAAGATCAAGGAGATCTTTGGTACTCTCTAGGTGGGAGAAGAGCATTGGGTGTATTTGGCTCCCTTCTAGTTTGAGGCATAATGAAGTGATGTGGTACCATTTTAAGGGGATCTCAGTGATAGGAAGTTGTGGGTTTCTGATTGTAGGGATAAGGTAGGAATCCAAGTGTGCCTATAGCCGAGGAATCTTTGGATGTCTGTCTCGAGGAATTGTCAAATTCCTCCACAATAAAAGGTTGAATTTGGGATCCAACTGGTGTTGGAACTAGCTCGATTCTTGAGCCTATGAAGGATGGATGGCTCCTGATGAGCTCATGGAACAAAGGGTTCAACTACAGGAGCTTTTGGACAATGGATTCTTTTCACCAAGGTGTGAGAATAAAAGATGGAGTATGCGATTTGTTTTGATTACTAAAAACTAAATAAGGCCATAATCATGACTGCGTACCCTCTTTCCAGGTCCATGATTGGTTCAATCAGCTACAAGAATCCGTAATGTTCTCGAGGGGTGACCGGTGATTTGGGTTGGTTAATTGCAAATAAGGTAGAAATGTTTTGAAATCTGTGTTTTGGACTTGTTGTGGGCATTATGAGTTTGGTCGTTGGACTAGCTAATGCCCCTGTTACATCCCTGAACTTGATAGATTAGATGTTCAAACTCTTTCCAGATTGATTTGTCATGGTGTTTATTAACGACATCCTGTTGTATCCTCATAGTACGAAACTGCACATGGAATGCTGAGGACCGTGTTGGATATATTGCAATGCAATCCACTTTCGACTCGGTTGAGTAGGTGAGCCTTGGCTTGGCAAGGTTGTTATCTTGGGTCACGTGCTTTATGGTTGAAGTATGTTGGTGGACCCAGCTAGAGTTGAAGCTCGATTTGATGGCAATGTTAGTCATTGCTTTCCCATTGATAGGTCGTAGATTCATGGTGCACGATAACGCTTTACACAAGGTTTTAAATATCGATATCGATATTGTATCGACAAGTCAAAGAGGGGATATATTGAGGATATATCGTTGATATTAGTGAATTTTTTGGAAATTACTCAGAAAGTCATAAAATATAAAAAAATGTCAAATTAATATTTTTATGACTAATATATCATAAAGGAATGGTTAAAAAACGTGTGTATGCATGCGTGTGGGTTCCGAACAACGTCAGTCCAGTCCTGCCTGTGTGTCTGTGTCTGTCCATTTTCAATCTCACACCTCCCGCCCAGTCATGTCCTACCGTTTTCAACCTCCTTCCGTCTCATCCACAACATCATTTTTCCCACCTAACCGGCGATATATCGTCAATATTCAGGAAAAATACACTTTGGGTGATATTGATACCACCCCAACTTGTCGATATGTGATATATCGGCGATATATCGTCAATATCACAATATGTCAAACCTTGGCTTCACACCTTAGACTCAATTGCATCTTGATGTGAGTGGATGGGTAATTGCTTGTGCTTCTTGATCATTCCGAGATAGCAAGAAGAACTACCTTACATGACTTGGATTTTGCAGCCATTATGGTTGCCTCGAGGTTGGGAGGCATTTTTTTTGTTGTGAACCCTTTGATGTCTTCACTTGGAAGGAATTCAGAATGACGCATCGCTACTGGGTAGATCTGTTGAAAGATTACAATGGTCGAGTCCAACACCATCCAAACGATATTCAAATTTACTTTAGACATAAGATATCAAACTTGAGCCATTTGACCCGGAACAAACCTCATGTTGCACATAGAAATTGGAGACACAGCCACAATCAACTTGATACAAAGAAACATTCAACAAGAGTAGCTTATTAATAGAGATGGCTGCAACCATCCGGGATAATAACATGGCAGTGAAAATGATCTCTTTCAACATAGCCTAAATTTTGTTAATTAGGAGTAAAATTTAAGGATTCATGGCTAACGATTCAATTCAAGATCCAAGTTTAATTGAGAACAACTAAACTTACCAACTTGTTCGATATATTCTTGATGGGTTCAAGACAACAACGAAAAATATTTAAGTTAAAATCTTCAAATAATATATAATGTTTGATATTTTATAATTCATTACAAGTGACATATTTATCGACCTATGTAGGTATATAAGAATTTGGCGACATAAGAAAAGATAAAAACATCACTCTACTTAAAAGAAGAGATTAGAAGCTAAATTATCGATACAATTTGATTCATACCTAAATATAACTATCGTAATTGTGTTCAACAAGATTCAAACCCCCAAACCAGTCTTGCAATGTATTTAGATTTTAAAGGGTAATTATGAAGTGTGTAATCCCCAAGCACATGAATGCAAGTCAACTATTATTGTCATGGGTGCTATTACAGGGACACCACTGTGTACACAGTGTTCACAAAAAGTTTTCCTATCATCATCCCATGACGATGTTACGATGAGAAAGATGAGATCACATAAGAGGAAAGGAAGAATACGAGGAGCATTTGAAGTTAAATTATATTTTAATCATAAAACCAATCAACGTTTCCAATTTATTTCCTCGAAATTTTACACTGACAGCTCTCTATTAGTAGGAGATCACAAAATTAGTCGTACATGAGCATTTTTAACTTATGACTTGAGGTTAGTTAAAATACATAGTTCATCTGCGAGTTGCGAGCAAAGTAAGACTTTGACCAAAAATAATATATTATAAAGAGGATATAGCAATCGAGACGTGACAAGTTAAGCATGAGAAACAAAACTTTGTAGATTACTATAATTTAAGATAATGAATGAGACAAATAATATATAACAACAATATCAATATACATATACATATGTCATTATATTATATCATATTAATATCAATATATATTAAAATATATTCACTTAAATATAACATATCTATTAAAATAATTTACAATATCACATCAATCAATTCACATTTATCTTTTAATATTAAATAAATATCCACTGAAATCACCAATCATTAAAGTTGCATTTGACAACATGACGAGAGTTATTTCAAAATTAAAGTTAAACGCTGAAATAAAGGAAGAGCAAAAAAAAAAAAGAAAAATTTATGTTTGCTCTACCAAAGATAGCAAATTTTCCGATGGAATTTAACTCAAGGGGTGTTTGTGTATTTGCAACCAAAGAACGTACTTCAAACTTGCATGGTTATTGTCTCTCCGAGTATGAAACACTCAAGGGCACCAGCATAATAATAGAAAAACATAGGCATGCACAAGTGAGAATCCCCTGTTACAATTACATATGAACACTGAGAATTGCATACTCTCTGAATGATCATTTTTGTGGAGGCATTTTCTCTATAATATACTCTGCTTTCATGAATAATGTTATAGAGTAAGCTAACGTACATTGTGGGAAAAATAATCATACAAAAAAATGGTGACTGCGAGAGTCTCCTGCTCAAATAGGTGGCGTCCAATTCCAATGAATATGCATGTTAGCTTCCTCCATTAAGAACTGGATAAGATCCACAGATAGACAGTGGACCAACCTGTGAGAGCAAAGGCAGCAACTATATATGTCCACAGGAATATCACCGAGCATTCCTCTTGTGCCACATCAAATAGCTCAGCCATGGTTCCTGCATGTAGTGGATATTTTTTGCTGTTTATCATCTCATTTGAGGGGGACAAGAATTTAACACGTTGAGTTTTAATAATTGCCAACAAATGAATAAACGACTCCATCACAAGTATTAACTAAAATCTCGGTACAAAAAAATAAGTAATAACCAATTAGTAGCTAATATATATATATATATATATATATATATATATTGGCTCACCTATATTCATGGCTGGTGGAAGAGCGTACTGCATCAGCAAGGCATACTGAAACAAAGGATCAAGAGGGAGGAGGCCGAGCTCCGCAGCTCCTTTAACTACGCCAATGCCAACAAGGGGAGAGACCACAAATCTCACAAAGACAATAGCTACAACCAACATTTTCCTTAGCCTTGCCTTGCTTAGCCCTGAACATGTATGCAATGCCCATTTCATGGTGTAATTAATTAACATTAATCAATCCAACTTCATGCAGGGAACGTTACTTTTGCATCAAATAATATATATATATATATATATATATATATATATATATATATATATATATGATCATGCATAATCATACCTTTGGTAAGGTTTCCTCCTAGAATGAGAGTAACACCCGGTATTGTCCCATCTCTACAACCCAACAGAGGAGGCAGATGTTAGACCTTTACCAAAATGTAGCTGAAATAAAACATCATGATACAAATCTAAGTCGGAATGTACATGGATCCTCTAACAAGATAAAAAAAAATGCAGAATTAATGCAGACCTAAGTTTTTTCCTAGCCTATTATTATTTACTTCTTCTGTCTAACAGTGTAGATGATTAATATTACTATATTGATCATACCTTGAACGGTCATGACTTGATTAATGGATCTTGGCGACCCAATAAAATAGATTTTTAGATCTGATTAAGGACCTGTTAATTGTGATGCACCCATATATATTTTGTGTGTTAGGATTTTGTGGAGGCATATGTGAGGTCACTCTTAGGGTTTTTCAGAGGCATGGGTTTTATACTCCATCTTTCATCATCTGGTGGTGGAATCTCTCTCTCTCTCTCTCCCCACCCATGATTTTTTCCCACTACACTGGAGGGTTTCCACGTAAGCACTTTATATCTTATGGTTGATTGCTTATGTTTGTTTCTCCACATGATTTTCCAACAATTACGTTGCACAAATTACTTTTATCCTTCGTTTATTTATCTTTCTCTTTTCAAGAAACATAAATCTATATATGACTGTGTTTATTTCTACCATAGAAAATTAATATGGAACTATCACTAATTCAATGATGAAGGTTAGCTGTCTAAATACAGACCCCAATAAATTGATCGAGTCTTTGAGAACCCGAAGAGGCGCGCTGGGCCCTATGATCAGAGATTTCAACCATGGTATCGCCCCAACGACCAATCCCGCAAACTGTTACATTTCTAGAACCATAAGCAAGCATGTTCTGGTTTTCTTTGGGAATAAATAAGAATTTTGAAAATCAACTCAGGTTTGAGAAAATTTTACAGAAGCGCAAGTTGGTGGAGATAGCAGCTCCTCGGCCAATTGGTAAGCAGTATCCTTGATCGTCTTCCAAATTCCAGGCTTTTGATCTCGCCAAGGTGAACACTGGATGATTGCCTGCATTGGCATGCCAATTATGTATGATTAACAATATTAATTTTTCAAAAAAGAAATCAAGATGCGACTCCCAAAATGTTCTGGATTTCGCAACCAAGCTAGTTTCATTAAACAACCTTTAATTCCTTCTGTTGGCTAAACACATAATTTTGTCACAAAAATTTGTGGAATAATTGGATTGGTGAAAATTAAAGTTAGACTAGCTAGATGTGCCAGTTAAAGAATTACCAACTTGATGAAGGTGTTAGGAAAGAAAACTTGGCTCATATTTAGGTAACTTACCATGCATGTCATCACTCCTTCAAAAGCTTTGGATTTAACATACGTTAATTTTCTAGCCTTAAAAAGAAAGATATGTGTTGCATCAATCCAAACGTGCCATGACATATAACGAAACGCCAAGGGAAAACCCAAGCTAAGCGATGAGGTGAACCCAAAGTCCGAGCATACTCATCATGATAGAAACAAGAAACAAGAGAAATTACGACCGATCCAGATGATCGGATCGAAAACGACAAAGAATAAGGACGAAGACTTTGGCGAAAAAGATAGATTGTCTCACAAAGAAGTGAGACAACCTATTGAAGCGAATGGTCGATTTGCTAAAGGTGCACCCTGATCATGATCAGCTTAGATCCTTCAGACCTACAGCTCTGGCCGAAACCACGTTATGGATCAGAGGTTGAAAGCGATCTGGCCGGAAGGTTTCTGAATTATTGCATTACTTGAAACGGTAGCAGCTGCCTTTATCTTTATTGGCAAGCTGTTACCAACCTCCAACAGGAATACAAGACAGCATCAACGGAATCACATACATAGCCACTCCCTCATTAAATACACCAGCAAACAATTGCAACCCAATGTTTCATCATTTTTATTTGAAATGTTTCTTTTTTCCTTTTTTTTTTTCATCGAAAGTTGACTCAATTAATTAGTAGCGCTTACCGCATCTTGGGCATGCTCTTCTTCATTCTTGAGAAGTTGGCTTGTTCCAATGGCGTCATGGGCCGAATTGCACATCTTTGGATTCTCGCTGCCTTCCTCGATAGAGGACATCTTCTTGTACAACAAGCTTGATTCTCTCATGAGGCTATAGGTATGGGTCCATATGTAGAATCCTCCGAGCTTCATATATAATTACCCTTCGCATAATTAGTATCATCAAAGGCGACAATCTAATTGAACACCAAACATACGCACGCAAAATGATACCATTAAAATAAAGTGTGAATGTGGACTTATCAGAAAAATATCATGGAATGGATATACCCATGCAACTTTTCTCTTTTTTTTTTCTTTTTTTCTTTTTTTTGCCTCTTTTACGTATATATGGAAATGCATGTGTAATTTCTTATCCATATCCTCCTAAATTGAAGTGGTTATTGTAACGGATATTAATCCATATTAATATTTACCACAATCCTAGGCTTGCTACGGTTCGTATCTTCTATATATTCAACACTAGCTAGGAAAATCAGAAATGTTCTATGATAGGTTTGCTCAAAGTTTCCATTTGAGTAATCAAGAGTTGTGCACCCCCCCCTCCCCCCCGTTTTCTTATTAAAAAAAATGTTTTTGGTAGTCGTAGCTTTTTATCAGGCAAGGATGATGAACAAAAATAGAAGCATACGATTTGAAGACAAGATTAGATAGAAAAGAAAATGAATTTTTATATGGATCTCCCTGCAGGCCTTTACAATTAATTGCATCATAAACCTCACAAGAATCATAATCACACAAGAAGACCTGCAAATTAAGTTAACGCCCATTGGAACGATCGATGCTAGCAAAAATGTTCTCGTTGCATCAAGGAAGGTTAACTTTGTGTGTGATATTTAGCAACTCCTCAGGGGTCCTCATGTAGTTATGACATTCGTAGGGGTTACGATGTAATAATGACTAATGTTAATTTGCACAAAATAAACTTCCTGCAGGGCATTTATGGTTCCATGCTGCTCCACATGCTTTCAAGAGAAGGATGCACACAAGAAGAGATGTTTGCTCACTGCCATGGAGAAGGAAGCATAGGAGAGTGCATTGTTATGGCACGTGTGGGCTTCCCCGAACACGTCGGCGTCTTCGTCGCAGATCGCGGGGATGACTATGATCATCAAGTTACCCAAATTTCCTGTTCACCACAGTAAAATGAGACCATGATACTTGCTTCATCATATCAATACTAAATCCCAACACCAATGCACAATTCGGCACCATGGTTCTCTAATTGAGCTAATTGATTTCCTTACCTGCAGAACAGGAAGCAATGATAAGGCCTCTGAGATGTGGCTCCGGTCTCATGAGCTTCACCACCATCCACCCAAGTATGCTCCCACATAGGAAAATTATCCCAATGTTCACCGGCATAAACCACCTGATTAACCAGTAACGCTAACTGAATTACAGTTATTTCAACATGTAACACAACCACTGAAGGCAACAAGAGAAATCTTTATTATTATTATTATTAGTTTTTGTGATTACCTACCAGGAAATGATGTCTTGGAGGGTAATTGTGCTCGCGAGGCTACTAAAGATGAGAGAAGGGGTGAAGATGTAGAAGACGACCTGCGTGAAAAATTGGACTGCGATGAGTTTTTCTGCATCGAGATAGATGGAGGAGCTAGGGGTAAAATCAAGCAAGTGAACATGCAATGACCTTGTTCATATGTTTTCGAGCTTGGAGCGTGAGGATCTCGCAACGCTCTGTCGCAAGGAAGGCACCAAGGACGGCGATGAGGAGGACCTGCAATGTTGGCATGGAAGCCGCAACCAAGAGATCCAAGAAACCCATCTCGCAGTTGCTTATCGAGTGGAATGGGATACAACTGCCAACAAATTAGAATGGATCACACATACAAGTCTTTAGGTCCATAGGATCCTTTTGCATGGTTGCATTTACTTGTTCTGTAATTTGTTGCAATCAAGTAAATAATCTGAATTCTTCACATCAAGATGTCTATCTCCTTCTTCTTCTTCTTCTTCTTTTTTGTTTCTTTACCTTCCAACAAGATAGTTTAATTTGGCGGGAAATTAATGTGTATATATTAGTTATTGAGAAAGGAAGCAAGGTAGGAATCAGGTGAAAAATCAAAGGAAATCTAAGGAGTTTGTATCTTATCTCTTGGGTTGTTGAACAAGTTCACTACTTCCCTCCTCCTCTCTCAGATGAAGGATCTTGGGTACCCTGTGATGAAAAGTTCCTTTTGACTTAATATTTTTAGAGGAAGGTTTGGGTGAGTTGGTTTTGGTCTTGGTTTGTCCAACCGGACATGATTAGCAAATTGTTTCGTATGCTTACCATTTAGCCTCTATTATAAGCAACATGCTTCGTATTTAGGTCAGATGAATCATTTTCATCTAGCCCAATCCAATTCAATTTGTTCGTGGAGCTCTTAAATGCCACTCAATTCTCCATTTTTTTTTCCATAACAACAATAAAATATGAAATGATGGATTAGATTGGGATATCTTGATCCCTTGGCCAAACCCTCTTTGTGGAATTCATCATTCATGACGAGGCTTATTTCGTAGTTGATTGGCAGACATCATTTGCGGATCGTGGTAATGGATTTAATTTGAACCAGGCAAGGCTCAACTGAAGTCTATTAAAGTGGGCGGATTTATGAGTCAGGCCGAAGTCCTTTTAATACGTAAAAGGTTGGCCCAAAATAAATGGTTAGGATTGGACCAAGCTGAGCACATTTATTGTTTAAAATGGAGGTGAAAGTTTCCAATTTATTAAATTTTAAGCGTGTAGGCATGGTATTAAGTGTAAGAGTTAATTAAAAAACTTAAGAATGATGAGATTAAGGAGATTTATATAACTTAATCCCAATTAAAAACAAGTACATACTTGTCATTAGAATAACAAATTAATTAAAGTTTTAAAGTTTTAAATTTAACACTCTTACCTATGATTGTATCAATACAACAAAAAAAGCTTGAAATATTCGTATAGAGTTAAGATTGAAAAGTTAGTTATATTCTTTTATAACGATGTCCATAATATATAATTTTCTACGGATGCAGCAAACTATCTTTTATCTACTATATATATACATGTATTATACCTGTATATATTATACGGCCTTTAAATAAGTCGAGTGAACTTCACTCAACTTAAGCCTTGATGTTAACCCATTTAATTGGCCCAACCTCGCACTATTGCTTGTGAGCTTGGGCCTAGATTTGACCTAGTGAGTTGGGCTCAAGATTGGGTCAAGGCTGCATGACTCGATGGCCAACTTTAGATGTAGGATTGGGCCCCAACCACTGCTTTTGAGATGGCATGCGGTGTTGCCAATAGCTACTGACATGTAGTTGGCGTGGGTTGCATGTTGTTGTGACGCAACTAATTTAATTTTTTTTTTTAATTTTATAAAAAGAGCAATTTTGCTCCTACCAAGAAAGAGACCATACGTAAGGTCTACATCAATCAAGTATTTGGAGGGAGTACTTTGGGTTTATTTCTGATAAGATGGGATCATTTAATCGATCCCTGAGGTGTGCACATAGCCCATCTCTTTTGACCCTTTGGTGGTCTTGGAGGTGGCAAAGATGTATGGTTGAATTTCTCCCATCTTTTTTTTTATTTTCTTTAATATTTCTTCGTTAACAGAAACGAACAAGATACAAAAATGCTACCTTAAAAGGTGAGGGAGGAGGAAAAGACAAAATACTCCCTTAAGAGGGAGAGTATAAGATACTCCTCATTCCAAAGAATGGGAGAAATTTGTATATGGAGCATATAAAATAAGAAGAAAAATTATTAAAAAAAAAAAAGAAAAGAATGTACCTTTCTAATTTGTTCATACAGTTCTGATGAGTTACTCTACGTCACTGGAGGTATTAACGAGCGCCTGGAAAGTTGATGGTCGAAGACAAGGTGATCCAATACTTAGTTGTGAGACGCATGACTTCAAATGTAAACCTAAATTGAAAATCGATTTCGTGGGAATGTAGAGGCGAAGGTGAGGCCACCGACAAAAGAGATGTCAACGGAGATCGGAACAGAAACGTCGATATCAATCACACTAATAGTGAGAGTATCGAAGACAAAGATGGTCGTGACGAAGCCGAATACAATCAAAGAACCATCACCACATCTCCAACCGTGACGAAAGCAAACAGAAGGTAAGCGATGGAAGGTAATTGCAAGGAGAGTGGGTCGCAACTTGCCAGAACTAACCCGAAGCCCAAGGTTAGATGCAAGAAAGGAGAGCTTAGTTGAAAAAGAGATAAGAACTCCTAATTTCGAGATGGTAGAAACGAGGGAGTCGGTCCCGACGGCCACTTTGAATTGCGCCTTCTTCCGTGTACGCAGAAAGGAAAGAAAACGAAAAAGGCTCTCGTCCCTGTGAAGTGCATCTCGCTGACAAATTCTAAAATTTTTTGACTAAGTTAATAAAGTCAACAAGTTCCAAGTTGGAACTCCCAGGAGAGCAGCATTTAAGATTGCGGGGGCCTTTGCGCGAGAGGCGTGACGTAGACGCAAAAAGAAATGAATCGTGGGCTTCGGTTTTTGTGAGTGAGAATGGAATAATAGCATCACGAAAAAAAAAATAATAATAACTGTAAAAATATATAATTATTTTTCTTTTTGGCGGGTTATAGTTAGTTTTATGTTGATAGATAACATTTTAATACAGAGGTGCTTTTGTCACGTCGAATTCTTAATATTGTCGACCTATGTTATATTAACGAATATGTGGCCGACATAAACTTACTTCACGGGAGAGGAGGGTTCGAGGAAATTTTAGATTCAGGGATCTAAGCCCTGAGCCTAAATTTAAACTCCCAACAAAACAAAATGGCTAGACGATGGTTAATTTTGTAAAGGTAAACCAGATATTATCCTGCAGGAGCTCTACTCTAAACGATGGCTGTCAAAAAAGAAGTTATTAAAAAGAATAAATAACATTTAGCGTATCTTCGATTTCATTCGAGATCTCACTGATGAGATCTTAGATACTGATGAAAAAGAATTTGAAATTCTTGTCTCGTTCCCCCGCATAGATAACTTAAGTGAGATTTATACGTGTGGGCGGCAGCGCTCATAAAAATAATTAACCATTAAATATTCATTTAGCGGCAAAGTGGAACACTGCCTTCGAAAATTAACAGTGTCCTTTAAAAAGGGCATCATTTTCTGTGGGGCCTTCGAGAGGAGATGCCACAGAGAATACGACACTTTTTAGTCCTGTGGCCATTGCACGAAATATTGCCACCGAAGAGAACAAAAACAAAAGGTATTGAAAGAAGGAGACAGGCAAATGTCAGATATGGAAAAAAAACTCGTGACTCTAATCTTGCTGCCGTCCGATATCTGAAATTGCCCTATTTGAAAGTTCAATTAACCCAAGTTAAAAAAAAAACAAAGAAATGAATAAAAATAAAAACGTAATCGGTGACGTAAAAAGCCACACAAAATAATTTATTAGCCCTGTTTTCGTGATTTACACAAAATTGTCGATGTGAGTATATTCGATAATTAATTTTTAATATAAACAAAAAAAATATATAAGATTTGTTACAGACTTTATCACATTTAAAAAGATCATAATATTAGTTTGAATTAAATTATTTTATATCGGTGATAAATTATTTTAGATAATTGTATAATGTTACAAAATAATTTTATATCGGTGATAAATTATTTTAAGGTATTTTTCCACCGATGTAATCTCATTTTGTATTAGTGTAAAATTATCCCAATAGTAATTGTATAAGTACAAAGTGATTTTACACGGATGGAAAATAATTTTGACCTATGGATTTATGATTTAGGGTTTAAGATTTAGGTTTATGGAAAATGATTTCATACGTGAGAAGTGATATTTCACTTGAAAAGTGATTTTTCAACTTAGTGTTTAGAGTTCCCTAAGGTGAAAAACCACCTTTCAAGTATAAAAATCACTTGTCATATGTGAAGAAACACTTGAAATTTAATGTTACACAAGTGTAATCTTACTTTGAACTATTTTACATCGATGCAAAGTAAGATTACACCGGTGGAAGATAAGATGCATCGGTGTAAAGTGATTCTATAGGTGATTTGAATGATTTGTACCCATACAAAAATAATTTGTTGTTTATTTTAACAGTGGTAGGCTCCACTACATGTGAATACTTTTTTTTTATATAAAAGAAAGATATATCAAATGGATATCATATTCACAACACCGTATGTCAACTTTTAAATTTTCAAACCCACATCCAACCCAATTTAGTATATGGTCGCTTAACCTATGTTAACTAATTAACCCATCTCAAGAAGAGGTGGAATAAGTCAATCCAGGGCACCACAACTACAAGGATATATTGATCCTTCTGAGGCTTAGTTTGGTAATTGGATAACCAACAAAAGTTGGGGTTATCCCAATTTGAAAGTTAGCTTAGTTAAACCTCAAGGTTAAGACCCAACTCAAGTTGAACCATCCCAGGGATGGATAAAATAAGTTACCTTCATTTAAAATAACTACATGACAATCCACGAGTTTTACCCTACAACATACCCAAGTTGTCACAGCTTATCCCAACATGTTAACCACTTGCCATGCTCACTAAATAGAAATGTAAATCAATTCCTCAACTTTAAAAAAAGTTATTCCACAGAATTTAACCTTAGTTGCCAGACTAGTTCAGAGTTCTCTCTTGTTACGAAATTCCTCCTTGACTTGGTGTTGTTGGGTGTACTAAATTGTAGTCAACTCCGCATAAATGAATCGATGGAAAGTTATTAGTAGAAAATTAAGGCATGTGAAATTAAAATTGCTAAAATCGGGATAGAAGAGTCCTACCAGGAAACAAACTCTCATCCTTTCGTTGCCAACACACCCACGTTGAATGTCGAAGATTAGGTTGCGATGGGTCATCTGATATTTATAGCTATCAAACTTGGCCGAAATTTCCATAATTATATAAAAACTGAGAATCTTGTGACCTCTAAGATCTCAACGCGGGATTTTACCAATGAACCAACCCCTTTATCTATGCATTAATTTACCTTCTCAGATAAGAGAAATTAATTCTAAACAATTCTAGCTTTCTTCTGGTTGTACAAAAAAATCCGACGCAGAAGTAGTGATATTTGTTATATATCCTAATTCTTTGCTTCCTTACCATGTGATATGAAGCTGCTTTGCGTATACAATCAGATGGATGGAAACCTTTATTTTTTTTGCCAAAAATGTACACAAGCATCAAAATAATCCTAGCATTCTTTCTTTCTCGTAGTAAGCACAATCGAGATCAATTTTAGAGTGTAAATCTTGACTTGAAATTGAAACAACCAAAGTAATTAACTAGATGGAAAGTTTTCACGAGAAATTATTCAAAATCCAAATTGATGTCAACTTCGAGTTCAAGATCATGTGTTAGGTAGCCAACATCAGTGCTGATGGAGAATCTACCTCATATAGGTGCATAGATACAAGCTTGCGACTCTGGTGGTACCTAACTAGTGGATTGAAGAGGTTAATTGGGAGAATCCCATATGAACGTACACCCCTCTTGAAAGCTATGGGAAGAACTCAATCAAATCAATTGATCTTCAAAAGGCCAATAGAAAGAGATATAGAGAGAGAGACACTAACCTTTTGATGAGGACCTTTGTGTGGTTCTTCTTTCAAATGATTCCTTCAATTAGTCGACCAAATCTCCCTCTAGTTGGGTTTAGTAATTTTCTTCCCCACGAAATGACACTTGTGTTAAAGGGGCGAGGGATGGGTTAGGGGAGTTGTGCCTCATTTATAGGGAGGAGGAGCGTTGAGGAAGGAATGGGGCCAAAAGAAGACGTGTGATGACGTGAGACCACGTGTTTTTAGCTTATCATGTCTTTTTCTTTTCTTACAATTTATTGATAACCAATTGACACCAGAAGCTCCAAGTCATAACCATTCTTTTTTTTTATTTTTTAACATGATACAAGAGATGTGAGGTAAAGATAGAAATAATTACTCTTTAAAAGGAAAAGAAAAATAATTTGTAGAATGGAAGAAGGCCAAAATATCCTGTAGAATGGGAAAATATCAAGATATAAAATAACATGACAAGAAACAAAGGATAAAGAAAAAAAAGCATCCTAAAATTGAGAATCGGACGATCTTTCGAAGGAAAACGACCACACGCTCGTAGAATGGTAAGAGATTGAATGAACTGAATCCTGACTCTTGTCAAGAAAATCCACCGTAAATTGCACGAGATCACACGTGATCCCCTATAAGACTACACTAAAAAAAATAAAGAAAAGAAAGGACAGCACCTCCAACAACCAAAAAGTTGGTGCAACATGCGAAATCACCCATAATCGTAGCCAACCACGTCTTTGTAGGTTCTAACGGAGAGCGGTGAGATTTGCGTGATAGATAAATAATGCGGAAATAAATATGCGATAATTTCACAAAAAGAGCAATCACACAAATACACAAGCATTTTTAGGTGAAAACCCAAACTCGAGTAAAAACTAGCACCTAAGCCTCTCGACTTAGGATTTTTCAATCGACCTAGTCGATCAAATCCACTAACGAAGGTGACTTAACCACAATACAATCATGCTACTATGTACGAGGGTAGTGTTCCTCAAAACCGCTCATCTTCACGAGGAGTATTTTGTCTCAAGAGGGAGACGGAAATTTGCAAAGCGAATACCCAAACAAGAACAATAACAACAGTCCTATAGAGCCACAAAGTAAGTATTTAAATCTAGTTATTATAGGTAATAGAAACTTCCATTTGATGAAAGTGTGTTGGCTGGCAATGCGAGGTGCATAAACCACGCGATGACACTACGATGCTCTCGTATTCGTAGGCGGGAGAGCAGGTGCACAGTAAGGATGATGCTCTCAAGAGTGCGGACAAGGATTTAGAGAGCAATAGTACTTCTAGGTGATTCCTTTCTTCTCTTGAACACAATATGAGTGGAAGTAGTGTTTCTTGGTGTATCTAACAAAGGAAGAGTACCCCTCTATTTATAGAGGTCCTAAGAATGGTTTAGAAGGCCTTGGAAGGCTTCTATAACTGATGGGAAGAAATCCAAGGTAAAATAGGTCAAAATCAACGTTATTATTGATTCTGACAGGGTTATCAGACGTCCAGTTCTAAAGTCAGACGTCTGAGCCATCGTCTGATCTAGAAGGGTAGAAAATCTAGACTGAATTGGATTAAGACGGACATCTAAGATTCAATTATAAAACGTCTGGGCTTATAATTAGACGTTTAATCCTAGGAAGGTTTCTTTCCTATTTTCGCAAGATCGAAACAGGGTTCTAGTGTAAAGCTGCACAAACGACAGGTCAGATGTCTGACAATATGTATGGTTGTCTAGAAACAAAAATCATTGAGAGAATGGATTTTTCGAGGCTCAAACGGCTATTAGGTCTAACAAGAAGTGATTAGGGTCAGATCTTAGCCTAACGTCTATTTATCAAACATCTGGGATGTACTAAGGACATCTAAAATATATCTAAATCAGATTAAGGGTTGATCTTCAATGATTAAGTCTGGCAAGACAACGATCCTCTAGTTAGACGTCTGGTAAAGTCCTCAAATATCTTCTAAGACATCTGGACTAGGGGCAAGACGACTGGATTTGAGAAATAGAGAATGGGTTTCCAGCCTAAGTGTTCTGGACGTCTAATCAAATAGTCAGACGTCTTAAAGTCTAAGATCAGATGTTTGATGTCCAGATTGGACGTCTGATCAGGTTATTTAATACCTACTTTGGTTTTCTAAGTTTTCTATGAGATGACTAAGTATCCTAGGGTAGAGTACGTGTTCATAGGACTAATATTTTGTTACTTCAGGCTCTTAACAAATAATCTAAGCAAAAAACAAGCAAAGACCAAAAAGATACATATACAAAATACAAGGCAGACAAGCACCTATCATATTCTTCATCTTCTTGTCTTCAAGCTCTCGCTCCACGCGAAGCTCATTCTCCTTCACCAAGCTCCTCCAATCCTCCATGGATATGAGCTTGAACTCCTCTTCCACACTTGTAATAATTTGCAATTATCCTGAAAACTTAAATTCAATGCAAATGTTAAATAACAAGTATTTTGTTATTATCAAAATTAATGATCATGATGCCCTTACACTAACAGTCTCGGCATCAGAGCACTGCCGCGCATCTGTGATCCCTGACGTCAAGCCTACCAAGCCAACCGCAGCTCCATCCGTTACAACCATCGTCGCAACTACTGGAACGCCAACAACATCTCCAACTAAGGCACTGCCCGTGCATGTGACTACGATGAACAGTCAACCTCATTCCACGCTTCGACCACGACGACCCGCTGTCGATCGACGAGGTCACTAACTGCCGATGCCTTGATGACCGCCTCAACAAACGATTGCGATGAATCGCCGACAAATGGCCGCCACGATGAAAGTACATGACGATCAGTCGTAGCTATCGCCCACGACCAAAGCTCCAGTTGACCTGCAAGCCTCCACTGCGAACAATCACAATGACGATGACAAGTAGCTACATGTCAACCGACAACTCCCAATAGTCGAAGATATGATCCAAAGAGAGGGAGAAACCTTGGAGAGAGGGGGTCCTTATCAGCCAAGGATAGCCAATCAAGATCCCCCAAGCAGTTAAGACTTTTGTCACATGCAAGACAGCAGGGAAGTATTAATGGGACAGGAAAAAAAAAAAACAAAGAAAGAAAAACAAAATGAGGTGTGTAATCATAACCAACCTGCTTCCACCGGTCATTTTTTCAGCCGTACATCTTGGACCATGGGAAAGCCAGTAATTACTTAAACGATTTGCCACCTTGGTTTTCCTTAGGTTTGCTTACGTGCATAAAGAATTAAATTTTTATAAATCTTTGCTATTTTTGAATGAAGATTTTTTTTTCTTACCCAAAAACAAAACTTTTATAAATATTTACATTTGTATGGAAAAAAAAAAGCAGTTTAAAATCAAATAAAATCACGCTTGTGTGAATCGGATATTAAGGAATGTTTTTTTGAATCAGAAATCTTTTTCCTTTTCACATTAGAATTATTGTAATTTATAAAATGACACGTAAGAGTGTACCAAGAGTCTATCTTAACTATTCGGTATTTGAGAGCAACTAAGAAAGAACTACTCCCTTAACTTTTGTTCCATATGAAGTGGAAATTTGTAGAGCTAAGTAAATAATTCTTAAGGTTTTGACATAAATGTTCCTTGTAATATTTGTATATACATATATATCTTCACTTAATATGTATTTACGTGCATACTCCTAATAAATCTATAATTAGAGTAGATTATACCCCTTAATTAACCATCGTTACTTACTGAGGTTACAGTCACCAGTGTAAAATATTTTCCAACAACCTATCCAAAGCTGTTTCAACAGAAAGTCAAATGTCCAACAACCTATCATGGGTTGACATATTTGAAGATGTGTACGGCGGACCATAATTGAAGATGTGTATGAGCCGTTAACCTATCATGGATTAACAATGCAGAGATAACGTACTTGAAGATGCTAACTAGATGCTTTTAAGTATTATTACTGGATTAATGGATATATTCAAAGGTTGCTTAGACTTATGAGTAAAAGGAATCTATACATCGAGTTTGAGAACAAAGTTGGTGTATTCAATAACTTTGTCAAAATTGACGCATTGCTTTTTAACTAGGGACTTGAATCTCATATATATATATATATTCCAAATAGCATCCACGTGAAAGATGATCCGCCTTGTCGGTACCTATTCTGTCAAGTAACACTATTGCCTACCTCAGGTGGGTAGGCAATATTGTTGGATCTCTCTATCAGGAAGGGGATCCACCTATCTCAAGTTAGTATTTGGCATTTATTATTTACCTTAATTCTTGATCTTGTTCTTAACTTGTAACCCATAAGCTTCTACGAGCTTTTATAGATTTTATTTTGGTTGAGATTAGAGGAGTGTTAAAATTTTGTTTCACATTTATTTTGATGTTAACAAAATTATTGTAGATTAATATTTACAATTAAGTGATATATATATATATTTAAATGAAGATCAAGGTAAACAAAAAATAATGACAAGGTGGCAAGATGATATGGAGGAGATGATGATAGAAGATCATCTTCGATTTATAGTTTTTGTTGTCTTTTAGATTAGGTTTTTACTTTATTATAACGTATGCCTCTTAATAAACATAAGTTAGATTGTAAAATTAATTAGAAATAAATTAGGATAAACATTACAATCATTTTCTAAGAACGTACTTAAAAATAAATTTTGTAATTCTTATAAAATAAGGTACTTGTAAGTAAGTATTGGCACTATTTATCGGTACTGGTACATGATAGGTACAGATTTGAGCCTATGTCTCAAACTGTAAGGAACAAGTACCGGTACTAGTCATGAGTACCGGTATCTAGTGGCCACAGTTTGTAGACTCAGTTTGAGCTGGATCTTACGATTACCGTTACCAACGATGAGTACCGATATAAGTCATAGTGCCTATTGAGTCTCAAATCTGGGAGTCACAAGTACCGGTACCCATGATGAGTACCAGTACTAGGACTCTTGTGTGCTAGCTACTAAACAACTATGAGCAGCTAGTACCAATATCACTACTTTAATATCGGTACCAGTTAGTCATTGGTTCAAATCTGAACGGCTGTAAAACTGATTTTGAGAACTTAAACGTTGGGATTTAAACCCTAACGTCTAGTAGGTGTATTTCTAAGGTCCTAACTCTATAAAAAGACTTTTGGACTCTTAATTTAAAAATAAGATATACAAGGAAAATTCTAGAGCTTTGAATTCCAAATTTCCACTATATTTTCAAGAGAGAATGTAGAAGCATGCCATTCACTCTCTACATCCTTGCAAGCCTAACGACGTATTTTTCTCACACATGTATGAAGCAATTCACGTCCATCCTAGGCTCTCAAATTGGTATTCATTTTAATTATTGTTGGAAGACATAAGAATCGTTGTTGTAAGATTTCATTTTTCTTACATCAATGCCTATTCCATATTTGAGCATGTTGCTCGTTAAGTTGTAACAAATCTGTTGTTGTACTTAGGTTGAGGTAATCCGTTAATTACCTCGATGAGTAAAGTGATTCCCTTAGGGTTGAGGGAATCAGGTTAAAAATCTTAAGCTAAGAGGCTTAGATAGTAGAGTACTCAAGTGAGTGGAAAACCACTATACATCTTTTGTTCAATCTTTGTGCTTGTAATTTTTCTGTAAATCTCTTTTATTCCTAATATCAGCTTAAGTGTCTTTGTGCACGTATGCTATAGTAGATCCAAGTTTCAACAAGGACTTTTCGCCCCTCGTCACATCACTACAATAGTAAGCGCGATTTGTAACGATTCATAATCGTCGCCAATGCCTCAAATATATTACATGTGGAAAGGCATCAAAAATCAATCTAAACTATTCTATGTTAGTTACAAACAACTATTCTAATCAATACCTAAGTTCAGGTACAAAAATATTGTAAGTCTATACTATAAGATTTACTAACATATACTAACACCTATAGTAATATATAGTATATATATAGTGACGGTTATAAACATCACTAAAACCTTAGTAAAACTCTCTCACACACACATTCATATATACACCAATATGTACACACACCCGTTCACACTTAGGAATTCATACACTCAACACACTCACGCACACTACACCTAACACTTTGTAATTTTTAGCCTTAACTACTATGAATCAGTTCCTAATTTATTATTAAATGTATTTAATTTTGTGTATTTTAGACCCAATAAACCCACAATGACTCCCAACCCACACCGATGTCGGAGCGCACACACCCGCAGGCGTGCATACACACCAATAATATGCTCAAGGGGGATCAATGTTCGATATACCCATTTCAACTTGCGCTTTAAGCTCAGCTGAATCTATATGTAATAAACAAGTATTGCATCTAACAAGGTGGTACTTTTGGACGTTGAAATAAGCGCTAGAATGCACGTGCAAACACATCCGAAGGGGTTGATTTTGTGCCTTGAAATGCGATCCTAAATAAGGTCCATTCTCAAAATAAACTGCACCATTAAAAAGCCTTTACATAGGGATACTCATCTATGTAGTTAGTTTACAATAATAAGTTATTTAATTACATTTAAAAATTGATTAAAGTTAGTGATATGTAGATATTAATTTTAAACTTAATTACTTAATTAATGTTTAAATTAATAAATTGATGACTCAATTGACCTATACATTAGTTAATACACACAATAAATTATTTATGACACATTTTTAATTTATTTTTATCCTTTATTTTAATTTATGTACATTTATATACATGTATTTAAATATATAAACACTAATATATAGTATAATATAAAAACATAATAAATAGGTTGAAAATACTTAAAACTATAGTATACAAATATATAAGATAACTTACTTAAGTAAAAAATTAAATTACTAATTTATTTTATTTTAACTTTATAACATAACTATATAAGTTATTAACATAAATATATACAATAAATATTTAAATAAATAAATATAAACATATAATAAGGTGAATAATAATTATTTAAATAAGTATATATAGTTATAAATATGATTGTACAAGTTTACATATTTATTTATAATTATATCGATACATGGACATAAAATCTATTATAAATTAATAGATAATTATATAATTAAGATATATATATATATAATAACTCAACATAAATATTTGTTTAAATATATATAATACATTTATAGGTTAGTTATGTACATTAAATACATATATTTTAAAATTTATATTTAGCTTATTAATTAATTGATATTTAGAAGTACAAATACTATATACATGGTATTTTGGGTATGTTTAGGTTTTTTCAAGTTTTTATGGTATTTTTATGTTTTATAGAAGTATGGGAAGGGAGAGAGAAGGTAAGAAGATATAAGAAACATTTCTTTTTATGTTTTTCAGTTTGGTTTCTTTTATTAAGTTCTAGAGTAGTTTGAATCGTCTACTAATATATTCTACCAGCTAGAGGGTTTAGATTGCTTTAAAACTTTACATGCATCTAAAGAAATACCTAGTGCTACTCTAGACATTTTTATTTTATTTTTTTAGTGATTTTTTTATAAATTTTTATTTATTTTGAAGTTCACGCAATCAAGGCCTTGAATGAGTTGTAGACAAAGAACCTAAAACCTCAAAATCAGTTTTAATGGCTGAAACATGAATCTAAGCATTTGAAAACATTCAAGACATCACATAAAAGATGTTTGAATCATTAAACAAGATTTTAACATTAAATTTCAAGTCAAATATGTTTTGAATAGATAGGTCTAATACATGCTGCTAACCATGAATTAAAATAATCATTACTAACAATTCAAATTAGATTTTAAGTCCAACATTTGTATATGAATGTTTGTTCTAATGTATCATAACAATACAAGACTAACAGCTTGATTGCATAGCAATTTACGCCTGTAAATTGGCTATCTTTTGCTATTTCCTAATGTTATGCATTTAGATTAAGTAATTATGTATGCATTATGTAAATATTTGCATTTGTGCATTTTATGGAGAAGAAGATAGAGAGTGAGATTGAGCCTCCATTTCATTCATTTTTTTCCCCCATTTCCACCTCATTCCCATTTTAATTCCACCACCTAATACCACCTACAATAATTCCATGACACCTTAAGTGTCTACTTATAAAACTCCCAAAATATCCCCACTAAAAAAATCCCTCCTAATGGCTCGTTCTCAGCCATCACCCTTATCCCTTCACCTACATAACCACCCACCCCTCTCCCATGAGCAAGGTCAGCCTCTAACTCCACATCCACACACAGACGCAAACACAACACCCTCCAGCTGACCCTCACCTCTGAGCTCTTCTCTCTCCCTCTCTTCCCCTCCTCCACTCGCAGTATCCTCTCACAAGTTGAGAGGAACACTGAGAACAGAGGAGTTCCCCCTCCTGTGGTTGCAACCACCATGGTGAGGGTGCGCCACCGTCTAGCTCATCAAGAGCAAGTAGACATGGTGTCTCTTCTTTTTTTTGTTGTTATTTTGTTTTTTTTTTTCTTGTTTCATTTTCATTTGACGCTATTAGTGTACCAGTGAGCTTAGAAGCTTGCTCTGCTCTTGACAGAGTCGTCACAGCACCCACGTCCGACACTCATCTTCCAGCCGGTTGCCGTTCACTCCCTGCCATCTCCGCACGCTCATTTTTCTTCATTCTTCACTGGCTAATTGAGAAAGTTAGCCGGTCGTTTATCTCACCAGCCAGTGAACTTTGCCCCTAGCACTGTTCACGTGATCTCACAGTGCTACAGTGCATGACTAGGGACTTCTCAATTAGCCGGTCATCTACAAACTCTCTCTCCTCGCACCTGACCACCTGCAGCCAGTTCCTCCTCACTCCTCTCCACTTCGCATGCATTGCTGCTGCCTCACGTGCGCGGTGCACCTCATCCCAGCGCCTATGCGTTGCTGCTCACTTCCTTCGCACGTTGCCGCCTCACACACTTACAGACACACACATACACATCACTCACACCTATACAGATGCATACACATATACACGCACACCTATACATACACATAACCGTATATATTTCATACACACACACATATATATATTCATATATACGTATACGTATATATACATAGATACACATATATATACACATACGTATATACATAGATACACATATATACATATACGTATATATTTACACACCTATATACATTCCATACATACACACACACATCTTCCCATTCACAATACCACGCACTTATCCATCTACTGCGCATTATATCGCAGGTATATTCACACCAGTTGCGCATATATCCCCGATATTTGCATACATCAAGCTTTCTACCCACACTCCCATACGTCCACTCCACACCACACGCGGCACTTAGCTAGGTTAATCGCATCTCTTTAGATGATGGTTAACCTAGCATTGTGCTTCATTCCCATTGAATCCTTGATTTAATATTTCACCTTCTTATTTTATATATATATAAGCTAAGTATTTCAATTCTTTTCCTTCTTCGTATTTCAATTTTGCATTTTTATTTTCTTTTATATTCTCTTTTATTTTGA
This sequence comes from Thalassia testudinum, assembly GCA_037157565.1. Classification (NCBI taxonomy): domain Eukaryota; kingdom Viridiplantae; phylum Streptophyta; class Magnoliopsida; order Alismatales; family Hydrocharitaceae; genus Thalassia; species Thalassia testudinum. The sequence continues at coordinate 5,253,137 of JAZHRO010000059.1, read as the reverse complement.
TTAAGAAAAGACAAAAACAGGGTATAAAACAGAAAAGAAAATTCTTGACTTGCAGGTGCACAATTTTGCTTGTGGTGAGACTGTTGCTGATTATTTTGGTATGTAGCCAAGGATCACTTGTTGAGGGTGTACCTCAAGAACAAGAATATCCCAAAAATATCTAAAATTAAGGAAACCCAAAAATATAATAAGTGAAAGGAATTGATGAGATTTTAGGAAGTGCGTAGAAACTGATTAATTCCAAAAATTACCTCCCTGAGTTTGGCCCTGGCCTAAAAGTGACTATCTTAAAAATCTGATTTAGTCAGGATAATAAAATTTTGACAAACTAGTGTATATTCACTTATAGGTAATCACTTCCACTATATCCATTTCGACTCTAATATCACCTAATTAAATAACCCTACTCACGTTTTTACAATTCCAACCCTTCAAACCAGACCTGGCCATCTGCTGTTGTTGCTACATTTCTTATCAGCAGCTAAATTCAGCTGCTATTATTATTGACATTGGTAAGCATCTCCTACTACTGATGCTTGTTGATCTGCTATGGCTAAAATCAGCAGCCAAATGCTACTTTAGATCTAGATAACCTAGATTTAAGTGTCATAAATTTCAGAACTGCCTCAAATTAAAAAATCACTTGAAAACAGAGGTTGAATCCATTGAATGTAGCTACTATGCAACCCTTTTATATATGGAATTGGGAGATCAGAACCAACTCAACTTCAGAATCAATTATATGCATAAAAATCATTGCTGAATGCTCTTTGAAAACAAATTTCATCTCAAATCTAGAATGAAGGAATTTCATCCCAGAACTGAAATGTATGACTTAAATCCCATAAAAATCATCCTACATTCTTTCCTAATCAATTCTGAAACCCAAGGAACATTATATTCAACTCCTAAAAATCATTGAAATCCTAATATGATCCTCATTGTACGTTATACATAGATAGTGTAAGATGGAAATTCACATCAAGCTTTCAAAATCACTTAAACTCAGTTTTAGGACTCATTTAAAACATGAGCAAAGCTCAAAGACCACGAAAAACCTTAATCTAATCTCTCTCTTATGTCATGGATAGCGTGAAGAAAAGAAATCAGATCAACCACTGAAATCCATTAGAAGCGAAACCCAAATCTTTCAATCTTTATTAAAACCCAGAAGAATGCATTGAAATCCTTTAGATTGAAATCTAAATCTCACCCAAATGAACATTTGAATACTTGCTAGAGCCTCAAATCAGTAGAACTGATTTTCCTTGGCTCTGATTATCATTGAAGAGTAAAATTTAGATTAACATCCAATCGGAGGAAATCATTGAAGTACTTTTCTCAAAACCATTGGAGGGTCATTGTGAATAGGTGGAATGGGTGAGATGACCCGTGCTGTTAAATCTAACCACTCAAGAGTATTAGATTTGATTTGATGCATCGATGGATGGGTGTTAAGACCCGTGCTGTTAAAGCCCTCTAAGATGTTTGGGATTTGGGTCAGACGTCTAGACATCTTCCCAGATGTCTGGAAATCAAATTTTTCGTGTACGTCCTTGCATTTGCGTGCGTGCTATGCGCAGACAGTATGCAGCCTCGTTTCTTCTCTCCTTCTCTCTCCTCTCGCTGATGAAACCCTAACCCAGCGCTTACTTAAACCCCCCCTCTCCCTCATTCACCTCACCTTCAACCACCCTCCTCCTTCCTCCAGAGCGAGCGCAGTGAGCGGCGAGTAGCGAGCAGTGGGCGTGAGCGGCATGAGAGGAGAGGAGGAGCAGCGAGGGGAAGAGAGGAGAGCAATCGCGCAAGGTCGTGAGGGTGCTCGCCGGAGAGCTCATGGCCGGTCGGGCGTGCGCGAGGCAGAGAGGTGCGTTGGGGAGGTCCTCCCCAACAATGCTGCAGCCAGAGTAGCGGGCGAGCGGGTGCGACGCGGCCGCGTGCGGCGCGAGAAGGCGAAGGTAGTTTCTGGTTCTGGGATTTTTCCCAAAATCAGACGTCTGGATCTACATCCAGACGAGGAGGCTCCAGACGACTGAGAGGTAAGTTCCACGACATACACCTTCTTTGAGGATACGACCATGTAGGTCGTTCCGCTGAGGCACTGTTTCGTGCCATATTGAGGAGATTTGCGTCGATGCGTGCAGGATTTGCTTCGGGAAGGCGCGGGACATGCCCTCCCACGCAGTTCAGACGTCTGGGCGAGACACCAGACGGCGGAAGGCGTCTCCAGACGTCCGGAGAGGTGGTCGGACGTCTAGAACTAGGTCCAGATGGTTCAGCGGAGTTCCTGTACGTCTAAGGAGTAACGCAGAGTTGAGGTATGGTTCTGGACCTTTTTAAGATGTTTGGAAGGTGTTCCAGACGTCTGATATGAAACAAAATTATTATTTTTGACTCGTTTAAGGTCCGTTTGAGGTCTGATTTCCACAATTAAGATTCTGTTGTTTTCTGTATAAGTTCCTCTACTTGTTGGAATACCTTTATCCTGTTTTGAATGGTCTCTTGTGATTGACCCTTGTGATAGGTGTTGAACGTTTACGAACCTACGCTAACGTGTTTGGTTTTGGAAAACCTATCGTTGTAGTTCGAAAGCGAAGAATTCGTATTCAACAAATAAAATTTATACCGAAATTAAAATTCCGGGTTGAACACAGGGAGGCGGACGTTTGATTTAAAAACTACGCGTTTCTTTTTATTTGTTACAGAATAATTCAATTTAGAACTATCTAATTATTTACAATAAATAGAAGAGAGAGAGAGTAAGAGACAAAGAGAATATTACACAGAGAAATCAAAATGAGATGTAGAATAAACAAGGAATTTTTGCATTGAAGAGATTGTTCATTACAACTAGAAAGCATAAAACAATTACTCTAGAAAGCGATAAATTTACTCTAGAAAGCATTAAAAGAATGGAGGAAGAAATGTCCTCCTCGACGGTTCCTTAGAGGATGAGTAGATTAATCTAGAAAGCAGTAAATCTATACTAAAAAGCGGTAAAAAGAATAGGGAGAGAGAAATCCTCCTCGACGGTTGCTTGGAGGACGAGCCGGACAAGACGACGCCTGGACGAAGGAGAACGAAGCAGGACGAAGGAGGACGAATCAGAAGAACGGGAACGAACCAGCATGCCGTCGTCATCGCGGGATCCACTTCCGAAGGGGAACGAAAATTGGACTTTATCTCGTGAGAAGCATCCCGAGTGTGGGACAAGCTTCTCTTGAGCTTTGGAGGGGTAGAGAAGAGAAAGAAGGGATGAGAATTTCATATGGAGGGGGTCTCCTTTTATAGTTGCAAGGAGTGGGAGTAAAATGGACATTACATCTTCAAAATAATAAATAAGGGGTCTTTAGTGACGGATAAATCCGTCACTAAAGGCCCGACGTGGCCGTCGCCGCCGCGCCCACGCGCGCCTCCTCGGCTGCCCGCTCCTCAACGCTCGCGCACGTCCAGTGCTTTTCAGCCGTTCGATCGCGAGATCGGACAGCTTAAATCGCGTCCGCGCCCGCTGCAACCCGCCCGCCTGCACGTGTGATCGCGCGTTACGCGGGGCGTCCAATCGCGCGTCGGCGCTATCAGGCGCCCGCGACCGCACGATCTCCATCTGACGCTCCACGCGCCTCAATTACCCGTGCCTTCAATACCCTCACCGCGGCTCGAACCCGCGCCCCGTGCTCACGTAAGCGTGCTCTACCGCTGCGCTGCGGGGCGCGGATGGTCGAGCGCACGTTTTAAGTGCCGGGCGGCCACAACCGTTGGATCTCCATCTGACGGCGGAGAGCGATCGGGCGGGGGCCTTCACAAAATGCTAGCGGCCGTTTGGGCGGCTGAGATGGCGCCACGTGGCGACATCTTGGCCGTCCATCTTCTGGAAGTTGTAGATTGTGCTACGGATGTCGGATTGACTCGATTTTTGTGTCGTTGGGCTGCGATCGTCGATTCGAATTTATCCGTGCGGTTGGATTTGTCATCTAAAGTGCGGATTTACACCATCCTGGCCCTTGATCTTCTAGGGTTCCCCGATCTCTATCTGATGCTACGGATGCCTGATTAGGGCGATCTTGGAGTCGTTGAACTCCAATCGTCGCCCTGATCACATCCATACGGTTGGATCTTTGATCTGAGGCTCCGATAAAATATTTGCCCTGTCCAAGCACATAAAAGGAGACAATTAACCTCCATTTTATTCAAACTACTCTAAATGCGAGATAATGCATGTTATGCAATATTTATATCATGAAATGCAATCATATGCTTAAGAACATGCATAAATAGACATTTTAAGTAGTGTAAATGTGTTTACATCATACCTGATGAGAACCTCATCATGAGCCATAACTAGCTCATTTTGACCTAATACAAAGGATAAAAGCTCCTACATAACTTAGCAAAGGGCTTAATTGAGGAATAAGTGTTCTGAGAAGAAAACATGAAATAAAGGTTAAAAACTGCAATTTCACCATTGCAGTACATAAACGAAATTTCTCAGAGACCGAACATAGGTCAAATGATCTAAATAAGATAAAAAGTGGGTTGAATCAATCAGAAATGGGTTCATGAGCAATTTAAGAATTAAATGACATTCTGCAACCCTAAAACAAACCCACTTCAATTCACGAGGTTCGAGGTAAGGTAAAAATGGAATAAACCCTCTAAAATTCATAAAAAAATAATCTCTAGGGTTTATAACCTTCAATTTGGCCTTGGGAACCCATTTTGACCTACATTGAGAACCATGCCCAGTTAACAACTTAATTTGGGTTTTTACGTAATTTGACCGGTCAAACAAGGTTTAATATAGAAATAAAATTCACCATCCGAATTCTTAGGTCCTAATTAGTCATGTATAAAAACTTGAGCCTAAGAAGAAACCTTCTTGACCAACTTTACACTTTGGTCCTCATATATTTACTTTTTGGCCCTCAACTTTTGAACCCTCACTTTTTGGCCCCTAACTCTCCTTCGTTCCTTGCATTTAGGTCCCTCATGCAAAACCTGAGCAGCACCATGCTCCGGCCTCCTTACGCGGAGCATGGCGCCGGGCAGGGTGAGGTGGGGGGCCTGCCAAGTCAAATGGGGGTGCCCTGCGTCGTCAGTCATCGCAAGAGCACCCCCCTGAGTGCTGCAACCACCCATACCGGCCGTACGAACGCACGGACGATATGGGTCTCCTTCCTCCGGCGTCCTCCGGCGAGGGAGGCATGTCGCCTCCCTCCGCCCTCCTCTCCGTCTCTACCTCTATAAAAACCCCACAAGCTCTGCCGTTCTCCTCAGCTCGGATCTGACGGAGATACCCCCTCACTTCCTCTCTTCCCACTCCGACAGACGCCCCCTTGCTCCGGCGGTTCTTCCTCCTCCTCCTCGTCGCTCTGCTGCAATACCAGCAGCAGAGCCACCTTCCTGATCTTCCTCCGCGTCGCGCAATACCAGCGCGCGCTGCCTCTGCCCCGTCGTCGCCGCCGTCCTCCCCCACTGGGCACCTTCTTCTCCGACGACAGTAGGTACAGCCGTCCGCCTCCTCGCCCCCTTCGTCCCTTTAGTTAGGTTAGAACTACTTCCCTGCCTCCTCTCTCTCTTTTCCCCCTGCTATTTTTATCTAATTACCCCTCGACCGCGCCTAATCACCCTCACCTTCTCCATCTCCGGCCAAACTCCGGCGACCCGCTCCCGTCACTCCAGCACCCCACACGGCTCGCCGACCCTCACAGAACCTCCACCTCCTCACCCTGATCAACCTCCGCCCTTCCACTTCCCACCAATCGCCCTCTGCAGACCCACCGACCAAACCCATCTCCCAACCTGCAGTTTGACCTAGGGCGACCCTTAGGCTCCGCCCCGCCACCTGCAGACCCCCCGACCACCTTCGCCGTGCTACGGCGAAGGTCCTCCGCGTATCTGATTAGGCCGAGAGGCCGTTTCTCTGTGAGCAGGTACTTCGCTCGTCGCCGCCATTGCTGAGTGAAGCAGCTTCTTCGACCTGCTCCTCCAGGCGCGCCACGCCAAGGTCAGACTCCCAGGCTGCGCGGGGCATCTCCGCAAAGAAGTCCCAGGCTGCAGTTGGGGCAAAGCCTTCGCGTGGAGCCTCGATTGTGCGCTGCCTCCTCCGCGCGGGCGTCCAATTGGGGTGGGACATTTAGTCCCACCTCGGAAACTCACTGAGGCGAGCGGGCGCTTAAAGGAAAAAAGTGCCTTAAGCTATTCGCCTCAGATCACGGGGTGAGGTCCCCTTCACCCGCCCGATTATCCGGCCTCGTCCGCGCTCACGCCCCACGGACCTGGCCCGACCCGATTAGCCCGACCTGCACTCCTCGTCCACCACCGCATGGCAGTGGGCTTGGACCCGGGTGCGACCTGCGTACCCGATTAACCGGTTGCTGTGGGAGAGCTTTCCTAAGAGCGAATTCTGAGAGAGAGCTACGCGGGGGGAGGGTAGAGTAGGTTTTGCCCTCTGACGAAAACCTTAAGTGTGCAGGCACAGGTGAAGAAGAAGAAGAGGAGACACTGTAGCAGCAGCAGTTTAAGTCATCTGATTGGAAAATCAGACGACGTCCTGAAGGCAAAGAAGAAGAAGAAGAAGAAACAGGACCGCAAGGAAGAAGAAAAAGAAAGAGACGGACAGAAAGAAGAAGAACAGAAGGAAGAAGACAAAGAAAGAGAAGTAAGAAAAGAAGAAGAAGAACACAGGAAGAACGAAAGAAAGAAGATTCAAGAGCCAATGAGAAGAGAAGACAAAGAGGAAGAAAGAAGAGAAGAAGAAGAAGCCAAATTTCCATATCTCTCTCTCTCTCTCTCTTTATTTTTGTAATAAGAAATACTGTACTTCTAGAATACAACTTGCTCCCTGAGTTCGACCTCGGGAGGACTTTATTTTCCGAGTAAAAAATATCTGTAATGATGGCAATAACTAGCTGTACTACAACGTAATTTCTACAACAAAAGCTAGTCACAACGCCGTCATCAATACCCCCATGCCTATCTTTTGCTAGTCCCTAGCAAAAACTATATGCTATTTATAAAAGAATTAGGTTAGATTATTTGGACCTAAGTTATTTTCAATCATTAAGAAATTGTCTACTTAGCAACTGAACTTTCAAAGACACAACAGTACCCGGGTATCAGCCACAATGCAGATCGCCTCAAGCCCTCGCCTTATTCGGAGAAATTTTTTTTTTTCTCTTTTTGGATTTTCAAATTTTAGGGTTCAAGAGTGGCTTTCTACGACCATTCAACTCACCCAAAATTTGAGGGGAACCCTAAGTTTTAAGCATCTTATTGTGATTGTGATAGACTCGTTGACCGGTAATTAGAACGGACTTCGGATTTCTACGCCTCTAGGTGACCTCAAAAAGAATTCTGCCTAAAGGTGTGTCTTTACAATCGGTAGCTTTCTCCCTACTTTTATTTTTTTAACGGGGTCAACACAAGGGTGAATCCAGTGTATATCTCCCCGGTTTATTCTACTTCTCCGCTTCTTCCTAAGTGTTTTAGGAATTTTTAGTGCATTTTCTGAGCTGGGTTCTGGACAACCGGTCGATGAGTTGTTACCACCGACAACTTGCCAGCCATACTCGTGCAGCGAAGTGTGGCTTATTTCTTTTTATTCTTTTCTCCTTTTTCTTTTTGATTTTTTTTTAAGTAGGTGGCTTCCCTGATCTAAGATTTACCTAATGGCAGCAAAAAGAGAAAGGTCCAGTGATTGGGCTCTGGACAACCTACCTATGGGCTGTTACCCACGATAACTTGCCAGCCATATCACCCTAGAAGTTTCATTAGCTACTCAATTTCCGTTAGAATCGCCGAATAACGAGTCAGTGCAAAGAAAGTGTGCAGATGCTTAAAACTCAAAATTCCCTCAAATCAGAGGGCGGGTTGATAAGTCATGTACTTATCACTCAAACTTATTTATTCCAATTATAATAGAATTAAGATGGCGAGGACTCAAAGACAAATCCACATTTTAGTGGATACACAGGCTAATTAAGTCCAAAGACCTGAGGGGTCTTTGTGTTCAGATCCTAATTTAGTATTTCTTAAGATTGAAAATTTTCTTAAACCCAAATTCTCTTTCCTAATTCTGAATTTTTTTTTTTATAAAAGAAAATAAACAAATCTACGGAGCTGACAAATGAATTCAGAGATGAATATCCACCCCCCCATGCCTATCTAATGCAATGTCCTCATTGTATTAAAAAGACATAAAACAGAGTGGAAAAGCGTAGAAAGCACCTGAATTGCATGAATATCAGGTTCGCTCCAAGATGAAAACGAAAAAGAACTGTATAAGTGCTGAGTTTAGTGCCTTCAGCTAGGCACACTGTACAAAGAAAAGAAATGAAGAATTCACATGTGCAGGTCAGAATTAGAATGAACAGAAGAATCCTCTGACCTGATAGCAGAGGTCCACAGATGTGGACCAGATTGTGGTGCAGACCCACACCCCATAATCGAGAATATCTTAGGTTCTGGATAAAAATTACCCAAAACCTAAAATCAGAATGTAAGCGGGATCGGGCCTGCAATTTCTGAGGATGCAACCCAAGACCAAAAAGTCGGGTTACAGAAAATTGAAGCTCAAAAGGATAATCGTTGAATGTGTGCTTGGGTTGAACATCCTCGAAACAAATGTCGTAAGGGTTCTGATTTGATGGTTTCAACTTAAAAGGAACCCTTCGACTCAATCTTCCATTTCCTCCTGAATTAACTTCCCAAATCAAAACTTCCCAGCTCCTATCCTCCTCATTTAGTATATCAAATTCCAGGACCTCTTGTATATTCATCACCCCGTCTAAAATCTCCATGTCTAAATGATGTGGCAGAATCAAAATTGACTCGGGTCTAATTATCTCAGAATTAGAATCATCAATAAGCTCAACAGGGTGTAACTGATAATCAGGGCATTGACTTGATTCCTCCAGAAAATGTGATTCTAGATCCGTAATGTGTGCCCTAATAAGATCAGTGTTCTCAGTTATTGGGCTATCAATTGATCTATCAGATTCCTCAGGCCCAATCATCTCACAGAAATCATGTTCAGAAAACTCGCGTGAGACTTCGCAACTTGAATCTTCACCATCAGGATCCGTATCAATGTATGTCCCAAAATCATTTGTCACTTTGTGTTCCAAGGAGACATACATTTCCTCGTAACCCGGCTTAAGGATCTCAGGCGAAGAAATCAGATCATCCTTAATTGGTTGTTTTAATTCAATTTGGTCAGCCTCGTAACACGTGTCCCCCCAACAGGTGCCTGAGCGGGTTCTGTCATTGGCTTTCCTGAAGGGAGTTCATCCTGGGAATTATTCCAAGATTGAATCAAAGCAACCACGAATCTCATCCTCAATTTCGCTAATTTCCCAAGTAGAAACTCACCTGGGTTTTTATCCTTAACATCCTGGAGCCAATCCAACAAAGACTTATTTAAATCATCAATCATTTCAATCAGGGGCTCCAATCTCTCCATGTAAGGTATTGGCTGAACTTCTAAAGATTGAATGATATTCCTCAAGTTAGCCAGAACCTTATCTTGAACCTGATTAACCTGAACCAAATGCGTTGGTTCAGGGTTGGGCGGGTTTGACATCAATGTAGAGGAATTATTGAATTGAGATTCGTTATACCCTTCCTGATGATAGGTCAGTTTAGATTGTTGAAAAGATGGTGATGACCTAAAGGCAGTGAAATCAGAGGATGGGTAAGGATCAGTGTATCCTTCTTGATTGTAGATCGTATTAGGTTGTTCATGAAAGGAGGACGATCTATAATCGATGTAGCTCTAAGAAGGATAGAAATTAGAATCAAAGTGTTCAGGGTTAGACCCTAAACACTGGGGTTCGGAATTGTATCCCCAATCCGAATTATCCCAACTAACTGATGGTCGATTACAATACGAGTTGGGATAATTGTCATGTTGAGGATAATTTACAACAGGAGGGAAAGAGCGGGAATGCGTGAAATATGTGGAAGGATTCATGATACACAGGAGGAAGAATGGTGCCTTGCAATAGAAACAATCAAACATGTCCTTAAATAGGTTAGCCTAAAGACCTACAGACTCTCAAAACCCGTCTTGAGATAAAGGAACGATTTGATCTACTTCCGTCTGCTCAATCCAACCAGTTAGGAGGGACTGGGGAGAAGGTTCTTCCTTCGGCTTGTGCCTCCGGTTCCTTGTGTACTCCCCATCCGCGATCGTTTGACTCTGCTCCCCTAGCTAGACATCAGATTGAACAGTAGAAACAGACTAATCGAAAATAATCTCGTTCTGGGTTCTGAAGAGCGAGTCCAATCCTTAAGGCCAACGTCTACTCTGTTTTATTTAGGTCTAGGTTTGAATGTGCTTTGGAATGTGATGGGCCCTTTAAATGGGTTGTGCTCTTAATGATTGATTGATTCGTGTGTGAGTGCACAACCAGTGGTTTTCAAGCAAGATTGTTTTTGATGTGGTCAATTTTAAGATTCAAATCTTGCTTAGTAACTTTTAGGATTTAACTTTAGGTGTTTTCAATCAAGTCTCATTGGCACACCAAGTTTTGTAAGCACAGGTGAAGATGTTTTCCTTTAAAGTTTAAAAAGAATGTGGAGTGCCTGGTAAATCCCTAAGAGTTGAACCTAAGTGGCAGCTACTTGATGAGTTGATTTTATTTGAAGTGGTGCGGCCCAATCAACTCAAACAATTGGCCTGTTGCACCACTTAATTAGGCACACAAATGATTACCTAATCTGATTTCTACTCAATTATGTGTTTGGATGTGTGTACCGGCTCCTAAGATTGGATTACCGGTTGAGTTTGAAAATCAGATGAGGTTGTGTACCTCTGTGAGATTTTTTTTTTTCTTTTTAATGTGGGGGTTGGGGTGAGTATGGGTGTCAAACAACAAACAATCTAACCTTAGAGTTTATAAAAACACCTAGGTTGATTGATGTTTGAGTTATTATGTGATGAAATGAAATCTAATGGGTGGGAGGTGGGGGGTAACTCACAAAACCTTCTACAGCACTTTACTCCAATCTACCGCTTTTGCCTGCCTCGAAAGAGTACCTGCAATTACAATAAGAAAGGAGAAAAGTGAGGTAAATGATTTGTAAGTTACAAAATGCGAAGAGAAATCAAAGATCGTTGCCTCCCCGGCAACGGTGCCAAAATGTTGAACGTTTACGAACCTACGCTAACGTGTTTGGTTTTGGAAAACCTGTCGTTGTAGTTCGAAAGCGAAGAATACGTGTTCAACAAATAAAATTTATACCGAAATTAAAATTCCGGATCGAACACAGGGAGGCGAACGTTTGATTTAAGAACTACGCGTTTCTTTTTATTTGTTACAGAATAATTCAATTTAGAACTATCTAATTATTTACAATAAATAGAAGAGAGAGAGAGTAAGAGAGAAAGAGAATATTACACAGAGAAATCAAAATGAGATGTAGAATAAACAAGAAATTTTTGCATTGAAGATATTGTTCATTACAACTAGAAAGCATAAAACAATTACTCTAGAAAGCGATAAATTTACTCTAGAAAGCATTAATGTGGTTGGTCGTCTGTATAGGTCTCCTGCCAATAGAGTACGCGGGAGCCGCGGAGGCTACGGGATCTGCGATTCGGGTCCCCATTCCTCCTGTATTTGCTGGTAGAGTGGTTTACAGTAATGTTATGATTTGAATAAATGAACTGCATGCTTAGAATAACTTGAATGAACCCTAGGATGAGAATGAACCTTAGGGCAGAAATAGATGAGTATGGTTTGAGCTATACTGTATACTTGAGAACATGTAGAACCCTAGGATGAGCATGTAACCTAGGGCAAGAACAAATAAGTATGATTGAGCTACAGTGTTTATTTGAGATGCCTGTAAGACTTTAAATGCTATCAAATGTACTGGTCACTTAGTATGATGTCTTATCAGTAAAAGATCACGAGCTACCTGTTTTAAGGATGGAACCGGTAACGTAAATAGAGAAATCTGAAAGACTGGAAAAATGAAACGTAAGGAATATCAGCATGAACCCTACGAGGAATTAGGAGGAGAGCTCCTGTAGGCGGGAAGTGAACTGGCCCTTGTGTACGCGGTACCAAGGAGAGCCACTGTCCCTTTTGTGTAGAGGGTTACTAGCCGCCCGTTGGGTTGAGCCCCGGGGTCAAGCCTAGACACTCTACACCGACTTAGTTTGGCCCTCGTGTATGTGGTACCGAAGTGAGCTACTTAGTGTAGGGGGAGCCAGCTGCCCAAGGGGACCCGGGGTTAAGACTAGTCATCCAACACCGACTCTTGTTAGGCCCACTGGGAAAACCGGGATAGTCGGACAAGGGTACGCGGACTGTGGAGGGACAAGACCCCTGTTCTGAGAGGGTAAGGCCCAGTACTGTTCCGTGCTGTAACTTTAGGCGTGCCCATTAGCGAAAACAACTAACTGCATGCCAGTGCGGGATAGCTACCCGCGCGTTTATCACGCATGCCGTAGTCACCGCTACGTCACGACCGTTACCTCGGAGTGGTTGATTGGGTGTAGGACTACCACGGGGGACTCTCCCGGCCAGGAGAGCATCACGTGTACCCCTTACATCATGGAAAAGACTGCAGTCAAGATCATTCCCGTGAGGAACAGCTCGATCAAGAAATGATTTAAGTGAATGAAGGAACAACAAATTAGAAGTACTCGGTTGAACTAAATGAAAATGGATAGTTGTTTAATTGCATAAATTAATTACTTGTCTTAATTACATATAAATGGCTAAATTACCACTCTACTCAGCGTTCGTTGACTCCGGAAATTTTATAACCTTATTCAAGTCAGGGAGTTGAGCAGCCAACATCACTGGCTACAACGGGAGCTGGGCCCAGTCGATCCTAACCTTAGCTGTCTTTGCTACTGTTTCCTTAGCTTTCATTTTGGTAGTGAGTGTTTGTTATATGAAATACTGTTTTAGTTACTTTTCCGCTGTACTTTTCTCTACTATAGTTGTGATGACCTGTAATAATTGTGAGACTGTTTGTTCTAGTTCTTTTACTGTCACTTGTTTTCTTTCTGTTTAGTTACATTGCATGTGTGGATGTGAATTATTTCCTGCTTTTGGTTATTTCTCGTTGGACGACTGGGTCTTGGGATTAGTCAAGGCGGGCCAGTTTCAGATCCTGTAGGGATCTGGGATTGGGTCGTACCAAAATGCTATGAGATTTTGATAGAATGCTAATTGAATATATTATAACATGATTTAACCCTTGATTTGTACTTTTGAGCTCAAAAGGTGTTCAATTGACATTTGAATAATCAATTATGCTTAATAAATAGAATATCTCATTATTTGACCTAATTATGCATTTTTAACACCAATTTGATGTTTTAGGTCATTTTCATTAATTTCCACACTTAACTCATTTATTATGTTAACAAGATAGTGTTTAACAAAGTTTCTAGCTTAACATGAGCATTTCAGTTATGATGAGACACACCTCATCACCGATCCTTTAAATTGATCATTTTGTATTATGTGCGGAGGATCAACATTCCCATCGTATCAAAAATTGATAGAGACTCATCATTAATTTCGTTGTATCCCCCGTCAACATTCCCCTTTGGTCGATTGAATCTGTTTTCAATATTATCCATATACATAGCATAGAAATTTATGCATTTATTAAAGGGTAACCCTCAACAATTGACCCATCTGGCATTGCTTTATTTAAGATGCAATCTTTGAAACTCTTCAAAAATCGCTCAGTTGGATACATCTATCTATACTGTACAAGATCACCGACTCTTACTTTATTTGCAAGATGTAGCATTAGATGGACCATGACGTTAAAGAAAGCAGAGGGAAAAATTTCTTCCATTTGGCAAAGTGTGATGACAATTTGATTATTTTAATAGTCTAAAATTTCACAGCTTAAAGTTTTAAAGCAAATAACTTTAAAATATTGACTCATCTCCGTGAATATATCGACCACTGGATATGGCCACACTCCACGAATAGCTAGCGGGAACAGAATCTACGTGTACGAATGTGAATCATAGCTTTTGAATCTCCTGATTTTCTTTTGAACTTCATTCACACATTGCAAGAGCTATAAAGGAAACTTGTCTGCGACTTTAATATCTTTGAAAAAGGAGGATATCCTATCCCTCTGTCCTTGATTTAGACTACACATTGCTGGTGTCATTTCCTTCCCATCTTGACATGTAGCTCAAGACAAATTCCTAATTCCTTCATGTCATTTCTCAGTCTTAACGTGTCTTTCTGATTTTCTGTTAAGTTCAACATGTCTAAGATACTGTCCATGACATTTTTCTCAATACACATCACATCAAGGTTATGATGTATTGTGAGATCCTTCTAATATGGATCTCCATGGAAAGATACTCTTTTTCTTAAAACCAAAGTCCTTTAAAGCTATTAGATCTTTCTGGAATAGATGACCGATTCATACATTGGCAAGCTTCTATAATTTCGCAAACACTTCGAACCCTAACAGCCGCATATCATTTGTGCTCAACTTATTTCTCAGATTTTTGCTCGGAAATCGACAAGCTTTACCGTTAAATACATCTATAAACTATAAACTCTGCCATCTATATTCAATGGGAAGAAACTTACGGTTCCCGAAATAAGAAAATTTCTTACTTTTAGGAAGATGCAAATGATGTATATCATCCATACATATTGGGTAACAAATCTTCTATTTTGTACTCCATCTAGAAAGGTTCGCATACGTTGGAAAATCACTTATAGTCCAGAACAAAGCTACGTATATTCGAAAGAATTCTTTCTTCTTTGCATCAAATGTCTAAATACTGTCATGCAACAGTTGTTTTAGTTCATCTACTAACAGTTGTAGGTAGACGTCAATTGCATTTCCTAAATGCTTGGGACTTGGGATTAAGAGGGTCAGCATCATAAACGAGGATCGCATGCATAGCTAGGGAAGTAAGTTGCAAGTAACCATCACTACTGGTTAAATATAGCACGACGTGTACATGTTTTTAAATGAATTAAATTTGGCTCTTGCAAGTCTCAATTTAACATTGCGCGAATCCTTTAACAAAGATAAATGTCTGCTATCAAAATTTTTCTACCCTTCGGAATCAGTTGGATGTTGAATAAGACCATCTTCTGACTTATTTTCCTAGTGCCACCTCATCCACATTGCAGTCCTACTAGAGATAAACAGCTGTTCAACCTTGGAATCAACGAAAAATAACGACGAATCTTTCTGGCTTGTTTCCTCTCTCCTTTATATCTTTCCTTACCACAATTCTGGCAGGAAGTCAGGTTAGTGTACTTGTTTCTACATGACATGTAATTAATCGGACATGCGTGAATCTTTTCCTAATTCATACCAACTCGTATTTGTTTCTTTGCTTCATACCTTGATTTTGACATACCATTGGGATTATTTAACAACACCCATATAAATTGAAGCATCTTAGATAGCAATTTCGTTGTAGTTCTATTCAAAACTTTCATCTGAAATAATCTCAACAAAAAAGATAGCCATGTCATAGAACTGATTCCAAGTGCGATAGGGTCCTCAGCTGTCTTTATTGCATCATAAAACTAATTAGAGCTATTGAATGCTTTCTCGTCATTTACAATATCAAGATCAACCTCTCTCATCTCATGCATCATCTCATCGATTTGATTATCAACGTCATCAGAATCATCCACTTCCACTGTATTTCGCATGTCATCTTGTGGTTCCTCTCCATGTATAATCCACTTTATGTAATGCAATCACCAACCATTACAGATCAGATGCTCTAGAACTGTCTTCTTATCCTAGATAAATCCATTGAAACCATTACATATTAGAATTCATATTATTTGTCATGAAGTTCTTATAAATTTGTGTAAGTGTGTAAGTCTAAATAATACAATCTAAAATTTGGAAAAAAAAACATTTAACAATTTTAATTTACTTTTTTATATTAAGAAAGGGAAACAATAACCTAAAATTACTAGTTAAACCATAACCTAAACTCAAAACTTAAAACCTAAACCCTTAATAGAAAATCATAACCTCAAAACAGTAGAAGCCTACCCGATTTGCTATCGTTTTCGATAGCATTCCTTCTTAAGAAAAAAAAGCAAAAGAAAATAGTAGAAGCCTAAAACAAGAATCCTAAATGCAAAATTTAAAACGGTCAACTAAAAACCATTAATTCATAATAAAAAAATGTTAAATTTTAACCAAAAACCTAACTTTCTAGACTTTAAACTCAAAACCCTAACCAAAATCCTATAACTGTAAACTCTAAACTTAAAGCTTTAAAACTCATGAATCAAAATTTCAAAACCTTATGAGCAAATTTCCTAAACTCTAAAGTCAAAAAGTTAAACTCAATGCCCTAAACTCTAAATCCAATATGTACCATATAACTCAAGACTCTAATCTCACAACCCTAAAATCAAATATCCTAAACTCTAAACCCAAATGTAATAAATCAATTTCTTAACCTAAATCAAAGAGCCTAAACTCTAAACTTAAATTCATAAATGATAAATTTAAGTGCCATAAACCCTAAAACAAAACTTAAATCCAAAAAAATTTGACAAAGTTTCCTTTATAATATTAGACAATTTCCACCTCTCGAAAAAAAAAAAAACAAGACATCATTGTATATATGTGGGTACACGCGATAATTCACATACCATAAGCGTACATACAATTCACTTAATAACACAAAATTGATAAAATTAATTTTCCTCTCAATTACATTTGTCAAATACATGCAATTAATAAAATTAAACAAAATTAATATTTGGTAAAAAGTTAATAATTGTAATCCATTACATGTAAATTTAACAGAATTTATTTCACTAGTAAATTTAATTTTCAAAAATAAATTTACAAGCAAATTTAAATCTAGAAAAATTTACATGCAATTTTTTCATTTACAAAATTAATTTTGCAAACTAAATTAATTTACATAAATACTTTCATTTAATTTATTTAACATTAAATTAACAAAAAATTTAAAAAAATAACATGGAAGGGTAGGGAGAGTGCTTAGGGTAGGGTGGGGTTGAGGCATCTACAGTTGGGGGGTGTGCTGAGGTGTCCTCATTGGATGGAGGGGTTGCCTTGTCGCGGGTTAAGGAGGGGCAAGGATCGCACATTGGAGTGAGGAGCAGGCATGTGATGAGGCAAGGAGGAGGAGCTGTTACGCCAGTGATCTCCAACGGTAGTCTCGCATCAGGGTGCAGCGGTGAGGAGAGGAGAAAAGAAAAAAGACCATCGACCTCACCAAAGTATCCACAGATTTGGCGACAATTTCGAAAATAACTGTCGCCAAATGTCATCCTGGGGTGTGCTTAGCAACAATTTTTCTAATAATCATCTTCAATTTAGTTTATAAAATCATTTTTTAAGGACATCACATTTTAGGAGAATACCTTTTTTTTTTTTATTGGATATTGACAATATTTTTCAAAATAACCGTCGTCATTTGATATGCATTTCACCTCCAGGTGAAAAAAACTCACACTCCCAACTAATTATTAGTGTCGGTTACTCCTATGACCACCTCCAAATCTTACCACTAGTACTGTCAATGAAGAAAATGGAAGAAATTTTAGGCAACAATTATTTATTCAACTGCCTCTAAAGATTACAATTAACGACGATCATACAACTGTATATTTTCTGTACGTCTGTCGTTCGCAAAATGTTTCTTTTAATAATGCATACCCTATCATTTAACCAATGCTTTAATATTCAATATCAAAATAGGCTCCTGCCAACATTGCGGTCCCATCTTTCTCATGAAATTTTATGAAAATAGGAGTTCCAATTCCTTTTTTAGTCTCTGAGGAGGGCTCTAGAACTTTGATATTTAATATTTTTTACATTCGGTATAGATCGATTCCATTTCCAATTGCATTTCCCGGTGGAGCCCATCCAAGAGGACGTTGTGTCATGGCTGACGTTGGACGGTGGGAGTAAATCGAGGAATAAGAACTTTGTTTTCGAATTGGACACATTTTATTTATTTGTTTAGGCAAAACCGCAAGCGTTATAGTCAAATTAAGAAATTAGTTTAAGTAGGTATTTGATCTAAGAGATATCTTTAATGCAGCATTTGTAGGGAAATTAGATATAACTTATGTCGAATTGAGAGAGGTATACATTGATGAAGGAATAAATTTATTCCATCCAGAATTAATTGCCACCTAAATTCCAGAATAAATGGATTCTAAAATAAATGGATCCTAGGGGAAATTTGGAAACTACGTGGGAGCTATAGAATTTTACTTTATTTTCTCATTTGATAGAAATACCAAAGCTTGGGCGATGATGGATGGAGCTAAAATTCCAATGTTTACTTTATTTTCTTGTACCATCTTCAAATATCAATCGGATGAACCCTCATCAAAAGATTCTTTTCTTGTGGTGGTTAATCGTGATCTTTGATTTTTTTCCCTCCCCCATCATCCTTCATTTATTCTTCTCATTCTTCTCTTTTACATCTTTTGGACATGAGTGGGAGCAAGGAGGACCCATTCTTTGATTTGGCAATTTGAGTTTTGATCCTCATATCATTTGTGAAGAATGAAGCCTTCGTAGGTTTCTTGATGACCATTTCAACAGAGGTCATCTGATCCAAAGTGGTATTTGGTAGAATACTAGAGGGCAAGGGGGGTGGGGGACCTATGTAGAGGACCCAAGGAGAATTTGTGGGCTCCAACTCTATGGCTGAGAGTAGATCGAGTTGGACTGTAAAGATTGGATACGTCGTGGACTTATGTGCACTATTTACGTGCATGTGAGTGGGGTCCTTAATTAGGTGGGTGGAGCTTTTGAATGATGATTCAAACAGAGAACAAGGTAGGTGGAGGAGAATTGCTAGGTAGGTGGAGCTAGTAATTAAGCCATGAGCTTCTCTACGGAAGTTAACTAGACCCATCGCAGTGATCATGCTATAGCATCTACTTTACCACGAAACTCTCGTGACATCGAGAGACCTTGACAAGTCAAAGTTATACTCGCGAAAGACTTGGCAGAAGAGGCGTCAAAAATATGGTGGTTGTTAGGGATGCAAATGTATTACGTTCGATTTGAATTAGTTAAATTTATATTTATATTTATATTTATTTATAAAATTTATATCTATATATATTTTATTTATTTATTTATCGAGTATAAAAATTTAAATTCATATACATACCAGTCTACCTATCGGATATATATATTTATTCATCAGATATTCATTTATAAATTTATCTTATAATCAAATTATATCAAATTAAAATCAAAGAAAAAGAAAATTTTATAACACAATTCATAATTATTTATTTGTAAGAACCTCTAAACATAAGAGTTCGGACTACTCTAATTTTATTAATTTTCACTAAAATTATTACCAAAAGAACCCTTCAAAAGGAATACATAAAAAATAAAAACACAAAAATTACGTAGAAACACTAAATACAGGTATCTTTCAAATAAAAAAATCTCCATTACGAAAATAAATGTTCAATGGAAGCTTCAAAAGTATTACCAACCTTCAAAAGTATGGAAGGAATCACGAGAAATATTAGGATTGAGGGAATGAGGGACTTATGGTGGGACTTATATATCTCGAGTAAATGGAGATTTTATTCGGGTAGGGTAATTTGATATAGATTTATACTCATACCCATACCCGAACCCAGTCAAATTTTTTGGATAAAATTTATACTTGAACTCGATTGGGTTCGGAGCAAGTTTTACCCATTCTTTTCGGGTTGGGTTGGATCGGATTCGAATCAGATTTATCGAAACTTGCATCCCTAGGTGTTATCATCCTAATTGCGATAGGCATTGATTGTAATCATGATTATTGTTAAGTATCATGCTTCTGATTAATCACATCTTACCATCCCTTACTATATAGCGATTTGTAAAAAAAAATAATGTACGATCGATTAAAAATATATTCATTTCGTTATTTATGGATAGAAAGAAATCCCCTAACTAGCATAGATAGAGTCGCGTTTTTGAGTCATGACCTTATTGAAAAAGGGTAAGTTCTGTTTAGAAGACACAATTTACTTTAGGATGGGCTAACTTGTATCTTTTAAACACAACTTTTAGTATAGGAATTGATAGGCACCTCGAGATGCGAAGTATTTGACTCAAGTAACGATTGGACCTCTTTCGTAGGTGGATGGTTCGATCACGGGATTTAAGCAATCTCAAATGATGGAGGAAGTGGTTACCTAGTTCCACCGCAACAGGTATACGTCTTGGGAGAGGATGGAGCTTCCAACTATGCACTAGAAATTTGGCAAGGTTACAATCTCTTGATTTCTTTTGGATTACTAAGGGGAAGCCTTAAGGGCTTTCCTACTTATTTATAGTGCATGGATCGGGCTTTCAGTGAGATCTTCTGAGCGAAATAAGTTCCCAACGAGATCATCTAAGTAGATACGCTGCCTAACAATTGTATGTGCGCTGCCAGGTTATTAATGGCAGCTGTCGTTGTCAACATTTATTCGAGATGCAAGCCTGCTGTACTATCACCATTCCCTTTAACGAAAGGATCCTCTTGGTCCGGTTGTCCTCGGCCTTCTTGTGAGCAGTCAGGTTGGATTGCCAGATCTGTCTGTGTGGGAGGTTTTCCTTGGATGTAGGCAGGTTGGGTCTCCAAGCCCACCTGTATCCAAGGTTCTCTAGGTCAAATCCTTCCTTTTAGGCCTATTGCGAGATTTTGAGTTCGAGAGCATGTTTTGTCCCTCATCAGAAACTAAGTTGCATCTCATAGATTCGATTTGGTTGGTATAACTTAAGTTGTGCTTCAAAGACATGACTTAAGTAGACATTTTAAATGCTTACACTTCCCCCTCTCCCCCTTCCCACGTGACTGAATAGGCCCCTCGACCACAACGGAACTGCTACGAGCTCTTTGCCCACAACTCCACCATGCAATTACTACTCCTCTGCCGCTCCGTTGAGTTAATGAGGTTGATCCCATTACTCTCATCGCCCGCTACAACCTTTCTTTTTGTTTTGTTTTTCTTGATGTTGAATGTGGCGGAGAAGGTGAAGTGTGTATGTCCGATTAGGGTTCAATCCCATGGAAGGAGGAGAGAGCAAAGGGGCATTGTAGGTGATGGGGGTTGGGGGAGTAGGAGGAGCTGGGAGTTGTGGGGAGGGTTAAAGGTTTGTGGTGGCACAAGGGTAGTGGAGGTGATGGTCCACTTTGTCGCCTGACCATTAGGACCAGCCAGGAGATCATGGCCATATTCACAAGCAATCTAATCACCAGGACTAGCCAGTAGATCATGGCCTTGTTGACCATCAGTCGGAGCACCAAGAATAGCCAAGAGATCATGACCATGTTCTTGACTAGCCACAGCACCCTCAGTCAAAGAAGCAACTACAGGAGAAGGTAAGCCCATGAATTACTTGTGTACTTAGATTTAAATAAACATAATTCATATTAACTTATTTACCTTTTATATAAATAGCTCTTGCCTCTTACATTGTCATCACCTAGAGCAAGAGGTATTTTAGATTTTGTTACACCATTAGTCAACATAGTAGATCCATCTCCTAGTACTCCACTGAAGCTCCATAAGAGACATACTTAGGATAAAGACATAGGAGAGGGTGCTACATAGATCTTCCGAGTTGTGCTTACCCTGCAATGATCACCTTTGTTTAGAAGGGAGGAAGGATCTTTGATTAAGCAAATTAATAAAGAATCTCAAATCGTTCCAATACAACCACATACAAAGCCTTTTATGACTTACAAAAGAAAACAAAGAACTAGATTGTTTGTGCGTTTCGAATGCGTATAATCTTTTTTATGTGTATATGACTTTAAATACTCTTGACAGGTCTTTTTCTACTGTACTTATGTATGTTGGTTTTGAACCCTTTGTATAGAGAAAGTGGGTGAATAAATAGTTTACTGTTTTAAAATTTTGTCTTTTGATGCCATTGAAACATAAATGAATTTTGTTATCAAAAAAGTTTAAATGTATGTATATATTGAGCATTTTAGATGTATGTATATTTTGAGGTGTTGCATTGTGGTGAATGATATGTTCACTCTAGTGCAATCGGTACCATGACTAGATGCAAGGAAGTTTGGGAATTTTGAAATGAAATTTGAAGTTTGGATGTTTGCTTTATTTCTTTTTTGTGTATGCATGAATATGGTTATCATTTTCTTTGTACATTAATTTATTCTTGATCCCAGTTTAGTATTATGCACTACATGTGCATGCATTAATAAAACAATGGTAGCGATAGCAATAAAGTTGCACAGCAACAACTTTAACAACATCAAAACTAAAAACTAAATTGAGTCTGATGACAAAGCAACTAAGTTGTATCTTTGAGGCACAACTTACATTACGCTAACCAAGTCATGTCTGAAAGGCATGACTTAGTCTGTCTTAAAATAAGTTATATCTTCTAAACACAACTTACCTTTTCGCAACAAAGTTGTGACTTAAAGACATCACTTTGTGCTAGTTAGTTAATTAATTTTTTAAAAACTATAAATAACTAAATAAATATACTTTTAAATGGCCGTACAAATTTTTTTCTAATTTGTCACCCCTTTGTTTTCCTTAAGTGGGTTTAGGATGTTGCAAATCATTAAGGCCTAGTTTCGGAGGAGGGTTATCCCACAAAATCAAGGGATAATCTTGTTTGGTTAATGAGATTTTTTAGCCCTGGATAAGGGGAGTTATTTTGGGTTAAGCCATCCTGCCCTTGCGATAGGATAGCTAAACTTCATAGGATAAGCTCCTAATTTGTTACATGCCCTTCTATTAGAAGGTCCTCGATCCCAACAATCCCATTCTGCCTTCTACCTCTCTCTCTCTTGCTACTTTGCCTTCCTCTCTTCTTCCTTCCGCTAGTAGGTAAGGATGTGACCATCATCTTCTTCACAGGGCTAACTACGATGGGTATATTTGCTAGTATTATGGTTGTGATGTTACTCTCTTCTTCCTCTGTGAGCCTTAATTTGAGGGACCCTTGTTCAATCCTCAACTATTGATGTGATTTTTTTTATATTTTAATTCACAAGAACTTTGTCATAATCAACAAACCCATCAAAATCTGCCAGGCATCCGTGATATGATCAAGTGCAACAAGATTAGCAATTTGAGGTTGATGGATGAAAATTATAATAAAAAATGACAATGCACAGAGAGAAATAGAAAAATAAAATCCAATAGGTAACGGAAGAAGGGGTTTGTATTAGGCTCTTAGTTTTAGATGTTGGAATGTTGGCTACACAAGAATTTTTTGTAATGCATTGGTTAAGGTTTGAAATACCAACTATATAATTATCTAGGGATTTGTATTAGGCTCTTAGTTTTAGATTTTGGAATGTTGGCCACACAAGAACTTTTTGTAATACATCGGTTGAGGTTTGAAATACCAGCTATATAAAACATTAACTAGCATAATTATCTACTTTAGATCTTTGCACAAGCCTCTAAAAAGCATGCCATGTTAACAACTCATTCCCTTGACACTTCTAAAAGGATCGTAATTTAGAAATAAAAAAATATACGTAAAAGTTCACATATTTTTAAAAAATAAATATCATCTATAATATTTAAATATTTTAATTTTAAATTAAATATTACTAATAATTTTTTAATATCACAAGTATAATATAACAAAATATCATCAATAACATTTATTTTTTAAAAAATATATGAAAATTTGCCTGCATTATTATATTTCTAAATTGTGACCCTAACTATCTATATATATTACTCTTCATAGAATAAGCTTTTCAAGCGGTTTCGTATCGGGTTCGGGTTGCCACGTGGAAGTAACTTGATATTGGTGGACGAATGCTTTAATTAAAAGTGAGAACCCTAATCAACCAGTGAAAACTTTACTAAATTTCACAAGATTGAACAGATACAACCTACGTTTATTCAATACATAGATGCAGAACATTCAATCCCGAAAACTAAATAACACTAAATAGTAACCGAATGAAGTAATGAAAATGATTAGAGCCAAAATGACTTCAAAAGTTATCCTAATTGTCGAGTCTAAATAAGATTAGGACCTACATTTGTACTTTACTACTCGTAAATAGAGAGAGTTCTCCCCCTCATACCTCTTCGAAAACTTAGATGTAGTTAAAGAAATTTTTTGAGTTGGATAGGAGCGATTGCTCTATCACGGATTAAGATACTCTCGTGATAGGTTCCAATATAATCTCTTTTTGACGCAACGCGTGATATTCTTCTGTTCTTTTTCACCTCTTTTCCATCGGATGATATTTTTATATAAAATCCAATTTTAGGACTACCTTCTCGAAATAAGCCTTAAAAAAAGAAAAAAAAGCCCTGTCCGGAGGCTTGGGGTTGACAGTTTGGTGGTCTACTGGTGGGCCTCTCAATTATGGCCTTTTCCTTAATGGGCCTTTGAGTTGCATAATGAGTTGGAAAGAAATAAAAGATAAGAAAGAGATGACTCGCAACTTTGATTGCAATAAGATCGCTGCAAGAATTTTGCTTCAAGTTTCTGGAAATAGTAATATGGCATAATGGTGAAGTGCGACTTAGTTCGTAATTACCATACTGCTAATATGTAGGTGGTTTAGTCACAAAAAGTATATATGTCAGCGTTTTTTTTCCTTTGTGGTTAAAATATATCAGAAGTCTTGAGGTGAAAACCTACACTGATAAGCGCCTATATTCATAAGCATACTCAGTAGCCTATAAGGAATGGGAACGAAGATTTCATGTGCATAGATTCCTCCCTTGCTAACTTGCATGCTTTGCCTCCTGTCGTGCCATCTACATTGTTAGAAGGTGATATCGATGCTTTACTTTACATTTTCAACGAAAATGACACGTGCCACATTTTTATAATTAGTGAGGGACTTAATTAAGGATTGGTTTCACTTGAGTAACTCAAGTGGCATCGTTGTTCCAGTTAAATGCATTACACCATTTACCATAGAATAACTGTAACTTGTTAGAATTGCGCTTTGAGCACATTCTGATATGTTTAGAGGGTTACCCGACGTCATGGATGCGGAAGCGTCAAGCGTAACGGTTGGCAACTCCTCCTTTTCTTCCCTCCCTCTCTATGCTTGTGCTTTTTAGGGTGAACACAGCAGGGAATACAGTTTCTTTGGAGGTTGGTTGGTTGTGTGTCTTGGGAGCAGGATGGAAGGGCACATGCTTTATGTTTATAGAAGTAATACGCATGAACACATATTTATTAACTTGTCAAGAGATTGCATTTCGATGGATGGGTCACCAAACACACCTCATGATGGGTGTGGTTGTAGATTTACCTTGAATACAAAATTTTGAGAATTTCCCTCGATGATGAAATCTCCATAATTGATATATGCATGGTTGATTATCGAAATTTCGCATCTATGGAATTATCTGATAGAATATTTAATCACAATTTCTTTAATATTTGGCGATATCACGTGGAGTACGTGATGGATGTGATATGAAATCGCTTCTCTTAATTATATAGATGCTCCTATAATTGATATGTAATGAAGGGTAAAAAAATATCGTTGAATCCGAAATCTCGCAGTAGTTAGGTCTGAAAAGAAGGATCCAGTCTGGCTAAGCTCGGATGTAGGTAAGTTTGGAGATCTAACCTGCCTACATCCAAGGGAAATTTTCTATGCAGACAGATTCGACAATCCAACCCGCCCACGCACAAGAAGGCTGCGTATAGCTGGACCCGAAGACCCTGTCCATCAAAAGGTACAACTAAAGTACAGTAGGTCTGCACTCCCAATAAATGTTGACAATGGCTGTCACTATTAATGACTTAGCAACGTGCGTACAATTGTCAAGCGGTGTATCTGCTTAGAATATCTTGCTGGGAGCCCGAGCCTAAACCGCTTAGAAAATCTCTCTGGGAGCTTGATCAAAGCACTATAAATAGATGGGAAGACTCTTAAGGCCTCCACCAAGCAATCTGAGAGAAATCGAGAAATTATATACTTTGTAATCTTGCCAAATCTCTAGTGCTTAATTAGGAGCACCATCCTCCCCCAGACGTACATCCCTTGCGGTAGATCTGGGTAACCACTTCCTGTGCCATTTGTGAGATTGCTTAGATCCCACGATCGGACCATCCACCCAAGGAGGTCTAATCATTACTTGAGTCGGATATTCTATATCTCGGGGTGCCAATCAATTGGCATCGTTTATGGGAAGTGATTTTCGATTGATAATGTTTCCTACCTCTCAAGATCCTCCCGATAGCTCCCACAACTCACAACTCCTCCCACATTGACCCCGAGAAAGTGCCGAATTGGGCCAAGTCGAGCGTGTCAGTATCCAAGAGACACCCCCCGCCGACCAAGCCAAACAAAGAGAAGTAGGGGGTCCTCGCTCAGTTGCTGGAGGACCACAAGCGTGACCCCCTCCTTGAGCTACAGGTAAGGGAAGAGCAATGTTGGGCTAAACTGGCAACTCTTAGGGCTAAGGAAATCTTAGTCACAAAGAAGCTCCTAGAGATCAAGTAGGTCCGAGAGCTCGGTCCACTCCCACAAGGGGAGAACCGCCAACCTAACCTCGACAATGAGCAGCTGAGGTGGTGTCGGGTGGTAGAGGACGAAAATGCCCGTCTGCGGGAACAACTCGAGAAGCTAAAGCATGAGCTTAGTAGCCTGAGAGGGAAAGTCCCTCCTGACCCACTGAAGACTCCTCGCCTACCATCCTTAGAGGAGATCTCAGGGGCTCAACCCCTTGCAATCGGTAGCGGGGGATTGATCCTTGAGATAGTTCGCTAGGTTACCAGGGCTGTGAGGGACATACGCCCCCAGGCCTACGTCACCACCGACCCCTTCACTGAGGAGGTGATGACAGCACCCCTGCCGGAGAGATTCAAGCAACCCGTCATGGCCACATATGATGGGATGGTGGACCCCAACAACTTCGTTGGGAGTTACCGCCAGATGATGCTAGGACACAGCTGCCTCGATGGAGTGCTCTGCAGAGTATTCCTGTCCTATCAGTCTGTCATGGCCCATGAGTTGTTCAATGAACTACCGGCTACATAGATCACTTGCTTCCAGGAACTGGTCGATAAGTTCTACCAGTACTTAGCAGGATAGCAAAGGGTTAAAGATAATCCCGAAAGACTGTACTGTCAGAAGTCCAACAGCGGAAGAGCTAGTCCTTCCAGTCATACCTATACTGATTTAAGGCCTAGTACTTCAAGTGCAAGCGGTCTCATAATGCCATCACCATCCAAGACTTCAAGTCAAGACTTCTGACTCAGAGGTTTTGATATGACATCGATGACTTCCCGCATAGAGACATGGCGAAACTCTGGGACCGGGCCACGAGGTTCGTAGAGTAAGATGACTCTTTCCGCTCCTGCAACCGACTGGTAGAGGGATCCAAGAAGGATGCTAGCCCAGCCTGAGAGAGGCAAGCCCCAGGCGAGTTTGTCCCTGTCTCCATCCGCGGAAGTGGCCGCTTCAGCAAGCGCAAGGCCAGCTTCCTAGAGTAGAGGAACGATCAGCCAAGCAAGGGTCGGAACAATGGACCCTGCCAGATCAGGTAGGATTATTTCGAAGAATACACTCCCCTCGCCGTGAACCAGGATGACGTGTTAGCAGAAGTATGGTCTATGGACAAGGACTTGCTACCCCTGCTTAAGCCAATGAAGAGGAAGGTGGACATCGGGCCCTACTATAACTATCACAAGGCTCGGGGCCATACCATTGAAGACTACCGCGATCTGCACGACCAGATAGAGTCCCAGATCTAGCACGAGAAGGTAAGGGGCCCATGGAGGGCCCAGAAGACTACCACAAGGAAAGGCTCCAGCACCTCCGTGGGGTTAACATGGTATTCACCAGGGGTCTAGAGCTTAACGATGTCGCCGCCCGCCTCCTCGAGCAGATGGTATCCCCTCTACACCCACCAAGCGAGTACCATCGCTGGGTCCTAGCGGTGATTCCCGGGGCACCCCAGCACATTCACCACTAACCCCTTGTGGGGGCAGAGGTCGAAGTCATTTTCTACGTCGACGTTGCCCCAAGCCGGCGATCCAACCCCTCTAGGCGGCCGGACTTAGTGCCTTCCCTACCCTCCAGTGGGGCGAAAGAGGTCCCGTCAAGTAGGCGGCCTTACGACTATTCGCCTCCCTCCTTGACCCGGCGGAGCTTACTGACCCATTGCTGGTTACTCTCCTACTGGTTTACCGACAGCAACCCCGGCTCCTCGTTGACGAGGGAAGCGTCGTGGACGTCCTCTTCCTCAAAACCCTACGCCAGCTGGGTTTCACGGAAGAGCACCTTGCCCCTTCAATTCCCCTAGTGGTCGAGTTCAGCAGTCACAATGAAATGCCGAAAGGGGAAATCAGCCTCCCCTTGTTTGTTTGCGACGGGGATAGGCACCTCAACTACATAGCCACATTTCATAGTGGTCGGGTTAACGGCAGCTTTCGATTGCATCCTCGGCCATCCCACTACCCACGCCTTCCGGCTGATCCCTTCCTCCTACTTCTAATTCATGCTTTTCCAGTCTCCACGTGAAGTTGGAATAATGCACAGGGATTAGTCGGCCAGGTGCGAGCTCCTCTAAATCGAGTTGGAGCAATCTCGGGAGCCGCAGCCCCCCCTCCCAAATCACAAAAATGAGGGAAGAAAAGAAACTAGGTCCAAGCGATCCAGTAGGAGACCATCCTTGGTGATTAGCCAGCGACTTCGAGATTACAGCCAAGCTCGTCAGCCATGACTATACAAATGTATCTCGACAACGCTACCAAGCTCATCCAGGTAGGAGCGGACTTTGTGCCATCCGAAGTATAGGAGCTACTACTCCTGCTTCGAGCAACACTGACATCTTCGCTTGGTCTGCTAACGACTTTCCCGGGGTGGACCCATCCTTGATTCAGCACCACCTGAACATTCAGGCGGGCACCCGCACGGTCAAGCAAGAGCATAAGCACAAGTCGACTGAGGCTGAGGTACAAAAGCTCTTTGACATAGGATTTATTGAAGAATCCCTGTACCCAACATGGCTCTCGAACATCGTAATAGTGAAAAAGGATATTAGTGGCTCATGTGCATCAATTTCACCAACCTAAACAAAGCGTGCCTGAAGGATGAGTTCCCCTTGCCAAGGGTGGACTCCCTAGTGGACTACTGTAGCGAACAATCCCACATGTCCTTCCTTTACGCCTATAGTGGGTACCCCCATATCAGCCTTGCCCTAGCCAACAAGCCTCACACCTTCTTCATCACTGACAAACGCCTATTCTAATATAGAGTCATGCCCTTTGGCCTAAAAAATGCTAGGGCCACATACCAACACCTTGTAAACATGGTTTTCGCAAAAAAAAAAAGGGAAAATCATTTGAGGTGTATATCGATGATATGCTTGTGAAGGGATCAAACTTCCGGCAACACCTAGAATACTTGGCCGAGGTGTTCCAAATTCTATGGAACACCCGCCTCCGCCTGAATCGTTACAAGTGTACCTTTGGGGTCTCGACCGGTAAGTTTCTGGGGTCCCTTGTCTTTAGCCTGGGAATCGAAGCCAACCTAGATAAGATCCAAGCAATTGAAGACCTGCAACCACTAGGCATGTTGAAAGGGTTATAGTCGTTGGTTGGCATGATCGCCTCATTAGGCTAATTCTTGTCCTGGTCTTCTGATAAATGTCTACCCTTTTTCGAATGCATAAACAAGGGCAAAGGCTATAACGCTGCCCATTGAACTCCCCACTTCCAGAAGGCCCTAGAGAAAGTCAAGAGTGTACTCCAAGGTCCTCCTATCCTGACGGCCCCCCAGCCCGGGGAAGTTCTCTCTCTATACTTAGTTGCCTCCGCATCGGCCGTTAGCACCGTCCTAATCAGCAATTGGGGTGGAGTTCAGCGACCCGTGTACTTCATCAGCAAAACCTATCAAGTTGCGGAAGCCAAGTATAGGGTCATCAAAAAGTTGGGGCTAGCTCTCGTCACCGCAGCCTAGAAGCTGCACCCATACTTCCAAGCCTACACAATAACGACCCTGTCAAACTATCCCCTCTGCGAATGTTACACAAGCCCACGAGGTCAGCACAATAGATCAAATGGGCTACGGAGCTAGCCGAATTCAACGTCAGATATCAGCCGCGAAAGGCAATCAAGGCACAAGTCTTGGCGGACTTCGTTGCCGAATTCACTAATCCCGATGCCTCCCTCTCACTCCCCTGGCAACTGTATGTCGATGGCTCGTCCATGATAGCTAGGCTTGGGGCTGGGATAGCCTTAACTACCCTAGACGGCGTTACTCATATGTACACCATAAAATTGGACTTCCCTGCGTCCAGTAACCAGGCAGAATATGAGGGCAGGCATCCGGGTAGCAAAATCCATGGGGATCACCTCGCTCGAGGTCCATACGAACTCCCAACTAGTCGCCAATCAAATAAACGGCGAATACCAAGCTCAGGATCCCAACATGATGTTATACGCTGACAAAGACAAGGAGAAGTTGGAGGATTTCGAGACCATCTCCATCAAGCAGGTGCCCTGAGCCGACAACCCCTTGGCAGATGCATTGGCTAAACTTGCCACTGCCATCCCTCAGGGGCAAGACGAGGACATCTACCTTCAAACTCTGAAAGAGCCAATTGTCCTCACTCCCAAAACGCTTGCGATAGAGCAGTCCACCACTTGGATGATGCCTATCGTAACTTACTTGAGCTTTGGCGAGTTACCCCCGATGGAACCCCGACCCAGGGCCTTCCACCTAAAAGCCTCCAAGTACACCCTGATAGAGGGGCAGTTGTATAAGCGAGGGTATTTCACGCCCCTGCCATGTTGCCTAACTCAAGATAAGGCAACCCAAACCCTCCCAGAGGCCCACGGAGGTGCTTGTGGCAACCACGAAGGGTACAAAGTGCTCCTTGCTAGACTATTCCAGGTAGGTTACTTCTGTCCACAAAAGAAGCAACATTACAAAGCCTTCATGCGCAAGTGCGACAAATTCCAACGATTCGCCACCCTGCACCACTTGCCGCCTGGAAAGAAGGTACCCATCATGTAATCCATCCTCTTGCAAAATGGGGCATTGATGAGAGACTCATCATGAGCCATAACTAGCTCATTTTGACCTAATAAAGAGAATAAAAGCTCCTACATGACTTAGAAGAGGGCTTAATTGGAGGAATAAGTGTTTTGAGAAGAAAACATGAAATAAAGGTTAAAACTGTAATTTTACCATTGCAGTATATAAACGGGATTTCTCAGAGACAAAACATAGGTCAAATGGCTTAAATGAGATAAAAAGTGGGTTGATGCAATCATAAATGGGTCCATGTGCAATCCAGGAATTAAATGACATCTAGTAACCCTAAAATAGACCCGCTTAATTCAACAAGGTTTCGGTCAGGATAAAAGTCAAGTAAACCCTCTAAAATTCATGGAAAAATATCCCCTAGGGTGTAGAACATTCAATTTGGCCTTTGGAACCTAGTTTGACCTAGATTAGGGTCCTAGCTCATCAATTGACCTAATTTGGGTTTTTATGCAAAATGTCCAGTCAAACGTAGTCAAACCTAAAATCCAACTTCACCATTAAATTCCTTAGGTCCAAATTAGGTTTTTACCAAAATTTGGACCTAAGGGGAGGTCATCTTGACCTACTTTGCAATTTAGTATACTCAATCACATTTTGGTCCCTATCTTTTGAAAACCATCACATAAACCCCCCTAGCTTTCTCGCCAATCTTACAATCAAGTCCTTCCATCATTATTGGGGTAGAATCCTTCTCCGGCGAGGATGACAGGGGGGATACTCTCAGATCCCTCAGAGATCTCCCAGAATTGGAAGGGAGATTCTCTAAGGAATCCCCTTCCATCTGAGCCCGATCATGATCTCTGATTCCCGTCCAATTTCTCGTGCGAACGCACAAACGATTTGGATCCCAACCACCTTCCTTCTTCGGTGAGACGACGATGGCTAAAAGCTTGCCCTCCACGCACCAGAAGCTCGGCCAACACCTATCAAAAGACCTCCGACCCTCTGCGAAATCTCTCAGACTTGTCTTGGCCGTAGAATCCTCCAAATTTCATCTCTCCTCTCTCCAGCCAAGAAACCCGCAAGCTCCGGCGATTACCTCTCCTCCTTCTCGTCGCTCTGCTGCCATACCAGCAGCAGAGTCTACTCCGCCTCATCTTCCCGTGTTGCACCGCACCAAGCGCACGCCTCCCTGACCTCCTCTTCATCGCTGTTATCTCCCTCAGGGTTGTTGTCTTCTACGACGATGGCACAAACGGGCCGTCTGACTCCGCTGCCCCCTTTCTCCCTAACAGTCCAAATAAGTTCCCCATCTTCCACACTTTCATTTCCCTCACTTTATTTCACACAATCGACCCTCGACTGTCCTTGTCCACGGCCACCTTCCTCATCTCCGGCCAGCCTCCGGCGAGACGCTCCCGTCGCTCCGCAGCCCCACACGTCTTGCCAACCATCGCATAACCTCCGCCTCACCTCACTAAGCACCCTCCACTCATCCACAGTCCCGCTACACCACCACAACAACCCCCCGAACACACCTACCCGTTCGGGCACAGAGCGACGTAGGCACTCACGCCTTGGCCGCCTCGCGGCCTGCCACACAGCTCATCACCTTCGTTGTGACACGGCGAAGGTCCCCCGGTGATTTGATTAGGCCGCGAGGCTATTTTTGTGTCAGATAGATTTCAAGCTCTTGTCGCCATTGACGGCAACTCGAGGAAGCTCCACACTTGCTCTAGGCCTCAGGACTGCAAGATTCCAGGTGCTGCGAACTTGGGCAGGCCTTACGAAGATAGTTGACCCAGCAAGTGATGCCAATAGAGCTTACAGTTGAGGGAATTGAAGGCACGGTCTGCTGCGGGTGCACGAGGGAAAGCAGTGGGCATTAGTCCCACATCGGTAAGTCACGACGCACGCGTATCCTTTATATTGTTTTTGTCACATAAGCCGGTTGCCTCCAGTCACACTTGGGGTGAGGTCCCTCACCTTACCACTGCGCCTCGTCCGCGAGTTTACTACGCGGATCTAGCGTGACCCAACCCTGTCTTGAGCACTCCTCGCGCACCACCCTCACACCGGTGCGCTTGGACCCGGGCGGGCAATTCGACCCGTTTAGCTGGCTCTGGGAGAGCATGCTGAGAGTGGTTTACACAGAGAGAGAAAGACACGCGAGTAGAGGGTTAGGTTTTGCTGTGTGTGGTTGTGTGCAGGACACAGGGACTTAGCCGCTGCAAATAGAGGAAGAAAGAAGGAAGGAGGCTCTGCCAAGGAAGAAAGACAAGGCAGAAAAGAAGAAGAGAGGCTAAAGGGAAACAGAACCGAGGAAGGAAGAAGAAGAAGGAAGGAGGCTCTGCAGAGGAGAAAGAAAGGCAAGGAAGAGAAGAAGAAGCGAGGCAAGGAGAACAGAACTGAAGAAGACAAGGGGCAGACAAAGATTCAAGAAGGCAGAGGAAAATAAAAGGAAGAAGAAAGAGAGAGGAAAGCCAGACCTTGGTTGCAAGAAGAAAAGAAATAAAGAAGAGGAACAGAAGCAGCAAGGGAAGAGAAGAAAAGGAGCTCTACTTTAAGATGTCTGATATTGTATCAGACGTCCATTGTTTTTCCCTTTTGAGCAATTTCTTTCTATATCACTGAACTAGTCATTTATTCTCATTCAAAAAGCTGTGTTCTCAAGTTTTGAAAGTACTTAGATTGCTCCCTATGTTCGATCTTGGATACTCTAATTTCGAGTTATAAATCTTTATTTGTTTTCGCGGAAAGTTCGTTTATATTACAACGCAATATTTGTTAAAACACGATCTAGCTGCATCAACATTTTGGCGTCATTGCCGGGGAGCAATGGGCACTTCTAAAGCTTTTGATCACAACTTTTGATCCAATATTTGACCTAATTCCTATCTTTTATTGTGCTTGTCTCAGGGAAAGCAGAGAAAAGAGGAGCAGCTGCACAACAGACACTCCAAGGAATAGGTAATTTTCATTAGCCCTCTCTCTTAACTCCCTCAAAGTCTGAAAAGGAACAAAAGAAGAATCAGCTTAGGGTTACCTGTTTCATACTTAGTAATTCATCAAAGTTGCCTGATTTTTATTTCAACAAATTTTTAATTGCTCATCCAACTAAGGTAACTAGGGCTAAAACTTTCTTGATTGAGCCCTAGATACTAAATTTTGAGGCAACTAAATTGGACCAACTAGAGCTAACTTAAGGATTGAAAAGCTAGGGTTTTTAGAGATACATCTTCTCTTAAACAAAGAAAAAAGTTTTTCCAAAAAGAGGTGTGCCTAAATCGTGTTTGAAAAGACCTATACAAGAGAAATCCTAAGCAAATCAGGCTCGTAAATCCATTTGAACCTTAAAAGAAAGGACCCAAAAGCTCTCAAGGAACAAGAGGTGAAGTTGATCATTTGGGTCAACCAACCTTAAAATTAGGTCACTTTTTCACTCAAAAAAACATAAAAGTTCAAGTGGAACCTTAAGCACCTTGATCTTAAAGTAAAAAAGGTAGACTTAAGAGGTTAAAGTCCCCATTCTGGTCTACCTGGAATCGCAGTGAAAAGAGAGGTCGGGTGGGGGAAACCCTATAACTCGTGGGAATGCTCTACCGTGTAGGGGTCTTTGCGGGACTCTCCCTATCTGGCTGCCTAGGTACTTCTTAAGTGGACGACCTTTCTGACTAAGGGGTACCATCCGCCTCGAACCTCTATAAGTCACCCAACAATTTTTGGGTGTCTCGATTGGGTCTAGCACCTTCTAATCTCATCACATCCTTCGGTGCATGTTCGATAGGAGGTCCTTAAGACCTCCTTTAGAAATTCATTCTCGCCGAGGTCAAGCCTCGACGCCCTTGTTTGTGCAACAACCTTACCACATAAACCTTTCATCTGATTCAGAACCAAGTTCTCCATCTTCTTCCATCATGGTACAACCCATTGAAGAAGAGAACAACCTTGAGCACCAGCTTCAACGCCTGAATGACCTCTTCTAAAACTTTGTAAACCCACCGCAGTGACCTATGATGCGAGATCACTATAATCCCAGTGCGGTGGCGATCGAACCTCGAGTTCGAATCCCGATTGGAGGTCCTAATTCTGAACTGAAGCCCAATATGATTTATGCCATACCAAAGTTTCATGGGCTTAACTCTGAGATCCATTTCAACACATTAAACAACTTAAGCATTTAGCCCAAACCTTCAGATCAGATCCACAAAATTGGGATATCCTACTCATGAAAATGTTTTCATTCTCCCTCTTGGACAAGGTCGCCCATTGGTATCAAACTCAGACCCGTCTGATCAACACATGGGAGGAACTTCAGTCCGAATTTTTGAAAAAATTCTTCCCCGTTGGCTGGACGAATGCCTTGCGCCACCAGATCACTCATTTCACTCAACAACCAGGAGAACCTCTTCACGAAGCATGGGACTGATTCTTAGATCTCATGCGAAAGTGCCCCCATCACAGAGTTCCTAAATGGGAACAAGTCCAGTCTTTTTACTAGGGATTCCGTGAAGACATTCGATTATTCATCAATGCAACGTGCGGAGGAAACATCATGGGTCAACATGAGGACACGGTGTGGGAGATTCTCGAAAACATGTGCGAGAACTCCATAAATAATGACTCCATGGGCTTATTCGACATGACGAATGCCCGCGCATCGACGAATCTGAGAGGGGCACATGAGTTGCAGGACCTGTCCACTTCTGTCGACTTGGAACTGATGGCCAGTCAGTTGGACAAGGTTTCTATCGTAGAAAAGAAGGTGGACGAGCTAACTCGGCATTTGCAACAAGCCACCTCTGCGCAAAACTCTTTTGCACGACCACCTCTGGCAAGGGAAATTGTGCAAAACATCTACCACCAATCTGCTAAGGGGATGGACCCATATCCACCCTCGTTTGCCTCTCGGACTAAAGTGACCTCCGATCCATTCTGCTCGAGTTGGGGGAACTCTGAACCCTCGTATTCTAACTTTCCTGAGGTTCTTCAGAACAGTGAGCACCTCAACGCCATCCAGAATGACTCATTCTCCAATACCTACAACCCTGGATGGCGAAATCATCCTAACGTTCAGTGGACGGGAAAT
Source organism: Thalassia testudinum (assembly GCA_037157565.1). Classification (NCBI taxonomy): domain Eukaryota; kingdom Viridiplantae; phylum Streptophyta; class Magnoliopsida; order Alismatales; family Hydrocharitaceae; genus Thalassia; species Thalassia testudinum. Next base: position 5,217,081 of record JAZHRO010000059.1, on the reverse strand, counting down.
TCTCAGACTCAAAGACCACCATATCAACCCCGTTGATGAGAACCTCATCATGAGCCATAACTAGCTCATTTTGACCTAATACAGAGAATAAAAGCTCCTACATAACTCAAAGAAAGGCTCAACTCAGAGAATTCTGAGTTTAAGGAGAAAATAAGTCATAAGGGGTAAAAATGCAATTTCACCAATCCAATCTGAAAACAGGGTAACTCAGGGTCCAAACATAGGTTAAAACAACCTAATAAGAAGAAAAGTGGGATGAAATGACTCAACAAGGGCTACAGCAACTCCGAAGAATTAAATGACATCCTGTAACCCTAAAAACAAACCCACTTACATACACGAGGTTCGAGGTAGAGAAAAAATCAAATAAACCCTCTAAAATTCATAGAAAAATAATCTCTAGGGCTTAGAACCTTCAATTTGGCCTTAGAAACCCATTTTGACCTATATTGAGAATCATGCCCAATTAACAACTTAATTTGGGTTTTTGCGTAATTTGATCGGTCAAACAAGGTTTAATTTAGAAATAAAATTCACCATCCGAATCCTTAGGTCCTAATTCGTCATGTATAAAAACTTGAGCCTAAGAAGAAACCTTCTTGACCAACTTTACACTTTGGTCCTCATATATTTACTTTTTGGCCCTCAACTTTTGAAACCTCACATTTTGGCCCCTAACTCTCCTTCGTTCTTTTCGTTCAGGTCCCTCCTGCAAAACCTGACCAGCACCATGCTCCGACGACCTTGTGCGGAGCATGGCGCTGCGCAGGGTGAGGGGGAGGGCCTGCCGGGTCAAATGGGGGTGCCCTGCGTCGTCAGCCAGTGCAGGAGCACCCCCCTGAGTGCTGCGACCACCCATACCGCCCGTGCGAACGCACGGACGGTATGGGTATCCTTCCTCCGGCGAGGGAGACACGTCGTCTCCCTCCGCCCTCCTCTCTGGTTCTGCCCTTATAAATACCCCCGTCGCTCCGCCGTTCTTCCCATCTTGGATCTGACGGAGAAAACCCCCACAACTTTCCTCTCTTCCCACTCCGACAGAAGCCCTCCAGCTCCGGCAGTTCCTCCTCCACCTCCTCTTCGCTCTACCGCAATACCAGCAGCAGAGACTTCTTCCTGATTCTCCTCCGCGTCGTGCAATACCGGCGCGCGCTGCCTCTGCCTCGTCGTCGCCGCCGTTCTCCCCCACTGGGCATTTCTTCTCCAGCTCCGGTAGGTACGAGCCGGCAGCCTCTTCGTCCCCTTTGTCACTTTAGCTAGGTTATAATTAGTCTTCTCTATCCCCTTTTTCTTTTCCCCCTGCTATTTTTATCTAATTACCCCTCGACCGCACCTAATCACCCTCACCTTCTCCACCTCCAGCCACACTCCAGCGACCCGCTCCCATCACTCCAGCAACCCACACGGCTCGCTGACCACCGCAAAAACTTCGCCTCCTCACCCTGATCATCCTCCGCCCTTCCACTTCCCCCGAATCGCCCTCTGCAACTCCACCGAACACACCCATTTCCCAACCCGCAGTTTGACCTAGGGCGGCCCTTAGGCTCCGCCCCGCCACCTGCAGACCCCCCGACCACCTTCGCTGTGTCACGGCGAAGGTCCTCCGCATATCTGATTAGGCCGAGAGGCGGTGCTGTTGTGGACAGGTGTTGCGCCTGCCATCGCCATTGCTGAGCAGCGAAGCTCCTTCGACCTGCTGCTCCAGGCGCGCCACACCCAGATCAGGCTCCCAGGCTGCGTGGGGTGTCTTTGCGAATTACCAGGCTGCAGTTGAGGCGAAGCCCTCGCGCGAAGCCCTCGCGTGAAGCCTCTGTTGGTGCTAGAGCACCACGATCATTTGTTTTGATGATAACAAAACACGTGTTATTTAACATTTGCAATTTGAGTCCTAGATTTCAGGTCAATTGCAAATGAGGACGTGTTTAGACGGAGTTCGAGCTTGCATCCAGGACGGATTGGAGGAGCTTGACGGAAAACAGAGGAGGTTCGCATGGAGCGACAGATTGAAGATAGAAGACAAGAAGAATATGATAGATTCTTTTTAATCCTTTCATGTACTTTTATCTTTATTTTTCTTGCTCTTTATTTTCCTTAGAAATTATGTTAAAGAGCCTCAAAGAACCCTAACAGTAGTCCTAGGAACACCGGCACAACCCTAGGATACTTAGGTTTTCTGTAGAATACTTAGAAAACCAATATAGGGTTCAAACAGACTTTCCAGACGTCTAATTCCTAAATCAGACGTCTGATAATGTATTTTAAGACGTCTGACTGTTGTCTCAGACGTCTGATAACTGTTAGGCTGGACATAGTTAGTTCTGTCTGAGGAAATCAGACGTCCAGACCTTAGACCAGACGTCTCAGGAGACGTCTGATGGACTTGCCAGACGTCCAGATAGTGGACCGTTGGCTAACTTAGCAAGCACGGCAGTATATGACCGTTAGAGCCTTATCAGGCGTCCATAGGTCTTCCCAGACATCTGATAATTGACCGTTTTGCCTCGGCTGACCCAAAATCTCTTCTCAGAGATTTTCTAGCCGTTGCAACGTTTGGAAATCAATTCCCACAGTAAAAGTAGGTTTCCAGACGTCCAGACATAGTACCAGACGTCCTGTATGTCGTCTGATGGACTTGCGCAAAAACCCTGTTTAGATCTGATTCAAGTCAGGGAGAAACCCACATAGAATCAGACGTCTGACCTTGGAATCAGACGTCTTAAAGTGGCCTTCCAGACGTCTGATGCCAGAGTTAGACGTCTGATAACCCTGTCAAATGCAATCATTGTCCTGATTTCGGCCTGATTCTCTTGGGCTTTACACCCAACGGCTATGGAAGCTTTTCCAAGCCTTCCAAAACCTTCCTAAGGCCTCTATAAATAGAGGGGAGCCTTTACACACCTAGACACAAGAAACACACTTAGAAAAACACAAGACACACTTAAGCAACATACTTTCCACACTTTTGTGTCTCTCTTGCTCTCCAAGCTCAAGCTCCATCATCTTGAGAGCTAAATTCAGTTTGCGCGCCCGCTCTCCCGCTGTTGTTCACGAGAGCGACGTAGCGCCATCGCGTGGCACACGCACCGCGTCATCGTCGACGCACTCCTTGCAAAGGGGAGTTTCCTATTTCCTATAGAAGCTAGGTTTAATTATTTTGTTGGCTCTATAGGACTATTGTTTATTTTATCTTTGTCTTTTGGTTGGGTATTCGCTTTGCGAATTCCCGTCTCCTTCGTGGGACAAAATCCTTCTCGTGGAGAGAAGGGGTTGAGGAACACTACCCTCGTACTTGTAGCGTGGTTGTACTGAGGTTGAATCACCCTCGTTTTAAAGTGATTCGTTTAGTGGATTTTGATCAACTAGGTTGATCGGAAAATCCTAACTCGAGAGGGTTAGGTGGTGGTTTTCACCCGGTTTGGGTTTCCACCTAAAAATACCTGTGTACATTTTGTGATTACTTATTTTTGCGATATTGCTTTATATATTCAATTCCGCAATTTATTACGTCACCCCTCCTAGAAGGGAACCTTCAGCCTCGACTTCCCGCTGCCTCCTCCGCGCGGGCGTCCAATTAAGGTGGGATATTTAGTCCCACCTCGGAAACTCACCGAGGCAAGCAAGCGCTTAAAGGCAAAAAGTGCCTTAAGCTGTTTGCCTCAGATCACGGGGTGAGGTCCCCCTTCACCCGCCCGATTACCCAGCCTCGTCCGCGCTCACGCCCCGCGGACCTGGCCCGACCCGACTAAGCCCGACCTGCACTCCTCGCCCACTACCGCACGCCGGTGGGCCTGGACCCAGGCGCGACCCGCGTACCCGATTACCCGGTTGCTCTGGGAGAGCTTTCTTAAGAGCGAATTCTGAGAGAGAGAGAGATGCGGGGGGGAGGGTAGAGTAGGTTTTGCCCTCTGACGAAAACCTTGAAGTGTGCAGGCACAGGTGAAGAAGAAGAAGAAGAGAACACAAAGCAGAAGAAGAAGGAAGCTAAGAGGTACACTGTAGCAGCATCAGTTTAAGTCGTCTGATTGCAAAATCAGACGACGTCTTGAAGGCAAGGAAGAAGAAGAAAAGAAGAAACAGGACCGCAAGGACGAAGAAAAAGAAAGAGACGGACAGAAAGAAGAAGAACAGAAGGAAGAAGACAAAGAAGAGAAGCAGAAGACGAAGAGAAAGAACACACTTGGCCGAGAAAAGAAAGAGCATAAGAAGAGGAAGCAGACCGCAAGAGAAGAGAAGGAAAAAGAAGAAGAAGAAGGCTAAGAAAGAAGGACTGCGAGAAGAAGAAAGAAGAAGAAAAAAAAAGAGAAGAGAAAAGAAGACAGACGAGAAAGGAGAAGCCAACAAATTCTCTCTCTCTCTTTATTTTTGTCATAAGAAGAAACACTGTACTTCTAGAATACGACTTGCTCCCTGAGTTCGACCTCGGGAACTCTTTTATTTCCAAGTAAAAAATATCTGTAATGATGGCAATAACTAGCTATACTACAACGCTATAACAAAACCTAGTTATCGGCCACCCATCACTTGGCACCGTTGCCGGGGAGCAACGGCTATTCTAGAAGCTTTGAATTTCCTTTTAACAATTGCTAATCTTTTTCTCTCTCTGATGTGCAGGTAAAGGAAGAAAGATAGACGCAGCCGCTCCAAGGACAGGTAACCTCCTATTAAAACCCTAAAAATTCAAAGAGGAAAAACTAGGAGAAAAACAAAGAAAAACTAGGAGTAACCTGTCTTTCATAGTAATAGCTGCATGTTCTCAGAACCACTATTCCTGCACATAATTTTAAAAGGGTAATTAAGGGCTAACACATCCTTGCTTGAGCCCTAATTACCCAAACAAGGAGTTAAATGGACCAAGTAGAGCCAACATAAGATTCAACATTAGGGTTTTAGAGACACACTACTTAAATCAAGAATGGAGAAAATCCAAAAGAAATGTGCCTAAACCATTGATTGAACATACTTATTCAGAGAAACCCTAAACAATTGGCTCTCTAAACACTTGAACCCAAAAAGAAAGGACCCAAAAGCTCTCAGAAGAACAAGAGGTAAAGTTGACCCCTTGGGTCAACCAACCTTAAAATTAGGTCACTTTCTCACTCAAAAATACCTAAAAGTTCAAGTGAAGCCTTAAGCACCCCGATCTTAAACTAAAATTGGTAGACTTAAGAAGTCAAGATCCCCATTCTGGTCTACCTGGAATCGTAGTGACAAGAGAGGTCGGGTGGGGGAAACCCTGTAACTCGTGGGGACGCTCTACCGTGTAGGGGTCTTCGCGGGACTCACCCTCTCTGGCTGCCCAGGTAATTCTCAGGTGGACGATCTTTCTGATCAAGGGGTCCATCTGCCCCGCACCTCTATAGTCACCCAACAATTTTTGGGTGTCTTGATTGGGTCCAGCACCTGCTTATCTCATCCAATCCTTCAGTGTTTGGCAGGAGGTCCTTGAAACCTCCTATAGAAATTCACTCTCCCCGAGGCTAAGCCTTGGCTCCCTTGTTTTTGCAGAAATCATTCACATAGCCTCTCTTTCCTCTGAATTTGAACAAAATCCCCTTCTTTCATCTTGATTCAAACTTCGATTCTATATCTTGATTCCATCACCTGATTCAAAGATGCAGCCTAATTACCTAGCAAGACTACCATTCAAAAAACCTGAATATCTGAGATCCATGAAAGATAAGATGATTGAGGATGCCCTTGAATTCTATGAAATCAAATGTAAACCCTCAACACCAATAGAAAACATTCAGGTTGATGTCCCAACAACCACAGCTTTCATTATAAACTGTGCCCAAATTCTATTGACTGAAATTTTAAAAGGATCAACCCGAGATATGCTCATGACAGGATATATTGAGATAGAAAAATTACACCAATCTGAATACCTTCAATGCTTGACAAATCCTGTACTTTGGGAACAACACCAAGATGACCTTATAAAACGGGTAGAAATGATGAGATCACTAGAACAAATTATCAACCAGAAATACCCGTATATACCAGAAACAGAGGATGAACCATCTTGGAACAGTAGTAAGGAACAATCCAGTTTCCCAGATCTCGGGACTGAGGCACAAAGTGGTTGTAGAATCCCAACCCAGATAGAAGACAACATTGAATTAGGTTGGGATATTGCAGGAGAACACAATGATGAGCTAAACTTAGAACATGAATTGCCAAGCTTAGAGTTCCAAAACTCCTGCAACAATGAGATCAGAACTGAACCTTTTGAGGGTATAAATTCCGCCCCTTATTCTGATAAGGTGGCCCTCGAAGGTTATTCGGACTTAGGTTCTAATAATTCTACCCACATCCTAAGTCTAGAACCTAGATCTGAAACTTATTGGGAAGATTATGAGGCCCCTTATGAGAAAGATCAAATTTTTACAGAATATGATTCCGGGCCTCTATTTGATGAATATCCCTCTCCAACATCCTTAGGAAACTTGATCGATTTTTCGAAAGTCATGCCAATTTATGATACAGAAACTGAGGAGTTGGACGAGCAAGGTTTTAATTGGGTCTATCCTACCAGCTTGGAGCTTGAGCCTAGACAGAATACCTTTTTAAGCCCAGAATTAACATATAAGCTAGACCCCAGTCAGGCTGTTGATTCTACATCTGATGATTTTTGCTGCGGTGGAATTCATAATCATGAATCTCATTTTCGCAAACTCTCCGACAACTTCAGATCCGACTATAATTGCAGAGAGATTCTCCTTCTTGAACACGCCAGGCCCATCTACGACCTCAGTTCACATGACTCTGACTCCGACTCTGAGGTCCTGATTCCCGAGATCACTGATAACACAGAATCATTCCTTTTCGATCCTCAGGAACCAAAAATAGAAAATGCCAAGAGTGATTGCAACCCAGAATTCAAATCTTTTCCCAATTTAGATTTCTTTCATCCTACAGACACTCTTCAGGCATTTGATAGTTACCCAGAGGACTCTTTACAGAAAATCAACTGTCATTCCTTTCTAGAAGAGCCCTCATACACAGTTGCCACCTCGTCTGCACACACAGAACTAATCAAAACCTCTTCCCAACCCCGACCCGCAATCGAACTCAATTTCTATTCAGATTCACCTCTCACCGAGCCGATTGCATTTCCACATCGGGTTTGGAGCACTGATCAGACTACATATCATGCTCCATCATTCTCTGATCACCCCTGTAGGGTTTCCGCGTCATTCATTGATTATTCTACGGGTCCCTACTCTGACCAGGTTGATTCGACTCAGCCAAACCCTGCGTTTTCACTTCCACATCCATCTGAGCTTCATAGTATATGGTGGGTTCCACACCTTTTTATCCACATCTATCAACCCACCAGATTGATTGGGTTTGGGCTGCATCATCAGCCTGTTGATCTGAACAAGCACCTGGTTGGACCAACCAGGCTCTTAATCAAGGTGCTTGTATTACAAAACTCTGCTGATTTCACCATCCCCTCTCCATCGCATTTCCCGCTTGGCTGAAGGCATCAAATTTAGCGCTCAACGGGAGGCAGCCCGTCATTCTCTTTAAAAACCTGAAACCTTTTCTAAAACCTTTGTGCACTTGAAATTCACACTTTAGGACAGCCGACTCCACCTCAGGTGCTTGCATTTGAGATTAAAAATCGTCCGCAACAGTCACCCCGACCCATTCACTCATCAAAACATCTGTCCTAATGTATGAACTAAGTTGAATAAAAACCCCCTAAGTTACAATGAGGACATTGCAAATCTTAGGCATGGGGGGGTATGAAAGTGCAAAACGTGTAAGAAAAGGTTTCAAACAAAAAATTCACATATGCCAAAAACACCATAAAAATTAAAAATTTTTCGAAAAAGAATAAGAGAATAAGAGGAGAAAGGAAATTTTGTGAAGGAGAAGGAAAAAAGAAACAAAAGGAAAAAAGGAGCACAAAATATGAGAAACAAGTGATAGTCATTAGTAAGGAACTAAGGAATTAACCTAAGTTCTAGACCTCATTCAAGAAAATAACTGAAAAGTGCATAATGAGATTAGAAAGAACGCAAACCTTAGGCATTCTTGAATAGACTCTTAGTACCCATTAAGATCTGGACACTCCTCAAGAGGTTGAGGAAAATGAAAAGCTGAAGTATTAGGTCTAAGGTTTAGGGAGTATTTGGCCTCATTAACTAATTTTTGGTTTACGGGACTCAGTAACCTAAGCACCCTAACCTCACACACAACCTGGTTCAGTAAGCGTAAAAATCAAAATCACGCAGAAGCGTCGCAAAATTCTGAAAAGTACACCTAGAGTAGGAGCGGCCGATCAACACAAGTTGATTTGGACGAGTTCCCAGCACGGAGAGGCGGGAAATCCCCTCAAAGATGCGTAACAAAATATCATCTCCTCGGTGCTTGTCTCTTAAGATATTCACATATCCTACTGGGGGAATGTAAGCACCCTGCTGGTTTAGATTCCATGGATGGCATTGTCACGAAGTATCAACTGCCAGGGTCTGAATTCGGCCACGGAACACCATGGATGGGATTATCTCGAAATCTCAATAGCCAGGGTTCCGGGGGTTGCCATGGGCGGTGCTATCTCGAAGCATCGATTGCCAGGAACCCTTGAGGATTGATGATGGGAGCAAGGAATCTGATACAGACCATGTTGAAAAGCCAATCCTAGGCTAGAACTAAAAAGAAAAAGAGAGAGAAAATTCTCCAAACAGAAAAACTTTCTATCTCTCTCTTATAAAATGCACTGCGAACTGAACCAGGGTTAAAATCATTTCAAGCACGGGTGCTTTAACCAGAAAGTCCAATAGACCTTAGGTTAGTTCTTGTGGGCCTTAAAAACCTTTGCTAAGGACTGAGGCTGAGGCTAAACAGATTTGGATCTTGATTGGTACTAGAGTACCTTTTAAGCCTATGGTCAGCATTCTAACCTAATCTAAGTTTAAATGAAAAAGCACTTATCTGAAGCTATTAAGAACTTCATGGTCTAGAACAAGGGTTGAAACCTTAAGCTTTTGCTAAGAGACTAGCAAAAGCTAGGCATGAGGGTATGATGAGAACCTCATCATGAGCCATAACTAGCTCATTTTGACCTAATACAGAGAATAAAAGCTCCTACATAACTCAAAGAAAGGCTCAACTCAGAGAATTCTGAGTTTAAGGAGAAAATAAGTCATAAGGGGTAAAAATGCAATTTCACCAATCCAATCTGAAAACAGGGTAACTCAAGGTCCAAACATAGGTCAAAACAACCTAATAAGAAGAAAAGTGGGATGAAATGACTCAACAAGGGCTACAGCAACTCTGAAAAATTAAATGACATCCTGTAACACTAAAAATAAATCCACTTAAATACACGAGGTTTGAGGCAGAGAAAAAATCAACTAAACCCTCTAAAATTCATATAAAAATAATCTCTAGGGTTTAGAACCTTCAATTTGGCCTTAGAAACCCATTTTGACCTATATTGAGAATCATGCCCAATTAACAACTTAATTTGGGTTTTTGCGTAATTTGATCGGTCAAACAAGGTTTAATTTAGAAATAAAATTCACCATCCGAATCCTTAGGTCCTAATTAGTCATGTATAAAAACTTGAGCCTAAGAAGAAACCTTCTTGACCAACTTTACACTTTGATCCTCATATATTTACTTTTTGGCCCTCAACTTTTGAACCCTCACATTTTGACCCCTAACTCTCCTTCGTTCTTTGCGTTCAGGTCCCTCTTGCAAAACCTCACCAGCACCATGCTCCGACGACCTTGCGCGGAGCATGGCGCTGCGCAGGGTGAGGGGGAGGGCCTGCCAGGTCAAATGGGGGTGCCCTATGTCGTCAGCCAGCGCAGGAGCACCCCCCTGAGTGCTGCGACCACCCATACCGCCCGTGCGAACGCACGGACGGTATGGGTATCCTTCCTCCGGCGAGGGAGACACGTCGTCTCCCTCCGCCCTCCTCTCTGGTTCTGCCCGTATAAATACCCCCGTCGCTCCGCCGTTCTTCCCAGCTTGGATCTGACGGAGAAAACCCCCACAACTTTCCTCTCTTCCCACTCCAACAGAAGCCCTCCAGCTCCGGCAGTTCCTCCTCCTCTTCGCTCTGCCGCAATACCAGCAGCAGAGACTTCTTCCTGATTCTCCTCCACGTCGCGCAATACCGGCGCGCGCTGCCTCTGCCCCGTCGTCGCTGCCGTTCTCCCCCACTGGGCATTTCTTCTCCAGCTCCGGTAGGTATGAGCCGGCAGCCTCTTCGTCCCCTTCGTCACTTTAGCTAGGTTATAATTAGTCTTCTCTATCCCCTTTTTCTTTTCCCCCTGTTATTTTTATCTAATTACCCCTCGACCGCACCTAATCACCCTCACCTTCTCCACCTCCGGCCACACTCCGGCGACCCGCTCCCATCACTCCAGCAACCCACACGGCTCGCCGACCACCGCAGAACCTTCGCCTCCTCACCCTGATCATCCTCCGCCCTTCCACTTCCCCCGAATCGCCCTCTGCAACTCCACCGAACACACCCATTTCCCAACCCGCAGTTTGACCTAGGGCGGCCCTTAGGCTTCGCCCCGCCACCTGCAGACCCCCCGTTTGAGCTACCCCATTATTAGGCGACCGATCCACAAGTAGTTCCACGAGCCTCTTATTAGCAATAGGACCATCCCCCTTGAGGTCGTCATATTCTGACATCAATTGGTTGATGGACTAGGCGCACAACTCCTCTGGGGAGACATGCTTCCCCTCAATAAGGGCCTGGATGGAAGTTAGAGTCTGCTTCCTGATCTCCCATGAAAGCTCCTCTTAGATCGGTCCCATCGACGGGTGCGTGGCATAGAAGTCCATCACCACCTCAGCATTCAGCTCAAGCCCCTCTTCCTCCTTTGCGGGCTCCTCCACCCCCTCTAATTCCGCTACCGGCAAGCCCCGCTCAAATGCGAGCTCCTGGGCTTCACCAAGGTCATCCCTCATCCTTTCCGTGTCCACCTCTGCCTTCTCTAGACTTGCTCGCATGGAAGCAAGTTTATCAATGGATGCACTCAGGCGGGCGCACTCCTCCTCGAAAGCCCTCTCGTACCTCTCCACTGAGGAAGAGTGTTTGGCCTTAAGCACTTGCGCCTCCTCCTTTAAGGAGACGACGTTGGTACAAGCAGCTGAGAGGCACTCAGAGAGGTCACTTAGAGCCCCTAGATGGGCGCTATGCGCCCTCATGAGCCTCTCCTCCAGCTCCTTGCCAATGACGGAGGTCCCCCACAGCATGGAGTAGGTCTTCTTCGGCTCCCCTTCCAGCTAGCCCACTTGGTTGGCTACCTCTCGCTGGGAGCGAAGCCATCGCTCAGCCTCCTTCGCCACCTTCTCTCACACAGCAACGGCCTCCGCCACTTGCCAGATCAATTGTCGATGCTTCGCTTTGGTTGTCACGGCCCACTGAGCAGCCAGGTCCACTGCATTGCTCTGACCAGCTGGGACGGGAAGGTTTGGGGGAATGATGCCGCGTGGAATGCAGCACAACCCAATCATCTTCGCCTGAAAACTACAAGTGCATCAAAATACGAGTAGCTTTGGCCAAGAAAAAAAGTAAGGAGCGAAACACAGGACTCACAAGCTTACTGCGTGCATGCAGTAGAACATGTTGTTATAGTCCATGCCACAAGGCCTAGAAGTGGCCCAAGACGCAGAATCGTGCAGGTGCCTTAGCACCTACCTTTCCAGGTCAGGGGTGCTGCTTGACGTCCTTGGCTTCACAGGCACCCCAAGCTCAGGTCCGGCTCCCCGATGGGCACCCTCCAGCACAAATCCAGCAATGAACCTGACGGTACAGCCGATCATCCTTGAGCCCCCCCGACCAGAGGGGTCCACCAGAACTCAAGTACCTGTAGAGCTTTGCCGATAGTAGGGCTAACCAAAAATGCCGCCCGCACCAGCTGCCTCCTACGCTAGGGAGAGTCACCGAGGGAGAATCATCGAGGTGCCTCCGAGGGAGACTCACTAAGGGAGATCACCTTAGGTGGCTCAAACTGCATCAGGGGGGCAGAAGGTGCACCCTCCCCCTCGACCTCGTTAGGGCCTCGTGGAGAGGACGTCGTTGACTCCTCCCACTGAGGCTCAACGCGGCAAACCTTCCTTGGCCGCCTCAGGAGGACCTCTAGCTCCTTGCAACCCCCACAAGGGCCTCGTCCTTTTGATTCAGCCCTTGTCGATAATCGTGCTCACTCCCCTCCCCTTGCTCCATAGGCTTTTCCTAACCTTGCTGCGACCTTGGGCGAGTAAAACTGCCACCTCAACGCTTGGGCGCGACCGGTCAAGCGAACATCTTGAAAGCTGTAACCAAAAATACCAGATTAATAGGATAATCGGCGGGTGCAAGGTACAACACGAAAAGCCATTTTCTACCTCCCCTACTTACATGGCGTAAGTAATTCATTCGTCACCCATGACAACGCCTCTTAGACGTCCTCCCACCTGAGCTCCGACCGAGAGAACGAACCAAACTTAATTAACTTTTCTACGTCCGCCCACATGGACGGGTCAAGATCCTCGGCTCGGGGCGGTTGGTCCCTCTCAGGCGAACCCTGCCAAGTACACGGGACTTCGAGATCTTCAAGATTGGAAAGAAAAAAAAAAGTGGTGGTCCTGCCCCTTTAAACTATCAGGGAGATCCATTATCCGGTATCTGGTCTACCGGCTATATAGCATGTAATTGCCTGACGAAGGCCTGCCCTTTTTCACCTTCAAGGGCATTCGCCCAAAAAGTAGGTAGGACAAATCAAGATTAGGGGCAATCCCCAAATGTAGGCAGAAGGAGGTAAAGGCATTCAGCACCAGCCAACAATTAAGGCTGAGCTGCGAAGGGGCAAGGTGGTAAAAGCAAAGGAGAGAGGACACAAAGGGATTCAAGGGTATCCGTGAATCATGCTCTATGGCGTATTTGCATATAATAAACATGTCCTTCAACCCGTCCGAACACAGACGGGTCTCGAACCCATAAGCCTCAAATGGCACCCCACTAAGCCTGAACACCTGCAAAAAAGACAAAGTCGCAGACCGACTACGGAATTCCGACACAACATCGTATAAAGACTTGGTCTTGGCAGAGACTCAAAAGGAAGAAGAAGCAACAGACTTACCCTTGCTCGCAAAACCTGACATGGCGGCTTTTGCTTTAAAGAGTCCTCGACAAGGTGGCGCTCTGATGTAAGACGTCCCCTCACACCACTTTGCTGAGAGTAAAAGCTTTCTGCACAAGTGCTCTCAGAGGTAGGTGGGTCATTAACCATGACCCACCACCCCTATATATAGCCCCCACAGAGGGCGGTTCCCCCCTTGCAAGACGTGACGTTCGAAAAAACAAAATCCCGTTGTATTTAGCACGGATTCGAAATATACTACTAAAGGCGAAGAAGACCAAGGCTATCATTACGGCCATTTAATACCCCGACGCACATATCCGCTACCACAGAAAAGGGGTGGTCCCATCAATGGTCGGTGCGACTCTTGAGTCCTTTGCCTCATCATAACGGCAATAAATGCCGGTCAGATAACGAGACACCCTTTTAATCTTGGTGTAACTGGACATTACCCACGGAAATAGTAGGCAGACACGCCTCAAAATTGCCTCTTAAGGCTAATGGCATATCAAGCCTATGCGTCCCATACGACCTCTTAAGGACCACACAACTGCGGGCTATAGCCCCAAAAAAACCCTGCTATATAATAAATGCTCCCCCACTTAAACACATAGCCAGAGCAACATTTGGGGGCATCACCTATCGCAGAGTTTCTACTCCAAACGTTACTCTCACAGCAAGCATTTGTTAGCTTGAGAGTAAGGGGCATATGATGAGGAGCAAAAAATGCCATCGAACCCGAAACCCCGCGATAGGCCTGAAAAGAAGGATCCGACCCGAAGAAGTGTTGACAACGAATTTCCGTCATGTTTAAGAAATGATCGCATCGTAGTATAGTGACAAAAATCATAACAACATTTAAATTTGTAATCTCAAAAACAAAAGTGAGTCCAAGGTTGTTATCAGGGAGCAAATATGGAATTCACAATACTAGTCGAAATATAAAGAATAAACGAGCACAATAAAGATATTTAATGAATAAAATCTACTCAAAATGATATTCAATAATAGCAACTACATTTCAGAAAATAATGGGATAAATAGAATGATAAATCCCTGAAAAGGCTGATTTAAATCACTAATTTAATCTACCATTCAAGCACATATCTCAATGTAATTAACTAATTCAATTTCTCAACAATGGTTTTGAACCACTTAACTAGTAATATCCACGTCAGATAATAGCCAAATAAGTCCACAGTAATCAGAATCAGACGTCGGCACAGAGAGCCAGACGACTTAAACACCCAAGCATAAGGCCTCAGACAATTAGAATTCTCACTAAGTGTTGGGTGTATACGCGCAAATCCTAAGGTACACATGTTCATGAATTCCAATGCAAAACCAGTCCCTACCATCCTTAGATTTCTTTCTTTCTTATCCAGGTAAACGGGTATACATAGTAATAAGTAATCGAATCAGAAGAGGGTAGATGCTTGAACTTATTGGATAAAAGACCTAATTACTCAATTACGAGGCAAATAGAATGGGCTATGCGAATTTAAAGAGGGTAGATGCACAAAGCTTTCTTTCTTTGTGAGGAAAAGGGTAAATATATTACTCAAAGGCTAATCGGCCAAAAAGATTGGAGGAGGGTGGCCTCCAAACAAATAGGGTACATCAAATTTTATAGGAAAGTAAATTACAAATTAGAATTTTATATCATGAAGAATAGCTTCCGCAAGATGAGGGGTACATCAAATTTTATAGGAAAGTAAATTACAAATTACAATTTTATATCATGAAGAATAGCTTCCGCAAGATAAGTAGGCCCCTTTGAGCTCCCCTCATGCAATTGAGAGTTTCTTTCGCACCACAACAACCAATTGAGCTCCCCTCATGCAGTCAATGTTATACCGAAAATATAGTTAGGGATGTGAAGGTATTTAGCAGCAGCCCAGGCCTCCAGTGGGGTGCATATCGTAGGAGCCGCCATATATTGGAGGTGTAGGTACATTTGAAAAATATGTGCTCACCACTTTCATCATCCTCATTACAAAGCAAGTAGGAACTATCAACATTGATGCCCCACCTCCGTAGTCGATCTCTAGTACAAAGCGGTCCCAAGTTTCAAGCCAACTGCAGACCACTCATGTGGTACATGTTTGAGCCTCATAGCAAGTTCCAAAGGGGATGCTCATCCCCATGGGTGCGTAGGGCCTCCCAGAGAGCTAGACTTGGAGTTGAGCAACCCATCTAGATTGAGAGGCCAAGATAGAGCACCATCGCATAAAAGAGTATCGTCGATCCTCTCCTTTACTCTAAGGAGGCTTCTCCAAATGCAGCTATCCCCTCTCCTCTGCCCAGTAGAGAGATAGTTGCCACATCGTTTGTTCATCCAAGAGCTCCAGATGGACTCTTAGATCGCCACCAACCACCAAATCTTTTTAACATCCTGCATAAGAGCAATGTCACTGGGGTTGCAGAGGCCTAGTCTCCCTTCCTCGAGAGGGATGTAGACAGCCCCCAAGCCACCAAGTGGGTACCCCCATCCCATAAGAAATCTACAGCCAGCTTCATGAAGCTCTTCAAAATACCTGATGAAACAAGGGTCGCTAACGTCCAATAGGTGAGTATACCTTCAAATGCCCACCTCAGCCACGGCACACAACTCATACGAAAGAAAAGCTTGCCCCTCCAAAAACGTAGCAATCCCTTATTTTTATCCAGCAGCAAGCGATAGGGGGCCCATGGGAGGAGCACAAAGTCAGAGGAACCCCAAGATAGGTAGAGGGAAGCTTCCTTATTAGCATCCCCAGAAGAAGGTAGATCAGTCACTTGTTTCTGGTAGCTCGATTGAGGTACACCCTACTTTTGTTGGCATTAAGTTGAAGTCCCGAGAGTTTTAGCAAATAAATCGAGAACTCTTGTCACCATGATGGTAACACCATTATTCATCATAACTAACTGAAATTAGTCAGATTCATGTATTAAATGCTCCTAAATGATCGTCTGAGGCTCGTAAATCCGTGCTGAACTGATTTGATAATAAGATAAGAACACATGGTTAATTCTTCTATTTTCCCATCTCATCATTAATGCAGATTAACCAAGAGGTTAATCAAGGATTAGTTTAAGGTCAAATGAACTTAAATATCCAACAAGTGGGCTCACATTGACTGAGTCAGGGTTTTATGCATTTTAAGTATTAAAATATTACAGAAATCTTAATTATCAGCCACACTCAAATTGAAAGGGTTCTAGTAGAGATAAATTCAATATAAACCTCTTAAAAATCATATAAAAATATTTAAGAGGTTTGTACCTTCACTTTGACCATCTGAATCCATTTTAACCAAAAATAGAGATTTAGACGAGAATTTACCTTGATTTAGGCTTCTGTGTAATTTACTCAGCCAAACATGTTAAAAACCCAAATCTAAGTTCACCATTATATTCCTTGGGACCAAATTTTGGTGGGTCCAAATTAGGTTAACACCAAAATTTGGTCCCAATCAAAGTCCATGACCTAGTTTGCAATTCAATCCCCAAATCTTTGTTCATTTCAAATAAACCCTTAATTGCGAGGTTTTCTCATGAAAATGCCACTAAGTTTTCATCTTCTTCACCAGCAGGTCCTTTCCGCCTTAGTTCTAAGAGTTTCCTAAAATGCAGCAACAGTAGGACCTTAAACCCAACTACGTGATCATTCAATCATAGATTTCGCGCTCAATTCCTAGACAAATCCCTCCAAACTTGGAAGGATTGATCTAGAGAAGATTCCCAATCAATTGAACTCAATCACAAAACTTGATATGGATTCAAGAGCTCCGGTGAGCTCAAGGAAATTTAGGAGTTTGTGTTTCCAAATCCATGAGCAAACTCGCGGATTTTAGGAATTTGGCGACCAAATCTACTCCTATATAAGTCCTACGATCCTCCAACCTATTCTTTAGTCGATTCTTGGCTAGAATTCTCTTTAATTTCTCTTCTCCGGTCAACTCCACAGTCTGCTCCGGCGAGCTTCTTCAATCCCCTTCTTCCGGCCACCTAATGACCAATTTGAGAAACCCACTATCTCCCTTTCTTCCTAATGCTCCTCACCAATTGACATCATCGAAACATGTTAAGTTAAATTCGTTGTTATAGCATGCGGTTGAGATATCAATTCTAAATGAAGATATGGATTAGGTGAGTCCAAGTGTCGAACACGAGGAGGCGTGAAATCAGATTAGTTTGTCGCTTTAGGGTGTCACAAAAATCTTTGCTTTATTTGCTTGGGAGAAAATGAGAGAGAGAGAGAGAGAGTTGGGTTAAAGACTTGAGATTATAGCATGGTGATTACTTGTGCATGTATGAAACATGATATGATGAAACAAATGAAAATATATTGCATACGTAAAATCGTTTCACAAGTACAATGCTAGAGGAAAGCTTTAAAACACATAAGCATTAAAGAGAATGGTTCTGTGGCTAGGTTCTGGACAACCGGCCAATGGGCTATTACCCACGACAATGCCAGCTATACCACCCTAGAAGGTTTTTTGGCTACCCAATTTCTATTAGAATCGCCGAGGAGTGAATTAGTGCAAAATGTATGTAGATGCTTAGACTAAAAGTCCCCTAGAATCAGAGGGCGGGTTGATAAGTCGTATACTTATCACTCTACTTTATTGATCAGATTAATATAAATTGAGGTGGCGAGGACTCAAGATCAAATCCATATTTTAGTGGATACCTGAGCTGATTAAGTCTGACGACCTGAAGCGTCAAAGCATTTAGGTCCTTAATGTATTATTTCCTACAGTTGACAAACTTCTAATGCCTAAGTTTTTCTTTTCCAAATTCTTTTTTTCTATTACACTATAATTCAAAAATTCAAGCTAATGGTATGAACTCAAAGAATACGAATTTACCACCCCCCCATGCTTAAGTTGGACAATGTCCTCATTGGAAGATAAATGTATGCAAGGGAGTAAAGAAGGAAATCACCTGAGTTTAGCTATGTGTCTGATCAGCCTGAATCTTCTAGGTTGCCTCCCAAGAAGTGCTGAGTTTATCGCCTTTAGCTGGGCGTAGCTTCGATTTAACCCTTAATAAGGGTTACAACTTCCTTTAGGGGGACCTGGGCAGGAAAGTTTTTTAATCTTTGGCCATTGACAATGAAGGTTTGCCCAGTTTTAGGATCAGCAATTTCTACCACCCCGTTTGAGAATGGTCTGACTACCTGGTAAGGTCCCATCCACTTAGATTTTAACTTCCAGGGGAAGTTAAGTTGCACATCAAAGAGCCAGACTTGTTGATTTGGCTCGAAGGTTTTCCTACTGATATGCCGGTCATGGATAGCTTTCATCTTCTCCTTGTAAAGTCTACTAATCTCATAAGCATCCTGACGAATTTCTTCAAGCTCAGAGAGTTGGAGCTTCCTTTGAGCTCGGGCCAAATGGGAATCTATATTGCATTGTTTGACAGCCCAGTATGCTCGGTGCTCTAACTCAACCGGAAGGTGGCAAGCTTTGCCAAAGACCAATCGGTATGGTGACATGCCAATCAGGGTCTTAAAAGCGGTCCTATATGCCCATAGGGCATCATCCAATCGTGTGGACCAATCCTTCCGGTCAGGTCTCACAGTCTTTTGCAGAATATTCTTGATTTGTCTGTTTAAGACCTCAGTTTGCCCATTTGTTTGTGGGTGATACGGGGTAGCAATACGGTGAGTAACACCGTATTTCTTTAGCAAAGTACGAGACTGGGCATTGATGAAGTGGCTCCTACCATCGCTGATTATGGCCTTGGGTATCGCAGATCGGGAAAAGATGTTCTTCTTCATAAAGTCCATGACGGCCTTATGATCACATTTTCGGGTAGGTACGGCTTCAACCCATTTCGAGACGTAGTCAATTGAGACCAGTAAATATTCAAAGCCATTTGATGGTGGGAAGGGACCTATGAAATCAATGTCCCAAACATTGAATATTTCGGTGACAAGAATGGATTGTAGAGGCAACATATCCTTTCTGGTCATGGTCCCCAAAGTCTGGCATCTAGTGTAGGTTTTAGCAAAGCTATGTGCGTCCGAATAGTAATGGCCAGTAAAAACCAGACTGCAAAACCTTTACAGCCGTCAAGCTTGGTCATAACAGAAGGACAACACACTTTGGACCTCCTCCTCAGGTATGCATCTCCTAATGATCTGATCAAAATAGAGTCTAAACAGCAAGGGATCATCCCAATGATAGTGTTTGGCCTCAACCAAGAACTTGTCTTGTTGCTGTCTGAACCAGCCGTGCGGAATCTGCCCTACCACCAAGTAATTAACCAAGTCAGCATACCAGGGGAGACTTTTGGCTTGCACGGCCAGAATTTGCTCATCGGGAAATGTATCAGTCAAAGGTAGTGAAGGTCCAATGTGTTCCGGGTGAAGTCGGGATAACTGGTTGGCTACAACATTTTTGGATCAGACCTTGTCGCGTATTTCCAGGTTAAATTCTTGTAGGAGCAGAATCCATCTAATTAGCCTGGGTTTAGCATCCTTTTTGGCTAACAAGTGTTGGATAACTGAGTTGACAGTGTAAATGATGACGTGGGATCCCAACAGGTATGATCTGAACTTTTCTAGTCCAAAAACTATGGCAAGCAGCTCCTCTGTTATAGTGTAATTCTGTTGAGCATCATCCAAGGTTTTGCTCACGTAGTAGATCACCACGAGTTTCTTTTCCTTCCTTTGTCCTAGGATGGCCCCAACGGCAAGGTCTGATGCATCACACTTTATCTCAAAATCCTGGAACCAGTCTGGGGGTTGCAAGATAGGTGCAGTCGAGACTGTGTCCCTTAGAGTGGTGTAGGTTTTGATGCACTTAGGTGTCATGTCAAAATGCACATTGTTGGCCAGAAGGTCAGTTAAGGGCTTGGATACCTTGGAGAAGTCTTTTATGAACCTTCTGTAGAAGCCAACATGTCCTAGGAAAGATCTGATTTGTTTAATCGAGCTCAGTGGTCGAAGTTTGGAGATTAAGTCAACTTTAGCTCGGTCGACTTCTATGCCCCGATGCGAGATGATGTGACCAAGGACAATCCCTTCTTGAACCATAAAGTGCTCTTTTCCCAGCTTAAAACAAGGTTGACCTTGATACATTGCTTTAGGATCTTCTCCAGGTTGCTAAGGCAATGGTCGAATGAGTCTCCAAAGATGGAGAAATCATCCATAAAGACCTCTAAATATTCACCCACCATCTCTGAAAAGATGGCCAACATGCAACGCTGAATGGTAGCAGGTGCGTTACATAACCCGAATGACATACAGTGGAATGCAAATGTGTAATACGGGCAGGTGAACGTGGTCTTCTCTTGGTCCTTGGGTGCAATAGCAACCTGGTTATATCCTGAATATCCATCCAATAAGTAAAAGTATTTCTTCCCTGCTAACCGTTTGAGAATCTGGTCAAGGAATGGTAGAGGGAAATGATCCTTCTTGGTAGCTTCATTGAGAGTCCTATAGTCAATGCATACCCACCATGCAGTGGTGGTGCGAGTAGGGATGGATTCGCCATCGTCATTTGTGATAACGGTGAGCCCAGCCTTCTTTGGTACCACTTGGGTAGGGCTCACCCAGGGGCTATCGGAAATCGGGTAGATGATCCCTGCGTTAAGCCATTTGATGATCTCATTTTTAATGACCTCTCGCATGGTTGGATTCAGTCGTCTTTACATCTGGCGGAAAGGTCGAGCCCCGTCTTCCAAATAGATTTTGTGTGTACAATAGCTAGGGCTAATGCCTCTTAGGTCAGAGATTGTCCACCTAATTGCTGCCCAATATTCAGAAAGAGTTGTAGCCAACGTAAGCTCTTGGTCGCTGGTCAAATGTGCATTGATAATATAGGGAAGGTGTGATCGGTGATGAGAACCTCGTCATAAACCCTAAACTAGCACCATCTAACCCAGATTTGCAAGAAAAAAACTCCTACATAACTATAGAAAGGCTTGACTCAGAGAGATTCTGAGTTTGTGAAGAAAATAAGAACTAAGGGGTAAAAATGCAATTTCACCAACTCAATCTGAAAATAGGGTAACTCAGGATCCAAACTTAGGTCAAACCAACCTAATAAGAAGAAAAGTGGGATGAATTGATCCAATAAGGGCTACAGCAACTCCAAGGAATTAAATGACATCCTGTAACCCTAAAAATAAACCCACTTCAATTCATGAGGTTCGAGGCAAAGAAAAAATTGAATAAACCCTCTAAAATTCATAGAAAAATAATATCTAGGGTTTAGAACCTTCAATTTGGCCTTAGGAACCCATTTTGACCTACATTGAGAATCAGGCCCAATTAATGACTTAATTTGGGTTTTTACGTAAATTGACCAGTCAAACAAGGTCTAATCTAGAAACAAAATTCACCATTAGAATCTTTAGGTCATAGTTAGTCATGTATAAAAACTTGAGCCTAAGAAGAGACCTTCTTGACCAACTTTACATTTTGGTCCTCATCCATTACCTTTTGACCCTCAACTTTTAATACCCTCGCATTTTAACCCCTAAGTCTTCTTCGTTCTTTGCATTTGGGTCCTCCCTGCAAAACCCTGAGCAGTGCCATGCTCCGGCAACTTTGCGCGGAGCATGGCGCCGCGCAGGGTGAGGGAGACCCTCTGCCAAGACAATCGGGGGTTCGCTACGATGTCTGCTGTCGCAGGGACACCTCCATGGTCTCTACGGCTGCCCATACCTCCCGTGCGAACGCACGGAAGGTATGGGTCTCCATCTCCGGCGTCTTCCGGCGAGGGAGGCATGTCGCCTCCCTCTGCCCTCCTCTCTGATCTCACCTCTATAAAAGCCGCCTCCCTCTGCCGCACTCAGCAGCTCGGTTCTGATGGAGAAACACCCCCCTCCTTCCTCTCTTCCCACTCCGACAGAAGCCCTCCAGCTCCGGAGGTTCTTCCTCCTCCTCCTCGTCGCTCTGCCGCAATACCAACAGCAGAGCCGCCTTCGCCCGCTCTTCCCGCGTCGCGCCGTACCCAACGCGCGCTCTCCCACTCTCTCCTCGCCGCCGCCCCCTCTCTCTGGGCACCTTCTTCTTCGGCGACAGTCGAAACGATTGCTGCCCTGCTCCGTCCCCCTCTCGCCCCTCCAAGTAGGTACAGTTCTTTCCTTTCCTCCCCTCTTTCTTTTCCCTACTTCAATTTGCTGAACCACCCTTCGACCGCGCCTGATCACCCTCACCTTCTCCATCTCCGGCCAACCTCTGGCGACTCGCTCCCATCATTCCACCACCCCACACAACTCACCGACCGACCCAAAACCTCCGCCTCATCACGCTGAACCATTTCCGCCCCTTCATTTCCTGCCATTCGCCACCTGAAGACCCCCCGAACAAACCCATTTCCCCAGCCACAGTCCAACCTAGGGCAGCCCCTGCACGCCACCCCATGACCTGCCAGACCCCGCACCACCTTCGCCGTGCCACAGCGAAGGTCCCCCGCTTGTCTGATTAGGCCGAAGGGCCGTATTTCTGTGAACAGGTCACCCGTCCTCCACCGCCATTGCTGAACAGGTGGAGCTTCTTCCTCTTGCAGCTGCAACGTCGCTTCGCCCAGGCTTGCTCTCCAGGACGCGCGCCTCACCCTCACGTGCCTGCCCAGGTCTGCAGCTGGGGTGAAAGCCCCGCACACAGCCGCGATTGCCTGCAGCTTTCTCAGCTGCAGGCGCCAAATTGGGGTGGGACATTTAGTCCCACCTCGGTGGATTCTGAAGCCACGCACCCGCATAAATGCAAAAAGTGCTATAGGCTTGTCGCCTCAGCACACGAGGTGAGGTCCCTCTTACCCGCTTACCCGGCCTCGTCCGCGACCACCCCCCGCGGACCTGGCCCGACCCGCTTACCCGACCTGCACTCCTCGCCCACCACCGCATGCCAGTGGGCCTGGACCCGGGCGCGACCCGTACCCGATTACCTGGTGGCTCTGGGAGAGCTATCCTAGGAGTGAAATTTGAGAGAGAGAGACGTGGGGGAGGGTAGGGTTAGGTTTTGCCCTGACCAAGCTGTGAGTGTGCAGGCTGAGGCAGAGAAGAAGAAGAAGAAGAGAAAGAAGGAAGGAGCAGCTAGAGCCGTGGCTGCTTGAAGCAAAGCAGAAGAAGAAGGACTGCGAGAAGAAGAAGAAAGAAGGAAGGAAGACGCATTGTAGCAGAGGCTACTTAAGTCGTCTGATTGAAAAATTAGACGACGCTCTGAAGAAAAAGAAGAAGAAGAAGGAAAGAAGAGCAGGCACCGCAAAGAAGAAAGAAAGAAGAAGAACAGAAGGAAGAAGACAAAGAGCTGAAGGAGAAAGAAGAGAGAAGTAGAACACGAAGAGAAAGAAGGAAAGCTTGGAAGCAAAAGAAAAGGAACAGAAGAACAGAAGAGAAACAAGAAGAAGAAAGAAGACTGAGGAAGACAAGAGAAGAGGAGAAGAAGAAAAAGCCAATAAGACAAATCTCCCTCTCTCTCTCTTTCATTTTTGTAATAGAAACTTTGTACTTCTAGAATACAGTTTGCTCCCTGAGTTCGACCTCGGGAAAACTTTTATTTTCGAGTAACAAATTGTATTAAACTGGTAACCGCTTCTCTATACTATACTTGAGGTTGTTGGGCAGAGGTTTCAATTCAGGTGTAGGTGGTACAATATTTGATGGGTAAGGGAAAGGAGGGAGTTGAGTGACATCAATCTCCTCAAATGGGGATTGCTGGTGGAAATCAACATGGCAAAGTTCTGCAACCTCTAGAGATTGGGGTGGGTCAGGGTAGTCTAAAGCTGGTTGAGTTAGATGGTCCTCTAAAGAGCTTGCTATCAAGCATTCCTCAACCAGAGTTTCCACGGGATCGCATTCCTCGACCCAACCGCAATCAAAAGACTTTGCTGCCTTGAAGATATCTAATTGCATCTTCCTATCTCCAAAGGCAATTTCCATACATCCCATGTCACAATCGATGTTAGCCTTGGCCGTAGCCGAAAAAGGTCTGCCTAGGATGATGGGTGTGTTTGGTAACTATTCGGGGACCTCCATGTCAAGGACTGAGAAGTCAACTAGGAAGTAGAAGTTCTTAACCCGAACAATTACATTCTCAAATACTCCTTTCAGGGTTTTCACAGATCGGTCGGCCAGTTGGATAGTCACAGGTGTAGGCTTTAGTTCTCCAAATTCAAACTAGTGGTAAAGAGTAGTCGGGATCAGGTTTATCGAAGCACCTAGATCCAGGAGTGCTCGATCAAAAGTCAAATCCCCAATATTACATGAGATCAAAGGTGCTCTAGGGTCAGTCCTTTTTGGAGGTAGGCTACTCAATATCACCAAACTAGCCTACTCAGATAACACTACCTTCCTAGGTGCTTGGGTTCTTGGCTTACGCATGGGTCTGCAAACATCCTTCAAAAAGTTTGCGTAAGCCAAGATATGTTTAATTGCATCGAGGAGGGGTATATTGATCTGTACCTATTTGAATATCTCTAACCACTTCTCATTCTCAACCATGTTTCTTTTCTTCTTGGCCTTATCCAAGGCTTCAGGGTTTGGGACTTGGATTTGAACTGGGTCAGGTTCCTGATCCTTGGGTTTCTCTTGCTCGTCTTCAGAATCAACTATCTCGGGTAGTGTAGTCACGGGAGGAGTCGGCCATTTGGGATCTTGGGTTTGGGTGCCACTTCTCAAGGTAACTACATTGGTTGAGGCATTGGGACCAGGGTTAGGTCCTTGAGAAGAACAAGAAGCAGCAAACCCAGGGGGTGTCTGTGGGGCTTGTAAAATCACATGGGCTTGCCCCTGATTTTGTTGGAACCCTCGAGGATTGTGGCCTCTGTTCAGGACATTCCTTGGGTTTGGTTGTGGCTAAGATGGAAGGGACCCATGTTTGTTATCCAGCAGCTGACTCAATTGTCCCTTCACTATGGCCATCTCCTCCTGATGTTTCTGATTCATATCAGCCATCATCTTGATCAGGGTGTCCAGTTGGTTTTGTTGTGTAGGAGCCGCCCTATTCTGGTTATAGGGTGGTCTAGTAGGTGGACCTTGCTAATAGGAGGGAGGGTTTGGCATGGGTTGGTTCTAGAATTGGTTCGATTTTTGGTTTGTCCAAGCAAAATTTGGGTGATTGCGCCATCTAGCATTATAAGTGTTAGAGAAAGGGCCAAGTTTGGAGTAACCTTGGATGGCATTGGCATCTTCCAAGGTTGGCGGTGTGGAAGGGGAGGGGAAAGAATGGTCAACGTATGAGGGAGCAAAGGTCCCTCCCTGGAACATAGGCAGAGGTTGTTCCAGATGTGTTTGGTTCATAGACTGAACCAAGTCAACATTATGAGCTCCCTTTGTTAGGGAGAAGGTTTGCAAGGTGTCCGGGATTGATTCAGAAGCTCATCAATTTTCTTGTCTACCATCTCAACTCGATCCAGCTTCTTTGCAATGATGTCCATGTCAACCGTCCCTGAATTAGTTTGCACTTCGTAAATACCACCACGGGGTTGATTGGACCTGTTGAATTGGGTCATGGAGGCGTTATTAAGCGAATTCTCACTCATTGACTCAAGGAGTTCGAATGCGCTTTCCTCATCTTTGTTCATAAAATTGCCTCCACATGAGGCATCAACAAAATTCCTAAGGTTGCTATCCAGACCATGGTAGAAGATCTGGGCAAATTGCCACCTTAGAACATTGTGGTGTGGGCATTTCCTCAATAATTCATTAAATCTTTCCCACGCCTCGTGAACTTGTTCCCCACCTTGTAGTTTGAATGTGGTAATGACTCTTCTGAGGGCATTGGTTTTACCTATGGGGAAAAATTTCTTCAAGAATTCATGCCTCAATTCCTCCTACGTGAAGATGGGTCTCCCTAAGGTTCTAAGCCTGTGAGAAGCTTTGTCTTTTAGGGAGAAAGGAAACATCTTAATTAAAACAATATCTAAGTTGATATTCCTTGGTTTCACAGTTCGAGCGATCCGGTCTAGGTCCTCTAGGAGTTGGAAGGGATCCTCATTTGAGCTCCCGTGAAAGTGGCTTTGAATTAAGCTAAGGACATTAGGTTTTAGCTCAAAATCATCTCCCCCTTCAGGGACCCTAAGATGTGGCTCGATCTGGATAGCAAATGGATTGTAAAAATCACGGAAAGGCCTTGGTTGGCCCTTGGGAGGTTGTGGTGGGTTAGATGGGTTCAGTGGAGGTTGCCCTTGAGGGTTCTGCAATCGGTGTATGGCTTGCATGATGGTTTGGATCTGTTGTTGTTGGAGTTGGTGGTTGGCTGAGATTTGAGCCTGAGTGATGGCCATAGCATCGGGTTGAGTTTGGTCGTCAATCTCCTCAATTCTTGGGTCAGGCATTTCCTCAATCCTATCCCTTGAAAAATCAAGTCTCCACCTAATTTCCCTTTCTAAAAGAAACAACTCAAGATGAAGTGATTGTCTTCCATGCATACACTAGAGAAGAATAGGGAGGGGTGCGGAGAGAGACAAGGTGCGAGAAAAGTGTGTACACAATCAAGCAAACAAGTCTAGTGCCTATAGTGTAGACCTAGGTGACATAAAAGCCTTGGAAAGAGTAATCAAGTCTGCAAGCACTTAAACCTCCCTTCTCAAATTTAATCCAGCCAGGTTGATTACGAGGGGATTGAGGGGAAGATTCTTCCTTTGGCTCGCACCGCTGGTTCCTTTGTTCCCCAAAACTGCGGTCGTTTGACACTTCCCCGCAGCCTAGACACTTGATTTCACTATGGGAATTAAGGACAAGCACTTGATAAACCCAATCACTCTTCCAAGACTTAGATTAGTCCTACCTAGGACACGTCTACTCCATTTTAATGTGGGGCTAGGTTAGTGCTTATGCTCAAGATAAGTGATGAGGCGTTGTTGGGGGTTATGCCTCCTAGTTAATCTAATTGAGCATGTGTGTGCACTCAACAAAACATGATTTTCAAGTAAGGTTTTTAGGATGTGTCTTTTAATGATTCGTCCTTGCTTTAGTGATTTTTAGGGTTGAAATTTCTCAATGGATTCAGACAATGTTTAAGTAGGCACACAATGTTTTGCACACAACAGATGATAGTCAATTTCCTTTTGAGAGAATGATGTGGCCCTAGAAAAACAACCCTAATGTATTCACCCTAGAGTTTATGAAATTCTACCAAGTGAATTAATTTTAGTTGAAGTGGTGCAGCCAAGTACAAAGCTCGGAAGGCTTCACAAACACCACTTGAAAAGAAAAGAACACTCCAAAAGGATTTTCTTCAAAAACATCAGAGTGTATTTTTTTTGTTTGGGTAATGGATTTGAGATGTGGGTCAAGTACTCATTCACTAAGCCATTTTTTGAATTTATAATTTTTTTGGATTTTTAAGCAAGCAAACAATCAACTAACCTAGGGTTTATGCACGAGCCTAGATAAACATTTTTTTTCTTTTTATTTTTAGATAGTAGAGAGATGAGACTATGCTAGGTCAAGCAATACTCACAAAAGTTCTTTACCGCACTTTGCTTCGACTCTATCAATGTGGATCGCTCTCCTCTTGTTGCCGACGCATTGAGTTCCTGCGAGCAAAGAACGAGAGAGAAAAGAGGGTTAGAAATGTGAATACCAATGCAAGGATAAGAGCGACAAAAAGATCCATTGCCTCCCTGGCAACTGTGCCAAAAACTGGAGTCGTCAAACATGTTAAGTTAATCCGTCGTTTTAGCTTGCATTTGCGACATCAATTTTAAATGAAGATATGAATTAGGTGAGTCTAAGTGTCGAACACGAGGAGGCGTGAAATCAGATTAGTTTGTCGCTTTAGGGTGTCACAAAAATCTTTGCTTTGTCTGCTTGTGAGAAAATGAGAGAGAGAGAAAGAGAGTAGGGTTAGAGACTTGAGATTATAGCATGGTGATTACTTGTGCATGCATGAGACAAGATATGATGAAACAAATGGAAATATATTGCATACGTAAAATCGTTTCACAATTAAAATGCTAGAGGAAAGCTTTAAAACACATAAGCATTAAACTAGGGTAGAGAGGTGCAAAATGGAGAGGCAAGGCTGTCACGGTGGTGGATGGGCTTCCGTCGACGACTCTGCAACTCCGAAAGAGTGTGACAGGCGTGCTAAGTAGAGCTAAGGAGAAGCTAGGAAGATATGCTCATAAATGGAGTGGGTGTGGGGGTTTTTATAGAGAAGGAAGGGTTTCTAAATCAAGTAGGGGCTTTAACAATGTCCAGGATGTCGCTAAAACCATTCCAAAAGTGTCGGTGAAGGCCTCCTTCCACCAGTCCATCACGCGCGCACGTGCTTCTCCCCTTGCGCGATTCGTGTGCGCTGGCTCAAAGCAATCCAATCGAGGATCGACGACCCAGATCGCACCTCAAGCACGCTTGGGGCGCATGCCATTTAACGTGTGCGCGATGGATGTGCCAAAGTACGCCGCATAGCATGCCTCTCAACGGCTGGATCATCGATCAGCGGTTCAATTTCGACTGCGTGTGTCCTCCATTGCTGATTTAACCCTCGCTGATGGGAACACCATCATGAGCCATAACTAGCTTAATTTGATATGATTAAGTCAATAAAGCTCCTACATATCCATCACACGGTCTTAAGGGCACGAAACAATGATTTGAGAAGAAGACAAGAATATAGGGTTATTTATGTAAATTTACCTTTCTATCACAAAAATAGAATATCCATGGATTTTCTCATGGGTTGAACAAAGGTCAAATGGTCTTAAGAGTCTAATAAGTGGGTTAGAACAGATAGAAAAGGGTTTTCATACGTTATGGGAACTAATGGACATTTAAAACCCTAAAAATAGACCTGCTTAATCTACCAAGGTTCTGGTCAGAATAAAATTCACCTAAACCCTCTAAAAAATATAGAAAAATATTCTTTAGGGTTTGGCACCTTCAATTTGACCATTGGAACCCATCTTGACCTAAAATAGAGTTTCAAACAGATATTTGCCCTAATTTGGGTAATTATGCAAATTACCTAGTCAAATTAGGTCAAAACCAAAATCCAACTTCACAATTGGATTCCTTAGGTCCAAATTAGGTTTGTACCAAAATTTGGTCCTAATCTGAGATTGTTTTAACCTAGTTTGCACTTTGGTCCAAGTCTGATTTCCTTTATTCCACATAGGCCCTTAGCTTTTGAATTTCTTTCACAAAGGTCCTTATCTTTATCATCGTTTTCTTCAAAAAGGTCTCTGCCGCCATGAATCATATTCCTACAACTCCGACAACCTTAATATGGCATGTTCTCCTTGATTCCTTGACGAATCCCTCTCAGATTTGAAAGGGAAGTTCGTCAAGGAATTCCCTTCCTTTTGAGCCAAATCCTAAGCCCTAAAACTTTCCTAATCTCTCATGCGAACACATGAGAGATTCGAGTATATTTCAATTCCTATCTTTGGTGAGATTTCCTAGCTTGGGAAGCTTGCTTCCTAAGCCCAAAACACCCTCCAGAGGCCTATAAAAGATGCCCCAGATCTGACCGAAGATCCCATGCTCGATTTTGGCCGGAAACTCCCCATATTCCGCCTTCCTCTTCCAACCGAAAGGCTCCTCGAGCTCCGACGATTCCTCCCGACCTCATTCCTTGTCCGTTCGCAATACCGGTGACGGATTTTCCTCCCTCACCTTCATCTGCGTCGTGCAATACCAGCCGACGTCCCTATCTCCTTCGTCCTCGCTGTCAAACCCCCACCGGTGCTATCTTCATCTCCAGCACCGGCCATACCGCAACCGGCGCCAACTCTAGTCCCCGTCGTCTGCTACTTATCTCTATCGACTCAACTTCTCCACGTCACGACAACACCTCCGACACTTCACTTCGACTTCCGCATCGCCCTCCGCGACTTCATCTTCCACCTCGGCGGCATACCTTCGGCGAGCTCCAGCGGCCACCACAGACCACCTACGTCACCGCTTCCATGCTCTACACCTCTGCCTCAACCTCAGGAGTAAAAGCCCTAACTTAGTTAGGTCGATTGCTCCTTCAAACCCTTTGCCGAACTCACACTCCTCCGTCTACCCTCCACAAGGTCGACAAGCCTCATCGACCACCTTCACAACACGCCGCACCCACCACTGTACATGCCGTCCTACGGCGAAGCTCCTGAACCTATTTAACAAGGCCGAGAGGCCGAATTTTGATTTTCAGGTGTTCGCTCTTTCACCGCCATTGCCGTAGCTTTGAGCGAAGCTTGAAGCATTCTCCAGTTGTTGCACGTCCCAGGTGCTACGCTCAGGTTGTGAGGAGAGGCTCCAGGAAGATCTCTAGGACATCAATTAGCACCAACATCTGCTGTTGTGCTAATTCAGCGAAGGAAACCCACTGTAGCTGCACGCAGAAGCTCGGTGGGATAGTCCCACATTGGTTGCTGAAGAGCTCCCACAGCCGAATAAATTGATTTTCTGTCATAGGCTTATCGCCTCAACAAAACATTGGTGATGGGTGAAATTACACTAGAAGGGGGTTAATAGTGAATTTATAAAATATTGTAAGACAAAAAAATTCAATCACAAAAAGAGGCACCAAATTTTTAGGTGGAAACCTAAGACGGGTGAAAACTACCACCTAAGCCAATCCCTTGACTTAGGATTTTCGATCATAAAGTGATCAATCCACTAACCACACTACTTAAACGAGGGTAGTGTACCTCAATTATAAATCCCACCTCTGATCCCTAAATGGAGGTTTCTCCCTTCACAATAAAGAGATGAGGACCCGACAGGTCGGATATCCAAAGTACAAAAGTAAGAATTAAACAGTACCTATAGAGCACTACAATAATTTGATTACTTCCTTATCTATTAAGCATACAGAGAACTCCCTGAGAATTTGCAGAACGAAGTGCACCAGGAGTGTGGGTTTGCCCTTTAATCAAAGTGTTGGCACAACACAAGGGCAAGAGGAGGGTAAGAGTAGTGAGCAAGTGATTTTCTAAGGAAATTGAATCTCAAGAGATGTGTTTTGCCTAAGAGGGATTGTAGTCTACTTATAGGAAAGTTTGGAACCTTTAAGAATGCTTGAGAGAGGTCTCCTAGCCGTTGAAGGCAAATCCCAAGAGATTGGGACGAAATTCATCACAAATCAGGGTAATGATGAGTCTGACAGCAATATCTGACGTCTGATTTTAGGATTAGATGCCTTATACGTCTGATTACAACTATGGTCGTCTGATACTATTAGCCAGGCTTTACTGGTTTCATTGGATCGAAACAGGGACGTCTGATATTTTGACATAAGGCGTCTGATAAAAGTATTGGACGTCTAATTATGGGTGGATTCGTTCCTATTTTGACCAGATCCAAACAGGGTTCTAGATTTGAAGGAACATACGTCAATATGGACGTCTGTAGGATTCCCTAGACGTCTAGAAACCTAAAAAGGACTTGTCTTGTAAATCTGACATAAGATCTTTGGTTCCTAATGAGATTCGCACAGAAATAAATGAGCAACGGTCCAAAGGTAGACATCTGGAGACATGTCCAGACGTCTGAAAATGTATTTTGCCCATTATATTCAGAAGGAAGATGAGTGCCTGAGTCTAACGGTTGTTTTAAGGACGTCCAGGCAAAGTATTAGACGTCAGGATGAGGCTATGGACGTCTAATAGAAGGGTTCTTCGATTGATGTTTATGAAGTCAGAAACTGAAGGCAAAGCTATAGGTAATTAGACATCTGAAACGCTAGTCATTCGTCTTAACGTTGAAAATCAGACGTCTGATAGTTGTTATGGACGTCTGATTTGAGTCTTAGTGTTAGGTTTCTGTTTCTAATTTATCCTGAGTGTAGAGAGCCTAAGTTAGCTATTTATAATTTATGTTTGGAGGCTCTTTACAACATCTCTAGACTCAAATAAAATAAAGATTACAACCTTTGAAAGTTTACATAAAAAAGCCTATGACCTATGACAATACTCGTGCTACCTAGTCTTCATGCTTTTAATCCTCCGACTTGGAAAACTCCATGAAACCTGTAATTGTGTTATTACAAAGAAAAATATGCTACGCTTATGTTTTATTTCTTTTTTTTCATTTTGTAAAATCATCAAAATATTATATATGAGAGGTTAAACTAATAATGAGAACACCATCATGAGCCATAACTAGCTCATTTTGACCCAATTAAGACAGTAAATACTCCTACATAACGTCAGAAAGTCATAAGTCACTGCATAATCATTCTGAGGGAAAAATAAGAAACTAGGGTTAAAACTACAATTTTACCAGCATATCATGAGTGTAGTACAACCACGGGTTTTCTCAAGGGTTGAATGAAGGTCAAATGGTCTTCGAAAGTTGACAAGTGGGTTAAAACAATCAGAAAAGAGTTTGCACGTGCTCTGAGAATTAAATGATATTTTGAAATCCTAAAAACAGACCCGCTCAAGTAACTGAGGTTATGATTAGGATAAAATTCACCTAAACCCTCTAAAATTCATAAAAAAATATTTTCTAAGGTTTGGAACCTTCAATTTGACCATCAGAACCCATTTTGACCCAAAACAGAGTCACAGACAAACATTTGTCTTAATTTGGGTTTTTACATAAATTACCTAGTTAAACGTGGTCAAAACCAAAATCCAACTTCACCATTGGATTTTTTAGGTCCAAATTAGGTCAGTACCAAAATTTGGACCCAAGATGAGTTTGTCTTGACCTAGTTTGCAACTTGGTCCTGTCTGATTACATTTCTGTCCTCAACTTTCAAAATCTTTTCAAACAAACCTCTAACTTTGTCGTCGTTCTCACAAAGAGGTCCCTGCCACTATTAAACCTACTCTTACTTTCTCCGGCGACCTTAATTGGAAAGAACTCCCTAATTTCTTGACGAATCCCTTTCAAATTTGAAAGGAAAATTCGTCAAGAAATTCCCTTCCTTTTGAACCCGATCCTAAGCCCTAAAACTCACCCAATCTCTCATGCGAACGCATGAGAGATTTGGGTCTCAAGGGATTTCCCAATCCAGCAAGCCTTCCAAGATTGGGAAGCTTGCTTTTCAAGCTCTAATCGCCCTCTGATGACCTATCAAAGAAAGCTCAGATCAAGCCAAACTCCCCAAGCTTGAATTCGACTAGACTAACCCCTAATTCTTCTCTCCAACTGAAATGCTCTTCAAGCTCCAGCGACCCTCCTTGCCTCTCCTCGTTGTCTGACCTCAATACCAGCAACAGATCCTCCTTCCTTGCATTTTTCCGCGTCAAGCAGCGCCAGCCGGCGTCCCTATCTCCATCCTCGCCGTCCAACCCTTATTAGAGCAAGCTTCGTCTCCGACGCCGGCCATACCGCAACCGACACCAGCTTCGCTCCCCCTCGTCTGCTACCTCTCTCAAACGACTCTGTCTCCCCTCATCACAACAGCAACTCCACACTTCATTTCAACCCCGCCAGCGCCCTCCACGACTCCATCTTCCAACTCACCGGCAGACCTCCGGCGAGCCCTAGCAACTTCCACAGTTCACTTCCGTCGCCGCTTCCACGCTCCACACCTCCGCCTCGACCTCAAGAGCAAAAGCCCTAACTTTGTTAGGTCAATTGCTCCTCCAAAATCTGCACCCAACTCATGCACCTCCGGCCACCCTTCTCGAGGTCGTCAGACCTCCTCACACATGATCACAGTGCATCACCACCACTGTTACACTCGCCATTCCATGGCGAATTTGCTGAACCTTCTGACGCGGCCGCGAGGCCCTTATTCTTGGATTTCAGGTTCCAGCCTCCTCCGCCATTGACGTAACACGTCGCAAGCTTGCTTGAAGCTCTAATCAGACCTGCAGCTCCAGGACCTTGACTCCAGACAGAGCGGAATTGGCCTAGGAATGTATTCGCACGGTCAATTGGACCCTTTGATCACTCCTTACAATCGAATTGGGTGAAGGAAGGAAGCAGCAGCGTGCGCAAGCAAAGTAGGGACATTTAGTCCCATATCGAAAACAACAGAAGTGACACTATCACATAAATTGAATTTGTGATAGAGGCTTATCGCCTCCAAACACGGGGTGAGGTCCCTCTCACCCACACACACCTGCACCTCGTCCGCAACACCTCACCCACGGACTTGGTGCACCTGACCCGCCTAAGACTGCACTCCTCGGCAGCGACCACGCCTGCAGCCCTAGACCTGGGTATGTGCCTACTTGATTACCCGACTATCCATTGAGAGGCCCTGGAAGGGCTGAGCCTAAGAAGAGAGAAAATGAGAGAGATTGCGAGGAGGGCCAATATCAATATCAATTGTGAGGAGGACCAAATTGAATTAAAATTTGGAAGCAAGACACTAAATATCGACATCTTTAAGGCCCAACAAGGAATCAATTACAGAGTCATAGAACAAATTTGCGATATTGAAGCTGTGGTTGACAACTTCATCGACAACCCACTATTTCTAATCAACCACAAGAGGATCAAAACCCTCAATTAGAGGAGACCGAACTCAACCTAGACACACCCATAGCTCCTTCCTTTGCTCCCGACACCCATCCTGAACTCCCACTGCTGTAGAAAACCCGATTTTGGAATTAAAGCCTCTTCTCGATCATCTCAAGTACGTCTTTTTGGGTTCCAATCAGACGTTTGTTGTGATTATCAACTCCCGATTCACACCTGATCAGGATACACGCCTGATTTCTATTCAACAACATCGAAAAGCCATTGGATGGACTCTCAACGATCTCACTGGTATCAGCCCCTCATACTACAAACATCACATCTACACTGAAGAGGGCTCACAACCATCCCATGAAATGCAGAGACGCCTGAATCCAAATCTGCAGGATGTCGTGAAAAGGGAAATTATCAAGTGGTTAGATGCAGGGATCATCTACCCGATCTCCGACAGTCGGTGGGTGAGCCCAATCCAAGTCGTGCTTAAAAAGGCAGGGCTCACCATCATCACGACTGAAATCGGAGAAACCATACCGACCCGTATAGCAAACTCGTGGAGATCTGCATTGATTACAGAAGACTAAATTCCTCCATGAAGAAGGATCATTTCCCACTACCGTTCATTGATCAGATTCTCGAGAAACTAGCGAGAAATCGATTCTTCTACTTTTTGGACGGGTACTCCGGTTACAATCAGGTCGCAATCCATCTCGAGGATAAAGAAAAGACCACCTTCACCTGCCCCTTCGGAACTTACGCATTCCGAAGGATGCTATTCGATCTCTGCAATGCATACGCTACTTTTCAGCGGTGCATGCTTTCCATATTCTCAGATATGTAGGTGAATACCTTGAAGTTTTCATGGATGGCTTCTCGGTATTTGGTGAATCATTTGACGATTACCTCCTGCACTTGGTCCAGATCCTCAGGCGATGCATCGACGTGAACTTGGTTCTTTCCTAGGAAAAGAGCCACTTCATAGTACCTGAGGGAATTGTCTTAGGACATCTTATCTCTGAAAAGGGCATCCAGGTTGATCGAGCCAAGGTGAATTTGGATTCCAAACTCCCTATGCCTAGCTCGATCAAAGACATCCGATCCTTCCTAGGGCACGTCGATTTTTACCGTCAATTTATTCCCGATTTCTCAAAAATTGTGTGCCCCCTGACTAATCTTCTATTTAAGGATGTCCCCTTTGAAATCTTCAAGGAGTGCGTCAGGCATTTGAGATTCTACGTGATCAAGTTACCCAAGCACCTATCCTGCGGTCCCCTGATTGTTCTCAACCCTTTGAGATCATGTGCGATGCATCTGATTATGCTGTGAAGGAGGTACTTAGGCAGAAAATAGACGGGAAACCCGTGGTCATTTACTTCGCTAGCAAGACACTTAACAAGGCTCAACGTAACTATACGGTTACTGAGAAAGAGTTGCTAGCCGTCGTATTTGCCCTGAAAAAGTTCAGATCGTATCTTTTGGGTTCCTGATGAGACACTCATCATGATCTCTAATTACCCCTAATTAACTAGTCTTCCTAGTTAATTAGCTAAGATTATGAACATATAAGGGTTAATTATAGAATAAGGAATATTTAGTAAAGGACCTTTAAATAAGTTAAAAATGACATTTTATCATTCAATTAACATTATTAACAATCTAGTTAATAATTAGACTCAAAATCCTATTAATCATTCCCTTAATTTATAAGTTAAGTAACTTAAACATAATGTAGACCTAAGTATATAATAACTTAAGTGAGTTTACCTAATCTAATAAATTAACTTAAAAAGGTCAAAAATGTAAATTCAAGGTGAAAACATAATATTTACCTTATTTACTAACATATATAAAAAGTTGAAAAAGATCTAAGTTAAAATAAACCTTCAAAACCTGGGTTTACATTTTGGTCCTTAATATTCATTACAGTCGGGTCCTTATTTCTCACACAGGTCCTTAAGTTTTATTTCATTTAAGTCCCTTTCCCTCTTCTTCTTCTTCTTTAGCCGAATGAACGGCTGGCGGCAGAGGGTCACGCCACCGCTCGATTACTGCCCTGCCGACATCATCCTTCTTTGTCCAAGCTCTTGCAGCTTGTGGTCACCACCTCCTCTTGATCCACCGGTCTGGATTAACCAGAAATCCTATTTTTCAGTGGGAGATAACCTCACAGTCACCGGAGACGACGATGGAGGTTAAGCTCCTCAAGCTCCTAATTTGGCCAGACCCCGCCACTCTCTTCGTTGCCAACTACTATAGATACCCCCTCACCCCTCGGATTTTACTTAAGTTGGCTCCCTTCCCTCTTCTAACACTGCAGCCGACCCAATAGGCTATCCGTCCAAAACTCCAGCGACTTTCCAGTTCATTTTCTGACTTCCTCCATTCATCTTGATCAGCCGAGGAGATCCGCCATAGTCTTCCGCGTCTCTAACACAGGCACTGACCCAAGGAGTCCTCCACTCCACCTCAAATCCGCCCGCCGGAGATCTTTCTTCCACCCTCTGATTTCGTCGTCTGCCATGAGACTTCGGTGGAACCCTATTGACCCCTTCGTCCAGGTAACAGTAGATTAGGAGTAGGAGTAGGAGTAGGTTAGCTTAGTTAGTTAGTTTAGGTTGAGTAATTTTAGAATTTCAATGTCATCTTCTCCGACTCCGGTGAGCTCCTTAAGCTCGCCAGAGCCTTAATTTCATCTTTTGAAATCACTGTTCACTTCCTCCTTTCTCTCATGACGATTTCTAAATCACTTTAATACCTAATTGAATTACCTAATCGCCTAATTCACATTTCACCTTCACCGACTACTGTCACTGTCCATGGTGACAGTAGTCGAGTTAATTCCACCTTCATAGGGTTCTTCATCATCTATTCACCACTTATGGACCATAATCGACACTATAATACATATTATTATCACATATAAATTAAATGCCCAAATCTTAATTTAGCTCATGAGCTCGCTGTCAATGGTGGCTCAAGAGCAGTTCAAATCTTAAATTAAATATATATTTATGAATATAAACACTTGTTGACTTATTTTAACCTCTCAATCGAGTGGTTAAACAGGTCCTGAGCTTAATTCAAATCAGATTTTTAAAGAAACGAATTCACTGTCACATCTTAATTCTAATGAAAAAATGAAGAATTAAATGTGATACTGAGGTTCCTTGCATCCTCAGGATCCTTTCTAAATCAAAAATGGCAAGTTTTAACAATCTGTGTACACTTTTCACATTTTCTGGACTCACCGGAGCTCCGGTGAGCTCCAGCGAGCCAAATTTGTATTTCAGCCTTTAGAATTTGTTGAGAAGCTCCAGAATGATTCAAATATGATTAATGAATAACTTGAGGATATTTGTTTGAAGATTTAGTGTCTGGAGCCAAAGATTGAACTTCATCTTCTCCAACTCCGGCAGAGTTGGAGAAGTCTGTTAGGAGAGATTTAAAGAGCATTTAAGGAACCTAGAAGCTTCAGTGCAATGCACTGAAGTTGTTTAAACCTTTAGAACACTGTAACAACCTCTGATTTCCTATGACGAACAAAGTCATTTTGAACCTCAGGCGGCGAGCTTGAAACCCTAAAAATATGAGTCAGAACATCTATCTGAAGATCTGCATAAGTTCCTAGTGTTGAGGAGACTTTATTCGAGGCATTAATTTCCTGTGGAGAAGTTTTTAACGGAAAGTCAATTTTTGTGCCTTCACAATCAAACTGAGTCTGATAATGGAGTTCTGAGCTCAATCTGAAGAATTGATGAGATTAAGTGGATTCTGAGATCTTGTTGAATGATCTGAAAGAGAATAAACTGAGCTCAGGTGAATAATTGTGTGAGAATTCAAACCCTGTTAATTTGAGTTACTTTCGAACCCAAACTAATAGCAGTGCTATTTAGTTAAGTTTTGATTTTAAATCCTGCCCAGAGAAGTCAATTATAACCCTTAGTACTAGTTTAAATCAATCAGAGATGTTTCCCTGTGTCTGTTCATCCATTTAAAGTTTGAAATTTTGAACTCTGAAGCTTTCAGAGAAGCTTCAACCTTCTGTACACTGTCTAAAGGTCTTGTGAGCTTAAAACTTACTCTAACAGATGTGGAATTAATTATAGAACTTGTACAGACCTTTAAATAAGAAAGAAAAGTCCATCTGAGGACTTTGTGACATTAAAACCATTTCTAGGCATTAAATAACTCGTAGGAACCCTTGATTTTATCTTTCAAATTGAAGAGGAAAACATCTTCAAAACCTTAAATTGACCCTGCAATTGCATAGATCAACCTTAGAGCTTTCTAACAAACTTTAAATCGCTCGACTTGGAGCTCTGGGTAGGAAGTTATGATCA
The DNA here is from genome assembly GCA_037157565.1 of Thalassia testudinum. Taxonomy (NCBI): domain Eukaryota; kingdom Viridiplantae; phylum Streptophyta; class Magnoliopsida; order Alismatales; family Hydrocharitaceae; genus Thalassia; species Thalassia testudinum. The sequence continues at coordinate 5,178,323 of JAZHRO010000059.1, read as the reverse complement.
TTTGAAGTTGGGTCTGGGAAGGGTTATGATAGTCCCACATCATCAGATTCTGAGCACGCGCATGGGGATAAAATGATTTTGTTACCTCGGCTCTTCAGTCGTCAGTGCTCGGCGCACCGATTACCGATTTGATCTGAGCATTCTGAACATTCTGAGCATGAGCATGTGAGTGCGGGCTTGTGTGCCTGCGGGTGTGCGCCCGAGTGGGCGTGAGCGAATGTGCCCTGGGTGGGCGAGGCCTGGGAGGCTAGGTTGAGTCGGATTGGCACGAGGCTATGAACTGAAATGAAATAAATCTAAATCGAACCTAATTGAGATTAGGCGAGGACCGAGTAGGGTCTGGTCCCACCCTAGTCTCAGGGTGCTGTGTATCCTCGAAAGAACCTCACCGCAAATAAAATAATTTTTTGTTAAAAAGTAAAAAAAAACCCGGTTCAGCTGAAGGACTTAAGGAAAAGAAGAGCCGATGGTTAAAATGCTAAGTGTTGAGCAAAGGCTAAGGAAAAAAAGAACAGGCACGGAAGGAACTAAGAAGAACAGGCACTAAGGGAAGAGAAGAAGGCAGGAGAAGACTAAGGGAAAGAGAATAAGAGACAGGAAGAGAAGAAGGCAGGAACAACAGAAGAGTGGTAAGAAAGAGAGCTCGAGAGAGAGAAGAAAATAAAAGAAAGAAAGAAGAAGAGAGAGGCTGAAGAAATAAATGAAGAAAATCTTTTCTTGCGTCATTTTAATTACTTTTTGAATTTGTTTTAATTGTAAAAAGGCATGTTTTAATAGAATAACTTTTAATTGCCTTAGTTTCTTTTGGAAATAAAATTGAAAATTTAACATGTTTACTTGTTAGTAAAGTACATCATTTGAGTGAATATGTTTTTCATATGGAATTTTGTATATTCTTTATAGTTTAAATATTTTGGCAAAATTCATGTTTTAAAATCAACTTAGTTATACCTCCTAAACTTATAGAGAAATAAAAGAAAATTGGTGAATTTGAAAAATTATTATACCTCCCAGTGAACGACTTGGACTCAACCAGCAAAAATTTCTAAAATGTTAGGTTAATTCGACCTTATACTACACAACCGACACAACTTCGAGTTAACCTAAGTAACCTTTTCTACTCTTAATTAAGTGACATTAACTTAATCACTAAGTTGAGTGTAAAAGCACGCATCAGTTCTCTTGTTATCATTTACTCAGATCACACTGCTGTGAGGCATCTCCTTATGAAGAAGGACGCGAATCCTCAACTAATCCGCTGGATCTTGCTGTTGCAAGAATTTGACCTCGAGATTTGCAATAAGGCTGGGAAACAGAATGTGGTAGCTGATCACTTATCCCGCCTTCCTTTTGACATGATCAACCGTTCTGGACCCATTACTGAATATTTTCCCGATGATCACCTCCTGACTATCAGTACAGGACTTCCATGATTTGCTAACCTAGTAAACTACTTGGCATCACATCAGATCCCGTCCGATTGGCCAAAATCCAAGAAGGATAAATTACTTTCTGATGCCAAGTACTACTTTTGGGAAGACCCATATCTCTTCTGTATTGGTGCTGATCAGATCATCCGATGATGTGTTCCGAAAGCGGAAATTCAGGACATTTTGTCCTTCTGCCATGACCAGGCCTACGATGGACACTTCTCTTGTCATAAAACCGCAGCAAAAGTCCTCCAATGCGGCCTCTATTGGCCCACAATTTTCAAAGACGCATACAATCACTGTAAGGCATGCACTCATTACTAGACCTTAGGCAACATGAGCCACCGTGATATGATGCCCTTACAGCTAATTCTCGTATGCGAAATCTTCGATATCTGGGGGATTGATTTTATGGGACCCTTCCCTGTTTCGGATGGCTTCAAATACATTCTTCTCGCTGTTGACTACATGTCCAAATGGATCAAAGCCATTCCAACCTGAACCAATGATCATAAGGAGGTTATCAAATACATTCATCAAAACATCTTTTCTTGGTTTGGGATTCCACGTGCCATAATCTTTGATGGTGGGACCCATTTCATGAATACTCAATTCAAATCACTGATGACCAAGTACGGGGTGTCACATAGGATCTCGACTCCTTATCACCCCCAAACTAACGGTCTAGCTGAGCTATCAAATCGAGAGATCAAGAAAATCCTCCAGGTCATTGTTTTACCAGATAGGAAAGATTGGTCATCCCGATTTCCAAAACCTTTGTGGGCTTATAAGACCACCTACAAAACCTAATTAGGCATGTCTCCCTTCAGATTGGTGTACGGGAAGGCGTGTCACCTCCCCGTCGAATTGGAACACAAAGCCTATTGGGCAGTACGAAATTGCAATCTTGATCTTTCTAAGGCAGGAACCCATAGAAAGCTTCAAATGAGCGAGATCGATGAACTACACCATGACGCGTATGAGAACTCGCGAATTTACAAAGAGCGGGTTAAGGCCTTTCACGACAAGCAAATATTCAAAAAGATCTTTTTCCTTGGTCAGAAAGTCCTACTCTTTGACGCCAAACTCAAATTGTTCCCAGGAAAACTCAAATCAAAATGGATTGGACCATACCTTGTCCGACAAATATTTGGAAATGGAGATGTCGAAATCAGGCAACCCAGCCACGATTCAGAACCTTTTGTCGTAAACAGTCAGAGAATCAAATCATTCATTGAACTCACCGATACAAATTTGGCCGAGGTACGTTTTACCCTCCATTCTCCATGAACTCATTGCGCTCGACTAATAGCATTAACTCAACGCTTAACGGGAGGCAACCCGTCATCTTGAAAAAACACGAAACCCTTCCTAACATGTTTTATGCTAAACTCATATTGCACTTTAGGGTTCATCCATTAGAACAGCCGACTCCACCTTTGATACCCGTACCTGAGCTTGAAATCGTCCACAACAGTCACCCCGACCCATTCACCCACCCAACACCTGTTTTAATGAATGATCTAAGCTGAGCTCAAACCCACCTAATTTACAATGAGGACATTGCAAATTGTAGGCATGAGAGGGTATTAAAGTGCAAAACACCGTGAAAATCACTTCACAAGAAAGGGTTTTATCAAAAAAATCACATATTCCAAAAAACCAAATATATATATATATAATAAAAAATTGAAAAAGAACAAAAATAGGAGAGGGGACGAAAGTTTGAATGGATTGCATATCAGTTTTGAGGAGAAAAAGGGAGGAGATAAAAATGTTAAAAAGGAGCACAATTTGAAAAGAAAAGAAAAAGAGATAGTCATTAGTAAAAGATCAAGGAATTGATTTAGTTCTAGACCAAATTAAAAGAAAGAAAATAAAAGGCAAAAAGTGATAAGGTAACAAAAAAAGATATTAGTAGGAACGCTGATCTTAGGCTGCTTGGGTTGTAATCCTAGGTTTAAAAATTCAAGTACCCACTAAAATCTGGATAGTCCTCAAGAGGTTGGGGAAAATGCGAAGCTTAAGTATTGGGTCTAAGGCTTAGGGATTATTCGACTTCGTTAACTAACCTCTGGTTTGCGGGACTTGGTAACCTAAGCACCCCAATCCTCACATAGTCTGGTTTAGTGCACCTAAGTATCAAAATCACGCAAATGCGTTAAACCTGTTCTAAAAAAAGTTGCCTAGATTAGGAGCGGCTAATCAACACAAGATGATTTGGATGAATTCCCAGCGCGGAGAGGCGGGAAATTCCCCTCAAAGATGCACAATAACATATCATCTCCTCGGTACTTGTCTCCTAGGATATCTAAATACCCTACTGGGGGCATGTAAGCACCTTGTGCTGGTTCAGATGCCATGGGCAGCATTATCTCGAAATGTCGATTGTCAGGGTTTGGATTTAGCTACAGAACTCCATGGGAGGGATTATTTCAAAATCTCAAAAGCCAGGGTTCTGAGGGTTGCCATAGGCGGCATTATCTCAAAATGTTGATTGCCAGGGACCCTACGAGGATTGATGGTGGGAACTAGGAATCCAATACAAACCGTGTTGTAAAGCTAATCCAAAGCTGGAAATAAAAAGAAAAGAGAGAGAAAACCCTCCAAAAATAAAGAAAAATTCCTCTATCTCTCTCTGACAAAAACGCACTGCAAATTAAACTTGGGCTAAAACATGTTACAAGCATGGGTGCTTTAACCGCGGAGTTCAACGAACCATAGGTTAGTTCCTGTGGGCCTTAGAAACCTTCGCGGTGGACTGAGGCTAGAGCCGGTTAGATCCGGATCTTGGTTGGTACTTGTGTACCTCTGGGCCCACTATCAGTATTCTAACCTAATCTACAAAAAAGCACACATCAGAGTTTTTAAGCATCAAATGGCATATGATCTAGAATCAAAGTTAATACCTTGAAATTTTGCTGAGGGACTAGCAAAAGCTAGGCATGGGGGTATCATGGGAACACCATCATGAGCCATAACTAGCTCATTTAAACCCAATTAATTCAGTAAATGCTCCTACATAACTATCAGAAAGTCATAAGTCGCTGCATAATCATTCTGAGGGAAAATAAGAAACTAAGGTTAAAACTGTAATTCTACCAGCATATCATGAATGCAGTACAAACACAGGTTTTCTCAGGGGTTCAATGAAGGTCAAATGGTCTTAGAAAGCTAACAAGTGGGTTAAAACAATCAGAAAAGAGTTTACACATGTTCTAAGAATTAAATGACATTTTGAAACCCTAAAAACATATCCGCTTAATTAACTGAGGTTCTGATCAAGATAAAATTCACCTAAACCCTCTAAAATTCATAAAAAATTATTCTCTATGGTTTGGAACCTTCAATTTGACCATCAGAACTCGTTTTGACCTAGAATAGAGTCACAGACAGACATTTGCCCTAATTTGGATTTTTACATAAATTACCTAGTCAAACGTGGTTGGTCAAAATCAAAATCCAACTTTACCATTAGATTTCTTAGGTCCAAATTAGGTTTGTACCAAAATTTAGATCCAAGATGAGTTTGTCTTGACCTAGTTTGCAACTTGGTCCTATCTGATTACATTTCTGCCCTTCACTTTCAAAATCTTTTCAAATAGACCCCTAACTTTTTCTTTGTTCTAACAAAAAGGTCTCTACAGCCATTAAACCTATTACTACTTTCTCCGGCGACCTTAAATTGGAAAGAACTCCCTAATTTCTTGACGAATCCCTTTCAAATTTGAAAGGAAAGTTCGTCAAGAAATTTTCTTCCTTTTGAACCCAATCCTAAGCCCTAAAACTCACCCAATCTCTCATGCGAACGCATGAGAGATTTGGGTCTCAAGGGATTTCCTAATCCGGCAAGCCTTCTAATTTTGGGAAGCTTGCTTCCTAAGTTCTAATCGCCCTCTGATAACCTATAAAAGAAAGCCCAGATCAGGCCGAACTCCCCAAGCTTGAATTCAACCAGAGTAACCCCCAATTCTTCTCTCCACCTCCGGCTAAAATGCTCTTCAAGCTCCGGCAACCCTCCTTGCTTCTCCTCATCGTCTGATTGCAATACCAGTGGCAGTTCCTCCTTCCTTTCATTCTTCCGCGTCGAGCAGCACCAGCCGGCGTCCCTATCTCCATCCTCGCCGTCCAACCCTTCTCAGAGCAAGCTTCGTCTCCGACGCCGGCCATACCGCAACAGGCGCCAGCTCCACTCCCTGTCGTCTGCTACCTCTCTCAAATGACTCCTCAGCCTCCCCTCATCACGACAGCAACTCCACACTTCATTTCAACCCCTCCAACGCCCTCCACAACTCCATCTTCCAACTCACCGGCAGACCTCCGGCGAGCCCTAACGGCTTCCACAGTTCACTTCCCCCGCCGCTTCCACGCTCCACACCTCCGCCTCAACCTCAGGAGCAAAAGCCCTAACTTTGTTAGGTCAATTGCTCCTCCAAAATCTACACCCAACTCACTCACCTTCAGCCACCCTTCTCGAGGTAGTTAGACCTCCTCACACACGATCACAGCGCATCACCACCACCGTTACACTCGCCACTCCATGACGAATCTGCTGAACCTTCTGATGCTGCCGCGAGGCCCTTGTTCTTGGATTTTAGGTTCCAACCTCCTCCACCATTGACGTAGCATGTCGCGAGCTTGCTTGAACTCTAATCAGACCTACAGCTCCAAGACCTCGACTCCAGACAGAGTGGAATTGGCCTAGGAATGTATTCGCACGGCCAATTGGAGCCTTTGATCACTCCTTACGATCGAATTAGGTGAAGGAATGAAGCAGTAGCATGCGCAAACAAAGTAGGGATGTTTAGTCCCATATCGCAAACAACAGGAGCGGCGCTATCACATAAATTGAATTTGTGATAGAGGCTTATCGTCTCCAAACACGAGGTGAGGTCCCTCTCACCCATGCACACCTGTGCCTTGCCCGCAACACCTCACTCGCGGACCTGGTGCGCCCGACTTGCCTAAGCCTGCACTCCTCGGCTGCGACCACGCCCGCAGCCCTGGACCTAGGTACGCACCTACCCGATTACCCGACTATCCATTGAGAGGCCCTGGGCGGGCGAAGCCTAAGAAGAGAGAAAAATAGAGAGATTGCGTGGGTAGGGGGGTTTTGCTCTTGGCGAGAACTGGCTGACACTTAGCCAAATTCAAGAAGCCTTCCCCCTCAATGTGAAGTAGCTGAACAAAGAAAGAAAGAAAGAAGAAAAGAAGAAGGGCCAAAGCTATAGAAGAAGAGCAGAAGAAGAAGAAAAGGAGATGAAGAAGAAACAAAGAAAGAACCAGAAAGAGAAGAAAAGCTACATAGGAAGAGAGAGAGACCCTTGAGTCTCTAGTACTGTAGCACAGGGCCATTTAAGACGTCTGATACTTTGATTACATATGCTTGAGGCTTGATTTAAGTGTTATTTGTGAGGAGTAATTGGTGATTTAAATTACCATTTTACTCCATTCTTTCCGCATATTGATCCTGACATTATTTTTATTACAATCTTTATTCTTGATTTAAATTGTGATCTTGAGCTTTGAATTCCATATTGCTCCCTATGTTCGACCTCGGACTTCTATTCGGGTATAAATTCTATTTGTTTTTCGCACTGATTCAATCTATACTGCAACGCATCGATTTCAAAATCCGATTCAGAGCGACTAACAACAAGGGGTGAGGTCCGTGCTCACCCATCACTTGCGCCTTGCCCGTGACCCATCGCCTGCCGGCCTAGGGCAAACCCAACCCGCCTAACCCACGCACTTCTCGCTCACCACCCACTGCCGGTGAGCCTGCTCCCGGGTGCGCTCACCCGAATACCCGATAACCTGGACTGTGGCCCTGGGAGGGCGAATCCCAGAGAGACAAAGAGAGAAGAGCATGCAAGGGTAGGGGGGGTTTTCCTCTGTGGTTCAATGGCTGACACTTAGCCGTTTAAGGAATCCTTCCCCCTTGTGCATGAAGAGAAGGGAAGGCACAAAAGAAGAAGAAGAAAGGCTGAAGCAACCATCAGAAGTGCACTGTGCACTTATCCTACGTGGTTTTACTTGATTAGTACTATTGAAATATTTGATATAATTGGTGATTCAAATCACCATTTTACCCCATTCTTTTTGTACTATTTGACATACTCTTTCATTGATATATCATTATTGCTTGGAATATTGTTATAAATTGCTCATATATTTGCTTGAATTGCAATCTTGAGAATCATTTTTGCCAATTGCTCCCTGTATTCGACCTTGGACTTTCATTTGAGTAATAAATTCTATTTGTTTTTTGCGCTGATTCAACCTATACTACACACATTGATTTTAAAACCCGATTCAGAGTAACTAACATTTTGGCGCCGTTACCGTAAAGCAACCTATAATTTGATCTCTAAATTGCAATATATGATTTGGTACTAACTTTCTCTATCTCTTTTGATTGTGATATGTTTCAGGGATTCATTGGAGGAAGATCAGCCACACATCAGCCATTCCAGGGGTAGGTAAACTCCATCCAATTTTCCCTAATCCCCTGATTCTGAAAAAAGCTAAAAGAGGAAAAAAAATCAATTAGGGCTACTTGCATTCTATTCTTAGATTAATCATCAAGTTGCTTGATTTGATACATTGCATTTAGACAACATCCAAACCCTGATTTGTCCACCTACTTAGGACTTAAGGTATCTCGGGCTATCACCTTCTTGCTTAAGCCCTAGGTACCACATTTGGACGAATTAAATTAGACCAATCAGAGCCATTTAGGGTTTCCAGTTTAGGGTTTTAGAGACACACTTTATTAATCAGGAACTAACCTTCCCAGACAGTGTGTGCCTAAGCCTTGGTTGAATTGATCTATTCAAGCAAACCTTAAAATTAGGCTCTTAATTTCATTTGAATACTAAAAGATGGACATAAATTTTTCAAAGGACAAAACAGGTGAAGTTGACCCACCTTGTTAGGTTAACCAATCTTAAAATTAGGTCACTTTACACTCATCTTAAAGTTTAAGTGAAATCATAAGCACCTTCTCTCTTAACTTAAAATTGGTAGACTTAAGAGGTCAAGTCCCCATTCTGGTCTACCTGCATCCTCAGTGACAAGAGAGGTTGGGTGGGGGAAACCCTGTAACTCGTGGGGGTGCTCTATCATGTAGGGGTCTTCGCGGGACTCTCCCTCTCTGGCTACCCAGGTAATTCCCAGGTGGACGGCTTTCTGACTAAGGGGTATCATCCGCCCCGAACCTCCATAGTCATCCAAAATTTTTGAGTGTATTGATTGGGTCCATCACCTGCTATCCCTCATCCATTCCATCGGTGCATGTTCGGGAGAAGGTCCTTAAGACCATCCTTGAGGCCTCTATTAGCTATTCACTCTCGTCAAGGACAAGCCTTGACTTCCGTGTTTGTACAACAACCTGATCACATTGACATATCCGCTGATTCAGAACCTACTTCCCCCTTATCAGCTATGGATCACCAAGAAGATCAACCTAATCTTGAGCAACAATTCCATGATTTCTAAAATCGAATCAAAGCCATCATCAACCCACCGCCGCACCCTCAAATGCGAGATCACTATAATCTTACAGCAATAGAGATCAAACCCCAAATCAACATTCCCGTGGGAGGACCCAAGGTAGATCTCAAGCCTAGCATGCTTCATATGACCCCAAAATTTCATGGCTTGAACTCCGAGGATCCTTTTTAACACATCGAAAACCTAAAACATTTGGCCCACACTTTTTGGGCAGATGTACAAAATCAGGATGGATTACTCCAAAAACTCTTCTCATTCTCTCTGGCTAATAAAGCCGCTCACTGGTTTCAAACTGAACCACAGCCGATCAGCACATGGGCAGAACTTCAAACCTCCTTCCTACAAAAATTCTACCCCATTGGTTGTACAAACACAGTGAGGCACCAAATCACACACTTCTCCCAAGGAGCGGGAGAATCTCTACACGAGGCATGGGATTATTTTCTGGATCTCATGCGTAAGTGCCCTGATGGGAATACCATCATGACCCATAACTAGCACATTTTGATCTAATTAAACCAATAAATGCTCCTACATAACTGCTAGAGAGCCATAAGTCACTACATAACCATTCTGAGGGAAAGATAAGAAACTAGGGTTAAAACTGTAATTTTACCATCATAAATTGAATACAGTACAACAATGGGTTTTCTCATGGGTTACTTGAGGGTCAAATGATCTTAAAAGGATAACAAGTGGGTTAGAACAGACAGAAAAGGGTTTGACGTGTTTTGAGAATTAAATGACATTTGAAACCCGAAAAATAGACCTACTTAATTAACTGAGGTTTTGGTCATAATAAAATTTACCTAAATTCTCTAAAATTTATATAAAATATTCTCTAGGGTTTGGTATCTTCAAACTGACCATCAAAACCCATTTTAGCCCAAAATAGAGTCTTAGACAGACATTTATCGTAATTTAGGTTTTTATGTAAATTACCCATTCAAACGAGGTCAAAACCAAAATCCAACTTCACCATTGGATTCCTTATGTCCAAATTAGGTTTGTACCAAAATTTGGGCGCAAGATAAAATTATCTTGACCTAGTTTCCAAATTGGTCGTGTCTGATTACATTTAGGCCCTTAACTTTCAAAATCGTTACAAATAGACCCCAAACTTTGTCATCGTTTTCATAACTAGGTCCCTAACGCCATTAATCATATTCCAACAAGCACCGGTGACCTAAAAATGGCAAGAACTCCTTGATTCCTTGACGAATCCCTTTCAGATTTAAAAGGGAAGTTCGTCAAGGAAATCCCTTCCTTTTAAGCCAAATCCTACGCCCCAAAACCTTCCCAATTTCTCGTGCGAACGCTTGAGAGATTTGGGTATCAGAAATTTTCCTACTCCAGCGACAATTCCTAGCTTGGAAGCTTGGCTTCCAAGCTTAAGATCCCCTCCTGAGGTTAATAAAAGGAAGCCCAGGTCAGGCCGAACTCCCGAAACTCAATTTCGACCAGGATCTCCCCTAAATTCCTCTCTCCTGACCCGACCAAAAGGCTCCTTGAGCTTCGGTGACCCTCCTTGCCTCTCCTCGTCGTCTAATCGCAATACCAGCGACAGATTCTCCTTCCTCGCCTTCTTCCACATCGCATCATACCAGTAAGCGCTTCTATCTCATTCATCGTCACCAACCTTCCCTCACCAGAGCACCTTCGTCCCCGACACCGACCACACCATAACCGGTGCCACCTCTACCCTACTTCATCCTCTATCTAGCCCTATCGACGCCTTATCTTCCACTTATCATTCCCGAACATTTGCAACTCTGTTTCGACCGCCGACTCACCCTAACGCCCTACGTCTTCCACCTCACTGGCGTACCTCCAGCGAGTTCGCACAGCCACTACACTCCACCAACTTGGCCGTCGTTCATCCCTACACCTCGGCCGTGTCCCAGAGAGCAAAAGCCCTCTGGTAATTGAGGCTATTGGCCTCTCCTCAGTGCCATCGAACAACATACCTTCTTGCACCCTTTTCCGTCATCGTCCGACCTCCACCCTCACTCGCACCACACGCTACACCCACCACCACACTCGCCACTCCACGGCGAACCTGTTGAGCCATTTGACGTAGCCGCGGGGCTATTTTTCTTGGTTTTCAGGTGCCAAGTCCTCCACACCATTAACAGTGAGCTTGAGCGAAGCTTGAAGCTCTCCTCAGCTGTTGCAACTCTAGGAGACACTTCCAGGTGCTGCGGACTTCGTCCAGGAACGCAACCAAGGGATCAATTTGACCCTTTGATCGGAATTGGACGCATCATCTACTGCGGCCAGCATGAAGAGGAAGGGTGGGACTTTAGTCCTACCTCGAAAGTTGAAGAGCGCACCGCGACGCATAAATTGAAAAGGTGTCTAAGGCTTATCGCCTCAGACACTGAGGGTGAGGTCCCGCTCACCTGCGCCTCGCCCATGACCCCGTCCCCTGCGGGCCTGGCGCAGATCTGACTCGCCTAAACCATTTCACTCCTTGGCTGCAATCACACCTGCAGCCCTAGACCCGGGTGTGCTTAAGGTCCAAAACCCGATTATCCGGTACTGTAAAAGGTTCTGGGAGAGCGTGACCCAAGGAGAGAAAGAGAGAGTACATGTGGGGGCAGGGGTGGGTTTTGCTACAGAAAGTAACGGTAGACACTTAGCCGTTTGAAGGATTTTCCCCCTCTGCGTGAAGAAGGAGAACTGAGAAGAAAGAAAGAAGAAAAGGCGAAGGCCTGAGCACGAGAAGAAAAGAGAAGGAAGGGGAACCGCACAGGAAGAGAAAGAGAAGGAGAAGAGTAGAAGAACAGAACAAGAAGATCAAAAGGAAAGAAGAGAACACAAGGCAGGAGAGGCAGAGCTGCATAGAGAAAGAAAGGAGGAAGAAGCAGAGAGACCCTTGAGTCTCTAAATAGCACTGTAGCACAGGCTATTTAAGCCGTCTGATCCATTTGATTACATCTATTTGAGGGTTTGATTTAATTGTTATTTGTGAGGAGTAATTGGTGATTTAAATCACCATTTTTACTTCATTCTTTTTGCACATTAATACTTGACATTATTCTTGTTACATTCTCTTATATTTCTGATTCAAATTTCTATCTTGAGTTTTAAATTCCATATTGCTCCCTATGTTCGACCTCGGACTTAAAATTCGAGTAACAAATATATTTGTTTTTAAAGCGATTTTGGCTATATTACAATGCAGTTTTTAAACTTCTATTTCGCTCCATAAACATGACACCATCACGGAGTTCCAAAGTGGAAACAAGTCCAATCCTTTTACGACGAACTCCGTGAAGACATCAAACTCTTTGTCAATGCAACCTGCGGTGGTAGCATCGTGGGTTAACATGAGGACACGATCTGGGAAATTCTTGAGAACATGTGCGAGAACTCCCTGAACAATGAGTCATTGGGTGCGTACGACCAGACGTCCACCCGCGCATTGACAAATAATCGGGGGTACACGAATCCCAAGGCCTTTCCACATCCGTTGATCTGGAGTTGGTAGCCAGTCAATTGGATAAGGTCTCCATCATCGAAAAGAAGGTGGATGACATAACTCGTCGTCTACACAAATCCACCTCTGCACCTCAAAGCACATACGCGCACCCACCCACGGGAAGGGAGACTGCGCACAACATCTACCACTCCCTGGGGATGGATGCGTATCCACCCCTGTCTAATTATGGCTTTTGAGGCAACTTCGGGTCAGCCCACCTCAGTTGGGGGAACTCTGAACCCCCATATCCTGATTATCTCAGAGCTCCTCAGACCTGCGAGGATCTCCACGCCGTCCAAAATAATCCTTTCTCCAACACTTACAACCCTGGATGGCGGAATCATACTAACTTTGCGTGGTCGGGAAATAACTCGAATCCAAGATCCCAATTCTCACCCCGATCACAAAACCAGCGACCATATCAACCCACTCAACCAAGACCTAGTCAAAATTTTCAACCTGGACCACCTAAAGAAGATCAGACATCTTTGATTCTCCAGACCTTGGTTGACATGCAAAAACAACACAAAGAAGAGATCTTTGAATTATGAAATCAATTGGCCCAACTAGCAAGTGCTCGCCAGCCTGGTGCACTTCCTTCCCAGCCTCTTCCAAACCCGAATAACGTGCTGAACCAAAGGCCCATTATGAACCCAAATCAGGGCCAAGCTCACTTTGTTTATCAAGCCCCTTCTGCTCCATCACCTGACGGGATGGATGCTTCAACTTCATACTCGGGATTTCAGCAGCAAACACCTATTTTGCCCAATCCAACACAAAATAAGGAAGGATTAAATTCCGTCACCACCCGTAGCGGCAAAGCAACACAAGACACACCCTTTCCTAGCCACAACATGCCTGAGACCGTAAACCCTAACCCTAGATTGGTCATCCAGGACACACCCATCCCTGATAAAGAGCCTGAGCCAATTCTAGAGGAACCATCTAAGGTTCCATTTCCTGAGGCCTTGACCAAGGGAAAGAAGACAACCAAACTCGTGGTACCTAAGGAGGACTTGGTCAAGCTCTTTGAGCAGGTCCATATAAACATCCCCTTGATGGATGCGATTCGCCACGTATCGGCTTACTCATGATTCTTGAAAGATGTGTGTACACCTAAGCGTAAACCACGAACCAAAGGCAGGAACCCAATCGTACCGTTGAAGCAGGCCAACTCCGTCATTTTGAGCAAACTCCCACCTAAGGAAAAAGGCTCAGGCACCCCTCTGATCTCTTGTGCTATCGGTGATATACAATTTGACCGAGTCTTATTGGACCTAGGAGCTTCCATAAATTTGATACCCACATCTCTACTAAACCACTTTGAGGAATCTGAGCTTAAACAGACAGAGATGACTTTGCAGTTAGTCGATCGATCTATTAAGTTGCCAAAAGGAGTACTCGAGGATGTAATAGTTAGGGTACACGACTTTACTTTCCCGTGGATTTCATTATCTTAGACATGGATGCTCCTGAGAACTTGAAACATACACCAATCATATTAGGAAGACCCTTTCTGGCCACAGCTAGGGCCAATATTAATTGCGAGGAGGGCCAAATTGAGTTAAAATTTGAGAGCAAGACACTGAAGATTGGTTGGTTAAATTCTCAACACAGTTAATTATGTTATTTAGACTTAATTAATTACATGAGAAAGTAACTTAGGTTAACTCAAATTAATGTCGTGAGTATAGTATAGGGTCAAGTTAACCTACATTTGAGATTTTAAATTCCTTTTAACAGGTTGACTCCAAATTGTTCACTGAGAGGCAAAACTTAATCTTAATTCACCATTACTTGCTAAGGAATAATTAAGAACTAATTAAATTAGAATACTTTAAGCCTATGAACATTGCACAAGAATTAGTCAAATTAGCACATACAACATTCCATGAATATAGAACATATTCACAGATGTGTTTGGTCATTAAAAACCAAGTAAACATGTTTATTACATCAAATATGGCTAATTACAAAAGATTAAGGCAAGAAAATGCTAAACAAATGATTGCAAATGCCTTATTACATCTTTCAAAGCTCAAAATAATAAAGGAGAATAAGGTATATCAATGATATTACCATCAGATGTCTAAAAAAATAGCAATGGATGTCTTAAAAAAATGGCAATTAGAAGGCTAAAAATAAAGCAAGACAGCTGATTTCTTCTTCCTTTTCTTCTCTGATTCTTTTCTTAAGCTTCTTTAGCCCTCTCTTCTTCTTTCTTATTTCCTTTCTGCTATTACTCTCTCTCTCGAGCTTTCGAGCTCTTTTTCTTAAGCCTTATGTGCTTCTCTTCTCTTCAGTTTTCCTACTCTCTTTACTCTTCTCTTACGCCTTAGCTGCGACACTTAACTAATTTTCTTAAGTTCTCCTCTTAAGCTCTCACGTTCTCTTTACTGTGCTCTCTTATATCCACCATACTTAGTCAAATTTCTCATGCTTTTGCTATCATTTTTATACTCACAAAATTTTAATTTTTTTTATTTGCAGCTCGAACTAGTCGGGGATATGCAACACCTAACAAGGGGTGGGACCAGACCCTACTGGATCCAAGCCTAGTTTTTCTTAAGTGGATTCATTTCAATTAGCCATGCACAGTATCCGGCCTCCTAGGCCCACACGCCCACAGGCGCACGCATGCACACACATGCACAGGCACGTGCACCGCACACACCCACGCCCAATGCCAGTTTCATTCCGTGCCCCGCACTGACGACCGAGAAGGCATACAAATGAATTCGTAATATACAATGTCGTGCACTCAGGAACTTCCGAGGTGGGACTTTGTTTCCCAGGTTCTGGCCAAACATCGGTCGGTGATTCCGGCCAACTCCGTTCGCCAAATCGATCAAGCAAAGGCTCGACCGAAAGCCCCTTGGATACTCTACCGGATTATAACACCAATTTGGAGTTTAGATTAGGTCTAGCTCTTTGATTTGAAGGGTGAAGCTGGGAGGTTTGCACTGCCAATCATGGCCTGTAGATGATGGAATCAAGTCTAAGGACCTGAGGGAGGGCTTTTGACCTCCAGATGAGGTCCTGGACTTCTTCAGTAGGTGATTCCATGTCTAATGGTTAAGAAGGAGAGCTTTGAAAAGCTTCAGAGATAGGAAAAAACTCATGAACTTCGTTCAAGAGTTTCAGAGCTCCATTTTGAGCTTTGAAAGGCTCAACAGAGAGAGAAAGACCTCTGGAATAGAATTAAACAATCTCAGTAGATTGTTTTGCATTGATTTGGGTAGAATTGGCAATTGTATCTCTCCATGAACACATTGAAAGCAGTATGGGTTCAGAAATGACCCAAACTGGACAGATATCTGATTTGGCCTAAATCCTCAATAAAACACCTTCTAATCCAACCCAAATACATTCTAAATCATCCCAGAAAGAATTTCAACCTTTTAATTCACAGAATTATACACTTAATCCTCAAATTGAACCTGGGGTTGACCATGGTGAGCTCAGAGTTGACTTTCTGTAATAGACTCTTTCAGATTCAATTAAAACCTTGAATCGGCTTAATTCTTCTTCAGGAATCAATCTAAGACTTCAAAACCAAGTTTTGATCAGGTCTAATGCGATCTCAATCATCGTCGCCTGAAGTTGAGATGAGGTTTGTTCGGTGGAACAATCTAGAGACTCAAGGCAATTAAAGATCAAAAGCTTCTTTTACAAGTTCCTCTTAAGCTTTTGGATCAAATTTCAAGATCTAAACCTCATCAGAACTGCTTCTCCAACTCCGTTGGAGTTGAAGAAGACACAGTTGAAATGGGAACTCCAGACAATGAAACCTAAATTAAATCATCGATTTTTGATCCTTACAATCCAACAAGACAATCTGGAGTTCTGTAGAGCTTATCTAGGGCTAAAGCTCTAATTTGACTTGCCGGAGCTCCGGTGAGTCCAAGAAATATCTGGCAGTGTACAAACCTCCATCAAATTGACCATTAAAGGTCTTAAGAGCTTCCTGAGGTCATAAGGAACCTCAGGAGCTCATTAATTAAAGCAATTAGAGATCAATTCACAAGTTAAGCATCGAATTCAGAAAAAATGTAATCTGAGTTTGCTAGAACTTAGATCACATCCTCTCACTCAATTGAGTGAGGAGAAGTGTTTCATAGTGTTCAGAGATGGTCTATAGGTGATCAATTAAGTGTTTTAACTCTCTTGAGCTCGCCATGGATAGTGAGCTCAAGAGTTGAGACGTAATTTGGCATTTTTCATATAGATGATTATTTCTTTAATTAACAAGTTGAACAAGGCCCTTAAGTAGTGTATAGGCGATGTAGAGCCCCAATTGGGTGTCATCTACACTCGGTAACCTCCACCGTGGACAGCGGAGGTCGCCGATGAAGGTGGCGATGAATTAGGTGCTAAAGCTAATAAAAATGAGGGAAAAATAGTGCTATGAAATCATGATAAGGAGAGGAAGGTGATCAGTGCGTAAAAATGGAAAAAGAGTGGCCTAGAAAAGCTCAAAAAGCTCACGGGAGCTGAGGAAGAGGAAGACGGCATACAAATTGAACATTTAAACCTAACTAACCACCTAATCTACTGAACTAAGCTACAGTACACTTACCTAAGCCTAATCCTACTGTTACCTAGACGAAGGAGGTGAGGAGTCTCCGTCGAAGGTTCTTAATGGAGGATGAATTCAGAAGGTAGGAGGAAGAGCTCCAGTGAGTGGTTTCGTGGAGTGGAAGCAGAGTCCGGTGTCGGCGCTTCGTTAGAGGATGCAGCAGAAGATGATGGAGATCGGAAGGGAGTGGAGATCATCGGAGGAATATGATGGAGTCGGGAAATGGTTGCCGGAGTAGGAAGAATAGCCTATCAGTTAGCTACAGTTGGGGAAGAGGGTAGGGAGCTAACCGCTCAAATTGTAGGGTTCGACGGGTATTTATAGGGTTCAGCGATGGCTAAGGGGCTTGAATCCGGACAGATTTGCGTCTAGGTGCAACTTAACCTCCGACGTCGTCTCAAATGTCGGTGAGGCTAATGCCTATACCTAATTAAGATTTATGAATAATCCAGACCGGCGGATGGAGTTGAGGTGGTGAGCGCAAGCTTCAGAAGCTTTGCGAGGGTGGAATGGCGTCAAATGAGCAGTCATTGGAGGGTGACATCACCGCCGACTGTCAGCCATTCAAGTGGGTGAAGAAGAAATGAAGATAGTGTTCGTAGGGACCTATGTGCAAGGAAAATTAAGGACCTAGGTGAAAAGAAAATGACTTGAATGCAATGAATTATAGGGACTAAAATGTAACAGAGGCCATTTAAGTTAATTTAAATTTAATTCTTTTCCAACTTTTTATATATAATTATAAATTAGCTAAATATTTTATTAAAGCCATGTATTCACATTTTTGACCCATTTATTTATATTTATTTACTTATTAACTTACTTAAGTTATTTAAGACTTAAGTCTTAAGTTATACTTAAGTTAAATAAGATATTAATTAGGTAGCTAATTAATGGTATTTTGAGTCCATTTATTAATTAAATTATTAATAATATTAATTGACTTATAATTTAGCATTTTAAACTTATTTTAAGGTCTTTTTAATGATTTGTTCCTTATTACATAATTAACCCTTATATATGCATATTCCCAACTAATTAACTAGGGAAACTTGTTAATTAGGAGTAATTAGAAGCCATGATGAGCCTCTCATCAAAGATTGACATCTTTAAGGCCCAACAAGAAATTAATTGCGGGGCTATAGAACAAATTTGTGATATCGAGGCCGTGGTTGACAACCTATGTATCGAGGAAAACTCAAATATTTCTGATCAACCATAAGAAGATCAAAAGCCGCAATTAGAGGAGCTTGAACATAACCTAGACACACCCATAGCTCATTCCTTTGCTCCCAACACCCACCCTAAACCACCTGCTGCTGATAATCCTGTTATGGAATTGAAACCCTTCCTTGACCATCTCAAATACGTCTTTTTTGGGTTCCAATCAGGCATTTCATGTGATTATCAATTCCCGACTCACACCTGATTAGGAAACACGCCTGATTTCTGTTCTCCAGCAACATCGAAGAGCCATTGGATGGACTCTCGATGATCTAATTGGCATCAGCCCCTCATACTGCACACATCACATCTATACTGAAGAGGGCTCACGACCATCCCATGAAATGCATAGACGCCTAAATCCAAATCTACAGGATGTCGTGAGAAAGGAGATCATCAAGTGGTTAGATGCAGGGATCATCTACCCGATCTTTGACCGTCGGTGGGTGAGTCCAATCCAAGTTGTGCCAAAGAAGGCAAGACTCACCGTGATTACGATTGAAACCGGAGAAACCATACTGACCTGTATATCAAACTCGTGCAGAGTTTACATTTATTACAGAAGATTCGATTCCTCCATGAAGAAGGTTCATTTCCCACTACCGTTCATTGATCAGATGCTCGAGAAACTAGCGGGAAATTGATTCTTTTGCTCCTTGGACGGGTACTCCGATTATAATCAGGTCGCAACCCATCTTGAAGACCAAGAGAAGATTACCTTCACCTGCCTAATCGGTCTCTTGCGATGTATGTTTATTTAGTCAAGTTAATCAATCAGTCAATCGCTTCACATAAACATTGTTGTCAGGTTTTGATCTCCGGTAACAGTGTCAAAAAAATGTAAGGCGATCAACTAACCACGGTTTGTATCAAAAATCGTCGTTGTTGTAGTATATGTCACAAATACAAACCGTTATCGTATCGATTTTTATTTAATTTACATAATTTTTACTGGTTTATTCTAGGTCATTCACTAGGAGGCAATTATTGATATACATCACTCTTTAAGTCCAAGATTATTTTTTAATTCCAAAAAGATCAGTTTGTGTACAATAAAGAATGAATGAATCAATCAATAACGAATGAATTAATAGTTTGCTCATGTACAAAGGAATCAATGAAAATGCTTGTAAAAACCTAATTACAATCAAGCATCAGACACTACATAAATATACTCTATACTATCTACTTATAAGTTATATTACTAATACTTACATATATATACAATACTAAGTAATAATACATACTATACTTAACTTAATATACTAACATATACAATAACATATATAATACCTACAGCGACAAATACAAACGTCGCTGGGCCTCAGAAAAACTATGTACAAACTCTAAAGCAAAAATAGGGTCTATAGCGACACTTATTTTACCTTTAGTGATGTTTTATTCTGTCAGTAATGATACGTAGTTATTTGTATATATATAGCTATACTGCTTATACATATGCTTATTATTTACCTTATACTTATTTATTTATATACACATATACGCTATCCATTATACATATACATTTCTTCTCTTCTTTTACTTCTTAAGTTCTCTGTATTCTTCTTC
Organism: Thalassia testudinum; assembly: GCA_037157565.1. NCBI lineage: Eukaryota > Viridiplantae > Streptophyta > Magnoliopsida > Alismatales > Hydrocharitaceae > Thalassia > Thalassia testudinum. The sequence continues at coordinate 5,158,522 of JAZHRO010000059.1, read as the reverse complement.
TTCTAAGCCTCTTCTGTGTCTCTTATGACACTTAGTGCATTCTCTGTATGTTTACTCTTAGCTGTTTCTCATACTTAGCAAATTCTCTTAACTTACTCTCTCTCTTCCGATCTTTCTTCTGTGTTTAGTGATTCATTAGGGCCCTTTAACTTAGCAAAAATTTGTTTAATTAGCGGGCACACTGTTCGAGGGATACACAGCACCCGAGGTGGGTGGGACCATACCTCTACTAGGTATGCCCTAATTTCTTAATTAGGTCGATTAATCACGTTTTCAGCTCATTAGTGGGCTTAATCAAGCCCTAGCATAGTAACCGACCCCCGGCCCACACAGAGTATCATCAATGCTCAATAGTTTCGGATATGTTCGGTTGTTTTAGGTGCCTGGCACCCGTGACGACTGAATGGTAGGGGGACGTTTTCAATTTATAGCGCTACGAGCGCTTCTCAGTTCACGATGTGGCGCTATTTGAGCACTGCATCTACGATGAAATTTAGCCGCAGCTGTATTGGATTAAGATTTTGGCCCTCAATTCGAGGGCCATAATTTATTATAAAATAGAAATAAATTATGAGATAATAAAGTATTTACATAGTACTACTTAATTGTATAATTAATTTAGAGTTTTAATTATATTTGCTAAATAAATAAATTAGCTAAAATATATAGTTTATACATGCTTAATTTTAGGTTTTATTCCTTAATTACGTATAAATTAGTTATTATATGGTCTAATTGAACTTATACCGAGTTAGTAAATATGTTAAAGTATTTAATAGATATTTTTATTGTATTTTACAAGCTTTATTTCTATTTTATTTATATTTAATTAATACAATTTTAGACTATTTAATTTGTAAATTGAGTTCAAATAGTATAAACATTATAAATATACTTAAATTAGGTTAAATTATTTAAAATACATTACTATAAATATACAGTATTAGTTAACTTAGTTTTAACTTAATCTACTAATTTAATTTAATTTAATCTAATAACTTAACTATTAACTAATAAATTAATTATTTATTCTAGATATATAATTAAATTAAGGTACAGGATTTAATATGTTTATAATGTACATATAAATACGTATATACAATATTATAACTTAATATGGTTATTTATAGAAGGTATTAGTTTACATAGCTATTTAGTACATATAAATTAGTTTACTTAATAAGTAGTTATATAATTTAGTTATATACAGTACAATCTGACTTAAATACTTAATATATATACTACAATGTATACATAAGTTATTTTTATTTTATATATGTATAATTTACATTATAGGTTAATAAGCTTACTATATAGCTTATATTTACACTTATATACATAGTATACAATGGATTTTTAATATATTTAGGGTTTTCTCACTTTTTATGGTTTTTATGTCTTTTATGGAGGTAAGAGATGAGAGGGAAAGAAATAGATGAGGAGAAGGAGATTTTTTGGTGTTTTTAAGTTTAGTTTCTTTTATTAAGTTTCATGGTATACAGAACCATTGGCTGATATGTTCTACTAAACCGGGGATTCGGAATACCATGAAACTTGGTATGCACTTAAAGAAATACCTAATCTTCAATCAGATAGGTTTATTTTATTTTTTTATATTTTTTACATAATTTTTATTGAATTCCAAACTTCACACATTCTAAGCCTTGTAAGGGTTTTCTAGGGTATGTTAAGGGCTTAGAATGGAACTTAAAGAGTTTAAAAGGTAGTGGACTGCCTCAATAGACTCAGTACAAAATATAGCAAAGGAGACAAGCAATTTAGCACGTAATTCCACATGGATTTCATTTAATTAAACTTGTTGGACAGTTAGGCTTAAAAGGATAACTGACAAAAGAATTAAATCAATATTACAAGCATTCAAATGAGAATTAAAGTCAATTACAATACATGAAAGCTTGTATACAACTCATATACATCCTTAAACACATGTCAGCTATCTAACCAACTTAAATCTAAATCCTACAGTCCTCTGAACTTCATATCAGATTATGGCTGGAACTGATCTCAGTAGTAGCTCCCAACTGCTAAAATTCATCAACACTGCAGCAGGACACAGCAACAAGGAAGTTGCTGGAAATCTAGCAAAACAAATAGATGCAACACAAACAGCAGTAGTACTGTAGAATCAACAACACTGCATGCAGGCCAAACTTGATTCCAAACGGCTTAACTACTGCTGCAGTTAATCCATTTGGAAGAGAGTTAAGTCTGTAGCAGGGAAGAACCTCAATTCCAACTACCTAATAGCTTGAAACAGCCAATCAAATTCCAGATCAGACTCAAGACAACCTGATCAAAAATTTAAGGTGACTGTTTCAGGAATTATTTAGCTGGGATTGATGGAAATGCAACTGCAAGCACAGCAATTTGCTATAAGTCTGGGATTTAAAACAAAAATAGAAATCAACCTAAAGATAAAATCTTACAAGGGTTTAAATTCTCATAAAAATCACTCAGGAATACAACTCAAACTCAAGATCCCTTGTCGATAAAATCTGATCAAATCAAAGCTGAAAGAGATCTGATTTAGCTCTTTCTAATGCTATAGATAGCATGTAGAAGGAGTTAAATCAGTCAATTTAAAATATAAACTTAAATCCTAAATCTCTGAAACCTTAAGGAGTATTGAGAACTCCTTAGGTTGAAAATTAGAATTGCTCTTCAAAATCAACAAAAAGATGCAAGGTAGAGTCTCAAATCAACAAAGTTGATTTTCATTGGCTCTACAATGCATTAAAGACATTCAAATCCTTACAAAAATTCAAATCAGATTATCTAAAGTGAATTCTGACTTCAAAATCACCTCAGATTCCCAGCCAAACAGTGAATCAAATCAACAATAACTCAATTTGCTAGATCAAAGCATTCAAAGCTCACATAAATCTAAATCCTTGAAATCTAAATTTATAGAAAATCTAGCAAACTTATTCAATTTTAAGCTTAAATCAGGGGCTTTTGTGACAAAAATGAGATGAATGGGAAGCCCCTAATGTGATTTTCAACGCTAATTTCAGATCTGAGGTTGGAAACCATACAAATCTGAAATTAGATCTAATGATTGGGTGCATTGCGAGAGAAAAATCGAGGAAATTAGAAGCGATATGAAAAACACGTAGAGGAAGAAAATCATGAACAGTGACTGGGGGAAATCGTCCCCTTTAATCTAAATATACTCCTAATGCTAAACTAACATGCATAGCAGATTAAGACTAATTCTACATCTAATTCTATTGCTAATCTATCTAACTAACACTACAGCTAAACTACAAAACAGTAAAACTATTCTAAACGGAGGAATGGGACCTATGGGTCTCCACCCGGAGGATGGAGAGGAAGAAGGGAGGGGGAGCTCCAGCGAATGAAAAGCTTGTTAGAGAAGCTTCTGGGTCGTCCTCAGGCGTATGTCATCCCTAGAGACGAGGAGGAAAGGGAGGTGAAGAACCACATCTCTGTCACAGATGCAGCGTGTGAACGGATTAGGGGAACTAGAGGGGAAGAAGGGATAGCTCTCAAGGAGGTAGGAGAGGAGGTGATCCTTTGCGTGCGCGACCACTGAGGTGCTTAAGTAGAGATCTCAGTGACTCAGATCACCACGCGGGTGAAGTTAGGCGACGAGGGCATCTGCGGCAAGGATGAGAGGAGAGAAGCGTGCATGTTTCCAAATTGAAATCAGACCGTAGGATGGGATCTAGGGGTTGGGGTGAGCACACGCGCTGCTTCACGTGAAGCTTCGAATCAAATCAAGCCACAGATCAAACGAGCTGAGAGATCAATGCTCCAAATCACTCGAGTTCATCGCGTGAACAGTGTCAGGGCGGGCAGCAGCAGGCGCTGGAATTCTAATGGTGAAATTGCAGGGATACCCTTCAGTGAAGGGGTAGAAGATTTGCACAAGAGCCCGTAAGTGGTACAAAGTAGTTACAGAGTGGTCCTTAAGGGCTTTCAAAGAAGTCCCTGCAGGTTACAAATAGGTCCGAGAAAGTTTTTTAATGAAGGAAATGTGATGCAAAAAGGACCTAAATGTAAATTCTAAGTTTCAAGGCCATAATGATGTCCAAATGCCTTCAAGTTTTTATATGTGCTTAATTGAACTTTTAAGAAGTTAATTATACTTTTGATTTGAACTTTTAAACTTATTTGTGTTCAAACACTTGGATCACCATTTGACATTTTGCTCAAGAATATCTCAATTTATAACCTAATTATGCAATCTTAACACAAAATTAGTGTTTTAGGTATTTTTCTTTGTTTCCCGCACTTAACCATTTTTATGTGTTAATTTGGTATTATTTAACCCAGTTTCTAGCCTAACTTTAGCTTTTTAGCTATGATGAGTAGCCACTCATCACTGCCCCTTCTGGACGTACGCATTCCGGAGGGTGTTATTCGGTCTTTGCAGTGCACGCGCTACTTTTCAGCGGTGCATGCTTGCCATATTCTCAGATATGGTAGGTGAATAACTTGAAGTATTCATGGATGACTTCTTGGTACTTGTGGAATCATTTGATGATTGCCTCCTGCACTTAGTCCAAATCCTCAGGTGGTGCATCAACGTGAACTTGGTTCTTTCCTAAGAAAAGAGCCACTTCATGGTACTTGAGGGAATTGTCCCGGAACATCTCATCTCTGAAAAAGGCATCTAGGTTGATCGAGCCAAGGTGAATGTGATTTCCTAACTCCCTATGTCTAGCTCGGTCAAGGACATCCGCTCATTCTTGGGGCACGTCGATTTTTACCGTCAATTCATTCCCGATTTCTTAAAGATCGCATGCCCCCTGACTAATCTTCTCTCCAAGGATGTCCCCTTCGAAATCACCGAGGAGTGCACTCAGGCATTTGAGATCCTACGTGATCGAGTCACCCAAGCACCTATCCTATAGTCCCCTGATTTGTCTCAACCCTTTGAGATCATGTGTGATGCATTTGATTATGTTGTGGGTGTGGTACTTGGGCAGAAAATAGACGGGAAACCTGTGGTCATCTACTATGCTAGCAAGACACTTGACGAGACTCAGCGTAAGTACACAGTTACTGAGAAAGAGCTGCAGCCATAGTATTTGCTCTAGAGAAATTCAGATCGTATCTTTTGAGTTCCCGTGTTATCATATACTCGGATTACACTGCAGTGAGGCACCTCCTCACGGAGAAGGATGCGAAATCTCAACTAATCCGCTGGATCTTGCTATTGTAAGAATTCAATCTCGAGATTCGCGATAAAGCGGGAAAGTAGAATGTGGTAGCTGACCACTTATCCCGCCTTCCTTCTGACATTATTGACCCTTCCGGACCCATCACAGAGCACTTTCTTGATGAGCACCTCCTGACTGTTAGTGCGAGACTTCCTTGGTTTGCTGATTTGGTGAACTACTTGGCATCACATCAGATCTCGTCCGATTGGCCAAAGGCCAAGAAATATAAATTGCTTTCCGATGCCAAGTACTACATCTGGGAAGACCTGTAACTCTTCCGCATTGGTACTGATCAGATCATCAGATGATGCATCCCGGAAGCAACAATTCAGGACATTTTGTCCTGCCATGACTAGGCCTACGGCAGACACTTCTCCGGACATAAAACCGCAGTAAAAGTCCTCCAGTGCGACTTTTTCCGACCCACAATTTTCAAGGACACATACGATCACTGTAAGGCATGCACTCGTTGCCAAACCTTAGGCAACGAGCCACCGCAATATGATGCCTTTACAGCCGATTCTCATATGCGAAATCTTCAATATCTGAGGGATTGATTTCATGGGACCCTTCCCTATCTCAGACGGCTTCGAGTACATTCTTTTTGCTGTTGACTACGTGTCTAAATAGATTGAAGCCATCCTGACCCGAACCAACGATCATAAGGTGGTAATCAAATTCATTCATCAGAACATCTTTTCTTGGTTCGGGATTCCATGTGCCATTATCTCAGATGGAGGGACCCATTTTATGAATTTTCAGTTCAGATCATTGATGACCAAGTACGGGGTATCACGCCGAATCTCTACTCCTTATCATCCCCAAACCAATGGTCTAGCTGAGCTATTGAATTGGGAGATCAAGAAAATCCTTCAGGTCACTGTCCGACCTGACAAGAAAGATTGGTCGTCCCGACTTCCGGAAGCCTTGTGGGCTTATAGGACAGCCCACAAGATCCAATTAGGCATGTCTCCTTTTATATTGGTGTACGAGAAGGCATGTCACCTCCCCTTCGAGATGGAGCACAAAGCCTATTGGGTTGTACGGAAGTGTAATCTAGATCTTTCCAAGGCAAGAGCCCATAGACAACTTCAAATGAGCGAGATCAATGAACTACGCAATGACGCGTACGAGAACTCGCAAATTTACAAAGAGCGAGTTAAGGCCTTTGACGACAAGCACATATCCAGAAAGATCTTTAACCCTGGTTAGAAAGTCCTCATCTTTGACGCCAAACTCAAACTGTTCCCAGGAAAACTCAGATCGAAGTGGATTGGACCATATCTTATCCGACGGATTTTTGGAAATGGAGCCGTTGAAATTAGTCAACCCAGCCTTGATTTTGAACCTTTTATTGTGAATGGCCAGCGACTTAAACCGTTCATTGAACTCACTGATACGAACTTGGCTGAAGTATCTTTTGATCTCCATTCTCCCTGAGCAGATTGCAACCGGCTGATGGCGTTAAACTCAGCGCTTAACAGGAGGCAACCCGTCATCCTTTTGAAAAAATTGAAACCCTTCTTGACATAGCCCATGCTGAACTCATATTGCACTTTAATGTTCGTCCTTTAGAACAGCCGACTCCACCTCTTGTACCCGTACCCGAGCTTGAAATCGTCCGCAACAGTCATCCTAGCCCATCCACCCTCCTAGAATCTGTTCTAATGTACAATCTAAGCTGAATTCGAACTTACCTAATTTACAATAAGAACATTGCAAATCGTAGGCATGGGGGGTATTAAAGTGCAAAACGTTGTGAGAATCACTTAGCAAGAAAGGGTTTCATCAAAAAATAATAATAATATATACATATATTCCAAAAAGCCAAATATATATATAAATTGAAAAAGAACAAAAAAAATGGAGAAGAAAGGAAAATTTTGAAAGATCAAATTGCATATCATTCTTGAGGAGAAAAAGGGGAGGTGATATAATGTCAAAAAGTTGCACAGTTTGAAACAAAAAGAGATAGTCATTAGTAAAAGATTAAGGAATCTACTTAGTTCTAGACCAAAGAGACAAAAGAGATTAATATGAACGCTGATCTTAAGCCTCTTAGGCTTGTGTTTAGGCTTAAAAATTCATGTATCCATTAAGATCTAGATAGCCCTCAAGAGGTTAGGGAAAATGCGAAGCTTAAGTATTAGGTCCAAGGCTTAGGGATTATTCGCCTCGTTAACTGACCTCTGGTTTGCGGGACTTGGTAACCTAAGCACCCTAATCAACACACAGTCTGGTTCCGTGAGCTTAAGTATCAAAATCACGCAAAAGCGTTAATTCCGTTCTGAAAAAAGGTACCTAGATTAGGAGCGGCTTATCAACACAAGTTGATTTGGAAGAGTTCCCGACGCGGAGAGGCAAGAAATTTCCCTCGAAGATGCGCAATAACATACTGCCTCCTCGGTGCTTGTCTCGAAGGATATCTAAATATCCTATCGGGGGCACATAAGCACCTTGTACTAGTTCAGGTGCCATGGGCAGGATTATACCGAAATGTCGATTGCCAGGGCCTGAATTTAGCTACAGAACGCCATGGGCGGCACTATCTCAAAGTGTCAAAAGCCATGGTTCTGGGGGTTGCCATGGGCAGTGCTATTTCGAAGCATCGATTGCTAGGGACCTTGCAAGGATTGATGGTGGGAGTAGGAATCCGATACAACTGAGTTGTAAAGCCAATCCGAAGCTAGAAATAAAGAAAGAAAAAAGAGAGAAAACTTTCCAAAAATTTAAAAAAAAATCTTTTGTCTCTCTCTTACAAAAATGCACTGCAAACTGAACCGAGACTAAACATGTTTTAAGCACGAGTGCTTTAACTGCGGAGTGCAACGAACCTTAGGTTAGTTACTATGGGCCTTAGAAACCTTCGCAGCGGACTGAGGCTAGAGCTGGTCAGGTACTGATCTTGGTTGGTACTTGAGTACCTCTAGTCCTATTATTGGCATTCTAACCTAATCTACAAAAGAAATCACCCATCAGAAATTTGTGCATAAAAAGGCATGGTTTAGAAATTAAGTTAATTCCATGAGATTTTGCTGAGGGACTAGTAAAACCTAGGCATGGGGGTATGATGGGAACACCATCATGAGCCATAACTAGCTCAGTTTGATTTGATTAAGTCAATAAAAGCTCCTACATATCCATCAGAAGGTCTTAGGGGCACAAAATAATGATTTGAGAAGACAAGAATATAGGGTTATTTTTGCAAATTTACCATTCTATCACAAAAAAAAAATAATCGTAGGTTTTCTCAGGAGTTGAACAAAGGTGAAATGGTCTTAAGAGTCTAATAAGTGGGCTAGAACAGACAGAAAAGGATTTTCATATGTTACAGGAATTAATGGACATCTGAAACCCTAAAAACAGACCCGCATAATCTACCATGGTTCTGGTCAAGATAAAATTCACCTAAACCCTCTAAAAAACATATAAAAATATTCTCTATGGTTTGACACCTTCAATTTGACCATTGGAACCCATATTAACCTAAAACAAAGTTTCAGACAGACATTTGCCCTAATTTGGATAATTATGCAAATTACCCAGTCAAACTAGGTGAAAACAAAAATCCAAATTCACCATTGGATTCCTTAGGTCCAAATTAGGTTTGTACCAAAACTTGGGCCTAATCTGAGATTGTTTCAACCGAGTTTGCACTTTGGTCCAAGTCTGATTTCCTTTATTCCACATAGGCCCTTAGCTTTTGAATTTATTACACAAAGATCCTTATCTTTATCATCATTTTCTTCAAAAGGGTCCCTGCTGCCATGAATCCTATTCCTACAACTCCGGCGACCTTAATATGGCATGTTCTCTTTGATTCCTTGACAAATTCCTCTCAGATTTGAGAGGGAAGTTCGTTAGGGAATTCCTTTCCTTTTGAGCCAAATCATAAGCCCTAAAACTTTCCCAATCTCACATGCGAACACAAGAGAGATTCGGGCATATTTCGATTCCTATCTCCTGCGAGTTTTCCTAGCTTTGGAGGCTTGCTTCCCAAGCCCAAAACACCTTCCAGAGGCCTACAAAAGATGCCCCAGATCAGACCGAAGATCCTACGCTCGATTTTGGCTGGAAACTCCCCATATTCCTCCTTCCACTTCCGGCAAAAAGGCTCCTCGAGCTCTGGTGATTCCTCCCGACCTCATTCCTCATCCATTCGCAATACCGGCAACGGATTTGCCTCCCTCACCTTCATCCACGTCACGCAATACCGACCGATGTCCCTATCTCCTTTGTCCTCGCCGTCCAACCCCCACCAGAGTTATCTTCGTCTCCGACGCCAGCCATACCGCAACCAGTGCCATCTCTGATCCCCATCGTCCGCTACCTATCTCTATCGACTCCTCAGCTTCTCCACATCACGACAACACCTCTGACACTTCTCTTCGACTTCTGCACCGCCCTCTGCGACTTCAGCTTCCACCTCTCCAGCATACCCTCGGCGAGCTCCAGCGGCCACCACAGACCACCTTTGCCGCCGCTTCCACTCTCTACACCTCTGCCTTGACCTCAGGAGCAAAAGCCCTAACTTAGTTAGGTCGATTGCTCCTCCAAACCCTCTGCTGAACTCATGCTCCTCCATCTACCCTCCACAAGGTCGACAGGCCTCATTGACCACCTTCACGACACGCTGCACCCACCACCGTACTCGCCATCCTACAGTGAAGCTCCTGAACCTATTTAACAGGGCTAAGAGGGCATATTTTGATTTTCAGGTGTTCGCTCTTCCACCGCCATTGCCGTATCTTTGAGTTAAGCGAAGACTTCTCCAGTTGTTGCACATCCCAGGTGCTACGCACAGGTTGTGCGGAGAGGCTCTAGGAAGATCTCCAGGCCTTCAATTGGCACCAACATCTACTGCTGTTGTGCCAATGTAGAGAAGGAAACCTACTGTAGCTATAAGCAAAAGAAGCTTGGTGGGATAGTTCCACATAGGTTGCTGAAGAGCGCCCGCAGCCGAATAGATTGATTTTCTGTCATAGGCTTATCGCCTCAACAAAACCAGGGGGTGAGGTCCCCGCTCACCCATCACCTGCGCCTCGCTTGTGACCCATCCCCTATGGGCCTGGCGCAGACCTGACCCGCCTAACCAGCGCAATCCTCTCTTACCACCCACTACTAGTGAGCCTGGTCCTGAGTGCGGTCACCCAAATACCCGATAACCCAGACTGTGGCCCTGGGAGGGCGAATCCTAGAGAGAGAAAGAGAGAAGAGTGTGCAGGGGCAGGGGGGTTTTGCTCTGTGGTTCAACGGCTGACACTTAGCCATTTAAGGAATCCTTCCCCTTTATGCGTGAAGAGAAAAAGAGCAGGCATAGAAGAAGGAGGAGAAGAAGGCACAAAAGAAGAAGAAAGGTTGAAGCAACCAGCAGAAGTGCACTGTGCACTTATGATTCAAATCACCATTTTACCCCATTCTTTTTGCACTATTTGACATACACTTTCATTCATATATCATTATTGCTTAGAATATTGTTATAAATTGCTCATATATTTGCTTGAATTGCAATCTTAAGAATCATTTTTGCCAATTGCTCCCTGCATTCGACCTCGGACTTTCATTTAAGTAATAAATTCTATTTGTTTTTCTCGTTGATTCAACCTATACTACACGCATTGATTTTAAAACCCGATTCAGAGTGACTAACACTCGCCAAGGCTCGAACGCATGTCTTGCATGCGTGGGTTGAGACACTGTCCACCACACTGTGGGCGTGGATGGTCGCGCGGATGTTTTTGCTACGAAGAGCGCGGAGGCATCTCAGTCGTTGGATGGAGAATAGACAGTCGAGATCGCTTGGTGAAGGCGCGCTGGAGAGAGGGCAGTGGTTGCGAGTGCACAAATGTGTGACACGTGGTTGGCTTTGGGCCGTTGATCTCCAGAACTTCCCGAGATTGTTGTGGGAGCTACGGAGGTCGGATTGAGGTGATTTTGAGTCCATTGGACTCCGTTCGTCGATCTGAATCCATTCATATGTTCAGATTGCTCATCTGGGACCTGTTTTAATATGCATCATGAATTACAAGCAATCTTAACACAACAAGCATGCCATGCTCTGAAGCCCATTATGATATGTCATTAATAAACATGTGCCCTCAAAATTGACTCTAATTGATATAGTTTACGCTAATAATTGTAAAGTCGTCACCAATCAAAGCTTGAGAGCCTTCAGCCTCTTCTTCCTCGCCGATTCCTTCATCGGACCTCATCACCTTCTTTACGTCCGGCCAATCAACGTCGGAAACTCCCATCCTCCTATCTCTCTAATAAGCTCCCCTTCTTCCTCCTCCCTCCTAGAGTCCTTTTAGCTCCTTAGATTTAGGTTACACTCCACAAATCACTCGTACCACCTTCGTCTTCTCCACCTCCGACATGAGCTCTAGCGAGCTCACATCAGCAACCTCGTCCACCAAACAAAAAATCGCTACCCCTGTTGCCTTCCTTACGCTCCACCTACCAAAAGCCCTAGCCTTATTAGGAGTTTTGGCCACTCCACATTGCCACCAACCAACCCACCACTCCACCTTCATCTCTGACTCCGATAGTTCACGCTACACCTCTAAACTTCGCGCAACCACCACCACCGTATTCATCAGGACATGGCGAAGCTTCTGAGCTATTTAATTGGGGCGTTAAGCCCATTTTTGTGCTTTCAGGTGATCCTCATTGTTGGCATCATCTTTGACTACAACCACCGTCGTCCACTGTTCGCCGACTTCGTCGCAGCCCTCAATAGTTGCGAAATCCACTCATGAAGCTCCTGGGACTCTTAGTCGAGGAAGAGAGCAGCAGCTGCTATGCGAAGAAGACCTAGGACATTAGTCCCACATCATTAACGAAGAAATCCAAAGTTGATTTTTATTGTTCTTTGCTCCTTAGCCGATCGCTCAGACACGAGGGGTCAGATCCCTCCCTACGCAGACCGGTCCACTCGCCCATGCCTTGCAAGTTGGACGGGTCCCCTCCAGTCTGAACTAGGTCTGGTCTAGTCTGGGTTTGAAAGAGAAAGAAGAGATTCTAGGCCAAGGAAGGGGGGTTTTGCTCTAGCATGAGTGGGCCTTTGCTTTACTTGTGAGGAGGCTGTGGGCATGGGAACCTTAAGGCATCCATAGCTTTTGAGAGTCGTCTAATTTGAGGCTTTGATTCACAAACTTGGTTAACTATTACAGGGGCCTTTGAGAAACATAGTGAATTTAAGTTTGAGAGAGGATAACTTGATTATTAAGGGATAAATTGGTGGTTTCTACCACCACCATTTTTGCTATTTCTCTCTCTCATTTTGTTCATTGACTTTAGCATCCAATTGGTTATTTATTGAATGTATTCTTGGGTATTATTATGCTTATTTTAGTTGATTGGTGATTGATTTGCAATTATTTGCTCAATGGGAACGATTTTGGAACTTACATCTTTCAGCTTTATAAATTTAAATGTTGATTCGATTTTCGTCGCTATACTATGATGTGATTTTCTAAACTATGATGAATTTCAACTCAACATTTTAACGCCGCTGTCGGGGAGCAATGCACATTTCAATCACTAATCACACTTATTTTGATTTTATTCTAACTTGCTATATCTGTTTTGTTGTTGTGAGGTGAACCTGAAGATTGACCGCTCGAGCAACCACACCAGGGGTAGGTAACCATGTTTCCTTCTTTAAGCCCCTCCACTCTTGGAAAGAATTGAAAAAATCAATCAAGACCAACTTGCCTTGTTTGCTTAGTAATCATCATTCAAGCTTCCTGCTTTGATTTAACTGATTGATTAGAGATTCCCATCTTGATACTTGCACCTATTAGGGATATAAGGTTCAATAGGCTATTCACCTTCTTGATTGAACCCAAGGTACCATCTTTGGAAGAATTGGACTTGGAAATAGAGCAAATCTAGGGTTTCCACATTAGGGTTTCAAGGACTGGTACATACTTGCCTACTTGAAAAGGAAATATATTCCTACATTGTGTGCAGGCTTGTAGACACACACAAGAAATAGAGCAAATCTAGGTTCTTGGCTTGTAGCCAACTTGGGGTTCTCAGAAATCGATCTTGTTATTCGCAAGATCGAGTATCTTTAAGACAAGAATTATCTTTTCTCTTTTACTCTTTTTATTTTTTCTTTTTAATAGCAAGAAATAAAAGATAAATGAAAACAAGGTAGGTTGCTAGAAAAGAAAGAAATACTTAGCTTAGTATATGCATAGATATATAGTAGATACAGAATATATATGTATGCATATAGTTATATACTACATATAGGGGTGGAGGAGGAAGTGGAAATGGAATGTAGCACAGTGTCAAGTTGGTCCACGTCTAGTAAGACGCAACCAACAAGACTGAGTGTGGCGTAAAGTGTGAGCGGATGCGTGGGAGTGTGTGTGGAAGCGCTTGCTTTGCGCGGATATCAGGGAATATCAGTAACTGGTGCAGATATTCCCGCGATATGATGCGTGGTGGAGGGACTAGTGCACGGGAGTATGGGTGGTGTTTGTGAAGTGAATAGATGGATATGGATATGTGGATGTATATGTAAATATATATATGTATATATATGTATATATCTATAACTATATAGGTATATATGTAGTTATATATATATATATATATATATATATATATATATATATATATATATATATATTTATGTATATATGTGAGTGGATATATATATGTGTGTGTGTGTGCGAGCGTATGAGGGTGTGTGTGAGTGTGTACCAGTGTGTGTGTGAGTGTACCAGTGTGTGTGTACAAGTGAGTGTGTGTGTATGTTGGCGGAGGAGGGGAGTGTAGCAGATAAGCCGTTTGCTGCGCTGTCCCGTCGTCTGATGCGCACAGATGCGCGGGCACAGGAGAGAGAGTGCACGCGGTGCGCTGAGGAGCGCCTGCACTCTCTTCATGCGCGGACGGGTGCGGGCGAGCGCAGCGCACTACACAGCGCAGCGCGCAGTGCCACGGGCGGGCGCGGTGAGCTGGGGACGGGTGCAGGCGACCGGCTGGCGCAGGTAGCGAGCGAAGAAAGAGAGCATTGTGCCACCAACTAAGTGAGAAATGAAACGGTGGCTACAATGTCGCGCTAAGAGAGCGTGAATAGTAGCTACAGTGCCGCGCGGAGTGGGCGACCGGTAGCGGCCCGTTCTGCGTGCGCCGGTGCGCTGCGGAGCGCCTGCGCACGTGGAAAAAGGCTGTGCACGTCCTGTAGGCGCATGTGCAGTGGCCGGCGGAGCTGCAGGTAGGCTTGCGGTGCTGCTGGAGCTTCTGAGCTTGCGAGCTTGAAGCTCTGGCAATGGTGGAGAAGATGATCGACAGTAAAAACAAAAGAGGAATCCACCACGCCCACCTACTCATGAAAGAGTTGGGCGGTGGTGGAACTCGTAGTGGTGGTGTGAGACCACTGTGGGTTTTCTCCTACCCACGGTGTGCCTCTTCTCAGTGAGAAGAGGTACTGTGTATGGAGAGGGAGAGGAGAGGAAGTTGGCCCAAGGTGATGGTGGATCTGTAGGTGTATGAAAGTGCATGCTCGCACAAGGGAGAGAGCCAGGGGTTTTAATAGAGGAGAAGGCATGCCACAGCCATCCTGCTGGCAGCGCACATCCTGCCATGTTGTTGGCAGGAGGAGAGGTGCGAAGAGGTGCGCATGCCTTATGCCCTGCAACCATGAGAGGAAAAGTCAAAGTAATAAAAATATGAAAAAGGGTGAAATTGCAATGCCGCACTTAATGAAGATGTTAACTAGTAGATGGCCAATTATTTACACTCTCCCCTCTTTATAAATGCATGCAGGCATCTATTTACAAATGCGATTATAGCTACATAAGATGTAATGGCAGTGCTAGGAAATAACACAAGATGGCATATTTACTGGTGTATTTTTGCTGTGCAAACATACCCCCATGCCTATCTTTTGCTAGCCCTAGCAAAACATTTTGTATTGTATTTACAAATAATCTTAAGCTGAAGCTTTTCTTCCGAAGCGACATGGGTGTGTTTATCTGTTGGATATCGTGAGAACCAATTGCAAAGAAGACTACCAGTACTTTAAGTCTTACATGACATAGACCATCTCTCGACTAACCTGGACTCTTGATATTTAAACCTTAAGTATGATTTCCAGGACTCAAAAGGTTTTGCCGTACTCGAGAGCTCAAGAGATTATGGTTTGTGCATAGTGAAGGATCAAGACTGAACAGATGAACATTAAGACTCAAGCCCAGGGTTTCACGAATTTTTAAGTGCAGGTTGGTCCCAGTTTCAGCTCGTCTTCGGATTGACCCTTAAAAAGATGATGGAAAACTCAACCCCCATTTTATTGCTTTTGTGACTCAAGGAATATATGGTAGAAACAGGGTATTTATTACGTGCCCTGAAAAATCTTTTAGGGAGAATTTACAGACATTTGAAAGATATACTAACTTATTTGCAAGATTTTCTCTCTTTTTTTTTTGAAACAAGTGTCAGTATATCTCTTACAACTTTGTTTGGGGGAGCACACATTTTTTGTGGGAGAGTACCTTTTTGCTGGAAAGAGTTTCTCCTAGACACAAGACTAAAGTCTGGGATAAAAAGTCTACCTGCGCGCACAGGTAAGGACTCCACCTTCCCTAATGAACACTAGGGTTGGATCTTATGTTCACCTGATCTTTCTTGATATGTGTAGTGTGAACCAAGATTACTTAGGCTCTCAAGTAGAAGCAAACCAATGAATCCTGTACTGGTGACTCAGGTACAAGAATACGTCTTTAGTTAGGAGAGATTCCGATCTATCTTATCAATGCTCAAGTGAATTAAGCCAAGCCCAAGCGAATCAAGCTTCTATGGCATGGAAAGTCTTCAAAACAACGGTTGAATATCCATAAACACTTATTGTATTTTTGTTTCAGCCTTCAGATCATTGCTAAATACCTTTTTTTTTTTTTGGAAATAGGTTATGTACATATTTATAGATGGATATGTATAATGGAAGCTACATGATACCATATAATACCCAGATCCTATGGATGCCTATCCACCCCCCATGCCAAATGATGCTATGTCCTCATAAGCATGCAGGGTAAAGCAAGGTCCAAGGATCAGGTAACGAGAGCTAAAGTGCAAGGTATATAGCAGGGTGGTAAGGTGGGTGGATGGTGGGTGGTGAAGTGAAAAGTGAAGAAGTGCGAAGTGAATGGAATTGTGTAAGTGATAGTGGAGGAGTGTTGCTGGGGTGTCTCCCAACGAGCGCTTAATTTAATGTCCCCAGCTGGACTCAGAGTGAGGCACGAAGTTAGTTACCCTCCAGCAGGGCAATAGTTTCACGAACGGGGCAGGTTCATGAGTAAGATAGGGTTTTAACCGCTGCCCATTGACCATAAATTTATGCCCAGATTTGGGATCTTCAATTTCAACGACCCCGTTAGGAAATGGTCTCAAGACCAAGTAGGGACCAGTCCATCTGGATTTCAATTTCCCTGGAAAGAATTTGAGCTAGGTATTGTAAAGCCAAACTTGTTGAGATGGCTCAAATTTCTTCCGCCGAATTCGGCTGTCGTGAAAGGCCTTAGTACGTTGTTTGAAAGTTAAGGCAGAATCATAGGCTTCACGACGGAGCTCTTCTAGCTCCTGGAGTTGGAGTTTCCTTTCTCGACCACACAGGTCTGGGTTGAGGTTACATTGGCAAACTGCCCAATAAGCGCGTTGCTCCAGCTCCACGGGTAAATGACAAGGCTTCCTGTAAACAATTCTATAAGGAGACATACTAAGGGGAGCCTTGAAGGCGGTCTGATATGCCCAAAGTGCGTCAATCAGCTTGTCGGACCAATCCTTTCGGTCAGGCTGAACCGTTTTCTGGAGAATTTGCTTGATTTACCGGTTCGACACCTCAGACTGGCCGTTCGTCTGAGGATGATATGGAGATGCGATACGATGGTGGACTCCATATTTCCTTAGAAGTGCCCGAAAAGATGCATGTGTAAAATGACTTCCTCCATCAGAGATAATGGCTCGAGGGATCCCAAAGCGTGCAAAAATGTGGTCTTTGAAAAATCGAGTAGATATGGCATGGTTAGCATGGCGCGTGGGAATAGCCTCGATCCATTTCGAAACATAATCAACAGCAACGAGGATGTACTTAAAGCCATTGGAAGGAGGAAAGGGATCCATGAAATCGATTCCCCAAATGTCAAAGATTTTAGCAGCTAGGATGGGTTGCAAGGGCATCATGTCATGACGTGACATTGACCCTAATGACTGGCACCTAGTGCAATGTTTAGCATAATTGTGTGCATCCTGGTGAAGGGAGGGCCAAAAGAAACCGCACTGCAACACCTTGGCTGCAGTTTTCCTCCCAGAGAAATGGCCTCCGCAGGCTTAATCGTGGTAGGAGGATAGCACACTGGGGAATTCACTGTCAGGAATACAGCGACAGATGATCTAGTCAGCACCTATTCGAAAAAGTAGTGGATTATCCCAGAAATAGTACTTTGCTTCTGCAATGAGACTCTCGTGCTGGTTTTTAGGCCAGCCACGTGGAAGGGAACCAGAAGCAAGGTAATTGGCAATGCCGGCATACCAAGGTCCACTTGCCACATTATTTGCCAATAGGTGCTTATCAGGAAAAACCTCATTAATCGGCAGGGTAAGTCCAATGTAGTCAGGGTCCAGTCTCGAGAGATGATCAGCAACAACATTCTGGGCTCCGGCCTTATCGTAGATCTCAAGGTCAAATTCTTGGAGCAGAAGGATCCAACGAATCAGTCTAGGCTTGTCATCCTTCTTGTGCATGAGATGACGAATGGCCGCGTGGTTAGTGAATATAATAACATGCGAGCCCAAAAGGTAAGAGCGGAATTTCTCCAGCCCAAAGACGACCGCCAGTAGTTCTTTCTCAATGGTTGTATAATTACGCTGGGCCTCATCCAACATCTTACTGGCATAGTGGTGTCTATTGCATCTTTGTCCCAAGATGACTCCGACTACAAGGTCGGAAGCATCATACATGAGTTCAAAGTCGAGGGACCAATCAGGCGGCTGGAGAACAGGGGCCTTGGTGACAGCATCACGCAGCTACGTTAATGCTCGTATGCAGTTGAGACCCATATCAAAGGGTACGTCGGTCGATAGGAGACGAGTTAAAGGTCTAGAAATCTTAGAAAAGTCTTTGATGGATCTCCTATAGAAATCGACGTGTCCTAAGAAGGAGCAAATTTCCTTGACAGAGCCAGTTACAGGTAAATCAGCAATTACATCAAGCTTAGCTCTGTCAACCTCAATACCCCTATCGGAGATGATATGCCTGAGAACAATTCCCTCGTGTACCATAAAATGACTTTTCTCCCAAGAAAGCACGAGGTTCACATCAATACATCTCCGAAGGATACGGGTCAGGTTGGCAAGACAATCATCAAATGAAGGTCCGAAGATCGAAAAATCATCCATGAAGACCTCAATAAAATCACCCACCATATCATGGGATATTGCCAGCATACATCTCTGGAAAGTTGCTGGCGCATTACAAAGTCCGAATGGCATCCTTCTAAATGCAAAGGTGTCGAAGGGGCAGGTAAAGGTGATTTTCTCTTGGTCTTGGGGGTCAATTGCCACCTGGTTATATCCAGAGAAACCATCCAATTTTATTTCCCGCTAACCGCTCCAGGATTTGGTCAATAAAAGGTAGAGGAAAGTGATCTTTCTTAGTTGCAGCATTCAGTTTCCTATAGTCTACACACACTCTCCAAGATGTAGAAGTGCATGTAAGGATGGATTCGTCCCTGTGATTGATACGGATGGTGAGTCCTGCCTTTTTAGGCACGACATGAATCGGGCTCACCGAGGGGCTATCGCTGATCAGGTATATTATACCCGCATCAAGCCACTTAATGATTTCCCTGGTCAATTTTAAACTAATGAATACGGGGAGCGTTTCATTTGGTCCCAAGAAAACATATTTAAGCGTGTTAAGCAACTCTTTTAGCTCGGGAGTGGATGGCGAAAGATCTGGCATTTCTTGAGACGAAAGTGTCCCATGCGGATTAGAAGAAAGAAAGGCAGGATGAAGAAGTTGGCCCTCAGATTAGCCAAGAAGAGGGACATCTTGGATTGATGGATCCAAAAAGGGATAGCCCTAGTGATCAGTATGTGGGCTCAAGGTCCCAGTGTGGAGTCGCAATTCCGCCTGATTTAGTGAGAAGGAAAGGGCAATCCGGTCTTTAAGGGGGTGGACTGGCGGTGAGTAGCCCGAATATGACTCAGACCACGAGGTATGGGAAGTAGAAAAAACCTCGTCAGAAGTCTGGTCAGAAGAAGGTACGGGTAAGGGGAGGGATGGGGGGACGTCACAATATGTGTCAGTCAGGCGATGGTCTGTGTTCAAGGGCAATCCACAGCAGTCTGAATAGGTCCCTATTAGTCCGATACACGCGCTGACGACCATGTCCTCGTCAGATGTGTCATCCTCGATGTAATCGCAATCAAAATTCTTGGCTGCCTTGAAGATGTTTAGCTTGAGCTTCTTAGAGCCAACGGCAATCTCAATGCAGCCCGAGTCACAGTCGATATGGGCACGGGCTGTGGCCAAGAAAGGTCGACCAAGGATGATCGGACAATCAGAAACTGAGCTAGGAACTTCCATATCCAAAACAAGAAAGTCAATAGGAAAACAGAGACTGTTGACCCTAACCACCACGTCTTCCACCACACCCCTCGGTATTTTGACAGAACGATCTGCCAACTGCAACGTGACAGGGGTGGGTTTCAGATTTCCTAGGGCAAATTTCTTGAGCATGATGGTTGGTATAAGATTGATGGAAAATCCTAAATCAAGCAGAACACAGTTAAAATTGCAACCTTGGATGATACAAGAAATAAGCGGTGTGCATGGGTCTTTCTACTTCGGTGGTAAATTTGACAATATAGCACAACTCGCATGAGGCGAAAGGACCACCGGATTCTTTGTTTTCTTTGATTGTCGCCTGGGTGTAGTGTAGTCTTTGAAAAATCGGGTGACAGTTGGTATATGGTCGATAGCCTCTGATGAGAACCTCGTCACAAACCCTAAACTAGCACCATTTAACCCTGATATGCAAGAAAAAGCTCCTACATAACTCTAGAAAGGCTTGGCTCAGAGAGATTCTGAGTTTGTAAAGAAAATAGAAACTAAGGGGTAAAAATGCAATTTCACCAATCCAATCTGAAAATAGGGTAACTCAGGGTCCAAACATAGGTCAAAACAACCTAATAAAAAGAAAAGTGGGATGAGATGACTCAATAAGGGCTACAGCAACTCCAAGGAATTAAATGACATCCTGTAACCCTAAAAATAAACCCACTTCAATTCACGTGGTTCGAGGTAAGGTAAAAATCAACTAAACCCTCTAAAATTCATAAAAAAATAATCTCTAGGGTTTAGGACTTTCAATTTGGCCTTAGGAACCCATTTTGACCTACATTGAGAACCATGCCCAATTAACAACTTAATTTGGGTTTTCACGTAAATTGACCGGTCAAACAAGGTTTAATCTAGAAATAAAATTCACCATCAGAATCCTTAGGTCCTAATTAGTCATGTATAAAAACTTGGGCCTAAGAAGAAACCTTCTTGACCAACTTTACACTTTGGTCCTCATATATTTACTTTTTGGCCCTCAACTTTTGAACCCTCACATTTTAGCCCCTAACTCTCCTTCGTTCTTTGCGTTTAGGTCCCCCTGCAAAACCTGAGCAGCTCCATGCTCCGGCGACCTTGCGCGGAGCATGGCGCCACGCAGGGTGAGGGAGGGGCCCTCGCAAGTCAATGGGGGGTACCCTGCGTCGTCAGCCACCGCAAGGACACCCCCTTGAGCGCTGCACCCACCCATACCGGTCGTGCGAACACACGGACGGTATGGGTATCCTTCCTCCGGCATCCTTCGGCGAGGGAGACACGTCGTCTCCCTCCGCCCTCCTCTCTGGTTCTGCCCCTATAAATACCCCCGTCGCTCCACCGTTCTTCCCAGCTCGGATCTGACGAAGACACCCCCTCAATTCCTCCCTTCCCTCTCCGACAGACGTCCCCTTGCTCCGGTGGCCTCTCCTCCTCCTCGTCGCCCTGCCGCACTACCAGCAGCAGGGTTACCTTCCCTCGATCTTCCCACGCCGCGCCGCACCCAGCGGGCGCCTCTCCGGCCCTCTCCTTGCCGCCGCCCCTTCCTCTGGGCAGTTTCTTCTCCGGCGACAGTCGATACGACTGTCGCCTGCTCCAGCCCCTCCTCGTCCTGCTAAGTAGGTATAATTTCTCTTCTTCCTCCCCTCTTCCTTTTCCTCACTTTAAACCTTTACTGTCGCCCTCGATTCCGACCAATCGCCCTCACCTTCTCCACCTCCGGCCACACTCCGGCGACCCGCCCCCATCACTCCACCACCCCACACGGCTCGCCGACCTTCACAGAACCTCCGCCTCCTCACCCTGATCAACCTCCGCCCTTCCACTTCCCGCCACTCGACCCCTGCAGACCCCCCGAACAAACCCATTTCCTGCGCTGCAGTTTGACCTAGGGCGGCCCTCATGCTCCGCCCCGCCGCCTGCTAGACCCCCCACCACCTTCGCCGTGCCACGGCGAAGGTTCTCCGCGTATCTGATTAGGCTGAGAGGCCATTCCTCTGTGGACAGGTATCTCGACCGCCGTCGCCATTGCTGCGTTGAAGAAGCACCTTCAACCTGCAGCTCCAGGTGCGCTTCGCCCAGGTCCGACTCCCAGGCTGCGCAGGGCATCTCCGCGAAGAGTCCCAGGCTCGCAGCTGGGGCGAAGGCCTCACGTGAAGCCGCGATTGCCAGCTGCCTCCTCCGCTGCAGGCGCTCAATTGGGGTGGGACATTTAGTCCCACCTCGGAAACCTTGAGAGGCACGCGGGCGCTTAAAGGAAAAACGTGCCTTAAGCTGTTCACCTCCTGATCACGGGGTGAGGTCCCTCTCACCCGCCCGACTACCCGACCTCGTCCGCGCTCACGCCCCGCAGACCTAGCCCGACCCGATTAGCCCGACCTGTACTCCTCGCCCACCACCGCACGCCAGTGGGCCTGGACCCAGGTGCGACCCGCATACCCGAGTACCCGGTTGCTCTGGGAGAGCTTTCGAAAGAGCGAATTCTGAGAGAGAGACGCGGGGGAGGGGGTAGGGTAGGTTTTTCCCTCTGACGTGTAAACCGTGAAGTGTGCAGGCACAGGTGAAGAAGAAGGACTGCGGAAGAAAAAGAAGAAGAAGAGAACACAAAGCAGAAGAAGAAGGAAGCTGAGGAAGACACTGTAGCATCAGCAGTTAAGTCGTCTGATTGGGAAAATCAGACGACGTCCTGAAGGCAACCAAGAAGAGAAAGAAGAGAAGAAGAAAAAGGAAGAAAGGTGAAGACCAAGGAAGGAAGAAAAGAAGAAGCAGAAGGAGAAGGCTAAGGTGCGAGAGAAGAGAAGGAAGAAAAAGAAAGAAGAAGCCGTGCAGCTGAGGCAGAAAGAAGAAAGAAAGAAAAAGAAAAGAAGAGAGGAAGGACTACGGGAAGAAGAAGAAGAGTCAGAGAGAAGAGAAGACAAAGAGGAGGAAAGAAGAGAAGAAGAAGAAGCCAAATTTCCATCTCTCTCTCTCTCTCTTTATTTTTGTAATAAGAATTTGTACCCCTAGAATACGACTTACTCCCTGAGTTCGACCTCGGGAGAACTTTATTTTCCAAGTAACAAATATTAGTAAATGATGACAATAACTATCTATACTACAACGCTATAACAAAAGCTAGTTGTCGCCACCGTTTGCCAGCCTCCAACAGGGGTACCTTGATTTCAACATCCCTGAATAAATTACGCAGGTTATCAAAGGCCTGTGTATCCTTTTTCTTGCCTTTTGGCTCCCTCAGTAGAGCCTCAGGGAATGGGACTGAATCTAGCATTAGTTTGGGTGTATCATCCTCACGAGAATGCAGTGCGCATCCCGAATGAGAGGGCGATGAAAAAGATGGACCGGGATCAGGTCGAGGCGGATCGACAGTTTGCTTATCGCTCCTCATAGTAATCACACTGGACGTTGCGGGTCCAGTGGGATCATAAGGAGGATGAGGGTTTGCAATAGGGACATAAGGGTGATGTGTTGCTGCGAGATTAGCCTGAAATCCCAGTGGAATGCTCAGAGCTTGCAGAATCTGATGAACCTGCCCTTGAGAAGGGCGTACCCATGGTTGAGGACCACGGGGTACAAAATTTCGAGGGTTAGGAATAGGTTGGGATGGAAGAGTGCCCTGAGATCGAGTCGTCATGCGTAGTTGATTGATCTTAGCATTCTGCTGCGCCAATTGATGCTGAAGAGAGGTCATGTTTTCTTCATGGCGCTTGGACATTTCCTTCACCATTCGCATCAATTTATTAAGAGGACTTGATGCATGTTCTGTTTGAGGTATGCAAGGACTCGATGGCGGATTTGCCACAGGATTAGATTGGGCCCTTGGGATGACAGGTGCAGACGGTTGCATTGGCCCACCCACGGGGTTTTGGTGCTGCGGGTTACTGGACCATGCGAAGTTAGGATGATTTCTCCACCCTGGGTTATAAGTAGCAGAGAACGGGTTGTTCCCCAGGGTACAAGCATCTTCTAAGCCAGAAGACGAGTTCGCATGTATATATGCATCCGAGCACACGGAGGCTTGATCCTCCGTGTCGAAATACTGGCTTGCAGATGCCAGATCCACATGACTTACCGAATCACTCGGTGCGATACTCGATAAGGATGGTCTTACAGGGTTTTTGGGAATAAGCCTGTCATTGGAAGGATTAGGGTTGTGACAAAGTGATGAGGTGGAGGTGTTTGCCATAGAGCGGGCAGGATTGGCCAGAAACTCGTCCAGCTTCTTGTGCATGACGGAGACTTCATCCAATTTTTGTGCAATAAGGTTAAGATCTGTGGATGTATGGGAGGGTCCCGTGTCAATTTCGTGAATATTGCGGGGCAGGTTGGTACGATTAAAGGCGACAATGGAGGCATTGTTCATTGAATTTTCACTCATGTTCTCAAATAATTTAAATGCTCCATTCTCGTCTTTATTCATAAAATCCCCTCTGCAAGAAGCATCTGCAATCTGCTTCAAAGTTTCATTTAGCCCATAATAGAAGATCTGGGCTATATGCCACTTAGGCAGACCATGGTGCGAACATTTCTGGAGGTCATTATACCTTTCCTAAGCCTCATGAAACAGCTCGCCATTTTGTTGTGTGAAAGAAGTTATAGCCCGGCGAAGCGCATTGGTTCGCCCGACTGGGAAGAATTTTTTGAGAAATGTTGTTCGCATCTCTTCGCAAGAATGAATGGTTCTCCCAAGGGTGCGCAACCATTGTGATGCTTTATCTCTCAACAAAAATGGAAACATTTTCATGAGGACAATTGATAACCCGATGTTTCTTGCTTTAACAATTTCAGCTAATCGGGTTAAGTTTTCCAAATGAAGAAAAGGATCTTCACTTGCAAGACCATGGAAGTGAAAGTTAATCAGGCCAATGACATTAGGTTTTAGTTCAAAATCGTCCTCGTCCATGGGGATCCGAATTTGCCCAATGGTCTCTGTAGTAGCGGGATTTTGATACAAGCTAAGAGATCCAAGCTCCTCCCGTTCGGAAGGGTTCTGCATTTCCTCCAAGGTTTCCCTAATGGCTTCAATATGCTCATTATACATTTCCATTTGGGCTTGGAGGCGGGTTATGGGGTCTACGGCTCCACCACCACCTGGTGGGATTTGAGGGGGGCGGTTTCCTCCCTCGAGATTTGGGGGTGGGCATGCAGCCATGTTTGTAGAGGTTGACGATTCAGTTTCTATTCTTCTAGAATTATCAGACAATTTAAAAATTCAGGGTTTTGTGACTTCCTCCCAAAAATGCACTACCGCAGGAAGAATTGGGGAGATAAGAAGGGAAAAGGGGATGAGAGAAATAACGCCGTATGGGTACACTTGATGACAAATCAAGACAATCAGTTTCCTAACCTCTACAATGTGCCCCTGGACCTAAAAATCTAAGTTACCTACTATCACAACCTACGGAACCAAATGAGAGCACCGCGGAACCACCAGACCAGATTGAAAGGCCGTTTGCCCCAGTCTTAAACACCTGATAGCGCGCGGGAACCTACACCAGCACGTAGGCGCTACATGTAGGTAGTTAGACCTCCAATCCTTAATAGGGGTCAAGTTGCTACCAGCTTTAATTTTGAGGCTTAGGATCAAGTGCTCTAGGAATGTGAAGGGTGTTGTATATGGGTAATGCCCAAGTGCGTTGATTTTAAGAGTGTGTAAATCAAGTATGAAACGAAGAAATCTCCCTGAATTGGAGTTTTAGATGGTGAATGGCTTTTAGAATTTCAACCTTAAGTAGTATGGATTTTAAGATTCCACTGAGTTACCAATTCAACCAATCTCTGGGTTTTGAGAAAACACAAGTTCTTTTATGCCCAACAAACCCTTCTTCAATGTGAATTAGTTAATGCATTCTAAAAATGCAATGGGCTTCCCTAGATGGAAATTTCTATATGTGGATGAACGAGTTTATTTTAAGTCAATGTGAAAGGGAGCCAAAGCACTTCAATTCAAGTGCTCTCAATCACCAAAATGATGTTCCACACAGGGCTCAACCACAAGATGATGTAAAGAAAATTAAAATGTTGGGGTTGAAATATTCGGGATCAAATCTAAGGTATTTGAAAAGTCGTGATAGGGTTGGAATCAACTCAATTCCAAGTCTCCCTACCAAAAATGTGATCCCGAAATGTGAATAAATGAGGCAAGGAGGGATGGCAATCAATCAATTTTAACTTGCCTCAAAGAAAACTTCACACAATGAAGGATCCAAGAATCAAGATTCTTGGATTTTCGCTATGCGAAGTTTTGCGGGAAATCAAAGGGCGGTGGGGGTGATAGCAAACAATCAACAAGTGATTTTTAATCCACTTGCCCCAAAGAATTCCTAAGAAATGTTGTTTTCTTTTTTTTAGGTGACAAAGATAACCTAAGTTACTAAGAGGGAGATAACCTAAGTTACTAGACTGGGCCCTTGGGATGACGGGTGCAGACGATCGCCCTGGTCGACCAGCGGGGTTTTGGCGTTGCGGGTTGTTGGACCATGCGAAATTCAGATGATTACGCCACCCTGGGTTATACGTGGCAGAAAATGGGTTGTTCCCCCGGGCGCAAGCGTCTTCTATTTCAGAAGACGTGTCCGCATATGTGTCCGAGCACACGGAGGCTTGGTCCTCCGTGTTGAAATATTGGCTCACAGAAGCCAGTTCCACATGGCTTACCGAGTCGCTTGGCGCGATACTCGACAAGGAAGGTCTTACAGGGTTTCTCAGGATAAGCCTGGTGTTGAAAGAATTGGAATTGTGACGAAATGGTGAGGTGGGGGTGTGTGCCATGTTTGTGGAGGAGGAGGATGATTCGGCTATTTATCAGTCAATTCAAACAATTCAGGGTTGTGTGACCTCCTCCCAAACATGAACTATCACAGGAAGAATTGGGGGGATAAGAGGGGAAAAGAGATGAGAGAAATGACGCCGCAAAGGTACACTTGATTACAAATCAATACGGTCAAGTTCCTAACCTCTACAGTGTGCCCTTAGACCTAAAGATCTAAGTTACCTACAATCACGAACTACGGAACCGAATGCGAGCACCGCAGAACCACCGGGCCAGATCGAAAGGCCGTTTGCCCCAGTCTTAGACACCCGATAGCACGCGAGAACTCTCACCAGCACGTAACCGCTACACGCAGGTAGTTAGACCTCCAATCCTTAAAAAGGGTCAAGTTACTACCAGTTTTAATTAGAGGCTTAGGGTCAAGTGCTTTTGGAATGTGAAGGGCGTTGTTTACGGGTAATGCCCAAGTGATTGATTTTCAGAGTGTGTAAAAACAAGCATGCAACAGGGAAATCTCCCCGAATTGAAGTTTTTATTGGTGAATGGTTTTTTAGAGTTCAGCCTTAAGTAGTATGGATTTTACGGTTTTGCTAAATTACCAATTCAATCAATCTCCGGGTTTTTGCAAAAATACAGGTTTTCCTTCTAAAACCCAAGAAACCTTTCTTCAATTATCAGTTAGTATATGCATGCTAAAATGCAATGGGCTACCCTAAATGGAGATTTCTAAGTGTGGATGCACGAATTAGTTTTATATCAATGTGAAAGGGAGCCAAGGCACTTCAATTCAAGTGCTCCCAATCACCAAGAAGAATGTCCACACAAGGCTCAACCAACAGATAAAGAAAATAAAGTTGTTGGTGTTGAAATATTCAGGATCGAATCACAGGCAAGTTGAAAAGTCGTGGTGAGGTTAGAATTAACTCAATTCCAAGTCTCACCACCAAAAATGTGATCCTGAATTAAAGATAAGCGAGGAAAAAGAGGGATGCAAGCAGTCTTTTTCTTTGCCTCAAAGAATACTTCCGACGGCGAAAAATCCAAGAATCAAGATTCTCGGATTTTCGCTATGCGAAGTCTGGCGGGAAATCCTGGGGCAATGGGAGTGAAGTCAACCAATCAAACAAGTGAATTTTAATCCACTTGCCTCAAGAAATCCCAAGAAGTTTTTTTTTTTTTTAATTTTTTAGTTTTTAGTTTTTTTTTTATTGAGGTGGTAAGTTAATCCTAGTTTGCTAAGAAAAGGAAAACCTACTTGTTCGGCAACGTATGCAAAGCTCCAATGCGGTGTCAGCGTCTTCACGCTCTCGTTCCCGCCTTGGATCTGCCCTCGTTCTCGACTTCGTCTGCTTTCCTTCTCCTTCCACTAAGTTCTCCTGCACACCAAAAACAACAATACCCGTGAAGAGGAAAGAGAAAAATTGAAAGGATTTGGATAGAAACTTACTCGAAGGCGCACTTCCCCGGCAACGGCGCCAGAAAAGTGTGATGGGTCAGCCCGAATAGGTTGTTAATATGATATTTTTATCGTTGAAATGTGTATAGTGGTTAACCTAATTCAGACCTAACCATCCCTTTACAAAATTTTTAACCTGGCCTAATTGATTTTATCTTGTCACTTTTAGGCCCAGGGTCGAACACAGGGAAGTGGGGTTAAAGTCGAGTTTCTACGTTTTCCTTAAAACGCGTCTCTTCCGTTCGTTTATTGTGTTTTTGGTGTTTTTCTTATTTAGGTTTTTTATGGTAATCCTTGTTCTTGAGGCACACCCTCAAAATTGTGTCCTTGGCTTTTAGCCAAACAGAGTCCCAAAACAAGTCTTGCTACTCGCAAGATGAGGTACCTGTAAGTCAAAGATTATCTTTTCTTTTTTATGTTTTTTTTTTATCTTTTTACTAACAGAAAAGCAAATAGACAGAAAGTAAATATAGTATGTATATATATATATATGTAGTATATATATAAAGGGGTGGGGGTGGAGGTGGCGATGGAGTGTAGCACTATGTCGAGTCAGTCGACGTCTAGAGAGACGCAACCAACACGACTAGGTGTCGCGTGGAGTGTGGATGGAGGATGGATGATGTATGGGACCACGCTTTTTTTGTACGTGTGTATCAAGGAATATCAACAACTGGTGCAGATATTCCCGCAATATAGCGTATGGCAAATAACGTGAAAATATATATATATGTGTATGTATATAAGTAAATATATCTATATATATATATATAAATGTATAGGTATATATGTATAGATATATAGAGATATATATATATATAATACTATATAGATGTATATATATATGTATATATGTATGTATATAGCTATATATGTATATATATATATATAATACTATATAGATGTATATATATATGTATATAAGTATATGTATCTAGATATATATGTATATATATAAGTATATAGATATGTATATATATATATATGTATATAAGTATGTGTATATATATATATAAGTATATGTGTAAGTATATAGATATATATATATATATACATATATATATATATATATATATATATATATATATATACATATATATATATATATATATATATATATATATATATATATATATGTATGTATGTATACATAACTATATAGATATACTATGTGTGTGTGTATATATATATATATATATTATATATGTATGTATGTATACATAACTATATAGATATACTATGTGTATGTATATATATATATGTTACTATATATATGTATACGAATAGATATATATATGTTTATACTAGTGTTTATGTGTGTGTGGGTGTGTGGAAGTGTCGGTGAAGATGTGTGTGTTCGTTGGTGTAGTGTACTGAGAGTGAGTGAGTGAGAGAGAGAGAGAGAGAGAGAGCGGGAGAGAGAGAGTATACGTGACAGAGAGCGGGAGAGATCGGCAGAGAGAGAGAGCGGGCGAGCGAAAGATCGCGGACGCGCGAGTTAAGACGTCTGCCGCCTCCGGCGGACGTCTGACGCCGCGTCGTCTGAAGGCAGAGGCAGACGTCTGAAGACGGCGGGTGCGGGCGCGGCTTCTTTGCGTAGGGTTCTGCAGGCGTGCGCGAAGTCGACGAGCGGGCGATGGCACGGAGGAGCGAGCGTGGAGGCGGTCTGCAGGTGGTCGCGGAGGGTCGCGGAGGAGGGCAGGGGTCGGCGCGAGGCCGTAGCCGGCCGCTGCAGTGCGCGCGGCGGCGGCTACGGGTGCAACTGCGAGGCGGACAGAACGGAGACGGAGGCGGGGAACGCCCTGCAGACGCGCGCGGAGGCGGTGAGCGGCTGCGGGGACGGTCGCGGAGGAGCGGGGAGGACCTACTGCTGCTGCGTGGCTGCTGCTGCCGCGGCTTCAAGCTTCGAAGCTTGGAGCGGCGGCAATGGCGTTAAAGAGAGAAAAAAACGAAACGAGGACGACACCACGCCCACCGGCTCGTCGAAGAGCTGGGCGGTGGTGTCCCCACTATGGTGGTGTGCACCACAGTGGGTACTCCTGCTCGTCGGGTGCCTCCTCGACGGAGGGTCGACGTATGGGAGGGGAAGACGGTGGAGAAGATGGCTACGGGTTTGTTTCGTTGCTGCCGCCGCCTCTGTTGTGAGGATGAAGTTGCAGCTTCTTATAGAGGAGGAGAGAGTGGCGTGCCGGCTGCAGCAGGGAGAGGGTGCGCGAGTTGCAGCTATAGGGATCGGCGTTGGCAGGGAGAAGTGACGTGGAGTAAATGCATGCAGCTGCTGCGGGAAGAAGTGCAGCCGCGGGAAGAAGAAAAGAAGAAATCAAGAGAGAAAAAAATGAAAAGAGGTGGAATTTGCAAGGAGGCACTTGAGATAAAATGTAACTATGCAAGCCATTGTTTCACTCCTCTTCCTCTCTTGATTAAATGCATGCATGCAAGCGTTTTTACAAATGCGATTACAGAATCCTATTATGCAATGTTAATGCTAGAAAATAGCACAAGAAGGCGTTATTACAGGCATGTTTTGAGGTGCAAACACCTACTTGATTTTATCTTGGTCGCTTTTAGGCCTAGGGTCGATCTCAGGGAGGCAGGAATTTGAAGGTCAAGGAGTTTCTACGCCTTTCCTAAAACGTATCTCTTCCTTGCGTTTATTATGTTTTTGGTTTTTTTCTATTTTTTAAGATTTTTGTTGGTGATAATGTTGTCCTTGAGGTATACCCTCAAAATCAAGTCCTTGGCCTTGAGCCAAATGGTTCTTGGCTTGTAGCCAACTTAGGGTTCTCAGAAATCGATCTTGTTATTCGCAAGATCGAGTACCTGCAAGACAAGAATTATCTTTTCTCTTTTACTCTTTTTTTTTATCTTTTTAATAACAAGAAATAAAAGATAAATGAAAACAAGGTAGGTTACTAGAAAAGAAAGAAATACTTAGCTTAGTATATACATAGATATATAGTAGATACAGAATATATATATGTATATAGTTATATACTACATATAGGGGTGGAGGTGGAAGTGGAAATGGAATGTAGCACAATGTCAAGTTGGTCCACGTCTAGTAAGACGCAACCAACAAGACTGAGTACCGCGTAAAGTGTGAGCAGATGTGTGGGAGTGTGTGTGAAAGCGCTTGCTTTGCGTGGATATCAGGGAATATCAGCAACTGGTGCAGATATTCCCGCGATATGATGCGCGGTGGAGGGACTAGTGCACGGGAGTATGGGTGGTGTTTGTGAAGTGAATAGATGGATATGGGTAAGTGGATGTATATGCAAATATATATATGTATATATCTATAACTATATATATATATATATTTATGTATATATATGAGTGGATATATATAAATATCTGTGTGTGTATGTGTGAGCATATGAGGGTGTGTGAGTGTGTACCAATGTGTGTGTGTGAGGGTATGAGTGTGTGTACAAGTGAGGTGTGTGTATGCTGGCGAAGGAGGGGAGCGTAGCAAATACGCCGTCTATTGCGCTGCCTCGTCGTCTGATGCGCACAGATGCGTGGGCGTAGGAGATGTTGGTGCTAGCACACCACGATCATTTGTTTCGATGATAACAAAACACGTGTTATTTAACATTTGCAATTTGAGTCCTAGATTTCAGGTCAATTGCAAATGTGGACGTGTTTAGACGGAGTTCGAGCTCGCATCCAGGACGGATTGGAGGAGCTTGACGGAAAACAGAGGAGGTTCGCGTGGAGCGACAGATTGAAGATAGAAGACAAGAAGAATAGGATAGATTCTTTTTAATCCTTTCATGTACTTTTATCTTTATCTTTCTTGCTCTTTATTTTCCTTAGAAAATTATGTTAAAGAGCCTCAAAGTACCCTAACAGCAGTCCTAGGAACACCGGCACAACCCTAGGATACTTAGGTTTTCTGTAGAACACTTAGAAAACCAATATAGGGTTAAAACAGACTTTCCAGACGTCTAATTCACAAATCAGACGTCTGATAAAGTATTTTAAGACGTCTGACTGTTGTTTCAGACGTCTGATAACTGTTAGGCTGGACATAGTTAGTTCTGTCTGATGAAATCAGACGTCCAGACCTTAGACCAGACGTCTTAGAAGACGTCTGATGGATTTGCCAAACGTCCAATTAGTGCACCGTTGGCTGGCTTAGCAAACAGTCAAGAATATGACCGTTAGAGCCTTATCAGACGTCCTTAGGCCTTTCCAGACGTCTGATAAATGACCGTTTTGCCTCGGCTGACCCAAAATCTCTTCTCAGAGATTTTCTAGCCGTTGCAACGTTTGGAAATCAATTCCCACAGTAAAAGTAGGTTTCCAGACGTCCAGATATAGTGCCAGACGTCCTGCATGTCGTCTGATGGACTTGCACAAAAACCCTGTTTAGATCTGATTCAAGTCAGGAGGAAACCCGCATAGAATCAGATGTCTGACACTTAAATCAGACGTCTTAAAATGGCCTTCCAGACGTCTGATTTGGGAATTACACGTCTGATAACCCTGTCAAGTGTAATCATTGTCCTGATTTCGGCCTGATTCTCTTGGGCTTTGTTCCCAACGGCTATAGAACCTTTCCTAAGCCTTCCAAAGCCTTCCTAAGGCCTCTATAAATAGAGGGGAACCTTTGCAACACAAAAAAACACTTAGAAAAACACAAGACACACTTAAGCAACATACTTCCACTCTCTTGTGTCCAAGAAGCTCTTGCTCTCTAAGCTCAAGTTCTACATCTTGAGAGCATCATTCCCTTCGCGCACCCGCTCTCCCGTCGTTGTCTACGAGAGCGACATTGCGCCGTTGCGTGGCTCACGCACCCGCGTCATCGTCGACGCACTCCTTGCAAAGGGGAGTTTCCTAAATCCTATAGAAGCTTAGGTTAATTACTTTGTTGGCTCTATAGGTTTGTTGTTTTATTTTATCTTTGTCTTTTGGTTGGGTATTCGCTTTGCGAATTCCCGTCTCCTTCGTGGGACAAAATCCTTCTCGTGGAGAGAAGGGGTTGAGGAACGCTACCCTCGTACTTGTAGCGTGGTTGTACTGAGGTTGAATCACCCTCGTTTAAAGTGATTCGTTTAGTGGATTTTGATCAACTTGGTTGATCGGAAAATCCTAACTCGAGAGGGTTAGGTGGTGGTTTTCACCCGGTTTGGGTTTCCACCTAAAAATACCTGTGTACATTGTGCGATTGATTTTTGTGAGATTGCTTTATATTTTATTTCCGCATATTATTACGTCACCCCTCCTAGTAGGGAACTTTCAATTGGTATCAGAGTAGGTCTTGCTGTTTCGGCGTAACAACCCGACAAGAGATCAAATGGAGGGAAGCACATCAGCAATCAGGATCTCCGAGGGGCAGTCCACAACCCGTTCGCCGTTCTTCGACGGGAGCAACTACCCCTACTGGAAGTTGCGGATGAAGACCTGGCTTCAAGCCACCGACTTCATGGTCGGGGCCAGATGCGAGACACCTTTCGACATCCCTGAGAAACCCGCGGGAGGATACTCGCAGCAGCATATTCGAGAGCTTTCACTCAACGCAAAGGCAATGAATGCCATGTATTGCACGTTGAGTCCGGAAGAGTTCGAGAAAATCCAAGAGTGCACCACCGCCCACGAGATATGGAGGAGGTTGGAAGGCACTCATGAGGAGACAAGCTCGGAGGAAGAAGAAGAAGAAGAAGAAGAAGAAGAAGAAGAAACCGCTTGCTTTGGTTTCATGGCCAGAGGAAGCAATAGCGACAGCGAAAGCGGAAGCGACAGCGACAATGAGGTAAGTTATGATTTACAAGAAGATTTTAATGAACTATTTGAGCTTAGTAAATCATTAAAAATAGAAAACAAAAGCATGAAAAAGAATCTTAGTTTTCTTAAATCTGAAAATGATAGGTTAGAAATAAAACTTAAGGACCTAAAAACTTGTCCTAAAAATGATAACCTATTATTAGAAAATCATAACCTCATCAATGAAAATAATAAGTTGATTGAGGAAAATGATAGTCTAAAGTTAGAAATCTATGATTTAAAGACTAAGATGCAAACTATAGAAAAAGAAATTGCATGTCTTAGGGAAAATTCTAATAAATTAATCAACAAAGTAGACAAGTTTTATAGCCCTAAGGTTGAGAAAGGATCTCCATCAAGGAGACCTTCTAACAAATCCGGATCCAAGCCCACTTGGATACCGAAAAAAGAATTAGAATCTTGTTTTGTAGGGTTCAGGGATAATTACAACATAAGGGACTGGACCTACAAGCTCAAGGCTGGTCAACTCAAATTGGGAGAACCAAGGAGTAGACCAAGGAGGAGAACAAGACGACCGACGAGACGGCGAACAAACGACGGACCCGCCGCACGTCGACCACCAGATTGGAGACCGGCGCCGATGCCCGGGCCTCCAAGCTACGGATGGGAGCCCCATCCGATGTGGCATCCACCACCGCCATTCGGGCCATTTTGTTAGCCATGGTAGGTGAGGTAAAATTCTTAACCCTATCTTTTTATCATAAGCATTTAGATAGGGGGAGTTAAAAAATGATGAGCTAATTGTCAATTTTTAAAGAGGGAGATACAAGTTAGCTAAATTTCCTTTAGTAAGGGGGAGAAAAATAATAGCTATCTTGTTGTTATAAAAAGGGGGAGGATATCACCTTTGTTATAATTCATAGAAGAGCATGTTTTAAGGGGGAGTTATAGGAAATTTAAAATAAATCAAACCTTTTTGATAATGTCAAAAAGGGGGAGGATTTTTATGCATTATTATTTACGATTTTGTCATCATCAAAAAGGGGGAGATTGTTGGTGCTAGCACACCACGATCATTTGTTTTGATGATAACAAAACACGTGTTATTTAACATTTGCAATTTGAGTCCTAGATTTCAGGTCAATTGCAAATGTGGACGTGTTTAGACGGAGTTCGAGCTCGCATCCAGGACGGATTGGAGGAGCTTGACGGAAAACAGAGGAGGTTCGCGTGGAGCGACAGATTGAAGATAGAAGACAAGAAGAATAGGATAGATTCTTTTTAATCCTTTCATGTACTTTTATCTTTATCTTTCTTACTCTTTATTTTCCTTAGAAAATTATGTTAAAGAGCCTCAAAGTACCCTAACAGTAGTCCTAGGAACACCGGCACAACCCTAGGATACTTAGGTTTTCTGTAGAACACTTAGAAAACCAATATAGGGTTAAAACAGACTTTCCAGACGTCTAATTCACAAATCAGACGTCTGATAAAGTATTTTAAGACGTCTGACTGTTGTTTCAGACGTCTGATAACTGTTAGGCTGGACATAGTTAGTTCTGTCTGATGAAATCAGACGTCCAGACCTTAGACCAGACGTCTTAGAAGACGTCTGATGGATTTGCCAAACGTCCAATTAGTGGACCGTTGGCTGGCTTAGCAAACAGTCAAGAATATGACCGTTAGAGCCTTATCAGACGTCCTTAGGCCTTTCCAGACGTCTGATAAATGACCGTTTTGCCTCGGCTGACCCAAAATCTCTTCTCAGAGATTTTCTAGCCGTTGCAACGTTTGGAAATCAATTCCCACAGTAAAAGTAGGTTTCCAGACGTCCAGATATAGTGCCAGACGTCCTGCATGTCGTCTGATGGACTTGCACAAAAACATTGTTTAGATCTGATTCAAGTCAGGAGGAAACCCGCATAGAATCAGACGTCTGACACTTAAATCAGACGTCTTAAAATAGCCTTCCAGACGTATGATTTGGGAATTAGACGTCTGATAACCCTGTCAAGTGTAATCATTGTCCTGATTTCGGCCTGATTCTCTTGGGCTTTGTTCCCAACGGCTATAGAACCTTTCCTAAGCCTTCCAAAGCCTTCCTAAGGCCTCTATAAATAGAGGGGAACCTTTGCAACACAAAAAAACACTTAGAAAAACACAAGACACACTTAAGCAACATACTTCCACTCTCTTGTGTCCAAGAAGCTCTTGCTCTCTAAGCTCAAGTTCTACATCTTGAGAGCATCATTCCCTTCGCGCACCCGCTCTCCCACCGTTGTCTACGAGAGCGACATTGCGCCGTTGCGTGGCTCACGCACCCGCGTCATCGTCGACGCACTCCTTGCAAAGGGGAGTTTCCTAAATCCTATAGAAGCTTAGGTTAATTACTTTGTTAGCTCTATAGGTTTGTTATTTTATTTTACCTTTGTCTTTTGGTTGGGTATTCGCTTTGCGAATTCCCGTCTCCTTCGTGGGACAAAATCCTTCTCGTGGAGAGAAGGGGTTGAGGAACGCTACCCTCGTACTTGTAGCGTGGTTGTACTGAGGTTGAATCACCCTCGTTTAAAGTGATTCGTTTAGTAGATTTTGATCAACTTGGTTGATCGGAAAATCCTAACTCGAGAGGGTTAGGTGGTGGTTTTCACCCGGTTTGGGTTTCCACCTAAAAATACCTGTGTACATTGTGCGATTGATTTTTGTGAGATTGCTTTATATTTTATTTCCGCATATTATTACGTCACCCCTCCTAATAGGGAACTTTCAGGAGAGAGAGTGCCTGTGCTCTCTTCGTGCGTAGACGGGTGCGGGCGAGTGCAGCGCACTACGCAGGGCAGAGCGCTGTTGGTGCCAGAGCACCATGATCATTTGTTTTGATGATAACAAAACACGTGTCATTTAACATTTGCACTTAGAGTCTTAGATTTCAGGTCAATTGCAAATGGAGACGTGATTAGACGGAGTTCGAGCTCGCATCCAGGACGGATTGGAGGAGCTTGATGGAGAACAGAGGAGATTCGCGTGGAGCGATGGCTTGAAGAAGGAAGGAGATGAAGAATAGGATAGATTTCCTTCTCATGTACTCCTTGTATTTTTCGTTTCTTTTGTTGCTCTTTATTTTTGTTACTTAGATTCATGTCAAAGAGCCTCAAAGTACCCTAACGGTAATCCTAGGAACACCGGCACAACCCTAAGATACTTAGGTTTTCTGTAGAAAACTTAGAAAACCAATATAGGGTTCAAACAGCCTTTTCAGACATCTAATTCCAAAATCAGACGTCTGATAATGTGTTTTAAGACGTCTGACTGTTGATTCAGATGTCTAACAACATTTAGGCTAGACTTGTTAGTTCTGTCTGATGAAATCAGATGTCCAGACCTTAGACCAGACGTCTTATATGACGTCTGATGTTTTTGCCAAACATCTAATTAGTGGACAGTTGGCTCGCTTAGCAACCACTGCAAAATATGACCGTTAGAGCCTTATCAGACGTCCTTAGGCCTTTTCAGACGTCGAATAGATGACCGTTTTGCCTCGGCTAACCCAAAATCTCTTCTCAGAGATTTTCTAGCCATTGCACTCTCTTGAAAATCCATTCCCATGAAAAAGTAGGTTTCCAGACGTCCAGACATAGTGCCAGACGTCCTGTATGTCGTCTGATGGACTTACACTAGAACCCTGTTTAGATCTGATTCAAGTCAGGAAGAAACCCACATAAAATCAGACGTCTGACCTTGTTTTCAGACGTCTTAAACTGGCTTCCCAGATGTCTAATGCCAGGATCAGACGTCTGATAACCCTGTCAGTGCAATCATTGTTCCTGATTTTGACCTGATTCTCTTGGACTTTGCACCCAACGGCTATGGAAGTTTTCCAAAGCCTTCCTAAGGCCTCTATAAATAGAGAGGAACCTTTTGCACACTAAGACACACAAAAAGACACCTAGACACACTAAGAACAAGCATTTCCACTCTTTTGTGTCCAAGAGAAGCCCTTGCTCTCCAAGCTCAAGTTCTACATCTTGAGAGCATCAAGCCTTTGCGCACCCGCTCTCCCGCCGTAGATCACGAGAGCAACGTTGCACCGTCTTGTAGCTCACGCACCCGCGTCATTGATTCGACGCACTCCTTGCAAAGGGGAGTTTCCTAATTCCTATAGAAGCTAAGTTTAAATCTTTGTTGGCTCTATAGGACTATATTTGTTATTTTATCTTTGTTATTTGGTTGGGTATTCGCTTTGTGAATTCCAGTCTCCTTCGTGGAACAAAATCCTTCTCGAGAAGAGAAGGGGTTGAGGAACGTTACCCTCGCACTTGTAGCGTGGTTGTAATTGAGGTTGAATCACCCTCGTTTAAAGTGATTCGTTTAGTAAATTTGATCAACTTGGTTGATCGGAAAATGCTAACTCGAGAGGGTTAGGTGGTGGTTTTCACCCGGTTTGGGTTTCCACCTAAAAATAATTGTGTACTTTGTGCGATTAATTTTTTGTGAGATTGTTTATATTCTATTCCGCATTTTATTACGTCACCCCCTCCTGGTAGGGCCTCCGTTTTCTACAAGCGCAGCACTGCCGGCGGGTGTGGTGAGCTGGGCACGAGTGCGGGCGATCGGCTGGCGCGGGTAGCGGGCGAAGAGAGAGAGAGCGCTGTGCCATCGGTTAAGTGAGAAACGAGCCAGTGGCTACAATGTCGCGCTGAGAGGCGTGAACAGTAGCTACAGTGCCGCGCGGAGCGGGCGACCGGTAGCGGCTGATTCTGCGTACGCGGGAGCGCTGTGGAGCGCCTACACGTGCGGAAAAATGCTGTGCACGTCCTGCAGGCGTGCGCGCGATGGCCGGCGGAGCTGCAGGCAGCTTGCGGTGCTACTGGAGCTTCTGAGCTTGCAAGCTTGAAGCTCTGGCAATGGCGGAGAAGATGATCAGTAGTAAAAACAAAAGAGGAATCCACCACGCCCACCTGCTCACGAAAGAGCTGGGCGGTGGTGGAACTAGCAATGGTGGTGTGAGACCACTGTGGGTTTTCTCTTGCCCACGGTGTGCCTCTTCTTAGTGAGAAGAGGTACTGTGTATGGAGAGGGAGAAGAGAGGAGGTTGGCCCAGGGTGACGGTGGATCTGCAAGTATCTGCAGGTGTATGAAAGTGCATGCTCGCACAAGGGAGAGAGCTAGGGGTTTTAATAGAGGAGAAGGCATGCCACAGCCATGTTGTTGGCAGTGCACATCCTGCCATGCTATTGGTAGGAGGAGAGGCGCAAAGAGGCACGCATGCCCCATGCCCTGCAGCTGCGAGAGGAAAATTCAAAGTAATAAAAATATGAAAAAGGGTGAAATTGAAATGTCGCACTTAATGAAGATGTTAATTAATAGATAGCCAATTATTTACACTCTCCTCCCCTCTTTATAAATGCATGTAGGTGTCTATCTACAAATGCGATTATAGCTACATAAGATGCAATGACAGTACTAGGAAATTACATAATATGACATATTTACTAGTGTATTTTTGCTGTGCAAATAGGCGACAGTGGCGGAGCGACGGTGAGAACCCTAAAAACATGAATATGGCCTTGCGGCCAAGTTAAACTATTTCAGGAGTGGTCGTGAAATCGCGGTAATAATAAATATGTCATCATAGGTGCGAAAACATGTTTTAAATTTACAAAAATCATCTCCGAAAATTACGAGAATAATGTCGGGATTACGGGTCGTCTCATAAGGGGTAGGGATATCTAGAAAGCTTCCAACATGACCAAGTCAATATATATATATTTTTTTATTATTTTGTTATTTTTTATTATTTATATCTAATAAAAGCAAGTAAATGAAACAAACACGGAGACAAATACGAAGTAAAAATGTAAATGCAAATAAAAACTTAATTACTACTAGAAAGTCAGAATAACATAGAATAACAAGAGAATGAAGAAAAAAATCTCAAATAAAAGTTCGGTGATGTCGTGACAGGGGTAGAGAGTGTCGTCAACGATCGTCGGTGTAGTTGCGTACGGAGGCGAAGAGTCGGAGAAGAGACGTCGTGGAAGTACGAGAATATGTCGAGACTCATCTAGTGACCGTAGATCGAAGAATGATGGTCAGACGTCGTGGTCACCTGGCAGAGGAGAGTGGAGCATGCAGTTCGAGGTTGAAGCTGGTGGTTGTCGAAGAGATGCATGCAGTTGCGAACATAGATACATAGAAGAAGAGGGAGATACGTAAGATAAGCAACGAGTGCGGTGGGGGAGGAGATGAGAATTTGTAGGTTGGATATTTGGTGGAGAATTAATGGGAATGATCAGAGAGATGAGAGAGAATTCGAAGAGGAGGAGTGGCGAGAGAAGAATTGAGAGAGGAAAGTACCGTCCCGAGCCGAGAAGAACTAAGAGGAGAGGATTTTAAATAATTCAGAGAGATTGCACATGGGTCGGTTGGGTTCGTTGTTGGGAGATAGAATTTCATTAGGAATTAATTAGGAAGCATGGGAATTTTTGTTTGGTGGTGGAATACGGCTGTTGCGATTTACATAGGGGATTTTGTTGGAGGGTGTGTACGTTGGTGGGGAATGTTTAGGATTGTGCATGGGATTTGTGGATAGGAGGGGTTGGTTTGTTCGGGGGAAGAGGTTACGTGGGATTTTTTTGTTAGGATAGGAAAGTTGGAAAGGGAATCGGTTGGGGATGGGAAATTATGAGGGGTTAGAAAATATGATAGGATGGAACTTTTTTTTTTAACAGGAGGGAATATTGGGTGGTATATGTAGAAAAGGTTATGGGATTGTATTTTAAATAGGTTAAGGTTTAATTGAGTTTGGATTTTGGTATAGAAAATAAATTTAATTTCATCAAAATAATTTTATCTCTCGGTAAAGTTCCAATCAATTTCAAATTTGACACCTGTACACATAAAAAAAAATCAAGGCATCATATATAAGTAGTAGTAAAATTTATAATTATACCTCTAAAAATGGAATATTTACAAAATACTATAATGTAGCTAATATAATATAATCTAATGTAATGTAAATTATTTTACTCTTAAACTAACAATAGTTAGACATAAATTATGTATATAAATATGGATTTATCAAGGGGCTTCGCCAAGTGTTGACGAATGTGTTAGTGGTGATTTTGTGG
Organism: Thalassia testudinum; assembly: GCA_037157565.1. Lineage (NCBI taxonomy): Eukaryota > Viridiplantae > Streptophyta > Magnoliopsida > Alismatales > Hydrocharitaceae > Thalassia > Thalassia testudinum. The sequence goes on along the minus strand of JAZHRO010000059.1, from coordinate 5,117,613 downwards.
CGAGTGAGAGTGTAAGGTGGCCGGACAAGGTCGGTGTAGGTGTACGGAAGTGGGTGAGTTCGGTGGGTGATTTGGGTAGGTGAAAAGGTGAAATAGGAGAGGGCTTTTGGTCGTGGTGGAACAGTGGAGCTTTTGGAAGTGGAACGGAGTGGTTTGGTGGTCTGTGGTGTGCGGGGGGGTGTTCCCGGAGCTTCGCCGGAGCGGAGGAAGATGATGGCATGGATGGCAAAGTGGTGTTCGAATTGGATTAAGGGGTTGAATGAAGTCTAGAGCGGAAGGGGAGGCTAAGGACCTAATTAAGGAATGAAGAGGAAGGCGATCCGCACCGGCTTTGATTGGCCGGTGTCGGAGGGGACAAATTCTCCGTCGAGGAGGACAGCGAAGAAGAAGGGGCGAGGGCGCCTCTAAGTTGACCGTCGAGAGGCGAAGGAAGTCAGGGGGGAAGGAAACACTCCCAATTTGGCCGTTGGGAGGCCGTAGGATGACGGAGGAGTATGATCACCGAAGCTAGGGCGGAAGTGGCTGGAGAAAGGGAAAAGGGAAGATTTTTTAGGCCAAACCTAACTAAGGAGATCGATGAAGCTTCATAGGTTCTTAAATAGGGCTTAGAAGGGTGTTCCAAGCTTGGAAGCACGTGGTTCTTGCGCATGTGGGATACCCACATCTCCCATGCATTCACATGGGAGATTGGGAAAGAATTGAAGTCCAAGGACGAGCTTGATTGAAAAAGAATTCCTCAAAGAATCTCAAGTTCAAATCTGGGACTAATTGATTGAGAAATGAGCGAGAAAATCGCGCTTGAATCTCACTAGAGATGCTATGGCTATTTCTAATGGAGGCAGGGACCTGGATGTGAAGAATATGAAGAAGTTAAGGGGGTATTTGCAAGGAATTTTGAAAGCTAGGGGTTTAAGTGAAAGAAGAAGAATCAAACAAGACCAAAATGCAAACTAGGTCAAGATGACCTCTGATAGGGCCTAAATTTTGGTACAAATCTAATTTGGACCCAAGAAATCTAATGGTGAAGTCGGATTTAGGTTTTAACCAATTTTGATTGGACAAATTGCATGGAAACCTAAATTAAGACAACTGTCTGTCTGAGACTCTGTTTTAGGTTAAAATGGGCTCTGATGGTCAAATCAAGGATGCCAAACCCTAGAGAATATTTTTCTATGATTTTTACATGGTTTAGGTGAATTTTATCATGACCATAACCTCAGTGAATTAAGCAGGTCTGTTTTTATGATTTCAAATGTCATTTACTTCTCGAAACTCGTGAAAACTTATTTCTAGCTACACAGACCCTCTTGTTAGACTTTATGCATATTTGACATTTAATAAACCCCTGAGAAAACCCATGGTCGTTTTGCATTCATGATATGACGCTAAAATTACAATTTTAACCATGGTTTTATGCTAAACTCTCAGAAAGGATGTGCAGTGAATTATGGTCCTTTGGTGGTTATGTAGGAGCATTTATTAATGGATTTTGACTAATTAAAGCTAGATATAGTTGATGATGACGTTATCATCAACGTCTTGAACTCCAAAGATCCTTTCCAACACATCAAACAACTAAAACATCTGGCCCAAACTTTTGGATCACCTGTTCAAAATTGGGACATTCTACTCATGAAGATGTTCTTTTCTCTTAGGGATAAGGTTGCCCATTGGTATAAAACCCTGACTCGACCGATCAACACATGGAAGAACTACAAGAGGAATTTCAGAAGAAATTCTTCCCGGTGGGTCGCACTAATGCCTCAAGGCACCAAATCATGCATTTGACGCAGAATGCAGGAGAGCCACTTCATGAGGCATGGAATCGCTTTCTGGATCTCACGCGGAAATGCCCTCATCACGGAGTTCCTAAATGGGAACAAGTACAGTCTTTTTACAAGGGACTTCATGAGGTCTTAGGTTATTTGTCAATGCAACATGCGGTGGAAACATCATGGGTCAGCATGAAGGCATCGTTTAGGAGATTCTCGAGAACATGTGCAAGAACTCCATAAACAATGAGTCAATGGGTGTGTTCGATCGGACAACCACCCGTGCATTGACAAACACGCGAGAGGCACATGAAACACGAGACCTATCCGCATCTGTCAACTTGGAGTTGGTGGTCAGTCGCCTGGATAAGGTCTACATTATCGAGAAGAAGGTGGACAAACTAACTTGACATCTGTAGAGAGCCACCTCTTCGCAGTAAAACACGTATGCACATATACCCTCAGGTAGGGAGGTCGTGCATAACATTCACCACCACGCATATTAGGGGATGGACACGTATCCAACCCTATCTGATTCTGGTTTCAGAGGAAACTCCGGACCATCCTATTCTAGTTGGGGGAGCTCTGAACCCTCATACCCTGATTACTCTAGAGCTCCTTAGACCTGTGAGGACCTCCATGCCAGCTAGAATGATCCATTTTCCTACTCACATAACCCTAGATGGCGCAATCATTCAAATTTCGCATGGTCGGGAAATAATCAAAACTCGAGACCTCAATTCCAACCCCAACCACAAGCTCTGTGACCATATCAGTTCGCTCAACCTAGGGCCAACCCGAATTTCCAAATCGAGCCTACCAAGGAAGATCAAATGAGCTTGATTTTGCAGACCTTGGCTGATATGTAGAAGACCAACGCGACCATACAGAAACAACATAAGGAGGAAATCACATAGGTTCTCAAGCAACTCACACAGATGGCTAGGACTCCCCAGCTTGGTGCACTTCCTTCCCAATCTCTGTCGAATCCAAATAACATGCCGAACCAGAGACACGTTATGAACCCAAATTAGGGTCAAGCTCAATATGTCTATCAAGCCCCTTCTACACCTTCACCCGACAGGTTGGAGGCTTCCACATCATACTCGGCGTATCAGTAGCAACCACCACTCTTGTCAACTCCGAATCTAGACAAAGCAAGTCTAAACTGTGACGGCCCAAGTCTCACCAACCGATGAGACCCGAGTCGTCTTGTGCTAACAGCTAGCATGAGAACTCACAAGATTGCAATCACCCAACATAGAGTCATAAAACATCAATAGCTAACGTACATTCATAAAGCATTAAATGAAAGGAACAAAAAAGTACTGACAATAAAAGTAAAGTTCTCCTAGAGCAAAAATAAAATGAGCGTCTCGTACAACTACCAAGAAAATTGGAAATAAAATTCTACTAATGTGAAAGGAGCTACAACTATGAGCCATCGGCTCGGTACAGACCATCTCCAAAGATAGGACCTGATTCCGAGGAGGTCTAACCAACTGCAGCTGCGACACCCGATTACTCAACAACACTTGAGTATTGAACCTGAGACAGCGTCAATGAAAACTAAGTAGAGTAGAACAAGTAACTCAAGTATAGAGTACAATATAAAGGAATTATCTTGATAGTTTGTTTGTTTACAATTTATTTTATATCAAGTCCTTTTTACGCAATTTACCCATATTCTTATTGTTCTCCAATTTTTAATCAATGTCTCGGGTACGAGACGATTTCGTGTAACTTCCTCTGGTGCAAGACTGATATAAGCCACCCTCCTGGCTGAGAGGGTTGCTTATATCCATCGAGTCACCACTCTTCGTCACCCTGGGGTCATCGCGGAAAGGGGTGGCGGCTACATCGTGTAGCGTGAACACGTACAAGCGCTGTGTATGCTGAACTACAGACAGCCAATTTCCCACCCACCAGCTGAAAGAATTGTTCCAAACCTCGAGCCCTGCGAATATTCTATCCCAGTTGGCCGCTAAGCCTAACCAAAGAATTGTAAGGAGGCCAGCAACTCCCTAAACCAGCCCCTGAATGTTACGACTCGGTTCCCGAATCCCTATAGGACACGAGACCGGCCCGACTCGACTGATCCCAAGACCCAGTCATCCAACAAGAAATAACCAAAAAGCAGGAAAGTAAACCACATTCACTATGCTAAGCAACTAACAGTAAAAGAGAACAGTAGTAAAGAAAGTAAAAGCTGCTACAGCACATATCACTACCACATCAGTAAATAGAAGCAAGGTACAGGAACGTAAAGGTACAGAAAAATAAAGGCACAAGAGTCTATACTCACTACAACAAAAGGGCACTACAACAGAAGACTACTGCTACTGGGCTCTACTAGGCCCAGCATTCTCTGCAGTTGGAGACTTGGGCTGCTCAACACTTGGATCTGAAAAGGGTTATGAGTACACAAAGTCAGCGAACGCTGAGTAGAGTGGCAACCAACTAACTAAAGCAGTAAAAGTGAACAGATAGCTATTTATTCCAATTACTTTATTTAACAAATTATTCATTTTCACCCCTTAGTTTATTTATCAGATCTCTTTCTTGATCTCAAATGTTCCTCGTAGGAACGATCTTGATTGCAGTCTTTTTCGAAGAATAGAAGTAGCACGTGATTCTCTCCTGGTCGGGAGAGTCCCCTGTGGTGATCCTACACCCAGTCAACCACCCCAAGGTCACGGACAGACGTAACGGTGACTACGGCGCACATGATAAGCGCACGGGTAGCTACCCCACACTAGCACGCGGTCAGTCATTTCCGTTAACGGGTGCGCCCAAAGTATAGCACAGAACAGTATAGGGCCTAGCCCTCTCAGTAACAGGGGTCTAGCCCCTAAGAACCAAACGGGGGTCTCGCCCCTCCACAGTCCACGCACCCTTGCCTGACTACCCTAGTTTGCCTAGTGGGCCTAACAAGTTGGTGTAGGGTGGCTAGCTGAACCCTGGGTCCTGTGGGGTGGCAAGCTCTCTCCCTACACTAGTACCTCTCCCTGGTACAGTGTACATGAGGGCCACGAAATCGGTGCAAAGTGACCAAACCCACCCAGGGTCTCAACCCGAAGGACGGCAAGCTCCCCTCTACACTAAGAGGGAACATGCGCTCCCCTTGGTACCACGTACTCAAGGGCTAGCACACTTCCCATCACATTTCCAGATCTATTCGTTTATTTCCAGGAGCTCTACTCCTAATTTCCCCGTAGGGTTCATGCTCATATTCCTCATGCCATTCCGTACCAGGTTTCATCATTCACATTTCCATTCTCGGTTATATACGTGCAGCTCGTATTTCTATCATTCACGTTTCCATTCTCAGGGTATACACATGCAGCTCGTATTTTTATCATTCACATTTTCATTCTCAAGTTATACACATGCAACTCGTATTCTAGCATTTAACGTATACAATAGGTAAGGTTACATACAACTGTTTCACTAGCACAGTTAATTCATATTTCACAGGCAACTCTTGTTCATTAACAGGAAGTTATTTTCTATCTACTCATTCATGACTACAATTCAAACACGCATATAGACATTTCAAGTGTTTCTCGTCTTACGATTCATGTCATATCCTAGTTTCTAATCATTCATTCCACACATACGTTAGGTTTATAATTAAATTAAGGGAAGCTACTCTACCAGACAACCTAGGAGTAGTGGGGGCTTGAACAGCAGGCTCACGTGCCTTAGCAAGCCCCGAACCCGCAATGGAACAAAGTCCTATAACAAGGAACAATCACAAAGGAACATTTAAAACAGTATAGAAAGCCTTCTAACAAGTAGAGGAACTCACAAGGAAAATATCGATATCTTGTTTGTGTAAAACGGACCTCAAACGGACCCTAAACGGATCAAAAACAGGGTTACTGACTCAAATCTGACGTCTGGAACAACTTCTAGACGTCTTAAAAGTGTCCAGAAATGCACCTCAAGCTCTGTGTCGACCCCAGGCATCCAGGAACTCTTCTGGACTGTCTAAACCCAGCTCCAGACGTCCGACCTCTCCGGTCGTTTGGAAGTGCTTCCAGCTGTCTGGTAAGCCACCCAGACATCTGAAATGCGTGGGAGGGTGTGCCCCATGCCTTTCCGAAGCAAATCCTACTCGTGACAGCGAAATCATCTCAAAATAGCCACGCAAAGTGTAGATGCGGAGCGGCCTGCATGGTCGTATCCGCAAAGGGAACGTACCTTCGCGAAGATCGCTCTTCAAACGTCTGGAACTGCTTCCAGACGTCCGCTACGTCGTCTAGACGTCACTTCAGACGTCTATTTCTGGGAAAAACCCAGAACCAGAACCTGCTCCCGCTCGCTCTCGCCGCATGCAGCCGCGCCTCACCTGCAGCTCTGGCTGCAGCAGCGTCAGGGATGACTCCCTGACGCACTCCTCCTTCATGCACAGCTTCGGCCGTGTGCCCTCCAATGAGCTCCCATACAAGCTCGTGAGCTCGAGTTCCTCCTCCTCTCTTCATGCCGCTCCTCGTCGCCGCTCTCGGACTCTCTCACTCACGCCGGCTCTCGCAGGGGTGGAGAGGGAGAGAAGAAGAGGCTGGTGGTTGTGGAGTGGGGAGAACGAGAGAGGAGGAAAGGGGGTTTATAAAAATGGTGGGTTAGGGTTCGCTGGAGGGGGAGAGAGAGAAGAAGGGAAGAAAAAGAGAGGGTACTGTTTGCGCACAGCCCACGTGCAGATGCGAGCTCGTACCCAAAAATTTTGATTTCCAGACGTCTGGGAAGGTGTCCAGACATCTGACCGACAGCTCAGATGTCTTAAAAGGCTCAGGACAGAACGGGCCTTTAAACTGAACCTGGTCTGAAAAGACCTAAAGTTACAGCCGAAATCCCAGTAAGTAGCGGGGTTGAAACCAGTTATCTAATCCTTTTTTTTCCGACATATCTGTCGTATTATACAATCAATTTCCAAATAACTGTATCTCATATTTTGTTAATTCAGAAAATCCTTAGTAATTTCATATTATTAATTCTAAGCTTTGTAATTTTTCACATTATCTTTTAACGTATCCTTTTTTTTACATGTAGCTGCAATTTGGTGACACTGGCCCCATGTTACTTAGAAGTTACTGGAAATAACAAAACTCGTTTTACAGAAAATGGGGTTCGTTTCATACATGCGATAACAAGGGTACATTAATATACATTATTTACATAAAACCTATTATTTCTCATTTAAGTTCCCATGAATCAAAGAAAATATTGGAGGGTTTCCAAACTCAACAAAAAGGAGAATACATGACGATTGAGGCGATATATGGAAAAGATTGTTCATGACGGATCCACGAGTACTCGAAAAATAGGCTGAATTGAAGGAATGGTAGACTACTCTGCCTAATGCTACCGGTGGGTCACAGTGACTCCAAACTGTGCGCACTGGACCTGAGAACAGTCCCCACACCCACCTCGAGGTTCGTGCATGCATCGGGAAGAGAACTTGGTTTAATCGAACCCACAACGGGGTTAGGGATACCTAATTACGTTTCTAATTTTTCAATGAGTATAACGTTCTCAAAAGTGAAAATAAATCATACCAGCATGTAGTCGATATGATTCCAATGGTACCTTATCTATCAAAATCCAAGGTCGGGAAGGCCTCGAACCAGACGAAACAGCGCGAGCGGGTCCAGAGTCAGGTTAGAACGACCACGCACGCCTTGGTCGACGCGCCCGCGCACGCCTAGCCGCACGTGCCACACGTCGCGTTGTGATTCGCTCACATAGGGCTCCCTGGATAGCCACGCACGCCTGCCTGGAGTCGTTCGATAGCCACGCGTTGCGATCCTGTGTGCCCTCGCTCACGAATGCGCGAGCGCGCCCGTGCGAAATCACGTGCTCTCCTGCGCCACACGTTGTCTGCTCACATGTTGCCGTTGCCACGCATCGCGCGCTTGCTGTGTGCCGCCATAGCCGCTGCGACTTTGCGGTGGGAACCCCAGGTTTTACGGAATTGCAACCAGGTCCCTACGAAATAATTTTTTATTTTTGAAGAAGAAAAACTAAGGTTTTTCTTCTCCCTTTCTCTCTTGATTAGAGAGAGTTGAGGATGAATGAAGACTCAAAGGACCCAAGGGATCCTTAAATAGGTTTTACGGGTAGTTTAGAATAGGTTTAGTTGGGTTAAATACCCAAATTTCCCTTACGGTTGGGTTCACCTTACATTTAGGTCCTTGGTAACTTCTTTTGGCCATAAGTTGAGCTATGCAACTCAAATTCACGTGAAACAAGCATCGTTGGAAACCTTGCGACGAGAGGAATTCAATGATACCACATTTGGCACCCTTTTGACAAATTTTGACCAATGGGTGACTCGAAATACGCATTTTTGGTAATTTAAGGGGTTCTGACACCAACACTAAACCCTAACCTGGTTTTCAAGTTTGAATTGACCCGAACCACTTTGAAATGACTCAGAACGTAAATTTTGGGACATTACATAAATGTTATTACTACACGTAGTGGCAAATAACTCAGGACCCACCTTATCCTAGCCACTCCAACCCTAGTAGTTCAGAGCTCACCCCTTGGATGGTTATCTAGGACACACCTATTCCAGATCCAGTGCCTGAACCAATCCTAGAGGAATCAACGGAGATTTCATTTCCCAAGGCCTTAACCAAAGGAAACAAGAAACCTAAAGCCGTGACACTTGAGGAAGATTTGGTCATGCTCTTTGAACAAGTCCAAATAAGCATTCCCTTAATGGATGCGATTCGCCACGTACTGGCTTACACACGATTTTTGAAGGACTTATGTACACCAAAGCATAAGCTGTGAAATAAAGGCGAGAGTCCGATTGTGTTGTGTAAGCAAACCAGCTCTATAATCTTAAGCAAACTCCAAAAGAAAGTGAAAGATCCTAGCACCCCTCTAATCTCCTGTAAGATTGCATGTAGAGTCAAAAGCCCCAATTTCTTGAGGGCTTTTACTCTCCAAGTCGTCGTGGTGCTTATGGTGTCGGTGGCTTGGTGGGAGGTGCCATGGTTATGTGGTTCGAGCTCACCGGAGCTCTCACCGGTTGCGGAGAAGAAAGAGAAGGACAATGAGAATACCAGGCTAATTCCTACTCCTAAGGACCTAGATTTACTCTATGAGAGGAGAGGATGAAAGTGGGCTACCTAAGTTGGACGAAAGGGGAGGAATCGCGTCCGACATTAGCCAACCGAACGTGAGGAAGAAGAGAAGTCTGGTGGGAGAAACGGTGACGAGGAAGGGGTCCAAGAGACCTACCTTTGGCCAACTAGAGTGAAAAGAAGATGAGGAAGAAGGTGGTGCTGCTCTTTGGCCGGATGTAAGCACAAAAGAAGGCGTTCGAGGAGGTTGCCGATGTCGGAGGTTGGAACAGCCATGGAGGAGGAAGAAGAGGGAATTTTGGCCAAATCTCGACTAGTTTTTACTTTGGAACATGCAAGAGCTTATATAAAGGAAGAGTTCTCAACTAATTGCCATGAATTTGCAAGATTGCTTGCAAATTTTGGCAACTCCAAGCTCCGTGAATTTCGAGCTTGCCAAGCTTGCATGCCCCAAATTGGAGTACGAGATTGTGATCAATTAATAAAGGAGGATTTGGTGACCAATCCCTCCAAATTTAGAAGGATTTGGTTGAGAATTGAAGAACTCCTCAATCAAAGATTCGTGCATTGGGAGTGTTTCCTACTGCTACCATTGCATTATTTGGGTGAAGAAGATGAAGAAGACGGGGACCTAGATGTAAGGAAAGTCAAAAACGTAAGGGGTCTATGTAATAACTAGAAATAAATGGGCTAAAATGGAAACTCAATCAAACCGAACTCCAATTAGACTTAAAATTTAGAAGCAACCTAATTTGTACCCAAGGAAACTAGTGGTAATCTCAAATTTGGGTTTTGATGATGTTTGTCTAGGTAATTTACACAGTAGCCCAAAACAAAGCAATTCCCGCCTAAGTCTTTGTTTTTAATCAAAATGGATTCCTTTGGTCAAAGTGAAGGTTACAAATCTTATAGAATATTTTTCAATGATTTTTAGAAGGTTTAAATTACATTTATTTCCACCAGAACTCGTTCAATTGAAGTGAGGCTGTAATTAGAGTTTTATTATTAAGAAAACCTTCGAATCGCAGAAAATCCTGATTTAGTCAGTTCAAGCCCACTTTTTTGGAATTTAAGTTTATTTGACCTTATATTAGTCACTAATTAGCCCCTCAATTAATCTGCATTTGTGATTTTTCGATAAAACAACTGAATTAACCGAATTTCCATTCTGTTTTCATTTAACTCAAAACAGAATTACAGCCTTCTGATGATTATTAAGGAGCATTTAACCTTGGAATTATGCTAAATTAGGCTAGTTATGGAATATGATGGTGTTTCCATCAGAGGGGGCTACCAGTAAATCCATCTCACCCAAGTGGGTTGAAACCCGTGCTCCTCAAGAATGAAGTAAATGGAATCTCTTCATACAAAGTCAAAGGCCTTGCAGATATTTGCTTTAATGCACATTCTAGGGGCAACCCCTTAACCATTAAATCAATTCATGAATTCGAGTGCAAAAAGGGAGCAATCAAATATAAGCCTACCCTTAATGAATGTCCATTGGTTGGGGGAGACCAACCTGAGGAGGACCACCGCCAATCATTGGGAGATGATTTTTGTAATAATCTTGTAGAGAGTGGTACAACACACAATCAACCGATGTCTCTAATGGAGCTGATAGTGGTGCCTTTAGGGATCAACGTTAGGAAGGTATTACTTAATTCCCCGACCATGCCCCCCTTCTCCAAGAAAAAAATTGAACCCCTTGGAGTTATCGATTCCAACAATATGCCAAGTGCAATGAAAGAAGGCAACATTAAATCCATTAGGGCTAGGGCTTTGGATGGCCTAATAGACCAAATCGCCTTTTGAATTTCCTCAGAGCTCAGAATGGCCGTAAGAGCAATGTTCTTAGCAGAGGAGATGCGAGTGGGGAAGGGCAGATGAAGACCCTGTAAGGGAAATTCCCCCTGTTATTTACAAAATAAATCTTCAAAGAAATCCTGGGCTTTAGAGGTGAGTTCATCTTCATTATTAGCACTGTACCATCCTCTCGGCATTAGTGTTTTGCCAAACATGAGTGATCGTAGAAAAACATGAGGTCCCCCGATCACCCTCATTTAGCCAACCCAATGTGGTTCTTTGTTGCCAATAAGCCTAGTCCTCTTTACCTAATAGAACTAGGGAGGATTTGGTCTCCCCCACCGGTCTCTGGAGGTCCAAGTCCAGAGGCCACTGGTCTAGAGCCTCCAAAAGAGATTGAAGGGAAGCACGTAAGTCCCTTATTCGATTTGGTCATGAAGCATCCTTGCGAGCCCAACACTTCAGCTGCAGCTTGAGTCTCCTATGTTTATGGATACATTGAAACAAGTGGTTGCTACTAGCAAGAATTTGCTAGATTTTCTCCACAAAGGGAAAAAAGGAGTCCCTATCTACCCAATGGTAGAGAAATCTGAAAGGCTTCATCTTGTGAGTAAAGGGGATGAGCCTTAAGAGAATGATCGCATGGTCACTGAGAGTGTAAGAGGTGAATTAAATATGATTGAAATAAAGACACCTATTTAATATTCATTTAATCAGACGAGTGTTAAAATGAATATATAAGCATCAAATTCCATAGTTTACATATACTACGGCATAATTACATATATGTTGGTATTCGTGATCATTTCTAAGTTATAAAAATTAGGGAGTTCATCAGCTTATACTATATCCAAGTGAACTTGTTATGTCCATGTGCATACCAACAATTAAGCATATATAAGGAATCTTCGAGATCCAAACGTCGACCTTTTAGATTATAATTATGAAACTACAATGCAATCCGAATTAAAAATAATTTATCGTCACATGATATGGATCAAATCAGAATTAATTAATGTGCACGACTATCTTCAACAGTCTACTTTTTCTTTATGGCTATTATAATTAGAGATCAGTGTCAGGAATCCAAAGTAAGGAGTTAAAACCATGTACTAGCGGTTGCTTACCTTAACATCTAAACCACTTCATTTTTTTCTATTATATTTCGGTGACACCCACATTAATGTACTTTAACTAGTCTGTACAACATGGGTTGTCTTAATTCTTGGTGCTTAACGATGATCTTCGTTTGAATAAATGCTATCATATTCTGATAAGGTTTTGTTCGCAGAAGGCATCGTTCACAGCCTAGTTGATCCTTTTGATGCACATATTCTCTATCATTGTGTTCTTTTGGTAAAGGAATTTTGTCAGAGGTGTATTAATTTATTGTCAAAAACATCACATTTATGCATTGTAAAATACGTCACATTCTATGTTTCTATATATTTTAACTAGGGTACAAGTAAAAGAACGCACATTCCAACGCATTTTGCAACATGTTGCCCCTACTCAATAAAATATCAGTGTATTTTGATTTTCAACCGGTATGTACTTTTAATTTTTCACTGGTTGAAAATGAAAATACACCGATTGAAAATAAAAATAAGCTGTGTATTTTGATTTTCAACCGATTTTTCACCTATGTAAAGTAATTCTTCACCTATGAGAAGTGATTTTTCAATTGAAAAGTAATTTTTCATCTTTGGATTTAAGGTTTAATATTTCCTTAAACCCTAAATTCTAAATCTTAGACTTGAAACCCCAAGATAAAAAATCATTTTTTAAGTGAAAATCATTTTTCATAGGTAAATCCATTTTTTATAAATCCTAAACCCTAAATCTTGAATCCTAAATCCTAAACCTAGAATCTTAAATTTAAAACTCCTTAGTGAAAAATTACTTTTTACTTTCAAAATAAAAATTATTTTCCATCGATAGATAACAAAAATATACTGATATATTTTTATTTTCAATCAATATGTTTTTATTTTTAATCAGTAAAAAGTTAAAATATATCCATTAAAAATAAAAAAATATACTTCTAAAATTCTATATCTTAAAATGCATTATAATATTTACCTTTTCGCATTTAACTAAATTTTAGTATGATTTGAGTCATGCGTATCACGTTTATGGGGTCAACTTCGAAATGCCGCTTTGTCGATCGTGACAATTTTATAGGTGTGATTAACGGAACCCTTTCTGTCTTTATGTAAATTACAATGATTCCGAAATTACTGTACAAGAACTTTGGATGTTCGTCAACTTTGCATTTCCGATAAGGACGTCCATCATTAATACTTGCGGCACCAGACGTAACGGGTAAACTACTTCTTAAGTATAGCATTATAGATAGAGAAGACGAATCAAATCTTCGACCATCGAAATTCTGATGAGAACCTTGACCTTTTTGAAATTTCATAGTTGTACATTTTTTTTCTAAAGAAAATATTTTATTAAGAAAATGAAAAACATATATAAATACAAAAGAGAAACAGATAACCTAAAATGCTTTTCAAAGAAACAAAAATGTTTCCTCCAAATAAAATAAGAAAAAGAAAAGAAAAATTCAAAAAATACAAAATTTTCATAGTGGTACTAATACGTTTACCTTACTAAGTATCGGAAAAATGATTTTTCCTAACCACAGAGAACAGCATCGTTGATCGATAATCCACTATAAGTTTGAGGTTATGGTTGCGTTATTTCTTTGAAAGATTTGACTCCCAAATATCACTTGAGTTTGTAACATGGTGGACAGTAAGCATTTTATCCATATGCCTAAAACGGTCAAGTTTTATCTCATCTAGGCAAATATCGTTTCAATATTAACACAAATATATGATGCAATTAATTTTACTCCAGCTTGTGTATGTGTATGTATAAACTATAACTATCACATCGATGCTCCTGATTTTTTACATTTATATGCCTGATCTTATAAAGTTGTATCCTTTCCCCAATCGTTCCTAGAATCAAGTTTCCAAAAGCAAGGTTGAAAAATCAGTACTTGTTTTCTTTTGCATTACAATCATATTCAAACAATTATTAATTTTTTCTTTTACGACCTCGAGACTCTTTCGCGATGACGTTTATGTCAACTGTTAGATTCCAGGGATGAGAAATTTTTTAATTAATTTCTAAATGTTTGAATTAGGTCTCAATCTTTAATAAAAAATGAATATCTTAACTAATCGTAGCATCTACGTACAAGTATCTCATATATAATTAACTTATAAGCTTATACAAATAGAGAGTTTTACTTTTACATCAAACAGCTTTACGAGAGTATATACGTGAATATTGTGACTCTAGAGGCATCTTCGTTATACAACCTGTTTCATTGGTACTTCTATGTAAAAACCACCCCTTTGTCATTCATGATCCCTGGTTGTTATGTAAACATAATATGATATGTAGATCTTGATTATTGGGAGGAAGAGAAAACGTGTTATATGTATCTCCATGTCCATCCACTTGAACATTTGAATGGGTCAAATTGATGGGTCTTTTTTCTTTTTTCCTGATAAGCTATAATCTTTTGTAGGTTTATGTCAAAGGTTGTAAACTTGCCACTATCAGATCATGGTCAATTTACTTGCTTTTCTCTGCATACAATTAAGAGGGAGAAAAGGATGACTTCCACATGCAGTTGACACCTTTATTGTCGGCACTACAATATCTTCTGAATCCACAGTACCCTGCTCACAACATACACACAAAGCACAAGCTGTCAGATACGTACACCTATAACTATAATATAAGACATGTACGTAACAAATATTTCGTGTGTGTTAAATCTAAACGTGAACACCTCTTAATTTATTACTCGTTTCCGAGAAACATGCCATTGTGCTTGGAGACATATAGGCATAAAGCTAAAACCAAATAGGGGTCTCTTGAATGCAGAAAATAAAGGCATGTGGGCACACTAAATGCCACTGCACCTTCACGAGTCCATTGGAGGAGGAGGAGAGCTCCAAACCCCCACCGCTACTCCACAAACGGCGCTTTGGCATTCTCCGATGCCTCGTCTCTTCCACTCAGACATCAAGGGGTACTCCCTCTCATTTTAAAAAGGGGTTATTTGCATGGAAGACCCTACGAGGATTCACAGTTGCATGCTATAGAGCCCCTTGAAAAATCCTGCTCTACTTTAAGGATTTCTACATAAATGACATTAAAAATTTTTAAAATTACTTAAATATCATAAGAAAATTCATATTTACAATAATGTCATGAAAAAAATTTACTTCTCTAACATAAATGCTTACTTTTATGTCAATCCATGTGTTAGTTGAGATGAAATTTAGACCATTTACTAATGATTTAATATTCACATTGATACATAGATTAACACAATTTAAATTCTGTGTCAATTGAGGTGAAATTTGGATCATTCATTCGTTCTTTCACATTTGCATTGACACGTGGGTTAACACACATTAAATTCCATCTTGATTAACATATGAATTGATATTTATGTAAGTAGAGTTAACTTTTTATGTCATTTGTGCAAGCATAACTTTCTTATGACATCGAAATTAACACAATTATATTGTTATTGTATGGGTTTCTTCAATACAAGCTTCCATGTTAGAATTTAGATGATAACGTTGTAATGATCCTCATATTTACATAAGAGTCATAAAAATAAATTTACTTCCTTAACATAAATGCTTATTCTTATGTCAGTCCATGTGTTAATTGAGATGAAATTTAAACCATTTACCCACGATTTCATATTCACATTGATACACGAATAAACACGAATTAAATTTCATATCAATCGAGGTGAAATTTGGATCATTCATTCAGACTTTCACATTTACATTGATACATAAATTAACCCTGATTAAATATCATCTTAATTAATATATAAATTGATAGAAAAATCAATATTTACCTAAATAAAGTTAATTTTTTATGTCATTTGTGCAAGTATGATTCTCTTATGACATTGAACTTAATGCAATTATATGGTCATTGCGTGGGCTTCTTCGATACAAACTTCAAAGTTAGAATTTAGATAATAATGTTATAACGATCTTGACCTAAACTTGAGCTTAAATAGGTAAAATTGGCGTAAACATGGTCACCATGGATCTGAATTTATCATAAAATGTATAATCCGAAGTTTTTTTGGTTGCAGGCTAACTGCGATATATGCGTGGGTATAACCAGCAAATGGTCTTCGGTCGATGTTATGCGCGCTTGATTGTGGGAATTGGCGGCCGGAGATACGACAAGGTGATCTCCGATGGCCAGCCTTTTGTTCTTGGGATTCGTCTTGTCCTCTTCTTACTGGTACTTGACTGAAAAGCTCATTTGCTGGGGGTAGTTTTGCAAAATATCCCCGGCCCTTGTATCTGCCGTAAATTTTGCACGTTGCAATACAATTTTTCGCAGGAAATATATAGGAACGTATTGCGCGGTGTATTTTACGATAAACAAATATAATGTATCCGTGTAAATTAATTTTATGTTGATGTAAATTTTATATCATTATAAAATAATTATAAGTAATTTTATAGTAGTGTAAAATAATTTTTTTATGAAATATTTTATATTAATGGAAAATAATTGTAAAATGTATTAATTTTTTCGTATTTTTATCTGCATTATTATTTTTATACATGAAAATTCTAAATGTGGTGGTGGTAGGAGCCTTTTTGATGAGCATGAGCATATGAAATACTTTGATCAGCTTTCTTTTTTTTTTCCTTTTTCTGATGAATTAAAATCTCATATAAATAAATTGAAAAGAAATTAATCACCTCTCACATATCGATCTTATAAGTGATATAAGGATGGTAACTAGGACATAGATCTCTCCTATTAAAATTAGAAATTTATGCCATTCAACCATACCATGAAGGACAAGTTTTAGTGTCCCTTTCTATCCTGTAAACTGGGTAATGAAGTTATCTTTATGCTAAAGCTACTGTAAGATCGCCTTGACACAGTAAATTTTTTAAAAAGGACGTGATAAATGTTACTGAGTCGAACGTATTTATGGTGGAGATGGTGGACGAGTACACGTGAAATTGTAAAATTCTCACTAAATGCTACCATTAAGTGCTCCAACGCGATCCCATCGGTCTTGTTATTTTATAATGGGGATTTATCTTTTGTGGTGTTTCTCCATGCAGGTGGCAATAAAAGTGGATACTAGTTGTGAAGTTTAAGCCTGTATGCCTCTTAATATATAGTCTATCGTAAACTCACAAGGAGGAGGGCCACTGCTCTTGATGCAAATAAGATAACCGTGGAAAAAGAAAAGCTTAGTGTTAGTCAGTAGGGGAGACAGGCAAGCACTGAATTATACCTCTATCTGAATCTCCACTGGATCCATCCAACTAAAGATCCATGTAGACCTACCTTAATTGACTGAACCAATGGCTAAGCTAGAAGGCGAAGCTCGACGCCTCAGTCAAGAAACCTTCGTGACACACATGAGTCAATCTTACTCATCCTTTCTTTTTGATCGAGCCACTCTCTTTTTGCCCAAGTCTAGCAGATTCAAATTCGCTAAGAGTGCCTATATCAATCACAAGATGTAACGATCGCACAGAAGACATCAACGTTTCGCCAGTTTCTTCAACCTCAGGTGGGGGTGTAGATCCTGAGAAAGCCACCGCTTCCCATATGCTAATTATGGTGGTTTCGGGTGGTGTGGGAATCACGAGATGGTGTGCCTCCAGGTAGATGTGTCGATCGGCCTCCTTTTCATCATAAGAGGTCCAACTGTCCATTACATCGATTAAAAACATGTTGCACGAAATCAAAGAATAATTGATTGGCATTTATGTGATTCAATTGTTGTGAAGATACTACGTTAAGTTCGAATTACATTCCTTGCGTGGTGGATGTGGGATCATCGCGAGGTTATTGTGAGTTACATGGTTGAGGTTGCTTCCTAGGCAACCTACCCATCTTCCGGAGGAGATTACCCCTTTACCCCTCTTTTTGGGTGACTAATTGGTAGGGCTGGTTTAGATGGAGGGATATATTTTATGGGATAATTTTTTTTTAGCTGGGTTATCTTTCATTTTTGTTTCAAAGTTGTAAAGGTTATCCTGGTCGGTTAACATGTAACTATTTAGAAAATTTTTGAGTTAATCTATGAAAACATATGGGATAACTCACAAAGAAAGTTTATCCGATATCAACTCCAGAATAATTTATCCCAAGTTAAGTCCTCTTAACCTTGGTCAAAATATCATTCCTACCAAATAATGTTAATCCCTACTTTAATGGATTATCCCTTAAGAGTTGGTTCTTTTATCGATTGCTCAAGTTGAATATAACTAGGCAGAGTGTAATCCAACCTAATCGGGTCTTGCTGACTGGTCGCTAGGGCGTCACGGTGAGATACTTATGCTAGCAGGTCTCACCTCCTTGGAATTCATGTCTCCCTAGGGCATTCCTTTGGGGGCTATTTGGTTGGAGGAATAGAGGAGGAATTAGGGTCGAATTCTGTGTTTGCTAGCTTTTATTCCGATCTTGGCGGATTCTGGAATTGAGATGTGATTTCGAAATAAACGAATTTCACCAAAGAAGTGGAATTCATCTATTCCGCTGGTTTATTTCACTTCTCTCATCTCCTTCTTTCAACTTTACCATATAAAATTTTTTTATTCTTCCTATCAAATACCTCAAACGGAATAAGTATTTTTAATTCTTTGATGTAACAACAAATACAACAAATACTTAAATGGAATAAAAATATGTAATTCTCCATATAATTTTACATTTTTTTTATTTCTCCTGATTATTACCCGATCAAGGACCCACCTAGGGAGCTTGCTCCTGCCGGATAAACCAAGATCAAGCGAGTTTATTAACCCCTTCTTTACGCGACATTTATCCCCAAACTTAGCCTACGTCATATTCATTCTGTTCCCGTGGCCCACAAATATTGCAAATACACCCCTGAATAATCTAATGTTGGGAAAAGGGATGCAAAAAGGCCAGCGTAAGATATCATTTACACCTCAGTGCCAAAATGGTGCAATGGCGAGACGCACGCTCTCTTTTTGTAATTTGCCAGGTCAGAGCAACCCTTCCCCAACGGCTAACGCCTGCACTCCTCTTGGCCTCCCCAGCGGCTTCGGTGCCCATTCAACGCCCTCCCCACGTCAAGCGGGGGGAAGAGAGAGACGAGGAGGAACCGAAGCCCAAGTCAAATGGGTCTCCTCCACTCCCTCCCACTCCCTCCTTCCAACGAACCCCACTGGACTCTCCTCCTCTCCTCCTGAAAGGACCCCTGCACCCACCGGTGCCTCCCTTCGTGACCTTCCCAAACGCAGCAGCCCTCCTGGGTTCGCTGGATGGAGACCCAGGAAAGAGGAAATGGAGTAGAGGCAGCGGCCTTAGTTGGTGGATTCGTGGGGTTGAACTGATTTCGCGTTGTGGGTACCTCTAAAAATTCTATCTTTCGCATTGCCGTAGGTTCATCTGGGATGTGAGTGAGGACGCTGCTCTTGTTGGGTCGCTTTCTTTGGTGGTGGCGTGTGTGTGGAGATGGCGAGGCGCCATGGGTGGGAACTCCCTGCTCACTCGTTCCAGGTAAAACCCATTTTTCCCTTTTGGCTGTTTAGATTTTTTCTCTTTTTTCCTTTGGGGTCCATGATTAGATTTGTTGATGTGGGTTGCTTTGCTCCTGAGCCTTTCAAGAGTTGCACTATTGTGTTCGGAAAAGTTGATCTTTTTTATTTTTTGTGGCTTTTGTCTTGATGGTTTCGTGGCTCATTCCAAGTGCTTTTCTGTGTTGCTTGGAGGATCTAGGGTTCAGCCCCTCCTTTAGTAATGTTTTATTTTAGCCTCCTGTTGCATCAAGTATATTTAATTTTGCTGGTTTTAGGGAAACCAAAAACAAAAAAAAAACAGAGAGATGCCTTTTTGTTGATCATGGGCTGTTTTAGTGTGAGATTTGACGTTGTTGACTCTCAGATCATGGCAATCACGGTGTATTTCTTGCTCTGCATCGCTTACTACGCCTTCTTCGCGCCCTTCCTGGGGAAAGGTTACCACGAGTACGTGGCATTTGGCGCCTACAGCTTCTTGGTAAGTGGTTGACACACCAGTGTTGTGCTTGGTTACTGCGAAGACGTCGTGTTAATTGCCTGTGTGCTTGCTAAATCGTGTGGTGGTGGTGGTTAAATTTCAGGCACTTTGTGTCTTTATTCTCTACGTTAGATGCACTGCTATCGATCCCGCTGATCCGGGAATTTTAGTTAGCGTGGATGAGGCGGAAGCCTTTAGGTCTCAGAACAAGGTCTGGTTGCCCGGTATGCGATTCTTCAGTTGTAGGAGCATGGTGATGTCATTTAGCTTGGTTGTCGCCTGTATTTAATGGAATTGTTTGGTGGTGCTGCAGGGGAAGATGGTTCTCTGCAGGAAGCCAGCAATCCTGGAGACAGGCCTAACAATCCATATGGAGAGCACAGCTCGTCTAGCTGCTCGCTGTTTTGTGGGCTTTGCTGCGTATGCTTTGTCAAGGAAGATTGCCGTGGGTACGAGGATATCATCCAGCAACAGGCTGGCAGTGAAGATGCTTTGTTCTGCACATTGTGCAATGCTGAGGCATGTTTTAACTTTCTATCAAAATTTTCACTAGTGCAAGTAATGGGGAGGCATTAGTGCCATTCGTTCTGACATTCTTATGCGAGTTTGTTAGCATCGGACTTTTGAATCTATCATCTGGTCAATGCATATCTGCTGGTCAACACATGTCTGATTTTCCTTATATCTGTTTCATTTTTAAGCCATCACATTTTGTTTCTTGTTGTGATCATATTTTTGCAAGTTAACGGTGCAAGACATCTAACTATCCAAAGTTGATTTGTGAAACTAATTATCTTTTATTTTTGTGCCGGATGTAATGCACGAATCCTATGAAGATTAGCAACCCTTTTATCAATGCTGTAAATGAAAAAAAAAATCACGATGATATTTTCTAGATAGCATCAAAGTGCAATGTTTGAAAGCATTCGTGTGTATCGAGATTTAGCTAATTTTGATGTTGGCGATCAGGCATGATTGCATGATCATCCACATGAAAGACCATGTCATTGTACTTTAAGATGTGTTATTTCTCTTTAAAAAAAAGAAGAGTGCATTCTCTTGGTGTTTCACCACTTGATTTTTCTGAAATTTACCAAATGTGTACTCATCCTAGGAGTCCTCTTTCAGGTTCGCAAGTTTAGTAAACATTGCAGAAGCTGCAACAAGTGTGTTGATGGGTTTGATCATCATTGTCGTGTATGGAGATATACTAGCTCAAGCTTGGTTCTTTTCATGTGATCAACGTGTGACAAACTTGCTTCTTTACATTGATGCAGTGGCTAAACAACTGCGTAGGGCGAAAAAATTATGTGACATTTTTGCTTCTCATGGCAACAAGCCTCATATGGGCAAGTATTTATTTTAAATGTTCTATGAACCAAATGATCTTTCTGAATCTTTTTTCACTTTATGGCAATGAAGCTCATGGGTATGCATCTCTTTTCCAGCTTGTTGCTGAAGCTGGTGTTGGTATTGCTGTCCTTGTGCGGTGCTTCACGCATAAGCAGGCTACTGATGCACTGATAAAAGACAAGCTTGGGAACGGCTTTTCCCGACCTCCATTTGCTGCTGTAGTGGTACATACCTATACTGTTTAGATGTATTCTGTTAAATACTTTCTGTCTTTGTTTGACTAAAGGCACCTCCTTTTCATAACAACCAAACTTTGAAGTCAATGCAATTTCATTTGTGCCCTGTTTTGACAAAGGATGGTATTTTCCTGTTTCTTGTTCCAATATCAAGAACCTTGAAATCATAATTTTTCCTCCATTAGTCAAATGAAATTTCTCCCTCTTTTCTGGAAGTAATGGCATTTGACGACTTCTAATTTATTTGTCGATTCTCTTTTTTTTTTAAGAGCTTGATAATTACAAAAATGCTTTATAGTAACTTCCATCATGGTGAGTAAGAGGCATCTCATGTATCACTTCACGATGAGGATGTTACCCTGAGAATAGTATGCATTTAGTGGCTTGTTTAATTACTGATAGGATCTCCATCCAAAGGCAAATGAAGGAAGGATTTGATTTTCTTCATGGACCTAGACACACACCCCTTCTTTGCTAGTGTTTCGATGGGTCTGTGCACCCTTGTTCTGTCCAAGAGGAAATTTTTCACATTCCATTTCCCTATCAGTCTCACTAGATTTATTAAAAAAAAATCATCAGCACAATTTTGCATCACCTCTTGAGGTTGCCAATATATATAGCCCACACAACTGCATTGCCTGACACATGATTCTTATGCAAGTCCTGTTGCTCACATAATTTTTTTCTGCATCGAAGGATGGACAAGTTGTTGGAAATGTAGAGTCAGATACTGAGTGCTTGCACAAAAGAAACATCAATGGTTACTTGATGCTCTCTCTCATAAAAACCTATAAATTAATGATAAATGCTATTTTGTTTTTCGGAATAGGATGTTAAAATTGAATATCACATGATTAGTCTGTTAGGTATCTAACTTTAAAACTGGATAGTTGGAACTTTTCAATGTCTAAGTGATAGATCAGATGTAAACGGCCAGTTTTAGTTCCTTTGTCAAAGAAAAACCAACATTGTCAAGGTCTTGTTTGTGCCCAAGAAAACCTAGGGTAAGAGGCTTTTCTGGTTGAATGCAAACTTATGGAAGTGGATACCAATGGAAATCCTTTCCATTTGGCCATTTCCTTTTGTCATTTGTGCATCCACTGATACCAAAAAGATTCGAATTCCAAGTGTTTATGTTTCCAAGGGAAGTCAAAGGTAACTTTGATAAACTCAAATTCAAAGTGTTTTGTTTCAATATATCCGTTGGGGTTACACAAGAGTTAGGCATAGATAATAAAGTTCTTTGTTAGCTACTGTAGGAAGAAAATTCTTACCCTCTTCTTTCTTCTCTCACCTGTTCTTTCGTCATCTCCATCTTGCATTTGTCACTTTCATATGCTTATTTTCAAGTCATGGCAAGGACTACCCTCTGTTATATGCATATCTACTTCCAATATGCATTTCATACTTTAGGTATGTGAAAGAACAGTGCAAACTTTAATACACCACATCTTTGGCTACAAAGATCTCCTGTTGCCTCATTGCTTCTACCAATTACCACATGCCCTATTCTCCTCTTTTTGGCTTAATTTAACATAACAGGTGATGAGTCTGATCAAGGCTATATCAATTTCAAATTTTCACTGATCTATTCTCCATTTTTAATCCTCGTTGCCTTGTGCTTGATGCCATGAAGTAAATTGGACCTTGTTATTGCCTCGTCATTCTTGGGATTTGTCTTTTTATGTCCATCAGTGCCTCCTGAAATAGTAAAATATCTCCTTAAATAAATAAAGAAACAGTGCTGTATTACATTTTGCATGTATAAGTTGCATGGATATCTAAAGCCATGAAAAGGGGTGTGAGATTGTCAGTCCATGTAAATCATAACCACTTAATGGGCATGATACCTAAAAAGAGAACATCTCGTTGCAAAATCTCTTACAATGTTAGAGTGCCACTGTTGGACAAGGACAACCTTCGTTTGTTTTTTTGAAAACTAGGGTGAGGACAACTATTTACTGGCAGATTATAATCAAAAGGCTACAAAAGGGCTAACAGTCTTGTACCTCCTTTTTAGCCATACCCCACACCCCCCACCGGCAATAAAAAAAACCCCTTTTGAGAGGGAATACTAATTCTCAGGTTATCCTTTTGTTCTCATATGGTGAAAATCCCTCTTTCCAGGCTACATGCACCACTGTATGTTTGCTGGCAATTATACCCCTTGGAGAGTTATTCTGTTTCCACATGTTATTAATTAGAAAGGTATTTCCTCAAACTTAATTTGTCCTTTGCATCTTCAAATTCGAATTCTTATCTTAGCCTGCAAAAGTTGAATAATTTGTTTCCTTTTAGGGCATTACAACCTATGAGTACGTTGTAGCTATGAGAACTCAAAGTGAACCACCTGGACCATCGGTGCATGAAGAGCAGCAGAGTTTGCCATCATCACCAATCAGCTCGGCTGTAACTGCAATGAGTGTTGGAAGTTCTCTTGGATTGCAGTATCGAGGCGCTTGGTGCACTCCTCCACGTATTTTCATCGATCATCAGGTGCTCAAATCTAATGGTCATTATTCTATTACAAGCTGATTCCTTGAATCTTCATTTATTCTGATGTACTTTGAGTTCAGAGTAAAAAGTATTGCAGTTGTCTAATTACTTCTAGTCATCCTAATAAACTTTTAATCGGGTTGCTAAACGAATAACAATAACTTATTTGTGGTTACCTATTTAATTAAGACTAAATCAAATCAAAATCATGATTGTCACATTAAACCAATGGTTAGCCATCAACGATGCTTTACTCTTAAAAATTTATTAAATGAACTGGTTTCCAATCAATAAGAATCAGAATACATTAAGCTATAAATGCAGATAATATTATCTACTCCGTAAGAAGAATAATTATTCTGACATTTAGAACATATTAAAAAGATGGAGTATTAACCAGGGTTTTAATTTTCTGGTTAACTTGTGACTGTCCTGCCATTCTCTGTTGATCTGACAAATAGGTAATTTAAAGTTCCTGTTGTTTTTTGAGGATTTAGTTGGCATGTCAAAGAAATTTCAGTCACGGCATTCAACTTCAATGATTTCAGCATGCAATTCTCTTAATTTCATAGACATGCTAATCAATTTTGATTATGCAAGCAATTATGTTTGGTTTGTTATACGTCTTTATGTAGGGAAATTTTTGTCTTTCTCGCCCCCTTACTTCCTGTTGTACTGAAGATTAGGCCCTTAATTATATCATCCAAGTACTTAGTCAAAGAATGGGGCATTTTTGCATACGCATTACATAAGTTCAAATTTATTGACATTTAGAGTGCCATTAGTATCCACTGAATGGAATTGTAACTAAACAATTGTACTTAGATGAGATAAATAGCAAAGAGAGTGTTGTTTCTTCTCATATTCACTTCATGGCTAATAATTTTGGCTTCTCACCTATTCTAATCTACAGAAATCTCTTACTGGTTTTAGGATGAGGTGATACCACATCTAGGACCTGGTCGAGTGCCATCAACTGTTGATCCAGACACTGTCGATACGGAGGGGAAGAGAATCCCAAAAAGGCCTGTCAGAATAAGTGCCTGGAAGCTTGCAAAATTGGATTCAAATGAAGCCGTCAAAGCTGCAGCCAGAGCTAGAGCCTCCTCATCTGTGTTAAGACCCATAAATCCCCAAACTCAATATGAAGTTGACCGCTACTCGAGCGAGAACATGAGTGGCCGGAGCAGCACAGCAAGTGCAGATATAGGCCTCCATAAAGATGTTAGACCAAGCACTGTAAGATCTTCCCCTTTGCGAAGCTCATATGCCCCGAGCCATACGAGTCGGGAAGATCTCGAAACGTTTCCTCAAACACCAAGCACATTCGGAAGTCCACACCCCACGAATGATCCCTCCGCACAAATGATGAGTCGTAATGCAGGATACTACAATCCGGTCTATCTGACTGCCGCGAACTGTTCTCCTTTCTCGAGACAATCGCACGATGGAAATGATAGTGTGACCAGCGATGATATGCAACCTGAGCCCATGAGGCAGCAGAGCTCGAGCATCATGCAGGCCTCGAACGCCTCGGTCTACTGGGACCGCGAAGCTGGTCGTTTCGTGTCGGCACAGAACAATGCTGCCTCTTCTCGTCAGCTTGGCAGGAATCGCGATACTGAGCTTTTGAACACTGGGCAGTCCATATTCTTTGGAGGCCCTCTCTTGGCTGACAGAAGCGTGGCAAGGAACTCTGGCAGCTGTCATGTGGCTTCGCAGCACAGTCGAGTGGTAGATAGGAGAGGAGGGAGTTACCAACTTCCAGTTTTTGTTCCTAGTAACCAACACAAGGACATGTATAGAATGCCACCAAGGGATTAGCTTTTACTTAGTATTTCCTTGTAGCTTCATAGCTGTGACATTTTGGGATTATTACACATAACATACATTACGCACTCCATAGTTTCGATTCGAATGGGGAGAAAATTTCAAAGATTAAAATGTCCATTCAGATTCCATGCAGTGGTTTTGTTTGCAATACTTGTTCTTCACACCCCAACTGATGGAAGTCTGACAGGTTAGCTATTCGAAGTGGTCCGATTGAATGGTTTGGTATCCAACTCTTATCTTGAGGGTTAAATTTGCTCCGTAAATACCATTCTTTTTTTGGCTTGAATGGTGTTTGCTTTTGCTTGAGCATGCGCTCTCTCCTGTAAGTTTATCTAAGCTTACAAGCTTTGGAAATTTTCTGTAATCTTCTTTGTTCTGATGGGCTTTTAGTGATTAATGGTGGTGTTGCTGAATGGGTGCTTTATTTTTGTTAGTAATGTCCTCACAAAGTCAGGAAATTCAGTCCTGGTAGATAAGGTGGATGACAAAATAAGGAATTTCACATTTGGATCAAAAGGGAAAGTCTAAAGTTCTGAACTAATTTCTTATGGCTTTGATTCTTAACATATTGCAGTGGATATATTGAGTATGTTAGCGGGCCTATTTCATCCTAGAGTATATCCACCTCAATGTGGGTTACATGTGATTTTTTTTTTTTTTTTGGGTTTGCTCACCATACTTGGAAAGTTAACCCCTATTTAGTTTATCATTTAATCCCTCTTCACTTAATATTGGTTTGCCTAACACCGATTGCTTATCTCACTCTCTAATATCACTACAAAATAAACGTTAGAAGAGTTAATATTACAATTTAACATCAATTCAAGTAAATATAAATTAGTGTTAACATTATTTGCAAGTAAATATTATCGTGGATTAATATTAATTTCATGTTTCTTAATATCACCTTCCTAATCCCTCAAATAAATTAATCCTAATTTAGAATTCATGAACCTCTTTGAGTGATGGTTAATGTCAAGCATTAGTAAAATGATAGTCTAGCACTCGTATTGTCTAGTTCATGGCAAGTGGCAATGCATGGTTAGAAAAGAAAGTAAAATTACTTTAGCAACTTTTATTTATTTCTTCTTATCTTATTGAAGAGTTTGAGGGTTTGTTGGAAAGATTTTGGTGTCCAATATATTTTTTAGGTTATTTTGTCTACACATATAAATATGAAAAGATGGATTGAGAAAAGAAAGAGTTTACTCTTGAGAATGTCCCATATATTATCAACTTGATACTTGAAAATGGGTTCACTTGGCTTCTCCAACAAAGAATCTTCCACAACTCTTGAAAATAAAGATTTTTCGTTTTGCAACTCCTCCTCATTGTCTCAAGATCTTTCTCAAGCATTTCCCCTTTCTTTTACAATCTCATATCCCTCTTACTCTTCTCACCCTCTTTCTCCCATCTTCCTCCATTATCCTTGCCATGAAATAGATGAAATGGAATATGGGACCATTTGGTTTTTATTTTAAGCCAAAGAAAAGTCCATTGGATATGGTTGCATTATTTTCAATGAATATGAGACCTCAAGTCTCATCAACTCTTCACTAATAAAATATATACACATACTATCTGTATCTACTCAAAACCCTCATCAAGCTGTATAGCTCATTTTCCTATTAACTTAGGCTTAACTTAGGCTTACAAGCCCACATTGATTCAATCGTATCAAGCATGAACTTTCTCAATATACTCAAATGTTGAGGAGACTAAGGGGCTAAGGAATATACTATCATAATGATTCTCTTCACTTGATAACCAACGTTACTCATATTAGGTTAAAGTTCCCATCAAACTGAAAATTATTTAATAACTTTTATTACTTTTATGGTAACATTTTGACAAATTATCATTCTATTGGTGCATTATAATATAGTCTCATTGTCGTGCATTGATCGATTACATCATGAAAAAATTGGGTAATTTTTACATTTTGGATAGGTTGTTTTTTTTATTAATATTTAATTGTTAACTTTTTAAACAAACAACCATGTTGTTGTGGTTTGAGAATTAGCAAGCGACCTAGGTCTGATCTCTGGCAATGATGTTAATCTTTTAATTGCCTCCACAAAGGATCTCTCTATTTCCTTTACTTGGTTTGGTTCCCCTAAGGGCATGTTTGTTTCACGGTAATTAGAGAGGAAATAGAATAGGAAAGTCCTACTTGATTCATTTCCCATGTTTGGATTTTAAATGTGACACATGAATGAGATTCCTAAGTTTCATTCAATTCCCATGATGGAGGCTTTTGCAATCCAAGCACCCTCCAAGGATTCCTCAATACATTCCTATTTCGTAACCATTTATATCCCTCTCTCTTAATGCCTTGTGTCATGTTACGTTGTTGACAACAACCTCTGTTCACCCCAGCAATACTGAGAACAACCTCAAATTATAATGTTACATAGCTAAAAATAGTTTAGTCCTACGATGTCCCATGTTGATGACAAAAATAAAGCATATCATACTCTTGCATCTATAATAGTAAATAATAATTATTCTTTTTTTCCCCTAGATATATAAGAATCGTTGTTAACATGAGAAATAGTAATGACAATGATCAAACATATGTACACATTCAATAAAAGATTTTTAAGAATAAATGAATGTAAGAATGGGGATATGACTATCAATAAAATATTAGTTTAAATTTAAGAAACTTTATCTAAATTACTATATAATTATGTTAACATATTATATTAAATTGTAAATAATTCACATTTTTTTTAAATTAAAAATTATCATAATTTTTAAAATTTATTAAGTTAAATATGCAACGAGATTTCCATTCCAATCATATCAATGTATAATTCTATCAAATAATTAAAAAAATTATATTTATCTTTAATAATTTCATTCCTATCATAATCTAAATAAAAAGATAAAATTAATTAATTTTTTTTATTTCTTATCTTATTCCATTCTACGCTTATTCCATTATTTCTCAGTTCCATTAGTGCGAAACAAACGCACCCTAAAGTTGCTCCGCAGGTATCGGCAAGCGCAGTATTCCTCCCACTTCATCAGCTCTCGCGCTCCTCTGCACCCAACGGATAAGAGCCACATTACCAGTGACGCTCTCCGCTGCGTCCGCCCGCCATTTCCCTCTGCAAGGGTTTTGCTGCAAGGTGGGGTGTTCCGAATTTCAACAGAGCAACAACGAACGACGACGCGTGATGGAGAGCTCCCTCCGCTACGGCGGCGAGACCAAGTCCAAAACCCTAAAGCTCCACGCCAAGCAGCGCTTTCCCCTCGACTCCAACAACCTCCTCCAGGTATAACAGTCCAACATCGTCACCATCTCATCCACCCGATCCGCGCACCACACCCGATCGACTGGATCCTATATAGTTGTTGGATGCCCAAATCGACGTTGCTTGGGCATTGGACATACGGGGATGAGCTCTTCGTCTCCTGATTCGATTCGCGAAGAATTTGGTGGGGGATATCGGGCATGT
The DNA here is from genome assembly GCA_037157565.1 of Thalassia testudinum. Lineage (NCBI taxonomy): Eukaryota > Viridiplantae > Streptophyta > Magnoliopsida > Alismatales > Hydrocharitaceae > Thalassia > Thalassia testudinum. The sequence continues at coordinate 5,088,484 of JAZHRO010000059.1, read as the reverse complement.
GCAGTCGACGTTTTCGTAACTTCGAGTATCATGCGTTCTTCTTGTCGATCAGCGGATGTTTACGGGTACAATGCGCAGATCGTTCGAGTCTCACGGGGTTCTATGAATTTGTCTGCATGTTTGTTGATCAGAGGATGCGGAATACGTAATTTCAACCTCAGATGCTGAGATATTCGCGATAGTTCGCTCGTTCTTGATGGTCAGAAAGGAGTCCTGTTAGCTGCTCTCCATTTTAGGTCCTTCCCTGCTTATTTTAACAAACTCTACCCGACCGAATGAACATGGGGAATCGGCAGCGTCGATAGAGATTAGATCGTTTTGGAAGCGCGGTTGGCGTGCTTCGTTCTTGTGAATATTGGGAAAGAAGGAGAGGTGAGTGCCTCGTGGGTTACTTACACCATTTCTCGTGTTCTTGGAGTTGTAAGTCTTGTAGTAAGAGGTATCGCGATATATCGCCAATTACTTTGCATATCAGCAAAGGATCACAAATCAATTTGCATGAAATATTGGGGGAAAATAGGTAAATGTCGCCATCGTAGGTTGTACGTTGAAATGCTGAGATGTTGCCGACATGGGCGATCTTTTTGTTGGAGTAATCTGAGTGTTTATTGTCCTTTGCCTTCTTCACTGTTGTCACATCTCTTGCTTCTATGACTTCATTCCTTGCCTATTCTTGCCATTTCTTCAGCCTATTGATCTCTACTCTCCATCTTCCGTCTTCTGTCTCTACTCGTATCTCAGTTCTCTTTCTAGATTTCATGTTGTGTTGACACCACATTTGTCCTCCATCTTTCTACTCTTTCTTTGATTTCGTATCTCATAATGCTTCAATTCAAAGCTCAAGCTCTTTCCATCTGCTTGCTTATTATAATTTAGAAACTTATTGTTATAGTTCAGAAACTTAAAGTAACTGATTTTGGAAAAAGAAACTTAACGTAGCACCATTTAAGTTGTAGCCTTGTATATACTTTGATGTTGTCCAAACCTAAAGGCTTTGTAAAATATGGTTTATTTTTACAGTTGTATTTTAGTACTTGTATAGTGCCTGTATTTTGATTGGTGTAAGTGTAAACTAGCTTATAGTTGTTACTTGTAAATGTAAGGTACTTGTGCTTGTACTTAGATCTGTTTTAGTGTAAGTTAGCTTGCAATTTCACTTCTACTTGGACATGTGTAAGCTAGCTCATACTGGTACTATACGTGGCTTGACTTTTAATAGCTTGTTATGAAGGCATTTCTCTGACAAACAATAACCCAACGCTAAATATAAACTACAAATAAATAAATTTCAATTCCCACTTCTCTATTTAGATACATCAATGTCACCTATTACTTTTTTTTTTGAAAAGGAATATTTCCTATTTCATTTAATGCAGTATTTTTTCTTCATCTAATTGCACACCTTTCAATTTGGTACTTCATAAAACTTATCCTATCTCAAACTTAAACCCCCAGCCAAATTCAGCCTAATGCTTTCATTTTTGGATCGGATGATCTTCTGAGTTGATGCTTAATTGCATTCTGTTTTGACAGGCCCATGCAGAGCTCGATACTTATGTTGGTGCCCCTAGTTATCTTGCATTGATGTTTCGGCATTTTTATCCGCAGGTAACATGTATTGTCACAATTTAGGTGCTCATGTTTTGACTGGATATTATTAATTTCTGTTTTATATGTATGGGCTGAGTCTTCTGTTTCATTGTGATTGTTTGAAGGCAGTGGCAAATGTGGGAGTCGGAGTACACTCTGGCAGGAGCAAGACTCTGAACTTTAACCTGCGAGCTAAGAAGGAGTTTTTGCTCAATGAAAGTGGGCATTTGCGATTTAATGTGAAAGGCCGGATGAATCTTGACAAGGACTTTAAAGTGGTCAGAAACTTTCATTTTATACTCACTGGTTTTCTGATTGTTCTAATATTGTTGGAATTCGGAGATTAGTCCCTGCTTGGAGCAACCTTGTTCAGTGATTGTTGGGAATGACAATTTTACCTAGTGATTGCATCTGTTATGGTCCTATGGATGTGAATAGCCATGTTGAAGTCATAATCAGTTATCTCAAGAAGAGTCCTTGCTGTAGGTAATTATACATTTAAAGAGTGAACCGTTTACGACATATGTCCATTATTGTGCATCTCAAGATTTCATACCTATGATTTAGATGACAATCTTTGTAGTAATTTTTTTCGAGGAATTCATGATTGCATCTGCTGTTTCCTGTGTATATAGATCTCAATTCTGAAGAGCTTGGGCATTCATGTGTTTGCTGTTAAACTAATCTTGATGATTTTTAAAATCCACACGATTTATTTTTGACCATTTTTTCATTTTGGCACACAGTTTTTGCTAGTAGTAAAATATTTTGCAAGTGGGAATTTAGGTGGAATCCATGCCTTGATTTCAGCTCAAGTTGACCCGATCCATTACATTTAGACCCATAAGATGTTTAGTCTTTTCAAACAGAAGAACGAGATTACTGACATGTTCATAGGTTTGACGTAATCAACAATGCTAGACCTCACCTCTTGCTTTCAGGTAGAGGGAAGGAGAGAGAGTCTAATGGGTCAAAATTCATTCTGAATAAGCATATGCTCAAGATATTTTCTAGTCATGCTTGGGGACAATTTTCTTTTTTGGGCCAATAGTTAGGGATTCTTAATGGTACCCAAAGCTAATTGTATGCTAACTGAAATGAGTTTAGGTTTGATCAGATAGGTCCATACTAAACCCGAATGAAAGTACAACTCCCAGGACAAAAATTCATGTATAAAATGAACTTAGAGAATATATATATATATCTTCTTTTGAAAAGAATTTATAAAATTTGTTACATACATACCCCATAAAGATCACCAATTTACATCATATGCCCCACTACTATGTTCGTCAATAATCTTCATTAAACATTTTTTGACTAAATCGAGTGTAAATCACTCTTGTACATATGAGCTCCTTATACACACTCTTCCCTCGTACCCATTCATCTCCCTCATCCATTACGTTCCTATTCCTTCCAATTATAACTTCCCTTTATCGCACCCACAAGTTAATAGCATCAGATCTATGGAACATGTTGAAGCTGTGAATGTAGGAGTAGCCATTAAGGACCATTGTTATCGGTGCAGGTGCAGGAAATTGTCAGACTGTGGTGAGGTTGTGGTGGGAACTATAAGGGCTAGTTTATCGGAAGGGGTTGCGAACCTAGGTTTGCAAATTGAAAATAGGGGTTATCCTCCATTGGTGTTTACTTGGAACTTGGGGCTATCCCTTGGTGCTGTTTACTAAAAGAAGGGATAAGGTGAGAGTTTTTTTCAATATTGTAAAAGTCGGTAGTCGGTATTTAGTTGGTCAAGTCACTAAGGAATATATAGTATACGAGGGAGTAGTCAGGGAGTATTCGATTGGGTATTATATATATATATATATATATATATATATATATATATATATATATATATATATATATATATATTAGGAAATAAGTTGGAGATTTTATCTCCTTATTTAGTTATGTATATTTTTAGTAAAGGGTTGTTTCCATGTATATCCTTCTCTATATAAAGAGGGTTAGGGTCTCTTTTATCAATAACAACAAATATTCTCTCCACTTAAAATATCTACACGGTATCAAAGCCATTGATCTTGGTGGTTTAGGGTTTGGGAAAGGAAAACCTAGAGGGAGGAGGACCTTCGGCGGCATTGTCGGCCTCTGGCGAGTCACCAGAGAGGCTCTCTCCTCTCCTATAACTTCTCCTCTCCCTCTTCTACTTCCTCTTCCGCTGCTGTTACTCGTTGCCAGCCAAAAAAAGCCACACCGGTGTCGCCTCTGACCACCAATCATCGTCAACCTTGGACGGGTATGTCGTTGAACCATCACCGACCAACTGCAACCCCTTTGGCCACTATCAGTCGTCGGTGAGTCAAAAAGGCCCCAGAGTCGTCGGTCAGCACCATGGACCGGATCGTGGTTTTGGACCCTCAAACCTATCTCGATCGAGGGTTTGAGGGCACCATCGAGTTCTGCAGGAGGTACTCTACCAGACCAAGGTGGTCTGGACCTGCTCCGACTCACCAGAGCTCTGCCACCGACTTTCTAGCCACTGTAGCGTCGCCCCCAGCATTCTCATCCTCCGCACCTGCGCTCTCCACGTCATGTGCATCATCTTGACCTTCAAGGAGTTGCCAGTCTTGATGGGGGCATGGAGTCGAACTGCTCCAAGGGCAACCATAGCCCCTTGCCAACATAGGACAAAGTTGAGGGAAGAAAACCCTTTTTGCTGATGTCTTTGAACGAGTTTTCTTTCTCTCATTAGAAAAAAAAAATTAGGGTTATTTTATGATTAAGTCCACTTTTCTATTTTCTTTAAAGTCAAGTCTTTGGTGTTGGGGTACTTGTTTGTAACCCCTCAAAGTTTGAGTTATCTCAGTTGGGTCCTTATATGTTGAGTGAAAGATACAAGATTAGAAGATGGGAGCCACCTCAAGATGTCAAAGTTCGGGCAGTACTCTCATGCATCTCAAGATAAATCAAACATTGACTGGCTTTGTGAGGGCGTACAAGTAGGGGCACCCATGGTTGAAGACACGAAGAAGTAGAATATCACGTTGACGAGAGTGGATCTTCACTATCTTATGGATCCAAGACTTCACCGTCTCCTACGTCTTTTTTTGCGGGGGAGTGTTAGAAAATAAATTGGAGATTTTATCTTCTTATTTAGTTACGTCTATTTTTAGTAAAGGGTTGTTTCCATGTATACCCTTTCTCCTCTCTATATAAAGAGGGTTAGGGTATCTTTTATCAATAACAACAAATATTCTCTCCACCTAAAATCTCTACAATATCATTATATAAAAGTAAACAATTTTCAAGTTCAAAATTATGAAAATAAGCTACAAATCATAAGTTCAACAAAAGAAAAGCACAAGTTCGAAGTGTTGAAGTAGTTGAGAAAGAGAATAAAATCATAAGTCAACTCTCTATGGAGAAATCAGGCGCATAGTTAGCTGAGTAGACCGGCTACTCGGTTGAGTAGTTGGGCCTACTGACCATGTGCCCATGTATGGGTTGTTTAATCGGTTAGGGGATCAACTAGGAGTAGTCGGCCGACTACTCGGCCAACTTAGCTGATTTTTACAATAGAGTTTTTTCTTTGATTTGATAGGCTGGAAGAGAAGAAAAAAGGGGAAATGAGTTATCCCTTCGTCAAACTTGAGTTTGGCCAAACCTAGGTTGTAACCCAAACAATCACTTCTCCATGAACTTTGTAGGCACCAAAATGGCACCTAGAAGAGATGCATCCAACTCAAATGGCATCCTTTCCATGAACCCATTTCCCGGAATCATCGAAGAGATCACATCCTTCTTCTTCATGCCCCTAAACAGTTAGAGAGCAGAACCCATCGTTACAACTAATTTTTTTCAGATCCTAGAAAAAACTAGCAGGTATTTTCCTGGTCATCTTGAGAAGGTTGAGGGTCTTTCTGGTTGACAAAAGGGAAAAGGTTCCTTCATTGGGAAAATGTGTTGATTTGGAAGGCCACTTATCACATCATCAACAAGGTATTAATGGCTGTGGATTGAGGTACACAATATATTTTTATAGTTATTGTCAAAGATAAATTTTTTTGGGTATTTTCTTACATTTGCAAAGTTTCTTATATTTGGGTTATTGACAATGACATTTGGTTTGTTATCTCAGTTTTTCCAATCAAAATCTTGGAACTAAAAAAATGGTTTTAACACCCACAGCGTCATTCCTCATGCCATAGAAGGTGATTGACAGACTGGATTCTTTGAGACGTAGATTTCTTTGAAAGGGTGCTAGTAAGGAGAGCAAAGGGCTGGCCATGGTTACTTGGAAGGAGGTCTGCCTACCTAAAGCTAAAGGGGGGCTTGGGGTCATGGATCTAGAGGCAATGAACCGTGCCCTATTGCCTACATTGCTTGCCTGCATTACTGGAATTGTTAGAAGCGTTTTCTCTTCCATTATTGAGGCATGCTATGGTAGGAAATTAAAGTGGGAAGAGACAATGCAATTAAGAAGAGGGAATGCAGCTTTTTTGGGGATGCTACATGTTGTGCCCCTTGCGTCACTCTTCTTTCCCAAGGGAATGGAAAGGATTTTGACTTTTGACTAGATGATTGGTCCAACACAGGTGCTAGTGCTCAGTTTCAAAAAAAAAACAAAGGTGCTAGTGCTCTCTTATTTCCATGTCTAGCAGGTCCATCAAGAGATTTACAAGTGACTGTTGCTAATGCTGGGATCTTTTAGATGCTTGGATGCCCTTGTTTTGGGGAAATCCTTTTGACCAACATTGGGAGGGCTTTATGAGATTGCAGGAGCTTATTTCAAAGGGAGGGGTATTTGGACAGATGGTCTTGGTAAGATGGTGAATTCACAGTGAAGGCCGTATATGAATTCTGCCCCCGCAGGTGCAGCAGAATGATCATGACTTCGAAAGTTAAGTTGTTTGCATGGTTGCTACATCGAAAAAGAGTTATAATGAAGGAATGTCACTTGAAGATTGTGCCGCAATCAAATCCTACCTGCGCTTTATGTTGTGAAGGTCAAGAAGAGTATGGGCATTTGTTCTTCTTGTGCCCTTTTACACAGGATGTGTGAGATAAATATGGTGGGGCCAGCTCATAAGAGTCAGAAGGGTTTTGGTGAAGCTTTGGGAGCAGAGGGTTCTAAAGGAAACAAGATTGAGCAGGCCATTTTGTTGTGATTTTGGCGCTATGATTGCACTGTTGTGGTGTAACGTTTAGAGGGGAAACCGTTGCTTTGATGGTGTTTGTATATTGTAGTGATGTGCCTTTCTTCAGAGGTTTGTGGGCTGCTCTGTAATGGTGGATGATCACTCCCCTTATGTGATCATCCTTTTACCTTTTAGGAAAAAATAAAACACCTACGTTGTTACTCTTGCACAAGGCATCAGCATGACATTGTAGGTGGCCAGATTTGGGCATGGCACCAGCTCCTACCGTTTCTCCGGTCCCACCCTTTTGGTTGGATCCCACAATGACCTTGTTGTGGTCCAACACTAGCTTAGTAGTATGGTTGGTAATTATCAAGCAGTGCTCCTTTGTGCCGGGTTCTGACACTTTACAGATCCAATTTTGTTTATTGGTGGATGTAGAGGAAGAGCGGAGCTATTGCTGGAGGGAGGAGATGGGTGCAGTAGAGAAGAAGATAAGAAGAAGTGTGAGAGAGCGAAGGAGGTCAGGCACATGAGTGTAAACTTTTCTTTGAACTCAGAAATGTAGAGGTGGAGGTTATTGATGGACATAGATGGAGGGGTTTACAATGTAAACCTCACAATATTTATGGGAATATGTATGCAAATATGGACTTCAGAGGGGTTTTCCTATGCAAATCCAAAGGTTTAGGAGCTTTATTTTTTCTTAAAAAAAAGAACTGAAAGCTCTAGTTAGAAAAGAGTAGAGAGATGGAGTGGGTGTTGGTTTCCTATGGGATAACCATGCAAGAGAAAAGGTAGAAATGGGGAGGTCAGAGTGGCTTGAAATTGAGGCTTTGATACAAATTGCCATAGCACATGATGAAGACAAACTAAAAGAACAGAACAGGGCATGGATCCTGCAAAAGGATATTGACACTGCATACCTCAATAGATAGTGCGGTATTAGCATAGAGAACTAAAGAAGACTGAGCATTTGGTCCCTAATTTCAAAGGAAATAGAGCCCAAAGGTCTCCTAATATTAGCCGTAATTCAGATCAGAAAAAAAATGATAATTATATTGAGACTAAGCTTCTGATATATTCACAATAAAAAAATGATGCCAAAATGAGAAAAATATGTTGTCTGATTAAGATAATGAAATAAATCTATTCCCTGGATACCTTTATGAAGCTCTCCTAGATCATTGTGATCAGTTTCTTAAATGATAAAAAGATCCTTGCGATCAAGAAGCCAAACAATTGGAGTTATAAATTATATGGATGACTCATGTATTGATGCTGACTGGAACTTTTTTTTTGCAATATTGTAGAGAAAAGCTAAAGCAGCTGGTGAGTTTTGTTTGTACAAACTTGACTTTCAGAAGGACCAAGTTGTCAGGCTGAACGTGGGATATGAAGTATGTGAGAAGGTAACATGTGTTAATATCTTTCAATATATATCCCTTTTAAGAAATAACTTGTGGGTTGCATATATCAGTTAGTCATTTTCTTTCTGTCAACATACTACTGCTCTCTGCTCCTCTTGCTGCTTTGAATATAATGTCAATGACCTGTATTCCTCTCTTTTGAAGAAGGAACTCTGCCAATTATGTCTTTAGTTTGAAATTTTATTGTTTACTTCACAAAAAGGATCTATTCCTTTATACCTGAAAATGCTGCTCAAGGGATTCAAGAGATGCAAACTAGCAATGGATTCTTTTTTGCAATTGGCTGAGTTCAGTGCATATAGGCTTGGGCATCAGGTCAGGTTGGGCTAACCTAGTTAGTAGCTTATTAAGTCCATTTAACCTATCAATTTTCAAATCCAAGCCCAACCCAACCCATTTATAGTTGGTCAGGCTTGGCCCATTTGTCATCTGGCTGAACTTTGAATTAGAAGCCCAAGGCCACCCATTTGGCCCATGGATTTGGTTTGCATACCCATAAATTCAAACCCATTAAACCAAAGACTATAAATCTGTTTATCTAAATGCAAAGCCAACAAATCCATCTAATATGTTGAAAATTGAGATTTCATACCTCAACCATTTACATTGAGTTCACGTACCTAGTTAGCTACCAATCCACGCTTCCAGATGGCCTCATATACCCGCCCATACTTGTCTATATGCTCATCGTTGGCAAGGTATGTACACTGCACAGACATAGGGGGGTTGACATGTCAAGGACAAGTATGTGGGCCACACATGCCACAATATTGGCGGATTACTCGTCTGGTTATCAAATGGGGTTGATTTAGATCTTTGTTGGAAATGCTGGTGTGATAACCAAAAGTATAAAACCTCCGAACACCCCGTATACCTATACTTCTCTGCTTGATGCCGAAAACTTGTAGACCATATATTCTGGCTTATTTTAATACTGTTTCTTATCCTTGGTTCCCACATTTTGGTCTGTCTCGTGGCACAACTTTTTACCTTTTCCTTTTGTTATTTAAACATGCAAAGCCACATACTTGCTTACATATTCACCCTCATACCAAACAGTTGCTATCTGTTGACATATCAGACTGAGGCTAAACTACATTTCAGATGTCTAAACCTTGTCTAGAAGTAATATCTAATATGATGATTCTGAGTTTTGGAGGTGATGACCCTATGTATAACAGATTCATATAGGCCATCTTAGATGCTAGAATAGTTTAGCTTTATGGTTATTGTAGATTTCAATAAGCCCATGTTTAAAGTAGCATTTGGTTGGGTGACTTCTGACCGCCATCTAAAACAGCCTTAATGGGAGCTGTATTGTTAGGCTCCTTGTGTCTTATTAACAACTTGGGCCTAAACTTAGGGTTAGAACTTGTTTGGTCTGGGGCACCAACTAGGAGAAAGTAACAGATTGAGTATTATTAAGTCAAAGTGGTTAAGTATAGTATTCTTACACTCACATGGCATCTTTATAATCAGAATGTTGATGCTAAGTTGGGATTCCGAAGTCTGTTTTCATTTTAAAAACAATTTAGTGTGGAGTAATTGGCTACCATTGTTTCCCACTGTGCTAGCACACTTGTGGAAAGGTGTAAAATTGGTAGTCACCCTAGTGGGAACCTGTTCATGTGATATATCAAAGATCAGTCTTCTCAACACATCAACTGGGATTAGCTATGAGGCCATTCCACCCTTTCTTATTTTCTCCCTTACCCTGTTAATTATCTTCTGCTGAAGATATGCAAAAAGCAAGAATATGGATCCTATCACATACTGCTGACCTTGGTCCAGCATAAAATATGATGACTACTTGGAGATTAATGTGATCACTTCAAGTGGGCCCCAACAAAGAAAAATTGATAGTTGCTATCCCTAAAGCATAAGAATAGACAGGGGAAGATAAATTTATATTTACTATTTCCTAAGGCTGCATTTGGATGCTGGGTAGAATTTACCCTTGGATAGAATTTAGAATGGGATAAATTTTAGTGGTGTTGGTGTAAGTGGTGGGATAGTGGGAATGAATGTAATAGGTGAGGTGATGTGTTATTAATTTTTATTTTTAAAACAAGTTTGTTGTTTGGGCATCGTTAAATAAATACACGTTAAATGTAATGCAAGTGTTGAGTGGGCCCCACCATAATTACAAGCTCGCATTATAAAAATATAGTTGCATTCGAATTAGGTGAGCTCAACCACTAAATCTAGAAAAGCACCCCATCCCCGTGTTTGCACATAAATCACGGATAATTTGGGCAATCGTCACCGGTGATTTAAGTAAAATCACCAATTATTTAGGAGTTGTGCTCAAAAAGCATCCCATTCCTATATTTTGGAAAAATCACCGGTGATTTGGGTGTTGTGCTAAAAAAGCACAGCATTCCCATGTTTTGCAAAAAATCACCGGTGATTTGAGCAAAATCACCGGTAATTTGCGTGTTGTACTAAAAAAGCATCTCATTCTCATATTTAGATAAAAATCACTAGTGATTGGACAAATCGACAAGTGAAAAGATGCGACCATTAATAACGCTCTTGAACATTGGTTCAAATAGTGAAAAACGTGACACACACCTCAAAAACCTTCCTATTCCCACTATTATTTATTTTAGTCATGATACATCAGCCAATCTACTCACTTACCTCACATCCAAACATTGCCCAAGTTTTCTCCATTTTTAACATTCTTGTAATGTCAGCTTTTCCATTGCAGGTACCATACTTCGAGATAAGGGAAAATAACTGGACATTCAACTATGATATGAATGGCAACTGGAATGTAAAATACTATCTGTAAGTTGCCATTTGTTAATTATTCTGGTACTAAAACCAGTCAATTTTAATCCTTGTCAATGCTTTTAGGAAAGTAATTTTTGTCAATGGAATCGTAATGATTTAATTGAATTTTGGATGCTTTGATTTTTTTTTTTTTTTGTCATTGAGTTATTGAGGTCCTGTAGGATTGGTTATTTCTAATGCATATTTTTGGATACATATATCCATTTTTTTCTCGTTTTTTACCATCATTTTTGTTGATTTCTACCATAGCACATTGCTGACATCAAGAATGGGTCAATATTTTTAAATATTCTTGACCATCTCTTAAAGTTATGTATTTCTAATCTTTGCTAGTGGATCTAAATTCTAAAAATTCAGAACGAAGGATTTGTAAATTAGAGTTCCAATCTAAGTTGTGGAATAATGTGGTCTGATTCTGGCATGGATGCCGATTTTGTGGGCTCTTTACTGTAACCAACCAAACTTCAACTGATAATGTGGATGTAACTGACCTTTCAAAAAAAGCTATACATTGATGTATGTGGGGTTTTGTTCTGCAGAGTGTATTCAAGCGCTGAACTAGACAGATCGTTTCAAATGCCCTAGGTTTGTTCAGTCCAATTAGTTGCATACTTGGGCTGATGGTTGGTCCAACCTATTGGTTGGAACGAAGAATTGAACTGATTTGACTCATGGCTGGAGTCCCATTCTTTATCTTTCCAGCACAACCCATTGATAAACTGGCCGATGCATGCCCTCCCAATTCCCAATTGCATCTGTTGTGATGACCACCCTGAGCCCATCCTCTCCTCTTTCTGCTCCCTCTCGTATGTGAAAATACATATGTGGGGACATGCATATGAATTAATGTATGTGTGTTCATGTATTTTTTGCTTCTATGTTCGCAAATTTTTTTTAACATATATTCATATGTTTATCCTTTGAGGGGAAAAAGTTCATCTGTACATGCATTTTTCTGGCTTGACCAAACAGTTCAACCACTTCATTTTGAGGCCTAATTTAGTTAAAGTTAGATGATGTCTGTTGAACAAAACAGACAGCTTTTCATTCAATGAAAAACCCTGATATCTCTTATATAGAGAGTAGGGCAAAAGTACAAAGGAGTCCAGATAAAAGCTGAAATAAATAAAACAGTATATACTCTCTAATACTCCTTTATAAGTCGGAGTGTAGATGTCAATTGGGCCAAACTTGTTATACAGAAGTGTGTGTACTTTCTCATTTAATGCTTTTGTGAGAATATCCACGACCTAAAGCTCAAAGGAGATGTGGAGTTGTGATTTTGTTGTCTAGAATTGCATTCCTGATGAAGTGGTAGTTAACTTTGATGTGTTTTGCTCTTTCATGTAATACATGGTTAGATGCAATATATGTGGTAGACTTATTATTAGAGAACATAGGGATAGGAGTCTGTACATCTAATCCCAGATTAGCAAGAAAGGAGATGATCCACATCACCTTGCATGTAGTATGTGCCATAGCTTTGTATTTGGCTTTAGCATTGGAGCAAGCTACCACAGTCTGTCTTTTGCTCTACCAAGAAATGAGATTTCCTCCTAGGAATATGGCATAGCCTATGGTGGATTTCCTGTCTTCAAGTGTGCCGACATGGTTATCATTAGAGCAGGACCTTATATCAAGAGAGTTATTATTTTTGTAATATAAGCCCTTCCTAGGAGCCCCCTTCAAAAACTTTAAAATGAAGTAGACATCATGCTAGTGGGTGTAAAATGATCTGTCCATGAACTAACTCGCTCTACTCACAGCAAAGTTGATATTAGGTCGTGTGATTGTCAAGTATTGATGTTTGCCAATTGTGCTTCTGTACTGGTGAACACCCTCAAAAGGTGGATCATCATTAGTTGCTATCTGTTTCTTCTTTTGCTCAATAGGTATGACGGATGGCTTGGTACCTAATGGTTCGACTTTCTCAAGAATTTCTAAAGTGTACTTCCACTGTGATAATGCAAGACCATCGCTCTGAATCCTTAGAAAATATATCAATTGTCGAAGATCTTTGCTAACAAAGATCTTGTGTATGAAGGTGTTAGCCTCCTCAATGTTGGTATTATTATCCTGAGTAAGAATCATATCATCAACATATATTACTAAGGCGACAATCCCATTGGCATTCTGTCTAATGAGCATGAAGTGGTTTGATGAGGATCTTCTGAAGCCTATCTTCAACACCTTTGAGTTTTGCCTGTCAAATCAGGCTCAAGGACTTAATTTAAGTTCATATATGGCCTTTTTTAAATTTGTAAACATGCTCTTCCTAAATCTCATATCTTGGTGATTGCTGCATATATACTTCTTTTGCGAGATCTCCATACAATTCTTGATATCCAACTGAAATAGGGGCCAATTTTTGTTAACAACATAAATAACTTGGATAGATGAGACTTTGGCTACAAATGAGAAAATCTCAAAAGTAATCAACACCATTTGTTTGAGTGAATCCCTTCGCCACAAGTTTGGCCTTAAATCTATCAACTGTACCATCGGCAAGGTACTTCACTATGTACACCTACTTGCAGTCCACCAATTTTGTGTTAGGTGGGCAAGGCAAGAGATCTCAGGTACCTCTAGAGATCAATGCCTTCATTTCTTCATCCATGGTTGCTTTCCAACATGGATCTTGGGAAGCTTCAACACAATCATGTGGTACCACAATGCTCATCAATGCTTTGGAGAACTATTGCAATTCGTGGCCCAAATGTGTGGTAGAAGTATAATGGGACATAGGGTGCAAGGGTGCAGGACAAAGTAGATTTCCTAAGTGCAATCAGTTTGTCATATGGTACTCGGTCGATGAGTTGAGGTGCCTTGGTAGAGTGGTCCTCTAATAGGCAGAGGAGGTTGCTTTTCACATTTGTGATATGTTTGTGCCTCTCTAGGAGTAAGGTCAACAATACTTGACCCTTTTTCAGAGGAGGGTACCTTCTTGAAGAAGGTATCATCTTCTGTGACAATATATCGCCAACTCATTGGATCATGGCGTCAATATCTCTTTTGAGTCCGTGAGTATCCCAAGAAGGCACATTTTACTGCTTGTGGGGAGAATTTGTCGTGCTGGCTAAATGTATGCACAATGTAGGGGCATTCAAATACCCGTAAAGGTAGAGCAAATGGACGATCATAATCTGGGTGCAGAAGCTGATATGGAATCTCCCCATTCAAAATTGATGAGGGTACCTGATTTATAATATGTGGTTGTGAGAATTACATCTCCTCAGAATTGCTTAGGTACCTTCATAAAGACAATCATCCGAACAATATCAAGTATGTATCTCAGTTTCCTCTCAACAACTCTATTTTGCTGAGAGGTATATGCACAAGATGTTTGATGTGGGCTATCATTGTCGATAAAGAAGGATTGTAGTACTTTCTACATGAACTCCAGGGCATTATTACTTTGAAATATCTGTATTGAGGAAGAGTAAACAGTCTGCACCTTTGTGAAAAAAAATGCTTCACAATATGAAGAATCTCTAACCTATCCTTAATAAGGAAGATCTTGGTAGATTAACTACAATCATTAACATATACAACAAGTTTCGATGGCCTCCAACACTTACAACATATGAAGGCCCCAGATATCATAATATATAAGGCGAAAAGGAGACTTGCTTCTCCCTTTGGTATGTAGAGGGAAGGACGCTCGATGATGCTTGCCTAGCTGGCAAGCTTCACAATCAAAATTGGGCATTGGTAGGTAGATCAAAAATCAGTGGGGCATTTTCCCAAAGGATGGATAGCCTAAGCGACGATGCCAAAGTATTGGGTCCGTTGAGATAGAAATTGCTCCTACAAACAAGGATGGAGTGTCAAGATAATAAAGTCCATTTTTTTTTATTCCTCCACCAATAATCTCATTGGTTCTTTTGTCTTAAAAATAACAATAATGCTCATAAAAAATGACTTGACACTTTAGATCCCTGCAAAGGCGAATAACTAATAAAAGATTTATAGGAAACATTGGAGCACAATGAAGCTTAGGCAACTTTAGCTGAGTTGAAAACTTTATACCACCAATTGTAGTAACTGGGGAACTAGTGTCATTTGTTACTTTTACTGAAGTTACTTGTTTAGCTAATTTCGAATCATGTAAAGCACTAATATCTTTAATAAGGTGTATAGAAGCACCAGAGTGACAGAATCTATCACCCATTGTTTGTGACTAGTGGACAATGCCTGATTATGTACTTTTGAGGTATTAGAGACAAAGGTTGCATCGCTGCTTAGTGAATTTGCTTGTAACTACGAGTTACTAAACCATTCAAGATAGTCACCGATAGAGCCCATTGAAAGAAAAATTTTTTTTATTTTCAATGGACAAAGCATGTTGGATTTTGTATGCTCTTAGCGAGCCCTTCAGATTTGTGTAATAAGATTATATTTTCATCTGAATAAAGAATTTGATTATTTCCAGTAAATGATTTGGGTCCCTTGATACGATAAGAGCTACGTACTTAGCCAGATTAAATAAACTCAATATGTGTTGGCTCAGAGATCTAAATAGTTTTGAGGATTTGATAGCATATCAAGAAACCATCTCATTCGATCATAAGTTTTTGGTCTAAGTTGGGATGGCAACCTTCTTTACAGGTCGTCACCTGATTGTTCATTGTTCTCGAAGGGAGATTTGGGAACTATCATGCGGGTTGGGTTAATGGTTAACCTGATGAAACATGAGATATTATAAGTCATTCTTTGATGTTGTCATAGAAAAGCCGTATCCTTAGACTTGAGATAGATATGTCTTTGTTCACAAACACATGCATTCGGGATACCAATACTTGATGCACCCACCTTGGTGCAGACAGTGAGAAGTTGGTGTATGTGGGAAGGGGCAGGAGGTGAATGATCTCTCGAAGGGATTGCACGAATCTGTTATATAGGTGTATATAATAGATTGTAGGCATAAGCTCACTTTGTGTATATTGTGAATGATAAATTCCACATGAGGGTCACAAAGTTTGATCAGACTCAAGTAAAAAAGAGGTGATAGACCTTTGGGGATCAGCACTAATCTTCGTTTTCATCCCAATGCTACGAGGAGATATCAAGAATGATATTATCCAAGGAGGAATGATAGTAGTATAGTGGAATTCGACCTCAGGATAATATTTTCCTCCAAGTGTGCAAGATTCACGAGTATTCGGAATACTAGTGGAGCCAAAGTGTCAAAATTTCACCTACCATATGGTTCATTATTGTAGTAATAAAACTAATTATGATTTTGATGGGTTCCTAATTAAAGAATAAATTAATTTTAATTTAAAGAGTTAAATTACATTTAATTTGACAATTAATTACACATAATTTGATTAGGTACAAAATTTAAGTGTTAAATTGCATTTAATTTAAGTTTGGATATTAGATCTAACCTTCCTATAATTTGTTATGGGCTAATGTTTCAAATGTCAATTAAGATTTGATCCTATTCATTGGATGGAGATCCAATGATTCTCATCAAATTAGGTTTTAATGAGAAATCCCTATAAATATCTCCTAAAGGAAGAAACCCTAATTGTAACTTCATTTAATCAATTGTTGGTTGATTTCCACAAAAATTCCACCCAACAAGCCACAGTTGTAGCCATCAAGAAGAGCAGTGGTGCCAGTTGTAAGTGAACCGGCTGATCGACTACTAAGGGATGAAGCTGCAGCCCTTGTTCCTATTGTGCCCCTTTCACCCCCTTTGTGGTTGGTCGATCGGCTCTTCTGTAAGCTGATCATCTACTACATGGTCGGTTGCTGCAAGACCTCTTGAAGGTGTTTTTGAGGTCACTTGGGATTTTAAGGTGAGCGTTGGATTTGAGGAGTTGTATCACGTCACCTCGCAAGTTATAATCTCTCAACTCATGGGATCCCAGAACGGGAGGAAACTAGTTCCTCCCATGTGGTTTTAGTATCAGGTGTTTTTCGTTTTCGCTTATTTGATTGATTCTTGGCATCGATTTAATCTCGCACTCATAAAAAAATTAAAATGCCTATTTCTTGTATTTTCATGCTTATGCGATGCCACAGGGTTGATATGATTGAGCCCTTAAAGCCCTCTTGTGGTATGGATTGACACTACGGATACCAGTAGCCACACCATAGGGGAGACGATCCCAAGCGCTACACCATAGGAGAGATGATCTCAAGCACTTAAACTAATATGGGAGACGATTTCAAGCACGAGATAAATCAAGATACTGAACACTTCTATCGATAAGACACCCTTTAACTTGGTGAATAGGAGAGGGAGTCTTATGACGAGGCTCAACCCAACAGAACAAAGACCAGCAATGTGCGCTAGACACACCACTGATGCATGTTAGACCCAACGATGCCTAGCCCAAAAAGGGCCCAACGGCGGTAGTATACCACCATACGTCACCACGAGGGCCACAGTGGTGCTGATTTAAGGTGATGGTGATGAGCTCTAGATTAGGTGACAAGTGGACTGTTGAACAATTAGCCCACATGACACAAAAGGGTCATTCATTGTCGTGGTCGGCAAGTCTCTGAGAAGGGAAAAATGGAAATGATGGGGATGGGGTATTTGGTGGGATACTATAGTACTGATCTAAGATCATTGTTTTAATATCATGTTGAACAAAATAGATAACTTATCATTCTATGAAAAATCATAATCTCTCTTGTATGGAAAGAGGAAAAAATACACAGTCCAGATAAAAATTGAAATAAATAAAATAGTACATGGATTCTCTAATAATGTCATTACTTGGTCTGAGTGGCTCTGGGGGTCCAACCTATTCGACCATTCTAGAGTCATTGCTTGGAAGTCAGGAAGGCTACCGATCTTCAGTAGTCTTCATTTTACTTATAAAAAAAATCATTTCTCAGAGGTTTTTCTATTAGTGATATTCTGATATCATGGTTTTCCGGCATGTAATGTGGTTCTCTCTGGGTTCAAAAAACATGACCTAGATCCTATCCTACACTGTTCTTTTGTGGAGTTAAATTGATTCTTGTGGCAGAAGCTATGATGGACACTTGTGTCATCAAGACGTAACTAGCTGCTGCCCTTTGTAAATTTGTTGGAAATAAAACCCAGACAACCATGGTCGTTGAGGTAAACTGCTTATATGATGAATCATTTGGAAGGGGTCAGATCCATTTTGTTGAGAGGGTCAACGTTCAGCTGTGTAGCATATTTTGTTATACAAATAGTAAGGGCTTTTGTGAGTTCAAGATTTTTGCAACGCTAGGATTTGCATGTCTCACGACTCATGTCAAGCTGGCCTTCTGATGCTCTTTGACCTGGTCTGGCATTAAAGCCTCAATGTAGATCTCCATCCCGATTCATGTCACAGCTGGTGCTTATCATAGTTTATCTGCCCGTCTTATCTGTCAGTAGGGATCCTTGCTGGATCATTCCTTTTCTGTGGTTCCATCAACAGCCAGATGATTCACTCCTGCCAAACTTTGAAAGGCGTGCCAAATAAGGGAGAGCCGGTATTTCAATTCTTTCTGGCATTCGGAATATGATAAAGCAAAAGTGCACCAAGAAAGATGATATCCACTTTTGAAATCCTGTCAACGCTATGTGTCATAAGTTAGCATCGGAATCTAATTCCCATGGACCAGGAATGTCACGGGAACAACTTTATAGTGACATGCACTCAACAAGTATTGGGAAATCATGGTAAGCACCTGCTCGCGGAAGTAATGGTTCAGTTAATGTTGGGGACCTGAACATGTACACATGTTACATGTTAAGTCTTTTGTTGCTTTAGTTTGATTTTACATGCCAATTTGGCCTTCAAATTTCTCATAACAATCATGGGAAAAAAAAAAAGAGAGATGAGGTTGATAAAGCAAGTGGTGTTGGTAAATTGGGAGATAATTCTGGAAAAGGTGATAAATCTCAGTTAAGGGTCACAATCATCTACGGAAAGTAGGTTTAAGTTGGTGGTCGTCGCTGTCATAACGTCTCACAAAAGATCACCTTCTGTTGCCCATAAGGCCCCACTTTCCAGGGGTTCTACCCCCTATTTCCCTTGAAACAGCGAGCTCCAATGTTCTTGCTCATCACTGTTTAAGATAAGTTCCATTTAGTTTGATCTCGATCAGACGGTCGTTAATCGATCATGCACCCATCTCTACCTTGATTCTATTAATTCACTTTCTCCACTCATTATGACTGTTTGATTGTGGGAATAACTTTTAAATTGATTAATTTTTAGGATTATGTGGAAAGAAAGCATTTGTATTTTTTAGATTTTTTTTTAAAAGTAAAAAGGTAATTATCTAGATATGAGCACTCAGCTCTTTCAGTTTTTGAAGATTTTTGATACATGAATTCATGTGTTATGTGTGGGGAATTGAGAATTATAATTATTTATTTTGTATTTATATCAGTTGGTTTTATTTATTGATTTATTGATGATGTGATAACTGCTGCTTAGCAAAGTGGAATTAGTTTTTTTATTTGTTTTAATTTGATGTCTGGTTCGTTTTTATTAGGAGCTGTAATGTATTGGAAGCCTCATTATTTGATACACGTTTTAGCCCATGTGCATTGTGGCTATAAATCCCCCAGGGGTGGGGTAACCAACCACCTAAATCATCCCTCAACACAGCTTTAAGTGCTGCAAAACACATTCTTTATGCGTCAAGAGAAATTCAAGGTGCAGTTAAGAATGAAGTGGCGAATGGCTATGGTTTAGGATTGTGTTTGAACAAGAAAAACCGGCTTTGCAACTTGTATTCAAGGTAACCACCAAAGGATGAAGGGTGATGGCTTCAATTCTTTTAGGGTCTATTTGATAATGGGGTAGGAGTTTTTTCCCAAGGTAGCTTTGTTTAAGTTTTTCCTATCATTTTAACATAAATTTCTATCTAATTACTTTTAATTATTCCAATTAAATCACAATAATATTTACTTTTACTTTCACTATTAAAAATATCTACATCTTCCACTCTCACTTTCAATATTAAATAAATATATACTAACATCACATCATTACATCAATCATTTTAATTTTCTATTTAATTCCCATCTTATTTCACCATCCAATAAACATTAATCTTTATTTATTTCATTTTAATCTATCTATAAAGTATTTTATTCACCTTCCAAAATGTAGCCGTAGAGTTATTTTTAGAACCCTTGCGATGTGAGTGTGCATGAATTTTGTGGCATCAATAACGGAAAAGGAACCCTGATGATTTTGGTGGAAGAACACGGATTCCCACCCTTTGTAATTTTTGTATTTTATGTTTCAAAAATGCCCTTGTTCTCCCTCATGCTCCTAATCATTGCTACCAATTAAGGTTGTGAATTTCTGCTTGCCCAACCTCAATCCAACTCGACCAACCTAATTGTGTTGGCTAAAAGTCCATCCATTTAATTTTTAGATGTAGGCTTTGGTTTACCGATCTAAATAGGTATGACGGGCTTTGAAAATTCATGAATTTACTAGAGTTATTTACCTAATAAAATGTATGTAATTTTATGTATGTAGGTATATATGTATGTGTATGGATGTAATGTTTTTCAATATTCTATACCATGTCATCATCCTATTTAGCAATCTATATTGTGAGAAAGAAATCTGAAATATCTTATTTGTTTGATTACAAACTTATGTTTTCTAGTTTTGTAAAACATCATCAATGGATATGCTTTTGGATTTTAGGTACATGCTTTGTAAATGTGCCTGTTGAGATATCCCTTCGGTCTCTTACTATATTATGAGGGTGTCATTGTATTTTTGTATTTTCGTATGGTTATGTACTATAATTATTTCCACACCTCTCTACATAAAGAGGTGTATAGTTTCTGTTTGATATAAGATTGATCATTTTCTCCGATTTAATATTAGAGCAACGATTCTGGATTGACGTTCTGGTATCTCACAAAATATCTAACCTTCGTTCCCCCTGTACCAAAACCCATGACTCTTTCACCGTCATTCTAAGTGTTGCATCGCCACTGGTAGGTAGCAGCTTCACGCAATAGCGCCACCGACAGGCAGCAGTGCCGCTGGTGGTTTCCTCCACCTTAGCAGCAACGTAGGAGAATCAGGTCCCTTTGGTGGCGACGTCGGGGCTTCCCCTATGCTCTACCGTGCGTCTTCTTCAGTCCTAAGGGACCCATGGTGAGATCTTGACATGATTTTCGGGGTTTCGTTACCTTTGATTTTATGTTTAGGAACTTGCCAAGTTTCTACATTTTTTTTATGATCTGAAATCGCTGTTTCAGATATGATTTTGTGGTATTTTTAGTGTCATCTAGTGCACTGGAGGTGACGTCGAATCCCGCTTCAGAGACTGGGAGCTATAAAAATTTATTTTTTGTTCCTATTGCCAAGTTGGATGAGACCAACTATGCGTGGTGGTTCTAGGCATTCCTTGTGACGGTGGAAGGTCATGACAATGAGCATATTTTGCTTGAGTTGGAACCTACACAGAAGACATGGAAATATGCCACGTGGAAGGATAATATAATGGTGTGCGCGTGGATTATGAATTTCATTGTATCATGGATTATAGATGGCATTATGTACTACAAGACTGCTAAAGAGATGTGTGATTCTCTTCATGACACCTACTCTCATAAGAAGAATTTCAGCAAAGTGTTTCAGATTTACCATGAGATAGGTAATCTTGAGCAGGAGAACCAGTCTTTGCCTCAGTATTATGCCACTCTCAAAGGGCCCTTAGAGAAGTATAATTCATGTAGACTAGTGTGCACCTGTTCCACATAGAGAGAGTACTGCAGGGAGGTTGTAGTGCTCCGGTTCCTATTAGGTCTGGGTCCAGAGTATGAGGTTGCTCGTTACCAGATGCTGACTCTCTCAAAGCTTCCCACCCCGGAGGAAGCTTATAGTCGAATTAGTAGGAGTTTTGTGTTGATGCCCTCTACTGAGATTGTTGGGCAGACTTCTGCTTTTGCGACGATTGGTGATCGTGGTGGTCGAGTACCTTCCACGCGAGGTTGTGGATGTAGATGAGGCTAATCTGGCAAGTCTTGTGCATTGGGCACTTACTGTGATAAGGTTGGCCATGTAGAGGTTATGTGCTGATCCAAGAATGGTAGACCACCTATTGCTAATCAGGTTGCTTCTTCTTCTGAGAAGTAGATTGATACTGTTCCTCGTGCAGAGTATGATGCCATTCTTTAGTGCCTCTCATAGGTGACATAGGAGCCATCTTCATCTTCAGATGTTGTTGCCTTTGCCTCTACAGGTATAAATTTAGCCTTGAGTATATCTGACAAGTCTAGTGATGGTACTGCTTAGTTAGTAGATTCTGGTGCATCACGTTATTTGAGTGGGGATCATAGTTATTTTCAGAGCCTTCATTCTGTTTCTCCTGGTAGGATAGTTCAGGTTGCAGAGGGACGACATTCCAAGATTGATGGTCAAAGGGAGGTGGTTGTTACCCCCACATCGAGATTGCCTGATGTTCTTTCTGTTTCTGATTTTGGTAGTAGTCTTTTATTAGTTAGCAGAATAACAAAGGGTCTTAACTACCGTGCTATTGTTTTTGATGTGGGATTTGTCGTGATTGAAATAAAGAATCAGTTTTTCTCTACTGTTAAAATTATGCGCTCCGAAAATGACTTGAGTTTTGTACAATCAGGTTGATAGCCTTCTACAGATCACATGGTATAGTGCATCAGACCACATGTTTTCATACATCCCAACATAATGGGGTGGTAGAATCAAAACATTGACATTTGTTAGATGTAGCTACAACGCTACTTATTCATCACAGTGTGCCTTTTATCTATCGGGGAGATGCAATTCTTGCTGCTTTTACTTAATCAACAGAATGCCAAGTTCAATTATTCATGAGCAGGTTCCATAGTAGGTGTTGTATCCTGATAGAGAGTTACTTCACCTAGTGCCACATATTTTTGGCAGTGTTGCTTTTACTCACATCACTAGCCCAGGATAGGACAAACTGGCCCCACGAGTAGCCAAATGTGTCTTTTTGGGGTATGGTAGCATCCAAAAAGGTTACAAGAGTAATGATTCCTTGGGCAAGAAACATTATGTTTGTATTGATATTATATTCCATGAGGCTGTTCAATATTTTTCTACTAGTGGGTGTCAGTTTTTTGAGATAGAGGCGATTCCTATGCCTATTATCCCAGTTCCACTAGAGAATATTCCTATCTCTCAGAATGCTCTTGACACTATTGTGGACAAAGGAACTACTAGGTTTAGGGATTCGCCAATATCCTACAGACTACCTGTCACATATTAGCAGCACACACCCCCCCTTCCCCTCCTTCCCCCCCAACCTATTCCAGGTATGTGTTAAGGATACAGACGATTGTGTGCCAGTGTTGATGATGCATGACCTCATGATGATTGTACTGGAGGTGACTTACCTTCTGATTCCTTTAAGGAGCTTTTCGTGGATGATATACATCTTTCGATAGCTCTTTGGAAGATGCCTCGTACTTGTGCTCGCTACTATGTTGTTGGGGTTGTTTCTACTGCTAGTCTTGGGTCTACCTCTGACATGTTTATTGCAGCTCACTTTTTCTCATGTACCCTTGTCTTGCCATGCTTGATTCGAAGTGTCTATAGACCATGCTTGATTCGAAGTGTCTACATACCATGGAGGACGAGATGGTTGCCCTTCGATCCAGAGGAATGTGGGAGTTGACGTCTCTCCTTGCAGGTGCTTGTGTTGTCGGATGCCTGTGGGTTTTTGCCTTGAAATATAATCCTTATGAATCTATTTCTTGGTATAAAGTTCATCTTATTGTAAAGGGGTTCACCCAAATCTATGGGATGAATTTCTTTGACACTTTGTCTCCAATGGCTCGTCTTCTAACCGTGAGGATTCTCATTTCTATGGCGGCACACAAGGACTGGGCTCTCCATCAGCTTAATGTGAAGAGTGCCTTCCTCTATGACTATCTTTACGAGGAAGTGTACATGTAGTAGCCTCCTGGATTCTAGACTTAAGGAAAGTGTGTGTAGATTATGGAAGGCGATATACAGACTCAAGCAGAGCCTGCGAGTGTAGTTCCAGAAACTCTGAGGTAGTAGAGATGATGGGATTGCAGAGATCTTTTGCAGATCATTTACTATTTGTCAGGAAGTCAGAGAATGGAGTGGTTCTCCCAGTATATGTGGACGACCTTATAATCACTGATGATGATGAGATTGGGATAGTTGAGGCCAAACAGTGTCTTGCAGGCAAGTTTGTGATGGACCTAGTATAGTTGAGGTATTTTCTTGGGATTGAGGTGGTGAGAGGCAGGGGGTATTGTGCTGACTCAGCGGAAGTATGCCCTCGATGTTCTGCGTGAGACGAGGATGTTGGGGGCAAAGCCTGGCAATATTCCTATTATGTGAAGTCAGAGGTCGTGGACAACAAAGCATATAGATAGCTAGTAGGTAAGCTAGTGCATCTCACCTTTACTTGTCTTGATATTTTTTTGCCAGTGGGTAAACATAGCCAGTTTATAGATAAGCCCACCAAGCAACATTGGGATGCAGGGATGTAGGTGCTCAAATACCTGAAGAGAGCTCCTGAGCGTGGATTGCTCTTTAGCAGAGGCACATCAATGTCAGTAGTAGGATATTTTGATGCTATGTAGGATGTTTGGCTGATCAAAAGTCTATTACGAGCTTTTGTACTTACATGGCAAGAAATTTAGTTATTTGGTGGAGCAAAAAGTAGGGTGTAATATCTTGGTCTAGTGCTAAGTTTGGATATAGGGCCATGGCTAAAACTGCAGCAAGGATGGTTTGGGTGCGATCTCTACTTCAGGATTTGTATGTTCAGGTTGAGGAACCCATAGAGATGCGACATGATAATTGTGTTGCCATATATATTGCAAATAATCTAATGGTTCATGAGTACATCATATATGTTAAGATTGATTGTTATTATACCAAAGGACCTTATCTAATGTGGGATCATCTATACCACTTATGTCACATTTGAGGGTCAGACAATAGACATCTTCACTAAGTCTCTACCTCGTTTAGCTTGTGATGTCTGTTGTTTCAAGATGAAGATGATTGATATTTATGCTCTAAACTCGAAGGAGAATGTTGAGATATCTCTTCAGTCTCTTACTATATTATGAGGGTGCTATTGTAATTTTTTATTTTGGAAGGTGTAAAAACGATCTTGATGTGGGTGCACTTGCATCCGGTGGTGATGGCATGCCCTCACCACGTTCTACGCATAGGGTTTGTGGTGCCTATCACTTGTTATGGGGTTGGTAATCCGATGTATACTTCCTCACCCCAAGATAGACAACTGCAATGTCCACCATGTTTTTTTCCGAAAGGAATACCCACCGATTTTGAGGGCGATGACGGTGGTATTGATGGCAATGAAAGAAGGGGAGTATATGGGCATCTTTGTAATACAGAATATAAAAATCATAAGAGAAGGGTCCTTGCCTCTTTATCAAAACCATAGGGGTCCTTTGCCCAAGTTGGTATCTACAGCAGATCCTTTGTACTAAGAGCCATGGCATGGGGGTCGTCTGGATATAGAGTATCCAACCCGATTATCTTCAAGGTGACTCGAAACTTATGGGCGTTAAATCCTCATGCCAAAAGAGGTTTGCAAGTCCACGTAGGAAAACTTGATCAGAGCGTCTATCAGTTATCTGGACGAGGACAGTTTACAAGGTGGCCCCTGCATTTTGACAGGTTGGATAAACAGCTTCGAAGACTGTTTACAAGGTAGCTCCTTTCATTTTGGCTAAGTGGCCCACAACTGAGATGGCTTCCGCCCTATTGTGCTACTATATCTAGTATGACCATAAGGCTGGGCTAGTAAGCATACTTAGACCATTGGCACTTATCAAAAAAGGCCTCTAAATTGGGTTGGGATTCACCTTAGCTAGTGATTGATATTTTTTTCCCACAAGTTCGGATCGCCAAATAAAAAGAAAATCACGTTATTCTTCAATGGGATTGCAGGTGTACCAGTAAGCCAGAAGCCGTACAATTGTGGGCCCAAGGATGACCGACTTGAATAATATGGATACACCTTATCCACCACGCGCACTACCGGCTTGTCCAGTAATGGTAGCAGAAAATAAGCTAGATAAATGTCCCTCAACTATGCTCCCCAGCCCATTTGATCCCCAACTTAAAAAAATGCCCTCAGATAAGCCCCTAATCTCTTAGGTGATATTTAACAAAGGGAATAGATTTATGGAATAAGTAGAGAAATAAGAAAAGAGGAAAATAAAATGATGAAATAAGTAAATTAATTAATTTAGAATAATAGGTGGATTAAATTTATTGTACAAAGGAAACGGAATAAATTTACCATGGGTTAAGTTGTTTTAAATCCAACGCAACTGGTAGGTAGGTTAAGCACGGTCAAATGGAGGTTAAAAGGACTTAACCCTCAACCTCCTTACCAAAAAGATTCTTAATAATAGCACTTTTAGAATGCCTTTAATTTAATTGCACAACCATCGAAAAGAAGGTTTAAAACTGTTTGAATTATTTGTCAATTTCAACGTTAGTACACAAGTATGAAAGATGATGTAAAATGTAACGTGACTCTTACGTGATGTATTTACTTTTTAGGTAAAAAAGTGGTAATTTGTAGTGGGATCCACTGTATTAAAATAAATAATTATTATTTTATACGGATACAAGTAAGTGAAATTATTTTTAAAATTATTTTTTTATATTTATGTAAAATTATTAAATCATCTTTAAAATTAATCTCTATCTTTAAAATAATTTTACATTAGTATAAAATTATCTAAAATAATTTATAATTAATATAAAATAATTTATCATGGATATGAAATTATTTCACATATTATTTTAATTTAAGGTGGTGTCATAATTTTTATCAAGGTAGGTTCAAATTTTATATTTTTTTATATTATATATCAATTATATTCACATTATTTTTACTTGTGGAATGGATCCAATCTCTTGCGGGAGGTTAAGATAAATGGTGACGTGGGTTTCAAGAGAAGTCACCTCATAGCTTTACTTATAATAATATCAAGTCATATATCACGTCAAATCATTACTTTCTCTACCTTCCGGGATCTCTCTGTTCCTTCACTTTTAACTGAGATACAAAAATAAAACTCACAGATCACATATAATCCACCACTAACCTATCGATTAATTCATCACTTTTCTTATTAACTTGTCATCCAAATGCATCCTTAGGTCTTAGGTTTTCTTTGATAGTAGGATAAATTTTATAAGTGATGAAATTAATTTTGATATTTGACAAAAATATAAATTACATTATAAGATAAATAGGAGTATTTGAAAGGAGAGATGGAGATAACAGTATGGGGATTTTAGTAATAGTATGCGATCTCTTCTACCTGAGTATTGTTTCAACTTTGGATGGATTTACAGTTAAGTCATCCCTAGAGATCACATGACTCAAGAAGGTCACCTCACTCAACCAGAATTCGCATTTGCTATATTTGACGTACAATCTACATCGTCTCAGTGTGTCCAAAATTATTTGTAAGTGTTGTCCGTGCTGTGTCTGATCTCGAGAATAGATGAGTATATCATCAATGAATACCACCACAAACTAGTCCAAGTACGGTCTGAACACCCGGTTCATCAAGTCTATGAAGGCAGCGGGGGCATTGGTCAACCCAAACGGTATGACAAAAAACTCGTAGTGTCCCTACCGGGTGCGGAAAGTTGTTTTGGAGACGTCTGCCTCCTTGATCCTCAACTAGTGGTATCTAGATCTCAAGTCTATCTTGGAGAATACCGTGGCACCTCGTTGCTGGTCAAACAAGTCATCAATCATCGGCAGCGGATACCTGTTCTTGATGGTAACCCTATTCAGCTATCTGTAGTCTACACAAAGGCGTATGGTACCATCTTTCTTCTTTACGAACAATATCGGGGCTTCCCACGGAGACGCACTGGGTCTCACAAAGTCCTCCAGAAGGTCCTGCAACTGAGACTTGAGCTCTTGCAACTCAAGTTGTGCCATCCTGTACGGTGTTGTAGAGAGGGGCTGGTCTCCGGTACTAGTGAGATCTTAAACTCGATCTCACGCTCGGACGGTAGTCCTGGCAACTCATCTGGAACACGTCGGGGTACTCTCTGACCACCGGGATACTCTGGAAGTTTGCCACAGGGCTGGGCTCCGCTACCACACAAGTTAGGAAGTCCACACACCTCTGCTCCAAAAGTCTTGCTACCCGAAGTACAGAAATGCACCTGAAGTCTCCGTCTCCTGGTTGCCCATGGAACTCGAAAGAAGGCAACTCCGGTATGGAGAAGATTATCTTCCTCTCAAAGCAGTCCACCAAGGCGTGGTAAGTGGACAGTCAATCCATCCCTAGAATCACGTCAAAGGTCTCCATCTATATCATGGTCAGGTCAGTGGGAAGGCTGTGTCCTCCAACACTGATCTCACAACCTGTGTACACCTCCTCAACTACAAACAGCTGACCATTCGGACCTCTGATCACGAACGGATCCTCTAACAACACACAGTCCTGCCCCAGACTAACCGCAAAAGTGGCAGCGATAAACGAGTGCGTGGTGTCGAAATCGAAAAGCGTTTAAACAAGTCTGTCGGAAACTGAAACCATACCTTCCACCACTGATCCTGAAGCTCTGGCATCTATGTGTGTCAAGGCGTTAATACGTCCCTTAGCTCTAGTTGCGGACGAAGCAGCCATACTGAGTCGGACGGGTAGCTGCCGACCGGGACCCTCCCCGCGACTGCTGTCCTTCTCGCGTTTGGAAACCGCGGCCTCTTGCTCGCCCTCCAGTGCTTGACGCGGGAAGCATCTGCTGACCTCCAGCCCTAGACGGGCAATCCTCCTGATGTGGCCCGACTGGCCGCACTGGTAGCAAAGGGAGACTCGACTCCCGCCCTCAGTGGGTCCCTGCTGGCAGCTGGGCAGGGGTTCGGTGTTGGCAGTTGGCCCCTGTCGGGGGCCTTGAAAGGCCACTGACGGCCCCGCAAAGTGTGACGGCTCTCCTACGGGCGCCACGTGCCTCCTCTCTCGTCGGCCCTGTGAGAAGTCTGGCTGGTAGGGCCACTTCCGCCCGCTGTCAGTGTCGCGTGCGGACGGGTTGGTCTCTTCACCAACCCTCCACCACCCTCGAGAACGTAGGCAGCTTCAGGGGTTTGACATACCCCCGAATAGTAGGCTAGAGCCCCTCGGTGAACCTCCAAGGGCGCTCCTCGGTAGCCACGGCTGTCGCTGCGAAACGAGACAGCTCCAGGAAACGCGTGCGGTACACACTCACGGTCATTGTCCTCTGGTAGAGAATGTGGAACTCCCGCCTCCTCTGGTCTTCCCACGTCTGGGGGAAATACTGCTCGCAGAAGAGGGTGACGAACTGGTTCCAAGTCGGCTTGTCCCTCTCCTGACCTTTGACTGCCCTTCATCACCTATGTGCTGCGCTCTCCAGCTGGTACGTGGCAAAGGCCATGCGGCACTCCACAGGGGGTGAAGGGTGTCAAATACCTTTTCAATCTGCTCGAGCTAGTCCTCCGCCTCGGTTGGGTCCTCATCCCGCTTGAAAGAGGGAGCTTCAGCTTCCGAAATTGTCCGAAAAGCTCACAGTGGCGCTGAAGTGGAGAAGCTGGTATGCCTCCTGATAAGGAGGCCTCGTGCTCGGAAGTGCCGGAGGAAGGTGGGGGCGGTGGAGGGACACCCCCACCCCTATGTCCAGTGCTGTGTCCATCGTGCTGTCCCACAGAGGACTCTCCCTCCGCAGCCCCAGGGAGAGGCACTCGTGGCGACAGGTGGAGCTCGTCTCGCACGATATCCCGTATCAGCTGGGCGAGGTCCTAGGCCTGAATGCCCAGAAGCCGTGGCTGGTCCGCTGAGGCGTCGGGCTCAACACGCCTGCCCCTCCGACCTCGTCCTCAGTTGCGTCCGCGGCCTACCTCGCTACCTCCTCGTCGAGGCATCTCCTGTAAGGAGATGCGAACACGAAACAGAAAAGACGTCAATACAAATTGATATTCAACGAAGGAACCTTAAACATATGTCAAAAGGTACGTTGTGATGGCTACTCTAATTACAAGCATGTGAATTGGTTATTTTCCAGCCAGTTGGTTTACTTCTCGGGACGACCTTGCTCTGATACCATCTTGTTACGACCCGATTCTCGAATCCCTACGAGACACGAGAATCGGACTGACTCGACTGATCCCAAGACCTAGTCGTCCAACGAGAAAGTAACCAAAAAACAGTAAAATAAACCACATTCACCATGCAAGCAACTAATAGTAACAAAAGTATAACAGTAAAGAAAAGAACTATTACAGTACATACCCCACAACAGTAGAGAATTAAAAACAGGTACAGAAATATGAAGTTTACAATAAAAGAGTACAAAAGTATAACAGAATACTCACTACGACAGAAAAACGGGTACAACGAAAGTACAACTACTGGGCTCTATTAGGCCCAGCACCCTCCACTACTGGTTGCTCAACACCTGGTCTTGAAAAAGGTGACAAGTATGACACGTTAGCGAAACGCTGAGTAGAGTGGCGACCAGCTAGCTAAGTAAAGCAGTAAAGGTGGACAGGTAGCTGTTGTTTTCAATTTCTTTCTTTATATAAATAATTATTCTTTCTTTCATTACTGGTTTATTTATTAGGTCATTTTTCTTGATCTCGAATGTTCCTCGTAGGAACGATCTTGATTGCAGTCTTTTTCGAAAAATAGAAGTAGCACGTGGTGCTCTCCTGGCCGGGAGAGTCCTCCGTAGTGGTCCTACCTTCAGTCAACTACTACAAGGTTGCTGACAGACGTAACGGTGACTACGGCACGCGCGATAAACGCACGGGTAGCTACCCTGCATTGGCACGCGGTCAGTCGTTTCCGTTAACGGGTGCGCCCAAAGCACAGCACGGAACTAGTACAAGGCAAAGCCCTCTCAGTAACAGGGTCTAGCCCCTCCACAGTAACCAAACAGGGGTCTTGCCCCTCCACAGTCTGTGCACCCTCGCCTGACTACCTTGCTTTGCCCAGTGGGCCTAACAAGTCGGTGTAGGATGGCTAGCTGAACCCCGGACCCCGTGAGGTGACTAGCTCCCTCGCTACACTAGTAGCTCTCCCCGGTAGTGTGTACGCGAGGGCCACAGAGTCGGTACAAAGTGGCCAGTCCTAACCCCAGGTCCCAACCTTAGAGCGGCTAGTTCCGCTCTACAATAAACAAGGGGACAGTCGCTCTCCTTGAGTACAGAGTACTCAAGGGCCAGCTTACTTCCCCATCCACTTTCCTAGTTCCATTCTATTTATTTTTCAGGAGCTCTACTCCTAATTCCACGTAGGGTTCGTGCTCATATTTCTCATGTCAAGCCATACTAGGTTTCATCATTTCAGGTTTATTCGCATATATTACGTGTTTCCAACATTCAAACTTCTTTTCCTTTCCAATTTATATACAAGCAGCTCGTATTTAATTTCAACCAACAGAAATTACATGTAACAGTTACTAGCAACAGTACTCTACATTTCACAAGCAGCTGTTATCCAATTACATGCAATTATCATTATTCTATCTACTTATCTAAGATTGCAATTCAGGCATTCAAGACATTCGTTTCAGTGTTTTTGTTCCTAGGATTCATGCCATACCCTAGGATCTATCATTCAATATAGTTTTCAGGTTCTAGGATTCTTGTCATGCCCTAGGATCTATCATTCAATCTAGTTTTCAGGTCGTAGGATTCATGCCATACCTTAGATCTATCATTTGTTTCAGATACGCATTTATGTTTGTAATTAACTAAGGGAAGCCACTCTACTAACAAAATCGGGAGTAATGAGGGCGTGATCGACAGGTCCACGTGCCTCCGCAACCCCCAAGGCCACAACAGAATGATGTCTTAACACAAGAATCAATCACAAGGAACCACTCAAAACAGGATAAAAGTATTTCAAACAAGTAGAGGAACTGATTCTGAGAAGAACGAAATCTTAAACGCGGAAATCGGACCTCGAACGGATCCTAAACGGGTCAAAAATGACAACTTTGATCAAATCAGACGTTTGGAACATCTTCCAGACGTCTTAAAAAGGGGTCTAGGTCATACCTCATTCTGCGCTGCTCCTCAGACGTCCAGAGGTCCTTCTAAATCGTCTGGATCCAGTTCCAGACGTCTAACCACCTCTTCGGACGTTTGGAGACGCTCTCCGCGGTCTGCTGACTCGCCCAGACGTCTGAATCGCGTGGGAGGGTGTCTCGCACCTTCCCGAAGCAAAACCTGCACGCGTACGCAAAAATCCCTCAGCAAGGCACGTGACAGAGCTTCGGCGGAGCGACCTGCATGGCCGTATCCACAAAAGCAAGCAAAGGAGGAAAATACACACCTCTCAGTCGTCTGGAGCTCCTTCCAGATGTCGCCCGCGTCGTCTAGATGTAGGTCCAGATGTTTGATTCTGGGAAAAATTACCAGAATTAGAACCTCCCCGTCTTTTTCCCGCTGCGCGCGGTCGCGCCGTGCTCGTCCGCCCGTTGCCCGAGTTGCAGCAGCACTGGGGGAACCCTCCCGAGCACAACGCTCCTCCGCGTGCACACCGACCGGCCTCGAATTGCTCTGGCGAGCTCTCCTCTTCCTGCTCGCTGCACCTCTCCTCTCCGCCACTGCACTCGGCAGCAGCTGCTGCCATCGCTCTCACTCTCGCGCTCACGTTGGAGGAAGGAGAAGACTGGTGGGGTAGTGAACGAGGGAGAGGGGAGGGAAGTATTTGTAGGCGTTGGGGGAAGTTTTCTGTAGGTCGACGAGAGGAGAGAAAAAAGAGAAGGGCGACGGGTTTCAGTCTACTCGCGGCATGCGTGCAGACTCGCGATCGTACGTACGTAAAAATTAATTTTCATATGTCTAGGAAGGTATCTAGATGTCTGGACCAACTTTCAGACATCTTAAAGTATTTTGATGTCACGAATCTTAACCGTACACAAGCATGAAAGATGATGTAAAATGTAATGTGGCTGTTACTTGATGTATTTACTTTTTAGGTAAAAAAGTGGTGATTTGCAGTGGGATACAATGCTATTAAAATAAATAATAATTATTTTATACAGATGCAAGTAAGTGAAGTCACTTTTGAAATTATTTTTTTATATTTATGTAAAGTTATTAAATCATTTTAAAATTAATTTGTATCTTTAAAATAATTTTATATACATAGAAAATTAATTAAAATAATTTATAATTAATAGAAAATAATTTATCATTGATATAAAATTATTTTATATGTTATTTTAATTTAAGGTGGTGTCATAATTTTTATCAAGATAGGTTCACTGCTTAACAAATTTTATATTTTTTTATATTAAATATCAAATATATTCACACTATTTTTACTTATGGAATGGATCCGATCTCTTGCGGGAGGTTAAGATAAACGGTGACACGGGTTTACAAGAGAAGTCATCTCGTAGCTTCACTTACAACAATATCAGGTTAGCTATCACATCAACTCATTACTTTCTCTACCTCCCAAGATCTCTCTGTACCTTCACTTTTAATAGAGATATAAAAATAAAACATACAAACCACACATAATCCACCATTATTAATTCATCACTTTTCGGATTAACACTCGTTGTCCAAATGCACCCTCAGATGTTGGGTTCTGGTTGTACAGAGGGATAAATTTTATAAATGATGAAATTAATTTTAATATTTAAAATAATATAAGTTAAATAAAAGTATTTAAGAAAAATAGGTAGAGATAATATTTTACAAGAGGAGATAAGTTTATTTCATCTCTCTTTGAATAAATTTATCGCAGATTCTAGACTCTTACATCGGGACAAAGTTTACCAAAAATAGGAGATAAATGGGTGTATCTTGAAATAAAAAAACAGGGGACTAAGGGTAAGCTTCCATTCCGAGATATTTGTCGTGCCTTTCTTGCGGTGGCATGCGACTGCGGGCGTCTCATCTTTCATTGTTCCCCGGGAATGCTCAAATAAAGAAAATGTCCCTTCTGTTAAAATGCACCCGAACAGGCAAGATAGAAAAGGGCGTTGAGAAAGGAGAGTTACCCCACCAGCAAAACCAATGCATGGTTGCCAGAAAGGGGTCGGGCACTACGGTGCCTTCTCTTGCTTGAGACGACTTTTTGGACAATCCCGTACTTTACGCGCGTACAGGAAAAAGAGTAAAAAGGCAGTTGTTATGGTGGAGGTCATAATCGAAGCGGAGAAGAAGGCGGGGGGCGAGAAGCGGCTAAGGAATACCAATCAACGGGAACGGTTGAAAAAGGGTGGCAAGACCGGTGGTGGTGGCCGTCTTTTCTCACTTT
The DNA here is from genome assembly GCA_037157565.1 of Thalassia testudinum. Classification (NCBI taxonomy): domain Eukaryota; kingdom Viridiplantae; phylum Streptophyta; class Magnoliopsida; order Alismatales; family Hydrocharitaceae; genus Thalassia; species Thalassia testudinum. The sequence continues at coordinate 5,054,300 of JAZHRO010000059.1, read as the reverse complement.
ATGGACCCGAATAGGTTCCCTTTTGTCTGCCAAATGTCTCGCACATTCTCATGGTATGCCCTCGTCCTATTGCACCGCCAAAACAAGGTCCTATACCGTTCCCGAAACGTGGTGCCGATATACTAAACGAAGACTGCTTTTGGTTTTCTCCCTCTGTTTCGGTGAAGCCCACGGAATTACGACCACCAGGTCGTTATGAGCATGTGCTCTGGTTGCACGCACGACTACCGAGACGTCCAATAATTAATTTCTTCTAAACTTTTTTTTTTTTTTTTTTTTTTTTTTACTTTTTGGCGTGAGAAACTACGTTTGGTAGGGGATAATGTTATATCGGGATAGAGTAGGAGTGTGATAAGCATTGAAGGTGTTTGATTGGTGAAACTATAATGATCCAAGAGATTACTAATGATTTGTATGTTGGTTTTGTGAGAAATTAGATAGAGTTAGTAGAATTTTATATGATGGATTTTAATTATTAGGTAGTGTTTTTTAAATTATATGTGAAAAAGAAAATATTAGTGAATTTTGATGTGATAGAAAGAGAATATATGTGGCAAGAGCGAGCTTCTTGGAATCCATGTTATTCTTATCCCATCCCGTCTCTTATCCCGCAGGCAAATACTGCCTTAGGTGCCTTTGCTCCAGCAAACTTTACGAGAGGCGCCTGTCCATTTACGGGGAAACCCTTGGCCAATTAGTCGGTTAGTTTAGTTGGTCTAAATCAGATAATGCAATTTGAAGATGTGCGGTTATTGATCCCTATGGCTTGGCAACTAGAATTACTGTATCATAATCATCTATTCTACATGGCGTGTTTAATTTAGGGAAGACGCGTGAGAAGAAACAGATTCTCTAAGTTGGACATTTTTGCCAAAACAGAAGATGCACGTGTAATGTTAGTAATGGCCAAGAAAGTAACCGTAAGGGACTGGGTTTGACCACTAGTGTATTAATCGTAAAACGGTAATTGTTGACTTCGGTAGAAGGTGTACTCTTTGAATCCCATCTCTGCATTACGTGGGCGTTGGATGTGTGGGAAATGATCAATTCCCGTCCAGCATGTTGAGATGGGATTCTAGGTCTTCGGAGGAAAATTACTGTAATTTGGCAAAATGACAAACACCTGTAAAAAAAGAAATGATAATCATAATTAATGAGTAAGAAGCAAGGATACCTACGTCTAATTCTTTGCACACCATGATGAGAGAGAAAATTCCCATTAGAATGGGACAAGGCAAAAAGACTGATTGTAAGATTCGTCTAATTGGTAAAGTGTCGAGACAGATGCAACCTCGACGATCCACCTAGAAGGATATACGGATAGCCGGGTACTTCAACCGACCATGAAGATCTAGTATATCCAATTAGAAAAATAGATGGATAGTCGGATACTTAAGTCAATTATAAAATTAGGGGGAATTGATGAATGATCATTACTCTATCATCATAACCCTTAACGAACGTGGGTGGTGTACATCTAAATGTGAATAACTCGGTAACAATTTACCCAACCGCTGTGGAGCATGGTGATTGTATACACTAGGAGGAGGTTGGATTATAAAAGAGATGGAGGCTCTTGTATATAGGGGCACACAAGAAAAAAAAAAAAAGAAATCATTCTTATATTCTTTAATTTTTCATATTTAATACAATTTTAAAGATATACACTCCCTCTTTAGGTGTACATCCATTTATAAGGTAAAATTGAATTACCAAATTTGCTGTCCCTTCGTGTAATTATTTATTTGACACCACACTTGGGCGGAATCCTTCTCTGCCGAAGAACCCGGTGGGACTTAGAAACAAGGAATTCGATTGCACCATATTCTACATATAAAGACAATGCTACACATGCATTATCAGCACGTAAATAGTCGTCACTCATGCACGGTATGACTTGAGCATCATGTGTCCAGCAAAACGTTTGACTTAGAAATAAGGGATTCGATTGCACCATATTATAGATATAAAGACAATGCTATACGTGCATTATTAGCACGTAAATAGTCGTTACTCATGCACGGTATGACTTGAGCATCTTGAGTCCAGCAAAACGTTTGCACAACTTCAGAGGGCATTTATAAAGGCATTACGCATTATAGGCCCGTAAGAATATGCATTTTTCTCGTTCTGCTACTAATAAACAACCGTTGATTAGTGTTGGTAGCTGTTCATTTAATTTTTTTGCACGTCAAAGTTGTGATTTTGGCATGATGCTACTGTAGCCATTATTAATTTTTAAAATTTTCTATCCTTTAACAATGCTCATCACACTTAATCAGCTCTCTTTCTTTCTCTTCCTGGCCCTCTCCAATTTTTCCTTTCACTAGTGATATCATTTGTGATCAAGGGTTTAAAAATTAGATTAATCATTAAATCGGTCAAGTTTCGATTTTATATTTTAGTGGTTCAACCGTTGGTTCGAACCAGTCAAATTGGTGACGACGTCGTCATAAGAATCGGATTAGGAAAAATCGAATCGGTCATACTTATATTTGATTTGTTTTGATTCAACTGAGTTGAACTAAGTTAAACCAAAATTTAATGTATAAAAAATTAAATCTAATAATAAAAAATTAAAAGCATGCACGGGGTGATTTGTCATTTCTCTTCTTTAAATTATCTGATGATCAAGGCAAAGTTCTTAAGCAGGTATCATGGTCATCAACTAGTTACAATGATTTATTTAATGGCATGAGGTGGCAGATGAAAAGATACCAAAGATATAACTTAAATGAGCATGCACTTATAGGAATAGGCTTAAATGAGCATGCACTTACAAGTACCAATGCTAATCGAGCAAACTCAATCTATATAGAATTTCACAAAAGCCTGACGTTCGCAGCCCTCTCACATGATCACATTTGAATATATGCATTTAAACAGATTGTAATTTTATATCTCTAGTCGATATAGTATTAATAATTTGTCATGATCTATTTCATAGGAACTACCACTATACATACTTCACATCATGCTAGATGGTTTTAATAATATTAAAAATGAGAGACAGTAAATAAATGTATACTTACTACATCCATCAAGATTTAACATCCTGATCTGGAATATTTTACCCTATCTTACGCAAGCCAATTTTTTGTTCTTCTAGATTTATGTGTTCATTGTCTGTGCGTCCATGTTTTGAAATATCTCTTTTATATCGACTACCTCTTCAATTGACAAATGATCAGCCGCCGCCTGTACTTACAAAAAAAATCCCATTTGAGAGTCTTTAGTGACAATGAACATCAACACTACAATGTTAACATCATTAGCATCCTATTATATCAAAAACTATCAGAATAAATAGCCCAATGCCAAATATCTTAGCATCAAATGAAAGCTTCATGGAAATAGCCTGAATGTCACCTTAAGGGCTTTCTTCTTCAATTTGTTCATCACAGAAAATTGTTGAAGCCGTGCTTTGATAGTTTCACCTAATGAAACATTATGAGCCTTCTTCACATTTTGCAACCACGGATGATCTGCAATATTGAGATCACACGTCAAATCACTCATATTTTGAGCTTTGCTTATTTAAGGTTATAAGAGTTTCCATCTCTGGATAGGGATTACAATCAATCACAGTTAGATGATTTCAAATAAAATGATTATCATGAAAAAAATAAATAATAATAAAAGAAAACTCGACATACAAATAAGGCATGTTTCTTGCTTGACAAAGAAGAAGATAGAAAATTACATATAACCACAAAGTGCCCTATACTATGACATGTTTGACCCATTATAGGGCAGACATGGTGACATTTTAGATTCAGGCATTCACACTAGGGGCAAGGAGGAGGAGGAGGGGCACTGACCGCCAGGGCCACACGAGCGGTGAGACTTGAGAAGTCCAAGTTCGACAGGGTGTTCACTGACGTTAGGGCAGGTGACTCTTCCACGTTGTCGTTGCCTACAGTTGTCGTCGTTGCTTGCAGCGCTGTCGCCACTTGCAATCCTTAATGGGTTCCCTTCGCAGCTTGCGTGGATGAGGTCATCGCTGTTGTCAACTCGTCGTCATTGTTGCTTGTAGTGCTATCGTCACTTACAGTCGTCAGCGGCTCCCCTTCATAGCTTGCGTGGACAAGGTCGTCGCCGTCGTCAGTTAGGTGGAGGGTAGGACTGCAGCAGGGCGTCGAGGTCCTGAGGTTGGGGGTTACGATAGTTCCAACTTCCAAGGATTGAGGTCTCGAGGTCGAGGGTTAGGTCTCGAGGTCAAGTGAGTAGTCTAAAGGTCAAGGGATACGGAGGATTGAGAAACGAAACTTTTGGGAGCCGAAGAGGCGTGGCGAGCGTAGTACTTAAATTTTTTTCTTTTTCATTGGGGATAGGTTGAATCGGGGATCTAGTTCACCGATTTGAACCAATCGAATCGGATTTTTCTTAGTTCAAAGGCTTCGAAACCAACTAGGCAAAAATTGACCGATCTGACTGTTCTTCCACCGATTCCTGGTCCAGCTGGTTGGACCGACTGGTCCAGTCCGATTTTTTAAACATTGCTTGTAATTTGTCACTGATGATGTCACCCCGCAAAATCTAATTGCACATCGAAACCAACTGGGCAAAAATCAACCGATCTGATCATTCTTCCACCGATTCTTGGTCCAGCTGGTTGGACCAGCTGGTCCGGTCTGATTTTTTAAACATTGCTTCTAATTTGTCACTGATGATATGTCACCCCTCAAAATCGAATTACACAGGTGCAAAATATATAATTTTGCACCTATATAATTTGATTTTGAATAATTTTGCAAAAATGTAAAATTATTTTATACCTGTGCAACTTCATTTTGTATTGATGCAAAATGGTTCAAAATTAAATAGCAAAGGTATAATTTGGCATTTTGTACCTATGCAATTTCATCTTGTATTAGTGCAAAATAGTTTAAAACCATGCATTTTAGCATTTTACACCTATTTAATTTGGTTTTGAGTGTACAATTTGATTTGAAACCATTTTGCATTGGGGAATACTTCACATATTAGTGTTGGTCACTGTTCATTTATTTTTTTTGCACATTAAAGTTGTAAGTCCGACGTGGTGGTCCTATAGTAGTTTTACCGATTTCCTAATTTTTTTGTCCCTCAACAAGGCTCCTCACATTTGATTAACCCCCCCTTTCTCTCTCCTCCTCTCTCTTAATTTTTCCTTTCATGGATAATATCACTTATAATATATCACCACTAAGAACCAAATCAAGGTTCGAATTGCTAATTTCGACACTGTGTTGATGAAATTATAAGTGTATGTTTCGTGGGCATGTTGTGGAAATGCCCGTTTTTCGATAGTCATGTTGATGAGTATGCCGAGGGCATGTCGATGCATGCTAGCAAAAAAAATGATAGTAGTCAAAAAAATCAGTAGCAGCTTCGACATGACTATCAATTTTACTGGCATCCAAACGATATCCCAACATTTCAACAACTTTACCATGTTGGCATAAGCTTTTCCCAAAAAAGACCTTGCCAACGACATTTAAATCACTAAACCAAATTACATAAGTGCAAAATGCCTTTCCTTTTAGGAGAAGAGAAGATCACTACCACAAGTAGTAGTTATCCATCTATATTATATCAATGAAAAAAATTACAAGCTAGAAAGACAATTTCATACATGCATTCGCATCATTATAGATGTTCTCCACCCAACACCGACTATAATTAAACACAACTTCATTCCTAACCCTCCACACAGTCCAAAGCATTGCAACCATGTGGACCCGAGGCTTGAACGAATCACATAGCCCCTTCCACAGATTATCCCACGTTGGCAAAGGGGTGGACAAGGTTCTGCCCCACACATCATCAACCACTAAGCGTGTTCCCATCAAATGGTGGATGTCATCATCAACATACCCACAAAGAGAGCAAAGAGCAAGAGGTGTCCCCATGACCTTATGCCGGAAAGACCTTGTCACCAGCTTGTCTCTTCTTGCAAGCCACAGGACGATCTGCACCTTCAAAGGAACTTTAATTTTCCACATTACATGACAAGCCTGCGAATGCACATCATCATCAGCACTAGGGAGCATCGAATGTTAAGCCTTGGAGGGCTTATAGACACCCTCCCTCCAAATCAAGCAATCAACATCATTCTGTGGATGAAAAGCCTACAATGCTTCCATCAATTGGCCAGACTCCTCAGCTTCCTTACATGCATGGTGTTCAACCTGCATTGTCGTCCTCCACCTCTCAGACTCACCTTCCCACCAATCTGCTACTCTGGCCTCCTTATTCTTTGCCCTGTCATAGAAACGAGGATACAAGTCTGCAAGACACCCATATCCACTCCAATTATTTTTCCAGAACCGAAAGATACGCTCATCACCTACTAAAGACATTTGATTCTAAACCACCATACACACAGACACCCAGAAAGGAGAAGGCAAGGATGGGCGCACCACCCCTTCCAAAGTATCTGACTCCCCATATAAATCTCTAACCACCTACTGCCAAAGGCCATCCTCCTCCTTGAGAATAATGATACCTCGCTTTAATAACAAAGAATCACCGGACTCCCTGAGGGACCACACTCCAAATCCTGCATCCTTCTTTGGCCTGCAAATGGTCCTCCATTTGACCGGTTGTAGGAAACACCCATCATGATTAGTCCCTTTCCAGAAGAATCGCTTCCTCATCACCTCCATCTTTTTAATGACAACACCTGGCTGTCTAAATGTCGAAATAGGGAAAATTGACATGGCAGAGAGGACAAAACTCAGCAGAACCAACCGTCCCCCCTTGGAAAGAAGCTTGCCGCACTACCCGGCCAACCTCAAGGACATCTTCTCAAGGAGGTCCTTCCAATCCTGACTCTTCATCTTCCTGGAACGCAAAGGAAGGCCTAAGTAACGGATAGGCAGTGATACCACTGGCATCTGCAAAATCTGTGAAATGTCATCCTGTGCTTGCGTCATTCCCCCAAAACAAACGAGTGATGACTTGGACCCATTGATTTTCAACCGAGAGAGCTCTCCAAAAATATCTACCAGGTACTTGATGCACTTAGCCTCTTTAGTGCCCCCTTCTATGAAGAAGATTATGTCATCAGCATATTGTAAAATGGACATCAAAGCCCGACTGCTTTTCAACTTATGGCTATGAAGTAACCCCCCATCACATGCCTTAAAGGTAAGACGTGCCAAAGTATCTGTAACGACCCGGTTCCCGAGTCCCTACGAGACATGAGAACCGGACCGACTCGACTAATCCCAAGACCTAGTCGTCCAACGAGGAAGTAACCAAAAGACAGTAAAATAAACCACATTCAGCATGAATATAACTAACAGTAAGAAAGTACAGCAGTAAGGAAAGAAACTACTACAGTAGGTACCACCACAACAGTAAAACAACATTTATCATATAACAAGATCTGCAGGTAAAGAAGGTACAGCGGAAACAAAAACTACTCACTAGAACAGAAACAAAAGGGGTACAAAAGCTGTGGTAACTCTACTGGACCCTACTCGGCCCAGCGTCCTCTGCAGCCGCCGACCCTGGCTGCTCAACACCTGGTCCTGAAAAAGGTAACGAGTGTAACACGTCAGCAAAACGCTGAGTAGAGTGGCAAACTAACTAAAGGCAACAGTAGAGTGTACAGTAGCTGTTATGTTCTATTACTTCCTTTATTCACATCTTTCAATTTTTCTCACTATTTCATTTATTTCTCAGATCCTTTACTTGATCTCGAATATCCTCGTGGGAACGATCTTGATTGCAGTCTTTTCCGAAAGTAGAAGTAGCACGTGGTGCTCTCCTGGCCGGGAGAGTCCCCCGTGGTGATCCTACCCTCAGTCAACCACCCCAAGGTCACTGACAGACGTAACGGTGACTACGGCACGCGCGATAAACGCACAGGTAGCTAGCCCGCACTGGCACGCGGTCAGTCGTTTCCGTTAACGGGTGCGCCCAAAGCACAGCACGGAACCAGGGCAGAGCCCTCTCAGTAACAGGGGTCCAACCCCTCCACAGTAACCAAACCGGGGCCTTGCCCCTCCACAGTCCGCGCACCCTCGCCTGACTACCCTGGTTTGCCCTAGTAGGCCTAACAAGTCGGTGAAGGAGGCTAGCAGAACCCCGGGACCCGTGGGGTAGCTAGTACTCTCCTAACACTACTAGCTCTCCTCGGTACTACGTACACGAGGGCCAACAAGTCGGTACAGAGCGGCCAAGCCTAACCCCGGGTCCCTGGGGCGGCTGGCCCCACTCTGCACTAAACAGGTATAGGTACTTCCCTTGGTACTGCGTACCCAAGAGACAGTACAACTACATCTCAGTTCCATTCCCTTTTCCTTCCAGGAGTTCCACTCCTAATTCCCCGTAGGGTTCCAGCTCTTTATCTCAGAACATCATATGTTTCACTTTCCAGATTCACGTTCTCAAAATCCATGATCTCAAACATGTTTCTTTATTCATAACAGGCAGCTGTTAATTAAATTTACATGCAGCTTTATATATTCCTTTCCATTTTTCCAAGACTGCAGTAATATACATTCCACTAGTTTTTCCATCCTAGGATTCATGCCATATCCTAGGATCTATCATACAATCTAGTTTTCCGGCCCTAGGATTCATGCAACACCTAGGAGCTATCATTCCATATATTTCTCATTCCTAGGATTCATGCAATGCCCTAGGTTCTAGTTATGGTTCCATACTTTAACAGATTTTATTAATACTTAAAGCCACTCTACCAGGTACAACGGGAGCAATGGGGGCGTGATCGGGAATCCCGCGTGCCTCCGCGACTCTCAAGACTGCAACCGAACGAGGTCCTATCACAAAGATCAAACACAAGGAGTGTCTCAGAACAGTGTATAGCTACTGTAGGCGGGTAGAGGAATTAATTCTGAAACGAATGCAACTCGAATCGCGGAAAACGGAGCCCAAACGGGCCCTAAACGGGTCGAGAAAGACGATACTGTGCAAAATCAGACGTCTGAAACTCCTTCCAGACGTCTTAAACGGTGGATCAGAGAATTACCTGTTCAGCTTGGTTCCCCGGACGTCCAGAAGTCTGCAGGGACGTCTTTCCTATACCCCAGACGTCCGATGGTCCACACGGACGTCTGTAGATCACTCCCGCCGTCTGGTACAACTTCCAGACGTCTGATTCGCAAAGGATGGCGAATCAGCGAACCTGCGCACAGCCAACCCCCCTCCCTCAGTACGGTCAGTCGACAAGAAGGAAGGAGAAAGCGGAAACTCACCTTTCAGACGTCTGTATGATCTTACAGACGTCGAACTTGCCGTCTGGATATCAACCCAGACGTCTGATTCTGGAAATTTTTCCAGAATCAGAACCCTGCTCGGCCTCCGCTCGCGACGCCGCCCGCGTCGCACCTCGAGCGTCTACTGCTCAGCCCGCAGCAGGTCCCTCTCTGCGTCGCTCCGCGCCCCCTGCGCCCTCCGCCGGCCGGCCAAGCCGCTCCGGCGAGCTCGCCCTCACGGCAGAGCCCCGCCCTCGCACGCCGCACCTCCTCCGCGCTCACTGCGGCTGCCGCTGCCGCCCTCGCGTCCGCTCGCTCTTGCGCACAGGAAGGAGAAGAAGGAGGAGACGGTGGAGACGGGAGGGGAGGCGCGCCCCCTTTTAACGCCGCTCGGAGAGGAGAGAGAGAAGGCGGCAGGCCGCCTGCAGCCGCAGAGAAAAGAGGGAAATCGCAGGTCTGCGCGCACAGGCGCGTAGACGAATCTCCCGTGCGAACATAACTGTTCTCCAGACGTTTGTAAACGATCCCGGACGTCTGGTCAGACGTCTGGATGTGATCCCAGACGTCTGTTCCGACGTCTGGGCCACCTCCCAGACGTTTTAAAAGGCATCTGGGGCACGCGTTCGTTACAATATAACAAACTCAAAGGAAGTTTCGTCCCCGAAACTTGCGCCAACTAGGGTGCGGGAAAAAGATGTCCAAATAACCATAACAAACTCAAAGAGGACCGAAGCCGGTCTGAAAAGACGTACCCGCGAAAAGCTCCGGGTACCGCTCCCGCATTGCCGCCTCAGGCTCCCAGGTAGCCTCCTCGTACCGCTGGCTCCTCCACAAAACCTTTACCAGGGGTACTTGCTTTCGTCTCAACCTGCGGACGGCTCGGTCTAGGATCTGCACTGGCCGCTCGGGGTAGGTCAGGTCGTCGCTCACCTCGACGCTCTCGTGACTCAGTACGTGGCTGGGATCGGCTACGTACTTCCTGAGGTTGGACACGTGGAACACGTCGTGCACACCAGAAAGCTGCGGGGGAAGGGCAAGTCTGTAAGCAACGGGTCCAACCCGCTCCAGGACCTCAAAGGGCCCCACGAACCTCGGCGCGAGCTTCCCTCTCACCCCAAACCGCTGTAAGCCCTTCATGGGCGAAACACGAAGGAAGACGTGGTCCCCAACCTCGAACTGCACCTCTCTGCGTCTGCGATCTGCGTAGCTCTTCTGTCTGCTCCTGACAGTGCGGAGTCGTCTGTGGATCTGCTCAACTACCTCCTGACTCTGCCGGATCAACCTGGGGCCAACCTCCCACTTGGTCCCCACCTCAACCCAACTCAAGGGTGCCGTGCATTTCCGTCCGTACAGAGCCTCGTAGGGAGCCATGCCGATGCTCGAGTGATAACTGTTGTTGTATGCAAACTCCGCCAGGGGTAGGTGCTCCTCCCAAGAGCCCCTCCAGTCTAGTACACAGGCACGCAAAAGGTCCTCAAGTGTCTGTATCGTGCGTTCCGACTGTCCGTCCGTCTGGGGGTGGTAAGCCGTGCTAAACCTCAACCTCGTCCCCAAAGCCTGCTGAAACTCAGCCCAAAACTGGGACGTAAAGCGGGTATCCCGGTTGGATACGATCTCTCGCGGAACTCCGTGTAGTCGCACCACATCACGGATATACCTCTCTGCCAACTGTGCTGGTCCCAAAGTGACTCGGATCGGCAAGAATCGTGCCGTCTTCGTCAATCTATCCACTATTACCCAGACTGCGTCGTGTCCTCGCTGGGTAACAGGTAAGCCCACCACCAAGTCCATGGTGATGCTCTCCCACTTCCACTCTGGCACTGGAAGCGGCTGAAGCGGCCCTGCAGGCCTCTGATGCTCGGCTTTCACCTGCTGGCACACTAAGCACTGCTGCACGAACTCACCCACATCCCGCTTCATCCCTCTCCACCAGAACTCGCGTCTCAAGTCATGGTACATTTTCGTGTTTCCGGGATGTATGGTGAATCTGGAACCGTGTGCCTCAGTCAGGAGCTCTCTCAACAGCTCCTCGTCTCTGGGGACGCACAACCGTCCCCTCAAGCGTAACACTTGGTCTGTGAAAGAGAAGTCCCCTGGGTCCCCTGATAGTACTCTATCGCGCAAAGACTGCAAGTACGGATCGGCCATCTGTCCCGTGATGATGCGGTCTATCAACTCTGGCCTGGTCTGCCGTGTCACCGTCACTGCCCCACAGTACCCTCGTAACTCTAGAGGTCGCCAACTGCCCACCTCCTCCAAAAGGCTCCAACTCTGTAACTGTAGACTGGCCAAGCGTGCGGGCGTCTTACGGCTCAAGGCGTCAGCCACCACGTTGGCCTTTCCCGGGTGGTAGGAGATGCTGCAGTCGTAGTCCTTCAGGAGCTCCAACCAACGTCTCTGTCTCATGTTGAGCTCCTTCTGGTCAAAAAGATATCTGAGGCTCTTGTGATCTGTAAAAATCTCGAAGGTCTCACCGTACAAGTAGTGCCTCCATGTCTTCAGTGCGAAGACAACAGCTGCCAACTCTAGATCGTGGGTAGGGTAGGTATGCTCATGGGGCTTCAGTTGCCGCGAAGCGTAAGCGACCACGTGACCCCTCTGCATGAGCACACCTCCTAACCCCTGCAAGGAAGCGTCCATGTACACAACGAACCCGCCACTACTGTCAGGGATGGTGAGCACGGGAGCCGAGGTCAACCTCTCCTTCAGCTCCAGAAAACACGCCTCACAGGCGTCTGTCCAAGCGAAAGGCACATCCTTCCGGGTCAACTGTGTCATAGGACGTGCAATCTGCGAAAACCCTCTGATGAACCGTCTGTAGTAACCTGCCAGTCCCAGGAAACTGCGAATCTCAGTGACTGAACGCGGTCTCTCCCACCTGAGCACTGCCTCGACCTTGGCGAGATCCATCGCCAGGCCGTCTCCAGAGATCACATGACCCAAAAAGGTCACCTCCCTCAACCAGAACTCGCACTTGCTGTATTTGGCGTACAGCCTGCGTCGTCTCAGAGTGTCCAGAACCATCCGCAAGTGCTGTCCGTGCTGCGTCCGATCTCTAGAATAGATGAGTACATCATCTATGAAAACCACCACAAACTGGTCCAAGTACGGTCTAAACACCCGGTTCATCAGGTCCATGAAAGCAGCGGGGGCATTGGTCAGCCCAAACGGCATGACCAAAAACTCGTAGTGTCTGTAGCGGGTGCGGAAAGCTGTCTTGGAGACGTCGGTCTCCCTGATCCTCAACTGGTGGTATCCAGACCTCAAGTCGATCTTGGAAAACACCGTGGCACCCCGCAACTGGTCAAACAAATCGTCAATCCTCGGCAGCGGATATCTGTTCTTGATGGTGACCCTATTCAGCTGTCGGTAGTCCACACAAAGGCGTAGGGTCCCATCCTTCTTCTTCACAAACAGTACTGGGGCTCCCCAGGGAGACGCACTGGGCCTCACGAAACCCTTCTCCAAAAGGTCCTGCAACTGAGACTTGAGCTCTCGCAGCTCAAGCGGTGCCATCCTGTATGGCGCGGTGGAGATGGGGCTGGTCCCTGGTACTAGTGAGATCTCAAACTCGATCTCACGCTCGGGCGGTAGTCCTGGTAACTCGTCTGGAAACACGTCGGGGTACTCTCTGACCACCGGGATGCTCTGGAAGTCTGCCACGGGGCTGAGCTCTGCCACCACACAAGCTAGGAAGCCCTCACACCCCCGGCTCAAAAGTCTCGCCGCCCGAAGTGCCGAAATGCACCTGAAACCTCCGTCCACTGGCTGCCCGTGAAACTCGAAGGAAGGCAACTCCGGCGTGGAGAAGACAATCTTCCTCTCAAAACAGTCTACCAAGGCGTGGTAAGCGGACAGCCCAAAGCACAGCACGGAACCAGGGCAGAGCCCTCTCAGTAACAGGGGTCCAACCCCTCCACAGTAACCAAACTGGGGCCTTGCCCCTCCACAGTCCGCGCACCCTCGCCTGACTACCCTGGTTTGCCCTAGTGGGCCTAACAGGTCGGTGAAGGAGGCTAGCAGAACCCCGGGGCCCGTGGGGTAGCTAGTACTCTCTTAACACTACTAGCTCTCCTCGGTACTACGTACACGAGGGCCAACAAGTCGGTACAGAGCGGCCAAGCCTAACCCCGGGTCCCTGGGGCGGCTGGCCCCACTCTGCACTAAACAGGTACAGGTACTTCCCTTGGTACTGCGTACCCAAGAGACAGTACAACTACATCTCAGTTCCATTCCCTTTTCCTTCCAGGAGTTCCACTCCTAATTCCCCGTAGGGTTCCAGCTCTTTATCTCAGAACATCATATGTTTCACTTTCCAGATTCACGTTCTCAAAATCCATGATCTCAAACATGTTTCTTTATTCATAACAGGCAGCTGTTAATTAAATTTACAGGCAGCTTTATATATTCCTTTCCATTTTTCCAAGACTGCAGTAATATACATTCCACTAGTTTTTCCATCCTAGGATTCATGCCATATCCTAGGATCTATCATACAATCTAGTTTTCCGGCCCTAGGATTCATGCAACACCTAGGAGCTATCATTCCATATATTTCTCATTCCTAGGATTCATGCAATGCCCTAGGTTCTAGTTATGGTTCCATACTTTAACAGATTTTATTAATACTTAAAGCCACTCTACCAGGTACAACGGGAGCAATGGGGGCGTGATCGGGAATCCCGCGTGCCTCCGCGACTCTCAAGACTGCAACCGAACGAGGTCCTATCACAAGGATCAAACACAAGGAGTGTCTCAGAACAGTGTATAGCTACTGTAGGCGGGTAGAGGAATTAATTCTGAAACGAATGCAACTCGAATCGCGGAAAACGGAGCCCAAACGGGCCCTAAACGGGTCGAGAAAGACGATACTGTGCAAAATCAGACGTCTGGAACTCCTTCCAGACGTCTTAAACGGTGGATCAGAGAATTACCTGTTCAGCTTGGTTCCCCGGACGTTCAGAAGTCTGCAGGGACTTCTTTCCTATACCCCAGACGTCCGATGGTCCACACGGACGTCTGTAGATCACTTCCGCCGTCTGGTACAACTTCCAGACGTCTGATTCGCAAAGGATGGCGAATCAGCAAACCTGCGCATAGCCAACCCCCCTCCCTCAGTACGGTCAGTCGACAAGAAGGAAGGAGAAAGCGGAAACTCACCTTTCAGACGTCTGTATGATCTTACAGACGTCGAACTTGCCGTCTGGATATCAACCCAGACGTCTGATTCTGGAAATTTTTCCAGAATCAGAACCCTGCTCGGCCTCCGCTCGCGACGCGGCCCGCGTCGCACCTCGAGCGTCTGCTGCTCAGCCCGTAGCAGGTCCCTCTCCGCGTCGCTCCACGCCCCCTGCGCCCGCCGGCCGGCCAAGCCGCTACGGCGAGCTCGCCCTCACGGCAGAGCCCCGCCCTCGCACGCCGCACCTCCTCCGCGCTCACTGCGGCTGCCGCTGCCGCCCTCGCGTCCGCTCGCTCTCGCGTACAGGAAGGAGAAGAAGGAGGAGACGGTGGAGACGGGAGGGGAGGCGCGCCCCCTTTTAACGCCGCTCGGAGAGGAGAGAGAGAAGGCGGCAGGCCGCTTGCAGCCGCAGAGAAAAGAGGGAAATCGCAGGTCTGCGCGCACAGGCGCGCAGACGAATCTCCCGTGCGAACATAACTGTTCTCCAGACGTCTGTAAACGATCCCGGACATCTGGTCAGACGTCTGGATGTGATCCCAGATGTCTGTTCCGACGTCTGGGCCACCTCCCAGACGTCTTAAAAGGCGTCTGGGGCACGCGTTCGTTACAGTATCCACAACCAAGATGAAAACCAAAGGTGCAAGCGAACATCCTTGCTTCACCCCCTTCTGCAGCTGGATCTATTGACCAGTAGGCTTCCCATTCACCAGTGGGGAAAAAGATGAAGTGATAATACATCTCTTCATCCGCTACACCCACTCCTCAGGAAAGCCTCTCCTCCTGAAGATCTCCCACTGATATGGCCACAAGATAGAATCATAAGCCTTAGAAAAATTTACCTTTCATAAAAAGGTGGCCTTCCTCCTACGACCCCAACTCAAGATCATCTCTTGCACCAAGATAAAAAATTCCTACAGAGAGCGACCTTTTAGAAAGGTCGACTAGACCAAGCTAATCAAAATTGGCAAAACCTCTCTCAAACTGTTTGCCAACACCTTACCAATCACCAGATAAATGAAGTTTGATAAGGCAAATAGGATGCTCGCACTGGCAACGCCATGGAAGAATTTTATGTTGGAGTCACCCTCCTTCAGCCAAATATGTCTGGATTTCTACCTCCAATCTATCTCCCTTTTCAGATCCTTCTGCACCATAAACTCCTAGAATGCCTTTCGCTGTGTAATTTCCTCCTCTGACAGAACATCCACCTCCTCCTTCATGTCCAAACTGTGCACACCATCCAACGCCTCCTAACCCCTCTGTGCTTTGACGACAGCGATGGACTTGCGGTACTCAAAGAGAACATGACGCAACCCCATGAGCTTGGACGCCAAACTCTATGTGGACATGCCAACATCATCCTGTGACTCCCACCAGGAGGATACCATCTCCCTGAACCCCTCCTCTCTCAACCAAGAGCGCTGAAATCTAAAGCAAGTGTGTGTAGAAGCCCCTTCTCCACTCTCCCAAAGGATGGGAGTATGAAAAAGGCCTCTTCATGGCCACCACCGAAGCCAACTAAAAAAGTCCCATCATTTCCACACTACAAAGGAACTTGTTAAGTCTAGACATCTGTCCACTGGCATTACACCGCGTGTACGAGACTCTTGCAATAGGAAGGTCCACTAGCTTCAACTCATCCACCACTGTCTGGAACCCAAAGGTGGACAAATTTGTACGTCCATCCAGTCGATCAGAGGAAATTAGCGTGGCGTTGAAATCCCCACCAACCAGCCACACCCCTCCTTGCACCTGGTTAGCTACTTCACTTAACTCATCCCACAACTGTGGTCTATCTCTCTGTACACATGGCTCATACACACATGTTACAAAGAAGTCGTTGTCATCAATCAACCTACAAAACTTACATTTAGTGGAAAAAGAGCCAGACCACATGTCTTTTAACTGCAAGGTGCCTGTCTTCCACTACACACATAAGCCACCTGATCTGCCCAAAACCTGGACGTGTCGAACCTCTGCATGACCACCCAACAACAACGGCTACTGGACAGAGGCACCCTTACCCTCCACATGTGTCTCCTACAGAAGACAGCAATCCACCCTCCACTCCTTTAAGTACCTAGCCAATGCCCCATGCCTAGCCTTGTCGCATAGCCCATGCATGTGCCATGAGAAGACCCTCAACCTGAGAAGGTCGAGTTCACACCTCTTGTGCAAACCACACCAACAACTCTGGCAATTTACTCATCATCAACCCGAGGCGTACTGACTGTGCCCCTAGTCCTTGACTTGTATCTACCCTGCCTACTGCCTCCTTCCTGGGAAGACGGCCCAACCTCATAGGTTACACCAGCCTCGATGTGGGAGGTGAACTCACCACCCTTCTCCTCCATCTCTCCCTATCGAGCTCCACGCTACTACCAGCCCCCTCATCTATCACTACCAACATACCGGTCCCCATCACCCCTTCCATAGTAGTAGTTTTATCCACATCAGAACTCTCCCTTACCTCCTCAGGCACAACCTTCCTCTTCATGCCCCCACCACCATCGTTCCCCTCCTCACACTTCACCTCCCTCAACTGCACCCACACATCCTCCTGTGAGCCCTACCTACATTCTCTTTCATTGGCTTTTGAGGGTAAACTGGTTGCACCTCCACCAGAAGATGTAGCAGCCATGACGATCCCCCACATCTCAAGATGACCCTATCAGGAAAGGGCCCCTCCTGTTTGAGGACAACTTCCACGTGCACCACGGTACCATCACCCTCCTATAGACCAACCATAGATCCCTCCTTCAAACGACCAAACCTTGACACCACATGCGATACCACTACTGTCGACTGAAGATGCCAAGGCAAATCACGTATGGTGACCAATCCACTTCTGATGAAAGTTCACTGCAGTGGCCGCTCTGGTAAGGCACCATCAAAAGGGGAGACCAATCTCCACAACACCGTCAAATCTCCAATCGAGGAGGATCAGAACTTCTACCTTTCCACATCGGCATCACACAATCTGAAGACAAGAAAACAAGATGCACCCAAGATAGCAATCTTCCACATTGATGAGGAAAGAGAGAGGGAGCTTACTGCCTCGCGTAGATGCTCCAATGAAGAAGATCCACACATGACTTCTCCAATCAACGCCCTACGTAAGAGCACCTCGATAGCCAACACCTCCAGTGAGAGGGGAATCTCTACGTCCAACAAAGGGGGAACCGATGGAGGTGGTGATCTACCTCTCCTCTCCTCCATGCTAGGGTATACAGGTCCATGCTCCCACCTGGCCTCATGTTCACGAACACCCACCTGGTTAGGCTGCGCCCTCCACCCCTCCTCACCACGAGGGCCCCTCAACACCTACCTGCATGATGCCCACGGCCAGGACCGCCACACACGAGACAAACAGGAGCGTTCCTGCAATCCTTCGCCATATAGCCCCTTTCCCTACATCGATAGCACATATAGTTCATCCTCCCTCTGCCACGAACATCCTTCCACACTCCTCCACGGTCGCTCCTCCACACACTGCCTCCACCACGATCACCCCTCCACGCTCCTTCCTCCCTGCGGCCACCGGAGAGCCATCGAGACCCACCTTGCCCAAAAACATCGTCGTCCCTAATTAGCTGCACCCTCTAGAGGTGTTCCCTACTCTAGTGGCGGGGGACGTGGCGTGGTAGCCCTTACGCTTGATCCACGTGCACATGAAGGTTGGTGTTGCGGCATTGCAAATCATCCATGAGAGCCTCCCCACCATCGTGCGAGAGGTGCCTGAGTCGTCTACACGAGGATGGGATGCCATCTGGCCTCTGGCAAGGGTAAGTTCGAGAGGAGGAGGTGGTGTCGTCCTCCTAGGGTTTTCCCTCAAAAAATCATTCTACACCTACGTAATTTGATTATAAATCATTTTCTACTAGTGTAAAAATTATTTTAAATTGCAATGGTTCAAAATCAAATCGTAAAAGTTTAATTTGACATTTTATGTCGATGTAAAATCATTTTTCATGTGTATAATTTTGTTTTACCTGGGTGTAAAATAATTGAAAATCAAATTACACAAATTTGATATTTTATACCTATTTAAATTGATTCTGAATATACAATTTGATCTTACATCGATGTAAAATGATCTAGAATCAAATTGTAATTGTTTAGAATTAAAAATTAATGATGTATTTTGATTCAAAATAAACAAATAATCTAAAATTTTATTGAAAAAAAACATCACGGGTGTAATCACCTGTACATTTAAATTTATTTTTATTTTAAATATTTAGGAAGAATGGAAATATAAAAAATTTTATTCTACAGATACGTATCAAATACTTTCAGAAACTTCTCTAATGATACGTAGTATATTAAGATGCTTGCTCTCGTAGAGTGCGGGTTAACTTATGCTTGTTGAAACAATTGGAGGGCTCCCACCTCATTGACTGTAGGCTCATCACTCTCTACCACAACAGCCATTATTTCCTAATTGGGAATGTGCTTTCTCTACCACTCTTGTTGTCACGTCACTACATACCCTCGTACCTCTCTCCCTGCTTCGTTGCTCACCTATGTCCGGTGGTCAAGGAAGTAAGTGAACCACTCACCGTACAGCGAATCCACCACCAAAATCACAGACGAGGAGTGGTTGTAAGTTGCAACTGCAACTATTCTGAAGTACCCAAATTTCTATCACGTAGTACACGTAGTTTCACATAAATTCTGTTATCCTGAGCACGAGGACATTGACCAAATCCACAATGGTTGTAACCATAATATCCCAAAGGTAAGATAATCTTTGGCAGGTACTTCGTACAATTCTATGCACACTTATGTACACCTACACATGCATGCACACGCATACAGGCCCACACATGCACATGGGAGCACATGCTCGCATGCCTGCCGCGCACATTCACAGATGTGCACGCTACACGCAATACTGGCAGATATCTGTAGACTGATATATTTGCACAAAACCTATAACCGATTGCAAACAAAAATTCAAGAAGAGTCTGCTTCAGAAAATAATATCCCACGGTGGGCCCAGCGGGGCGCACGCTTAATCGGACCGGTGTGGGCCCAAACCCAAAGGCCCAACCTTTTAGAAATCTCCGCGGATTAGTCCACTGCCACAACGTCCCGCTTATCCGAAAGAACACGCCTATCCGAAGTCCACTTTCCGAACTTCAGAGGCTGTGGGGGCCCCACCCCCGCCCTTCACCGCCGCGGCTGTGCTCGTGGACGCGGCCGCGGGCGCGCCAATGGCCCACCACCCTCTCCCAATATCCCGCAAAACCCTGGGACCTCACCATAAAATTCCCCAACCGCCCTCCACCACATCTCTCTATATAAACCCCACCTCCCGCCGTTCCTCTCCTTCCCCCGTAACAAGCCAAGACCAACAAGACCAAAACCAAACACGACGACGACGACGACCACCACCACCACCAACACGGGAAAGAATGTCGATTCCTAGAAAGCTCCTACAATCCACAAGCCTCGTGCCGGACCCTCCCGCCGAATCGAGCATCATCGTGATCCTCGCAGCCCTCCTCTGCGCATTGATCTCCGTCGCGGGGCTCGCCTGCATCGCCCGGTGTGCCTGGCTCCAGAGGCGCGCGTCGGAGCCGCCGAAGCCGCCCAAGAAGGGTGTGAAGAGGAAGGTGCTTGACTCCTTCCCGAAGGTCCCCTACGTCAAGGGCGTGACGGTTGGCGGGAGGCTCGTTGCCCCCGATTGCCCGATCTGCCTCGCGGAGTTCGTGGAGGGCGAGGAGGTGCGGATACTCCCGCAGTGCGGGCACGGCTTCCACGTCGGATGCGTCGACAAGTGGCTTGCCAGCCACTCGTCCTGCCCCTCCTGCCGGCACATCCTCGCCGCCGGGTGGTCACCCTCGACCTCCTGCGAGAAGTGCGGGGCAAGGTCCACGGGGGCATCGCCCTCGTCTCCGGCAGAGGTGGTGGTGGACATGGCGAAGGCGGCGAGGGACGGTGACGGGAACCGGTTCTTGCCGTGACACGTCGAGCCCACGATCCTCGAGCGGTCACTCAATTCTCAGGGGGTTGCCGTGCAAATTTCCCGCAAAGTTGACTTCCAATGGACACGGTCGAATGCTGCTCCAAGTGACTGTCAAGATCAGAGTGGATTGAGATTTCTGCAGAGTCGGGTCGGACCAGTCAGAATGTCGAGTGGACTCGTGCGATAACCCCGTGTTAAGCGAGCCTTCTTGGTTCTCGCCATGAACTTGACGGTGTTGGAAGTGGGCATTTGGCCACTTGTGTTTTTTAGCTGTGTATAGACTGTTGTTGGTTAAGCTCACTCAGAGGCCTCTTTGGTTTTCTTTGTTTGGTTAACTTATCAAAGGTGCAATTGCATGGTTGCAGGAAAAAAATGTGTACGGAAATCCTCGTATGGGGTCAATTGGCAATTGGATGATTAGGATTATTCCTTTTTGGTGTGGGGGTTGTGGGTATCGTTGAGTGGTGGGAAGGGATGAGGGTTAGAATTGGATTCAGATGGTGACTGGGAGGGAGGGTTGTTTGTGTTTGGAGGGTAGTGATGGATCGTTCAAGGTGATCAAAGGAAGGGATCGGATCCCTTTCAAATTGGACGCGGACGGTACTCGTCTTCAAGGGAGGGGAATGTGAGGGGAATGTGGGTGCTCTCTCGCAGTCGCAGGTCCAGATCTAAAGAAAGGGTAGGGGACGGTCAATGGATTCTTCCAAATGGCTCACGCATCCTTAGGAATCGATACCATGATCACATTAATCGGGAAGATACCGACTTTGCCATCCCTCGGACTTGGCTTTCCAAAGGGCGATATCCAACAAAAGTATAAGCCATTATCCCTTAATTTTGCAAATAGAGATGCCAATTCGCGTCCCTTCCAATGAGGATTTGACCTAATCTGCACCCAATTGGGGCAGCCATTTTGCTCACAAATTTCGCTTATCTGATTCTTCAATTACACATATTTATATATATGTGCATGTGTCACGATTCATAAACTCTAACTCTTACCTTTTAGACAAACGTTTGATGATAAACCTGTTCGATGATGGGAATTTCGTGTATGTTTGGTTGGTTGGTGATGTAGTTGTGTTATCATACATTATTGTAAAACACGTTAGGGATAAGGTTTTGCCACGAACATGTTCTTGTTTTTCTCTCGTATCAGAGAGATCATAATCTTTCACGTCAATATATAGGTGCTAAGGGGGACCCAATGGGAAAGTGGGTACTGGGAATCTTGGATGGGTTGCCTCCATTGGACAAGTAGGGTGTGTACGGCTTAGGGTTTGTTAATGGTGGATGACCCAGCATTCCAGATGCCAAGGGTAGCATCACGCCTTTCATAAAAGGGATGTGCTATCAACTTGTTCCTACCTAGAATAATCAAGCTTATGTGCTTGGTCTTACTTCACCACTGAGAAATGAAAGATGAACATTAGCTCTCAATGAAAAGGAGGTTCCAATGCGAATATCGAATTATGATTTCACCGATCCTATCTTCGACGTATCCTCCTTGCATAAGACTCAGGCATGGCCAACTCCTTGGACCAGGTATGGAGAGGCCAAATCTCACCCAAATCATCCCATTGACATCCATATATCTAGACATGGGTTGAGGGGAGAAAACTCTGGTCTTAGTAAACACTAGATACTTGTTACAACTCGGTTCCCGAATCCCTATAGGATCCGAGACTGGCTCGACACGACTAATCCCAAGATTCAGCCATCCAACAAGAAATAACCAACTAAAAAGTATGAAAGCAAACTACATTCACTATGTAAGTAACTAACAGTAAAAGAATATAAGCAGTATAGGAAGTAAAAGATGCTAACAGTACATATTATCACCACAACAGTAAAGTAAAACAAAGTACAGAAACGGAAATGGTAACAACAGTTTAAAACTCACTAGCAAAAGGAAATACAACTACAGTAAAAACTACTGCTGAGCTTGACTGGGCCCAGCGCCTTCTGCAGTCGGTGACTCGGGCTGCTTAACTCCTGAACTTGAAAAGGGTTATGAGTAAAACGGAGTCAGCGAACGCTGAGTAGAGTGGTAACTAAACTAACTAAAGTAGTAAAGGTTAACAAGTAAATCTATCTTTCTAATTATTTTATTTTACAAGTCATTTCTTTTCGTACATTGGTTTACTTTTAGATCTCTTTCTTGATTTCGTATGTTCTTCGTGAGAACGATCTTAATTGCAGTCTTTTCCGAAGAGTAGAAGGCACACGTGGTGCTCTCCTGGCCAGGAGAGTCTCCCATGGTAATCTTACACCCAGTCAACCACCCCGAGGTCACGGACAGACGTAGCGGTGACTACGGCACGCGCGATAAGCGCACGGGTAGCTACACCGCACTGACACGCGGTCAGTCGTTTCCGCTAGCGAGTACGCCTAAAGTACAGCATGAGACAATATAGGGCCTAGCCCTCTCAGTAACAATGGTCTAGCCCCTTAGAACCAAACATGGGTGTCGTCCCTCTACAGTCCACGCACCCTTATCTGACTACCCCGGTTTACCTCGTGGGCCTAACAAGTCGGTGTAGGGTGGCTAGCTGAACCCCGGGCCTCGTGGGGTGGCTAGCTCTCTTCCTACACTAGTAGCTCTCCCCGGTACAGTATACGCGAGAGCCAACAGAAGTTGGTGTAGAGTGGTCAATCCTAACCTCGGTTCCTAACCTAAGGGCGGCTAGCTCCGCTCTACACTAAACAGGGGACAGTCGCTCTTCTTGATACCACGTACTTAAGGGCCAGCACACTTCCTACTCACATTACCAGATCCATTCCATTCATCCACAAGAGCTCTACTCTTAATTCCCCATAGGGTTCATACTCATTTTCACCATGTTGTTCCATACCAGGTTTCATCGTTCACATTTGCATTCTCGTATTATACACATGCAGCTCGTATTTCTATAATTAACATATGTGACAAGTGATATCACAGGTAACTGTTAAACTAGCATAGGCATTTCATATTCTAACAGGCAGCTCGTATTTATTAACAGATAATTGTTTACAATTCTACTCATTCATTTATGACTGCAATCTTAAACAAGCATACAAACGGTGCAACTGTTTCTCGTCCTAGGATTCATGCCACGTCCTAGGTTTCTAGTTATCCAGTTTCACATGTGCATTTATGTTTTATAACTAAAACAGGGGGAAACCACTCTACCAGACAATCTGGGAGTATTAGGAGCTCGAACGGCAGACTCACGTGCCTTTGCAAGCCCCGAACACGCAATAGATCGATGTCCTATACTAGGGAACATACCATAATGAAACATTCAGAAGAGTATATAAGGCTTTTTTACATGTAGAGGAACTCACAAGGAAACCATAGATACTTTGTTTGCATAAAACGGACCTTAAATGGATCCTAAATGGGTCAAAAACAAGACTGCAAAACCAAATCAGACGTCTGGCACAAGGTCTAGACGTCTTAAAAGTCACCAGGGTCTCACCTCAAGTTCTTGCGTCGACCTTAGACGTCCAGGACCCTTATTTAACCGTCTGGACTCAGCTCCAGATGTCCGACCTCTCCTCCAGTTGTCTAGGAGTGCTTCCGGTCGTCTGGTAAGCTGTCCAGACGTTCGAAAGGTATGGGAGGGCATGCCTCGCATCTTCCCAAAGATGTTCCTGCATGCGACAGACCAAATCTTCCACTTTTAGCCACACAGATCGGCTTTGCGGTGCGGCCTGCATGGTCATAACCGTAAGAGGAACATACTTTCGCGAAACCTTGCTTTCAGATGTCCGGTGTCATCACCAGACGTCCAACCCATTGTCTGGACGGCCCTCCAGACATCTGATTCTAGGAGAAACCCAGAACCAGAGCGACCTCCTACTCCCCTCGTCGTGTGCAGCCGCGGCTCCTCCTCGCTTGCAACTCCGACTGCAGCAGGGTGTTGGGGATGATTCCCCCGACGCACTCCTCCTGCACATGTCGCTCCGGTCGTGCGTCCTCTGGCGAGCTCCCACGAACTCGCAAGCTCAAGCTCTTCCTTCTCTCTTCACGTCGCCTCTCCTCCTCGCTTCTCGCTCTTGCGCCCTCTCTCTCTCGCTCGTCCCTCTCGCTGCAATGGAGAGGAAGGAAGGTGGTGGTGGAGTGGAGAAGAGAGTAAGGGGGAGAGGGGCCTTATATAAGGTGTGGGGTTAGGGTTCGGGAAAGAGAAAAGAAGAGAGAGGAGAGAGGAAAGCTGTCTGTGTGCAGCCAGCGCGCAGATGCGACCCTGCATACAAAATTTTAAATTTCCAGACGTCTGGGAAGGGGTTCAAACATTTGTCCAGACGTCTGACTAATAGTACAGACATCTTAAAAGGCTCAGTACAGAACGGGTCTTTACAATACTAGATGCTTATTAGACTTGGGATGCATTACTATACTAGAACACAGCTCATTCCCGTGGGAAGATTCCCCTCCCTTGCTTCAATAAATAGAAACACAAGCCTCACTCTTCTACTAGTTCCTTGGTTCTCACACCACCATTTCAATTCTTATGCTGCCACTTTGGTTTTTGAATTGCTAGTGCCATCAAGATCGATGTAGTGGTGGGCTACAAGGCCTTAGTCTTCCAAGCGGTCACCTATAGGTTGGTTGGTTGCTCTTGGGTGTTCTGAGGAAGGCAAGCTAGCCAGTCGTCCCTAGGTGGTCTGGCTAAAATAGCAATGCCACGACTCAACCAGTGGACTATTTATCTTGTCTTTGGGTTGGGCTGGCTGCCTTATTAGATTTTGTTTGGGCCTATTTGTCTCATGGATCAGTCTCCGATGACCTTGACTTTCTTTCTCCCATTAAGAATCGAGTAGCTATCACAAGCATCCATGTGAATTTGATCCTTCTTGCCTGCATTTATGTGAAAATTTCTTTTCTTCCTGGAGGCAAGACTCTCTCTTATGCTCTCATCACACATCCACACCCTTGGATGCATTGAGGCATGAACCAACAAAACAACCTGCCACCCTCCTTCCCCTCCTCACACCATGTTAAAACAAGGAACGAAGCTCACTTGGTCACTTGCTTTTTTTAATGGTCGTATTGTCCTTCCTTTGCTGCTCACTTATCTTAGATAGACTCTAGTGGATCGATTGCCATCCAGATTAAGGTAATGGGATGTGGACCAGCCCGGGGCCTTGACCAAATCTTGACCCGTTTGTGTCCAATCATCCATTTCTTTCAATAAGGCAATATTAATTCGCATCCTTAGCATGTGCTATGCCTGTTAAACAAGGAGTTGTTATTACACCCTTTCGACAAAAGATTGGAGTCAAAAGAGTCCTTTTGGACTCCTCCCATTGAATTCGCCGTGAGTTTCGCAACTCGAGGATGGATTCTTCGTTTAAAGCCTTGGCTAGAATTTCAACTTTGCTCCTAGAAAATTAGGTAACTCACTGGTGTGGCCCTGCTTAAATAGTTGGGGTCAACCAGTCCATCTGAATTAAACCTCGATATCGAGCAAACTGAACTGTACTTGGCTTAGCTTGAGCACGTACTCAACAAGTCCAAAAGGGCTTAAGCTTGACCGAGTTGATTTTAGCTGGTTTTGAGCTTGACTTATTTAAATACAGTGACAATTGCATGTAAAAAGATATAGCTTACTTTTTTTGCGTGATAGAAGTAATTTTTCATAAACCACATGTTTAACCTTATACGTATACATAAATGCTAATTGAGTCAATGAGTCAGGGTTCTCGAGAGTACAAATCCTCATTGATAATAATACTTACCCTACTCTGATTGCATCTATATCTTTTTGGATTTCAGCAGAAATGTAGAAATGGATTAGAGCATATATACATAACCTCAGGTGGAAAGGTAAGTAGTTCTGCTTTCGGAGTGGTTCTGGTTGCACTTCCTAAGTCACTTAATCAATCAACATCTTAATGTTAAAACAATGTTCTCCATAAAAGGGATGTGCATGGGTAAGTAGATGATAAGCTTTGGGAACCAGATAAGCCGATTCTTATCTCCAAAATATCACCTTGCAAGTACCAAACAAGGTGCGAATGCAGTGCTTGGTACTTACCTCGTAGATAGTTTATAGTTTGTTCATTGTGCTTTATTTTATTTTTTTTTCTTTTTGGCAACATCCACTGCTAAGCACGGCCCTTTCACTCTTCCCTTATCCTTTGCACGACGGAGAGAAGACACTCATCATTTCGGAAAAGGGCCCCCCCAGAGGATGCAAGTGGTTTTATTTTGGGCTTCTTTCTTTGCATTGGATGAGATTGCCCATTTGATTAATATCCACATGCAGAAGGATTGGCCGGTAGACTAAAGCAATTCCAATCAAATAAGGCATCTCCAAAAGAGTGGGGCCATAACCATCAATGCCAAGGTTTGCTCGTCCATTGGTTTGGTACACGGGAATTTATATAAGGTAGTGGATCCGATCTAGGACCAATAAGAACCTGTGTATGATGCCACTTTCAATCTCCAAGAAAAAGGGTATGAAAAATTTATCATATCTTCCTGTTTAACCCAAGGGGGCACAGGTGAGTCAAACTTAACTCAACTCAACTTGATTAGATCATGCTTAACAAGCCTAAGCGGATGAGTCAAACGAGTCCATTTGTAACTCATCGCTTAAAGCATTAACAAGTTAATATGACCTAGTAGTCTTTTGATTTTTGATTTTGCTGAGAAGGTAAATTTACTACGTATGAGATTTGATCTTGTGACTTTTTTGATGTTCTTTTGGTAAGCTAACCCTTTTTCCGCAGTCAAAATGCTCGCAATGATAGGAATATGATTTTCTATAAAGCACATGTTTAATGTTTGGGTACATACCTACAACTTAATTGAGTCAATGAGTTGAATTCTTAAGCTTGAGTTGAACTCAGCTCGAGCCTAATTTGATTGGAAAATCGAGTTGGAAGCTGAACTCAAGCTTGACTTGGATGATCATTAAATTGGGCTTTGCAAGCTCGAGTTGGGTTCATCAAGTTTGAGTTAGACGTCCAACCCTTAGGCACATGTGAAACGACGTTGAGTGGAGAGGAGTCCGAGGGAGATAAGTGAAGTGGAGGGAAGAAAGGATATATGCGGTTCCATGAAATGGAGGGGAGAGGAGTTATATGATGAAAGGAGGATTCGACTTATTTAAAGAAGAAAGAAGGGGATTGGCATGACAATTATTAAGGTGTGGATTCGACTCAATTGAGTCTTGACGTTTTATTTTGCTAATGGGTCGGTGCAACCGAGTGGGATGAGTAATGTGGTCCTAGTTGCGGATTGGGGTCGTTGACCATGCAACGAGAAATTGTAGGCACCGCTATTGAGTAAAGAATATGATGGGAATTGAATTGAGAGATTTTTTTATTGAATAAGGTGAATAATAAGGAACCGAATAGCTAGAGATTCATGGATAAAATATATGGAAAGCGTACCTTCAAGCTAAGGTGATTACATTAGTACTTCCATGCGAATCACTATCAGGGTGCACTTGCGTGGCCCTATCAACGGCTAACACGTGTCCGGGAGGGGTTGATCCGATCGAACCGACGATCCAGACCAGTTCAAAGGGTCGATTCAATGAACCTCAAATAAATTTGAATTTTGTAAATCAAGATGCCGTTGGATTCGTTATTTAATTTTTCACATTTTGGAAGCACTTATGTTGCTTTCTAAGTTGTGTTATTATTGAAAAATTAACTTAGTGTCCCTCCTTTTGACTCAGGAATGATATCCGAAACCTATTTAAGGGAAGGGGAACAGGAGAAGGTGCTTTCGACTTCGATGGAGTGTTTGTTGATTGCCATGACCCTCAGGTGGTTGGAGGTAGAGTGGTCCTACCTCCTCTCCTCGTAACTTCATGTGTATTTAATGAACAATCCGAATTTCCTTTTGTCGAAGAACACGACCACCGTACCTACATTCAATGGTTTTGTGACCACTTGGTGATAAAGGCCAACAAATTAATCAACACCAGCAACATGATAGAATTTTTATTTTTTATTTTTTTCGTGTTGAATTGTGATGGTAACTAACAAGGTGACATTGTGACATTAAGGAAATGTGAGTGTGTAACAATGAAATGGGATGAGGTAACTCTCTCCCTCACAGGAAAAGGAAAAAAAAGAAGAAAGAAGAAAATCTTGAACCATGATAGATGTTAGAGACAAGCTAAGGGCATTCAAGGGAAAATTAAAAGCTAAGTTTGTAATGGGATAAATAATTTTGATGAACTCTAATGATGAGGCAAAATATGAAAGTAACATGGGATATGGATGGAAATTGAACCAGTAGGTTGAGCTCAAAAAAATGATGGGATGCATGTTGCGTTGAGAATGAGGGTGACAGACTTGTGTTAAGTTACTGGTACATGGGAAAAGAGCACGATCTTTGCATACACGAGTATCGAAGAGAGTTGACCTTGCCTCGACCATCATGTATGTGAGTATTGGGGCGAGCTAACCACGCATTGGCGTTGGTAGGAAGCTGGTCTCCACGAGTTGGACCCGCGGTAGGGAATTGACCTACCCACGTGGACACTTTGTTGGGCCCATGTGACACCAACTAGGATAGCTGGGTGATGAATACATAGTGTTGAGGAGATGGTGTGGTTTTGTTACTGTTCTTGTGCATATCCTTTAGTAGAAATGACTGGCCATGTGCTAGTGTGAAATAGCTCCTACGTGTCTATCGCACGTGCCATAGTCGCCACTATATCATGTTTGAGACCCTCGGGGTGATGGACTAGGTGGTAGGGTAGGTGTAGGGTGTTCTCCTGACCAATAGGGTATCTCATGATCACCCTACGATCGGGAAATACTACAACAAGATCGTCTTTGTAGGAAACATTTGAGTTTGGAAAGAGTCACTATACGTAGTGGGGTACGAAAAAACAAAAAGAGATAAATCAAATGAAAATGAAATTGGCAAAAATATCAAATTAAATATTCCTAATACAACAACCCCTGTCGACTTTCACTACATCTTTACTACCGTGTTCCATTTGTACTGCTTTTCTTTTGAGCCACTGTACTTAATTTTTGCTGACGTTTACTTTAGTTATGTACTCAGGTCAGGCTAGTCGGTAGCCCTAGTTTGTAGCTGCGAGAGATGTGGGTGCAGGACCTAGCCACGCACCTCGATAGTACTTTGCTAGCTAGTTCCATTTCCTTTTATAGCTCCTCTTTCTAGTTGTATTAAAATTGAAACTCCTTAAATTTCCATGTTTTATTTTTTCTTGATAGCTATGTCCTGCATTTACATTTTAGTAGTGGATGCTCTTTACTACTTTCTTTACTACAATTGAGATTGTGGTTTGTATACGTGTGTTGTGCCTTATGTATATTGCTTATTGGATGACTAAATCCATGGCTAGGAGACCATCGATTCTGGTTGTTTCCCCAGACGGATTCAGGTTAGGTTGTAACACCACATGCTTGCATGCACCACACCTCTGCGCCTATAAGCACTCCAAGCGTCATGTCCTCTTAGTCGTGTCGCATGCCTATGCATGCCACATCGCTGTACCCACACGTCCGTTGGCACTCCAGGCATTGTGTCCCTCGAATAATCTCATCCCAACGCCACATGCAAGACACGTGTGCATTATGCTACAATGTGCTCTCCGTGTATGCGTGCACACTACACCATGCCCTCCTTTCATGTGCGTGTTGCACACATTCATCTTGTACGTGCATGCACTGCCTACTTACCTAGCATGCTACACGTGCACACTGCACTTGGCTACACACACCATGCACCACGCCAGTGCATCCAACGAATGCGTGTGCTGCCAAGGCACATGCTTAATGTTAAGCTACTCTAGCAGCTCTCTTGTGCCATGTGAGACACACACATTTGAGTGTGGTCCCATACTTGGCTACCACCCAATGACCAAGGGTCCCAACTTAGCATTGCGCCTAGGTTAGTCCCCATGTGCGAACGCACGGCTCAATGCATTCATCTAGGGGTGTGACAGGCCCCCCCCCCTACTTGAAGGAACATACGTTATCGTCTATAATCCTTCAAGCAAGGCTTGCACCACATCTTTGAACTGCCACAACGTTGTATCACACTCCTAGCTTACTTCTTTCTCTGGATAACCCTTTCACTTGACAAGGAAGTACGTCCTCTGATTCTTCTTACTTTGGCCCTCAACTTGCCAATTGAGAATCTTCTAAGCCACACGCTCGTGTTGAAGTTGGATGTTGGGTGGTGCTTGCCTTGACACCATCCTAGACGATTCCTCCCTGTCCTAGTGGTATTCCTTGAGGAAATTAACATGGAATACTAGATGTACTTTGATCCTCTCTGGCAGTTTTAGTTGGTATGCCAACTTTCCTACACGTCTCACAATCTTGAATGGTCCATCATATCAAGGTACAAGACCCTCGTGTGCCATCTTCTTATGGATCTTCTTTCAAATCTGGGGAGTTAGTTTAAGCCAAACCTTCTTCCTGACTTGAAACTCTACTGGTTTGCAACTCTGTTCGCACTTTTCTTCATCTTGTGTTAGGCCTACACCAACACTTCTTGTTCCTCCTCCCATTGCTCTTGCCTTTCCCTCATAAAGTGATAGGTCATAGGGCACCTACTTTGCGCCTTTTGCTTCACCACCTCATGTGGCATAATGGGTTGCCTTCCCATCACAATCTCGAAGGGGCTTTGACCTGTGGTGGAGTTTCTCTGCAGGTTGTAGCAAAATTGGGCTATGTCAAGATGACTTACTAATTATGTTATTTCATCGTTACGTAGTGCTTCAAGTATTCCTCCAGCAAAGCATTGATCCGCTCTGTCTGCTTATTTGTCTGTGAATGATTGCTTGTAGAGAACTTGAGTTGAGTCTCCAACATCTCAAACAATGTCGTCCAAAAGCGACCTGTGAACCATCGCACATTGCGATCACACACAATATCAAGCGGAATCCTCCAATACCTCACTGCGTGCTGCAGGAACAAACACGCAATAGTCTCCACTGTGCATTCTTGTGGTACAACAACAAAGATGGCATATTTGGAGAATCTATCCACTACCATCGTCTTCGTAGTCTTGCCGTCCACCTTCAGGAAACCAGTGATGAATCCCATTGATACACTCTCCCATGGGCGAAAGGGTATCGGTAGTTGCTCCAGCATTGTTGCCATCTTTTCCCCTCCACCTTGTCTTGTTGGCACACAAGATAGGTTTGCACTAATGCCTTGACATCCTCCTCCATCTTTGGCCAAAAGCAATTGAAGGACAAGAGCGTAAGAGTTCGCTCCACTCCCAGAAGTCCTGCCCATGGCGAATCATTGGTCTCCTTCATAGTGTCTTGTGCAAGCCGCCGCTCGTAGGCACATAGGGCCTTTTGCTCTTGGCGTAGAGGATGCCATCCTCTAGTCAAAATCTTCGAGCCTTCCCCTCAATCACTTGTTGCTTAAGGACCTTAGCAACATTGTCCTTCGTCTCCTTGCGTATATGCACCAATATGTCACCCATGACACGTGTGATTGCTGAGCATCCAACCACATCCTCTGCATTCTCTTCTAGAGGACTCTACAACCTGGTTGGTCTGTCCAAGCTTGTACTGCAACTTGAAATCAAACTTAGCCAAGAAGTCTTGCCACTCTTCTTACTTTAGCATGAGTTTCTTTTGATTGGAAAGCAACTTGTGGCCATGTTATTCACCTACACCATTAACTTACTGCTAAGGAGATAGTGTTGCCACACTCTTAGGCAGTGCATTACTGTCGTCATCTCCTTCTCATGCACAAAGTATTGTCTCTTTGTGTCACTCAACTTGCAACTTTCATATGCAATCAAGTGTCCATCTTGCACCAAGACACCACCTATTGCATAATTGACACATCTTGATGGATTTCAAAGGGCCTTTTAAACTCTAGTAACCGCCAAATGGGTTAGTTCACCACTGCCCACTTTAAACAATTGAATGCCTCTTGGCATTATGGTGTCCACCTCCATGGTTTGTCCTTCCTTAAGGGTCCATGAGGGGAGCATTTTTTTTTCGAGAATTCCTTGACAAACTTCCTATGGTAGTTTGTAAGGACAAGGAATGACTATAACTCCGTCACCTTTCTTAGTTCAGGCCACTCAATTGCTTGAATATTTTTGCGATCCATTTTGATGGTGCCTCAATTGCACGTACCATGCCTTTGTGTCTGCATGCACTCCTCAACCACATTGTGTGCTTGAGCATGCCACGCTGCTGCATCTGTGAGTCTGTCTGCACTCTAAGTGTCTATTCCCTCGTTGAACGATTATAGGGGTATACACGGGTCGGGTTGGGTTGTGTTGGGTTGGGACTCAACTCAAACCCAACCTATAGTTTTCAGGTTGGGATTTTTCCAACCCAACTCAACTCGTTACACTACTGAATCCAACCCAACTCAACTCATAAAATCGACTCGGGTTAGGTCGGGTTGAGCGGGTTATTGATTGGTCAAAGGACTCAAAACTTATGTTTATCTCCTACAAATTTTCTATATCTTTCATACTTAATAACAAAACATTTTAAACTTATAAACAACTTATATCTTCTAAAAAAGAGAATAAAATAGGTAAAAATAAAAAAAACTTGATAGCTGTATAATAGTAATTGCCTCTTCCTTGTAGAAAAGTAAACACGTATTACAAGACAATTATCTTATCAATGTAATTTTTTTCATAGATGTAAGCATTCAAAATAAAAAATTAGATGAAAATCAAAATAATTTTTTACTAGTAAGGAAAAAATTCAAGATATACATGTAGATGTCTTTTAATTCTGTTTAAATAAAGAATTAGATGAAAACCTAAATAATGAGGTCTAATTTAAGTATCAAAGTTTGAATGACTGCGTTGAAGTTTCAAATAATTTAGACTAAATTAAGGGAAGGCAAAGGGGGAGGAGGATGGTCGAGAGAGGGGGTGGTGACCGTTGGCTATAATGAAGGAGGATGGCCGGTGAGGGGGTGGTAGGTTGTGTGGTGATGGTGGTGGTAGCGACTCTAGTGATAGGATGGGCAGAGGGTAAGGTAGAGAGGATGGTGGATGGTCGGTGAGGGGTGGTGAGTTGTGTGGTGGTGGTGGATCGGTGGTGGTGGGCCAGCGACTCTAGTGGTAGGCTTAGTTTGGGTAGAGGGATGGTTGTGATGACGATGGGTGGCCGGTGAAGGGGTGGTGGACTATGTGGTGATGGTGGTGGTAGTGGTGGCAGTGGCTCTAGTGAAGGGATGTGGTGGCTGTCACTAATGTAGAGGAGGAAGAGAGGAAGGAGGAAGATGCTAACCTCGAGTGCTAATGACGAGAACAATGGCGATTGGCGACAACAAGAAGGGAGCTACGAGAGAGGTTAGTGGCGACGATGAGAGAGAAAGCTTGATTTAGGGCTTGCGAGTGGGAGAGAAACTGTGAAGAAGTGCACGATAGAGAGCACACAGGGAAAGGGAAAAGTGAAATTGAGGGAGTGACATGCGTTGTTTGCGTGGTTTTTTTTGTCTCCTTTCAAGTTTAAATAGCGTAGCTTTTTTTTTTTCTTTTAAAATTTTAATAGATACTCTCTCTCTCTCATGTGTGTGTATATGTGTATCGGGTTGAATTGGGTTAGGTTTATTAGACCTCAAACCCAACCCAACCCATTTTTTATCGGGTTGGGAAAATCTCAACCCAACCCAGCCCAATCTAAGTCCCAATCCAACCCAATCAGTTGCATCGCAATGCCATGTGTAAGGCATGTGTGTGTTGTGCTACGTTGTGCTTTCTGTGCACGCATGCGCATTACACTATGTTGCGCTGCATCTCCTTGGACGTGTGTGCATTGTGCCACGCCCTCCTTACATGCGTGCGTTGCCTTGCACTTGCATGCGTACGTTGCGTGCACACTCACCTTGCACACGCATACACTACCTTCTAACTCGGCATACTACACACAAGAGCTAGACTTGGCTGTGACGTAACGATCAAATGTCTCAACTTAACTCTTTGAATCCATCAAGGAGTGTGATAGGCCTACCATTGTGTACTTGAAATTCAACTTAAATGGGTCCATAGGCCTATCCATTCTCATAGCTGTCGACACACCAAAGCCACCCTCAATCTGTACCCTTAGGCCCCGTTTGGTAAGGGGAATAAGTTTATGGAATAAGTTGAAGGAGTGAAATAAATGGTGGAATAAGTGAGTTAACCCGTTTAGATGTTTTGGCGGATTAAAGCTATTCCACAGAGATGGTGAAATAATTTTTACCTCGAGTTAAATCCACTTAACCTGACGTAAATAGAAGATTGGTCAAGTGACGGGTTAAATACTTAACCTGCCAACCAAACGAGGCCTAAGAAACTTTTATCAAACTCCCCGCTAGCAACTTCTTTTCAATTCCTACAAACTACAGGTACCCTCAACAAAAATTCCCACCCCCCCTACCCGCCACTATAAAAGGCGCACACCTCTCCCGCTCTCCCTCCGACTCCAACACCTCCATAAGCTCAAGAGTCTCTGCAGCTCCATAACAGTAAGTGCCAGTCATGAGAAACCTCCTCCAATCCACGCCTCCGTCCCAATCTTCCAGGCAACTGGCCATCAGCTCTAACCTCCCGGTGGTCATCGCCGCCCTCGTATGCGGCCTGATCTCCGTCGTCGGACTCGCACTCGTCGCGCTATGCACCTGGATCCAAAGACGTGCATCGGAGCCACCGAAGCCCTCGATGAAAGGCGTGAAGAGGAAGGTGCTCGACTCCTTCCCTAAGGTCCTCTTCAAGGAGGGCCTAACCGTCGGGGGAAGGCCCATGCCCCCCGACTGCCCAATCTGCCTTGCGGAGTTCGCGGAGGGTGATGAGATTAGGATCCTACCGTCGTGCGGCCACGCCTTCCACGTTGGTTGCGTCGACCGATGGCTTGCTTGCCGCTCGTCGTGCCCCTGGTGTCGTTGCACCTTGGTCGACCCCGCCGCGACGGAGACCACGACCAGCGGCGCATCGTCTTCGGAATCGGCGGTGGTTGTGGAAGTAGCAAAGGAGGCAAAAGGTTATGGCGCCGGTCGGCGTTTGCCCTAACTGTTGTTGAAACAGGAGCCAAATGGTGCTCACATGTCTGATATTATTGGAAGCAAAACAAATGCACCAATGGCCTCGTTCTTGCTGTACATGCAGCATCTCCAAATTTGTAGCAATTTTTTTTTTTTTTTTTCTGAAATAAAGGACGGGAATTGCGAATGCATCTCACTCAATATGTACATATACTATATATAATCCATTCGATGATTTTCCTTTTATGCGTGGAAATTAAATGCTACGACGTTTAGTAATGTCTTCCCTTTGCTTTTTAATCTGGAAGAGTAAAGGATAGCTTATCGAAGGAAGATAAGATGTAACTGTCTTTATTTGTCAGAGGAATAAATTGACGGTCGTCCTCCTTATCGTGATAGGATTCGGTCTTTGCACATTTGAAGACTTTATTTGCTTTAGAAGGTCGAAATGATAAAAACGTGGAATATGCCCTTGCTTACATTCTCTATTTTTTTTTTTATTTGCAAAGAAAAGATTTCGTTAAGGGAACAGTAAAGATACATGATGATAACTTAAGACACCGCACAAGTTCCACAGCAGATTTCAAAGTTTGTTACACGTCCCTTGATACACTTCATCATTGAAATATCGGTGATCGAAACGATCTACGTAAATGAATAATAGGATGTTAAGAATTTACCTTCAAACTTGATCTTTGTTACGACCTGATCCTAAATATCTATAAGATCTGAGATCGACTCGCCTCAACTAATTTCAAGATCCAGTCATCCAATGAGAAATAACTAAAAGTAAAAAATATTCTACAATCACATATGTAATGTAACTAGACAGAAAATAAATAAGCAGATAGTAAAGGAAATAGAATGAAAAGTCTCACATTATTACATGCCATCACAACTACAACAGCAAAAAATAAAGTGGAAATGTAACGGAAATAGTATTACAGATATCAAATACTCACTACAACAACAGAAGTTCATAAACAAAAATGGGACAACAGCTAAAGCTGGGCTCGATTAGGCCTATCTCCCTCTGCAGCCGGTGGTGCTAGCTGCTCAACTCCCTGACTTGAACAAGGTTATAAAATTCGTAGTCAGCTAATGCTGAGTAGAGTGGTGGTTAAGCTATTTACATGCAATTAACATAAAACAATCAACTAATTAATTATTCATTTCCATTAAGCTCAACTAAGTAGTTTTAATTTGTTTATTCGCTTAAGAATCTGGTCATTTCTTGATCTTGACTGTCCCTCAAGGGGACGATCTTGATTGTAATCTTTCCCGTGATGTAGGATATACACGTGGTGCTCTCCTGACCAGAAGAGTCCCCTGTGGTAGTCCGACATGCAGTCAACCACCCCGAGATCACGATCGTGACGTAGCGGTGACTACAGCACACGCGATAAGTGTACGAGTAGCTACCTCACACTGGCACGCGGTCAGTTGTTTCCACTAGCGGGTACGCCTAAAAGTATAGCACAGAACAACACAGGGCCTTGCCTTGTCAGAATAGGGGTCTCGCCCCTCCACAGTCCGTGTACCCTTGTTCGACTATCCTAGTTTGCCTAGTGGGCCCAACAAGAGTCAGTGTAGGGTGACTAGTCCTAATCCCTGGCCTCGTGGGTCGGCTAGCTCCTCCCCTACACTAAGTAGCTTATCTCGGTACCACGTACGCGAGGCCAAGCAGGAGTCGACGTAGAGTGGACAAACCCACCTCGGGTCTCAACCTAAGGGGCGGCAAGCTCCCCTCTACTCTACGTAGCTCACCTCGGTACCACGTATGCGAGGCCAAGCAGGAGTCGACGTAGAGTGGTCAAACCCACCCCGGGTCTCAACCCAAGGGGTGGCAAGTTCCCCTCTACTCTAAAGGGATAATTGTTTTCCTTGGTATTGTGTACACAAGGGCCAAATTACTTCCCATCTACTTACAAGGTTTTTTCTGTATACAAGAGTTCTTCTCCTAATTCCCCGTAAGGTTCATGCTTGTATTCCTTTCATTCCATTTCCCAACATTCAGATCCATTGTTCACATCCCGAGTTTTATTTTTATAACAGGTAGCTCGTGTTTTAATAACTGAGAAAGCATCACATCAAGTAATTAATACACTAGCTAGCAATTAGGGTTTAACATGCATCTCAAAGTAAACGGTATAGCTCAAACAATATTCATTCGCTTCTGCCATAAAGTTCATTTCACATCCTAGGGTTCAATCAAGTTATTCTAAACATGCACTTGTTTAAATCTTAATATTAAAGTAAACCACTCTACTGGTGACACCGGAGGAATGGGGACTAAAATTGCAGGTCTTGTCGTCGTCTGCGGGCCCCGAACATGCTACAGGCTGGAGACCTATACTAGTGACTAAGTCACATCAGACAAGTTCAAAATAATATATAGTTGACACTAACACGTGGAGAAACTCGAGCGGAAAATAATGGTATTTTGTTTATTTAAATCCGACTTCGTTTGGGTCCTAAACTGGCAAAAAACGTGCATACTGTCCAAAATCAGACAGTATGTCTTAAATGATCTCAGAATCTCACCTTGCTTCCCTACGTTGTTAGTTGTAATGACCCGTCCTACTTTTGGCCTTTTAAGATGTCTGGAGTCTCAGTCAGACGTCTGTCCAAACGTCTGGATCCCTTTCCAAACGTCTGAAAATGAAATTTTTTGTATGCACTCCGCGCTCTGCACGCGGGCAGCGCGCAGAACTCCTTTTCTCTCTCTCTCTCTCTCCTTTCTCCTCCTCTCCCTCTCGAACCCTAAACCCATAGCCTCTATAAAAAGCCACCCTCCCCTCCTCTCTTCTCCACTCCACACACCACCATCTCCACCTTCAGAGCGCGGTGGAGCGACGAGAGGAGGCTAGTGAGGGAGTGCGTGAGAGTGAGAAGGAGGAGAGTGAGGGAGAAGGAGGAGGAGGTTGAGGTCAGGAGCTTCGGTGGAAGCTTGTCGGAGCTCAAACGGCCACCGTGGGTGCGTGCGGGAGGAGGGAGTTTGGAGCAGCGTCCTCGACCACCTGCAGCAGCTGGAGCTGCGGTGGAGGGAGGAGAAGCACGGCGGAGCGCAGCGAAGAGCACTGGGAGCAAGTTCTGATACTGAAAATTTTTCAGTATCAGACGTCTAGAGTGAAGTCCGGATGACTGGCAGAGCACCTAGACGTCTGGAGTTAAAACCAGAAGTCTGAAAGCACCCTTATTGCGATGGTACACTCTTTTCGCGATTACAGCCATGCAGGCCGCACCGCAGAAGATATACCGGTCTGATTTTGGGGTGGCTGCTCTGTCGTATGCAGGAGCAGCCTTGGGATGGTGCACGAAATGCCCTCCCATGCTGTAAAGACCGGTCCTGATTTTAGCCTTTTAAGATGTCTGGAGTGTCAGTCAGATGTCTGGCCAAATGTCTGGACACCTTCCCAAACGTCTGTAAATTGAAAAATCTATACACACTCTGCATTCGGCGAGCAGGCGACGCACAGACCCTTCTTCTCTCTCCTTCCTTCTTCTTTTCCCCCGTCGAACCCTAACCCCCAGGCCCTATAAAAGAGACCCCCCTTCCTCTCCTCTCCACTTCACCACTACCACCACACTCCCCAGTCCACTGCCGTAAGCAAGAGGCGCGAGAGAGAGAGAGAGAGAGAGAGAGAGAGCGAGGAGGAGCGGGCGTGAGGAGGAGGAGAGGGCCGAGGTCAAAAGCTTCGGCGAAGCTTGCCGGAGGCTAGCATGGCCACCATGACGCGTGCAGGAGGAGGACATTGAGGTGTCGTCCCTAACCTTCTGCAGTAGTTGGGGCTGCAACGGAGCGAAAGGAGTCGCGGCGAGAAGCGTAGGAGCACGGTTTGATACTGGAATTTTTCCAGTATCAGATGTCCAGAGTCTTCCGGACAACTGGCTGGATGTTTGGCGTCGACACTAGACGTCTGAAAGCAATTATATTGCGAAGGTACGTCTTCCTCGCGGTTACGGCCATGTAGGCCGCACAGCAGATGTGATCTGTTTGGCTTAAAGTGGTTTGCTGCTCTGTCGTGCACAGGGGTAGCTTTGGGAAGGTCCGCGGAACGCCCTTTCACGCACTTTCGGACGTTAGGACAGCTTACCAGACGACCTGAGGCGTTCCCAGATGACCGGAGGACTGGTCAGACGTATGAAATGTGTTCAGACGGTCGTGAGGGAGTCTTGGATGTCTGAGGTTGCTGCAGGAACTTGAGGTGAGTCTCTGTAACTTTTAAGATGTCTGGACTTATTTACAGATGTTTGATTTTGGTCTGCAGACGCGTTTTTGACCCGTTTAGGGTCTGATTGGGATCCATTTTACGCAAACAAAGTATCTGTGGTTTCCTTGTGAATTCCTCTACGTATTAAAAGCATTTATATACTGTTCTGAATCTTCCGTTGTGTGTTCTTTGGTATAGGACTTTGACCTGTTGGGTGTCTAGGGCTTGCAGAGGTACGTGGGCCTGCAGTTCGAGCCTTCAGTACTCACGGATCGTCTGGTAAAGTGGTCCACCCCTGTTATACTTATTAAATATGGATGCATCTATGAAAATTAGACAATTGGAAACCTGAAATGTGACATGAACCCTAGGACGAGAAATGGTTGAACTAATTGTTTTCGTAATTGAAATTGTATTTATATATGGATGAGCTAAATTGTTAGCCACTACCTGTAAATAAATACGAGTTGCATGTTAGAATATGAGCTGCCTGAGATAACTAAACAGTTACATGTGATATCGCTTGTTACATGTGTCAAATTGTGGAAATACGAGTTGCCTGTGTATAAATGAGAACTGAATGGTAAAATGATGAAACCTGGTTTGGAATAATATGGTGAACATGAGTATGAACCCTACGGGGAGTTAGGAGTAGAGCTCCTATTGAT
The DNA here is from genome assembly GCA_037157565.1 of Thalassia testudinum. Classification (NCBI taxonomy): domain Eukaryota; kingdom Viridiplantae; phylum Streptophyta; class Magnoliopsida; order Alismatales; family Hydrocharitaceae; genus Thalassia; species Thalassia testudinum. The sequence continues at coordinate 5,014,101 of JAZHRO010000059.1, read as the reverse complement.
AGATGGAAAGGCCTGGAAATGTGAATTGGAAGTGTGCTGGCTCTTGAGTACGTGGTACCAAGGAGAGCGACTATCCCCTTTTAGTGTAGAGCGGAGCTAGCCGCCCATGGGTTGGGACCCGGGGTTAGGATTGGCCACTTTACACGGACTTCTGTTGGCCCTCACGTACATGGTACCGAGGTAAGCTACTAGTGTAGGGAGGGAGTTAGCCACCCCACGAGGTCTGTGGTTCAGCTAGCCACCCTACACCGACTTGTTAGGCTCTCTGGGCAAACCGGGGTAGTCAGACGAGGGTGCGCGGACTGTGGAGGGGCGAGACCCCTATTTGGTTCTGAGGGGCTGGACCTCTGTTTTTAAGAGGGCTAGGCCCTATACTATTCCGTGATGTACTTTGGGCATACCCGCTAGCGGAAACGACTGACCGCGTGCCAGTGCGGGGTAGTTACCTGTGCGTGTATCGCGCGTGCCGTAGTCACCGTTACGTCTGTCAGTGACCTCGGGGTGGTTGATTGGGTGTAGGACTACCAACGAGGACTCTCCCGGTTAATAGAGCACCACGTGTACCTTCTACTCTTCGGAAAAGACTGCAATCAAGATTGTTCCTACGAGGAACATGCAAGATCAAGAAAGAAATCTGAAAGTAAACCAATGGGGTGAAAAGAAATTACCTGTAAAATAAATAACTGAAAAAGGATAAATATACCTGCTAGTTTTTACTACTTTAGATAGTTTGGTTACCACTTTACTTAGCATTCGCTGACTTCATTTTTTCATAACACTATTCAGGTCCAGGAGTTGAGCAACTTGAGCTACTAGCTGCAGAGGGTGCTGGGCCCAGTCGAGCCCAGCCGTTGTTTTCAGTACTTTTGTTGTACTTTCTTTTCTGCTATGGTGAGTTTTAGACCTTTTTGTTACTGTTCCTATTACGGTTGCTTTTGTTCTACTTTTCCTATTGTTGTGGTGGTATGTACTGAACTAGCAGCTTTTACTTTCCTTTACTGCTTGTACACTTTTACTGTTAGTTACGTTGCATAGTGAATGTGGTTTATTTTCCTACTTTTCGATTATTTCTTATTGGACGACTGGGTCTTGGGATTAGTCGAGGCGAGTCGGTCTCGGATCCTGTAGGGATTCGGGAATCAGGTCGTAACACACGCATTTTTGGACGTCTGATCAACTCACCAGACGACCAGAGGAGTGGTCCAACATCTGGAACCGCCTTCAGACGATCGTAGGGGAGTCCTGGACATCTGAGGACACCGCAGGGACTTGAGGTGAGGTTCTGTATCTTTTAAGATGTCTGGACTTGTTTCCAGACGTCTAATTTTGGTCAGTAGATACGTTTTTGACCTATTTGGGGTCCGATCGGGATCTGTTTTACGCAAACGAAGTATCTGTAATTTCCTTGCGAGTTTTTCTACGTACTAAAAGCCTTTGTACACTGTTCTAAATCCTCCTTTGTGATGTATTCCTTAATATAGGATTTCGACCTGCTGCGTGTTAGGGGCTCGCAAAGACGCTTGGGTCTGCGGTTCGAGCTCTCACTACTCCCGAATTGTCTGGTAGAGTGATCTACTTCTATTAATTATATCAAATAAGAACGCGCTTGTGAAATTAGCCACCCTATAGGTTCAAGTGGAGTCGTTGTACCACCCCATTTCTGAGGGGCTTGGTAGAGTCGTCCTGGGTCTCTCCGGACGTCTGATAGATCTATTAGACGTATGTGGAGACGTCATAAAGCACCTCAAAGAACGTGCTTACGTGTCTTTCCAAGGCCTGTGCCTGCGCATACGTTCACAGGTTCAAAACCACGACAGCGCATGCCACGTACTTCACGTACGCGCATGCATGAGCATTCAAGATACTTACCTCGGCACTTCGCGAGTTTTCAAACATCCGACTTTAGCCCTGGACGTCCGCTGCTGGTCCAAATGTTTGGCAGATTCTCCAGACGTTTGATACTGGAAAAATCCAGTATGCAAAAACTCCTCGCGGACACTCGTCTTCTTGCAAGCTCCGCCCGTAGCGTAGCAGTAGCTGTTCCAATGGGTGCAAGAGGTCGGGAACTCTTCTCCACGAGCTCCTCCTCCTCGTGCGCGTCCTCATCTCTTCCCGCACGAGCTCCTGCGAGCTCTCGTGGCTCCTCCCCTCTCACTCCGGGTACTCACTGCTACACCCGCACCAAGGGTGCTCCTCGCGCAAGAGCTCTCCTGCTCGAGCTCCTCCAGCCGCGCACTCGCGAGCTCCCCCGAGCTCTCTCTTCTCTCCCACGCCCTCGCTCTCCCTCTCTCCCTATCCTCCGCACTTCGCCCTTCTACTTCCTCTTTGTGGCTGCAAGGGGACGGGAAGGGGGTTGGTGGCTCGCCGATAGACAAGGGAAGGAGGTGGTGGTGGTGGGGGGGGGGTGTGATGGTGAAGAGGGTGGTGGGGTTTAAGTAGAGGGAGGTTAGGGTTTGGAGGGGAGAAGGAGGTGTGCGTGAGTGTGTGTATGAGTGGGAAGAGAGAGAGTGAAAAATTGTGGAAATTTCCCCGCTAACCTTTCTTGTTCCCGCAAGGCCCACACATCCAAATTCAAGGGGTCAAAAATTTTGTTTACACCCATAGTTTTCTAGAAAACTCTGAACGATCCTTGGAAATGATCATTTCAATCCTTTGGGTCCGAGTTCAAATGTGGCCCCTTACATCAACCAACAAAAGCAGATAAGACGAAGATAGTAGTTGAGGATGTGAGGATGAAAGCGAGGTGGTCGTGGTAGCACCTCAACCGGTGGAACGTCGAACAGTTTGCCAACGAGCAGCACATCATCCTCAGTTGTCAACCTGGAGATGCTTCGACGTCGAGAACGCCTCGTCGTTGTCGCTTTGAAGGAGATAAGATGCAGTCAAAGCTGAAGGGGAAGGGCAGAGCAGTGAAGGGGGGGAGGTCGAAGGTGGAGGTGGAGGGGGTGGGAGGCTTCGATCGATGATCAGGAGCAAATCGAGGACCAGATCAGAGAAAATCCGAAGTCCTCGATCGCAAGCAAAGCCTGTGATCCCTTTTACAAGAGGATGTAAGATAGATCTCTCACTCTTGTGAGTATATTCAAATTGACCAGTTAACGCAAAGAGATCCTTGTAATTTGGTTCAGGTATTGATCCTTTGGTACAATGAATATGATTCCTCCTCCCCTCCAGGTACACGTTGCAAAAGGTTATTTGCAAACGAAGTCTAATACATACAAACATACGTGGATATTTGCCAAGACATCTTCAAATTAAAAAATCACGGGGATATAGATGCAAAAACTCCATATAATATTTCAGGGTGATTGTTGGTATTTTCTCTCTCTCTGTTTCTTAATAATTCGTGTGTGAGTAAAATGTCAATTACAGATACGACACCTGCAACATCCGAATCCTCATGGTTTCCCAACAATAGGAAAATGTTCGACGGCGTTCCGTTTTGGAGTTTTCCGGTACTCTGTCGATATTTGGGGATATTAGCATGGTTTATCCCAAAAACTCTGGGTATGTTATCATCTGTGTGAAAAGACGATACCGCCCCTCCATCCCTTAGAAGCTCCAAAGGCACCGCCGTACACGCCTTCGCCTTTGCCTCACATGCCAATGAAGGGAAGGCGAGTTGCTGTTGGGGCGAGCCGCAGGTGACTCGAATCCGATCCGAAAAAATTTGACCTTGTTCAACCATAAATTTTATGTGAGTCGAACTTGAATTTTGATATTTAAAAAATTTTGAATTCGAACCGAGTTAGAACGTAAACTTGAGAAAGGTCGAAGGAATCTGTCAGGTCCGTTTGTATATATGTCCCGATCATCTTTTATATAATATGTTTTAAGTTTTAGATTTTAGAACATAACCCACCCCCCGCCCCCCCTCTCTCTCACAATTAGATTTTGATGAATTTGACAGTGCATTATCTAGGTGACAATAGAAAATGGATCTTGTTGGATTTAGGTGGAACTTGTTGAACAATTCATTAAAATGTATCCTAATGAATTTCATGGACCTAATGGGCTTTGTGGACTAGTATGAAAAATCGACTTAAACTTTAAAATCAAGTATAACCTGACCTGACACAAGACCTATAAATGCGAATCTTA